>JAPJYM010000015.1:0-1263090 GCA_026283605.1 Ganoderma lingzhi
ATTGCTAAGGTTAAAGAACGACTTCCATACTCGTGTGACAGCGCCAGGCTGAGGATCGTCCAAGCCTTGATCGTCGGGTTGGGCCCGGTCCCTGTCCTGTCAGGTACGTACTCCACTTTGCGGTCCTTGAAGGCGGCGACGAGAATATCACAGATGGTCGCTGAGGTCGCGTCGGAAGGCTCGCCCAGTCGTTTCTCGCACTCGCAGATGACCATAGAAAGGACGGGCCATGCGGCGCCTTGGCGCACCAGTGGAGCCTGGACGGACCGGAGCGTCGTCTTGGTTCCCATGTTGAAGATACGCTGCACAAAGTCTTCCAGAGAACACTTGTCAGTGCTCGAGACCGGCAATCCCTGCGGCATGGCGTCCTCGTTATCGCTGACCATGCGGACGACCTTCATGTAAGTCTCTCCCCGGGGGCCCCACGCAAGCGGTTCGGAGAGTTCTCGCCACTCTTTTAACGTCCGTCGTCGCAGCTTCATGTTTGACTCTTCGACAGATCCCTCCTGGCAATTGAGACCGTCGAGGATGGCCCCAAGCTCCTCGTCCACAAGCTCACGGACGTCGCGAATGTAGGCGTCGACGGCTAGCAGCGCAATGTCACGCAGACGTGCGCGTTCGGACTTGGCGGCGTCGGTGGAGACAGGCGGCCTACTGGCGACCCTGACGATCATGAGGTGCGTCCAATATTTCTACTCAAAGAATCAACAACGATGCCGGAAAGCCCTTCGTCGGAGGACGTACCAGGAAGTGGGCCTTGCCGTACGTGATCGTGAGCGACCTTTGAGACGCGACCAAAGGACGATTGCCGTCGCCTTCTACGGGCCAGTTCATGATGTTCATCCTCGGCTGGCTAAGGTCGTTGAGTAGGAAGATTCCCGACCATAAGACGGGCATGAGCCCATCGCGTAAAGCGCGGCCGGCCCACAGCTGGTTCATGAGCTTGTAGCAGATGACCTTTGCTGCGCCGGTGTAAGCAAAGTTAAGGCAGCGCTCCAGAACGGCGATCCACTCCAAGTAGAAAGGCATCGGGGTTATGCGCATGGCTTCCATTGAAGGGGTGCCGGTCGGGGCGAGATCGCGGACGGAAACGCGTCGCTGAAGGTCTCCCCTGAGGTGCGTGTCCCATAACGACTGAATGAGGCACGTCACCAGATACGTGGTGACCGAGTACATGCGAGGCCAAATCTGATGGAGTGTTGTCGATGGGAAACGTTGTCGGATAAGGTGGTGAACTCACCTGAGGTTTAAACACCACGGTCGTCTTTTTCAAGTCTTTCAGCACCTCGCTCCGTTTGCCCGCATCGATGATGGGTTTAATGGCTTCGACAAAGAACCCACGCCCGGTTTGATGTTGGTCGGCGAAGCGAGTGACGTGGAAGACGAACTCTTCTTCCAGGCGGAGGAACGTCTTGGCCACCTTGTCCGTCTGGGCCTACAGCCGCTCATGAGGCAGGCTCCAATTTGCCTGATTGAAGAGATTCTTGGCGGTCCTCGCGCCCTTCTGGTTGCCCTCCCATGCACCTCCGATGGTGGCGGTCAGCATGCCCCGCTGCGCTACGTGCAGTCTCGCCGAAGTGCGGGTGTCGTGGGCGTAAGTGTTGTAGCACTGCGACCTGACCGGTTCCACGCACATGCCTATGCCCTCGTGCGCACGAAGGGCCTGGTTGATTTTGTCCACAGAGGGAAGCATGGCCTTGATGACGCCGTCTGCCTGCCACTGGCCGTACTTTTCGCTGAAGAAGTGCGGGAAGTACCATAGGGGGACACGGTTGTCCTCGGGGGTGCCACCGTTGTTGTTGCGCGCTGGTTGCTCAAAGAGTGTACGGACAAGAGAGAGGTCCTGAAGGAGACCGCACCCATGAGCGAGACCGTCGTTGTCCAGGGCTAAAGTAGCCTTCCTGCGGGGGATGCGGTTGCCATCGACATCGAAGATGGGGATCTCCTGCATTGAGTCGTCCAAAAGATCGAGTTCCTCCAGGTCAGCGACCTCGTCGCGGGTGTCTTCATCGTCGGTGGTGAACACAACCCCATGCTCCTGGAGGATGTCCTCTGGATCGAGATTCTCCCATACTGCTACCTCAAACGCGCTTCGTCAAGACGTGGTCAGTCTTCGCATGCACACGTTCATATGCGACAGACTCACGCGTAATGGTTCGCGAGGGCGAGCTGGATTCACGCGATGTGCGGTAGGTTAAAATCCTTGTTCCAATAGTGCGAGTCGACGGCGACGTTACCGGTGTCGAGGATGCGTCGATTCTGGCCATAGCGGATCCTGATACAGGTCGGCACTGCGCCCTTGACGATGTCGGTCTTGTACTCGTTTGGCGCGTGCTCGATTCAGGTACGGAATTGGGTTGTGATGGCCTCATTCAGCCTTGCGAACGTGTCTAGGTCAAAACGAAGGTCGCGTCGTTCGCTGTGAATCGTATAAACGAACGAGTTCGTTGGTCGACGACAGCAAGCTGGGAGACTTACAGGAAGTCTGTGGACAGACTGAATGTCAGATTCGAGGTCATGTCGGGGTAATCGCCTGTGAGCGCTATGTTGCTGAAGTTGATGAACTCCAACATGGCGCATAGCATGGCCATCATGACCCTCGCCGTGACTGGATCCATCCTGGTGGGCTCTCCGGATAGTTCCAGCTCATCGCCGAGCCGAGCACGAGCACCGAGACCGTCGATCGGGGCCCATAGGATCCAGACGTCGTCGCCGCTAGACGATTCTCCGATATACATCATCCTCTTGGCGGTGTCAAACCCAAAAGGTTCGCGGTCTCCAAAAAACTCCCAATGGCGACGGTTGACGTGCATCGTGAAGTTCCAGGCCGGGTCGTGGGCAAACTCGGGACGGACATGTTGGGGAGAGCGGCGTGAAGCCCGATGCCTCTGGGGATGATGAGTTTGTAATCCAGGAAAACCTAAGGGTACGTCGGCTTAGTCAATGCGGGTACCCACTGCAACCGTTGACGAAGCGCACTCACCCCCGTCGCGACAAGGGCCACTTTGCCGCCAGACATGGGAAGCATATAATGGTTGTCGATGGTCAAACGATGCTTCTTGAACAGCGTGCGAATGGCCTTAGTCGCATGTTGACGGTTCCACATATCGTCCAACGTCGACAGCAGCATCGGTTCCGGACGCACATTCTCGTACTCAAACGTAGGCTCCGTTTCTCTCAGACCCTGGAGGAGAATGCGGTCGGTGACCAGCCACTGCTCCAGTCCAGCATTGTCGTCCATCGTTTCCGGAACTGCCCTGCTCTCATGCGTCCTCTTCGTCCCCTGCTCGGCTGTTACGACTGAGCGTCGAGTAAGGATCAGGGATACGCACGAGACGAGCAGGAGCGCCGACGAGCACTTGTGCAGCGAGAGCGGAGCAAAGCTCGACGGTCAGGGCTGGAGACAAGATGTATTGAGTGAAGTATACTACAAACGAAATACAGCGAGGCTTACCTGGAGACAAGAGGTCGAAACTGAGGTCTCCAGGTAGCAAAGTACAGGTCTTATATACATGTACGCAACAATGGAACGAGCGGACAATAGGTAACTAGGGTCGCGAGAGAACAGGGGAAAACAATGGATGTAAGTACAATAGCGACAGTGAGACAATGGAATCTATTGTACTACAGGACAAAGGACGGGTTACAATGCAACGGAGGACAATAGGAACGACGTGAGAAGTAAACAGTCCGAAAAAAGGAAACTCAGGCGCTGGGTAAACGGCGCCGAATGGGAGCGTTCGTAACAGTACCCCCTCCTAAGGGTCGTGCCTTCACGACTAAGTCTTGTTGAGAGGGCCAGGGGCCGTTGGATGCGTAGAATGGAATTTTTGTACCACTTGCGGCGCATTCGCCAAGTCTGCTGCATCCTCCCAACTATCGTGCTCTGGGCCCCAACCCTTCCAATGCACGAGGTACTGCAGTTTCTTCCACCGCCCATACCGCCGCGACTCTAGAACACCTTCCACTTCATACTCCTCCTCCCCTTCTACTTCGATTGCGGGTGGCTCTGGAGGGTGTCGTCCAGGAGTCGACTCTCCTTGTGTGTGGTAGTAAGAGCGACACATGGAATACGGGATGGAGTGCAAGGTCCTTGGGGAGCCTGAGCTCATAAGCTAGGTTGCCCACCTTGCGTTCGACTTGGTACGGTCCAGCATACCGGTCCACCAGTTTCCTCGAGACTCCTGGAACACGGAAGTTCCTCGTGTCGAGCCACACCTTCTGTCCCTCCTTAAACTCCGGGGCCTCGCGGACGTAGCGATCGTAGTGCTCCTTCATCCGTTCGGCCGTTAGAGTCAAGGCAGCGGTTGCATCCTCCCTTGCCTGCCGCAACTCCTCTCTTCGTTCGTCTGCCGTGGGCACTGCCGTAGACAACATCGGAATGTGGAACTGGGGTTCGAAGCCATACATCAGATAGAAAGGCGAGTACCCCGTCGACGAGTGTTGGTGTGAGTTAAAGGCAAACTCTGCAATCGGCAGCCACTTGACCCAGTCATCGCGGCGTCGAGAGCAGTACATTCGTAAGTAAGCCTCTATCTCCTGGTTCCATCGTTCCGATTGGCCATCCGTCTGGGGGTGATAGGCAGTTGACATTGCGCTTTCTATACCGAGGCCTTTGAGGATCGCACGGAAGAGCTTGCTTGAGAACTGGGGTCCACGATCGGAAATGATCTTTCGTGGTAGTCCATGCAGACGGAAGTGTTCTCGAATGAAGTTGTCTGCGGCTCCTTCCGCATCGATCTCCTCGGTGCATGGAATAAGATGGATCATCTTTCCATGCCGATCAACAATGAGTTGCAGCGCGTTGAAACCATCTACGTCTGGAAGTCCAGTGATGAAGTCGCAGGTTACTACTTGGCCTGGGCCGTCGGGGATCTCATTGGGCTGGAGAGGACCGTGTGGTTTGGTGTGTGATGTTTTACCACGACGGCAAGTGTCGCAGGTGTCCACATAGTCCTTGATAAACTTGCCCATGCCCGGCCACCAGTAGTTACGAGTAACCAACTCCGTCGTCTTCGCCTGTCCCGGGTGTCCTGCCGGCGGCAGGTCATGGTGGATGCGTACAATCTCAGCACGCAGTGCATCATCTTTGGGGACATAGACTCGGCCACGATAGAGAAGCAGGCCTTGTTCAGTGTTCCAGTCCACCAAGTCGTTCTGGAGACGCGCTGGTCCGAGACTGTCCAGTTTGCTAAGTGCTTCCACCACCTCCTGCTCACGATCTCCACACTCGCGGATGCGTCGAAGCAGTGCCTTGTCTGGGACCACCGATAGGTGCCCTCGCTTGGCTGCCAAAACTCGGAAGCGTTCGGGTTGCAACAAGACACGTCCGACATTGTCATCTGCATCATCTCGCTGGTGGTCAGGCCTGCGCGACAGTGCATCGGCCCTACCATTGGAGGTGCCAGGTTTGTGTGAGATGACAAAGTCGAATCGCGACAAGTAGAGAGCCCATCGTGCCTGCCTACGGGTGAGGTTCTGTGCTGTACGCCAGTACTCGAGGTTTTTGTGGTCCGACTGGATCTCGAACACGCTGGGTAGTCCTTCGAGGTAGTGGCGCCAGGCTTGCAAGGCACGGATAATGGCGAGCATCTCCTTGTCATAGATCTCATAGTTGCGTTCCGCATCGTTCATCGATTCGGAGTGGAAGGCAACGGGGTGCCATTTACCATCCTCCCCTTCCTGAGACAGAACCGCACCCGTTGCGAAGCCTGAAGCATCGACTTCAACCCGGGTATTGCAGTCTGGATCGTACATGCTCAGGACAGGGCTCTCGGTGAAACGACGTTTGAGCTCCTCAAAGGCAGACTGCTCCTCTTCTCCCCATTGCCATGTGGTGTTGCCCGTGAGGCGATCCAAAGGTTTGCAGATGGCACTGAAGTCCTTAATGAACCGCCGGTAGAAATTCGCAAAGCCGCGGAATTTCCGTACGTCTGAGGCGTTCTGAGGGACTGGCCAGTCTGCGATACCCTTGACCTTCACAGGGTCCATCTCCACGCAGTTCTCCGAAACGAGGACGCCGAGGTATTCGACCTTGGGCTGTTCGAACTCGCACTTCTCCGGCTTACAGAACAAGTCGTTCTCCTTCAGCCGTTTCAGGACCTCGCGCACCAGAGTGCGGTGCTCCTCCATGTCATTGGTGAAAATGAGGATGTCGTCGAGATAGATAGTGACTTTGCCTAAGACAATGAGGTCCTTGAAGATGTCGTTCATAAGTGCAGAGAATGTGCTGGGCGAATTGGCTAGTCCAAAGAACATGACATTTGGTTCGAACAGTCCCCGGTTGGTCACAAACGCGGCCTTCCACTCATCACCAGCTTTGACCCGCACATTGTTGTACCCCCAGCGGATGTCGAGCTTCGTAAAGTACTTGGCCTTTTTGAGTCGATCCATCAGGTCCGAAACCAGCGGCAGCGGGTAACGGTTCTTAATGGTAATCTCGTTCAGCCGTCGATAGTCCTGGACTGGACGTAAGCTGCCGTCCTTCTTCTTGACAAAGAAGAATGGTGAGGACATCGGTGACTTCGACTCCTGAATATAGCCCTTGGCCACATTCTCGGCAAGAAACTTGTCAAGCTCAACTTGTTCGCTTGGTGATAGGGGGTACACCCGGGAGTGGAACATTTTCGCATCCGGCACTAGTTCAATTGCATGGTCGTAAGGCCCGTGTTCTGGTAAGCGTTCAGATGCTTCCTTCGAGAACACATGCAAGTACTCATGGTAGTGCTCCGGTACGATCTCTTCGACAGGGCGGACTTCCTTCTTCTGGTACTCTTGCTCAGCGAGTTGTTGAGAGTATGTGTATGTCGCTGAAGCAAATAGTTGTGGAGTACCATAAACGCGTTGTCCGTTGTCCCATGCATTAAGAAGAGACTCCTCAGTTCCATCCCACCGTGGCAGGAATCCTGGCGGCCATGGCCGTTCCTCATCTTCTCTATCCTCCTCTGCCATCACGGCCACACGTATCCTTCCAACCTTCCTGACCTTCCTCACCCGTCGAGAACCTTGGCGCGCCGTAAGCCGTACCTCCGTATCACGCGCTTTGGTCTCAACAGGTTTGGATGCCTTTGGGTTGGCCGGACACGTCTCTGGACATCTCGATAGACGCAGTGAGCCACGTTCCCAATCTACTTCAGGGTTGTGCTCGCGTAACCAGTCCAGGCCGATGATCACATCCTCCTCTCCGATGTCTGTCACCACAAACACCACCTTCTCCCGGTGGTCTCCAATCGCCATATCCAATACGGCGACCTCACTAATCGTCCCATCGCGGTTCTCTGTACCGTCGATGTTGTATAGAGGAATTGGTCTTGCCAACTTCCTCGTCGTAACACGATTCTCTACTACGAAACGTCTATGTAAGAACTTAGTTGTAGCTCCACTATCTACCATAGCTACAATGTCCTTATGCCGCTGCTTGCCGATTAACCGTACTGGTATGTGAAAGTGTTGACCATCATGATTCACTTCATACACGAACGATGAACCTAGTACAGAAAACCGACTATTACTACAAGAGCCAGCACGCGCAGCGTCCAATGCGGCTCGAATCAAAAACCCTCCTTCTTGTCCGCCACCGTAAGGGCAGCGATTTTCTCCTCCATCGCCTTAACCTGCGCTCGCAGCGTGTTGATCTCCTCGGTCCCGGCCGACGACGACGATGCGGTTTGCGGTTTGTTGACCCTAGGCTTGGGGCACTGGAACAGACGGTGTCCTTCTTCACCGCAGTTGAAGCAGGTGCCTTTGAAGGGCCTCCTACTTGTGCCCGTAGCTGCTGCCTTTTCGCCTTTCTTCTTCCATCCAAACTGCTTCGGTCGTTCTTCTTCCCGCATGGCCAGGGCCTGATCGATCGACAGGGCCACCTTCTGGATCTTCTCGACGGTGTCGATGTCGTGGGCTCCCTGTGCGAAGATGTCCTTGATCTTGTAGGGCAGGCCGGTGCGATAGCGTTCGTGCTTGTCGTAGTCGCTGAAGTCCGTGCGGGCGGCAATGGCATTGAACTCGGTCGTGTAGTCCTTGACCGTGCCGAGCCTGTGCGAAGTCTTGCACAGCTTGGTGAGTTCCGCAGTGGCCGCCTGTTTATCGTCTGCCGCACAGAAGTGTGCCTTGAAGTCGGTTTCGAAAGCCGCATAGTCTGCCCAGGGCATCGTGCCCGTGGCGACTTTGACAATGAACGGACCGGCCCATGCAGCAGCTCCCTCCGTTAGCTTGTTGAGAACCGTGACCCAACAGATCTGTGCATCGACACCTTGAGCTGTTAGAGTGGCATGATAAATTTGGGCTGAGGCGATGAAGCGGAGGCCATCTTGTGCGGATTTCCCATCGTACTCTCGTGGGGCGAGCTGGTTGAGGAGTTTGGAGATGTCGAACAATGCAGGCGCAGGGGTGGTCATAGCTGGAACAACCCTTGGTGCGGGTGATGGTGCCCTACTGGGAGACGATGAGGATGAGGATGAGGATGAGGATGAGGGTTCTGAGGGGGTGTTGAGGACAACGGTTTCTCGTTCCAACTTCGGTTCGACTACAGGTTCCTCTGGCTCTTCTGACTCCGGTTCCCTTTCAATCTTTGGGAGTCTAGAGGTCGAAGCGACTGGCGATCGATCTGATGAGGATGCAATACGTTGTCGAACAAGTTCTAAAGCAACAGGAAGGGAAATTTCTCCGGTACGAGGGGATCCGGACGGGGTTGCAGTGGGAGTGGGTTTGCGACTCACAGGTCGCGAGGGTACACGGGAGGGTGGCCTTGACGTTGGACGTGAGGCCGGTCGAGATGAGGGGTTCTTGGCTGCAACAGCGGCCGCTTGACGAACTGGGGGGCGGTCTGGGTCTCTTGGAGCGGGTGGCGGTGGATTAGCAATGTGCGCAAGGATTAACTCCTTCTGGTTGTTGGTCGTAGCACGTCGAGGAGCGATGGCTTCGACAACCGTCGGGTTCTCCTGAATAGTGCGGGTTCTATGTGGGCACGGTTGCTGATCGCAGACCCTCCAGTTGTTGTGGTCCTTGTCCCAGTGTTCGTCGTGAACCTCGGCCGGGTGAAATACGTGTGCAGACCTCTGACAAGCCACGGTGTCCCAGGGGTGAAGTTGGTAAGGGGTAGGGAAACTCGCTTCCTGTCCAGGAATCAAACGGCAGGTGCACGATCCAACACTGTCTGCTCAGCCTCCTCGGCCTATTGCTGTGTCTTAACCTCCAGGGACACGAGCCCAGGGGAGTTCTGCCTTGGCTTTGTTTCGCCGCCTTTCTCTAGCCTCCCACGCCGTGAGGCGGACCACTTCTGTCAGTGCCGGGGTCTCGGGTTAGGAGCTTTCCGCGCACTGTACCACTAAAAGTGGCAAGCCTCGAGTTGAATCAAGACCACGTCCGATGGTGTGACTAGAGCGCACTACGCTAGGCCAACACAGAGGATCTATGTGCGTACCGTACGAGAGGGAAGTGATAAACGTGTATAAACTCCAAGGAAAGGGGATGTTGCGCTGGTGCTCGTGTAGGAAGTTTCGACCTAATGTTACGACTGAGCGTCGAGTAAGGATCAGGGATACGCACGAGACGAGCAGGAGCGCCGACGAGCACTTGTGCAGCGAGAGCGGAGCAAAGCTCGACGGTCAGGGCTGGAGACAAGATGTATTGAGTGAAGTATACTACAAACGAAATACAGCGAGGCTTACCTGGAGACAAGAGGTCGAAACTGAGGTCTCCAGGTAGCAAAGTACAGGTCTTATATACATGTACGCAACAATGGAACGAGCGGACAATAGGTAACTAGGGTCGCGAGAGAACAGGGGAAAACAATGGATGTAAGTACAATAGCGACAGTGAGACAATGGAATCTATTGTACTACAGGACAAAGGACGGGTTACAATGCAACGGAGGACAATAGGAACGACGTGAGAAGTAAACAGTCCGAAAAAGGAAACTCAGGCGCTGGGTAAACGGCGCCGAATGGGAGCGTTCGTAACATCGGCTGCGTCGGGGTGGTGATCGTCGTAGAGCCCATGCCCCATGCCTATCCATTCCATCTGACCTTCCAACCTTTCCAACGACGTCAGCGGCCAGCTTGGCGAAGGCTGCTACGGTACGAATCATATCATAATATGCACGCACCCATCCACGCTTCCGGCGCCGGTCATGCCCATTTGTTCCTCCCCATCGTCTAACCCATAACTGAAGTCTTCGTAGTTGTCGTGCATCTGGCGCGGGAGTGCTGGGTTGGCTTTAGGGTTACGAGTAGAAGCAGATGGCGAGGGTGACGTTCAGAGAGAACTCCGAGTACGGTGAGCCCCGTCGTTCGCGATTCTGTATATCGAGCTGGCTCACGTGCTTGATAAAATACTTACCACACGTGGCTGCAATGTCCGTGCATGGGTCGGTGTTCCCAGAGCGCTGCCCGATGTGGAGCGTGGACTTTGCGCCTATGGGGAATCTAACACTACGACAGGAGCAGAACACGACGGACTCGAACTCGGGATCTTTATTTACAGTATCTGAAACCCTTCAAGCTCTTGCTCCGTGAAGCCGGAAACCTTTTCGCTGGCGAGCACACCCGGGCCCCTTCGTCGCACAGCCATCTGCGACTGTGGTGGTGGGCTGCTGTCCTGTACGTCGTCGTGGAATTGAAAGGAGCTTAACGTGTTGCTTGCTGTCCTGCGTTTCTTGGAGGAATGAACGTCTGGTAGGCGAGGCAAGCTAGGTGAAGCCTCTCGATCTTTTCGCCGGCTGAGGATGTGATCGTTTACTTCGGCTTCTGTGCAGGCCTCCAACCGTCAGCACTTGGGCATTTCTTGACAGAACCCTAAGCCTCAACACGTACCTATCGGCCTGACGCGCTTTCTACCACCGGAAGCTAACCCGACGGCCTGCTTCGGTCGACTCCCATGGACAACCCCAGAGAGGTCTGCGAGCGTCCTATCTTCATGGGCCACGGCTGTGGTGTCGTTCGCGCTGACGGCCGACTCTGTGGCGATCGCGTGCTGGCCGACCGATGATCTCGCCGCGGTAAGATTGGTGTCAGCGGGCTCTGTATCGCTTGCGTCGTGCATGTGCGGATCGTCGGGCTGAAACATATCTGGGTTCCAGTCAGGTGCCGGCGGTGATGCAGGACCCTGTTAACACACATGTTAAAGGACTGCGTTTGGCGGAAAGGGTACAGGCAGAGGACGTGCTCACTATGATGTCGTTATGCCATTGTGAGTCTTTGTCATACATCCCAATGTCCCGTGCATCTGGTGGCTGATATTCGGTGTCAGATTTATGGGTGGGAGCCGGACTGCCAGTGGACGCAAGAAGCGGGTGACGTTCTTCGTGGTCACCTTCTGTGCCGCCAAGCTGAATGGAATATAAGTCGTCAAGTTTACGTGGTGCAGATCGGTGGACAAAACGCTCACATTGTCGCGGACGGGAGAAGTCCTGTTTGGGTGCGTCTGGTTCAAGACGACGGGTTCTATCATAAGCTGACGTGAGCAGCCAACGCCGTGCTTGGTCCGGACAACATTTTGCATTCTAGGACCGGGAGGACGCACGGCGCTCAGAACTGCTGGTGGGAACATGTTAAATGCGGGTGAGTGTGATGACGACAAAGTGGACGATACTCGACCTAAATCTTTGTGAACGTCAATCGTCCTGGCATCTCGGGTGGAATTCGGCGTGGAAACCGGACGGCCTGGGTCGATATGGGGTTGACTGCTTGGCGCGGGCTGTTCGCGGTCAGATGCGTGGGCGGCAGACGTGCGCACATCTGTGGGGCCATCGCCTGTTTCGGTGTCATCCTCATCCTCAGACAAGACACGGAGGCGACGACGCTTGAATCGAGTGGTGGGGGTGGGTTCTTCTCCACCGCTGCCGACGTCCTTTGTGTTGCTGCCGTGCTGATGCTTATCCTGGACGCACTCTAGGTCTTCTTTGGCCATGCTGGACTCCTGGCCAGCACGCGCGTCGTACGACGGTGGACAAGGTGAGCCAAGATCTTCAACTCCGCTCATGTGGTCCTGTTGGTTGCTGGTGGTGGCAGTGTGGAGGCCTACGACGACCTGAGTGTGGAGGCCTGCGACGACCTGCATGTCTTCGTCTTCATCTGGCGTGTGCGATGCTCCGTCCAGGGTAGCGTTGTGGATGTCCGTCCTGTGGGAGGAAGACCCATCCCTGTCGGGCTTCGTACGCGATTCCTGCTCATCTTCGCTGCTTTGATCATCATTGCTGCTACCGCTGTGCGACGAAGTGTTGGAGTGTGAAGAGTCACCAGAGTCCGGCTGATCAACAGGACATGGGACGCTCCTGCGCACCTTAAGTCGTTAATGCGGGGCATCTCCGCCAAGCTGTGCGAGCGGTTGAAAATGCTTACCAGTCGCAGTCCTGAGGCTGTAGGCTGTCCAAGGGCCTCTTCTGCTTGCCTGCTATCCTGTTTGCTCTGATGACGAATTGCGAAAACCTGACAGGATCTCGTGCAGCAAACTCTTCCATCGTTCGGAATGCCCCATCGTCTTCGTCTTCATCAGGCCCAAGGTCTAACGTGGCGACGTCGAACTGGGTGGTGGGCTCCTCCTCGGAACGAACGGTGTTGCCGAACTTCGGCTTTGTACGCAGGCGATGCGGTCGGCGTTGTCAAATATAGCCTGTCGGCAGTGAGCTTAGGTTGAACCGGGTTCCCATTCGCATTGTGCAGAACTGACCTGACAGAGCGCCTGAAGCGGTTCCCGAACCCAAGGGTGCAAGTGGCCTCCGTTACCCTTTGCGGACTTGAGCTTTCGAACGTTCTGAACGAGCGTGTCGACCTCTTTGCGATGCACTGCTTGTTGTTCTTGGCGTCGGCGTTCGATCCAACCTCGTCCTCTAACGCGGCACGGGGGCAGTCCGAGGTCCTTGCCATAGGAGAGCATGCGATCGAACGCGACAGAATCCCAGAAAACGAATTCCTCCATAGGCTCACCTCCAGAATCGCTGCCGGACTCCGAGTCACTGCCAGAGGCGACTTCACATTCTGTCCGACAGGAAGGCTGAGCCCAGTTTGACAGCGCCTCTCCAAGCTCTTCCCTCAGCGACGGGGCTCGGATGATGGAGAATTCGTCCGGATGTTGCCGCCCAGAGCTTGAAGCCGATGACGCATTGGTAGGCGTAGGTCCAAGCTTCCTCGGGCGCGCTACGACAACGTGGATCATTCCACCACGATCGCGGGGTTCGATAGAGCATGGCTAGTCCGGGCACCCTGTTGACGAGCTCTGGGGAGAGGTGTGGAATGGACTTGCACAGCGGGTGGGCAAGCGCGTCGTCGTCCACGATGTTTTGATTGACATGACCAGCATCCTTGATCCATTGCGCCGCTGCTGCGACATCTGCTCGGTCCTGGTCGGTCCACTCAAATGATGGCATGAGGACGCGGAGCTCATGGGGGAAGTCTTCCGGGGTTTGGCCGATGGCGATGTGGCCTCGGACGATCTTTTCCCTCCACCGGTTGTGGGTCAAGCTGTAGAACGCGCGCATCTCCTCCGTCGTGACTTCCGCAATGAGGACTGACACCTCTGCCAGCAGCGGCAGACGGTCCAACAGCCAACCACAAATCTGTCCACAACGTCGGCCAGGTGAGTGTATGCAGCCGGACGTTGTATGGCGCGCATCTCACCTGATCCTCTTTCACATCTCCAGGCGCGAACAGTCGTTCACAGCTGAGCACGTCGATGATGTGGGACACGTAGTCAAAGGTTGGATGTTCTACGAGTCGAATCTCTGTATCGCAGAGACCATCCAAGGTGCGGGCGAGCTGGCCCATGAATCGTTCAGACGTGATGGTTTCACAGAGGTGAGTATGCCCAGGATGGACTCACCCATTCAAACCCAAGAGCGCAATCTTCCAAACGTAAGAGCAGGTCTTGAAGAAACGACTTGGTCACAAACAGTAGCCTGTTAGCGCCCCCGTCGTCCCGTATCTGGCGCACCCAAGCCAACTTTTTGGGCGCATGCGCCAACGCGACCGCATCCGGAGAAGGAGCCTCAGAGGGGGTGACCAGGTTCGTGTTCTCAAGTTTGTCCTTCCATATGATGTCGAGAAGCTCGGTGATGCTGTCATGGTAGCCTTGGAGAGCATCCAGCCACTCTTGGGCGTGTCGTTGGCGAACTCATCGAGGACGGGACGGGATCGGAAGTGCCGGATGTACTCCTCGTCGATAGCATCCAAGGTCGTTCCTGACCACATGACGTCTCGGACGTTGTCTCGGGTCGTCCATCGGTCGATGAGTCCTTGGTAGCGTTCAGCGACCTCAGCAGCCGTCACGCCGGGAGGGAAGTCTGCTTCTTGGACCCACATCTGGATGAGACGAAGCGTCCTGCCATCACCGTCCACGTCAAAGTCGGAAGTCGGAAATGGGACCGCGCTTGCTATCATGGCCAAATCATCCCTCCCGCGGACTATGGTCCAACCCCACAGCTGGCGCAGAGGTGGATGTTAACGTGTCTCGGGGATTGAAGAGGGAATCCGACTTACATATCCAGCGGCTGGGACTTGCGAAGAATGGGCGCGGGATATCGGGCGCAACGCCCGGGAGAGTGTGTTGACCGTGATGGTGCGGCCATTCCGGAGGTACGAAAACGAGCAGATGGCGCCCAGAAACCTGAACGCGTGCGGGTTGGTGAACATGAACATGTAAGGGGCTCGACGTTCGGCGTCGCTGAAGGCGACGTGGTAGATCTCCTCCCGCCACGTCTTCGTGCCGTGCACAGGTGGGATTTCCAAAGGGTTCTTTGAGTTCCACGCCGACATGGTGTTCATGAGCACAAGTCGGCTCATGAACATCTTCTCGTCTGAGGTTGCATGCCGAGTTGGACGGGTCTCGTTCTTCGATAGGTGTATTTGACATGCCTCAGAGAGGTTGGCTGATTGTCGTGCTCAGAGTCTGTGCACGGCTTCTACAGAGAGCATATGGACTCACAGAGGATGTATACTCGACAGACCCAGAGCTGAGCATCGAGGATGGCGGCGTCCAGCGCGCTGAGGGAAGCTTCCATTACGGTCTGCTCCTCTTGAGAGCTGGAGCGCGATCCAGACTTCTTCACCTTCTCCAATTTGTCCCTGACCGTCATCCTCTCACCCTCCAGTTTCTCTCTCCACTTCAAGCACGTCTTCATTCTGTGCCGTCCCCCAAAGAACCGTACAGATTGGCCCTTTGCGCCCGGCGTCCACTCCAACCTCGGGATCTCGCTCCACGGCAACTCGATCATAGAGGTCGATGCAGTCTCTATCCACTCTTTCTCTACCCCAATTGCAATGGTGGCCTTCTCCGGCATCTTTCCGTCCTCGATAAAGCTCTTCAACAGTTCTTGCACCGTCCTTTCGACCACGAGCCGCTCGTTGAAGGCCCTGAACTCGTACTGAGTGTCTGGAAACGGCGGACTCACAATGTCCATAACGGTAAACCCGATAAAGGCCTTCTGGGTATCCGCCTCTAGCCTGCGCTCCCGATCCTGGATGTCGGTAACCGTCGACTCGTGCGTCTCCTATTTACACAATGAGCACAGAAAGGGGGGTCAATGACGGCACACTTCTTACCTGGGCCAGCTTTCCACGTAACCCGCTTGGACGCGTCTGAGGACCGACAGTTGTGGGTGAGCTTCTGGGGAGAAGAGAGAGCCTTTGACCCACCTTCGCATCAGACTGCGTACCGGTGCGCGACTTCCCCTTTGCAACGTCGGGTCCAACCCCAATCTGCACACATGACTACTCCGCCCCTCAAGGATGAGAACGTTTGTGGGCGTACCTGTCTGTCGGGCATGCCTGAAGAACCCTTTTTGCGTTTTGTATTCTTTGGAATCATGGGACGAGGCTACGAGCAGTGTGAAAGCATCAGCGCACAAGGCTGTGGAGCGCATGAGATTAAACGCACCGTTCAACGGGAGTTGGGTTTTTGAGAGTAGCAAAATAAGCAAGGGATGGGTAATAGGGTCGAGAGAGAATGGGGTCTAATGTGGGTGCAGAAGAGAGTTGCGAGACAAAGGGTGGGCAGGCGCGCACTTTGTCATTTCCTATTTGAGACCTGTGGTGGCTAACACTATGTCCGAGCACCAGGCCGTCTGCGCGATGCTCAGGCAGACATGTGGGATGGAACGGATGACAGGGGTATTGTGGGCATAGCCCCTGAATGAGGCTGACAAAGGTGTGCATGGGACGAAGGCGAACATGTTTATATGAATCTTCCGCAGGTTTTACATGCCCACCACTCTTTCCTCTGGTCCAAAACTATGTCTAGCAGCTGTCCTTTAAACGTGTCTACCAAATTCTCTGGCCCACAACTGCCCAAAATGTTCTGCGAGATAAAAACGCGTGTGTCGGGCAACATCTCTGGGACCGCGTTGTGGATGTGTTGCAAATGATAGGCTCTGGCTGCGAGGAGGACGATCTCGAAAGAGACTGGGGTTGACGATGAGATAGGCTCGTATCGCCGTTGGATTGGGGTGCGAATCAATGCCTGCCACAGGCTAGCGTTGTTCATACTCTGTGCTAGGGCTGGGAGCCAGAGCCCGGCCTGGTGAACCTGGCTGGGATCAAACCAGTCCACATCTGCGTCGTCGATGATCGTCGTGAGGCAGTCGAGGTGGAACCACTTCTGGCACGAGTCGCAGAACCGAAGGGTGTCTTCAGACGCAGAGTACATCCCCCGCTTGCGGCATCGTTCAAAGCAAATGGTCGCAATGGTCTGCTATAATCAGTCAAGAGAGCCTTTGATGGTCGGAATGAACACTCACAGACTGCAGTTGCAAGGTCTTCACACTTTGAGTGACCGAGTGCCCGAAGACGAGGTCCAATCTACACCAACTCTGTCCATCCAACATGGGGCTGAGTAGAGCTTCTGTGGGATGGAATGCGACCACCAGAGATGCCGAGCGGTCAAGACATCCAACCTCACGGTATCCTTCAAAGCGTGTCGAGGATACTTCGGCCAGGTCTGCCAATAGCGACAGCGCAACGACCGTCAAAGGATCCTTTTTGTCTGCAAAGGTCTTGATGTCGGAGGCTCGATAGCACCATGTAACGTGGATGGCAGTCTGATGGGCACCAATCCTTCATCGTCTGTCCCTCGACGTCTACAGATAGGGCTCACCTGCTTGACTTTTCCAACTTTTAACCTGGCAACGTCTTCGAGCTGTATTGCACAGGGCGGAAGTGCCGGTCACGGGCTTGTGGTCCCAGATGGGTCTGGTTGTTCAGGCCGAAGGTGACAGCTGGCAGAGTATCAGGTTTGGATTCCGAACAAGTCGAGAACGGGGGTGCTTCTGCTTACATTGAACCTTTCTCAAGCATCAAGGGCACCCCAGTATCGCCCCCAAGGGCTACTGCAGCTGCATTGAAGACGGCTCCAAAGACAGTCAAACAAAAATCGTGCTTACTTGGCCACTCTCCATACGGTACGGTCGTCCCTAGTCGGAAGACTTCCTGTGGTTCTCTACAAGACTTGCTTTTTGGCTGCCAGCTGCCAGCCTGCCCAAAGGGTGTCTTGGACATGCAGCGCAAACTGTCGCAAAATTGAGGAGTGAAAGTGCAGTGTGTACGATAAGAGGATAGGGTGAACAGGGCCACCGCTCCGAGAATCTGCGAGGCTGTATTCAAAAGGGTCAATGGTGGGAGCTCGTGACTGGGGAAAGCACGTGCTGGTGTGCTCCCTCAGAGACTTCAATCTTAAAGTCAGGCTCAGAGTCGGCCTCAGACCTTGCGTCCTCATCGTTATGCCTATTCCATCTCCCACATCTAGCGACAAGGCCTACTGGGGTGAAGAAGATGACTCCTGGTTGGCCGCGGTCTCACCTTCGATGCTTGCGGGCGATCATCAACCAGTTGGTGCGTTATTTTGTTCTGACCCATTCACCCTGCCCAGAACGTACATTTTACCGCAGTCGAGTAGGGATGAGAAGCATCAGAGTGTTTATTGCTAACTGCTCGGTCTTCGAATGTGGTCTCACAGGTGCTTCGGCTTCCGGTGACGCCTTCCGCACACCCCGGGTTCTCCAAGGGCTGACCCTCGATACGAACTTCAAGATGCCCCTGAGAGCGCCGCAAGGGTGAGCGAACGGAGAGCCTTACACCAGCTCGACGACTGGTCCTCTCTGGCTGACCACGAGCTGGATAACCTGACACGTACGTGCGATGTGTGAAAAATGACCTGGGAACTGTAACATTGACGTCTGACCCAGTGCCCAATGCATTGGCCGATGAGTCTTTTGTGGATCGTGAAATAGAGGTCGCGTTTAACAATCTCGGGAAAGTCAAGCAAGAGATGCACAAGTTCTATGATCGCACTCGAGTACAAGCGAGGCTGGTACGTTCACGGCTCTCCATCTTGTCGTGGCAAATTTGAAACCATCGTACCTTAAACCCAGGGCAACGGATGGATTGCGAGGGTCCCGATGGCCATAGGGTGGATTCTGAAAGCGCAACCTGCCCGACCTCGTCAGGTCCCAGATCGTAGTCTGACTTTGTGGGGATTTCCGGTTATGAGCGTTAGGGAGTGTCTTTTTTAAGTGTTGTGCACAGGCTGATTGTGGATTTTGAACTGCAGGTCGTGTGCTATGGTACTGTCATTGACGTGCTGTACCAAGAGGAGATGGTTTACATGAAAATGAAAGATCCCACGGGAGAGTGCGTTCTTCGGATCATCCGTACCCACCACAATGTAGAGCCCCAGATGGAGCACAGAGCTCTGCCGGGAATTGCGTGAGTCGTACACATGGAGCATGGTTGGTCTGTTAACAAAGGCTTCTAGGGTCGGCGTGTCCATCTCGGTATTAGCGATAGTGCTCCTGAACCACTCCTTTGGTAGCCACGACTTTATGTTGGTGACCCCGGGCTGCCTGTGGATCGTCGAGTCCTCGTCTATAACCCAACACATTCGGTATGCGGAAATCTTCCGTGACTTTACGATGCGTGTCCGTTCGGAGGTATGCCGCTTCCATACGTGCCCTAACATCGTCTCATGCCGAGTTCTGTGTGGCAGCGTCGCACAAAATTTATCTCAACCATTCTCGCCAAGACCAACTCTGTCAACTCCATTTGGTCAGCTCTATGGGATGTACGTGAACCTTGCGATGGTATAGATCCCGCGATGCTGAAGCGCGTCAAGGACATTATGAAGGGAACCCTCAAACGCGCACGTGTGGGCCGCCCAGCTGCCGGGTGCACTGTGCCTCGTGCATGCCGACTTGCCATGGCAGAGCTGACCAAGTCCGCCGTGGTTGACAGCAAGTACATCAGGTACGGTCAATTGAGTCATTCGCACAGTGGATCCTGGCTTACCGCTCGGTGAAATCAGTTTGGCGATCGAGGAGGGCTTACTGGAGGGATGGGTTACGGAAGACGTGCTCGAATCTAAAGCTCTCTCATGGGCGTATATTTCTTCATAGCACGTGTAATTAATGTGTGTGAGCGGTGCTTCCACGCGCAGATAGATGCAGTCTGGCGAGCGGAAGGACTGGTTGCTTGGGTTTATTTCGAAGAGAGCTCTGAGAGGTGAAGCCCAACGGATTATTGTCTTGGGGTTAGGGTTGCAGGAAAAGGTCCTATCGCTATAGAACAAACCCTTGGCATCCTCACCCTCGTCACATTCACGCACTGTCTTTGACTTACCCACCACATCGCTATCTTCCTGCCCTCGCACCTAACCAATTCCTGAGAGAAGTTTCACGTTCTGGTTGCACCATGGTGAAAAACGGCGTTGGTTATAAGCGGGTAAGTCTGAAGCCTGTTATAATACAAACCCGGTCGTAACCCAGGGCTTTCGATCCTGCAATTTCTAGCCTCTCGATGGCAAAGATGTCACATCCACACAAGGCGGCGTAGCCAAGAAGACCAAGGCCACGGCCGGTAGCGCACCGGCGCCGAGCTCGCATACAATGATAACCAAGCTCGACCCCACTTTCTGGTACGCGGATGGAAACGTCGTCATCCGGGTGGAGTGTACCGTCTTCAAGCTTCATCGCTCCCGACTCCAAAAAAACTGCGCATACTTCGAGAAGGTCTTTGCCTCCGGGGTTAAAGCTATAGAGCATATCGACATGTGTCCGGTGTACCTCGCGCCCGAGGAGGTCACATTGCAGGGGTTCAAGGCAGTTTTGACTGCGATAGAGATGCCTCTGTGCGTTTTCAAACATTGTCTTACAAACTCAATTGGGTGACGATCAGTATTTGCAGCGAACACATCAAATCCAAGCCCACTCATGCCCAGACGATCTCTCTGCTCGAAGCCGCAGGAGACCTATCCTGCGATCCTGTGATCCGCCAGGCCAAAGCCCGTCTGTGTGAACTCTGGGATTCGCGTCGGCTTCCATCGCAACTCCAGCACGGCGACGACAGATCTTGGGAGTTAATGATCACTACGATTCGCCTCGCACGTGAGCACAACCTTCCCTCCATCCTAAAGCGTATATTCTACGAGGTCGTGTCAAACGAGGAGTACTGGACCACCTACCACAAGGACCGTGACTCTATCTACCTCACGAGCATGGATCGGGAGCGCCTGCTCTGTGCACGCGAGGGTTTGGGGAGACTTTGGCGTGACTTTGTCGTCATACCTCCCGAGGCCTCACAGAAGGCGGATGGGATAGATAGGCCGAGCACTCATCGCCAGGGGTGTTGCTACAGGGGGCGTGAGCGGGGGCAAACATGGATGTTATTCATGGTGGAGAAGAATGAGCTGGACCGCGGCGCATTGGATCCACTTAGGTACAATATCATAGACCACAGATTGGATAACTTGGTGAATGAGTGGTGGTGCGTGCCCTGTCTATGTAACAAGGAGAAGGCTTGGGAGGAAAAAAAGTTGGACTGGTGGATGTTATTAGATGACCTATTGTGGCTGTAATCGTGAATGCTTAACGTTTTTCAAATGTCTCGGCCCTTGGAAGGGCACCATGGTGGCCACACACACACAATAGCGGGCAAACCGCTCAGATCCAGGATTCCACTTCAATAGAAACTAGTGCTTATCACCAACCCCGTGTTGCCATGCAGAACGTTGCATGCCAAAATGTGCCAAAATTCACCTGTTAGGACGGCACATGCAAACTTGGTACCATGTTTGTAGAATGCATCGGGCCCGTCAAAATCAACAGTAAAGTTGGCCAATGTACAACTGTTCAAGTGGGTGTCGCACTTAGCTGACCAGTGACCATGGTGACCCTAAAGTATATGCGCAGACAGACACTACATATGTATTCCCAACATATCAATGTGAACCAACCAACCGTCTGCGTCCTCAAGATCATCCGCTTTGATGTTAACTGAACCACTTGGAGGCGGAAGGAGCCAAATGATTATCATGCCGCATGCCAGCCTAACAATGGAAAAGACCGGTAGGAAAAATAGGAAGGAGTTCAAATGTGCGAGTAGCCAAGGCCTAAAAGTGGCTTTCCAGACCCTGGCCTTTGGTGGCTAGGCTGGTCTGGTACGAACCTGCCCGGTATGGTAGCTCTACGATACGGGAGCCAGATGCTATATTCGACGATGCGGCAATCATTTCGGAAAGTGATTCCATGGACACTTATATAATCCTATACAGTCCAGTGGTATTTAAGGCAGCTCGGTAGCAGGTGAAGTGTATTTCGCTTTTACGCCCAATTCAAGTGAGTCGATGTCCACTTGGATCCCACCACCGTGTGCGGATGTCCGTTCAACGGGTTATGTGCCTTAGTCGATGCCAGGAAGCGCCTTAGTGGTTGCAACCCTGTGCTCCCAGCTTGCCCATCAGTGTCGCCTTCATTGGCTTCGACGCTATGGACCTCGACGTGCAGCCTTCAAGTATGAGTGGCGCCGTCGACTGGTTGAGCTGCCCACCACATCAGTGTCGCCTTCATTGGCTTCGACGCTATGGACCTCGACGTGCAGCCTTCAAGTATGAGTGGCGCCGTCGACTGGTTGAGCTGCCCACCACATCAGTGTCGCCTTCATTGGCTTCGACGCTATGGACCTCGACGTGCAGCCTTCAAGTATGAGTGGCGCCGTCGACTGGTTGAGCTGCCCACCACATCAGTGTCGCCTTCATTGGCTTCGACGCTATGGACCTCGACGTGCAGCCTTCAAGTATGAGTGGCGCCGTCGACTGGTTGAGCTGCCCACCACATCAGTGTCGCCTTCATTGGCTTCGATGCTATGGACCTCGACGTGCAGCCTTCAAGTATGAGTGGCGCCGTCGACTGGTTGAGCTGCCCACCACATCAGTGTCGCCTTCATTGGCTTCGACGCTATGGACCTCGACGTGCAGCCTTCAAGTATGAGTGGCGCCGTTGGCCGGTTGAACAGCCCACCGGGGGAGCATTGCCCTCATTGGCTTTGACACTATGGTTCTCGATGTGCAGCCATTGACTGGTGCCATCAATGGGTTGAGCAGCGCTCTGCGTGCACCGCTGGACACAGTGTGCACTGTGCGGACATCTCCGTTGCCTATGCGAATTGTGACAACCAGATAGGGCCGAGCATCAATCATAGGCGCATCATGGCTGCTCTTTTATCCCTTCTCGTCGTCTATTGATGTAAAGCTGACCGTTTGCTATAACAGACCTCTATATCCTTCAACATGTCTTCCTTGGACATCGACCGCTACGTCTCCATCCTGAATGGTGGCGGCAACTATGCTACCTGGGCTCTCAACATGGAGGCCTTCCTCATGACTCAGACATTGAACCATGTCCTCACCGATGCCGCTCCGTTACAGTGGGTCAGACTCCTACTACGGATGAGCTGAAGGCTATCACCGACTTCAAGGCCAACGACGAGCGTGTGCGAGGCTTCATCCTGCTCAGAGTCAGCGCCGCCATCGGATATAGGGTGAGGAAGAAAGGACATGCAAAGGCCATATGGGACTACCTCAAGAACAAGTATGGCCAGTCGGGAATCACCGCGGTCTACTCGGAGTTCAAGAAGGCCCTGTCCCTGCCGATCCCCATCGACATCAACCCGATCGACATGCTCGATGAGTTCCAGGTCCACTTCCATAGGCTCGCCGATGAGGACTGCAAGTTTCCCAACTACTTAAGCGCGATGATTCTTCTCGCAAAGTTGCCTCCGTCCATGCAGCACATCGCCCAGTCCTTCACCAACATCGCCAACGTGAAGGACCTTGACCTCGCTGACGTTTGTCGCTCCATTGTCTTCCACTGGGAGCTGCATGCTGGTCACAAGGCAGTCAAAGATGGCATGGCATCGAAGCTTGGCACGTGCAAGTACGACCATCAGAAGCCCTGTTTCCAGGGGCGGCTTCATGGGAACGGTGGAACGATGGATGGCAAATCAAAGCCAAAGTTCCGTGCTCGTGGCCAACGTGGGGGTAACAGGGGCAGAGGCCAATGCAATACTGATAATGCCCCTGTCCAACCCGATACTAGCCAGGGTGAGATTGCGATCTTTCACCGACCCCAGCACTAGACATAACGAGCTGATCGGCATCACTACCTAGACAGATTCATGCATCCTAGGATGGTACCGGTGAGAGCGACTACCCTCGCGGAGCCTCTTGGTCCCATCGTCTCTGGTACGCTTAAGTATGTCTTAACTATTGAGGATGTTGTTCTCAACTAGCAGGTCCAGGCTCCACTATCGTCAATCAAGTTGTCGACGACAACGAGGGCCTCTTTTCAAAGGCGGCATATCACTCTGACCTGCTCGCCGATCACATGGATTGGGCAGATGACATCAAGATGAAGTGGCAGACCAAAGTCAGCGATGCGGAGGATGCCACCTACTTCACAGGCGAGGAGGATGATCAGATGTCTTTGGGTGATGATCTCAACGAGGAGTTCACTGTTGATGTGCCTGGTTCCTACGACTCTGACTTCAGGCAAGTGCCTGGTACCTTTCTGTCTTTAGCATGGGCTAACACGCTCCCACACAGCTGTGCTTAGGAAAAGGAAGTGTAGTCTGGATGTTGCATCCATTATATGTCTGCAGCATGTCCTGGTCGGTGTGTGTAGCGGGGACAGACATCCAAGCCGTCCCCGGATGTCAAAGTCTGCTCAGTGTGACCCCGGACGTCAAATTCTGGTCAGCGCATGTAGCGAGGACGGACAGGGAGGCGGTCCCCGGATGTCAAGATCTCGTAAGTGTGAGTAGCGAGGACGGACAGTGAGGTGGTCCCCGGATGTCAAATTCTGGTCAGTTTGAGTAGCGGGGACGGACATCCAAGCTGTCCCCGGATGTCAAATTCTGGTCAGTGTGAGTAGCGGGGACGGACATCCAAGCCGTCCCCGGATGTCAAAGTCTTAGGTGTGACCCCGGACGTCAAATTCTGGTCAGTGTGAGTAGCGAGGACGGACAGGGAGGTGGTCCCCGGATGTCAAATTCTGGTCAGTGTGAGTAGCGGGGACGGACATCCAAGCCGTCCCCGGATGTCAAAGTCTGCTCAGTGTGACCCCGGACGTCAAATTCTGGTCAGCGCGTGTAGCGAGGACGGACAGGGAGGCGGTCCCCGGATGTCAAATTCTGGTCAGTGTGAGTAGCGGGGACGGACAGGGAGGTGGTCCCCGGACGTCAAATTCTGGTCAGTGTGAGTAGCGAGGACGGACAGGGAGGTGGTCCCCGGATGTCAAATTCTGGTCAGTGTGAGTAGCGGGGACGGACATCCAAGCCGTCCCCGGATGTCAAAGTCTGCTCAGTGTGACCCCGGACGTCAAATTCTGGTCAGTGCGTGTAGCGAGGACGGACAGGGAGGTGGTCCCCGGATGTCAAATTCTGGTCAGTGTGAGTAGCGGGGACGGACAGGGAGGTGGTCCCCGGATGTCAAATTCTGGTCAGTGTGAGTAGCGGGGACGGACATCCAAGCCGTCCCCGGATGTCAAAGTCTGCTCAGTGTGACCCCGGACGTCAAATTCTGGTCAGCGCGTGTAGCGAGGACGGACAGGGAGGCGGTCCCCGGATGTCAAGATCTCGTAAGTGTGAGTAGCGAGGACAGACAGTGAGGTGGTCCCCGGATGTCAAATTCTGGTCAGTTTGAGTAGCGGGGACGGACATCCAAGCTGTCCCCGGATGTCAAATTCTGGTCAGTGTGAGTAGCGGGGACGGACATCCAAGCCGTCCCCGGATGTCAAAGTCTGCTCAGTGTGACCCCGGACGTCAAATTCTGGTCAGTGCGTGTAGCGAGGACGGACAGGGAGGTGGTCCCCGGATGTCAAATTCTGGTCAGTGTGAGTAGCGAGGACGGACAGGGAGGTGGTCCCCGGATGTCAAATTCTGGTCAGTGTGAGTAGCGGGGACGGACATCCAAGCCATCCCTGGACGTCAAAGTCTGGTCAGTGTGAGTAGCGGGGACCAAAAGCCAGGCCGTCGCGGGCCAGCTTGCAGGGACCGACAACCCCACCGTGTCCAGGTATACGGCTGGTGAGTATGAGTCATAGTGATTCTAACTGGAGTGTTCATTCATTTTCATATTTTCATAGTTGGCGAACCTAGCCTCTGTACTGTAATATAGGCTATATAGGCTAGAGCTAATGCTGTGGACAGTAGAGCTAAAGCAAAGGGGGGCCTGTTATAAACCCCCTCAATAACGTGATTAGTACTAAGCAGTCGACAGTAACACGGGCCGAAATTCGGCCCGCTTATTAGGCCGTGCTTACGCACGGCCCGTCAGTGTCATCATTAGTATGTCACTAAGTCCGATCCCGGGATTAGTCACCGGGTCACGTTGGGCTTAGTTATGCACGTGGTGCTTACTAAGGCAGTCCTGATGAGCTACTATATAGCGAAACAGGCTGCGGTAGGGGAATCCCTATCGCCTGTCGGCTGCTTCGCACTAGTCGCGCTCACGCTCGCTTCGCTCGCGTTCGCGCTCCTCCCTAACCCTTCCCACATGCTCGGTGATACGTATCGCACAGCCACTATCGCTATCTCCATCTATGTACGACATGGCTCATTTCGATTGTATTCATTTCGGTGTATCCTCAATAGTCTATCTGGAACATAGTTACCAGGGCGATGAGGTCTTCTGTAGCCCTGTTCATATACACGCTCTTATATATCACAACATTTGCATCCTCAGAAAGTTAGGGTCCAGTTCGGTGGTGCGAAAACGCAGCTGGCCTGCATTCTCGCAGATATTTTCGTTCTTAGTGTGCGAAGTAGCAGGCCACCTGCGACTTCGCACGATACTACATTTATCTGACCCAAACCAAGGTCTAACCCTAAAACCCCCCAACTTTACCCCCTATGAATATGACTAGTCACATGTTCGATTTGGCGCGGAGACGTGTCGCGTCAAGCACGTGAGTAATAACGTGATTAGTACTAAGCAGTCGACAGTAACGCGGGCCGAAATTCGGCCCGCTTATTAGGCCGTGCTTAAGCACGGCCCGTTAGTGTCATCATTAGTATGTCACTAAGTCCGATCCCGGGATTAGTCACCGGGTCACGTTGGGCTTAGTTATGCACGTGGTGCTTACTAAGGCAGTCCTGATGAGCTACTATATAGCGAAACAGGCTGCGGTAGGGGAATCCCTATCGCCTGTCGGCTGCTTCGCACTAGTCGCGCTCACGCTCGCTTCGCTCGCGTTCGCGCTCCTCCCTAACCCTAACCCTCGGATGACCACGAAGGGTGGACTGACTGAATCATGCCGATTCAGGTCGCAGGGCAGTTGGTTCGAGCTCAGAGGCAAATCCTGCTGCGCCTGCCAACAGATGCTCTCGTGAGGGGCCTTTCTCTCTAGTCGGCTGGCTTCCTTATGTCGTTATGGCGATGTTAGTGAGTGCCCTCCCTTGCTTAGAATAATGTTGCTGGACTCCTTCATCTCTTGCTGTGGCTTGGTCCCCAATGTTTTCGCCTGGCTGTGTTTGGAGCACAGAAGGCGTTGCGGCGGCGGGGGAGGGTGTGTACTCCTGTAGTAGTATAGCATTGTTACTTTTTCGTATGAGTCTTTCAATATAAGGGTTTTATATACTTTCTGGCATGATATCTAGTGTGTTCGATCGGCATGATACCTGATTCTAATGAAATTATTGCATTCGTGAGTGCACAATTATGTCTCGTTTCGTGCTCGTTATATCCGGACCTTGATAAATAAACATAACCAATAATTCCGCTCAAGTACACATCATTATCGCTTATTATGGAATGAGGTTTTTCCTGATGTCTTTACGCGTCTGCCCTGTTCCTAGGCCCCCGTCTTCTATCAGTGGTTTCTTCTTGTTTTCTCCTTTCTCTGCCATCCTCTTGCCGGTCTGTCATCACCGGTCCCATGTCCTCCGGATTGTCACGCTTCCAGCTATGTGCGGATATGGTCATCTTCCTGTATGGCTGTGTGCCTATGACCTCATGCACACATTTATGCCCACAAATGGTGTACATGGCTTCCCGTGCCTTATTTAACCTTCACGTCGTTCATCATTTCTCCGCTTATGTTGCGCCAATGTGTTATCCCTCTCGTCTTCGCCCTCGCATGTGATGCATTCTGTCTCAGTCCGGTAGAAATTCCGTTTATGTCAATATTGCCACAATGCGTATTATCCGACTTGGTATTCCCTGTGATATACCGTTGCTGTTTTAGCTGTGCTGCGTTCACTCGGCCCGTCCTTCGCACACAACCCCAGGGCCCAGACAACCTAGCGTGATCCCTCACCGTACGCATCTGGATGACAATGTTTGTCATATTCATAATGTCTCGAACTTGTACGTTTCCTCGCGATGACACCGAGAATCTGTCACCTCGCATCGTCTCGTATAACCTCTTTGATGTGAACTCGCCGACGAGCTGTCACCTCGCACATGTTCGTTGCCCGATAACGCAGGTGAGTTGTCGCTTCGCATTGCATTGCATCTCTCCTTCCCTATGTCACAGACTCTCCACCACTTCGCATTGTTCTACTTCCTGATACTCGTTGAACGTCCTCCGCGAGGAAGCAGAACCCCTGTCATGTCGCAATCCGAGACATGGACAATGTTCCCCTGAGTGCGAAATTGCCGGACTGTCTGTGACATCGCATTATTCTAGATTTATCTAACTAAAACCTTACTCTAACCCGAAACCCCCCCAACTTTGTACCCTATCAATGTTGTGAGTCGAGGAGATCACGGTGGTACGGGTGAAGGCCGTATCGTGCGGAGGTGTGGTACGGGCTGTGCTGTAGGCGCACGATGAGGTCGCGCGGCGTCAGACTCACGAGCTGGGAACTAACTCACCTAGTCTTGATTTAACTCAGTAGGTCGCTAGGTCGAACGCGAGGAGCTTTCGACTTAGTGAGGAATCGCTGGTACGGAGCGAGAGGATCGCGAACGTCCAGACGATGTACGGTGCACGAGGAGTGCACACGATGGTTCAGCACGAGGAGTGCGAAGATGGTATGGATTGTCAATGATAATTCGATTGTCCCCCTGCTACGAACACGGGGGTATTTATACACTTTTGTACATACATTCGAGAACTTCTTTGTATCCTACTAGATAAGTGTCGTACAAGCTAGATAGTTCGATTCCTATCGCAATCATGATGGAAAGTTCGAGCGTGTAACTATGTACACTAGTACTACATACACAGACACGTTCGAATATACGAGACTATTCGCGTCAGGTCGTGCCGAGTCTTGAGTTGTTCCTGGTCTAATCCTTCAGCGACATATCCACAACAACACCTCACAATCGCAGCGAGACGTCAGTCCTCAGGATTCGTCGTATCCACACTACTAACCCTTCCCTTGTACTCACGCGGTGCTGCTTTTCTCCTTCTCCGAGGGCGTGACGTTAACGTTGACGTTTGCGCGCTCGCCTTTGAGGTCCATTGCGTCGACCGCATTCTGCTTATCGCCGAGGTACCAGTTCGGCATGAACAGCGACAGCAAGAGGGGCACAATGGACAGGACCGTCGCGGCGATGAGCATTAGCTTCATCACGTCACCGTACGCTGTGAGACCCATATTAGTTAGCCTTAGGCCTTAGTCCCAAGGCACGTCGAGGACGCAACGTACCGGCAATGACGCCCTCACGCGTCGGGTCGCCGAAGGGAAGGGCTGTGACGTTCTGGATAGAGCCAAAAATCATGTCGAGCGTGGCCTGGTCGACGTTCGGGAGGTGTTCTGTGAGCTTCCCGGGCATCTCACTCGTCCAGATTGCACCCGCTGCCACATCATTATCGTTAGTAGGAAACAGACAAAAGCTGAGAAGTCGAAGCTGATACTCACCAACAGCGCCGCCGACGGCCCCACCAATCTCCGTCCACAGGAGGACCGTGGCGGTCGTAATGGCCATGTCGACATGGGGGACTGCAGCTTGGGCGGCAACCGACGAGGCGACAGAAGCAAATCCACCACCGAGGCCCTGGAGGATCTGCGTCCAGACGATCTCGGCGTCCGACGCCCTCGCACCGCGCGAGTGAATCATCAGGCCGACACCCCTATAAACATTGGGCCGTACGTTAAATTTATGGCGAACAGAAAGGAATGGGAGGACTACTCGCAGGAGACGGACGGAGAGACCGGCGACGAGGACCCACTTGTAGCGGTGAAGGAAACGCATGCTAAGGCCGGCGATGATGCCGAAGACGGTAAGCGCAACAGACTGGGTCTGGTTGAAGTACGTGGCATCGAGGAATGACCAGGGCTTCGTGATGAGGATAAATGAGTAGAGGTAGGTCGTTGTAAGGTAGTACGAGAAGAAGTCGAAAAAGCCGATCCATGCTGCCAGAATAACGGTCCTGTTGGTGAGGAAGCGGCGCGCGATAACGGGTCGCTTCGCAAACAGGATTTCCCAAGCAGCAACCGCGGGCAGCAGTAAACATCCAACAACAATCATAGCGATCATAGACGCTAGCAAAGACGAGCATGTGAACACCATGTTCATGAGCAGGGAGGGCGTAAGACAACTCACGGTTATGCCACTGATGCTTGGCACTGGGCGCAAGGGTAAGCGGAAGCAATATGAGCGCGACGCTCGTGCCGATAAGGAGCAGTCCAATGATGTCGAGCTGCTGGGCGAAGGACCAAATACGACCACCGACAGAGGAGTGGACGGGCTTACTGGCTGCGGGGACGAGGCCCAGGCGCTTTGCCTTCTGCTCCGCCCAGAAGAGGGTGATGATGAGGGGCGAAAGCGCGGCGGGGACAAGGATGGCGAACATGCCGTAACCCCACCGCCAACCTGATCGCTCGAGGACCTGGGTCGCGATGTTGGCACTTACGAAGGCGTTAATGATGAAGGGCGCAGAGGTGAGACCGGAGACGAGGCCTCGCCACTTCAGGGTGGTGATATCAGCGACGATGACAGACGTTAAGAGTTGCAATCCTCTATGGAAGGCGACAGTTGATTAACGCTGCATAGGGACACTGCGCGAACGAATACCGGAGACGTACGTATATCCCCTAGATGGGAATGTAGGTTGTGGTCAGATATGTGACTTGTCTAGGACAAATAAAGTGGGACTCACACAGCATATATCACAATACCGCAGCAAGGGCACCAACATTGTGTGCGGACGCGATGACGATGTACCCTAAAGAGCAATGAGTATGAATATGCAATGGCCTTGGTACTCAAGCACAGTGCCTACCGATGACGTAGAAAGTAACTATGATTCCGAAGTGAAGGTGGATCGTGAGCCTCGCCTCCAAAGAAGGATTGGCAGATACGTACGGACAATGAGGTAGGCAGTTGCACGGGATGTCACATCGGCAAACTTGGCAATGACAGGCTTTCCACAAGAGACTGGAGAACAATATGTAAATTAGGGAGGAGGCGGGAGAGAAAAACAGAAGGCTTACCGATGACGGACTGAGCAACCTGGATGGTAGAAATAAGACTATGCTTGTTGAACGCAGAAGTGGCGAACACAATGTAGTTGGAGGTGGTGGTGCCGTCTAGTGAATAGACGTGGGACGCCAAGCCGATTCTATAGCCACCAGGCGGGCTGGGGTGAGCGCAAGCATTCTGGACAGGTAGGCAGGAGAGGAACAAGGACGCACCCTGTGAAGAGAAACCACTTTGAGTAGCGGCCGTATACCTTTTCCGCAGCCTCGACGGCCTTAACACCGAGATGGGCGTCCTCCTCAGAGTGGAGCACTTCGACTATCTCCTTGTCGAGTCTGGGAATCGTGTCTTCTGGAACATCACCGTGGATAAGTCCCGGGTTGGAAGCCTCCTCGTTGTTGTATGACATAGTTCTGAGCGAAAGAGGGCCCGAGCCGTTCCGCCAGGATTCGGGGGAGGGCTAAGAACCGGGTGCTCCAGGCGAAGAGGAACGTCGAGATGGGGGGAGACGCAGGAAGGAGGACGGGGGTGATAATTACGATTAGGTCGCATTATATACAAAGCGTCAAGCAAGATGGAGTGTGTATGACAGGCGTATGGGCGGGCTAGACGGGAAGGACGGCGAAAGAGGACGAGGAGGGTAGTCTTAAGGCCTGCGATTGGCAAGGAACTTGATATCTTATCAGATACGTGACAGCACTCAGAGCTTATCAGATAAAATTGACCTTTACTCGCTCCTCACTTGCTCCTCACATCCGATTATCCGCTCTGTTCCTTGTCCTCTACGTAAGTACAATGCCCAAACCGAGTTCCCTGCGCTCAAACCCTGAAAGTATTCCTGCTCAGTGGCCTTCCGTAATGGATCGATCCGTCCTATACTACCAGTAAAGCTGTCGTCTGGCAAGTTCTTCAATTACCTGGGCTGTCTTGGACATTTTGCATCGGGTTTTGCTTAAGTTGTCTTGTACAGGTACTCCGATGCTGTGAATAACGAAGACAACAGCACCAATCTCAGTATCGTCAGCGTGCAGTGCTTTCCCGGGCCCTCCCTGGGCCCCGCCTCACCCTTGAAACCTTCTCGCCAGCCTAGACGCACACGATGCACTCGGCCGCTTTGTCAACAAGTCCAGTCGCTTCCCCACCCTCTTTCCCAATCTGGACTCATAGGTCACCCTCACTCCTCCCGAAAGCTATCGTGTCGCCCTCCTCAGATCTACCGCTTCTCTATCCTGTCGCTCCTCACCCTGAGCAACATGAACGGCAGGTAGCAATGCATCCTTCGCCCGCACGTCACCTAGCACCCGAAGCGTGCCTTTTCCTTGAAGATGAATCCCCTACTGTACCATACCATGTAGCTAGCGCTACGCTAACACCACGTACGTATACATACCCAATTTACAGCTCCGTTTAGTGCTACTATGTACATCCTCGATACAGCCTAGCCACGCCCCTTACTCCTTCCCACCCGGCACCCCAGCACGCACCATCTGCTCCTCACTGAGTGTCTGCCCTGTCTCCGTCGCACGCGCCACAGCTCTCTTCCGATACGCCACCGTGCCCTCGCTCCATCCCCAGATCCATGCCCTGCCCTTCCAACACCATGGCCGCACCCTCATCCCGCTTCCGTCCCATCCCGTAATCCTCCTCCCAGTCTATCGTAGTGTCTAACATAGGACCCTGCCCTGCGGCGGATAATAAACTCGGAGAAAAGAAAACAGCACCGATCTGCCGGGTCCTCTGGCAGTCGTTGACATCATCAATGCTGTACTATCATGATCAGTACGTCTGACCCTTCAGAAGTTTGCCACTCATCGACTTTCCCAACAGCACTGCCTACTCAGTACAGATACAAAAGCCTCTCCCCGTAGACTGCCATGACCATTCGTCTAGCATCCCCCACAGGGAACCGCATTGAACCAGAGACAGCATCGCAGAGTAATGTTTCTCTCACCCCGACGAAACAGAATCCGTGGCGTACAAGGCTTAGGAGGTTTTGCCTTCCGGTTGAGCTCCAGTGAGTCATCCCTTGTTTTCCGTTTGTGGTCATAACATGTTTTCAAGTCCAACTTGCTCAAGTCATGCCTGAGATGCAACAGTGGTGGATAGTCGTAGTCGCTAAATTATACGGATCTTTGGTTAACCATTTCCACGGTGAGCACTGTCGATTGGTTTTACTCGTTCCCCGATGGACTGATGCCTCGCCAAGTCCCAGATCTGCTGAGCACCTTCCGGCCACATCGCTCGAATATTCCCTCGCTGCATCGTTCTTGCTACTACAGAATACCCCATCGCACTCCAACCACCATTTTGACGTACATCTTCGTCAACTCAATACTCGGCTTTGCGACGTACGCCAATGCAACTTCACTTCACATCGACCGAATCGATCCCCTTCCACAACAATGCGGATCATTCACGTTTAGGTGGTCGGGAGGGACTCCGCCTTATAGTACCCTTGCCATCACAGCAACAAATCGAAGTACCCTCCGAGTCCGACAACCTTCTCTCGCCGATTCCAACCAATCTGTCTGTACGTGGGTTTCGATAGATATTCAAGGTAGAACCATGCTATATGCGGAGGTATCGGACTCCACTGGCAAGCAGGAACCAACCGCCACTTTTCAGATACAGGGTAGTAGCGACTCTGCCTGCCTTGGACTGGTACGTCTCTTCACATGCATGTGTTCTAGTATTGATGTAAGTGATACCCTGCTACAGGATGGTTCGGCCTCGTCCACAATATTAACTTTCCCTCTCGTATAGCTAGTGAGTCTTCGCGTTCATTGTAATTGATCTCTGACCGATTGCCACGACGTCTCTCAATTATCAGCGCACAGCGTCATATCATCGGTTGTTGTTAATGCGCCCTCAGCATCATCAAGCTCCCCAGCCCCGTCTACTTCTGCTCGACCGCTAGCCCCCAATGAGCTCAGACACACCCGTGCAATTGCCGGCATCGCGACTGGGCTTGCGGTCGCAGTCTCTCTCGTCGCAGCTTTCGCGGCCTTCTGCTGCATCGGTTCGAGGAGAAGGCGCTATAATTCATCCAGGAATCGCCGTGCGTCTCCCAATCTCTTCTAGTTATTATGGTAACTGACTTATCGACATCGAGACTTCGCACTGCTCGGTCGGTCACCATTGGGAATGTGGCATGGCACTTCGCCAGTGTTAGACACCATCCTGTGCACCAGGCGACACAGAAAGAACCGCTTGGACGTATTTGCAGGTCTGTATCGCTCTCGATGACTGACACCGTGATTGAATCGGGCCTCGCAATTTCCTCAACTTTCCCGAAACTTGATGGGACGGGTAGGCAGACTGTCATCGCACGTACGCGTCAACGAAGATTGCGGCGAGCCAGTGATGTTCGAGGGGGTACATACACTAACTAATGGTAAGTATATCTGCAGAACGCTTCTACGGAGTCAAGCATACAAGGGCACACGCCTGCACCCCGTCGAAAGGGCACTGCCCCTGCACTAGTTCGGTGCAAGAACCCGGCTCACCGCACCTGTATTTCGGCGACGAGGTCACCAGCATACGTACGTATTGTTAGTTAATGCCCGTAGGTACTGGATGCGAGGTGAATAATCTGTGGGCAGGCGAGGACCTGCACGATTTGAATGTTTAGGTTCACCGAATTTAAAAACGGTACAAGGTCTAAGCGTCAGGAAGACATGCCGCGGTCCGGGGTCGAACGCTGGGACCAATTCTAACATGTTCGACAGTCTGGATGAGTGATTGAGATGGTTTCCCTGCCTACTTGTGCGTGCGAGCGTTGGAGAATAAGGAAGATCATGGCGGCGCAAACGCGACGCAACGACAGGATAGCACCACAAGTATGTACTGGAAGTGGATGGGCGGGAAAGATGTGGAGACGGGGCTGTGTGGTTGTGTGGAGGATTTGTCGGGAGACGGGAGATACAGTTGGTTACAACACTTACCTGTACTGGTACACACGATAGACAGGCTGTCCTGTTGGCGCTGAGACCGGAAAATGGCATAGGCGCTTTGGGGGCGTGTGAAGGACTTTGGATGGAGACAAGCCGCGCCTCGCGCGACGAAACCCGGGTCCGTCGTCGACGCTGCCTGTCTTCTCTCCCTTCCCTCTCGCCTGGTCCCCGCCCGACAGCACCTCAGAGCTACCTGCTTCGTTCTTTACTCTCTCTGGCCTTCATTCTCACTCGCTTTGTCGACAATCTACTCCTCCTCCTCCTCCTCCCCACTCCCATCGATCCTCCACAATGAGACGCAACGGCTCGACCAGGGCCACCTCCCCAACCAACACCACATACTCTGGCATATCCAACTATCGCACAGACTCTTACAAGCCCCTCGGTCGAGATCCTTCCTCTAAGGATTACTCCAATATCGACCCTCGTGCCGTCGCTCGCTCGCATTTCGAGGAACTTAGCCAGTATCTCGCCGCCTACCTAGCCAAAGGTGTGTTCCTTACTCTTCGTCCTTTGTGTCCATCCAACGCGCCTCCGAGAACTGGCACATATCCTCCACGCATGGTTGCACACTTCCAATGCGGCAAGAGTGCGCCCAATCTTATATTATTCCTTCCTTCACCCGAACGAAGCCGTTCTCAACAACAATCCTTGGTCCCTCCCATCTGTCTTCACTCAATGTGCGCTCTTCCACGCAAGTCTTCCATCATATTGTGGCGGCGTCATTGCCCGGTTACCTTGCTTCATGTTCCCGGAGCAGCGCATGCGAACGACCACATTGTACATTCACCAGCTTCCTATTCCTCCTCTGACTCGTGGCGTGCGCTATTCCCAACATGGAACATTCTCTCTACGCTCTACTGCCTCCAAACTTATCTCTCTGGTCGCCCCAATCTCCTGGAAGCCGATTTTCTCGCGCGCGGTTTACCTCCATCTATACCTCTTACTGCATTGATGCTCGGACGTGGTGACTTCCGTCATTCATCTTGTCTGTTGCCATCCGCTCGTCTTCCACTCCTCCCCAGATCCCAGAACGTTTGTCCCCCAGCGATGCGCCCCAGCGGAGCCTTCAGTCTGTCCGAGCGTCGGTGCTTTTGGAACGTAAAACTCCGGAGTACCTGCCTGGCGTCCTTCTGAGTTTCTCACTTTTCAATGGACTCCAAGTCCGTGTCCAATTCGTGCTTGAGGGCGATGGGTGCAGTCATTTCTCTCGTGTCGGTTCCCCCACGAAGGGCCAATTCAGAGAATCCTTTCCTGGCGTTCATTTATCATCTCTGGGTGTGGAGCCACACGCCGAACGTCTTCAACTAAATTTATATGGCATTCATCGTGTGGGATAGTGTAACCTGACTGCCTGATCGCCGTGAGGTCAAATGGCGCATGAATGCGCTCATTCGCCATGACACCGCCGATTCTCAAAAGTCGTACACGTCGCTATCACATCGACTCGCTACACCCCCATTCCTTTTACTCTGTCCTCTTCATATTCCTTTGTTATCGTGCCTTTCCCATGGCACCCAGACATGTTCGCTCGGCCATATCACTCACATACGGCTCATTTCCAGAGCCGGCCAACTCGCGCTCGACTGCGCGACAGAAGCTCACTCGATTAACCCGCCAGCAATTCCAGGAGCTCTCCACAGATGTCTACGATGAGCTCATGCGACGGAAGAACAACACTGGCGATAACGAAGGTATATAAACCCCCTTAGTCTCTAAGTGCCTCTGATCTTTAATCTTTTGGCGGCAGTACCCTTCCTCCCCGTTCGTGATGACTTCCATCCAAAGCGGAATCAGGCACGGCAGAAGCTCGCGACCCTCCCCACCGGCAGGTTTAAAGACTTATCCAGCGACGTCTATTACGAGCTGGCGAGGCGGTACCCGGAGTTCAAGGAGGAGGTATGTGTCCACCAATCACTTTTGCTCGCATCCACTCATTCCCCCCGTACAGGTGCCAGACGCGCCAAACTCAGCCATGTCTGCAGGGTCTGCCTACGATGACTTTCCCTCCCCCGACTTCCCGCGCAATGGGCGCACATCCGAAGACAGAGACAGAGGAAACGATTCAGGCTACGGCGGCAGCACCCCCGGCACGTCTGCAGGAGACGCGTACTCCCGACGCAAACCCTCGCAGGATATCTACATTGGTTCTGACCGCAGGCGGCCCTCACAAGACACCACGCTCGGCCGACGTCCGAGCGAGAGCGCAAGCGTGACGAGCGGGGGCGATGCGCAGAGCGCGACCGCGGGCATGGGCATGATCATCCCGAACAAGTCGACGATCACTGAGGAAGACATCGAGGTCCCCTACGGACGCGACTCGAACGTGACCGCGCGCAACCGCACCGGAGGCGGCTTGAGCGACTCGGAGCGGGATCTCGAGGACGACACGAGTCCCCGCAGTCCACCGGAACGGGGGTTGGGCGGCTTGAGCGGGCTCAGCGCGCGGTTGCAGCAGGCGGACGAAAGCGAGGACTACTACGACCGGACGTCATATGGGCGACAGAGTGTCGCGTCCGACCGGTCGGCGGGCGGAGGGTCGAAGATGCTGGCGGGGGGCGGGAGGTCGAGCGTTACGGGGAACGACGACAGGGTGAGGAAGGAGTATGAGCTCAAGATCGCAACGATGCAGACGCGCATTACGAGCCTCGAGCGGGATCTTGAGGACGTACAGGATAGGGAACAGAGGTGGCAGGACGGTGAGACGCGGGCGAGGGCCATGGAGCTGGAGCTGGATGAGCTTCGTCGGGTAAGTCGCAGAGATCTTCGTTCCTGTGAGCCCGTCTGACAGGAATATCAATATCTCAACAGCGGGCGGAGGAGAGGAGTTCGTCGATGTTGTCGTTGCAGCAGGAACTCGAGGCGTTGAGGGAAGAGCGTGCGCGTGAGAAGGATATGGCGGAGCGGCGACAACGACAAGACCAGGACGAGATTCAGATGCTGCGCGAGCGCTGTGAGGTCCTCGAGTCGAGCGGTGGGGCGAGCGGAAGTGTAAGTGTGATATACTGCTCGTATTGTGTTTGGTCGCTCACATACATCTAGGTCGACTCTGCAATACTGGATCAGCTCCAGTCGGACATGGAAGGCCTCATGACAGAGCTCGCAGACTTGTCCCGACGCAACGATGAATTACTGGCGGCGAAGGACGACGACCTCGCTCATATCCGCGAGCTCGAAGGTCAGGTCAAGGAGTACAAACGGAAATACGAGCAAGCGAAGACGGAGTTACGGAGTGCCAAAGGTTTGAACCCCCGTGACCACCTCCTGACCTCGGTGCTGATGTTCTGGGGTGTACAGTGACTTCTCAGTTGTTCCTTCAGCCGCCCAAGGTCGACGACCAGCTCCCTGTTGCACGGGATGGCGGCCTCGTCGACATTCACGTCACTGGTTTCGTCTCATCAGTTGACAGTCTCCTCACCGCTGGGCGTTCTAATGCGCCTACGCGAGTCCTTCAGCCGATGAAAGGTGTCATTAATGCGGTCACCGCCATCATTGAAGACGTTCGGGCATTTGAGCGGCGACCGCAGAGGGATCGGGCAGAGGTCGATTTGGAGGCGCTCCAGTCTCTTCGTGAACGGCTCGACGCAACGCTCAGCAACCTCGTCACCGCTGCGAAGACGCATGCCACCGGTGCGGGCATGTCTCCAGTCAGTTTGCTCGATGCGGCTGCCAGTCACGTATCCTCCACCATCACCGAGATCGGGAAGACCATCCACATCCGCAAGGCGACGAAGGCGGAGCAAGATGCTTTCATGCCCGGTGCTTCCATGTCCTCGTCGTCATCAGCTACCAATGGATTCTCCCCTTCCCTACGCTCCGTCGAGGAGCTCCGTTCTCCTCCCGCGCATCAGCGGAGCGGTAGCAGTACCAGTCAGCGTGGAGTCGACGACCGCTTTAACGCGTCACCATCCTCGTCCCCCCGTGTCACTCCCCGTCGGCCACCATCCAACATGTCGAGTTCCAATGCAAGCTCGCCGCCGCCGCTATTTGAGAAGCCACTGACAAATGGTAGCATCAAAAGCGACAGCTCCGCGCATGCAGAGGGCCCCGAGGATGCTTGGTCGGAACTGAAGGTATGTGCTGCCACCTTGCGATATGAACGGAGTGTTAACGTCGCGTCTTAGCCCTACCTTGAGGCTCAGACAGAAGCCATCGTATATGCAATCCAGAGCGTGCTGTCCGGTGTCCGCAGCCCCACACCATCGCCCACGCTGGGTGAAAACCTCACTCAGATCATCACTATTGTATCCAGTATCGTCGCAGTATGCAAGGACAACCTCCCGCCGGCGTCCAAGACCCAAGGCGAGGAGATTCTACGCGAGCTCGAGGAGCACGCAAACAAACTCAGCGAGGTGCAGGCGCAGGCGGACATCACCAAGGAGTCGCGGCAAGTGATGGCGAAGTCGAGCTTCGCCGTCGCGAATGCTATGAAGGGTTTGATGAAGTTGTAAGTGTACAGTATGTGATACATACCCTTTTTTTGCCAGCGCGGCGCTGGTGTAGTACAGTAGTTACCCCGACCTTCCACCCATGCACGTTAGTTCGTTCATACTTTTAAATATCGTATCTTTGCCTGCTTCGTGGATCTACAACGGCGCTCGTGCAGGCATGAAAACTCAGGGCTCTTCGCGATTGTGAGCAGACCAAAGACAGTCCGGAAGTGGAAGACAGCAGTCTAAAGTGGCGGTACTGTCAGTGCTACCGATGCATGGTTGGCCGTTGGGCACTCTCAACCAGGTGGTCGGCGGCCTGAACGACTCCCGGCGAGTGGGCTTCCGAATCGTTCCTTGCGCGCGACCCACCAAGAAGGTTGGTGTGGTATTAGCAGGGTATAAATCTACGAATAGTCCTATCTACTCCAGACACTAGCCCTCAAACGCGCCGGCAGGGACGTCGATGCCAAAGTTGGACTTTGCAAAGTTGCGCATCGACGCCTCGAGCTCGTCCTCGAAGCTCTGGCTGGTGCGCCCCAACCTGTGCCAGAACCACTGGCGCGCCTTGGTCGCCCAGAAAAAGAGGTCGGAAGTGAGGAGCACGGAGACGAAGAGGAGGTGGCCGAAGGCCTCTCGGACGCGGCGTCGCCAGCTCAGCTGGGTGGACGTCACCAGCGAGCGGGACGCCCAGAAGCCGATGATGCGGATGCGGTTCACCGGCGAGGCGTACGTCTGGTTGTTGCCTGGACACGACGGGGCTGTCAGCACGATACGAGACCTTCTGAGCGCTCCCATGACGAACCTTGCATGATACTGGGAATTCAAAGAGAGTCAGGTACGTCCTGGAAAAGTCCTGGAAGAGGTGAAAGGGAACGCAACGCACCGCATATTGCGGCCGATGAAGATGAGCTCCTTGGGCATCCTGTCGGTGTCGATGAGGAAGCCCTTGAGCTTCTCCTTCATGAGCACGCCGCGGTCGTAGTCGTTCATGTTCTCCAAGTCCGGCATGTCGCTCTGCTGCTGGAAGCGCACGGGCCGCATGAGCGTCGCGCTCGCGAAGAGGTCCGGGGTGCCGATGCCCCACCCGGACGCGACGTGCTTGACGACGTCAAAGTCGAGCGTGAGCAGGCCCTTCCAGAGGCGGGCGTACTCGTGCCGGAAGGCGTCCGAGGCGCGGACATACAGGCCGTGGTCGAGGAGGACGAACTGCGCGTGGCCGTGCTTGGCCTTGGCCGGGTGGGGGCGGATGATGATGTTGCCCGGGTGGGGGTCGCAGTGGACCCAGCCCCAGCGGAAGATCTGCGCGGAGAAGAGGTCGACCATGGTGCGCATGACCCACTGCGAGCCGCCCTTGAGGGTCGGGAAGCGGTCGGCGGGGAGGGGCGGGCGGACGGACTCGCGGGCGTCGTTGCCCATGAGGCGCTCGACGCCGCGCCGGTCGGAGAGGCGGACGCCGTCGATCCATTCGGCGGTCATGACCTTCTTGGTCGAGAACTCGGGGTAGACTTTGGGGATGTAGACGCGGTCGGCGAGACGGGGCTCTTGTGCGACGAAGGAGGCGGTTTCGATGGAGTTGCGGGCTTCGCACTCGAAGTCGAGCTCGCGGCGGAGGTGGTCGTTGATGAAGTCTGTCCGAAAGGAATCAGGAGGTTTGAGGGCGTGAAGACGTCTAAGGACGACACTCACTGACGGCGAACATGGCTGGGACGTTGAAAATCCAGTTCTCGTACATCCACATGACCACGGTGAATGCGCCGAGGTCCCAGTCGACCTGCTTGCTGACGTCGGGCTTCTGGATCTTGACGGCGACCCATTGGTCTGAACCATCGGTGGTCTTGAGTTTCGCACGATGGACCTGGGCGATGCTTGCACTGGCAGCGGCTTGTTCCTCGAAGACTTCGAATACACCATCTGGACCGGCCAGGGGGCGACCGAACTCGGACAAGAAAACCTTCTCGACGACGGAATAAGGGACTTGCGGGGCATCGTCGAAGAGGCGGGAAAACTTTTCTTGCATGGGACGAGGGAGCAAGGCGGCGTTATTGGCGAACGCCTGGCCTGAGAATGGAGAAACGAAAATGAGTCGGGAATATGAAGGGTAGGTAAGTGTGTGTGCGCACCAATCTTGATGTATAGACCACCGTTGGAAGTCATGAGATCGTAAACGCGCTGAGCGACGCGTTCTTGAAGAGCGGGGATATCTTCGGCCTTGTCTGGTTGAAAGTTGAGCTTGTAGTCTAGCGCTATGAGAGCACACTAGATGGAGAGGGAGATGAATGAGAACTCGGATACATGGGACGAAGATGAGTAGAGCCGTGGGCGAGCGAATGGGTATGGCAGGGATGCGCGCGATGCCAGAGTAAACATTTCCTGCAAGAGTTGATTGGCATAGGACGAACGAGAGAGGAGAGCGCAGGAGCAGGAGATCCAGCAGTGGCCCCAGTTGGCATAATGAGACTTGACGGTGGTCATGCTCGGCCGCAGCGAGGACGGAGAAGGATATTGGCGTGTGGAGAGAGACTATGGGATTACTCACGGTCCAGAGGGTCCTGACATTGCGAACGATGGCGGATGCGTGGTATTCCTTGTCGAACTCGTAGGCGAGACCGAAGGCGAATGCGGCGAGAGCAGTGCGGACAGCATAGCGGCGCAACCTGGACGGAGGTTGTGGGCTTGGGCTTGGTGTGGACGAGAGGGTGCGTTGGGAGACGAAGCGCAAGGACGTGTTTGGGAATGCGGGTGCAGCGCGAATGCGACCGGTGCGAGAAGAAAGTCGTGCAAGCATCGGCAGAGAGGCGGAGAAGTGGTGAGGACTCGGAGACGTGCAGAGAAGAAGAGGATTAAATGCTGATAGTCGTCTATTCCATCCTTTGCAGTCGCAGTGCCCACTGGCAGTTCAAGCAAGCAAAGTCCTCTGCTGACATCCGAGAGCGGGCGCACGACGACCACAAATCATTGCATTGCCCGGCGCGCCGGACCGTCTTGTTGATGACGCGCATCCACGGCACTCGCTTCGAGCTGAGCTGAGCTTCTTCTCTCACCATCTCAGTCGGTACATACCAGCTCCGTCCATGGGAACTTATGTAGCCACGACCATGGGCCCGCCGAGCACTCCACGAAAGCGAAAACGCAGTCGGCATCCAACTCTCCAGTCCCGTTACTTTTCCACCCCACCTCAGAATGAGAACCGGGACAACACCCGCACCCACCGCAATGGAATCGTCCCCCCGGACTCACCCGCTCCCTCCGAACTCAACCAGCTCATGCCTCATACAAAGTCCCGCTTCTTTCAGCCTAAGCCCGACCTCGACGCTATCCTTGCAAATCCTGCCTTTCTCCTCTTCTATCACGACTTCCTCGCCGCCTTCCTCGATCTATATCACGCAAAACCCATCCTGATTCAAGGCTCGATTTATTCCTTCTCTTCGTGCATTTTAAACATCCTAAGCGATAATCGTTCACCATAGATCACGTCTCCTATAGCCCGTGGAAAGTGCTCATAGCCGTCACCTTAGTCAATAAGACCCCAGGACGCAAAGCCATCCCCGTTTTCTTCCAAATCATTCAACGTTGGCCCACCCCTGCTGCCCTCGCAGACGGTATCCGTTCATCCTCGTGCTCTCTGTCATCTCCTCTTTCGTTGACACATTCTATCTCCATCAGCCCCCTTTTCTCTTCTCTTCGAGATCATCAAAGACCTTGGTCTCGGACACATCCGCTCCCAACGACTAATCGATATCTCCCGAGCCTTCCTCGACCATCCCCCTCAGATCGATCTACTCTATCCATCACGGGGGAAGCATACCGCTCTGTTCCTCGCCTCGGATGGTTCCGTGCAACTTGACCAGGTCAACTACCCTCCCACTCCCATATCGCACATCCCCGGCTGCGGCCCCTACGCCCTCGATTCCTACCGCATCTTCTGTGCACGCGCCGATGAGTGGAAGAACGTCCGCCCCTCCGACAAGGAGCTCGTAAAGTACCTCGTAAGCCTCGTTTCGTCCCTTCGCCGTCCAGACTCCATATTCCTCACCTTGTCCATCAGCAATGGCGCTGGGCCGTCGAGGGCCATCGCAAATGGGACCAGACCTACGGGCCCGGCGACGCCATCGACTTGGACTACGTTCGAGCACTTACCGCAACATTAACCACCAACACACCTCCTCCGAGCACCGCCGTTTCGCCCAACTAGATCACGCTTCGCTAATTCAATGGGAGTGAACCGACCGAGACCGCCGGTTCACGATAGGTTTCCAGAGACGGCGTGCACATGCAGAACACCTTTCAAGTTGAAAACGTTGATGCGATTCTCATAGCAAACATCGACGCCTTCGCGCCTCGATCAGTACAAGGCCAGGGGGATGCTTATCATGGAGCCCCCTCCTCGAGCATCAAGCTGTAGAATTACAAAGGCTCACGGTCCATACCACCATTTGACAATTCGGTAAGTGCCATATCCATAGCGAAAAGCAGTTTCGAGATTCAATTGACCCTGTCATCATCCATGACGCGCAAAGACAAGCCGGCGTTTGCCAGCGGCGGTGCGGTCTCGTCTTATAGCTTCTCGCCTCCTTTCCCTCGGTTTTGTCCCACCAGCTCATCTGTGATAATAGTCTATTTTGTTGCGCACAAGGGCATGAATGAGCTTCACAAAGTTGAGGTGTTATACAATACGCTTAGTATTCGAATGCTCAGGTTGGTCGTTGAAAAGATCCTAGTGGGAAGACATGAATGAGATCGGAGACAGAGAAAGGAAAGTTCCACTTGGCTGTGCTGTTGTGCCGTACGTAGCTGCCAGCAGGTATGGTATGAGTCGCGTCTATGAGATGGTTTTATTGAAGTCGGTCGAGCCTGCAAGGATTGGGTCGGGAATAGAATAGCCGACAGCGAGCGTCTGTTGAGGGTGTAGTGTGGCCGCGCTTTGTTCTCTTCTCCCAGGAATTGTCGCAGTCACCATTTCTACCGTAGACCACATTACCACATCTCTACTCCTGACTTTCATTTCCTCATCATTTCCATTGACGAGAGATGCCGCCGGCTCAGGTCGAAAAGGAGCAGGAACAAGACGATGTGGTCCACCTCATTTCCAACACAGGCTACGGGAAGAGTTCCAAGGAGCTCATAGACTTGATGAGCCAACTTCGCGCGCTGGGGTATGTCCCCACCTTCTATACGATCCTCTCAGCGACTGATACGATTTTGTAGCGCACACACTGACATCGAGCTACCCCGCATTGTCGTCATCGGAAACCAGAGCGCCGGAAAGTCCAGCCTGGTTGAAGCTATCTCTGGTGTCAGTAAACGCATACATATCATTCAATACTTGAACCCCTTTCTCAAATTTAGAACACGCAGATCACCGTCCCGCGCGACGCTGGGACTTGTACCAGGTGTCCGATGGAGTGTCGCCTTTCTCATTCTTCCGGCCCCTGGTCCTGCCAAATCAAGATTCGCTGGGAGTTCTCGGACGCTTCGCGGCGGCGTGCCGAGGTCGAAGAGGTCGACTTCGGCCCCCGCCTGCTCGACAGGTCCAGGGTCGAGATCATGCTGCGCAGAGCCCAAGCCGCGGTGCTCAACCCAGCTCGGCCGCTCTCCGAGTTTCTGGAGATGGACGAGAGGGATCAACGGCTCACAGTCAAAGAGAAGAACCAATGCCAGTTCTCCAGAAATGTCGTCTGCGTCGAATTGGCGGGCCCTGACCTTGCAGACTTGTCGTTCGTCGATCTCCCGGGTATGTTGGGAAATGACGCGAACACCGCAGATGCTCATCGCACAGCAGGTATCGTGCAGAACGCAGATGATGAAGTCATCAAGCTGGTAGAAGATCTCGTCAAGTCGTACATAGCTGGCGAAAAGAGTGTAATCTTGGTCACTCTTCCTATGAGCGGTAGGCTTTTTGAAGCTCGTCTCCCCATCATCCAGAAGTTCACACCGCGTTTCTCAGACGATATCGAGAACCAAAAAGCTGCTCGTCTTGCAAAGCTGGCAGACCCTCAAGGTTCACGAACCATTGGTGTGATATTCACTTATAACGGATTTCGCATCGTGATCATTGACGGCCTCCTATAGGCGTGCTCACCAAACCCGACACGCTTGGAGACGGTTCCATTAAAGCTCGGCACCAATGGCTCGATGTTTTAGAGGGCCGCCGTCACCCCTTGCTGCATGGTTACTACTGCACGCGTCAGCCTGACGACCGCGAGCGTTCACGGGGCATCTCCCCTGCCGCAGCGCGAGATGAGGAGGCCGAGTTTTTCCGCAACACAACACCATGGGCGACCACCTCGTTCCAGAATCGCCTCGGGACGCCGACCCTCGTTCAGAACGTCAGCAAGGTTCTTACCCAGATCATCCAGACGTCGTAAGCACCCGCCTTCCCATCCCTGACACTTACATAATGCCAACCACACTGTCTGCTCCCAGGCTTCCGAAGATTCTCAACGACGTTGCGACGTTGCACGTGAGTTGTTCCAAACAGCTCCAGGCCCTTCCTCCGCCCATCACGAGCGATCCGGGCGCGTTCGTTCTGAACCTCATCACGAGATTTTGCACCGAGATCGAAGCGCACGTCCGAGGTTCTCCTGAGTTTGCCGAATTGGTCCAAGCGAACAGAGAGGCGTACGAGAAGTTCAAGGTTCAGATTCGACGCACGGCTCCCCCTTTCGTTCCGTATGCCTCTCCTGAAGACGTTCCAAAAGATGCCGTCATACATGTAGACAAGGACGCGTCAAGGGCAAGTAACATGGTGGGGTATATTTACCTCAAGGACCTACGAGACCACATCCGAGCGTAAGTGCATCGCGGTGGCCATATGATTCACGTCATTGAACCTATTTGTGTGCCCAGCTGTATTACTCGCGAGCTGCCGGGGAACGTTCCATATGCCGCAAAGCGCTCTTTGATTCATGACTTCCAGCAGACTTGGGAAACGATAGTGATGTCATGTTTCAAAGAGGTTCAGGCGGGTACCCAAGACATCGTCATCAAGCTCGCACACACTTGCCTAGATCGCTACGCTAACCTCAAGGCCATTGTGTGGTATGTCTTTTACCTCATTCTTTCCGACCGCCGTCGTCATACTTAAAGTTGAGGTGCATGCAGTCCTGTAATCATGGACCAGCTGGAGTCCCGGGCCATAGAGACCGAACGTAATCTGCGCATCGTTCTCAAGCTCGAGGCCGCCGCACCCTTCACGCAGAACACGCATTACCTCGCGGAAAAGCGCGACAAACACCTCGCACGCTACAAGGACGCGCGGGCCGGACGGGCCTCGGCCGAGCGTTCAACGCCCGCGGGCCCTCGTCCGGTTGCAGAGGCGAGCCCTCCGTCCGGCTTTTCCTCGAGTCAGAGCAGCACCATGGCGTTCCCATCAAGTCTGTCTTTGATCTATCTGCTCATTCCAACTTGTTGTCACTAATTGCGCCATCAAGATAAACATCCCTTCTCGAGCTTTTTGCCACCACCTGGCGAACCTACAGCCTTTGGGACACTTGGTCGCGAACCCACTTCATTACTCGGTGGGTTGACCACTCCTTGCTATTGATCGTAATTCTGATTCCTTTCCAGCTTCCGGGGTAAGTCAAGTTGTCGATGGTGGCGCACAGTCGACGGCCGGGCCCGTTACTGGCCCCATTTCAGATCAAGCCTCTGGCCCCAGCCAATCGTCCGCCACCCCGAAGCGAAGGGAGCGAGGGAGAGGGTCAGAAGCAAAGTCGCCATTCGTCACAGCGCCAATACCGTCTTCCTCACAATCCACGCCCACCCAAGCTAATCCGCCGTCATCCACCACGGACCCGTTTGCAAATCTGTTGAATCTATCCTCCTCGTTCAGTGGTCCCTTACAGTCAAACACCACGCAGACCAGGGGGTGGACACCGCCAACCTCGTCGTTTGCAGCCACCCCTACCCCAAGGACCGATGCGGCCTCGGACACGAAGCCCCGACGCGACGAGCAGGCGATCAGGGAGGCCCTCGCGGCGCTTGCGAAGCTCGGCCTGAATGTGAAAGAGGAAGACCTGGGGAAGCTCAATCCTCCGGACGAGTACGAGGATGAGCTCGCGCTGATGGCCGAAGTCCGCGCGTACTTCGACGTTGCGTACAAGGTCGGTTCCGTTGGTGGTGACGGCGGTGTCGTTTTCAAATTCAACGCTCATTCGCATCTTCCTAGCGCATCATCGACTACATCCCGCTTTCGATCGACGAGCACTTCTTGTACGCCTTCGTCGAATCGTTGCAAGAGGCCCTGTTCGAGAAACTTGGCCTAGGCTCCGCCAATTCTCATGCGCGGTGCTTGTCGTATCTTGCCGAGGATCCCCGGGTGGTCATCGCCAGGGAGGAATTGCTTGCGAAAAAGAAGAGACTCGAGAGCGTGCAGAAGGCCTTGATCAACTTTGGCTTGTAGATTATCCTGACGTCTCTGCCTACTGTGATTCGACTCTCGGCGCCGTCCGACTCGAGTGCTCCTACTCGTGTACTGTAGGTCCTACTTGATTTCGTGGCACATACTTACTGTAGATGTCGAACTACAAGTCTTGAACACTATTTCAACCCTCTCAATGTCGGATACCAGATGGTTTGTCATTTCCGCTTGGATTCCATGAGCAATGCGCGGAGCGGATGGCGTCCTAACGATTATCGAATGCAAAGGCTACCGTAATGTACATGTCCGTATAATGATAAAATGGCGTGCAGATATCTACGTAGAGTGTCCAAGATCCTTCAGTATCCAGACGGTCGCGCACCCGTCTTCGATGTATCGTAAGCTCGTATCAATCGCGCCTGGTCTTGCCGCGACGCATTTTCCGTCTGACTGAAGGCAAAGCCGCGGTTTCGCCTCATACGCTGAACAGCGCGAACTTTCTTGATCGCCTTCTGGAATCTGGTTCAAGTACGCAGTCAGTAAACGCTGGAAGGGAGGCATGATTGAATTCGGACGACGCACTGTTCTTGTCGTGGTCGATAATCTGGGATGTTATACTTCTGGATTTCTTGGGCGATATGGTATGTCTCGGGTTGATACGTCCTGCGGTAACTGGTCGCGGCGAATGGTTAGCTTGTGGGGTGGCCCAGCAGGCTTAGCGCTTACTATTTCCATACGAAATCCCGCGTCAAGCAAATGATTGGGACCAATATAAGAACGAAGTAGAAAACGGCGTCGGTCCACAATCGGGGAACGATGCCACGGTACTCTGTTGAGAATCCGATGGCAGGGGCAACAACCGCGTACAGTGGAAGGAACGCCATGGTGAAGACGAAGGAACCGGGGATAGCTATGTGGATAATAATGAGTGATGGCGCGACGTGATCGAGAGCGCACCGACTCACCCGCTACAGTGTATTTGGTCCAAAGGCTAAATGAAACAGCATTAGATAGCGGCCCGTCATGGATCAAAACAAGGATGACGTACTCGGAAACCAACGCCGCTTTTCCTAGGACGGTAAGAAGCACAGCAAGATACAGTGTCAATCCCCAGAACCAATGGCCGGAATCGAGACCAGTGGCTTCCTTGAGGTCACCCCAGAAGAGGATCACTGAAAATCCAAATAACACCTGGGAAGAACTTGTGAGTGCGAGAATGAGTTGAGAAGGACAGCTACCTACGATACTGTGATACAAAGCGTTCCCAACCCAGAGCCAGAACTGAGTCCGCGTAAAGAACGCGTTACGTTGGCCCAGCATGTATAGTTGCGGGTACCGATCGAGGATACGTGCGGAGACAAATTGATCAAAGATACCGATCACCAGCGGCGGAAGTAGAGTGAAGACAACGTTGTACAAGGAGAGCGTCCAGGACTCGTAGGCGATTTGTCCTGAAAAGTTGTTGAAAAACGAAAACTGGAGCACGCAATAGATTAGTCTCATGTGGAAACAATGTTGCAAGCTACCTACCCAAAACTGTGTCATATACAACACAATGTTCTTGTAGAAGGAAACTGTGTGATAATCGCCGTGAGACTAGACGTCGAGAGGGTAAAATAGATCGGGAGCCTACACAGCAACATCTTCGATAAACGAGTGTAGCTCCAGGCGCCGTGGACAAGCAGCAACTTCTTGAGGAACCGGAACTGTGAGATAGCGACGTCCGCAGCTCGAGCAGCTTGAAGACCCTACAAGACAATGAGCACCCTATAGTACCATCAAATGAGCCCGTTCGTACCTCTACGCCCGAGATACCAACGCCGACATGGGCAGCCTGAATCATGCTAACGTCGTTCGCGCCATCGCCGATAGCGAGGAGAATAGACTTTTGATTCTTCTTAACGAGCTTGACCACCAATGCCTTTTGCAACGGGGATACACGACCTATTTCAAGTGGTCAGCCAAACTTCAGCGCGTGAAAAATCTCCGGACTTACAGCAAATGACCGCCTTGCACAAGATCGCAAGCTCTAAAAACGTCTTCGAAATCTCTTTCTCGAGTGCGAAGGTGAGGCTCTTTCCATCTATCCGAACGCAAGTCAGGGAGGGGTTCTGGATGGAGAATTCACAATGCAAACCGATGACGAGTGCGAGGTCCTCTTGGTCGCCAGTGCTGCGTTGACTCTTGATAGCGGACAAGCGTTTTGTAATGAACTCCTGTGTGTCATGAGCGGTCTCCTCATTCACGATGACCTGGGGGACGTGGCAGCGTAAGCGTATGGCGCGGCCTGCCCAAATTGGCGCACGAACCATGTTCATGGACTCGGAGATCAGTCTGCAGGACATGCCGATGTTGATTGCGGTTTCTTGCCGGTCCCCAGTGAGAACCCACACCTAGATGCATAGTTAGCGCCGATCCAACAGCGATTGCGTCTTCTCTTCGAGCGACGTGCCTTGATACCAGCCATCTGCAGAGTGTGAATCGTATCAGGTACACCGTCCTGAAGTTTGTCCTCGATAGCGGTGGCCCCGAGTAAGAGCATATCCTTCTCAATGAGCTCCGCGGCCTTGTCCAGAGCATCGCCGCGACCGTTGATAGTTGCTGCAGCCTGGTCATAGATAGTGACCCATTGACGGTATTCCGCTTCTGGAATGTCGCGCGAGGCAATACAAAGCGTCCGTAAACCCTCGGTCGCGTAGTCCTTTGCACTAGGTTAGCACCCACCATGGGACATAGTGATTGGAGCTCAAGGTGGAAGTCAAGGCTCACCTCTAGATGAACAAGCGTCTTCTCCGTGTAGGGTTGATCTTCGCTGAGACGCTCCAATATCACGGTATCCGCGCCCTTGCACAAAAGCTTGATTTTCCCATCTGGACACCGAACGACGGTAGACATGCGCTTCCGAGTGGAGTTGAACTCGCAGACATTGAGGATCTCGTACTCCAGAGACTGCCCGTGAACGTTTACAAAGACCGACTTCGGTTTGCGAGTCTGCGGAGCCAAACGATCAGAGACCGATTATAGACGTAGATGAAAGTCGACGTACGTGGAACTGGTAACCGAGTATCTCTGCACCAGCTACGAGAGCAGCCTCGTCGGGACTACTGGCCTGGTAGTGCATCTTGCCATCACGCACTTCTGGGATGACAGTGTGACAGACGGCGAGCAGGGTCAAAAATTCGTTGGCAACGTAACGTTCGGCACTACCACCAGCATCTGAGAAGTCAACAAATGGGTTCTGTTCCCCCGCGACGAGGGCGCGCAAGTCCGCAAATGATCGCCAGGCTTCCTTGTCATCGTCGCCGTCGCCGCGGTGGCTCTCGTCGACAACGTCCGCGTAGGCAACTCCGGCGACTGAGCAAAACCGGAATTCCATCTCATTGCAAGTCAGCGTCCCGGTCTTGTCGCTGAAGACATACTCGATTTGACCAAGCTCCTCAACAAGCGAGGATGTGCGACAGAGGGCGGGTGTGTCCGTCTTCGCGTAGTACATGTCGAGATCAGAATTGATGAGCTGAGCCTGCTGGAACTTGACGACTTCCATGGTGACAATGAGGAGATTGGGATCAGGTTGTTGTACAAGATAATGAACGTCAGGATGTCTGCGCATAAATCAGCAGGCATGCTAGCACAAGGAGCGCTCAGGCTGACCTTCTATGAAGCCTTTCGCTGCAACGACGAGTCAGCAGTTAGCAATCTCACCAAGTGCGGATTGCTCACCTCGGCCAGAGATAGACGATTGTTCAAGTAGGTACCATTGGGAACTGGAGAAGAACCACTGTGGCGATATGAGAGCCAGATACACTCGCTGAGTCGAGACACTTACGGATCGAATACTGCTGCCAACTGTCGAACCGATGGACAGAGCGAGCAAGAACATGAACAGGAACACGATGTGAACGTTGACCTGACGTTCTACAGCCGTCCGCTTGATAGGCGCAGCACTGTGGTCTCATAAGATACACAACCTGTGCGTAAAAGAGATGCACACTTACGTCGCATTCCGCATAAGCTTCGTTTCGTGGCCGGTGAACACCGCAAGACCGTAAGCCCAAGGGGTGTTCCTGATCTGCGCGCCGCGCAACAACATCTGATCGGGACCTAAAGGGACTTGTTTCGGGTTTCCACCACTCGACACCAATTCTAGAGTGGCTTCGTAAGTGTAGAGTGAGTTGTTCGGGTGCTCCGATCGTAGCGTGCCGTGTAAAGAAGTGACCAGATGAGGGGCAGTAAGATTCGAGGTCTGCGGGGAAGCTTGCTTGATCTTGAGATTCGTCTCGCTGGGTGTGGGTGAATATGGGACAGTCCAGTCGAGCGGGATGACACGCACCCGTCGAGGTTAGACGTCTCGATATAGCAGAAACCCTCCGGTTCACTGGAACTGAGCAACACAACGTCCGCCGGAATAAAGTCGTCGCTCTCCAAACGGATGACGTCTCCAACCATGATATTCTTCCATTTCTTGTCCGCGAATGTGCCGTCTGGTTGGAGGACCTTTGCTAGACGCGAGTTGAGTTCTGAATCGGACTGATGTCGTTTCTATTAACATTATGGGTTGTGAGCACCTGGCTATTTCGAGCATTTACTCGCAGCAACGAGCGCTGTTGCTGGAACAACGATGGATGCAGTCCATGGAACTGGGCGAGGCGTCAAGTTGGCCACGGCCTTCCAAGCACCGCTGCACGGCTTCCAAGCCCGCCCGTGAGGCGTTCGTGTGTTCTGGGTGAGACCCATGCTCGCGAATGGTGCAATGCTAGCGCGAGCGAAACTAGACCTCAACGCCTCGACTTTGGGCCATTCCCACATCTCCGACGCATGGATGGGAACGTAGAATAGGAGACTCACCAGATCCTCCTGCGTCTCCTTGAACGCGGATGCGAGTAGTACAAAACCAAGGGGGAGAATGGTGGTATAAGGGTTCGTGGGTGACACGTCGGGTATCTGCTGGATGAGGGCGGTGAACAAGAAGAACAAGTTCGCGTACTTCGAGAATTGCTCTGCACATGCAAAGCTCAGCTGCACCCCGGCTAGTTACCAAGAGCAAAACGCGACGTACCGAAGAGGAACTTGGGCACGAAGGTTACGAGGTTGTACTTGGTTGTGGAGACGTAGTTGTTGCAGAAGTCTGCGTTCGCGTCCGAGTTGTTGAGCGCGATCACCCTGTTCCCCGTCAAAACCTCCTCCTTCTGCCACGGCCACCTCCACTTCCACTTCTTCTTCTTTATGATAGACTTGGAGGGTCTACGTTGATGTCCCACGGATGGGCCCGGAAAGGAGGACGATCCCGCGAAGGATTTGGAACCGGCGTCGTCGTCGAAGGACCATTGGTCTGGTTGGATGGTGGGAAGGCTGAGCTGGGAGTTTCCTGCACCAGCGGGGGAAGCACCGGAGCGAGCAAAGGGCAGTCCGCTCTCCTTGGACTGCATAGCGGAGGGCCGACCAAAGGCGGAGTCGGGGACATCGTCGTCGTCATCGAAGAAGGGGTCCAAGGCATTTGGGGGAGAGGAGGATGGCGGATAACCGGTGTTGGCAGGCTGGTACTGTTGCCTTGAGGCAGGATTGGCCTGAGAGACCAGTCGAACGAAGTCGTCGCTCATCGTATCCAGCGATGAGCTTGAGAAATGAGGCGGCGAAGTCGAGGTCGAGAGTAACGTTCACTGCGCTTGGCGCTCAGCCAAGGCCCGCAGTCAGTCAGGTTAGGGTTCACTGTTATCCGCCTTTACCAATTATTGATCAGGGATTTGTAGACTGCGTTAGATTGAGTTTTCGCCATTTATTATCTCTCATAATCAATCATTGATGCCTAACGGAGGACGTCTACCGCAACAGTCCGTGTAGTTGTGCGGCTCGAAACGAACTAGTTCGCCAAACTCGACGAAATGTTATGACTGGCCATGTGTAGCTATTATAATGCGTGATAAATACAAGCGACGACAGCATACAGGAACCCTTCAGGTCGAAACTCATGGATTTGGCATCATACTTCGTCTTCGCCGCGCCTTCTCCAGTGGCGGTAACGAGTCCTCGTCGTCCGCACCTGCAATAGATGACCCGTTCAGCATCGGAAGGCTTGTGTCACCGTCTTCGTCCACCGCCATAGCTAGATCAACAAGTGCATCCTTCAGTAAACCACCGTGCCTATGCATGTTCGCGAATGCAGACTTACGCGAAGAGATTTCCAGCGAATCGTTCGCGCCCTTTCCAGACCGGGAAGCCCCGCCCAAGCTGGTGTTCAATACGCTGTCCATGCGATAAGAGTCCGACGAAGGCGGTGACGTTGCGATCTTGGTCGCCATCGGAGAGAAGTTCTTGGGAAGCATCGACTTGCGCCGCTGTCGGTTTCACGTCTCAATCAGTCTCCTGTCCACGAAGGACAGCGCGCAGCAGACGGACCTTGTTTGTGCCGGCAACGTTCATGTGCTCGAGGCTGACGACGAACCGCGTCTCCTCGACCTTCCTACGTTGCTCGGCGCATTCGACGACCCACGCAATGCCCACGACGTGGGGCTTAGGAGTGCTCAGCATCCTGCAACGCAAAACCTGCTCAATGATATCTTCAGCACCAAGAGGAAAGAGAGACCCGCCTATAGCTCTTCAGCGTGCTCGTCGACCCATTCTTGAACACAACGTGCGTGCACCGCGAGCCCACCCTTGTCGAAATCTACCACGCCCATCAACTCAACTGTCAGCTCCCCATACGGCAACCAACACTTTACCTTGGCCCCCAGGTCCCTCAGCATGTCGACGAACAGCGAGCCAGCGTCGTCCCCTTCGTCGGTCCTCACGTCCACGAAGATCCTACAATCCTTCAGGACGGCCAGCTGCGCCGGGCTGTCCGTCGCCGTCGCCGTCTTCGCTTTCCCCTTTCCTTTGCCCTCCGCGCTCCCGCCTGACGGATGCTCAGCATCACCAGGTCCGCTGCCGCCACGCAACGACGGCTCCTTGTAAGCGTTCGGAGGCGTCGACAAAGCCCCAGTCGCGAGGCGCGTCGCGTGCGCGCGGCGTGGAGGAGGGGTCGGAGCGACGATCTTCTCTCCGTCCCCAGCATCCGACTGATCTTGCGTACCGGCCGCGACCGTGGAAGGGTACGAGCTGCTGACCGCCCTCCCCTTCCCCTTCGCGTCCTTGCCCCGGCCAGCAGGAGGAGACACCGCACTCGGAAGAGCCGAAAGGCTCTGCGCGAGCAAATGGCTCGCCATGCTCGCGCGCCGGCTCGCGTTCCTTCTCGCCTCCCTCTCCCTCGCCCGCTCCTCCCTCTCCTTCGCGCTCGCCTCCGGGTCCAGGTCGAGGTCCCCGAGCGACAGCCCGTCCGCGTCGCCCGACTCCTCGTCCGACCCGTGCCCGAGGTCGCGCAGGATGTCCTTGTCCGCGGTCCGCAGCCACAGGTCGATCTTGTCCTTGGTCGACATGTCCTGCACGCCGTCCACGGCCGGCGGCTCCTCGACCACCATCATGTCCATGTCCACGTCGTCATCCGACAGCGCCGCGTCCCGACCAGTACCAGTACCGGCACCGTTCGCCTCTGCATCAGCCCCGTCCTCATCTCCGTTCGCCACGCCGCCGCCCTTGACGGGGCTGCCGGCCACCGTCGGCAACGAGCTGACCTTGCTCGCGCGGTGCGTGACCCTGCTCCCGCCACCCCGTCCCCGCAGCGCGGCAAGCCCGAACCCACCTCGCGTGGGTGCGCCAGAGCCAGAGCCAGACGCGACATTGAACTTCCCGACGCCAAAGAGCGGCTTCGCCAGCGAACTCGATCCTCCACGCCCAGTCCCCGAGGAAAGGAAAGCGCGCTTCGTGGTCCCACGCGTCGCAGCCCCAGCGACGGGGCCCGCTGATCCTGCACGCGGGAGCCCTGACGAACCTGGAACCGCCGAAGTCGCCGGCAATGTCGACGTCGATCCCGAACTGCTCTGGCCAGCAGCGGTCGCAGCATGTCCAGCGCGACCCTTGCCCGAACTGGGCGCGAGTGCAAGCGTGGCCTGCCGCACCTTCTCCTGCTCCTTTGGTGTTTTCCCGTTCATGGTCGCGGTCGATGATCCCGGTGTGCTAGGCGTCGACGCGTTGGCAGCCGCAAGCGCCGCCGACCTCAGTCGCGTCGTTCTTGTACCCCGGCGACGGGAGGTGGCGGCGGAAGCATGAGAGTAGTCTGCTTGAGCTTCTTCTGGCCGCTCGCAGTCGATGTTTGTCCGTTAACTGTCGCCTTCGGTACCGCCTTGCCTTTGCCTTTTGCGGTCGCGGTCGGAACGACGGATTGCGACCGCGCGTGTGTTTTGCCGTTCGGCTTGGGCCTCTTGTCGCCCGTCGCGCCATCGCTTGCCCCCGGTTCGCTCGAGAACGAATCGTTTCCGTCAGAGGAAACCGAGCGATGGAACCCGAGGCTGGTATTCGGCCGTGAGGGCATAGGGCGTTCAGCCTCTCGAGTGCTTTGCTGAGGGTTGAAAGACTGGAGTTGAGCGGTGCGGTGGGTGGCCGTCTCGGGACGGATGGTCCAGATTGTGGGCCCGCGTCGTTCGGAACGTCGGACTCTGATACCTGCCCGCTGACCTTCAGAGTTCCCTGCTCCCCGGCCGATGAATCCTCCAACTCTGAAAGCTCAGAGAGCTCAGACTCCTCCGATGGCTCAAAGCTCGACTGAGCCTGTGTTGAGGACACCTGCGGAAGCATGGTGGTGTCCCCATCCGCATCCACCGCAGGACGGTCGGACTCGGCAGAGACCCCAAGCTCCGAGCGAGCTATTTCATTCGCCTGTACAAGATCAGCCGGAGACTCAGGCGCAAGGTCCGCAACAACGTCAAGCGAGGCTATGTGTTGGGGAGCAGAATCGTCAGCGACGCCAGCTTTGTAGAATAGACGTGATAGATTCATCAATCTGACCTTCCTTCCTCCCTTTTGGTGTTGCAACGTCGTCCTCATCTCGGTTCGGCGCTTTCTCCAAGTACGCCGGCGCGACCTTCCCAGCGTCTATAGGTACATGCTCGCTCGAATCTCGAGGAGAAGCTATACCGACTACAGCCTCAGCAGATACCGGTGTCTTCGCGCGAGCGAAAACACCGGGGTCGACGCTCTTCGCCCGTTCCTTGCCCTTGACCTTCGGAGTCGCCCCGGTGACTGGAGTCTTCGCTCTCACCCCTACAGGAGTCTTCGCTCGCTCATCGAACAGCCCTCTGCTCCCATGAACGTTCCCATTCGTACCACCGTCGCAGCCTCAGTCGTCGCGGCGGTCGGAGTGGTGGCCCTGATGGACTTGAAGTCAAACGGCCCTGCCGGCTTGTCTTTCTCTCCGGTTTCTGCTCCCTGTAACGATGCGCCAGCATGAGCGCTGGAGGTGGAATTGGACGTAGAAGGAGGACGAGAGGTCGATCGAATGGGAAGAGTTGGCTTTACCGGAGAAGCCTTGGCGGCGGAGCTTGATGTCGGCCGGGCATACGACAGCGATTGCGAGCGGCGTCGGCCGTTGGCCGGTGTCACTGGCGGTGGCTCATCCCGGAGACGTTCTGTAGTGTCCTGGTAGAGGGTCGAGGACTGTGAAGGGCGAGGAGCATGATGCATTTGGAGAGGTTCAGGCAGCTGGGATGAGCGTGCACGAGGGGTCTTGGGTTGGGGTAATTGGGAATGAAATGGTTTAGAACGTGGTAATGTAGGTTGAGAGGAAGCCGATGGCGGTCGGGATTGCGAGGGTTGGGTATCCGTGTGCTGGGTATTTGATAGTCGTGAAGTGGGTCGTGGACTTGACACTACCGCAGTAAGAAGCACATTGATTAGCACAAGCAGACAACACAGATGTCAAGGATGGAAAAGGGGCAGGAAGGAATCGAGCAGTTGGTGAGGAAGCGAGATGATAGTATATACGTATAGTCGCAGCGCGACTTGCCGAGACCGGGAACGATTCGATGAGCATGTCCACGGGCGCATTGTTGGATGAAAGATGAAGTCAACAGTCAAGGGAAAACAGGGGACGCACATATGGCAGTGAAAAGTTCTTCTACGCCCTTCTCTGCCGGCTGGGCGTGTTTGCCCTCGGGGAGCGGTTTCTGGAGAGGTCCAGTCTTGTCCCTGTGAGCAGCACGAGTAGACCTAGTGTTCCTGATCTGTGGTGGGCCAAGAGAGGGAGGTTTCTTGTTCCGAGGGTTCTTGACCTTCTTGGAAGGTGCGTCGGGTGACTGCATTGCCCTGGGCTTCATGCGTGCTTTGACACCGGATGAGCGGGGAAGGACGGTGTGGGATTGGTTGGGATTGGTTGAAGAGGAAGGAAGAGAGGGAATGACGGGTGTAGGACGAGTTGGAGTGGCGGATGGGCTGGGAAGGTCGGAGGTTGGAGGTCGGGTGGATGGGCCTGGAAGCGGATGGAGGGATAAGGGGAGGGATGGGACGGGCTTTGGAAGGGGAGTAGGGTCAGGGTCGGGAGTAGAATTAGTGAACAAGGAATGATCTTGAGGCAAAGGAGTGAGAGGAGACATGGGAGTAGTAGGAAGAGAGGGTGCTGGGAGGGAATTAGTGGGAACATTGGGGTCAGAGACAAGTGGAAAAGGAGCACGGCGGGTGGGGAAGGGGGAGGGGGAGGGAGACTTGGTAGGTGGATGAGGGAAGGAAGAGGGACGGTGGTGAATGTGTGGATGAAGATGCTTTCCCGGGGATTCTGGAGGGAGAGAGGCGATGCGGAACTTTGCAGGAGATCTTCTTGGGGAGGAGGGGACATTGTTGAGATCGAGGAGAGGAATTGGATAGTCGGACGAAGGAGAGAGGGGGCGAGGTGGAACGGACTTTGCACGACGATCGGGGGAGGTGGGGAGGGAAGGGTCGGAGGATGTCATGAGGAGAGGAGGATTGGAAAAGAGGCCTCGTGGCGAAGACGCTTGGAGTCCCGCTCTGCAAGGAGAACAGCATCCTTGGCTGGAGAAGACGGTCTCTTGAAGAGATTGTCAGGGGAAGGCGTAGCTGTTGCTCGTTCGGGTTCTGGATGGACGGGCGGGGGTGAAGGGTCTGGATGGGGATGGGATGAGGCTGCAGCGTGCTTGAGGGCATTGCGGGCCTGCTTGAGGGGAGAGGCAGCAAGGTCGAGGCGATTGGTAGGAAAGAACGAGTCGAGCGTTGTCTGAGAGCGAGTCCGTTTGGTCCCAGCGGAGGGTTGTGCCATAGCCATCGACGACGGAGAGCGAGACCGAGACGGTGGACGCCCTGAACGCGCCCCGCCAACGCCCGGACGCGTGTGGTTTTGTTTGCTCCTCCCAGTCACGTGGCACGCGCTGTGGTCGCGTCGCGTCACAGCCACATGCCCCGCTCTCTTGAATTCAGTTACCGGGAGCCATCCAGTCTGAGACCTTCGACTTCGCGCTCCCCGAACCTTGCAAAGAACTTCCCCCAACATTGGAGGGCCAATGGATGGCACCCTCCCACGAATAAGAAGCCTATCACGATCCCCAGAAGCCAATCCGGCACATCGACGCCTCAGGCTGCTACTGCCAGTGTATGTATGAGTATCTTCATCGTGAGCATCTATGATACACCAGCTTTTGGACTAACGCCTGCCGGGCTATGACCATAATCGTCTCGATCTATTCATACATCGTATGTACTATACATCATGTCATGATACAAACATGATCCAGGAATTTATGGGATGACAGCGATACAGCAAGAAATCAACCAATGTACAGACAGCAGGAGGCACATAGTACAACAAACCGAACTCCATGGCAGTCCGACTTACACCCCCCACGCTTCGAAAGTCCGTTCAACTCCTACTCACCGGTTGAATGCGCAGTCCCGACGCTCAACTACGGGCGACGAGAACTTCGCACCACCACCCGCGCCTCCCCCAGTCTGTATCGGCGAAGACGGGAGCACTTGGAACCCGACCTACGACACGTCAAACGCCAAACGCCGAACGCAAGAGAGCGAGCCCGGGAGGGCAAACGCACATTCAGTGACCGCAGCAGAGGACAGTCGAAACAGGTGGAAGCGCTCACCCCGATGTACCGCATAAACCTATTAAGGTCATCCTCCCTCGTCCCCGCCAGGCCCGCGTTCACCCAACTCGCCGCATCGCTGCTGCACGCCGTCGCCACGCTCGCCGGCCTCTCCGTCCTGCCCGTGCCTCCCCGCGCCCCGCCCCTCGCGCCTCTCGCGTTCCCACCCCGCATCCCACCACGGGCCGGCGTCCCAGCGCTCCGAGCAGCGTTCCGGCGTCCTCCTCGTCCTCGTCCTCGCCGTCTTCATGCACCGGAAGGCCGTACTCCCTCACGAGCGCCCTCGCCTGGCCCGCGGTGAGCGAAACGAGCGCGGCGATGGTGCGCGGGAAGTGCGCCGACGGCGTGGGCGGCACGACGTCCCAGCGACCGTCCGCCAACTCGACGCCGGCACCCGCGCTCAGCGCGGACCCCGGAGAGCCCTCGAACGCGGTCACCGCCGTGCTCGTCGCGGCCGAGAGCGTCGTGTTGAGCGAGAGGCGGTTCGTCGACGGGCCCGGGCCCGGACGCGCGGTGCGCGAGCCTGTCGTGCCGGACGTCACGCTGACGGACGCCGCCGTCGAGGGGGGGGTGGGGATGCCCGTGCCGTCGTCCTTCGGGTTCCTCTTGTCCCTGGCGGTCTCCTTGCCCTTGTCCTTGCCCTTGTCCTTGTCCTTGTCCTTCAGCTCCTTCTTGTCCTGCTTGTCCTTATCGTTCCCTCCGGACGCGTCGGGAGTCGGCGTCCCGTCGGGGTCGAGGTTGGCGTCCTGTCCAGCGGACGGCTGGAGCGGGCGAAGGAGCGGCTTCAGCGGCTCGTCGAGACCAGACGATCGAACCAGCGCGTTGTGCCTCCGGGCCTCGCTGCACATTGCGATCGTAGCATGAACGATTAGGATGGCGTGACCGCCCGGTCGTGCAGAAGTTGCGCCGTACGCGGAACCCGAAGACACCAAGCCGCAGACGACATGCCGGTCGGGAGCGTCACCGTGACGTTGCGTTGACGTCGAGATGGTGCGATGCCCGGGACAAGCACAAAGTGTTTGAATCCAACCATGGGTCCGACGTCGAACGGAATGTAGGGTGTTAGGTCCGACCGGAGATGGATTAGATGAGTATATGACGAAGTGATCGTATAGGTGGCGGCGGCGCGACAGTGCATGCGAGACGTTGGTCGGGCCACGGAAATGGAATAGACGAAGAAACTGTGAGCCTGGTGGTAACACGCATTCAAATGAACGAGAGTACGTGCGAGTTATGGAGATCTCGCCTGGCTTCCATGATCCGAAGTCGGTACTGGAGGAGCTCGTCCCGCAGTGCCTCAGGGATTTGTACCGTGAGCTACACACGTCAAATGAGCCCCAGGACGCGAAAGACAAGAGGCACATATACTTGCCTCGTGGTGCACGCGGTTCTCGATCTCCCTCTTGACGCACTCTGCCACGATGCCGTTGACGCGAGGACGGAGGGCCTGGCGAACGTGGTCCTTCACGGTCTCCAAGCTCTTCTCCTTGACGCGCTGCATCTGCTCGTCTTGGAGTATAGTCTTCTCGTTCAGCTCACGTTGCACGCCCTCGATCTACACCGCGTTAGACCTGAACACGCTTAGGGGAATGTGAGCATACCTGAGATAGGGCGTCGACGGCCGGCCCAAGGGAAGCCACGCGAATGGTTTGCTCGCCGAGCACGTCGAACGTGTTCCCGAGGGCCTTCAAGGTGCTCTGCATCGTTCCGAGCAAGTCGGACACCGCGACGGCGGTGGGGTCACGAATAGACGGACCCGCGGTCGACGACGTCGGTGCACCCGTCGCCGCATTGCTCGATCCACCGGCATACAGGCCCTGGGTGCCGACTCGGGCAGAGGTCGAAAGCGGCCGCTTCTCCTGCTTCGGGCTTGCGGGGGGCGAGGGCGGATGCGGGCCCGCCGTGACGGGAGTCTTGGGTGGTTCGGAGTCTTTGGTGGTGTTCTGCCAGGGATCGCAAGGAAGTCCGGACGAGCGGAGTGCGAGTATTGTCAACGCCGACCCCGACTGTCACTGTGCCGCGGATGATCGTTCGCGATCTCGACGCACCTGCGGTTTCTTTCCATCTGTCGGGAGGCTGTTTCCGCCCGCTCCGCCGCCATCGTTGGGCCCGGTTTTGCCGGGTTTCTGGTTCGCGTTCGGAGATCGTCTGGGCGCCATTGTGGACGATACAGAGTTGAAGAAAGAGTCGAGACGGGATGGGATCATGGAGGATCACTTCGTACGATGGCGGCAGGAAGTGAGTTTTATAACGAGAGACTGAGGGAGTCTCTGGGGTGAGAACGTAATGGGGCCCTGCGGCTGCCCCATCCTATCGATAGAGAAGACAGGCCAGGCCCAATGGGACGTGTCAAGGGTGGTCTGCAGCGGGGGGAGAGGGCCACGAGCAGAGCACGAGGGTGTGCTACGGTAGGAATTCATGCCGTGAGCCCGAGCGTGTCTGAACAGCGTGTGCTTCGCAAGGACTGCCTCTTTCAATAGGAGACGAGAGTGAGCCAGAAAGAGAGCGTCAACTTTGCATGCACTTGAGAAGAAAAGTGACCTACGTAGGTAGGATTGTATATGTGCGTGTGGTATCGATGAGCTGTATACTTACTACATAGTTGGTTTGGCTCGGACGGTCGATCGGACCCGATTGCAAGTTGCAATTGGAACTTTACTTGCCGGAAAAGCGCTGGTACGCGGCGTTGCGCGCTAGTCATAGTACAGACGTCGGAGCGTCATAGTAATATCCACATGTGCTACGTATGGTGCATGGAACAGTACATGTTCATTGCTACGGGTACTGGCCCAGGGGCGCCAAGAAACCCAAATACGGCTCGTTCTTCCCCGACGTATTTACAGCCCTGGGCGGCAAATAGCAGATCCCATACATACCGCACTATTACCTCCGCCATGGTGGCACAAGTACCAACTACAACCATCCAAGTAACCCTTACAGGATTACCACTGCACAACATAGCCACTAGTCCTCTCCAACGGTTCACACCGATATTCCTGTGGGTCCTGTCATCATTGATTCCTGTAACAACGCCAATGGGAGAGAAGGTGGACATCGCGGCCAGTGATTCTGTCATTCCACTCCAGTTCTCGGCTACGACCAACGGAAAGATTTCAACAAGAGACGCACGGTGCATTCTTTGACGGTGACGGTAAGGATAGGATTACCTCAAGAGCTGGAGGCAGTGTCCTCTCACTCGGTCGGTTGAGATAGTTCAACGGGGCAAAACCGGAGTTCGGCCCCGAGCTCTCTTCTACGAAGTGGTAGCAAGTGCGTGAGACAGCGCGGGCTTTGCGGCCCTGCGTTCTATCAACGACCGGCGCACTAGTAGATCAAAGAGGAAAGAAAGACGTCCATGTAACTAGTCGTAAAGCTGCCGCAACAAAGAACAGCTTCCCGCGGCCTTACCTCCTGGAATAAAACGATGCGCGAGGCGAGGAAGACCCCTCTCCTCGGCTTCGATAGCGAGGTCCGCCCGCTCTATATGCGAGACTTATGGTCGAGGACGTCGTCAATGCATGATGTCGCACCGCTGCATATCTGACTCGAACGATAACGAACGGTTGTGCGGCGAGATATCTGGGAGATCGAAGTATACGACCAAGGCTGCGGCGTCCCTGCGGATGATAGCCTGCATATTTGTTCTGCCGCCTATCAAGTAGGGTTTCGAGCAGCGAGGACTACGGCACGTTTGTATGGATGCGACTAGTGTCTGCACTGCAGAGGCAGCCGCGCAAACGTAACATGACTGAATTCTCAGGTTTAGGTGTGCCAGTCTTTCGGTCTAGGAGGAGTGGTGCCCATGCGCGCGGCGAGAAAGATGGTGCCCCAAGCGACAACTTGGCAGGCTGTGGAAGCCTGTGGAGAGGACAGTTGTAAAGATTCAGACCCACCTCGGCTGTGTAAGAGGGAGGAGGCACCGTTGTGGGAGAGCATGATCATCGGTGGCACCTGCAGAAGCAGCCGAAAGAAAAGAAAATTGATACCAAAAAAAAAACTCACGTTGTCATTGTCATCTTGTTACATCTGGCCATTGTCCCGGTATGAACGGGTTGTTCTACTGGGAGTTTAAAGACCAATTTGACTATTGTCCGACTTTCGACGTGGGGGGACGCCACTGGCACTGGCAGTTCGGCCCGACTGACCTCGAGCGACGATGGAGAAGGTTGGACAGCACAATGGATGTGGACTAGAGAATAAGATAAGAGTGCAGACGGAGAGGAGGGAGTCAAAGGCAACGCTTGGGCTAGGTGGGATGCAAGAACTTGTGGCTGAGCGGGCGCTGGTGCCAGTGAGGCGTGGGTGAGCGGAACGGGCGGCGTCAGATGTTATTTGGAAACAATTGACGGGGAAAGGCGGCAGCTGCAGGCAGAGGATCGGAAGTGCCAGGTTGTGACAGCATGGGACAAGCTTTATGATAGGTTGACGCGGGTTGGTGTATTGACTGCACTGGCGCGAGGCAGTGCCCTCTTTCGGAAGCAAATATTTGTCCGGTCGTAGCGCGCGGTGCAGGCTGAGGAAAGAAGGCATCTGCGGTCTGCACAGCTTGTTTCACTCATCCTCGCATCCTTCCTCAGCCTGTCTCCACCGCTCTCCCAGATGTATTTATATAGACCCCCCTTTCAACTCGTGTTCCTCATCCTCACCCTCACCACAAACTAACACTTCAAGAACCCAGCCCGCTCCACTACTCCGCCTCTACAAGCCACTGCCTAACATGCCCGCTCCGGACATCCTCACCTTCCGCCTCGATAGGAACAACAACAAACTTTGCTACGTCGTCCCTCCCCAAACCCTCCAGGTAATGTCTACCTTCTCTCTCATCCTCCGAGGCTACCGACGTCTAACCTCACTTAACCCTTCCCGTAGGACGGCCTCCGTGGCGAAAGAGAACTTCGAGGAGCTCGCCCACATCGCCCCCAATCGCATCACCATCTGCGTAAACGCCGTGGTCGCGAACCAGAGACAACACATCCGCATCAGCCCCGCGTCCTGGCCCGTCGTCCTCTCCAAACTCCGCGCCTACGAAGTCCTGGACGTCATCGTCCACTACCCTTCCGTCCCCGACATCGTCGTCCACTCCGAGGACGGCATCGAGAAGCTGCCGAGATACGAGGACATCCCCGAGAAGCAGAAGACCGGCTTCGATGACTACCTCGCTCCCTCTTGCCCTTCATCCCCTCGAGTCAAGACCCTGCCCATCGAGACCATCCGTGCCGCCCAACGCGCTGCCGGGCGAACACCCTCGCCCTCACCTTCGCGGTCCATCCATTCCAAGAACTCGAGCTCTTCTTCGTTGTCAGACATTGCAAAGGCCATTTTCGGTCGAGGCTCGAGTTCCTAGCGATCTTCCCCGTCGCTCGCCTCGCGCTTTGATGCTCGCCTATCTTACGCTCCCTCATATACCACCCAGTTTCCGCTGTATCTGTACGGTTCGTGGTCGGACTTGGCGTCCCATGTTGCAATCACCCTTGTCATTTTTATCAACTTCATACATTGTAGGATATTTGTTACACACGTAGTGCAATACTCTTCATACATACGTTCTACGGAGACTGCATCTAATACATCATCACTCCACATAGACACGAGGATTCAATCATACCATTTTAGCACAGACTTGGTTGAGCCGAAGCGAGCCTGGTACATAGCATCGCATTTTACAGCGGAGTCCAATACAACGTTAACGGACCGGGATAAGGTACAATAAGGACCCACAGGAAGACGAATAAGCCACTGGCAGGTTCTTAGGATGCCGAGATCCTACAGCTGTACATGCTGTTGTAGGCTTTAGGTTCCTGAGTACCTGCTAAAAATCTAGGACCACTGGCACGAGCCAGTGCACCTGAATTCGATGCCACATACCACACGGTACACCGACCGGGGGCCGCCCATAGCCAACATGCTGTGCCCGCGGCGGAAGCAAGCAACGGACGGGGGGGACCGTCGCGTGGCAGCAATCTGCGGAAGATGACTCGACGGGTGCCCTGGAGAACGGTAACCTTGCATAAATGTACAGCCGAAAATTGAAGACGGGGGGGGCTCAGTGATTTGAAATCGACTTGTAAGTCAATCGGCAAACAACAAGCTCAAGCAAGTCGACCGTGAGAGCAAGCTGGTGTAAGTAAGCTACAAGCCAGCTTGCAGCTTGCGGCAACACTAGGGCTCACGGTTCGCCAATTCATACTTACACTGGGGCGGGGTGTTCTCTTCAAATTCGCCCAGCCGGCGCTCGCGCACAGCTCCACTCACAAGCCGTCCCGGATCATGCCCATACTTACAGCGTGTCCCGGGATGGCAAGAAGAACGGAACTTCGTCCGACAAGCATGGAACAGCTCGAGAGCCCACGCCCGCGTCGTACGCGTGTGTACACACGAGGACGCCGAGACCACATTGACTGACAGACGCCTGGATGTGGAGCGCGCTGGTGGTCAATTGTCGCCACGTTGTCTGACAACACGGAGTCGGGATTGTATAGGATTGTATCCGAGAGCCTTGCTAGAGAACATTTTTAGCATCGAACTTGAACAAGCAGCACTGGTCAACATGTACAATCACAGTGCTTACCGGACCTTTGTCAAGGAACGTACAGGTCGCCATATGCCTCCTCCGACTCATGTCGCACAAGGCGGCCATCGCATTGCGTCGCGGTCTACGGCGATACGTTGTGGCAACAGTGGAAGAGGCCAAGAACCGGGGACGCTGGACCGGTACTTCTGGCCAAAGGCTAGCCGCCGAAACCGATACCGGGACGAAGTATGAACGGAGAACGCCCAGAGGGCACGGCTTTCATACCCGCGACGGCCAGCGCTTCACGGGAAAGTAGAACCACGCAGACCTCGTGAGTTGGGCCTGGCCAGTGCATTCCATGGCCCCCGTGCCATGCAACTCTTGGGTTCCGTCCGGTCAGGCCAGATTGTATAGGCTAGGTGGCCTCCGAAAGCCTGCTTGGCATTATCAGCAGCGCCTTGGACTATAAAACCTCGGGAGGACGGGTTAAAATTTGTGCTCGACGTTGAAAAGTGAAGGTGGCGCTGCGTGTGGCTCGACACGACAGATGCGCCAGTCTAGCACAAGTCACGGAGGCTCTATTCAACCGAGATGAAGATTCAGAACGACGTCCCATGCGGCTGGGTAACATTCCATTACAGAGGCGGGCTTCGGAAGGCCGTCCGCATTGGCGTATACGATGCTAATGCTACGTCCACGCGGCGACGTAGCCATATCTGTGTGGTGACTAGGCTGGATTAATGTATGCGCATTTGACGCGACATCGTGGAGCTAGACGTTGCACTATCGTCGCTTTGAGAACAAAGTTAGCATTCATCCCACAGTCGGGAAGTTCTCAGTACTCACCTACAGTAGATACCATGTCCTTTCCACACTCTTACTCGTAGAGCCCAAATCAAGTAGCGCGCGACTAGCGGTTCTTGCATGATTGACGGCTTCCACCCGTCAACGTACGGCCTTAACCTCCTCCCAACCAGTAACCAGCCAGGCCCTTCGCTCGGTCCACATCAGTCCCGCTGGTGCCTCGTCAGCGCCTTGCTCCTAAACGTCGCATTGTACTGCAGCAGGTTGTTGATATCTCGGACCCAGTCGTCCTCCTTGCCCGGACCCGCTCCTTCCTCGTCGTCCCGCATCTGGCTAGGCTCGGTAATCGAGGATCGATTGATGCAAGGTATGGGGTACAACGAGGCGCGCACGGTGACGGACTCGCCCGGGTTGAGGACGTGGGACACCTGGCCGTCCATCGAGAGGCCTGCGGGTGCTCGCGAGCGTTCGCTGATCTGTTTTCCGAGCAGATTAATCAACGTCAAGATGGAACGCGACAAGGGGGGCTCACCCGCAACGTGATAGATGAGGAGGATGGGAACACGAGGGGGCGGAAAGACAGGCTTCGGGGACAGATGGGGGTCAGGACGATGGCGCTCAAGGACGGATGCACGATGGGCCCTCCTGCGGAAAGCGAGTAGGCTGTTGAACCCGTTGGTGTAGACACGATCAGACCGTCCGACTGGACGATGGAAGCGGTGAGAGGAGCTCGTACGGGACCACGCCGAAATGACGCACCACCGCCTCCGTAAGATGCTGTCCATCGACGAACACGTCGATGGTGTTCAGGTGGGGGCTGGCTCCTCGATGCAATGCAATCTCGTTCATGACCTGCCAGTCTGAAGCGGGGACGGCCGCATTACGATGGCGCACGGGACGTCGTTCATGACGGGGATGCGCACCTTCTGCTTGCGTATCAATCCGATCGCCGTCCGAGTCTTGGAACGTGCACGACAAGCGCATTCGATGAAGGACCGTGATACGCCCTTCGAACGCGCTGTCGATTGCCTTCGTGTAGTCGTCGATGTCTGCGTGGGCTGTGAGTCGCGACCGCATGCAGACCGAGGTCGGACGGCGTACGCACGGAAAGGAAGCAGGAAGCCTAATGTGCCCATCGAGAAGCTGAGCACGGGTGGCACAGCTCCAACCTTGAATAACGACGAGGCATGCAGTATCGTGCCGTCTCCGCCTATGGTGATAACGAGATCTATAGGCTTCGCATCCGGACCTAGACCGTGAGGGATGAGCGCATGCTTGAGGACGATTCGTTCCGGGCCATCGTACCTGGATGCCAGACTTGGACGCCCTTGGGAATATCCGGCCTGTTTTCATGGAATATCTGCACTCCAGGGTAGTTTGTCCGCATGTAACTGTGCAGATTTCAGATCGGTGGGAGGCATACAATGGTGAGCGGTGATACTCACGTTAGGAGGGTGTCAATGGCATCGATGACAGGTTTTGTGCGGAGCTTGTTGACGATGAGGACGGAGCGGGGGGAGATGCCATTGGTGACGCGTCTACCTTGTGCAGCGGCATTCAGATAGGTGGGTTTCGAGAAGCGAGTGTTGAAGGCAAGAGAAAGAGAAAAGGGAAAGTATGGATCGAATGGACGGGTTACGGACAGAGGGTCGAAGAGGTCGAGTAGGGAATGAAAAGATGGGAACAAGCTAAAGGGACGTACGTTGCGTATTGTCGGTATCCCTGAAAAGGATCTTTCCTCTGCGAGGAGACGTTTGCTTCTTGAGGCAAGGGGGTTATTCTTTGAGGCGAAGGGGAGTGGAGGTGGCGGCAAGCTCGGAGGCGAAGGGACGACGTTCTGGCTGCGACAAGGGCAGGAAAGAGTGTTGGCGGCGGCCGCCACATCGGGCCACAGAGATTGAATGTTGGAGAGGACGAAATGGAGAGTACTCGGGCTCAGAGGCAGGGTTGATTGTAAACAAGAACGGTGGAGAAACGAGACTTGTGTCGAGGGGATGAAGGCAGGATGTGATCGGGGGGGAGGATCCGGACGAAGTTACATCAAGGTATCACCGGAGGGCTGGCATAGAGTGTGGAGGTAGGATGGGAGTCGGCGACGGAGGATGGTGGACGAGCGAATGAGCAAGCTCAAGGAAGGCACGGCGTTCGCTTGGGCTGGTCGGCCTTTCGGACCAACTTGAAGCTGCCAGTCCGAGTCCGACTGGTCCTCCCACCGTCGAGGTCGCTAGCTCAGAAATGCTCGGGAATACCTCGCGTAGCATACAAACTGGAGTCGAAGAGATCCACTGGACTCGGAGCCAATGCCAGTGACACACGCGAGTGTAGGATTATAGGCTAAGGCTGCCTGTATTAAGGTTGGCGTCATCCACGATCCACCACTTCGCCTATTTTAGCGCCGAGCGCCGTGACAAACACTTGCAAATCTATCTAGAATTCACAATGAGGCCCAGTGAGAACCTCTCCCATTACCTAGCTTTTCAGTCTTTTCCAGTCGAATACATAGCTAGATATCCCTCCGTATTGGGGGGAAAAGACGCGAATGGGTACATACACCGGGGGCATCCCATTGTGTAACAGGATGTAACACTTTTGTCACATCACGGTTACATTTGAACTGTGACTCATGTATAACAGTCTGTTGTATGGGTGCTACATTTTGAATGTAATACAGATGTATCAGGCTGAGATATTAATGTCTTATATATGGTGAATCATCAATAATACCCACATATATCATTGAGTTTTACACTTGAAACACATGGGAGATACATATTGTATTACAATTATATGTTGACCATGTATTAGTCTGTTCTATTGTGGCTACACAGTTGTTCTATAAATTATGTGTCAGTTCTGTAACATTGATATAACCCAATGTTATATTGTAAGCCTATAATATGTATAACAAACATATTACATTCATATATCATCTATGTAACAAGATGTTACATTGTTGTTACATTTAATCTAAGTTACTACTACTACTACTACTACTACCACTACCACTACTACTTATACTACTACCACCACCACCACTACCACCACCACTACTACTACTACTACCTCTACTATTACTACTACTACTAGACCTACTACTAGTAACTACTACTACTACTATCTACTTACTGCAGCTACCATAACTACTATCCCTACTTGTAACTACTTTAACTACTATAACTACTATCCAAGTTCTAATTATAGGTAACAAAATAAGTACATACAACAAACAGATTTATTGACACAAACTTAAATGGCTTAGTTGTATAGAAAGTTTTAGTATTAGGGCTTGAGTTTGTGATTGGCCATCTACCTACCAGCTGACAGGGTCGCACTGGCTCTGCCCCAGAGGGGTGGCAGGGCAATGGCTCCTTTGTGTGGGCTAAGAGTTTTAATTATAGTAAGAAAATAAGGACAAACAGATTTATTGACACAGACTTAAATGTCTTAATTGTATAGAAAGCTTTATTAGAGTACTGGGGCATTCACAGAGCACTATTTATTACATTCTCATAGCACTAAATAAAGCACACTAATAATGTCTAGTGACCTAGATAAGATATTCTATAGAAGTAAGACAATCTATACAATCAATGGAATTAATAACAGTAGAGATAGGCTTAACAAAGTTAGCAAGGCCAGTAAACCTGACAGCAAAGACTATATCTCTACTCAAATGCCTGATCCATTCCTGCTATTACATTCTATACTTTCAAGTCTTTTATGTGTACTAATAGTATATTAACTATAGAGTAAACTTAATTATTTTAAATCCAAACACATTGACTTTTTGGATATATTGAAATCTTACACCCACTATGCTTACTTTCTAAAGAAGCTAGATCAATCAATCCAGTTAACAGCTGCTTAAGTTAGAACTAACAAGACATTGAATCAAACTAAAGTGGTTTTTGTATAACTTTAAACTATATCAAAGATATTAGTCTTGTTTTAACAGTTAGGACTAACTATATTATATTAGTTTTATTAACAGTGTATGCCAGTCAACTAGTGTCAGAGGAACAAGACTAATATCTTTGATATAGTTTAAAGTTATACAAAAACCACTTTAGTTTGATTCAATGTCTTGTTAGTTCTAACTTAAGCAGCTGTTAACTGGATTGATTAATCTAGCTTCTTTAGAAAGTAAGCATAGTGGGTGTAAGATTTCAATATATCCAAAAAGTCAATGTGTTTGGATTTAAAATAATTAAGTTTACTCTATAGTTAATATACTATTAGTACACATAAAAGACTTGAAAGTATAGAATGTAATAGCAGGAATGGATCAGGCATTTGAGTAGAGATATAGTCTTTGCTGTCAGGTTTACTGGCCTTGCTAACTTTGTTAAGCCTATCTCTACTGTTATTAATTCCATTGATTGTATAGATTGTCTTACTTCTATAGAATATCTTATCTAGGTCACTAGACATTATTAGTGTGCTTTATTTAGTGCTATGAGAATGTAATAAATAGTGCTCTGTGAATGCCCCAGTACTCTAATAAAGCTTTCTATACAATTAAGACATTTAAGTCTGTGTCAATAAATCTGTTTGTCCTTATTTTCTTACTATAATTAAAACTCTTAGCCCACACAAAGGAGCCATTGCCCTGCCACCCTTTATGCATATCTCTGGGGCAGAGCCAGTGCAACCCTGTCAGCTGGTAGGTAGATGGCCAATCACAAACTCAAGCCCTAATACTAAAACTTTCTATACAACTAAGCCATTTAAGTTTGTGTCAATAAATCTGTTTGTTGTATGTACTTATTTTGTTACCTATAATTAGAACTTGGATAGTAGTTATAGTAGTTAAAGTAGTTACAAGTAGGGATAGTAGTTATGGTAGCTGCAGTAAGTAGATAGTAGTAGTAGTAGTTACTAGTAGTAGGTCTAGTAGTAGTAGTAATAGTAGAGGTAGTAGTAGTAGTAGTGGTGGTGGTAGTGGTGGTGGTGGTAGTAGTATAAGTAGTAGTGGTAGTGGTAGTAGTAGTAGTAGTAGTAGTAACTTAGATTAAATGTAACAACAATGTAACATCTTGTTACATAGATGATATATGAATGTAATATGTTTGTTATACATATTATAGGCTTACAATATAACATTGGGTTATATCAATGTTACAGAACTGACACATAATTTATAGAACAACTGTGTAGCCACAATAGAACAGACTAATACATGGTCAACATATAATTGTAATACAATATGTATCTCCCATGTGTTTCAAGTGTAAAACTCAATGATATATGTGGGTATTATTGATGATTCACCATATATAAGACATTAATATCTCAGCCTGATACATCTGTATTACATTCAAAATGTAGCACCCATACAACAGACTGTTATACATGAGTCACAGTTCAAATGTAACCGTGATGTGACAAAAGTGTTACATTCTGTTACACAATGGGATGCCCCCGGTGATATGGACTCCAAACCCCAGTTGTCCACTATCACATTTTGCAATATATTTAAATATTTTTCCTTCGAAATGAGCCTGTTTCCCTCTGTGCGCTGGCCTCAAAAAGATAGGAAAGGCTCGAAAGAAGCCCAGGCTCCTGTCCATCCGCTGCTCTTCCGTTGAGGCTTTATCCTAGAGGCGGGGTAGAGGTGGAATCCGAGAAGGCGGTACTCGGGCTAGATCACTTAAGCGCTCCGTCGAATTAGGTCATGTGATTAGTTGCGTTCATCCTCAACTTCAGAGGGCGGCTGGCACCAAATATATACAAATATACGGAGCACGGCCATCAGACGCTGAGAAACCTCCCCGTATGGAAGGCGGGTGTTCGCGGGCGCTAGGTATTTTCGAAAAATTCGCCTTTCGCTTACGGGGGTAGATTGCACAGCTATTGATATCGCCTTGCAGGAGCTTGCAGGACGTATGTCCAGGCGCGAAATGCTAGTCTTCTTTAACAATGGATAGCATGTTCTACTTGAATGAGGTATTGGCTTACCTCAGGTCAATTCATGTCTCTCTCACTGAGCCCCTCATCGCGGTTCTTGTCCACAACCTCTGCACCCGACCGTGGGACGGCTTCCTGGAGGATCTCATCCATTCTACACGGGTGATCCTCGGTTTGCTTCTACACAACTCGGCCAGCGCACGACCTGATGTGCTCTCGGTACTCGCGCGCTGTACAGCGTCTCACGGACCGGGACCGCGGGTGGCACTTCGGAGCGATGCATGCAGCCCGACACCAAATCCGTGAGTTCCGTCTCGAGACAGCCACAATGGCGGATTCGATGCGGAGGTTCGAACCGCAGCTTTGGGAGCTGGTTTTCTGCCTCCTGGGGGGAGGGACGCCCTGGCCGAAGATGCAATAGACAATGAAGACGCTCAATACTGGATTGGAGACGATGAAGCGGATAAATTGGGAGGATCCGGAACGGATACGAAGGCGGGGTGGAGGTGTAACGACCACGCTGCATTAATGCGCATTGTGAGTGCAATGTCCTTGTCCCCGTGGAGCTGGGCTTGAGCGACATGGCACTGGACTGCGACCCAGAACCTCAAAGGTCTTCGCCGTTATCTGACTCGGAGCCACCGAGTCCGACGGGACTTCCATCGATGTTCACGCAGTTGATGCCATGTGTGCTTGGACTCGGCCTTGGAGAGGCACGGAGGGAATTTTTCGAAAATACCTAGCGCCCGAGAACACCCGCCTTCCATACGGGGAGGTTTCTCAGCGTCTGATGGCCGTGCTCCGTATATTTGTATATATTTGGTGCCAGCCACCCTCTGAAGTTGAGGGCCAACACAACCGAACGTAACCCATCCACGTGACTCAACAAGATTGGCGCTTACATGATCTAGCCCGAGTACCGCCTTCTCGGATTCCACCTCGACCCCCCCTCTAGGATAAAGCCCTCAACGGAAGAGCGGCGGATGGACAGGAGCCTGAAGAAGCCTTGATTGCGCCGCTCTACCGCGTTTATTCGGTACACTGAATGGCAGCTCTATTGGCGTCCAAAAATAGCTACATACACAGACGGGCGTACGCTTAGATGGAGATTGGCAGCGCCGGCCTAAGCGAGGAGGCACACGTACAATCCCCACGGCGCCCGCGTAGATGACGGTCCATATCCACTCAGGAGATAACGTCGGCTAACCGTTGCGGCGACGTTATCACGGACAGAGTCCTTGGTACGGTGTGGTCCTTCCACGGTTCCCTCAATATCTCGTCCTTCCTGCCTCCGTTCGCCTTCGAATAAGGTGCTAATGATAGGTAATTACATGGGGTACAAGGTCTTTGCAACAATTTCCCCAAAAACGCGATGAGCACAGAGAAAATTTGATGTAAAAAAAACTGGCCCAAAAGATATGTGCACCCCTCATGTACGAACCAGAATATATATGATTTTTGGGCTACAATGGAGTGTGAGCAACAGAATTGAGTCATCTATGAGGGGTCTGCGCAGGGCTTGACACCTTTAGCGCGCATGGCGGGGCCATGCTGGCATTGCGCCCTGCCTTTTTTGGCAGGTCCGCCCTTCCAGCCGCTCCTTAACAACAATGGGCCGAACCCGCCGTTCTCCAGCTCAGAAGGCCCACTCTGCAAGGCAACTTCAGAGTATCAGATCACGTCAAGATGATAAAGAGAATGTGGCTTCTTACCCCATTTCTCTGAGTCCTCCTAACCCAAGGCGCTCTCATCCTCCAGCCCCACTCCGAGTCGTCACTGTCGCAGCCCCGTCTACTGAGGATGCCCACCCAAACGCCCGTCGTGCACAGGGCGAGATGAAAGCGAAGCTTGCATTCAGTGAGCAGAAGCTCGCAGATGCAAAGTGTGAGCTTCGCAATGCCCGGTGTCGAGAGAAGCGAGCGCACCGGAAGCTGAAGAAGACGGAAGCTGCCCACGCAGAATGCGAGGCCAACCGCGAGGCCGAAGAAGCTCGGATGGAGAAGCAGGTCCAAACAGCCCGTGAAGAGGAGCGTGCCAATGCTGCCAACGCCGTGGAGGTGGCACGAGAGGAGGAGCGGGTTTGCACGCAAGTTGTTGTGCAGGCAGTCCGGGACCACGAGCAGGCACAGGCACGCATCCTTGCAGCAGCCACTCGAGAAGACGAGCGGATGCGTGCTCAGGTGCAAATCCAACAGGTCCAGGCCGTTGAGCGACAGCGTGCCGACAACCTTGTGCGCGCAGTCCACGCCGAGTATGCGCGCCGGATAGCCTGTCTAGAGGCCTGCACAGACACTCTGCTCTTGAGGATTGCGGATCTTCAAGAAGAGGCCGAAGAACGTCAACTGGAGGCAGATGAGGAGGTCAGCAGGGTACACGAGCAGTTCAGCAAGGCCCTAGATGATGCAGACACTTACCTCGCTGACGCACAGTCAACAATCACATCCCTCTCCGGTGCCCATGACGAGCAAATCCGAGATCTTGAGGATCAGCTATCCAGCGCGCTTCAAGATTCGGACGCGCTACGTGCACGGATCTGTTGCCTACAAAAGGAGAAGATTGCTCTACGGCGCCACATCGAGCGATTTCCAGGTCAGCAAGCACGCACAATAGGGAGAGCGGTAAGCGCCAACACGGGCACGGACGCACGGGCACCTCTCGTCCTGAAACTGAAGGAGAACGGCATTGTTCCCGAGCGAATTCGCATGCTCGTTCGAGACCTTGTGGGGCTGGGATTGAAGGTCACTCAGGTGAGGAAGGTGATCCCGTGTGTTGCAGAAGCTATCGGGGCCGAGGTTGAAGGAGACCTCAGCGAGCGAACAGGCGGGCGGGCTGTGAAAGAGGGAGGTTATATGGCCCAAATGCAGGTCGTCGAAGAACTGCAGGGAGCCGATGGTAAGTATCGGTGATTCAACAGGTGGGGCACAATAAGTAGCAATTGCTTACTATTAACTGGCAGGGGCGACTCTCAGTTGCGACGGCACTACGCACTGCCACATTCCACAAGAATCCCGGCACCTTCAGCTGAACACGGGCACATTGAACACGACACGTTTCCTGGGAATCTCGTCAGCACTCAATCATACCAGCGAGACACAGTTCACAGGTCTTCTCACCCGAATGCAAGGCTTCTTCGACGTCTACAATGTCAGTCTGCTTGGAAAGGCCAATCCGATTGATCCGCGTATGTTCCCGCTCAAGTTGTGCGGGTTGATGACCGATCACACCGCCGATCAAAAGAAGCTATCCCGTATCATGGAGGACTGGGTCGCGACCGTAAGGCGGGAGGTGCACGAGGAGAAGGCAGTTGCTGCAGCCCCCCTTCCCGAGTTTCTTCTTGCACTCGCTGAGGAGACCAAGGTCGCTGTTGAGCAGGCCGGCGGCGAGGCTGTATGGCGGAAGCTTTCTCCGGAGGATCTAGCAGCCAAAAACATCAGCATCCAGGCTGCTGTTGCCCAGCGTCTTGGAGAAGCAGCGTACCAGGCGATGCCCCTGCATGAGCGCCAGATCGCCGATCTCTTTGTCCATGGTGGCTGTTGCATGCACAAGGACTTGAACACGTTCAAGGGCGGGGCAACGAGCATGGCCAAGTACTGGGTAGCTGCCGGACTCCAGCCTCCCATCTTGCTGATGAACAAAGACAACGCTGCTGCTGCCGCCGCAGGAACATCAGCAGCCCAAGCCAGGGCAGTTGAGTGCTCACGCGGTGGAGGCCCGAAGTGCACTGAGCTTTGTGGTTGCCTGTTCCGCCACAAGAACGACAAAAAGGGTCAGCAAGATTCGATGCGCTGGTTCTTCCTCGCCTCGAGACTGGCAAAACTCCTCACCTTCCCTGACACCAGCAACACATGTTACGGCTCCCACGGCGATGCTGCATCTGTTCTCGTGGCATACCTCGACCTATTTCTAGAACTCCTTGACATCATTGTTGACCGGAAAGATGGAGGCGAGGCGACAAACCTCGAGCACAACGTTCGCGCTGGCCTCATGGATGAGCCGACCCTCGCCAAGCTGTGTGCTATGTCCCTATACTCCCAGGCTGTCAGCCGTCCATACATGCGCACAGTGTGTGGACCCACTCGCCTGAACCATCTCTCCCTTGGGCCCCTTCACAGCCGCATTCAGGAGCACATACAATGTCTCATTGACGACCCAGACCTTCTCCTCAGGCCTCACACATCGTACAAAATGGCTGTTTTCGACGGGCAGCTGTGGGATAACCCGGACGCTTTTACTGGCATGCACAAGCTGCTCCCAAGGCTACCGTACCTCCGCGACGTCGTGACTGAGTTTCTCAAAGGTGCGCTGAACACCTGGAAACAGTTTTCAGCCGAGTTCGCACCAGGAGGGACAATTGCGAGGCTCACCGAGTGCGAGCGCCTACTGGCTGCCATGCCTGCGACCAATGACCGCAATGAGGGGGCCCTTGGTCTCTATCGTTACCTAGCAAGAACCATGCCCAACATATCCCAGGATCAGTACAATGCTCGCGCTATGTGGCAACAGAACAAAACCACAACGTACGCGGCAAACCTCTTCCCGGAAGACGTCAAGTTTATTCGTGCCTTCACTTGCGAGCAAGACAGGTCGGGAGGTGAATGGAAGCGACGCTTGGGCCACGCCGAAAACGAAAAGACGGAGGCGACAAGGAAGCGCGTTCATCGGGAGGAGGTTGCGGGGAAAAAGCTGGCACGGCAGGTTAGGCTGGCTAACCACCAGCTGATCTTGACGCTTGGCCATCTCAAAGCCTCCACTCCTGGCCTCACTGTTGCAGTCATCGATGAACAGCTGGATTGGCACCGTGAGTGGGTGGACAGAGGAGCAAAAGGCGAGAAGGAAATTCCGATAAAGAAGCTCTTACCGAACAAGAAGAGCATGTTACGGGAGCTCCGCTCCGCGGTTAGGCGCTACAAGGCCCACCCGGGCTTGCGGACACAGGCGAGGGAGCTGCTGGAGGCCGCCGGAGTCGTATGGGCAGAGTCGGTATATGAGGCAGTAGATGACGAGCCAGGTGAGGAGGATGCGGAGGAGGATGAGAGAGAGGATGTGGGAGCGGCAGCATGAGCTGGGCGGCGGCGGACGTAATACGGTGATAGGGTTTGAACCTTCTTTAAAAATGCCGAACTTCTGCTGCCGGACTTCAGAGGTACTTTTTTCATGGTGATCCGCGACATTGTACGCCTGGAAATCGGGTGCAAGAGTGGAATAACCACCAGGACCACCGGAGGACCACTGGGGGCTGCTACTTACGATCGAAATTACCTCGCTTAGATCAAGTAGCACGCAAAGATAAAACCTGGTGACAGAATCTCAATTTATCGGACAGCGCTACAGTTACATAAGCTGAACATCGGCTAACGGGCACTGCCAATCTCCATATGCTACTCGTGGGCTCGTCAACAGCTCGCGCGCGAGACCGTACGGGCTCACGCGCACCACACCCGCCGCACACACCCCCATATGTCGCGCGCACCCTCCCGCTCGTCCTGCCCATTCAATTCGTGCACTCCCTCCCACCGCACGCTCCTCTGATCGAGCTCCGCATGCCCGTCGCATACGGTCCTAACAATGATGACCATTAGCTGACATCATAGGGCGTGCATCTTCACATACCTGTATTGCGCGCGAGGTGCGCGCCCGGAAGAACAAGAGGGAAGGAGGAGGCAGAGTGGCGTAGGCTGCACAGTGGGGAGATGGCGGGGGGAGGAAAGAAGGCGGGGGACAAAGGGCGACCATGTTGGGCGACCTTATATATGTCGGGGACTCCGATGGCCTCGCGTTGGGGGCGGGATCGGGGCATATGGACATGTCGGACGCACGTTGGGGGCGGGATCGGGGGATGGCAAAAATGGACATGTCAGGCTGGGGCTAGTGGAGGGGCGGATGGAAGAACTAATAGTTACAGGTCGGTATGTTATAGTTTTAGACACAGGACGCGTCAAGCGCCTGCATCAGCAAAAGTGCTAACCCGTTGCAAGGGCACTGCCACGCTCGGCCGAGTTTGCATACCATAACGGGGCAGCTGAGGTTTGCAATGCATCACCTTGCAGTTGCAAAGCTAGGGCTGGTAAGGTTATAATCGTATCGTCAGGTTTTTGGTATTCAACCGGATTGAATAACCATAAGCTCGTCAAGCGTTTGATTTCTAATATCATTGGAAACAGTTCGCAGCGGCACAGATTCAAGACGAAGACACGGTGCCAGTGGCGTGGGTCGCCTCTTAGCGCTTCACCATGGCCATTTGGCGCCGCACAATCTCACTTCGTCCAGCAGTCTGAGTCTCCTAAAGTTACTGGCGGTACTTCTTCCTCGTGCCCTCCTCCGGACATTCTCCCGCTCTCATTCTTATTAGTCCGCATCTAACCTCGGTACTCTGGCAGGACGGGTCCAAGCGCTCAAGTGCTCACAAGTCGCAGTGAGCCCTCTAAAACTAGTAGACTCGGTTAGTCCCTCGTAGACGGTGAGTGATTTTCACTTGCCCTTACCTCCCTTTCTTCTATATACCATGCATACGTAGAGGAAGAGGGCGGGAAATGCATTGAGTGGGCAATCTGCTGCCATCAGATGGGGTCCGTGCGCCGTCGCGCGCTACGTGAACTAGTTCACAACCTGTCATCCAGACTTCACGTCGTTTATAAAGCTCTTCGCCCCTGAACTTGCTTAACACGAGCACTTCCTCCTTCTCCTCCACCATACCTTAGGTCCCCTCGAATATCCTATCCCTGCCCTCAATGGTTGGCTTGTCGACTCTCATCTCAAGAGCTTCAGCATCAGTCGAGGTCCAGCCCCTACATTGGAGTTCTGCTGTAGGCCCGTTGTGCTTACCGGTGAGTCGTTATATGCGTGTCTCTCTCGTCGTTTGGTACTGATACTGACAACATGCGCGTCCTCTATTATCCACTGGCTAGACAGCTGCGATGATCATCTTGGGGTCACTCTCTGTGGGGCTTCAAAGGTAAGATGAGCATATTCATTTCATGCATTCTTATCGAGGATGGGGGAGGGCCTTTTGATGTCGTCGTGTATGGAATTGTCCGCGTACAGCAAGACGTCCTGGATGGGCTCGGGTCGGTGTATGCACTTTATTGGTGCAGGTACGTCCTTGGCCTCTGACTCAATGTTGTTTATTCTTCAGTCCCTCAGTTGTGCATCCCCATCGTACTCTGTATCAGTTTCGGCCTCGCTTCTGCCAAAGTTTGCTTACCCCGCTGTTGATGAGCCTGCGTCTGTCACCTCGCACTACTACCACCCTTGTCTTTCCCCCCAACGCCACCTTCGAGCTCCGCCGCATTCCGTCAGGAGAGGCACGACAGGTAAGTTTCATTCCAGTCATTGTGATTGTCCACGCCTGCGTCGCCTGCCCATCCTATTTTCCGGCTGGCTCTCATTCTTCAAGTCGTCTTTGGCCCTAGGCCTCGTCCCGCTGTCTTCCTCTTCTCCCCGTGCCTGGTTTGAAATGGGGCTTCGTGTTTTAGCTATTGCTTTGCTCGCCCATCTGGCACTTGTGCATGTTGTCTTAGATAGTCAATCAATCAATTCTTTTCTTGATTACTATTCATCCAGTGTGAACGCCAGCTATCACTAGACAGCCTATATGTATTCATTCGGGAAGGACTCCCTTTGCACTGCGGTTGTAATCCTCGCATTCCCTGTGAATCCTCACCTCGCTTGGCTGAGGTTTGCAATGCACCCTGCCTGGGTTTGCAATGCAATCTTCGGTATGTAAGGGCAATCCCAAAATAACCACTCCTTTGTAATTACATTACAATTCTCACCTAGGCAATCCGGTTATATAATGCTATTTAGAATAGAATTGACATTGTATACGGGATTACAATGGTTTGGCGCCGCCGCAGATGTGGCGTAGTTGTACAGATTGAGCGAGTTGATATATAAAAGTCGTTCAAACTTACAACTATGTACATGAATTCGAAGCGAAATTATATCTATTAGGCACCGTCAATGGGGCACAAAAGATGCCAATTGTGAGAATTGGCTCCCAATCACTGGGAATGGGAGGGGTTCTGACTGGGATTAATGAGGTCTAAAGGCAGAATAGCTTCGTATAATCTGTAGATACAACCTATACAGACGTTAAATTGGCCATACTTTTGGCCAGGGATGAGTCCACGAGATGTAGATAGATTTACAAGTACAAGTTGCCCTTAGCAACATAGGTGCCCCCGATACGAATTTTCGTGGCACTGTGAACATATTAGGTGTGCATGGCCGGACGAAATTAATTAAATTAAAAGAAATTAAATAAATTAAATTGCGCCGAAGGTGCAAATGGCTTGTCTTCTGCTCTTCCTACCCATCCTTGCTCATCAGATATATTCTGAAGGATGCAGGGGATGCCACTCGGGCCACATATGTCTATTTAGTGACCTACAAGCACTAATATGATTTTTCCGAGCCGGCGCTAGCACGCCGGTGCCCAAATACCATGTCATGGCTGCTCTGAGCTTTCCGGAGGCCGGGAAATCTCCTCGACAGGTACTGTAGTTAATCAACGACTTTTTGTTTCCATTTTATAGTGGATTGGAGTCATTAATTGGCCCATGCTAGAAACACAATGAGGGCATTTATTTGGCAGCCTTCCACCAATGGTTGCCTTTAATTCACTCAGTCAATATTGTGACCCGTGCTCTAAAACAAGACATGCAGGTCGCCTGGTAATGCAGACATATTACTAAGAAGAGATGTCAATATTCCGGCCACTGGGTGAGGTGCAATATTATATGCACTGGCCTGACAATGTAGCTAATGTTCCTACTGCCCCACCGCAATTTAAGCTATATAAATTACACCACAGTGTAGTACATATATGAATGCATATGCACAATTTTTTCTAGGCATCAAATACCAAAAGTGAAGGAGAAAGTTGAGAAGCATTGTGAGGGTTGACCTAACAGGTGCAGAAGCACCCGAAATTATTTGTCCCTGTTAGGTAGGTGGACTTCAAACTCCAAGAGCCCATGGTGTAGTGGTTCCCACAAATGTAGTGATATTGTCATGTACTAATCCCCATATTTGTAGCCAGCTTGTTCAGAGCTTGTCCAGTATAAGTTACCACTTTTGTAACCAGCTTGCCATGTAATATTTGGTACTATAGTAGTTAAGCTAGATGTGTAATATTCAGTACTATAATAGTCAAGCTAGACATGTACTAAATTTGCTAGCAAAGTCAGTGTTACGACTGAGTGTCAAGTAAAGATCAGGGATATGTATGAGACAAGCAGGGGCGTCAATGAGCGCTTGTGCAGCGAGAGCAGAGCAAGGCTCGACGGTCAGGCTGGAGACAAGTAAGTGTATTGAGCGAAGTATACTACAAGCAAAATACATCGGGGCTTACCTGGAGACAAGAGGTCGAAACTGAGGTCTCCAGGTAGCAAGGGACAGGTGCTATATATGTGGAATAATAAAGGGATACGCGAACAATGGGTAACTGTGAGCATGGGAAAATAAGGGATAACAAGGGATCTGGGACAATAGCGACAAAGGGAACAATGGGAGCTATTGTACTAGGATACAAGGGACGGGTTTACAATACAATGGAGAACTGTAGGTACAACATAGTTAGTAACCAGTCCGAATAGAAACCGACTCTAGGTGTAAGGAAATGAAAATGGGGCATTTGTAACAGTACCCCCCTCCTAAGGATCGTGTCCTCACGATTGATTCTTGCCATTGAGCGGGCCTGGGGCTACAGGATGTGTGAAGTGGAATTGTTGTACAAGTTGTGGTGCATTGGCAACATCCGCGGCGTCTTCCCAGCTGTCGTGTTTTGGACCCCAACCCTTCCAGTGTACAAGGTACTGCAGTTTCTTCCACCACCCATACCACCGTGAGTCCAACACGTTCTCTACTTCATATTCCTCCTCTCTCTCCACTTCGATCACAGCTGGTTCTGGCGGGTGTCGACCTGGGAGTTGGCTCTCCTTGTGCGGTAGTAGGAGTGACACATGGAAGATGGGATGGATTGTTACGAACGCTTCCATTCGGCGCTGTTTACCCAGCACCTGAGTTTCCTTTTTCGGACTGTTTATTTCTCACGTCGTTCCTATTGTCCTCCGTTGCATTGTAACCCGTCCTTTGTTCCTCAGTACAATAGCTTCCATTGTCTCACTGTTGCTATTGTACTTACGACCATTGTTCCACTGTCACTATTGTACTTACATCCATTGTTTTCCCCTGCTCTCTCGTGACCCTAGTTACCTATTGTCCCCTCGTTCCATTGTTGCATACATGTATATAAGACCTGTACTTTGCTACCTGGAGACCTCAGTTTTGACCTCTTGTCTCCAGGTAAGCCTTGCTGTATTTCGTTTGTAGTATACTTCACTCAATACATCTCGTCTCCAGCCCTGACCATTGAGCTTTGCTCCGCTCTCGCTGTACAAGTGCTCATCAGCACTCCTGCTCATCTTGTGCGTATCCCTGATCCTTACTCAATGCTCAGTTGTAACATTAGGTTGAAACTTCCTACATGAGCACCAGCACAACATCCCCTTCCCTTGGAGTTCATACATGTTTATCACTTCCCTCTCATATGGTACGCACATAGATCCTCTGTGTTGGCCTAGCGTAGTGCACGCTCTAGTCACACCATCGGATGTGGTCTTAATTCAACTCGAGACTTGCCACTTTTAGTGGTACAGTGCGCGGAAAGCTCCTAACCCGAGACCCCGGCACTGACAGAAGTGGTCCACCTCATAGCGTGGGAGGCTAGAGAAAGGTGGCGAAACAAAGCCAAGGCAGAACTCCCCTGGGCTCGTGTCCCTGGAGGTTAAGACACAGCAATAGGCCGAGGAGGCTGAGCAGACAGTGTTGGATCGTGCACCTGCCGTTTGATTCCTGGACAGGAAGCGAGTTTCCCTACCCCTTACCAACTTCACCCCTGGGACACCGTGGCTTGCCAAAAGTCTGCACACGTATTTCACCCGGCCGAGGTTCACGACGAACACTGGGACAAGGACCACAACAACTGGAGGGTCTGTGATCAGCAACCGTGCCCACATAGAACACGCACTATTCAGGAGAACCCAACGGTTGTCGAAGCCATCGCTCCTCGACGTGCTACGATCAACAACCAGAAGGAGTTAATCCTTGCGCATATTGCTAATCCACCGCCACCCACTCCAAGAGACCCAGACCGTCCCCCAGTTCGTCAAGCGGCCGCTGTTGCAGCCAAAAACCCCTCATCTCAACCGGCCTCGCATCCAACGTCAAGGCCACCCTCCTGTGTACCCTCGTAACCTGTGAGTCGTAAACCCACTCCCACTGCAACCCCGTCCGGATCCCCTCGTACCGGAGAAATTTCCCTTCCTGTTGCTTTAGAACTTGTTTGACAATGTATTGCATCCTCATCAGACCGATCGTCAGTCGCTTCAACCTCTAGACTCCCAAAGACCGAAAAGGAACCGGAGCCGGAAGAGCCAGAGGAACCTGTAGTCGAACCAAAGTCGGAATGAGAAACCGTTGTCCTCAACACCCCCTCAGAACCCTCATCCTCATTCTCATCCTCATCCTCATCGTCTCCCAGTAGGGCACCATCACCCGCACCAAGGGCTGCTCCAGCTATGACCACCCCTGCACCTGCACTGTTCGACATCTCCAAACTCCTCAACCAGCTCGCTCCATGAGAATACAATGGAAAATCCGCACAAGATGGTCTCCGCTTCATTGCCTCAGCCCAAATTTATCACACCACTCTAACGGCTCAAGGTGTCGATGCGCAGATCTGTTGGGTCACAGTTCTCAACAAGCTAACGGAGGGAGCTGCTGCATGGGCCGGTCCGTTTATCGTCAAGGTCACCATGGGCACGATGCCCTGGGCAGACTATGCAGCTTTTGAAACCGACTTCAAGGCACACTTCTGTGCGGCAGATGATAAACAGGCTGCCACTGTGGAACTCACCAAGTTGTGCAAGACCTCGCACAGGCTTGGCACGGTCAAGGACTACACAACCGAGTTTAATGCCATCGCTGCCCACACGGACTTCAGCGACTATGACAAGCATAAACGCTATCGCACCGGCCTGCCCTACAAGATCAAGGACATCTTCGCACAGGGAGCCCACGACATCGACACCGTCAAGAAGATCCAGAAGGTGGCCCTGTCGATCGATCAGGCCCTGGCCATGCGAGAAGAAGAACGGCCGAAGCAGTTTGGATGGAAGAAGAAAGGCAAAAAGGCAGCGGCTACGGGCACAAGTAGGAAACCCTTCAAAGGTACCTGCTTCAACTGCGGTGAAGAAGGACACCGTTTGTTCCAGTGCCCCAAGCCTAGGGTCAACAAACTGCAAACCACATCGTTGTCGTCGGCCGGGACCGAGGAGATCAACACACTGTGAGTGCAGGTTAAGGCGATGGAGGAGAAAATCGCTGCCCTTATGGTGGTGGACAAGAAGGAGGGTTTTTGATTTGAGCCGCATTGGACGCTGCACGTGCTGGCTCTTGTAGTAATAGTCGGTTTTCTGTACTAGGTTCATTGTTCGTGTATGAAGTGAATCATGATGGTCAACACTTTCACATACCAGTACGGTTAATCGGCAAGCAGCGGCATAAGGACATCGTAGCTATGGTAGATAGTGGAGCTACAACTAAGTTCTTACATAGATGTTTTGTAGTAGAAAATCGTGTTACGACAAGGAAGTTGGCAAGGCCAATTCCTCTATACAACATTGACGGTACAGAGAACTGCGATGGGACAATTAGTGAGGTCACCGTATTGGATATGGCGATTGGAGACCACCGGGAGAAGGTGGTGTTTGTGGTGACAGACATTGGAGAGGAGGATGTGATCATCGGCCTGGACTGGTTACGCGAGCACAACCCTGAAGTAGATTGGGAATGTGGCTCACTGTGTCTATTGAGATGTCCAGAGATGTGTCCGGCCAACCCGAAGGCATCCAAACCTGTTGAGACCAAAGCGCGTGATACGGAGGTACGGCTTACGGTGCGCCAAGGTTCTCGACGGGTGAGGAAGGTCAGGAAGGTTGGAAGGATACGTGCGGCCGTGATGGCAGAGGAGGATAGAGAAGATGAGGAACGGCCATGGCCGCCAGGATTCCTGCCATGGTGGAATGGAACGGAGGAGTCTCTTCTCAGTGCATGGGACAACGGACAACACCTTTATGGTACTCCACAATTATTTGCTTCAGCGATGTACACATACTCTCAACAACTCGCTGAGCAAGAGTACCAGAAGAAGGAGGTTCGCCCTGTTGAGAAAATCGTACCGGAGCACTACCACGAGTACTTGCATGTGTTCTCAAAGGAAGCATCTGAACGCCTACCAGAACACGGGCCTTACGACCATGCAATTGAACTCGTACCGGACGCGAAAATGTTCCACTCCCGGGTGTATCCCCTATCACCAAGCGAACAAGTTGAACTTGACAAGTTTCTTGCTGAGAATGTGGCCAAGGGCTATATTCAGGAGTTGAAGTCGCCGATGTCCTCGCTGTTCTTCTTTGTCAAAAAGAAGGATGGTAGTCTGCGTCCAGTCCAGGACTATTGACCTTCAGTGCCATCTGCAAACCTTTGGATCGCCTCACAGGCAACACCACATGGCAATGGGGAGAAGAGGAGCAGTCTGCCTTTGAGGAGCTCAAACGTCATTTCACCGAGAGCCCTGTCCTAAGCATGTACGATCCAGACCGCAACACTCGGGTTGAAGTCAATGCTTCAGGCTTCGCAATGGGTGCGGTTCTGTCTCAGGAGGGGGAGGATGGTAAATGGCACCCCGTTGCTTTCCACTCCGAATTGATGAACGATGCGGAATGCAACTACGAGATCTACGACAAGGAGATGCTTGCCATCATCCGTGCCTTGCAAGCCTGGCACCACTATCTCGAAGGACTACCCAGCGTGTTCGAGATCCAGTCGGACCACAAAAACCTCGAGTACTGGTGTACAGCACAGAACCTCACCTGTAGGCAGGCACGATGGGCTCTCTACTTGTCGCAATTCGACTTTGTCATCTCACACAAACCTGGCACCTCCAACGGTAGGGCCGACGCACTGTCGCGCAGGCCTGACCACCAGCGAGATAATGCAGATGACAATGTCGGACATGTGTTGTTGCAACCCGAACATTTCCGAGTTTTGGCAGCCAAGCGAGGGCACCTGTCGGTGGTCCCAGACAAGGCACTGCTTCGACGTATCCGTGAGTGTGGAGATCGTGAGCAGGATGTGGTGGAAGCACTTAGCAAACTTGACAGTCTCAGACCAGCACGTCTTCAGAACGACTTGGTGGACTGGAACACTGAACAAGGCCTGCTTCTCTATCGCGGCCGAGTTTACGTCCCCAAGGATAATGCACTGCGTGCTGAGATTGTACGCATCCACCATGACCTTCCGCCAGCAGGACACCTGGGACAGGCGAAGACGACAGAGTTGGTTACTCATAACTACTGGTGGCCGGGCATGGGCAAGTTTATCAAGGACTATGTGGACACCTGCGACACTTGCCGTCGTGGTAAAACATCACACACCAAACCGCACGGTCCTCTCCAGCCCAACGAGATCCCCGATGGCCCAGACCAGGTAGTAACCTGCGACTTCATCACCGGACTGCCAGACGTAGATGGTTTCAATGCACTACAACTTATCGTTGATCGGCATGGAAAGATGATCCATCTTATTCCGTGCACCGAGGAGATCGACACAGAAGGAGCTGCAGATAACTTCATCCGAGAACACTTCCGTCTGCATGGACTACCACGAAAGATCATTTCCGATCGTGGTCCCCAGTTCTCAAACAAGCTCTTCCGTGCGATCCTCAAAGGCCTTGGTATAGAAAGCACAATGTCAACTGCCTATCATCCCCAGACAGATGGCCAATTGGAATGATGGAACCAGGAGATAGAGGCTTACTTACGAATGTACTGCTCTCGACGCCACGACGACTGGGTCAAGTGGCTGCCGATTGCAGAGTTTGCCTTTAACTCACACCAACACTCGTCGATGGGGTACTCACCGTTCTATCTGATGTACAGCTTTGAACCCCAGTTCCACATTCCGATGTTGTCTACGGTAGTGCCCACGGCAGATGAACGAAGAGAGGAGTTGCGGCAGGCAGGGGAGGATGCAACCGCTGCCTTGACTCTAACGGCCGAACAGATGAAGGAGCACTACGATCGCTACGTCCGTGAGGCCCCGGAGTTTAAGGAAGGACAGAAGGTGTGGCTCAACACGAGAAACTTCCATGTTCCAGGAGTCTCGAGGAAACTGGTGGACCGGTATGCTGGACTGTACCAAGTCGAACGCAAGGTGGGCAACCTAGCTTATGAGCTCAGGCTCCCCAAGGACCTTGCACTCCACCCCGTATTCCATGTGTCGCTCTTACTACCACACAAAGAGAGTCGACTCCCTGGACGACACCCTCCAGAGCCACCCGCGATCAAAGTAGAAGGGGAGGAGGAGTATGAAGTGGAAGGTGTCCTAGAGTCATGGCGGTATGGGCGGTGGAAGAAACTGCAGTACCTCGTGCATTGGAAGGGTTGGGGCCCGGAGCACGACAGTTGGGAGGATGCAGTGGACCTGGCAAATGCACCGCAACTGGTACAGAAATTCCATTCTACGCATCCAATGGCCCCTGGCCCTCTTAACAAGGCTTAGTCGTGAAGGCACGACCCTTAGGAGGGGGGTACTGTTACGAACGCTCCTATTCGGCGCTGTTCACCCAGCACCTGAGTTTCCTTTTTCAGACTGTTTACTTCTCACGTCGTTCCCATTGTCCTCCGTTGCATTGTAACCCATCCTTTGTCCCTCAGTACAATAGCTTCCATTGTCTCACTGTTGCTATTGTACTTACGACCATTGTTCCACTGTCGCTATTGTACTTACATCCATTGTTTTCCCCTGTTCTCTCACGACCCTAGTTACCTATTGTCCGCTCGTTCCATTGTTGCGTACATGTATATAAGACCTGTACTTTGCTACCTGGAAACCTCAGTTTTGACCTCTTGTCTCCAGGTAAGCCTCGCTGTATTTCGTTTGTAGTATACTTCACTCAATACACCTTGTCTCCAGCCCTGACCGTTGAGCTTTGCTCCGCTCTCACTGCACAAGTGCTCATCGGCGCTCCTGCTCGTCTCGTGCGTATCCCTGATCCTTACTCGACGCTCAGTCGTAACACTCATGGGCAACACTGAATGGCAATGGGGAGAAGAGGAGCAAGCTGCCTTCGATGAGCTCAAATGTTGGTTTATAGAGAGCCCAGTTCTACGGATGTACGACCCAGACTGTGACACTCGAGTCAAAGTGGATACCTCCGGCTTCGCAACTGGGGTGGTTCTATCTCAGAAGGGGGAGGATAACAAATGGCACCCCATCGCATTCCACTTGGAGTTGATGAGTGACACAGAGCGCAACTACGAGATCTACGACAAGGAGATACTTGCGATCATTTGTGCACTCCAAGCGTGGCACCACTACCTTGAAGGCCTTCCGAGAAAGTTCAAAGTTCAGTCTGACCACAAAAACCTCGAGTACTGGTGCACAGCACAGAACCTCACTCGCTGACAAGCACAATGGGCCCTCTACCTGTCATGGTTTGACTTCAAAATCTCGCACAAGCCAGGAACGTCCAATGGAAGGGCTGATGCCCTGTCACGACGACCTGATCATCAACATGGTGACACTGAGGACAACCTAGGATGCATACTGTTGCAACCCAAACATTTCCAGGTGTTGGCAGCCAAGAGAGGACACCTGTCAGTGGTACCTGAGAAAGGACTGCTTCGATGCATCTGAGAGTGTGGAGAACGCGAGCAGGAAGTGGCAGAGGCCCTTAGCAAGCTTGAGAGTCTAGGACCAACACGGCTTCAGAACAACTTGGTAGACTGGAATACAGAACAAGGCCTGCTGCTCTATTGTGGCCAAGTTTACGTTTCCAAGGATGATGCCCTACGTGCTAAGATTGTACGCTTTTACCATGACCTCCCGCCTGTGGGGCACCCAGGGCAAGCTAAGCCAATGGAGTTGGTTACTTGTAACTACTGGTGGCCAGGCATGGGCAAGTTTATCAAGAACTACGTTAACACCTGTGACACTTGCTGACGTGGTAAATTATGGCACAGTAAACTACACGGTCTGCTACAACCCAACAAGATCCCCGATGGCCCAGAACAGGTGGTTACCTGTGACTTCATCACTGGCCTACCTGATGTTGAAGGGTTCAATGCAATCCAGCTTATCGTCAACCGACATGGGAAGATGATCCACCTTATTCCCTGTACAGAGGAGATTGATGCCAAAGGAGCTGCACAGAACTTCGTTAGAGAACACTTCTGCCTTCATGGGCCACCGCGCAAGATCATCTCCGACTGTGGACCTCAGTTTTTGAGCAAGCTCTTCCACGCAATCCTCAAAGGCTTGGGGATCGAAAGTGCAATGTCTACTGCATACCACCCTCAGACCGATGGGCAGTCAGAACGATGGAAACCAGGAAATAGAAGTGTACCTACAGATGTACTGTTCTCGATGCCACGATGACTGGGTTAAATGGCTACCAATCACAGAATTCGCTTACAACTCGCACAAACACTCATCAACCGGGTACTCGCTGTTCTACCTCATGTATGGCTTTGAACCCCAATTCCACATTCCGATGTTGTCAACTATGGTGTCTACAGCGGATGAACGAAGGGAGGAGTTGCAGCAAGCGAGGGAGGATGCAATAGCAGCATTGACCCTTACGGCAGAACAAATAAAGGAACACTATGGCCGTTATGTACGGGATGCTCCAGAGTTCAAGGAAGGCCAAAAGGTGTGGCTCGACACAAGGAACTTCCGTGTTCCAGGAGTTTCAAGGAAGCTAGTCGACCGCTACGCAGGTCCATACCAGGTCACATGCAAAGTGGGCAACCTCACCTATGAGCTCAAGCTTCTGAAGGACCTTGTAATCCATGTTACGACTGAGCATTGAGTAAGGATCAGAGATACGCACGAGACGAGCAGGAGCGCCGATGAGCACTTGTACAGTGAGAGCGGAGCAAAGCTCGACAGTCAGGGCTGGAGACGAGATGTATTGAGTGAAGTATACTACAAACGAAATACAGCGAGGCTTACCTGGAGACAAGAGGTTAAAACTGAGGTCTCCAGGTAGCAAAGTACAGGTCTTATATACATGTACACAACAATGGAACGAGCGGACAATAGGTAACTAGGGTCATGAGAGAACAGGGGAAAACAATGGATGTAAGTACAATAGTGACAGTGGAACAATGGTCGTAAGTACAATAGCGACAGTGAGACAATGGAAGCTATTGTACTGAGGGACAAAGGATGGGTTACAATGCAACGGAGGACAATGGGAACGACGTGAGAAGTAAACAGTCCGAAAAAGGAAACTCAGGTGCTGGGTAAACAGTGCCAAATGGACACGACAGGCAAACCAGGTATTTTGCAGTATGGAAAACGATGGGGAAACTGACACGGAAATTTCAAGTTTTTGAGTGGTGTTCGGGGTATTTCTTGGTTGCGGAAATGTCAAATTTCCCGAATGTGTCCCAACTGTTTCCAGAGATTTAAAACGGGTGATTGTGTGTCCATAAAGGAGAAACAAAGGGAAAATGTTCTGGAAACAGGCCGGAAATGGGGACCATTGTTCCGAAACACCACGTTTCTGGCCTGTTTCCCAAGGATTTCCCTCTTTAGGACACATCATGAGCCATTTCCCATATCTGGAAACTTACGAGAAACAGCTGGTAAACTCGACATTGCTCGGACCCCAAAACACCCCGAAAACTACAAAGAAACTTGAAGTTTACACACAAGTTTGCACACCGTTTCCCTCTTCCAGAAACACCCGCCTTGCCTGTCTTGGGAAGTGTTTGTAACAGTACCCCCCTCCTAAGGGTCGTTGTTACGTCTCGCCTTAATACTCGTCAAGTAGTAAGGCCGACATTTAGACTAGTTACTTACCGAGTGAGTAACCAGATACTAGAGTGGCACACTCTAGGAGACGTAGAGGATAAAAGAGTATACTACTGTTGAAGTAGTATACTTTAGCTTGAATAGAAGTGTAAGAGTAGAGTGGTTGAACACTTGATAGTGTTACAAGTGGTAAACACAACTAGGCAAGTATCCACAGGAGACTGGAAACTGAGGGGCCCCTGCTGGGGGGTCGGCCCTTATATACTGTTGGGGGAGGGCCGATGACTAAGCAAGTGATGACGTGGCAGCTGACTAACAGGGATGACTAAGGAGGGTAATGACGTGGCATGTACTCTGGGACAGTGGTAAAGTGTATAGGGGGTCACATGGCCAGGTCGAGGGTTCGATCCTGGCCCTCAGCTTGGATATAGTAACTCCCCTAGGTCGAGGGTTCGATCCCTGCTCTGGTCTTTGGTGAGCAAAGTAAGAAAAAGGTTATGCCAGTGTACGTACGTGTTGGCGATCGTAACATTAGCTCCCCCTCCCCCCCTATGATCGTCCTGATCTTCTACACTGGCCATGAACACGGCGCAATCGTTGGTGAACTCGGCATAGTGGAGCGAGCGTCCTTGCGACATGTCTAGAACATAGCGGTCATGGAACTTGTTAAGGATGGTGACTCGAGGGATGGAGTTGGGCCACAGCAGCACGACCAGGTTGACGAAGTGCTTGCTATGGATGTTGAGGTGGTAGATGCGACCAAGCCGGGAACAGATGAGGTACCAATCCTTCCATCGGAAAACGCACAGTTGCCCCTCGGTCCCCGTGGGTCCGTTGTGATAGAGATCCAAGTCCCGTCCCAAGAGGTGAAGGGGGGAACAGTCTACATCGATGGCGAGCCTCTGGTAAGAGGGGAGCCCAATGTTCGAGTCGCTCGTGCGGAGGGTATTGATTCGTTTGAGGGCATCCATAATAGTTGTATAGGCATCCTGCGTGTTACGAGTCCGGCGCCAGAACTCACAGGCTGCCTCGCTTGCCTCGTCGACTGAGATGAGGAACTTGTCATAGTAGCGGATATCTCCGGTGGGCATCAGCCAGGTCCCGGGGGTGTCATGGTAGCGAACTAGAACATCCTCTAGAAAGAGGATCGTGTGCTCCAATTCGTCCTGCGAAAGTCCAGACCCCAGTGCATGTCGCGCAATCGACCCAAGGAGGTGGGGACTCCATTCATCGGGAAAGTCATGATTGTGGATGAGTGTGACATTTCCGTTGGTTTGGGCAATGGCGAGCCTCCAAGGGATCGGGGCACGCGTGACCCGAGTAACCGTTCCTAGGGCGTAGAAGGTAAAGAGCGGAGGTCGATTTTCATCTGGCGACGGTGTCGACGAGGGTGGTGGGGACGGACCTTCGCCCCCCGAAGGATCAACACGCGTGGACATGCTCGATGAGAAGGATGTGGAGGGCGGGAGAGTGGGTGCCCCTGGAGACATTGGTGTGTTAGGACGAGTGGTTCCAGTTGACGAAGGAGCTGGCAACGGTCGTGGGCCAACCTTGGACAGTGCTGACAGACGACGGTTTATGAGCTCTTGAAACTTCGTGGTCCTGTTCAAAGCTGTACCTGAGTCTCAAGCCATTCCACCCGTCCCTGACGTCGAAGCGGAGGATTCCGGCTCCCTAGGAGTAGGAGTTGCCATGGTAGAGCCGGAGGAGGTACTGGTTGTGGGCTCCGTTTCATAGATCATGGGCAATGCCATCCGAGAGGACGGTGGGAAGAGGTCGCGCAGGGCGTGTTCAATGCGAGGAGTTGTCATGTGGCTCATGGCACGCTTGGCGATGGAGTGGACCAGATTATGGATGGATGCAGCCTGTTTGTTGGCCATGTCCTTGATGGCCTGTGGGGCTCCCGCCGCATCGACAAACATGCGCAAGGGTCGGATGAGGTGTTCCATCGTGGCACAGTCGCGGTAGATGTCGGAGTGGGCACGGAAGTGAGTGATCCCGCCTGTGCGGATAAGAACTCGGTTCGTCCATCCGGGTCGGGTAAGGACCCATCTGATTTGGTCTGAAAGCGATCCTTCCTGGTCACTAGGGACGGGGGGTCGAGGGAGCTCTGTGTAAGAGACCGTTTCGGCGACCTGTAGCGCAGGGATTTCCTCCGCCACGCTGGCATAAGGATTATTGACTGCTCGTTGAGGGTTTCGACGGACATAACGAGCTAACCTGTCCTCCTTGACCGGCGGCATGGTGTCCCAGGGGGTGATAGCGAGTGTGGAGATAGTGAGAGGGAGAACGAGCCCTGCTGAGTCTTTTTTTGAACAATGTTAAATATATATTGCTGTGGAAGTTGGTTTTTTCAATAGTGCCATTTTCTTTATGGTCTGATTCGTGTTTTCGTAGATGGTGTCATATTGCTTTATAGTTTTTTGGTTTTCCGACATGGCGTCATGTTGCATATTTGGAGGTGAAGCCATATCTGGAAAATGGCGCCACTTCTGGATTTGTTGGCTTATAGGACATAGGTTCGTTCCTTATATCTTGAAGTTAGCTTAGCTGGTTCTTAACTGTTGCTTAATGGTGGGCTTGTGTTTTTGTTGTTTCGTTTTGTATGCGAGCGAAGACGGTGCATATATTGTTACACTTATCCAAAACTTTGTATGTGAATGGATGGGGTGAGTGCGATGGGGGCACCAGTTGCGGCGAACTATGGGTCAGCGACGGCGGCAGTCACTAGCCGATGGGTAGGTTGTTGAGGGGGAGGTCGAGGTCCTCGAGGTTGTCCCCGTCGCCGACGTGGATGTGTGCGAGGAGGGGGGCAATGAGGCTTGGCTCAATGTCGACCCCTGCTTCATCGTCATCGAAACACGTCCAACCGCCCTGTACCGTAATGCTATTGTACCACCCATCCCAGTCCGTGGCGTTCGCCGTCTGTCCCCACCCGTCCTCCCAATCCTCCCACTCTACTACAGTGTTCTGGTGTACTGTAGGGTCATGAGCGAGGATGTGATCATGCCTAGGGGTGACACCACATACCCATGATCTCGATGTTGCCGTGGTTGTTGTCCTCGTCGTCTTCCTCATCGTCGATGGGCCCTACCAGGAGTCTTGCCGCCCTGCTTAGCTGTCAGCCTGGCAACAAGTGGTGTCGAGGGGGTACGACGCACGGGCAGAGATGATGTGGACGACGTACGCGGTGATCTCCCGGAGGAGGAAGAAGAGGCAGACCGTGGCAACGGTCTGGGTGCCGAGGATGAGGCCGAGGATGAGGGCGAGGATGGGAAGCATGGTGGCAAGGAATGGGAGCATAAACGATGAGGAAGTGGGTGTGTGTGTGTGTGGATGTGCGAACTTACGACTACGAGGGGTGGCCCTTTTAAGGGCCTCGTACCGAGTGGCGGGCTCAGCGTTGCCGCAGGTGTAGGTGCTGTGGGAGTTGCACCTCCAGGTCTTCTTCCGTGAGGTAGTACCGGTTGGGCATGAACCAGCCCTGTTCGAGCCAGATGTCCCAGGCGAGCGGGAATAGCCTTCGGAGGTGATGCCGGATGATGTTCTTTGTGCGGATTGTGCACATCCCGCGCCCTCCTCGGCGGTTTGGCCGCTGAAAGATGTAGTAGAGGAGGCTCGAGTTGGCCGCCTCGTCCTGGGTGAAGACCCACTGTCCCCCGTTGATGAGTCGGGAGTTGGTGGTGATGTTCGGCACCCCCGGAGGTGCCCGCATGATGATCATGATGCGCTGGTAGGAGATGTAGTACATAGAGTCGATGTCGGCCATGGCTGTAGTGGTGAGAGTTGCTGGGGGGTGTTACTTCAACCGATGTTTCTTCTTGTAGGCTCAGAGAATGTCCGGGGCATGCTTGAGATTCGATTCCGGTTCCCACGAATTCTCAAAGGATTCCCATCCCTTCCACATCACAAGGTATTGCATTTGCTTACGTTTACGTCCCGTCGGACGTTGTTCTGTAGCCGGGTGTTTCACCTTGGTCCGGACCGTTCCTACAGCTTCCGGTTGGTATCCATACAGAAGTTCGAACGGGGACTTGCCGGTGGATGAATGTGTCCGTTGATTGTGCGTAAACTCTCAGGCCAGGAGGAACTCGGCCCATTTGGTTGGGTTATTCGCACAGTATATCCGAAGGTCCAGGTCGATCTCCTGGTTGACACGTTCTGTTTGTCCGTCCGTCTGAGGATGGTATGCGGTACTCATGGATGTTTTGACGCCTAGGGCCTGGTGTAGTTCTCGAAAGACCTGGGCTGAGAACTGCGGCCCTTGGTCCGAGATGATCTTGTTGGGTAATCCAAAGCAGCTAAACACGTCCCGCCATAGAAGCTTGGCTGCTTCGACAGCAGTGACTTGTTTATTGCATGCGCTCAGAACGATGGCTTTTGATACGTCATGGTCGACTACTACTTGAATAGCATTGTATCCGTCTTCTGTATCCGGCAGGTCCACAATATGGTCTATGGTGATAACCCGAAATGGCCTAGTGTCTCCGCTGTGTGGGATCGGCAAGAGCGGAGGTTTTGTTGGATTCGTCCTGACTTTGGTAGTCTGGCAAGTGGCACATCCGCGGACGTATTCCTGGATATACTTGTCCATGTGTTCCCAGTAGTATTCTCGTTTCACGAGGTCCTTGGTCTTCTGGATTCCTGGATGGGCCATATGCACTGGCTCGTGGTGCAGCCGTACCACTTTCCAATGGAGATCGTCATCGGGTGGTACGTAGACTTTGTCTTGATATAGAACAATGCCATCGCTGTCCGTCCAGTCCTCCAGTTTTCCATAGTCCAGCTGGTGTAAGGTTGTTCCGGTTTTGGATATGAATGGGATAAGGTCCGATGTTTGTGCCTTGTTGTCGCGAATCCGTTCTTGTAGGTCTGTATTGATTGCTTTGGCAAAAAGTTCCTCCCTCAGTATAATAACATCTTTATTGTCATCCTCCCCCCCGTTATGGACTGGCCTCCTGGACAGAGTATCGGCCTGGACCAGGCTTTTGCCGGGGTTGTGTTTTAAGATGTAATTGAAGGAGTCGAGGAATATTTGCCATCGGGCTTGTCGGCGATTGACTTTATGCGCAGATTTGAAGTAGGTTAGATTCTTGTGATCCGTGAGAACTTCGACTTGATGTGGGGATCCTTGCAGGAAATGTCGCCAGGCTTCGAAGGCTCGGACAATGGCCAGAAGCTCACGATCATATATTTGGTAATTGCATTCTGCCGATGTGAACGACTTCGAAAGGAAAGCGCAGGGGTGCCAAAATCCCGTCGGCCCTTGTTGTCGTAGGACCGCTCCCGTCGCAACCTTGGATGCATCGCATTCCACCTGGAATGGTGCTAAAGGATCCGGAATCTTTAGGACCAGTTCTTCCATAAATCAAGTCTTCAAGAACTGGAAGGCCGATTCACATTCAGGGGACCAATCGAACACTTTGTCTTTCCGTGTCAATTCCGTGAGTGGGCATGCAATTGTTGAGTAGTCACAGATAAACCTTCGATAGAAGTTGCCAAACCCAAGGAAGGCCTGGACCTGTTTGACGGTTTTGGGTGAAGGCCATTCATGAATGGCTTTGAGTTTGACAGGGTCCATGAGGACTTCTCCCAGTCGTAGAATAACACCGAGGTATTCCACTTCTGTTACTTTGAATTCACATTTTTCTGCTTTTAGGTAAAGATCGTGTTCCTGGAGTCACTTCAAGACTCGTTTTGTGCGAGTCCAGTGCACGTCTAGGTCATGTGACAGAATAAGGATGTCGTCCATATATATGATTAGCCAACCTTCGCGAATCATATCATCGAATATATGGTTCATCATGCTTTGGAAAGTTGCGGGGGCATTGCATAAGCCAAAGAACATGACCATGGGTTCGTATTGTCCTAGTGGAGTGTTGAATGATGCCTTCCATTGGTCGCCATCCTTGATGCGGATATTGTTGTATCCGGCCCGGATGTCGACCTTCGTGAATATTGTGGCGCCCTGGACCTTGTTGATGAGGTCATCAATGAGTGGCAGGGGGTACACATTCTTGACGGTGGCTTCATTAAGAGCACGGTAATCCTGTACGGGCCGTAGTGTGCCATCCTTTTTTGAGACGAAAAAGAATGGTGAGGCAAGCGACGAGGATGATTCCCTAATAAAGCCTTTGGCCATATTTTCATCAATGAACTTCCGCAACTCTTCCTGTTCAGTGACACTTAGCGGATAGATCTTGCTCCATGTGCGGCGCTTGTGAACATCGAACTCCTTTTTGAGTTCGATTGCATGATCCCATGGGGTTGATGGTGGAAACCTGTCTGCCGCTTTCTTTTCGAATACGGATCTGAACTCGAGGGCGTAAGCAGGCAGTAGTTCGTCCAATGGTTTTTCCACTTTATTCTTGCGTGCTTCAATTGCAATCTCTGTTGACTTGTTTGTGCGGTTGACGTAGGCGGTCATCTGTAATAGTCTGTCAATGACCTTTGCTGGACTGTGGGTGAGGGGTTCTTCTTCGAGGATGTCTCCAAGGGTTTCAACAAACGACAAGACTAGGTGTTGCAGCGTTCCTGGCGCCGGTAACCCCCAAACCGTTCCAGGAGGGGGGTCGTGCGTGGCTTGATACTGTTGCAACTTCTGCTGTTCGACAATTGTCTTGTTCGAGATGGTGACTGACCCTGTACGCCAGTTGATCGTAGGGTTGTATCGTTTAATCCAGGGCATCCCCAAGATGATGTCGTCTCGTCCAAGGTTAGCGACGTACCATCGTGTGGGAAGTGTCTTGTCCTTGACGATGAAGTTCCCTTCCACTCGATGTGTGATAGTGCCTTGGCGATTGACACTGTCGTTGGCATTTCGGAAGGTAAGGGGTCTTGGAAGTTTTACTGTCGGAAGATTGTACTTTTCGACCAACTTAGCATTGATGATAATCGCATCTGCTCCACTATCCAGCAAACCTTTGGCTTCGACGGCTTTGCCTCCAACCTCGATGTAACCAGGAATGAGAAGGGCATGTCGCCGCTTCATAGTATTCGTTACAATCGAGATACAGAGGTCCGTAATAGGTGGCAGGTCAGGCGTCGATGCTGCTTGCCATCCTAAAAATCCGAGTCACTATAGTCCGCATGGATAGTATCGATCTGGAGGTTGTCCCGTTCTTGTTCATCGTCCGCCAAGTCCCCTTCCTCATCTGTGTCTTCTGCCAAGGAGTTGTCGCTTGTTTCCGTTACTTGTCGCACTTTGCGGGGCGTCTTCCGCATAGTCTTGCGTATAGGTTGTTTCGGTCGAGGCCTTGGACAGTCCTTTGCTTGATGTCCAGCCTGGTGGCAATTGAAACATAGATCGTCCTTCAGGTGTCGTGAGCGCTCTTCTGTAGTCATCCTGTTGACGTCAGCTGAGGTGCTGGCTTCTGCTTCATCAGCAGTTCCTAACTGGTTTCGTCGTACTTTCTTTTGGCTGGTACGACCTTGGTAGGTTCGTCGTCCACTTGGCTGGGTTCCAGCAAGAGCTTGATCCTGGGTGTTAGCTGTATAAACTTCCACCGTCCGGTGGATCCATTCTTCGACCGTATGTGGGACTGGGTATGAGGTAGAGACGAGTCGGCACAGCCATGCAGGCAATGCTTATCGATAGAAGGCGAGGGCTGCCTTGTCATTGGAGATTCCACTCTTGCCAATGAGGTAGTTGAAACATGCGTTGAATTCACGGATGGTCCATCCGGTTTGTATGCAATGTTTCTGCAAGGCAAGCAATGCATCGTTAGACTCATTGAGCGGAGAGAATGTACTCCGGAAGTCATGCTCAAACTCTTCCCATGTTTGGATTTCCCTATACCTTGCCTGCTCGATCTTTCATTGTTTCCAAAAGAGTACGTTGTCCCCATCAATATAGGAGAGAGTGGTGGCGATGCAGACCTCGTCTGAAGTGTACCGCCCGGGTTCTCCAAGGAAAAGGAGGAAGATTTGGTCGAGGAAGCTGTTTGTCTTGGATGGGTCTCCATCAAAGACGTCAGGGGCCTTGACTTTTCCTTTGCCTGTTGCCAATCCGGGAAATGCGACTGGGCCCCTCGCGGGTCCCAGGCCAGGAGGACCAGGGTGTCGTCGTGGTATTCCGCCGTGCAAAGGACCATTGCCTCCTCCACCTCCACCCCCACCTCCGCCTCCTCCATCAGGGTCTCCAGGGTTTCCTCCTCCATTTCCGCCTGTTGGGCTTCCAGGACGATGAGGTGGTCGATGCCTTCCTGGGCTACCTGGTGGGTCCGGTGGGCTGTCTCCTCCCTCAGGTCGATCAGCTGGGTTTTCAGGTGTACCCGCAGTGCCCCTGGATGTAGATTTATTGGTGCCAGAGCCACTGACCACCGTATGAGGACGGTATGGGGCTGTCGACGCCGAACCAAGGAACGCAGAAGGATGGCTACTTCTTGATTGATGGCCTGGGCCAACATTTCCGAAGATGGATGGCTTCCGCATTGCAATTTGGTATCCTGTTGTCGCACTCGCCCCTGGGCTGATGTAGTCGTTGAGCGAAGGATACGGGTCCACTCTGGCAGCTGTGTTAGGTTGCCATGGCTCCATAGTGCGAGCCAGTCTTCTAGCGAATTCGAAGGGGTTGAGTTCGCCATTTGGGTCAATCCAGATGTCTCCTCGGAGGCTTTGTACGAGATCCGTAAAAGTTTCACGCCTTGGATCGAATGCTCCACGGAGGTGTTGTCCGTCGACGTGTATGTCGTAGAACACTGACTCAGTTGGCCAGATGAGCCCTTCGTCGACAAGTGCCTGTCCGAGCTCATCTGTGAGCTTTGGCTGGGAGGTATATATACTGGACGTAGGTTCCAGCCTTGGGTTGCTTCGCTGTGTTGCTGACATGTCCTCTGAGCCTGATTCTGATTCTGACTGTTCTTCGTGCTGGCCTGTGACCGCTGTTCCTTCTGACCTAGGCTCAGTTGGCTGATCGAGCTCAGAGAGGGTGTTCGGCTTGGGTTCGACTGGTTGTGTGTCACCGAGTTGTTCTGTTTCGTCAACGGGTGGCAGTGGTGGCACTGTAAGGTGAATAGATGCCAAGCGACTCGAGGTAGCGACTGGACTGCTCGTCGGAGTCTGGTTTGGGGGCTTTGGACGGGTGTACTGTGTCCCGTGGGTTTGCTTGATTGCTGCCTCGTTGGCAGTGCTGGGCGTGCTTCGTTGTCCCAAGAGGCTAACTTGGTTAGGTACCTTCTGATACCGTTCTGGACAGAGTGGGAGTTCGCAGTTCTTCCAGTCCTTCCTTCCGGTGCTAAGGATGGCATGATGTTGGTCTCTGTGAAGAGTGTTGTTATATGCGTGTTGACAATTAGTGCAGGATCGTGCCTCCGTACTCATTCAATGCTTCTTATCTGTGTCTTCGGTCGAACAGCTGTAACTCCTCTTGCTGTTTGAGAACAATCCGGAGTTCTTGAATGTCCTTTCCTAGGTCTGGGTCTGTCAAGTGGTTCAGATTGCTCAAGCGGTTTTGCAAGTAGAGAGCGCGGTTGTGCAGGAAGTGTCCATAGTTGAGTGAGCAGTTACCGTGCGGTGTTCGAGGGACTGCACCCCAGTAAGAGAGTGTCTCAAGGACTTCTTTGATACAGCCAATAAGCTCTTTGAGTGTTCCTGTGGTATATCCTTTGACAATGTGTTTGTTGTCTCGGATTTCCTCAAGGTTGGCTAGGACTACTCGAAAGAGGTCTGTAAGATCGATAGGTGCTTGTGGCTTTGAAAAGAAGAGTCCTTGTACTGAGTCTCCGGTGCTTGCAGTAATTGACTGTGGAGAACGCGATGAAGGTGTGTCTCGAGGGTCGACACTGAGAGAGATTCCGGAGTTTCGGAGGTTGGTTCGGTCTAGTTCCGTTAGAGGGACGTCGTTCCAGTTGGGTCCGTCAGGGAAATATCGAGGGATTGTGGCTGAACTTCCTGACCAGTGGCGATCTGGGATTGGTGTAGCTGGTCTCAGTATTTGCGTCTGTCCGATGGTCGAGGTGGGTGAGATCCTTGACGATCCTGAATGTGAACGACTGGTTGGTTCTCTGAATGGGAACCTGTCTCCATTAGAGTCGTAGACGTTGAGGAACCTTCTCCTCTCTTCTTCCTTACTTGATCCTGACTTCCTAAGCTTTGACTTAGGTGGCAATGGCAGCGGTGTGGGGATTACTGGCGGCGGAGGCTCTACTCTGACTACCAGTGGTACAGGCTGTACTGTTGCTTGGGATCCCCTTGTGTTCCCAAGGGCCAACACTTGTCAACGATAGTCCTCGCTGTCTCGAGGGGGTACTGGTGGTGCACGGTGGGTGTGACTTCTGGGAATGTCCTTCCAGATATTCAACGGTTGCGTACCTTCTGGGGCTACAGGTGCTCCTGGTGCTCCTGGAATTGAGTAGTAGTACCAAGTGTTGGGGTTGTGTTGTTGTGCCACTGTTATATCTCTACCGAGCTTCGGGCTACCAGCCTCTCAGTCTTCTTGAACGTCCTGTTCAAGGTACGAAGGTTTCTACCAAGCTTCGGGCTACCAGCCTCTCGGTCTTCTTGAATGTCCTGTTCAAGGTATGCTCACTACATCACTTCGTCGACGTAGGCTTCGTGGTCTTGCTATTGCGCAACGACCTCGGTCCTCTTGAACGTCCCATTCAAGGTGTGTTCACTACGTCGACGTAGGCTTGTATACAGACGTCGCCTACAGGCAAGGTCTGTCTTGATGATGTTGGGGTACTCTGCACCTAGGTAGGTGGAGTCGTTAAGTTTCCAGTCTAATGTTACATCTTGCCTTAATACTTGTCAAGTAGTAAGGCCTGACGTTTAGACTAGTTACTTACCGAGTGAGTAACCAGATACTAGAGTGGCACACTCTAGGAGACGTAGAGGATAAAAGAGTATACTACTGTTGAAGTAGTATACTTTAGCTTGAATAGAAGTGTAAGAGTAGAGTGGTTGAACACTTGATAGTGTTACAAGTGGTAAACACAACTAGGCAAGTATCCACAGGAGACTGGAAACTGAGGGGCCCCTGCTGGGGGGTCGGCCCTTATATACTGTTGGGGGAGGGCCGATGACTAAGCAAGTGATGACGTGGCAGCTGACTAACAGGGATGACTAAGGAGGGTAATGACGTGGCATGTACTCTGGGACAGTGGTAAAGTGTATAGGGGGTCACATGGCCAGGTCGAGGGTTCGATCCTGGCCCTCAGCTTGGATATAGTAACTCCCCTAGGTCGAGGGTTCGATCCCTGCTCTGGTCTTTGGTGAGCAAAGTAAGAAAAAGGTTATGCCAGTGTACGTACGTGTTGGCGATTGTAACACCCTCGTACCGGAGAAATTTCCCTTCCTGTTGCTTTAGAACTTGTTTGACAATGTATTGCATCCTCATCAGACCGATCGTCAGTCGCTTCAACCTCTAGACTCCCAAAGACCGAAAAGGAACCGGAGCCGGAAGAGCCAGAGGAACCTGTAGTCGAACCAAAGTCGGAATGAGAAACCGTTGTCCTCAACACCCCCTCAGAACCCTCATCCTCATTCTCATCCTCATCCTCATCGTCTCCCAGTAGGGCACCATCACCCGCACCAAGGGCTGCTCCAGCTATGACCACCCCTGCACCTGCACTGTTCGACATCTCCAAACTCCTCAACCAGCTCGCTCCATGAGAATACAATGGAAAATCCGCACAAGATGGTCTCCGCTTCATCGCCTCAGCCCAAATTTATCATACCACTCTAACGGCTCAAGGTGTCGATACACAGATCTGTTGGGTCACAGTTCTCAACAAGCTAACGGAGGGAGCTGCTACATGGGCCGGTCCGTTTATCGTCAAGGTCACCATGGGCATGATGCCCTGGGCAGACTATGCAGCTTTTGAAACCGACTTCAAGGCACACTTCTGTGCGGCAGATGATAAACAGGCTGCCACTGTGGAACTCACCAAGTTGTGCAAGACCTCGCACAGGCTTGGCACGGTCAAGGACTACATGACCGAGTTTAATGCCATCGCTGCCCACACGGACTTCAGCGACTATGACAAGCATAAACGCTATCGCACCGGCCTGCCCTACAAGATCAAGGACATCTTCGCACAGGGAGCCCACGACATCGACACCGTCAAGAAGATCCAGAAGGTGGCCCTGTCGATCGATCAGGCCCTGGCCATGCGAGAAGAAGAACGGCCGAAGCAGTTTGGATGGAAGAAGAAAGGCAAAAAGGCAGCGGCTACGGGCACAAGTAGGAAACCCTTCAAAGGTACCTGCTTCAACTGCGGTGAAGAAGGACACCGTTCGTTCCAGTGCCCCAAGCCTAGGGTCAACAAACTGCAAACCACATCGTTGTCGTCGGCCGGGACCGAGGAGATCAACACACTGTGAGTGCAGGTTAAGGCGATGGAGGAGAAAATCGCTGCCCTTATGGTGGTGGACAAGAAGGAGGGTTTTTGATTTGAGCCGCATTGGACGCTGCACGTGCTGGCTCTTGTAGTAATAGTCGGTTTTCTGTACTAGGTTCATTGTTCGTGTATGAAGTGAATCATGATGGTCAACACTTTCACATACCAGTACGGTTAATCGGCAAGCAGCGGCATAAGGACATCGTAGCTATGGTAGATAGTGGAGCTACAACTAAGTTCTTACATAGATGTTTTGTAGTAGAAAATCGTGTTACGACAAGGAAGTTGGCAAGGCCAATTCCTCTATACAACATTGACGGTACAGAGAACTGCGATGGGACAATTAGTGAGGTCACCGTATTGGATATGGCGATTGGAGACCACCGGGAGAAGGTGGTGTTTGTGGTGACAGACATTGGAGAGGAGGATGTGATCATCGGCCTGGACTGGTTACGCGAGCACAACCCTGAAGTAGATTGGGAATGTGGCTCACTGTGTCTATTGAGATGTCCAGAGATGTGTCCGGCCAACCCGAAGGCATCCAAACCTGTTGAGACCAAAGCGCGTGATACGGAGGTACGGCTTACGGTGCGCCAAGGTTCTCGACGGGTGAGGAAGGTCAGGAAGGTTGGAAGGATACGTGCGGCCGTGATGGCAGAGGAGGATAGAGAAGATGAGGAACGGCCATGGCCGCCAGGATTCCTGCCATGGTGGAATGGAACGGAGGAGTCTCTTCTCAGTGCATGGGACAACGGACAACACCTTTATGGTACTCCACAATTATTTGCTTCAGCGATGTACACATACTCTCAACAACTCGCTGAGCAAGAGTACCAGAAGAAGGAGGTTCGCCCTGTTGAGAAAATCGTACCGGAGCACTACCACGAGTACTTGCATGTGTTCTCAAAGGAAGCATCTGAACGCCTACCAGAACACGGGCCTTACGACCATGCAATTGAACTCGTACCGGACGCGAAAATGTTCCACTCCCGGGTGTATCCCCTATCACCAAGCGAACAAGTTGAACTTGACAAGTTTCTTGCTGAGAATGTGGCCAAGGGCTATATTCAGGAGTTGAAGTCGCCGATGTCCTCGCCGTTCTTCTTTGTCAAAAAGAAGGATGGTAGTCTGCGTCCAGTCCAGGACTATTGACCTTCAGTGTCATCTGCAAACCTTTGGATCGCCTCACAGGCAACACCACATGGCAATGGGGAGAAGAGGAGCAGTCTGCCTTTGAGGAGCTCAAACGTCGTTTCACCGAGAGCCCTGTCCTGAGCATGTACGATCCAGACCGCAACACTCGGGTTGAAGTCGATGCTTCAGGCTTCGCAATGGGTGCGGTTCTGTCTCAGGAGGGGGAGGATGGTAAATGGCACCCCGTTGCTTTCCACTCCGAATTGATGAACGATGCGGAATGCAACTACGAGATCTACGACAAGGAGATGCTTGCCATCATCCGTGCCTTGCAAGCCTGGCACCACTATCTCGAAGGACTACCCAGCGTGTTCGAGATCCAGTCAGACCACAAAAACCTCGAGTACTGGTGTACAGCACAGAACCTCACCTGTAGGCAGGCACGATGGGCTCTCTACTTGTCGCAATTCGACTTTGTCATCTCACACAAACCTGGCACCTCCAACGGTAGGGCCGACGCACTGTCGCGCAGGCCTGACCACCAGCGAGATAATGCAGATGACAATGTCGGACATGTTGTTACGTCTCGCCTTAATACTCGTCAAGTAGTAAGGCCGACGTTTAGACTAGTTACTTACCGAGTGAGTAACCAGATACTAGAGTAGCACACTCTAGGAGACGTAGAGGATAAAAGAGTATACTACTGTTGGAGTAGTATACTTTAGCTTGTATAGAAGTGTAAGAATAGAGTGGTTGAACACTTGATAGTGTTACAAGTGGTAAACATGACTAGGCAAGTATCCACAGGAGACTGGAAACTGAGGGGCCCCTGCTGGGGGGTCGTCCCTTATATACTGTTGGGGGAGGGTCGATGACTAAGCAAGTGATGACGTGGCAGCTGACTAACAGGGATGACTAAGGAGGGTGATGACGTGGCAGGTACTCTGGGACAGTGGTAAAGTGCATAGAGGGTCACATGGCCAGGTCGAGGGTTCGATCCTGGCCCTCAGCTCGGATATAGTAACTCTCCTAGGTCGAGGGTTCGATCCCTGCTCTGGTCCTTGGTGAGCAAAGTAAGAAAAAGGTTATGCCAGTGTACGTACGTGTTGGCGATCGTAACATTAGCTCCCCCTCCCCCCCTATGATCGTCCCGATCTTCTACACTGGCCATAAACACGGCGCAGTCGTTGGTGAACTCGGCATAGTGGAGCGAGCGTCCCTGCGACATGTCTAGAACATAGCGGTCATGGAACTTGTTAAGGATGGTGACTCGAGGGATGGAGTTGGGCCACAGCGGTGTGACCAACTTGACGAAGTGCTTGCTACGGATGTTGAGGTGGTAGATGCGACCAAGCCGGGAACAGATGAGGTACCAATCCTTCCATCGGAAAACGCACAGTTGCCCCTCGGTCCCCGTGGGTCCATTGTGATAGAGATCCAAGTCCCGTCCCAAGAGGTGAAGGGGGGAACAGTCTACATCGATGGCGAGCCTCTGGTGGGAGGGGAGCCCAATGTTCGAGTCGCTCGTGCGGAGGGTATTGATTCGTTTAAGGGCATCCATAATAGTTGCATAGGCATCCTGCGTGTTGCGAGTCCGGCGCCAGAACTCACAGGCTGCCTTGCTTGCCTCGTCGACCGAAATGAGGAACTTGTCGTAGTAGCGGATATCTCCGGTGGGCATCAGCCAGGTCCCGGGGGTGTCATGGTAACGAACTAGAACATCCTCTAGAAAGAGGATCGTGTGCTCCAATTCGTCCTGCGAAAGTCCGGACCCCAGCGCATGTCGCGCAATCGACCCAAGGAGATGGGGACTCCATTCATCGGGAAAGTCATGATTGTGGATGAGCGTGACATTTCCGTTGGTTTGGGCGATGGCGAGCCTCCAAGGAATCGGGGCACGCGCGACCCGAGTAACCGTTCCTAGGGCGTAGAAGGTAAAGAGCGGAGGTCGATTTTCATCTGGCGATGGTGTCAACGAGGGTGGTGGGGACGGACCTTCGCCCCCCGAAGGATCAACACGCGTGGACATGCTCGATGAGGAGGATGCGGAGGGCGGAGGAGTGGGTGCTTCTGGAGACATGGGTGTGTTAGGACGAGTGGCTCCCGCTGATGAAGGAGCTGGCAACGGTCGTGGGCCACCTTTGGACAGTGCTGACAGACGACGGTTTATGAGCTCTTGAAACTTCGTGGTCCTGTTCAGAGCGGTACCTGAGTTTCGAGCCATTTCGCCCGTTCCTGACGTCGAAGCGGAGGGTTCCGGCTCCCTAGGAGCAGGAGTTGCCATGGTAGAGCCGGAGGAGGTACTGGTTGTGGGTTCCGTTTCGTAGATCGTGGACAATGCCATCCGAGAGGATGGTGGGAGGAGGTCGCTCAGGGCGTGTTCAATGCGAGGAGTTGTCATGTGGCTCATGGCACGCTTGGCGATGGAGTGGACCAGATTATGGATGGATGCAGCCTGTTTGTTGGCCATATCCTTGATGGCCTGTGGGGCTCCCGCCGCGTCGACGAACATGCGCAAGGGTCTGATGAGGTGTTCCATCGTGGCACAGTCGCGGTAGATGTCGGAGTGGGCACGGAAGTGAGTGATCCCGCCTGTGCGAATAAGAACTCGGTTCGTCCACCCGGGTCGGGTAAGGACCCATCCGACTCGGTCTGAGAGCGACCCTTCCTGGTCACTAGGGACAGGGGGTCGGGGGAGTTCTGCATACGAGACCGTCTCGGCGACCTGTAGCGCAGGGATTTCCTCCGCCACGCTGGCATAAGGATTATTGACTGCTCGTTGAGGGTTTCGACGGACATAACGAGCTAACCTGTCCTCCTTGACCGGCGGCATGGTGTTCTAGGGGATAAGAGCGAGTGTGGAGACAGAGAGGGAGAACGGGCCCTGCTGAGTCTTTTTCGAACGATGTTAGATATATATTGCCGTGGTGGTTGGTTTTTTGATAGTGCGATGGTCTGATTCGCATTTTCGTAGATGGTGTCATATTGCTTTATAGTTTTTGGTTTTCTGGCATGGCGTCATGTTGCATATTTGGAGGTGGAGCCATATCTGGAAAATGGCGCCACTTCTGGATTTGTTGGCTTATAGGGCGTAGGTTCGTTCCTTATATCTTGAAGTTAGCTTTGCTGGTTCTTAACTGTTGCTTAATGGTGGACTTGTGTTTTTGTTGTTTCGTTTTGTATGCGAGCGAAGACGGTGCATGCGAGCGAAGACGGTGCATGTATTGTTACACTATTCAAAACCTCGTATGCGAATGGATGGGGTGAGCACGATGGGGGCACCAGTTGTGGTGAACCATGGGTTAACGACGGCGGCAGTCACTAGCCAATGGGTAGGTTGTCAAGGGGGAGGTTGAGGTCCTCGAGGTTGTCCTCGAAGTCGCCGACGGCGTTCTGGATATGTGCGAGGAGGGGGACATCAAGGCTTGGCTCGTAGTCGACCCCTGCTTCATCGTCGTCGAAACGCGTCCACCCACCCTGTACCGTAATGCTATTGTACCACCCATCCCAGTCCGTGGCGTTCGCCGTCTGTCCCCACCCGTCCTCCCAATCCTCCCACTCTACTACAGTGTTCTGGTGTACTGTAGGGTCGTGAGCGAGAACGAGATTGTGACTAGGGGTGACACCACATACCCATGATTTCGATGTTGCCGTTGTTGTTGTTGTTGTCCTCGTCGTCATCCTCGTCGTCGATGGGCCCTACCAGGAGTCTTGCCGCCCTGCTTAGCTGTCAGCCTGGCAACAAGCAGCGTCGAGGGGGTACGACGCACGGGCAGAGATGATATGGACGACGCACACGGTGATCTCCCGGAGGAGGAAGAAGAGGCAGACCGCGGCGACGGTCTGGGTGCCGAGGACGAGGCCTACGATGAGGGCGAGGATGGGGAGCATGGTGGCAAGGAAAGGGAGCATAAACGACGAGGGAGTGGGTGTGTGTGTGGATGGGCGAACTTACGACGACGAGGGGTGGCCCTTTTAAGGGCCTCGTGCCGAGTGGCGGGCTCGGCGTTGCCGCAGGTGGAGGTGCTGCGGGAGTTGTGCCTCCAGGTCTTCTTCCGTCAGGTAATACCGGTTGGGCATGAACCAGCCCTGTTCGAGCCAGATGTCCCAGGCGAGTGGGAACAGCCTCCGGAGGTGGTGCCGGATGATGTTCTTCGTGCGTATGGTGCACATCCCACGCCTTCCTTGACGGTTCGGCCGCTGAAAGATGTAGTAAAGGAGGCTCGAGTTGGCCGCCTCGTCCTGGGTGAAGACCCACCGTCCCCCGTTGATGAGTCGGGAGTTGGTGGTGATGTTCGGCACCCCCGGTGGTGCCCGTGTGACGATCGTGACGCGCTGGTAGGAGATGTAGTACATAGAGTCGATGTCGGCCATGGCTGTGGTGGTGAGAGTTGCTGGGGGGCGTTACTTCAACCGATGTTTCTTCTTGTAGGCTCGGAGGATGTCCGGGGCGTGCTTGAGATTTGATTCCGGTTCCCACGAATTCTCGAACGATTCCCATCCCTTCCACGTCACAAGGTATTGCATTTGCTTACGTTTTCGTCCTGTCGTACGATGATTGATAATTGCCTCAACCTCGTGCTCTTCTTCTCCTTCCACGAGGTCTGGAGGGGGTCTAGGCAGGTCCGGCCCATGTTCCTTTGTCGTACGATACGGGGTTAATAGGGCGGCATGGAAGACTGGGTGTATTTTCCACTTCTTCGGGAGGCTGAGCTTGTACGTCACCGGCCCCATTACCTCTGAAACGGCAAATGGACCTTCTCGTTTCGGGGCAAGCTTTCTATAAGGATAAGGAAGCTTGAGGTTGGTGGATTCGAGAAGAACCTTGTCTCCCTTCTTGAAAGTGGGCATTCTTCCTCCGGCGTTCACTGCCATCGCCGCCGCCGCTCTATCGTGAGAAGCAATGGTGTTTTCTCGGCTTTGTTGGAGTTCCAGCAGACGTTGTTCTGTAGCCGGGTGTTTCACCTTGGTACGGACCGTTCCTACAGCTTCCGGTTGGTATCCATACAGAAGTTCGAATGGGGACTTGCCGGTAGATGAATGTGTCCGTTGGTTGTGCGCGAACTCCCAGGCCGGGAGGAACTCGGCCCATTTAGTTGGGTTATTCGCACAGTATATCCGAAGGTCCAGGTCGATCTCCTGGTTGACACGTTCCGTTTGTCCGTCTGTCTGAGGATGGTATGCCGTGCTCATGGATGTTTTGACGCCTAGGGCCTGGTGTAGTTCTCGAAAGACCTGGGCTGAGAACTGCGGTCCTCGGTCCGAGATGATCCTGTCGGGTAATCCAAAGCGGCTAAACACGTCCCGCCATAGAAGCTTGGCTGCTTCGACAGCGGTGACTTGTTTATTGCATGCGCTCAGGACGACGGCTTTTGATACGTCATGGTCGACTACTACTTGAATAGCATTGTATCCATCTTCTGTATCCGGCAGGTCTACGATATGGTCTATGGTGATAACCCGAAATGGCCTAGTGTCCCCGCTGTGTGGGATCGGCAAGAGCGGAGGTTTCGTTGGATTCGTCCTGACTTTGGTCGTCTGGCAAGTGGCACATCCGCGGACGTATTCCTGGATATATTTGTCCATGTGTTCCCAGTAGTATTCTCGTTTCACGAGGTCTTTGGTCTTCTGGATTCCTGGATGGGCCATATGCACTGGTTCGTGGTGCAGCCGTACCACTTCTCGGCGGAGCTCGTCATCGGGTGGTACGTAGACTTTGTCTTGATATAGGACAATGCCATCGCTGTCCGTCCAGTCTTCTAACTTCCCATAGTCCGGCCGGTGTAAGGTTGTTCCGGTTTTGGATATGAATGGGATAAGGTCCGACGTTCGTGCCTTGTTGTCGCGAATTCGTTCTTGTAGGTCTATATTGATTGCTTTGGCAAAAAGTTCCTCCCTCAGTATAATGACATCTTTGTTGTCATCCTCCCCCCCGTCGTGGTCTGGCCTCCTGGACAGAGTATCGGCCTGGACCAGGCTTTTGCCGGGGTTGTGTTTTAAGATGTAATTGAAGGAGTCGAGGAATATTTGCCATCGGGCTTGTCGGCGATTGACTTTATGCGCAGATTTGAAGTAGGTTAGATTCTTGTGATCCGTGAGAACTTCGACTTGATGCGGGGATCCTTGCAGGAAATGTCGCCAGGCTTCGAAGGCTCGGACAATGGCCAGAAGCTCACGATCATATATTTGGTAATTGCGTTCTGCCGACGTGAAAGACTTCGAAAGGAACGCGCAGGGGTGCCAAAATCCCGTCGGCCCTTGTTGTCGTAAGACCGCTCCCGTCGCCACCTTGGATGCATCGCATTCCACCTGGAATGGTGCTAAGGGGTCCGGAATCTTTAGGACCGGTTCCTCTGTAAATCGGGCCTTCAAGAACTGGAAAGCCGATTCGCACTCGGGGGACCAATCGAACACCTTGTCTTTCCGTGTCAATTCCGTAAGTGGGCGTGCAATTGTTGAGTAGTCACGGATAAACCTTCGATAGAAGTTGCCAAATCCAAGGAAGGCCTGGACCTGTTTGACAGTCTTGGGCGAAGGCCATTCATGAATGGCTTTGAGTTTGACAGGGTCCATGAGGACTTCTCCCGGTCGTAGGATAACGCCGAGGTATTCCACTTCTGTTACTTCGAATTCGCATTTTTCTGCTTTTAGGTAAAGATCGTGTTCCTGGAGTCGCTTCAAGACTCGTTTTGTGCGAGTCCGGTGGACTTCAAGGTTATGTGATAGGATAAGGATGTCGTCCATGTATATGATTAGCCATCCTTCGCGGATCATGTCATCGAATATATGGTTCATCATGCTTTGGAAAGTTGCGGGCGCATTGCATAAGCCAAAGAACATGACCATGGGTTCGTATTGTCCCAGTGGAGTGTTGAATGATGCCTTCCATTGGTCACCTTCCTTGATGCGGATATTGTTGTATCCGGCCCGGATGTCGACCTTCGTGAATATTGTGGCGCCCTGGACCTTGTTGATGAGGTCATCAATGAGTGGCAGGGGGTACACATTCTTGACGGTGGCTTCATTAAGAGCACGGTAATCCTGTACGGGCCGTAGTGTGCCATCCTTTTTTGAGACGAAAAAGAATGGTGAGGCAAGCGACGAGGATGATTCCCTAATAAAGCCTTTGGCCATATTTTCATCAATGAACTTCCGCAACTCTTCCTGTTCAGTGACACTTAGCGGATAGATCTTGCTCCATGTGCGGCGCTTGTGAACATCGAACTCCTTTTTGAGTTCGATTGCATGATCCCATGGGGTTGATGGTGGAAACCTGTCTGCCGCTTTCTTTTCGAATACAGATCTGAACTCGAGGGCGTAAGCAGGCAGTAGTTCGTCCAATGGTTTTTCCACTTTATTCTTGCGTGCTTCAATTGCAATCTCTGTTGACTTGTTTGTGCGGTTGACGTAGGCGGTCATCTGTAATAGTCTGTCAATGACCTTTGCTGGACTGTGGGTGAGGGGTTCTTCTTCGAGGATGTCTCCAAGGGTTTCAACAAACGACAAGACTAGGTGTTGCAGCGTTCCTGGCGCCGGTAACCCCCAAACCATTCCAGGAGGGGGGTCGTGCGTGGCTTGATACTGTTGCAACTTCTGCTGTTCGACAATTGTCTTGTTCGAGATGGTGACTGACCCTGTACGCCAGTTGATCGTAGGGTTGTATCGTTTAATCCAGGGCATCCCCAAGATGATGTCGTCTCGTCCAAGGTTAGCGACGTACCATCGTGTGGGAAGTGTCTTGTCCTTGACGATGAAGTTCCCTTCCACTCGATGTGTGATAGTGCCTTGGCGATTGACACTGTCGTTGGCATTTCGGAAGGTAAGGGGTCTTGGAAGTTTTACTGTCGGAAGATTGTACTTTTCGACCAACTTAGCATTGATGATAATCGCATCTGCTCCACTATCCAGCAAACCTTTGGCTTCGACGGCTTTGCCTCCAACCTCGATGTAACCAGGAATGAGAAGGGCATGTCGCCGCTTCATAGTATTCGTTACAATCGAGATACAGAGGTCCGTAATAGGTGGCAGGTCAGGCGTCGATGCTGCTTGCCATCCTAAAAATCCGAGTCACTATAGTCCGCATGGATAGTATCGATCTGGAGGTTGTCCCGTTCTTGTTCATCGTCCGCCAAGTCCCCTTCCTCATCTGTGTCTTCTGCCAAGGAGTTGTCGCTTGTTTCCGTTACTTGTCGCACTTTGCGGGGCGTCTTCCGCATAGTCTTGCGTATAGGTTGTTTCGGTCGAGGCCTTGGACAGTCCTTTGCTTGATGTCCAGCCTGGTGGCAATTGAAACATAGATCGTCCTTCAGGTGTCGTGAGCGCTCTTCTGTAGTCATCCTGTTGACGTCAGCTGAGGTGCTGGCTTCTGCTTCATCAGCAGTTCCTAACTGGTTTCGTCGTACTTTCTTTTGGCTGGTACGACCTTGGTAGGTTCGTCGTCCACTTGGCTGGGTTCCAGCAAGAGCTTGATCCTGGGTGTTAGCTGTATAAACTTCCACCGTCCGGTGGATCCATTCTTCGACCGTATGTGGGACTGGGTATGAGGTAGAGACGAGTCGGCACAGCCATGCAGGCAATGCTTATCGATAGAAGGCGAGGGCTGCCTTGTCATTGGAGATTCCACTCTTGCCAATGAGGTAGTTGAAACATGCGTTGAATTCACGGATGGTCCATCCGGTTTGTATGCAATGTTTCTGCAAGGCAAGCAATGCATCGTTAGACTCATTGAGCGGAGAGAATGTACTCCGGAAGTCATGCTCAAACTCTTCCCATGTTTGGATTTCCCTATACCTTGCCTGCTCGATCTTTCATTGTTTCCAAAAGAGTACGTTGTCCCCATCAATATAGGAGAGAGTGGTGGCGATGCAGACCTCGTCTGAAGTGTACCGCCCGGGTTCTCCAAGGAAAAGGAGGAAGATTTGGTCGAGGAAGCTGTTTGTCTTGGATGGGTCTCCATCAAAGACGTCAGGGGCCTTGACTTTTCCTTTGCCTGTTGCCAATCCGGGAAATGCGACTGGGCCCCTCGCGGGTCCCAGGCCAGGAGGACCAGGGTGTCGTCGTGGTATTCCGCCGTGCGAAGGACCATTGCCTCCTCCACCTCCACCCCCACCTCCGCCTCCTCCATCAGGGTCTCCAGGGTTTCCTCCCCCATTTCCACCTGCTGGGCTTCCAGGACGATGAGGTGGTCGATGTCCTCCTGGGCTATCTGGTTGGTCAGGTGGGGCATCTCCTCCCTCAGGTCGATTAGCCAGGTCCTTAGGTGCACCCACAGTGCCCCTGGATGTAGATTTATTGGTGCCAGAGCCACTGACCACCGTATGAGGACGGTATGGGGCTGTCGACGCCGAACCAAGGAACGCAGAAGGATGGCTACTTCTTGATTGATGGCCTGGGCCAACATTTCCGAAGATGGATGGCTTCCGCATTGCAATTTGGTATCCTGTTGTCGCACTCTCCCCTGGGCTGATGTAGTCGTCGAGCGAAGGATACGGGTCCACTCTGGCAGCTGTGTTAGGTTGCCATGGCTCCATAGTGCGAGCCAGTCTTCTAGCAAATTCGAGGGGGTTGAGTTCGCCATCTGGGTCGGTCCAGATGTCTCCTCGGAGGCTTTGTACGAGATCCGTAAAAGTTTCGCGCCTTGGATCAAATGCTCCACGGAGGTGTTCTCCATTGACGTGTATGTCGTAGAACACTGACTCAGTTGGCCAGATGAGCCCTTCCTTGACAAGTGCCTGTCCGATCTCGTCTGTGAGCTTTGGCTGGGAGGTATATATACTGGAGGTAGGTTCCAGCCTTGGGTTGCTTCGCTGTGTTGCTGACATGTCCTCTGAGCCTGATTCTGATTCTGAATGTTCTTCGTGCTGGCTTGTGGCCGCTGTTCCTTCTGGTCTAGGCTCAGTTGGTTGGTCGAGCTTAGAGAGGGTGTCCGGCTTGGGTTGTTCTGTCTCGTCCACGGGTGGCAGTGGTGGCACTGTAAGGTGAATAGATGCCAAGCGACTCGAGGTAGCGACTGGACTGCTCGTCGGAGTCTGGTTTGGGGGCTTTGGACGGGTGTACTGTGTCCCGTGGGTTTGCTTGATTGCTGCCTCGTTGGCAGTGCTGGGCGTGCTTCGTTGTCCCAAGAGGCTAACTTGGTTAGGTACCTTCTGATACCGTTCTGGACAGAGTGGGAGTTCGCAGTTCTTCCAGTCCTTCCTTCCGGTGCTAAGGATGGCATGATGTTGGTCTCTGTGAAGAGTGTTGTTATATGTGTGTTGACAATTAGTGCAGGATCGTGCCTCCGTACTCATTCAATGCTTCTTATCTGTGTCTTCGGTCGAACAGCTGTAACTCCTCTTGCTGTTTGAGAACAATCCGGAGTTCTTGAATGTCCTTTCCTAGGTCTGGGTCTGTCAAGTGGTTCAGATTGCTCAAGCGGTTTTGCAAGTAGAGAGCGCGGTTGTGCAGGAAGTGTCCATAGTTGAGTGAGCAGTTACCGTGCGGTGTTCGAGGGACTGCACCCCAGTAAGAGAGTGTCTCAAGGACTTCTTTGATACAGCCAATAAGCTCTTTGAGTGTTCCTGTGGTATATCCTTTGACAATGTGTTTGTTGTCTCGGATTTCCTCAAGGTTGGCTAGGACTACTCGAAAGAGGTCTGTAAGATCGATAGGTGCTTGTGGCTTTGAAAAGAAGAGTCCTTGTACTGAGTCTCCGGTGCTTGCAGTAATTGACTGTGGAGAACGCGATGAAGGTGTGTCTCGAGGGTCGACACTGAGAGAGATTCCAGAGTTTCGGAGGTTGGTTCGGTCTAGTTCCGTTAGAGGGACGTCGTTCCAGTTGGGTCCATCGGGGAAATATCGAGGGATTGTGGCTGAACTTCCTGACCAGCGGTGATCTGGGATTGGTGTAGCTGGTCTCAGTATTTGCGCCTGTCCGATGGTCGAGGCAGGTGAGATCCTTGATGATCCTGAATGGGAACGACTGGTTGGCTCTCTGAATGGGAACTTGTCTCCGTTAGAGTCGTAGACGTTGAGGAACCTTCTCTTTTCTTCTTCCTTACTTGATCCTGACTTCCTAAGCTTCGACTTAGGCGGCAACGGTGGCGGTGTGGGGATTACTGGCGGCGGAGGCTCTACTCTGACCACCAGTGGTACGGGCTGTACTGTTGCTTGGGATCCCCTTGTGTTCCCAAGGGCCGACACTTGTCGACGATAGTCCTCGCTGTCTCGAGGGGGTACTGGTGGTGCACGGTGGGTGTGACTTCTGGGAATGTCCTTCCAGATATTCAACGGTTGCGTACCTTCTGGGGCCACAGGTGCTCCTGGTGCTCCGGGAATTGAGTAATAGTACCAAGCGTTGGGGTTGTGTTGTTGCGCCACCGTTATATCTCTACCGAGCTTCGGGCTACCAGCCTCTCAGTCTTCTTGAACGTCCTGTTCAAGGTACGAAGGTTTCTACCAAGCTTCGGGCTACCAGCCTCTCGGTCTTCTTGAATGTCCTGTTCAAGGTATGCTCACTACATCACTTCGTCGACGTAGGCTTCGTGGTCTTGCTATTGCGCAACGACCTCGGTCCTCTTGAACGTCCCATTCAAGGTGTGTTCACTACGTCGACGTAGGCTTGTATACAGACGTCGCCTACAGGCAAGGTCTGTCTTGATGATGTTGGGGTACTCTGCACCTAGGTAGGTGGAGTAGTTAAGTTTCCAGTCTAATGTTACGTCTCGCCTTAATACTCGTCAAGTAGTAAGGCCGACGTTTAGACTAGTTACTTACCGAGTGAGTAACCAGATACTAGAGTAGCACACTCTAGGAGACGTAGAGGATAAAAGAGTATACTACTGTTGGAGTAGTATACTTTAGCTTGTATAGAAGTGTAAGAATAGAGTGGTTGAACACTTGATAGTGTTACAAGTGGTAAACACAACTAGGCAAGTATCCACAGGAGACTGGAAACTGAGGGGCCCCTGCTGGGGGGTCGTCCCTTATATACTGTTGGGGGAGGGTCGATGACTAAGCAAGTGATGACGTGGCAGCTGACTAACAGGGATGACTAAGGAGGGTGATGACGTGGCAGGTACTCTGGGACAGTGGTAAAGTGCATAGAGGGTCACATGGCCAGGTCGAGGGTTCGATCCTGGCCCTCAGCTCGGATATAGTAACTCTCCTAGGTCGAGGGTTTGATCCCTGCTCTGGTCCTTGGTGAGCAAAGTAAGAAAAAGGTTATGCCAGTGTACGTACGTGTTGGCGATCGTAACACATGTGTTGTTGCAACCCGAACATTTCCGAGTTTTGGCAGCCAAGCGAGGGCACCTATTGGTGGTCCCAGACAAGGCACTGCTTCGACGCATCTGCGAGTGTGGAGATCGCGAGCAGGAGGTGGTGGAAGCACTTAGCAAACTTGACAGTCTCAGACCAGCACGTCTTCAGAACGACTTGGTGGACTGGAACACTGAACAAGGCCTGCTTCTCTATTGCGGCCGAGTTTATGTCCCCAAGGATGATGCACTGCGTGCTGAGATTGTACGCATCCACCATGACCTTCCACCGGCCGGACACCCGGGACAGGCCAAGACGATGGAGTTGGTTACTCGTAACTGCTGGTGGCCGGGCATGGGCAAGTTTATTAAGGACTATGTGGACACCTGTGACACTTGCCGTCATGGTAAAACATTACACCAAACCACATGGTCCTCTCCAGCCCAATGAGATCCCTGATGGCCCAGGCCAAGTAGTAACCTGCGACTTCATTACCGGACTGCCAGACGTAGATGGTTTTAACGCGCTGTAACTCATTGTTGATCGGCATGGAAAGATGATCCATCTTATTCCATGCACCGAGGAGATTGATGCAGAAGGAGCTGCAGATAACTTCATCCGAGAACACTTCCATCTGCATGGACTACCACGAAAGATCATTTCCAATCGTGGTCCCCAGTTCTCAAGCAAGCTCTTCCGTGCGATCCTCAAAGGCCTCGGTATAGAAAGTGCAATGTCAACTGCCTATCATCCCCAGACAGATGGCCAATTGGAATGATGGAACCAGGAGATAGAGGCTTACTTACGAATGTACTGCTCTCGACGCCACGACGACTGGGTCAAGTGGCTGCCGATTGCAGAGTTTGCCTTTAACTCACACCAACACTCGTCGATGGGGTACTCACCGTTCTATCTGATGTACAGCTTTGAACCCCAGTTCCACATTCCGATGTTGTCTACGGCAGTGCCCACGGCAGATGAACGAAGAGAGGAGTTGCGGCAGGCAGGGGAGGATGCAACCGCTGCCTTGACTCTAACGGCCGAACAGATGAAGGAGCACTACGATCGCTACGTCCGTGAGGCCCCGGAGTTTAAGGAAGGACAGAAGGTGTGGCTCAACACGAGAAACTTCCATGTTCCAGGAGTCTCGAGGAAACTGGTGGACCGGTATGCTGGACTGTACCAAGTCGAACGCAAGGTGGGCAATTTGCAAAGCCGCGGAATTTCTGTACGTCTGAGGCATTCTGAGGGACTGGCCAGTCTGCGATACCCTTGACCTTCACAGGGTCCATCTCCACACAGTTCTCCGAAATGAGAACACCGAGGTATTCCACCTTGGGTTGTTCGAACTCACACTTCTCTGGCTTACAGAACAAGTCGTTCTCCTTCAGCCATTTCAGGACCTCTCACACCAGAGTGCGGTGCTCCTCCATGTCATTGGTAAAAATGAGGATGTCATCGAGATAGATAGTGACTTTGCCTAAGATAATGAGGTCCTTGAAGATGTCGTTCATAAGTGCAGAGAATGTGCTGGGCGAATTGGCTAGCCCAAAGAACATGACATTTGGTTCGAACAGTCCCCGGTTGGTCACAAACGCGGCCTTCCACTCATCGCCAGCTTTGACCCGCACGTTGTTGTACCCCCAGCGGATGTCAAGCTTTGTAAAGTACTTGGCAGTCGAATTGCGACAAGTAGAGAGCCCATCGTGCCTGCCTACAGGTGAGGTTCTGTGCTGTACACCAGTACTCGAGGTTTTTGTGGTCCGACTGGATCTCGAACACGCTGGGTAGTCCTTCGAGATAGTGGTGCCAGGCTTGCAAGGCACGGATGATGGCAAGCATCTCCTTGTCGTAGATCTCGTAGTTGCATTCCACATCGTTCATCAATTCGGAGTGGAAAGCAACGGGGTGCCATTTACCATCCTCCCCCTCCTGAGACAGAACCGCACCCATTGCGAAGCCTGAAGCATCGACTTCAACCCGAGTGTTGCGGTCTGGATCGTACATGCTCAGGACAGGGCTCTCGGTGAAACGACGTTTGAGCTCCTCAAAGGCAGACTGCTCCTCTTCTCCCCATTGCCATGTGGTGTTGCCTGTGAGGCGATCCAAAGGTTTGCAGATGACACTGAAGGTCAATAGTCCTGGACTGGACGCAGACTACCATCCTTCTTTTTGACAAAGAAGAACGGCGAGGACATCGGCGACTTCAACTCCTGAATATAGCCCTTGGCCACATTCTCAGCAAGAAACTTGTCAAGTTCAACTTGTTCGCTTGGTGATAGGGGATACACCCGGGAGTGGAACATTTTCGCGTCCGGTACGAGTTCAATTGCATGGTCGTAAGGCCCGTGTTCTGGTAGGCGTTCAGATGCTTCCTTTGAGAACACATGCAAGTACTCGTGGTAGTGCTCCGGCACGATTTTCTCAACAGGGCGAACCTCCTTCTTCTGGTACTCTTGCTCAGCGAGTTGTTGAGAGTATGTGTACATCGCTGAAGCAAATAATTGTGGAGTACCATAAAGGTGTTGTCCGTTGTCCCATGCACTGAGAAGAGACTCCTCCGTTCCATTCCACCATGGCAGGAATCCTGGCGGCCATGGCCGTTCCTCATCTTCTCTATCCTCCTCTGCCATCACGGCCGCACGTATCCTTCCAACCTTCCTGACCTTCCTCACCCGTCGAGAACCTTGGCGCACCGTAAGCCGTACCTCCGTATCACGCGCTTTGGTCTCAACAGGTTTGGATGCCTTCGGGTTGGCCGGACACATCTCTGGACATCTCAATAGACACAGTGAGCCACATTCCCAATCTACTTCAGGGTTGTGCTCGCGTAACCAGTCCAGGCCGATGATCACATCCTCCTCTCCAATGTCTGTCACCACAAACACCACCTTCTCCCAGTGGTCTCCAATCGCCATATCCAATACAGTGACCTCACTAATTGTCCCATCGCAGTTCTCTGTACCGTCAATGTTGTATAGAGGAATTGGCCTTGCCAACTTCCTTGTCGTAACACGATTTTCTACTACAAAACATCTATGTAAGAACTTAGTTGTAGCTCCACTATCTACCATAGCTACGATGTCCTTATGCCGCTGCTTGCCGATTAACCGTACTGGTATGTGAAAGTGTTGACCATCATGATTCACTTCATACACGAACAATGAACCTAGTACAGAAAACCGACTATTACTACAAGAGCCAGCACGTGCAGCGTCCAATGCGGCTCAAATCAAAAACCCTCCTTCTTGTCCACCACCATAAGGGCAGCGATTTTCTCCTCCATCGCCTTAACCTGCACTCACAGTGTGTTGATCTCCTCGGTCCCGGCCGACGACAACGATGTGGTTTGCAGTTTGTTGACCCTAGGCTTGGGGCACTGGAACAACGGTGTCCTTCTTCACCGCAGTTGAAGCAGGTACCTTTGAAGGGTTTCCTACTTGTGCCCGTAGCCGCTGCCTTTTTGCCTTTCTTCTTCCATCCAAACTGCTTGGCCGTTCTTCTTCTCGCATGGCCAGGGCCTGATCGATCGACAGGGCCACCTTCTGGATCTTCTTGACGGTGTCGATGTCGTGGGCTCCCTGTGCGAAGATGTCCTTGATCTTGTAGGGCAGGCCGGTGCGATAGCGTTTATGCTTGTCATAGTCGCTGAAGTCCGTGTGGGCAGCGATGGCATTAAACTCGGTCATGTAGTCCTTGACCGTGCCAAGCCTGTGCGAGGTCTTGCACAACTTGGTGAGTTCCACAGTGGCAGCCTGTTTATCATCTGCCACACAGAAGTGTGCCTTGAAGTCGGTTTCAAAAGCTGCATAGTCTGCCCAGGGCATCATGCCCATGGTGACCTTGACGATAAACGGACCGGCCCATGTAGCAGCTCCCTCCGTTAGCTTGTTGAGAACCGTGACCCAACAGATCTGTGTATCGACACCTTGAGCCGTTAGAGTGGTATGATAAATTTGGGCTGAGGCGATGAAGCGGAGACCATCTTGTGCGGATTTTCCATTGTATTCTCATGGAGCGAGCTGGTTGAGGAGTTTGGAGATGTCGAACAGTGCAGGTGCAGGGGTGGTCATAGCTGGAGCAGCCCTTGGTGCGGGTGATGGTGCCCTACTGGGAGACGATGAGGATGAGGATGAGAATGAGGATGAGGGTTCTGAGGGGGTGTTGAGGACAACGGTTTCTCATTCCGACTTTGGTTCGACTACAGGTTCCTCTGGCTCTTCCGGCTCCGGTTCCTTTTCGGTCTTTGGGAGTCTAGAGGTTGAAGCGACTGACGATCGGTCTGATGAGGATGCAATACATTGTCAAACAAGTTCTAAAGCAACAGGAAGGGAAATTTCTCCGGTACGAGGGTGTTACAATCGCCAACACGTACGTACACTGGCATAACCTTTTTCTTACTTTGCTCACCAAAGACCAGAGCAGGGATCGAACCCTCGACCTAGGGGAGTTACTATATCCAAGCTGAGGGCCAGGATCGAACCCTCGACCTGGCCATGTGACCCCCTATACACTTTACCACTGTCCCAGAGTACATGCCACGTCATTACCCTCCTTAGTCATCCCTGTTAGTCAGCTGCCACGTCATCACTTGCTTAGTCATCGGCCCTCCCCCAACAGTATATAAGGGCCGACCCCCCAGCAGGGGCCCCTCAGTTTCCAGTCTCCTGTGGATACTTGCCTAGTTGTGTTTACCACTTGTAACACTATCAAGTGTTCAACCACTCTACTCTTACACTTCTATTCAAGCTAAAGTATACTACTTCAACAGTAGTATACTCTTTTATCCTCTACGTCTCCTAGAGTGTGCCACTCTAGTATCTGGTTACTCACTCGGTAAGTAACTAGTCTAAACGTCGGCCTTACTACTTGACAAGTATTAAGGCAAGATGTAACATTAGACTGGAAACTTAACGACTCCACCTACCTAGGTGCAGAGTACCCCAACATCATCAAGACAGACCTTGCCTGTAGGCGACGTCTGTATACAAGCCTACGTCGACGTAGTGAACACACCTTGAATGGGACGTTCAAGAGGACCGAGGTCGTTGCGCAATAGCAAGACCACGAAGCCTACGTCGACGAAGTGATGTAGTGAGCATACCTTGAACAGGACATTCAAGAAGACCGAGAGGCTGGTAGCCCGAAGCTTGGTAGAAACCTTCGTACCTTGAACAGGACGTTCAAGAAGACTGAGAGGCTGGTAGCCCGAAGCTCGGTAGAGATATAACAGTGGCACAACAACACAACCCCAACACTTGGTACTACTACTCAATTCCAGGAGCACCAGGAGCACCTGTAGCCCCAGAAGGTATGCAACCGTTGAATATCTGGAAGGACATTCCCAGAAGTCACACCCACCGTGCACCACCAGTACCCCCTCGAGACAGCGAGGACTATCGTTGACAAGTGTTGGCCCTTGGGAACACAAGGGGATCCCAAGCAACAGTACAGCCTGTACCACTGGTAGTCAGAGTAGAGCCTCCGCCGCCAGTAATCCCCACACCGCTGCCATTGCCACCTAAGTCAAAGCTTAGGAAGTCAGGATCAAGTAAGGAAGAAGAGAGGAGAAGGTTCCTCAACGTCTACGACTCTAATGGAGACAGGTTCCCATTCAGAGAACCAACCAGTCGTTCACATTCAGGATCGTCAAGGATCTCACCCACCTCGACCATCGGACAGACGCAAATACTGAGACCAGCTACACCAATCCCAGATCGCCACTGGTCAGGAAGTTCAGCCACAATCCCTCGATATTTCCCTGACGGACCCAACTGGAACGACGTCCCTCTAACGGAACTAGACCGAACCAACCTCCGAAACTCCGGAATCTCTCTCAGTGTCGACCCTCGAGACACACCTTCATCGCGTTCTCCACAGTCAATTACTGCAAGCACCGGAGACTCAGTACAAGGACTCTTCTTTTCAAAGCCACAAGCACCTATCGATCTTACAGACCTCTTTCGAGTAGTCCTAGCCAACCTTGAGGAAATCCGAGACAACAAACACATTGTCAAAGGATATACCACAGGAACACTCAAAGAGCTTATTGGCTGTATCAAAGAAGTCCTTGAGACACTCTCTTACTGGGGTGCAGTCCCTCGAACACCGCACGGTAACTGCTCACTCAACTATGGACACTTCCTGCACAACCGCGCTCTCTACTTGCAAAACCGCTTGAGCAATCTGAACCACTTGACAGACCCAGACCTAGGAAAGGACATTCAAGAACTCCGGATTGTTCTCAAACAGCAAGAGGAGTTACAGCTGTTCGACCGAAGACACAGATAAGAAGCATTGAATGAGTACGGAGGCACGATCCTGCACTAATTGTCAACACACATATAACAACACTCTTCACAGAGACCAACATCATGCCATCCTTAGCACCGGAAGGAAGGACTGGAAGAACTGCGAACTCCCACTCTGTCCAGAACGGTATCAGAAGGTACCTAACCAAGTTAGCCTCTTGGGACAACGAAGCACGCCCAGCACTGCCAACGAGGCAGCAATCAAGCAAACCCACGGGACACAGTACACCCGTCCAAAGCCCCCAAACCAGACTCCGACGAGCAGTCCAGTCGCTACCTCGAGTCGCTTGGCATCTATTCACCTTACAGTGCCACCACTGCCACCCGTTGACAAAACAGAACAACTCGGTGACACACAACCAGTCGAACCCAAGCCGAACACCCTCTCTGAGCTCGATCAGCCAACTGAGCCTAGGTCAGAAGGAACAGCGGTCACAGGCCAGCACGAAGAACAGTCAGAATCAGAATCAGGCTCAGAGGACATGTCAGCAACACAGCGAAGCAACCCAAGGCTGGAACCTACGTCCAGTATATATACCTCCCAGCCAAAGCTCACAGATGAGCTCGGACAGGCACTTGTCGACGAAGGGCTCATCTGGCCAACTGAGTCGGTGTTCTACGACTTACACATCAACGGACGACACCTCCAGGGAGCATACGATCCAAGGCGTGAAACTTTTACGGATCTCATACAAAGTCTCCGAGGAGACGTCTGGCTCGACCCAGATGGCGAACTCAACCCACTCGAATTTGCTAGAAGACTGGCTAGCTCTATGGAGCCATGGAGACCTAACACAGCTGCTGGAATGGACCCGCATCCTTCGATCGATGACTACATCAGCCCAGGGGAAAGTGCGACAACAGGATACCGAATTGCAATGTGGAAGCCATCCATCTTCGGAAATGTTGGCCCAGGCTATCAATCAAGAGGTAGCCATCCTTCTGCATTCCTTGGTTTGGCATCGACAGCCCCATACCATCCTGATACGGTGGTTGGTGGCTCTGGTACCAATAAATCTACATCCAGGGGCACTGTGGGTGCACCTAAGGACCTGGCTAATCGACCTGAGGGAGGAGATGCCCCACCTGACCAACCAGATAGCCCAGGAGAACATCGACCACCTCATCGTCCTGGAAGCCCAGCAGGTGGAAATGGGGGAGGAAACCCTGGAGACCCTGATGGAGGAGGCGGAGGTGGGGGTGGAGGTGGAGGAGGCAATGGTCCTTCGCACGGCGGAATACCACGACGACACCCTGGTCCTCCTGGCCTGGGACCCGTGAGGGGCCCAGTCGCATTTCCCGGATTGGCAACAGGCAAAGGAAAAGTCAAGGCCCCTGACGTCTTTGATGGAGACCCATCCAAGACAAACAGCTTCCTCGACCAAATCTTCCTCCTTTTCCTTGGAGAACCCGGGCGGTACACTTCAGACGAGGTCTGCATCGCCACCACTCTCTCCTATATTGATGGGGACAACGTACTCTTTTGGAAACAATGAAAGATCGAGCAGGCAAGGTATAGGGAAATCCAAACATGGGAAGAGTTCGAGCATGACTTCCGGAGTACATTCTCTCCGCTCAATGAGTCTAACGATGCATTGCTTGCCTTGCAGAAACATTGCATACAAACCGGATGGACCATCCGTGAATTCAACGCATGTTTCAACTACCTCATTGGCAAGAGTGGAATCTCCAATGACAAGGCAGCCCTCGCCTTCTATCGATAAGCATTGCCTGCATGGCTGTGCCGACTCGTCTCTACCTCATACCCAGTCCCACATACGGTCGAAGAATGGATCCACCGGATGGTGGAAGTTTATACAGCTAACACCCAGGATCAAGCTCTTGCTGGAACCCAGCCAAGTGGACGACGAACCTACCAAGGTCGTACCAGCCAAAAGAAAGTACGACGAAACCAGTTAGGAACTGCTGATGAAGCAGAAGCCAGCACCTCAGCTGACGTCAACAGGATGACTACAGAAGAGCGCTCACGACACCTGAAGGACGATCTATGTTTCAATTGCCACCAGGCTGGACATCAAGCAAAGGACTGTCCAAGGCCTCGACCGAAACAACCTATACGCAAGACTATGCGGAAGACGCCCGCAAAGTGCGACAAGTAACGGAAACAAGCGACAACTCCTTGGCAGAAGACACAGATGAGGAAGGGGACTTGGCGGACGATGAACAAGAACGGGACAACCTCCAGATCGATACTATCCATGCGGACTATAGTGACTCGGATTTTTAGGATGGCAAGCAGCATCGACGCCTGACCTGCCACCTATTACGGACCTCTGTATCTCGATTGTAACGAATACTATGAAGCGGCGACATGCCCTTCTCATTCCTGGTTACATCGAGGTTGGAGGCAAAGCCGTCGAAGCCAAAGGTTTGCTGGATAGTGGAGCAGATGCGATTATCATCAATGCTAAGTTGGTCGAAAAGTACAATCTTCCGACAGTAAAACTTCCAAGACCCCTTACCTTCCGAAATGCCAACGACAGTGTCAATCGCCAAGGCACTATCACACATCGAGTGGAAGGGAACTTCATCGTCAAGGACAAGACACTTCCTATACGATGGTACGTCGCTAACCTTGGATGAGACGACATCATCTTGGGGATGCCCTGGATTAAACACTACAACCCCACGATCAACTGGCGTACAGGGTCAGTCACCATCTCGAACAAGATGATTGTTGAACAGCAGAAGTTGCAACAGTATCAAGCCACGCACGACCCCCCTCCCGGAACGGTTTGGGGGTTACCGGCACCAGGAACGCTGCAACACCAAGTCTTGTCGTTTGTCGAAACCCTTGGAGACATCCTCGAAGAAGAACCCCTCACCCACAGTCCAGCAAAGGTCATTGACAGACTATTACAGATGACCGCCTACGTCAACCGCACAAACAAGTCAACAGAGATTGCAATTGAAGCACGCAAGAATAAAGTGGAAAAACCATTGGACGAACTACTGCCTACTTACGCCCTCGAGTTCCGATCGGTATTCGAAAAGAAGGTAGCAGACAGGTTTCCACCATCAACCCCATGGGATCAGGCAATTGAACTCAAAAAGGAGTTTGACGTCCACAAGCGCCGCACATGGAGCAAGATCTATCCACTAAGTGTCACTGAACAAGAAGAGTTGCGGAAGTTCATCGATGAAAATATGGCCAAGGGCTTTATTAGGGAGTCATCCTCGTCGCTTGCCTCACCATTCTTTTTCGTTTCAAAAAAGGATGGCACACTACGGCCCGTACAGGATTACCGTGCCCTTAATGAAGCAACCATCAAGAATGTGTACCCCCTGCCACTCATTGATGACCTCATCAACAAAGTCCAGGGCACCACAATATTCACGAAGGTTGACATCCGGGCCGGATACAACAACATCCGCATCAAGGAAGGTGACCAATGGAAGGCGTCGTTCAACACTCCACTAGGACAATACGAACCCATGGTCATGTTCTTTGGCTTATGCAATGCCCCCGCAACTTTCCAAAGCATGATGAACCATATATTCGATGATATGATTCGCGAAGGTTGGCTAATCATATATATGGACGACATCCTTATCCTGTCACATGACCTAGACGTGCACTGGACTCGCACAAAACGAGTCTTGAAGTGACTCCAGGAACACGATCTTTACCTAAAAGCAGAAAAATGTGAATTCAAAGTAACAGAAGTGGAATACCTCGGTGTTATTCTACGACTGGGAGAAGTCCTCATGGACCCTGTCAAACTCAAAGCCATTCATGAATGGCCTTCACCCAAAACCGTCAAACAGGTCCAGGCCTTCCTTGGGTTTGGCAACTTCTATCGAAGGTTTATCTGTGACTACTCAACAATTGCATGCCCACTCACGGAATTGACACGGAAAGACAAAGTGTTCGATTGGTCCCCTGAATGTGAATCGGCCTTCCAGTTCTTGAAGACTTGATTTATGGAAGAACTGGTCCTAAAGATTCCGGATCCTTTAGCACCATTCCAGGTGGAATGCGATGCATCCAAGGTTGCGACGGGAGCGGTCCTACAACAACAAGGGCCGACGGGATTTTGGCACCCCTGCGCTTTCCTTTCGAAGTCTTTCACGTCAGCAGAACGCAATTACCAAATATATGATCGTGAGCTTCTGGCCATTGTCCAAGCCTTCGAAGCCTGGCGACATTTCCTGCAAGGATCCCCACATCAAGTCGAAGTTCTCACGGATCACAAGAATCTAACCTACTTCAAATCTGCGCATAAAGTCAATCGCCGACAAGCCCGATGGCAAATATTCCTCGACTCCTTCAATTACATCTTAAAACACAACCCCGGCAAAAGCCTGGTCCAGGCCGATACTCTGTCCAGGAGGCCAGACCATGACGGGGGGGAGGATGACAATAAAGATGTTATTATACTGAGGAGGAACTTTTTGCCAAAGCAATCAATACAGACCTACAAGAACGGATTCGCGACAACAAGGCACAAACATCGGACCTTATCCCATTCATATCCAAAACCGGAACAACCTTACACCGACCAGATTATGGGAAACTGGAGGACTGGACGGACAGCGATGGCATTGTCCTATATCAAGACAAGGTCTACGTACCACCCAATGACGATCTCCGTCGAGAAGTGGTACGGCTACATCATGAACCGGTGCATATGGCCCATCCAGGAATCCAGAAGACCAAGGACCTCGTGAAACGAGAATACTACTGGGAACACATGGACAAGTATATCCAGGAATATGTCCGCGGATGTGCCACTTGCCAGACTACCAAAGTCAGGACAAATCCAACAAAACCTCCGCTCTTGCCGATCCCACACAGCGGAGACACTAGGCCATTTCGGGTTATCACCATAGACCATATTGTGGACCTGCCGGATACAGAAGACGGATACAATGCTATTCAAGTAGTAGTCGACCATGACGTATCAAAAGCCATCGTTCTGAGCGCATGCAATAAACAAGTCACTGCTGTCGAAGCAGCCAAGCTTCTATGGCGGGACGTGTTTAGCCGCTTTGGATTACCCAACAAGATCATCTCGGACCGAGGGCCGCAGTTCTCAGCCCAGGTCTTTTGAGAACTACACCAGGCCCTAGGCGTCAAAACATCCATGAGTACCGCATACCATCCTCAGACGGACGGACAAACAGAACGTGTCAACCAGGAGATCGACCTGGACCTTCGGATATACTGTGCGAATAACCCAACCAAATGGGCCGAGTTCCTCCCGGCCTGGGAGTTCACGCACAATCAATGGACACACTCATCTACCGGCAAGTCCCCATTCGAACTTCTGTATGGATACCAACCGGAAGCTGTAGGAACGGTCCGTACCAAGGTGAAACACCCGGCTACAGAACAACGTCTGCTGGAACTCCAACAAAGCCAAGAAAACACCATTGCTTCCCACGATAGAGCGGCGGCGGCGATGGCAGTGAACGCCGGAGGGAGGATGCCCACTTTCAAGAAGGGAGACAAAGTTCTTCTCGAATCCACCAACCTCAAGCTTCCTTATCCATATAGAAAGCTTGCCCCGAAACGAGAAGGTCCATTTGCCGTTTCGGAGGTAATGGGGCCGGTGACGTACAAGCTCAGCCTCCCGAAGAAGTGGAAAATACACCCGGTCTTCCATGCCGCCCTATTAACCCCATATCGTACGACAAAGGAACATGGACTGGACCTGCCTAGACCCCCTCCAGACCTCATGGAAGGAGAAGAAGAGCACGAGGTTGAGGCAATTATCAATCATCGTACGACGGGACGTAAACGTAAGCAAATGCAATACCTTGTGACGTGGAAGGGATGGGAATCCTTTGAGAATTCGTGGGAACCGGAATCGAATCTCAAGCATGCCCCGGACATTCTCCGAGCCTACAAGAAGAAACATCGGTTGAAGTAACACCCCCCAGCAACTCTCACCACTACAGCCATGGCCGACATCGACTCTATGTACTACATCTCCTACCAGCACATCACGATCGTCACGCGGGCACCTCCGGGGGTGCCGAACATCACCACCAACTCCCGACTCATCAACGGGGATGGTGGGTCTTTACCCAGGACAAGGCGGCCAACTCGAGCCTCCTCTACTACATCTTTCAGCGGCCGAACCACCAAGGGGGCGTGGGATGTGCACCATCCGCACGAAGAACATCATCCGACACCACCTCCGGAGGCTATTTCCACTCACCTGGGACATCTGGCTCGAACAGGGCTGGTTCATGCCCAACCGGTATTACCTGACGGAAGAAGACCTGGAGGCGCAACTCCCACAGCACCTACACTTGCAGCAACGCCGAGCCCACCACTCAGCACGAGGCCCTTAAAAGGGCCACCCCTCGTCGTCATAAGTTCGCACATTTACACACACACACACCCACTCCCTCATCATTTATGCTCCCATTCCTTGCCACCATGCTCCCCATCCTCGCCCTCATTGTCGGCCTCATCGTCGGCACCCAGACTGTCGCCGCGGTCTGCCTCTTCTTCCTCCTCTGGGAGATTACCACGTGCGTCGTCCACATCATCTCTGCCCGTGTGTCGTACCCCCTCAATGCCGCTTGTTGCCAGGCTGACAGCTAAGCAGGGTGGCAAGACTCCTGGTAGGGCCCATCGACGATGAGGATGACGATGAGGACAACAACAACGGCAACATCGAAATTATGGGTATGTTGTGTCACCCCCAGTCATGATTATGTCCTCACTCATGACCCTACAGTACACCAGAACACTGTAGTAGAGTGGGAGGATTGGGAGGACGGGTGGGGACAGACGGCAAATGCCACGGACTGGGATGGGTGGTATAATAGCATTACGGTACAAAACGGTTGGACACGTTTTGACGACGATGAAGCAGGGGTCGACGACGAGGCAAACCTCGATACCCCCCTCCTCGCACGCATCGACAACATTGAAAGTGGCCTTGAGGACCTCGACCTCCCCCTCAACAACCTACCCATTGGCTAGTGACTATCGCCGTCGCTGACCCATGGTTCGCCGCAATCGGTGCCCCCTAGGCTGGAGCAGGGGTGACCCTAGGGTGTTTGAAAACCAACCCCCACCCTACCCTTAAAAAACCCTTACCCTTGCCAAGGGTAAGGGTTTTGGCCAAGGGTGTCAACTTTTCAACCCACACCCTTACCCTTATATACCCTTACCCTTAACCCTTGAGGGTTTTTTGTACAGACAAGGTTTAGTTTACTATTATTAATGTTGTAGGGGGTTTAAATAGTTGTCTATAAGTAGATAACTACAAGCAAAGCTACAGTACTGTTAAAACTAACAGGTTTGCATTACTTTCTATATATATGTATATATTTTATGATATACTTGTTACACCCTTACTATACCCTTGCTATACCCTTCAACCCTTGCTAAGGGTGAGGGTTTGACCAGGGGTAAGCTTTTGCCAACCCCCACCCTTACCCTTGGTCTAAACCCTTACTAACCTTTGAGGGTTGGTGACACCCTTGCTCCAGCCTAGTGCCCCCATTGCGCTCGCACTACCCATTCGCATACAAGGTTTCGAATAGTGTAACAATATATGCACCGCCTTCGCTCCCATACAAAATGAAACAACAAGCACACAAACCCGCCGTTAAGCAACAGTTAAGAACCAGCAAAACTAACTTCAAGATATAAGGAACAAACCTATGCCCTATAAACCAACAAATCCAAAAGTGGCGCCATTTTCCAGATATGGCTCCACCTCCAAATATGCAACATGACGCCATGTTGGAAAACCAAAAAACTATAAAGCAATATGACACCATCCACGAAAACATGAATCGGACCATAAGGAAAATCGCACTATTGAAAAAACCAACAGCCACAAGCAATATATATATCTAACATTGTTCAAAAAAGACTCAGCAGGGCTCATTCTCCCTCTCGCTATCTCCACACTCGCTACCATCCCCCGGAACACCATGCCACCGGTCAAGGAGGACAGGTTAGCTTGTTATGTCCATCGAAACCCTCAACGAGCAGTCAATAATCCTTATGCCAGCGTGGCGGAGGAAATCCCTATGCTACAGGTCGCCGAAACGGTCTCTTACGCAGAGCTCCCTCGACCCCCTGTCCCTAGTGACCAGGAAGGATTGCTCTCGGACCAAGTCGGATGGGTCCTTACCCGACCCGGATGGACGAACCGAGTTCTTATCTGCACAGGCGGGATCACTCACTTCTGTGCCCACTCTGACATCTACTGCAACTGTGCCACGATGGAACACCTCATCCGACCCTTGCGCATGTTCGTCGATGCGGTGGGAGCCCCACAGGGCCTCAAGGACATGGCCAACAAACAGGCTACAGTCATCCATAACCTGGTCCACTCCATCGCCAAGTGTGCTATGAGCCACATGACAACTCCTCGCATTGAACACGCCCTGCGTGACCTCCTCCCACCATCCTCCCGGATGACATTGCCCACGGTCTATGAAACGGAGCCCACAACCAGTACCTCCTCGGGCTCTACCATGGCAACTCCTACACCTATGGAGCCGGAACCCTCCGCGTCGACGTCAGGGACGGGCGGAATGGCTTGAGACTCAGGTACAGCTCTGAACAGGACCACAAAGTTTCAAGAGCTCATAAACCGTCGTCTGTCAGCACTGTCCAAGGTTGGCCCATGACCGTTGCCAGCTCCTTCGTCAACTGGAACCACTCGTCCTAACACACCAATGTCTCCAGGGGCACCCACTCCCCCGCCCTCCGCATCCTCCTCATCGAGCATGTCCACGCGTGTTGATCCTTCGGGGGGCGAAGGTCCGTCCCCACCACCCTCGTTGACACCATCGCCAGATGAAAATCGACCTCCGCTCTTTACCTTCTACGCCCTAGGAACGGTTACTCGGGTCACGCGTGCCCCGATCCCTTGGAGGCTCGCCATTGCCCAAACCAATGGAAATGTCACACTCATCCACAATCATGACTTTTCCGATGAATGGAGTCCCCACCTCCTTGGGTCAATTGCGCGACACGCACTGGGGTCCGGACTTTCGCAGGACGAATTGGAGCACACGATCCTCTTTCTAGAGGATGTTCTAGTTCACTACCATGACACCCCCGGGACCTGGCTGATGCCCACCGGAGATATCCGCTACTACGACAAGTTCCTCATCTCAGTCGACGAGGCAAGCGAGGCAGCCTGTGAGTTCTGGCGCCGGACTCGTAACACGCAGGATGCCTATACAACTATTATGGATGCCCTCAAACGAATCAATACCCTCCGCACGAGCGACTCGAACATTGGGCTCCCCTCTTACCAGAGGCTCGCCATCGATGTAGACTGTTCCCCCCTTCACCTCTTGGGACGGGACTTGGATCTCTATCACAACGGACCCACGGGGACCGAGGGGCAACTGTGCGTTTTCCGATGGAAGGATTGGTACCTCATCTGTTCCCGGCTTGGTCGCATCTACCACCTCAACATCCGTAGCAAGCACTTCATCAACCTGGTCGTGCTGCTGTGGCCCAACTCCATCCCTCGAGTCACCATCCTTAACAAGTTCCATGACCGCTATGTTCTAGACATGTCGCAAGGACGCTCGTTCCACTATGCCGAGTTCACCAACAATTGCACCGTGTTCATGGCCAGTGTAGAAGATCGGGACGATCATAGGGGGGGAGGGGGAGCTAATGTTACGATCGCCAACACGTACATACACTGGCATAACCTTTTTCTTACTTTGCTCACCAAAGACCAGAGCAGGGATCGAACCCTCGACCTAGGGGAGTTACTATATCCAAGCTGAGGGCCAGGATCGAACCCTCGACCTGGCCATGTGACCCCCTATACACTTTACCACTGTCCCAGAGTACATGCCACGTCATTACCCTCCTTAGTCATCCCTGTTAGTCAGCTGCCACGTCATCACTTGCTTAGTCATCGGCCCTCCCCCAACAGTATATAAGGGCCGACCCCCCAGCAGGGGCCCCTCAGTTTCCAGTCTCCTGTGGATACTTGCCTAGTTGTGTTTACCACTTGTAACACTATCAAGTGTTCAACCACTCTACTCTTACACTTCTATCCAAGCTAAAGTATACTACTTCAACAGTAGTATACTCTTTTATCCTCTACGTCTCCTAGAGTGTGCCACTCTAGTATCTGGTTACTCACTCGGTAAGTAACTAGTCTAAACGTCGGCCTTACTACTTGACGAGTATTAAGGCGAGACGTAACAGAAGGGATCCGGACGGGGTTGCAGTGGGAGTGGGTTTATGACTCACAGGTCGCAAGGGTACACAGGAGGGTGGCCTTGACGTTGGATGCGAGGCCGGTTGAGATGAGGGGTTTTTGGCTGCAACAGCGGCCGCTTGACAAACTGGGGGACGGTCTGGGTCTCTTGGAGCGGGTGGCGGTGGATTAGCAATATACGCAAGGATTAACTCCTTCTGGTTGTTGATCGTAGCACGTCGAGGAGCGATGGCTTCGACAACCGTTGGGTTCTCCTGAATAGTGCGTGTTCTATGTGGGCACAGTTGCTGATCGCAGACCCTCCAGTTGTTGTGGTCCTTGTCCCAGTGTTTGTTGTGAACCTCGGCCGGGTGAAATACATGTGCAGACCTCTGACAAGCTACAGTGTCCCAGGGGTGGAGTTGGTAAGGGGTAGGGAAACTCGCTTCCTGTCCAGGAATCAAACTGCAGGTGCACAATCCAACACTGTCTGCTCAGCCTCCTCAGCCTATTACTGTGTCTTAACCTCCAGGGACACGAGCCCAGGGGAGTTCTGCCTTGGCTTTGTTTCGCCACCTTTCTCTAGCCTCCCACGCTATGAGGTGGACCACTTCTGTCAGTGCCGGGGTTTCGGGTTAGGAGCTTTCCGCGCACTGTACCACTAAAAGTGGCAAGCCTCGAGTTGAATTAAGACCACATCCGATGGTGTGACTAGAGCGTGCACTACGCTAGGCCAACACAGAGGATCTATGTGCGTACCATATGAGAGGGAAGTGATAAACGTGTATGAACTCCAAGGGAAGGGGATGTTGTGCTGGTGCTCATGTAGGAAGTTTCAACCTAATGTTACAACTGAGCATTGAGTAAGGATCAGGGATACGCACGAGATGAGCAGGAGTGCTGACGAGCACTTGTACAGTGAGAGCAGAGCAAAGCTCGACAGTCAGGGCTGGAGACGAGATGTATTGAGTAAAGTATACTACAAACGAAATACAGCAAGGCTTACCTGGAGACAAGAGGTCAAAACTGAGGTCTCCAGGTAGCAAAGTACAGGTCTTATATACATGTATGCAACAATGGAACGAGGGGACAATAGGTAACTAGGGTCGCGAGAGAGCAGGGGAAAACAATGGATGTAAGTACAATAGTGACAGTGGAACAATGGTCGTAAGTACAATAGCGACAGTGAAACAATGGAAGCTATTGTACTGAGGGACAAAGGATGGGTTACAATGCAACGGAGGACAATGGGAACGACATGAGAAGTAAACAGTCCAAAAAAGGAAACTTAGGTGCTGGGTGAACAGCGCCGAATGGGAGCGTTCATAACAGTGAGACAATCAAGTGGTTTGCATACTGTGCTAAAGTCTTTGATAAAGCGTCAATAGAAATTTGCAAAACCACGTAACTTTTGTACATTGGAGGCATTCTGAGGGGTAGGCCACTTGGCAATTCCTTTCGCCTTCACTGGGTCCATCTCCACGCAGTTCACTGAGACCAAAACTCCAAGGTATTTGACTTTGGGTTGCTCAAATTCGCACTTCTCAGGGTTACAGAACAAGTTGTTCTCCTTTAGCCATTTCAGAACTTCACAGACCAGGGTGTGGTGCTCTTCAATACTATTGGTAAAGATGAGGATGTCGTCGAGGTAGCTGGTGACTTTGCCTAGAATGATGAGGTCCTTGAAGATGTCATTCATAAGCACAGAAAATGTGCTGGGCGAGTTGGCTAGTCCAAAGAACATAACATTTGGTTTGAATAACCCTCGTTGGTCACAAAGGCAGCCTTCCATTTATTGCCACTCTTAATCTGCACATTGTTGTAACCCCAGCAGATGTCGAGCTTAGTGAAGTACTTGGCCTTCTTCAATCGATCCATCAGGTCTGACACCAGCGGCAGTGGGTATCGGTTTTTGACCGTGATCTCATTGAGCCGTTGGTAGTCCTGGACTGGACGTAGACTGCCATCCTTCTTTTTGATAAAGAAGAAAGGTGATGACATTGGTGACTTTGACTCCTAAATGTAACCTTTGGCTACGTTCTCTGCAAGGAACTTGTCAAGCTCGGCTTGTTCACTGACAGATAAGGGGTACACCCTCGAGTGGAACATTTTCACATCGGGTACCAGTTCAATTGCGTGGTCGTAGGGTCCGTGTACCGGTAGATGTTCCAATACCTCCTTGGAGAACACGTCGAGGTACTCGTGGTAGTGTTTGGGTACGATTTCCTCGACTGGGTGGATCTCCTTCTTCTGGTACTCCTGTTTGGTGAGCGGTTGTGAATAGGTGTAGGCTGCCGATGCAAACAGTTGTGGAGCTCCATAAAGACATCAACCATCCTCCCATGCATCTATGAGAGACTGTTCTATTCCATCCCACCGTGGTGAGAACCCAGGTGGCCAAGGCCGTTCCTCCGTATCATTGCCATCCTCAGCCATTACAGCTACACATACCCTACCAACCTTCTTGGCCTTCCTCACCCGTTAAGATTCTTGGCACACCGTAAGCTGTACCTCCGTATCACACACTTTAGTCTCAACAGGGTTGGATACCTTCTGGCTAGCTGGGCATGTCTCTGGACATCTCGAAAGGTACAGCGACCCACGCTCCCAGTCTATCTCGGGATTGTGTTCACACAGCCAGTCTAGTCCAATGATTACGTCCTCATCTCCTATGTCCGTGATGGAGTGTATTTCATTAAAGTTCTTGAAACTGCTACTCACCCGGGGTGTGTAAATCCACACAAGTGCTGCTCACCCGGAGGCGGCCGGGCTGACCTACATTACCATATGTGGTGTCCGGCCCTTGCACATATGTAGTGTTACGTCTCGCCTTAATACTCGTCAAGTAGTAAGGTCGACGTTTAGACTAGTTACTTACCGAGTGAGTAACCAGATACTAGAGTGGCACACTCTAGGAGACGTAGAGGATAAAAGAGTATACTACTGTTGAAGTAGTATACTTTAGCTTGAATAGAAGTGCAAGAGTAGAGTGGTTGAACACTTGATAGTGTTACAAGTGGTAAACACAACTAGGCAAGTATCCACAGGAGACTGGAAACTGAGGGGCCCCTGCTGGGGGGTCGGCCCTTATATACTGTTGGGGGAGGGCCGATGACTAAGCAAGTGATGACGTGGCAGCTGACTAACAGGGATGACTAAGGAGGGTAATGACGTGGCATGTACTCTGGGACAGTGGTAAAGTGTATAGGGGGTCACATGGCCAGGTCGAGGGTTCGATCCTGGCCCTCAGCTTGGATATAGTAACTCCCCTAGGTCGAGGGTTCGATCCCTGCTCTGGTCTTTGGTGAGCAAAGTAAGAAAAAGGTTATGCCAGTGTACGTACGTGTTGGCGATCGTAACATTAGCTCCCCCTCCCCCCCTATGATCGTTCTGATCTTCTACACTGGCCATGAACACGGCGCAATCGTTGGTGAACTCGGCATAGTGGAGCGAGCGTCCTTGCGACATGTCTAGAACATAGCGGTCATGGAACTTGTTAAGGATGGTGACTCGAGGGATGGAGTTGGGCCACAGCAGCACGACCAGGTTGACGAAGTGCTTGCTATGGATGTTGAGGTGGTAGATGCGACCAAGCCGGGAACAGATGAGGTACCAATCCTTCCATCGGAAAACGCACAGTTGCCCCTCGGTCCCCGTGGGTCCGTTGTGATAGAGATCCAAGTCCCGTCCCAAGAGGTGAAGGGGGGAACAGTCTACATCGATGGCGAGCCTCTGGTAAGAGGGGAGCCCAATGTTCGAGTCGCTCGTGCGGAGGGTATTGATTCGTTTGAGGGCATCCATAATAGTTGTATAGGCATCCTGCGTGTTACGAGTCCGGCGCCAGAACTCACAGGCTGCCTCGCTTGCCTCGTCGACTGAGATGAGGAACTTGTCGTAGTAGCGGATATCTCCGGTGGGCATCAGCCAGGTCCCGGGGGTGTCATGGTAGCGAACTAGAACATCCTCTAGAAAGAGGATCGTGTGCTCCAATTCGTCCTGCGAAAGTCCGGACCCCAGTGCGTGTCGCGCAATTGACCCAAGGAGGTGGGGACTCCATTCATCGGAAAAGTCATGATTGTGGATGAGTGTGACATTTCCATTGGTTTGGGCAATGGCGAGCCTCCAAGGGATCGGGGCACGTGTGACCCGAGTAACCGTTCCTAGGGCGTAGAAGGTAAAGAGCGGAGGTCGATTTTCATCTGGCGATGGTGTCAACGAGGGTGGTGGGGACGGACCTTCGCCCCCCGAAGGATCAACACGCGTGGACATGCTCGATGAGGAGGATGCGGAGGGCGGGGGAGTGGGTGCCCCTGGAGACATTGGTGTGTTAGGACGAGTGGTTCCAGTTGACGAAGGAGCTGGCAACGGTCATGGGCCAACCTTGGACAGTGCTGACAGACGACGGTTTATGAGCTCTTGAAACTTTGTGGTCCTGTTCAGAGCTGTACCTGAGTCTCAAGCCATTCCGCCCGTCCCTGACGTCGACGCGGAGGGTTCCGGCTCCATAGGTGTAGGAGTTGCCATGGTAGAGCCCGAGGAGGTACTGGTTGTGGGCTCCGTTTCATAGACCGTGGGCAATGTCATCCGGGAGGATGGTGGGAGGAGGTCACGCAGGGCGTGTTCAATGCGAGGAGTTGTCATGTGGCTCATAGCACACTTGGCGATGGAGTGGACCAGGTTATGGATGACTGTAGCCTGTTTGTTGGCCATGTCCTTGAGGCCCTGTGGGGCTCCCACCGCATCGACGAACATGCGCAAGGGTCGGATGAGGTGTTCCATCGTGGCACAGTCGCGGTAGATGTCAGAGTGGGCACAGAAGTGAGTGATCCCGCCTGTGCGGATAAGAACTCGGTTCGTCCATCCGGGTCGGGTAAGGACCCATCCGACTTGGTCTGAGAGCAATCCTTCCTGGTCACTAGGGACAGGGGGTCGAGGGAGCTCTGCGTAAGAGACCGTTTCGGCGACCTGTAGTGTAGGGATTTCCTCCGCCACGCTGGCATAAGGATTATTGACTGCTCGTTGAGGGTTTCGACGGACATAACGAGCTAACCTGTCCTCCTTGACCGGCGGCATGGTGTTCCAGGGGATGATAGCAAGTGTGGAGAGATAGGGAGAGGGAGAACGAGCCCTGCTGAGTCTTTTTCGAATGATGTTAGATATATATATTGCCGTGGCAGTTGGTTTTTTCAATAGTGCAATTTTCTTTATGGTCTGATTCGTGTTTTCGTAGATGGTGTCATATTGCTTTATAGTTTTTTGGTTTTCCAACATGGCGTCATGTTGCATATTTGGAGGTGGAGCCATATCTGGAAAATGGCGCCACTTTTGGATTTGTTGGTTTATAGGGCATAGGTTTGTTCCTTATATCTTGAAGTTAGTTTTGCTGGTTCTTAACTGTTGCTTAACGGCGGGTTTGTGTGCTTGTGCTTGTTGTTTCATTTTGTATGGGAGCGAAGATGGTGCATATATTGTTACACTATTCGAAACCTTGTATGCGAATGGGTAGTGCGAGCGCAATGGGGGCACTAGGCTGGAGCAAGGGTGTCACCAACCCTCAAAGGTTAGTAAGGGTTTAGACCAAGGGTAAGGGTGGGGGTTGGCAAAAGCTTACCCCTGGTCAAACCCTCACCCTTAGCAAGGGTTGAAGGGTATAGCAAGGGTATAGTAAGGGTGTAACAAGTATATCATAAAATATATACATATATATAGAAAGTAATGCAAACCTGTTAGTTTTAACAGTACTGTAGCTTTGCTTGTAGTTATCTACTTATAGACAACTATTTAAACCCCCTACAACATTAATAATAGTAAACTAAACCTTGTCTGTACAAAAAACCCTCAAGGGTTAAGGGTAAGGGTATATAAGGGTAAGGGTGTGGGTTGAAAAGTTGACACCCTTGGCCAAAACCCTTACCCTTGGCAAGGGTAAGGGTTTTTTAAGGGTAGGGTGGGGGTTGGTTTTCAAACACCCTAGGGTCACCCCTGCTCCAGCCTAGGGGGCACCGATTGCGGCGAACCATGGGTCAGCGACGGCGATAGTCACTAGCCAATGGGTAGGTTGTTGAGGGGGAGGTCGAGGTCCTCAAGGCCACTTTCAATGTTGTCGATGCGTGCGAGGAGGGGGGTATCGAGGTTTGCCTCGTCGTCGACCCCTGCTTCATCGTCGTCAAAACGTGTCCAACCGTTTTGTACCGTAATGCTATTATACCACCCATCCCAGTCCGTGGCATTTGCCGTCTGTCCCCACCCGTCCTCCCAATCCTCCCACTCTACTACAGTGTTCTGGTGTACTGTAGGGTCATGAGTGAGGACATAATCATGACTGGGGGTGACACAACATACCCATAATTTCGATGTTGCCGTTGTTGTTGTCCTCATCGTCATCCTCATCGTCGATGGGCCCTACCAGGAGTCTTGCCACCCTGCTTAGCTGTCAGCCTGGCAACAAGCGGCATTGAGGGGGTACGACGCACGGGCAGAGATGATGTGGACGACGCACGTGGTAATCTCCCAGAGGAGGAAGAAGAGGCAGACCGCGGCGACAGTCTGGGTGCCGACGATGAGGCCGACAATGAGGGCGAGGATGGGGAGCATGGTGGCAAGGAATGGGAGCATAAATGATGAGGGAGTGGGTGTGTGTGTGTGTAAATGTGCGAACTTATGACGACGAGGGGTGGCCCTTTTAAGGGCCTTGTGCTGAGTGGTGGGCTCGGCGTTGCTGCAAGTGTAGGTGCTGTGGGAGTTGCGCCTCCAGGTCTTCTTCCGTCAGGTAATACCGGTTGGGCATGAACCAGCCCTGTTCGAGCCAGATGTCCCAGGTGAGTGGAAATAGCCTCCGGAGGTGGTGTCGGATGATGTTCTTCGTGCGGATGGTGCACATCCCACGCCCTCCTTGGTGGTTCGGCCGCTGAAAGATGTAGTAGAGGAGGCTCGAGTTGGCCGCCTTGTCCTGGGTAAAGACCCACCATCCCCCGTTGATGAGTCGGGAGTTGGTGGTGATGTTCGGCACCCCCGGAGGTGCCCGCGTGACGATCGTGATGTGCTGGTAGGAGATGTAGTACATAGAGTCGATGTCGGCCATGGCTGTAGTGGTGAGAGTTGCTGGGGGGTGTTACTTCAACCGATGTTTCTTCTTGTAGGCTCGGAGAATGTCCGGGGCATGCTTGAGATTCGATTCCGGTTCCCACGAATTCTCAAAGGATTCCCATCCCTTCCACATCACAAGGTATTGCATTTGCTTACGTTTACGTCCCGTCGTACGATGATTGATAATTGCCTCAACCTCGTGCTCTTCTTCTCCTTCCATGAGGTCTGGAGGGGGTCTAGGCAGGTCCGGTCCATGTTCCTTTGTCGTACGATATGGGGTTAATAGGGCGGCATGGAAGACCGGGTGTATTTTCCACTTCTTCGGGAGGCTGAGCTTGTACGTCACCGGCCCCATTACCTCCGAAACAGCAAATGGACCTTCTCGTTTCGGGGCAAGCTTTCTATATGGATAAGGAAGCTTGAGGTTGGTGGATTCGAGAAGAACTTTGTCTCCCTTCTTGAAAGTGGGCATCCTCCCTCCGGCGTTCACTGCCATCGCCGCCGCCGCTCTATCGTGGGAAGCAATGGTGTTTTCTTGGCTTTGTTGGAGTTCCAGCAGACGTTGTTCTGTAGCCGGGTGTTTCACCTTGGTCCGGACCGTTCCTACAGCTTCCGGTTGGTATCCATACAGAAGTTCGAATGGGGACTTGCCGGTAGATGAGTGTGTCCATTGATTGTGCGTGAACTCCCAGGCCGGGAGGAACTCGGCCCATTTGGTTGGGTTATTCGCACAGTATATCCGAAGGTCCAGGTCGATCTCCTGGTTGACACGTTCTGTTTGTCCGTCCGTCTGAGGATGGTATGCGGTACTCATGGATGTTTTGACGCCTAGGGCCTGGTGTAGTTCTCAAAAGACCTGGGCTGAGAACTGCGGCCCTCGGTCCGAGATGATCTTGTTGGGTAATCCAAAGCGGCTAAACACGTCCCGCCATAGAAGCTTGGCTGCTTCGACAGCAGTGACTTGTTTATTGCATGCGCTCAGAACGATGGCTTTTGATACGTCATGGTCGACTACTACTTGAATAGCATTGTATCCGTCTTCTGTATCCGGCAGGTCCACAATATGGTCTATGGTGATAACCCGAAATGGCCTAGTGTCTCCGCTGTGTGGGATCGGCAAGAGCGGAGGTTTTGTTGGATTCGTCCTGACTTTGGTAGTCTGGCAAGTGGCACATCCGCGGACATATTCCTGGATATACTTGTCCATGTGTTCCCAGTAGTATTCTCGTTTCACGAGGTCCTTGGTCTTCTGGATTCCTGGATGGGCCATATGCACCGGTTCATGATGTAGCCGTACCACTTCTCGACGGAGATCGTCATTGGGTGGTACGTAGACCTTGTCTTGATATAGGACAATGCCATCGCTGTCCGTCCAGTCCTCCAGTTTCCCATAATCTGGTCGGTGTAAGGTTGTTCCGGTTTTGGATATGAATGGGATAAGGTCCGATGTTTGTGCCTTGTTGTCGCGAATCCGTTCTTGTAGGTCTGTATTGATTGCTTTGGCAAAAAGTTCCTCCCTCAGTATAATAACATCTTTATTGTCATCCTCCCCCCCGTCATGGTCTGGCCTCCTGGACAGAGTATCGGCCTGGACCAGGCTTTTGCCGGGGTTGTGTTTTAAGATGTAATTGAAGGAGTCGAGGAATATTTGCCATCGGGCTTGTCGGCGATTGACTTTATGCGCAGATTTGAAGTAGGTTAGATTCTTGTGATCCGTGAGAACTTCGACTTGATGTGGGGATCCTTGCAGGAAATGTCGCCAGGCTTCGAAGGCTTGGACAATGGCCAGAAGCTCACGATCATATATTTGGTAATTGCGTTCTGCTGACGTGAAAGACTTCGAAAGGAAAGCACAGGGGTGCCAAAATCCCGTCGGCCCTTGTTGTTGTAGGACCGCTCCCGTCGCAACCTTGGATGCATCGCATTCCACCTGGAATGGTGCTAAAGGATCCGGAATCTTTAGGACCAGTTCTTCCATAAATCAAGTCTTCAAGAACTGGAAGGCCAATTCACATTCAGGGGACCAATCGAACACTTTGTCTTTCCGTGTCAATTCCGTGAGTGGGCATGCAATTGTTGAGTAGTCACAGATAAACCTTCGATAGAAGTTGCCAAACCCAAGGAAGGCCTGGACCTGTTTGACGGTTTTGGGTGAAGGCCATTCATGAATGGCTTTGAGTTTGACAGGGTCCATGAGGACTTCTCCCAGTCGTAGAATAACACCGAGGTATTCCACTTCTGTTACTTTGAATTCACATTTTTCTGCTTTTAGGTAAAGATCGTGTTCCTGGAGTCACTTCAAGACTCGTTTTGTGCGAGTCCAGTGCACGTCTAGGTCATGTGACAGGATAAGGATGTCGTCCATATATATGATTAGCCAACCTTCGCGAATCATATCATCGAATATATGGTTCATCATGCTTTGGAAAGTTGCGGGGGCATTGCATAAGCCAAAGAACATGACCATGGGTTCGTATTGTCCTAGTGGAGTGTTGAACGACGCCTTCCATTGGTCACCTTCCTTGATGCGGATGTTGTTGTATCCGGCCCGGATGTCAACCTTCGTGAATATTGTGGCGCCCTGGACCTTGTTGATGAGGTCATCAATGAGTGGCAGGGGGTACACATTCTTGACGGTGGCTTCATTAAGAGCACGGTAATCCTGTACGGACTGTAGTGTGCCATCCTTTTTTGAAACAAAAAAGAATGGTGAGGCAAGCGACGAGGATGATTCCCTAATAAAGCCCTTGGCCATATTTTCATCAATGAACTTCTGCAACTCTTCTTGTTCAGTGACGCTTAGTGGATAGATCTTGCTCTATGTGCGGCGCTTGTGAACATCAAACTCCTTTTTGAGTTCGATCGCATGATCCCATGGGGTTGATGGTGGAAACCTGTCTGCTGCTTTCTTCTCGAATACCGATCTGAACTCGAGGGCATAAGCAGGCAGTAGTTCGTCCAATGGTTTTTCCACTTTATTCTTGCGTGCTTCAATTGCAATCTCTGTTGACTTGTTTGTGCGGTTGACGTAGGCGGTCATCTGTAATAGTCTGTCAATGACCTTTGCTGGACTGTGGGTGAGGGGTTCTTCTTCGAGGATGTCTCCAAGGGTTTCGACAAACGACAAGACTTGGTGTTGCAGCGTTCCTGGTGCCGGTAACCCCCAAACCGTTCCGGGAGGGGGGTCGTGCGTGGCTTGATACTGTTGCAACTTCTGCTGTTCAACAATCATCTTGTTCGAGATGGTGACTGACCCTGTACACCAGTTGATCGTGGGGTTGTAGCGTTTAATCCAGGGCATCCCCAAGATGATGTCGTCTCATCCAAGGTTAGCGACATACCATCGTATAGGAAGTGTCTTGTCCTTGACGATGAAGTTCCCTTCCACTCGATGTGTGATAGTGCCTTGGCGATTGACACTGTCGTTGGCATTTCGGAAGGTAAGGGGTCTTGGAAGTTTTACTGTCGGAAGATTGTACTTTTCGACCAACTTAGCATTGATGATGATCGCATCCGCTCCACTATCCAGCAAACCTTTGGCTTCGATGGCTTTGCCTCCAACCTCGATGTAACCAGGAATGAGAAGGGCATGTCGCCGCTTCATAGTATTCGTCACAATCGAGATACAGAGGTCCGTAATAGGTGGCAGGTCAGGTGTCGATGCTGCTTGCCATCCTAAAAATCCAAGTCGCTATAGTCCGCATGGATAGTATCGATCTGGAGGTTGTCCTGTTCTTGTTCATCGTCCGCCAAATCCCCTTCCTCGTCTGTGTCTTCTGCCAAGGAGTTGTCGCTTGTTTCCATTACTTGTTGCACTTTGTGGGGCGTTTTCCGCATAGACTTGCGTATGGGTTGTTTCGGTCGAGGCCTTGGACAGTCCTTTGCTTGATGTCCAGCCTGGTGGCAATTGAAACATAGATCGTCCTTCAGGTGTCGTGAGCACTCTTCTGTAGTCATCCTGTTGACGTCAGCTGAGGTGCTGGCTTCTGCTTCATCAGCAGTTCCTAACTGGTTTCGTCGTACTTTTTTTTGGCTGGTACGACCTTGGTAGGTTCGTCGTCCACTTGGCTGGGTTCCAGCAAGAGCTTGATCCTGGGTGTTAGCTGTATAAACTTCCACCGTCCGGTGGATCCATTCTTCGACCGTATGTGGGACTGGGTATGAGGTAGAGACGAGTCGGCACAGCCATGCAGGCAATGCTTATCGATAGAAGGCGAGGGCTGCCTTGTCATTGGAGATTCCACTCTTGCCAATGAGGTAGTTGAAACATGCGTTGAATTCACGGATGGTCCATCCGGTTTGTATGCAATGTTTCTGCAAGGCAAGCAATGCATCGTTAGACTCATTGAGAGGGAGAGAATGTACTCCGGAAGTCATGCTCAAACTCTTCCCATGTTTGGATTTCCCTATACCTTGCCTGCTCGATCTTTCATTGTTTCCAAAAGAGTACGTTGTCCCCATCAATATAGGAGAGAGTGGTGGCGATGCAGACCTCGTCTGAAGTGTACCGCCCGGGTTCTCCAAGGAAAAGGAGGAAGATTTGGTCGAGGAAGCTGTTTGTCTTGGATGGGTCTCCATCAAAGACGTCAGGGGCCTTGACTTTTCCTTTGCCTGTTGCCAATCCGGGAAATGCGACTGGGCCCCTCACGGGTCCCAGGCCAGGAGGACCAGGGTGTCGTCGTGGTATTCCGCCGTGCGAAGGACCATTGCCTCCTCCACCTCCACCCCCACCTCCGCCTCCTCCATCAGGGTCTCCAGGGTTTCCTCCCCCATTTCCACCTGCTGGGCTTCCAGGACGATGAGGTGGTCGATGTTCTCCTGGGCTATCTGGTTGGTCAGGTGGGGCATCTCCTCCCTCAGGTCGATTAGCCAGGTCCTTAGGTGCACCCACAGTGCCCCTGGATGTAGATTTATTGGTACCAGAGCCACCAACCACCGTATCAGGATGGTATGGGGCTGTCGATGCCAAACCAAGGAATGCAGAAGGATGGCTACCTCTTGATTGATAGCCTGGGCCAACATTTCCGAAGATGGATGGCTTCCACATTGCAATTCGGTATCCTGTTGTCGCACTTTCCCCTGGGCTGATGTAGTCGTCGATCGAAGGATGCGGGTCCATTCCAGCAGCTGTGTTAGGTCTCCATGGCTCCATAGAGCTAGCCAGTCTTCTAGCAAATTCGAGTGGGTTGAGTTCGCCATCTGGGTCGAGCCAGACGTCTCCTCGGAGACTTTGTATGAGATCCGTAAAAGTTTCACGCCTTGGATCGTATGCTCCCTGGAGGTGTCGTCCGTTGATGTGTAAGTCGTAGAACACCGACTCAGTTGGCCAGATGAGCCCTTCGTCGACAAGTGCCTGTCCGAGCTCATCTGTGAGCTTTGGCTGGGAGGTATATATACTGGACGTAGGTTCCAGCCTTGGGTTGCTTCGCTGTGTTGCTGACATGTCCTCTGAGCCTGATTCTGATTCTGACTGTTCTTCGTGCTGGCCTGTGACCGCTGTTCCTTCTGACCTAGGCTCAGTTGGCTGATCGAGCTCAGAGAGGGTGTTCGGCTTGGGTTCGACTGGTTGTGTGTCACCGAGTTGTTCTGTTTTGTCAACGGGTGGCAGTGGTGGCACTGTAAGGTGAATAGATGCCAAGCGACTCGAGGTAGCGACTGGACTGCTCGTCGGAGTCTGGTTTGGGGGCTTTGGACGGGTGTACTGTGTCCCGTGGGTTTGCTTGATTGCTGCCTCGTTGGCAGTGCTGGGCGTGCTTCGTTGTCCCAAGAGGCTAACTTGGTTAGGTACCTTCTGATACCGTTCTGGACAGAGTGGGAGTTCGCAGTTCTTCCAGTCCTTCCTTCCGGTGCTAAGGATGGCATGATGTTGGTCTCTGTGAAGAGTGTTGTTATATGTGTGTTGACAATTAGTGCAGGATCGTGCCTCCGTACTCATTCAATGCTTCTTATCTGTGTCTTCGGTCGAACAGCTGTAACTCCTCTTGCTGTTTGAGAACAATCCGGAGTTCTTGAATGTCCTTTCCTAGGTCTGGGTCTGTCAAGTGGTTCAGATTGCTCAAGCGGTTTTGCAAGTAGAGAGCGCGGTTGTGCAGGAAGTGTCCATAGTTGAGTGAGCAGTTACCGTGCGGTGTTCGAGGGACTGCACCCCAGTAAGAGAGTGTCTCAAGGACTTCTTTGATACAGCCAATAAGCTCTTTGAGTGTTCCTGTGGTATATCCTTTGACAATGTGTTTGTTGTCTCGGATTTCCTCAAGGTTGGCTAGGACTACTCGAAAGAGGTCTGTAAGATCGATAGGTGCTTGTGGCTTTGAAAAGAAGAGTCCTTGTACTGAGTCTCCGGTGCTTGCAGTAATTGACTGTGGAGAACGCGATGAAGGTGTGTCTCGAGGGTCGACACTGAGAGAGATTCCGGAGTTTCGGAGGTTGGTTCGGTCTAGTTCCGTTAGAGGGACGTCGTTCCAGTTGGGTCCGTCAGGGAAATATCGAGGGATTGTGGCTGAACTTCCTGACCAGTGGCGATCTGGGATTGGTGTAGCTGGTCTCAGTATTTGCGTCTGTCCGATGGTCGAGGTGGGTGAGATCCTTGACGATCCTGAATGTGAACGACTGGTTGGTTCTCTGAATGGGAACCTGTCTCCATTAGAGTCGTAGACGTTGAGGAACCTTCTCCTCTCTTCTTCCTTACTTGATCCTGACTTCCTAAGCTTTGACTTAGGTGGCAATGGCAGCGGTGTGGGGATTACTGGCGGCGGAGGCTCTACTCTGACTACCAGTGGTACAGGCTGTACTGTTGCTTGGGATCCCCTTGTGTTCCCAAGGGCCAACACTTGTCAACGATAGTCCTCGCTGTCTCGAGGGGGTACTGGTGGTGCACGGTGGGTGTGACTTCTGGGAATGTCCTTCCAGATATTCAACGGTTGCGTACCTTCTGGGGCTACAGGTGCTCCTGGTGCTCCTGGAATTGAGTAGTAGTACCAAGTGTTGGGGTTGTGTTGTTGTGCCACTGTTATATCTCTACTGAGCTTCGGGCTACCAGCCTCTCGGTCTTCTTGAACGTCCTGTTCAAGGTACGAAGGTTTCTACCGAGCTTCGGGCTACCAGCCTCTCGGTCTTCTTGAATGTCCTGTTCAAGGTATGCTCACTACGTCACTTCGTCGACATAGGCTTCGTGGTCTTGCTATTGCGCAATGACCTTGGTCCTCTTGAACGTCCTGTTCAAGGTGTGTTCACTACATCACTACGTCGACGTAGGCTTGTATACAGACGTCGCCGACAGGCAAGGTCTGTCTTGATGATGTTGGGGTACTCTGCACCTAGGTAGGTGGAGTGGTTAAGTTTCCAGTCTAATGTTACGTCTCGCCTTAATACTCATCAAGTAGTAAGGTCGACGTTTAGACTAGTTACTTACCGAGTGAGTAACCAGATACTAGAGTGGCACACTCTAGGAGACGTAGAGGATAAAAGAGTATACTACTGTTGAAGTAGTATACTTTAGCTTGAATAGAAGTGCAAGAGTAGAGTGGTTGAACACTTGATAGTGTTACAAGTGGTAAACACAACTAGGCAAGTATCCACAGGAGACTGGAAACTGAGGGGCCCCTGCTGGGGGGTCGGCCCTTATATACTGTTGGGGGAGGGCCGATGACTAAGCAAGTGATGACGTGGCAGCTGACTAACAGGGATGACTAAGGAGGGTGATGACGTGGCAGGTACTCTGGGACAGTGGTAAAGTGCATAGGGGGTCACATGGCCAGGTCGAGGGTTCAATCCTGGCCCTCAGCTCGGATATAGTAACTCCCCTAGGTCGAGGGTTTGGTCCCTGCTCTGGTCTTTGGTGAGCAAAGTAAGAAAAAGGTTATGCCAGTGTACGTACGTGTTGGTGATCGTAACATGTAGCCTCATCTGACGGTCGGCCGGTCACCAGCCATGGTACAGTACAGCTGTCCGGCCGGGACCCATCACTTTTTATGTCTATTTGTGATTCAGGCAGTGTGCATTTGTGCTGGTCTTATTGGTACATATATTAAAATCCATCTTGAGAGTTTGTAAATGATATATCAACCGAATCATTCTGGGCAACTCAACGGCCGGCCGGTAGGTCGTCATCTCCTGTATAGCTGCCCGGCCGGTCCGCCGTCTGTAGGCTGTTATGCTGTATGGCCGGGTCCTCGGCACAAATACTGGGGCTGTTTAGGAGCCTGTACCACTCTGGAGGATTTATGCCAGGTTCTGAAAGGATGTTCCGAGTCTAAACCATGGCTTCCGGATACAATCTGCACAGTTATGGTGGTATATGCGGGCTGCAAGCGTTTGAGACCCTCCGGCCGGGCAAGTCTTGTACCTGTATGTGCTGTTGAGCCGGTGGGTGCTCTGAGGACTTTTTGTCCTGCAGCATTGTGTACACAGATCTGGTAGCTGCCTGGTCAGTCATCCAGTGATGGTTTGTCCCTTCTCTGATGTATAGACAGGTACAATAGCAATGCCAGTCCCATTGTCACAACGAGTGGGTGGTCCGTAAAGTCCAACAAGTGGATGGTCCGTAAAGTCCACATGGATCAATGCCAGTGGCGAACTTGAAGAATATACCAAGCCCTTCTAGGTGAGGCACTTACATAACAGCAAGACTCCCTCCTTTGTGTTGTGCACAGCCATTTTGAAGCACATCTTTGAAATAAGTTGATAGGAGTTGGGTCACATAGTGGCCGGCCGGGCAGCACATCCAGTAGGGATGTGTCGCCCGGCCGGCCAACACCATCTCAGATAGTACTGCCCGGCCGGTTCTGCCCTGGCATATGGAAGGGATTGTACCCATGAGACATCCGGACAGTTTCCGGATCTCTTGTACATACAGAATGTCTCTTCTGGGTCAGCTCACAATACTCGGGACGAGTGGCAGAGCAATGAAAATAAGAGCATCGCAGACCAGCCGGGCAGCACATCCAGTAGGGATGTGTCGCCCAGCCGGCCAACACAATTCCGGATAGTACTGCCCAGCCGGAGTGCACTTGGAAGTTGTATTTTACATAGTTGATCAGTATTTATCAGGAGGGCACAGTGCTCTATTGTCAAGGTATGATGGTATAACAGCTGTATGGGACGCGAACGTGCATCGTGTTACATGGCAAACATCATTTTACATGTACTACAGTCAAATGCATGAGGCACTGTCGTCTATTCAATGGGCTCTGTGTTGCCCATTCGTCCGGTGACGGCCCGGAGCTTCACCTCCTTCTCTTCCAAATGCTGCATGTTGGTGTCTGCACTGCGGTCGACTCTCCGGTTCCATTCCTCTAAGTCTTCCTGGAACAACGGCATGGGTGGAGCCTGTGAAAGGTGATTAGATACTGCTACACATAATGTACGGACACTTACAACAGATGGCGGAGGATCTTTCCACCATCTTGGACACTGTTCTCCAATAGGTCCCTGGGACGTCCACTCCCACCACTCAGCAAAGCCCCACGGGTGTGGGTTGCTCAGCACTCCATTCGTGATATGGCTGGTTGCAGTGTGGAATGCAACAGAGTCGAGCTTGTCCAGCCTGAACACAAGGTTTCGGCCGCTCCATTCTATAGCTGAGAGTAAGACGGATAGTGCGGGGTATACTTCTGTTTGATCCACTGTGTCCCGGGGGTTGGAGGACTGGAGAGCGATTGCTCCGGAAAGTCCTGGGGCATGTATAGCCACCCACTATAATGTTGTGAGCTACAGCTCCTAGAAAACTGTCACAGACACTCTGCATACCATTTCTCTGGCTAGGCCATAGTTCCAGCGGCGGGTTGTCAGAATGTCCGGATGTGCTGGAAGTACAGACAGTGCCCGCCCGATGCGAGCCATGACCAAAATGACTTCAGCCCTGGCAGCCCAAAGTGCGGATGCAGCAAACAATGGCTGTGGCGATGTGCCTCCTTCGGACGACATTGAAGACATTGTGGAAAACGTCTTCAGAGTTGTGTGTTGTGTTCCGAAAGTGCCAGATGCTTGGGATGATGTGTAGCAGTGTTATCTACCATCCTGTCCTCAATCAGTACAAGGGCACCTAAAAGAAGCAAATTATCGCCGAGGATTTACGTGACTTGGATAGGTTCGATGCTGTCAAACCTATCATCACAGGCACAAAGACTTAATATCGAATCCCTCGGAAGCAGCCGGTGTGCTGCGGCACTGTCCTCCATTGCCACATAAGCTGGGACATTACAAAGTCTTGTCCCTCAGCCTTGCCAGCTCTCTACCACCATCACATCTCGCGACCCCAGTCTGTAAGTCTTTATTCACTATAGCAAACAGAACTAATAACATATTCCAGATAGATGGATCACTACCAACCATATTTCGACATTCCAACCAGCGACATCACCTTGGCAATTTATGCCTTTCTGGCAGATATAAACTCCCTTTATTACCCCTACAATGTGTGGCACGTCCGAGACATTATCGACCAATTTCTAGGCATGGTGGCGTGCCTTCCCCCTTCTATTTCCTTCGACAAGGTGGATGGGTATTTTGTGCGTGTTTACTTCTACCTTGTGGACAAACCACCTGGTCGGCGCCCTCAGCTCACAATCTTCCGCAACTTCACGCAGCAATATTCCCGCATCACCCGCACCCGCGCTGTCCAATTCTGGCTCACCAAAGCCCAGACATGGTGTCAACTCCACGAAACGTTTCATTGACGACTTGATCTCCTCCGGGAGGTCAACGACATGTGGCCAGATCCGGAAGCCGACCGCGAGGAGATTGAGAGCTCCCTTCTGTCCCATGTATGGATCACGATCAACCGGGGCTTTGCCTTGACTGGCCTGAGTACTGCATACAATAGCTGTAAAATTTATATCTCATATTTATCCCTTCTTATTCAACTGACACTATTTTTACCAGATACCTTTGTTGAGCAGTACGGGGTGTACTGGGATCCACCTACTCTGGTGCCCCCGTGGTGGTATTAGCCAGCTCCGATGTTCAGGTATGATGGTGCATCATGTCTGTCAGACGTCTGCATATGCGTCATCTGTACGCATGAGAAGGGTTAGGCTGGGAACGTCCTGCACAAGAACATGGACTGATGTTTTTGTTTTGTTCTCGCATGTATCAGCTCGGACGTAGTCTGTATCTGTGCGTCGTTCGAATGACGAAAAGTGCATTACAGAGTCCGTAACCGTTTCACATGTGTGCTACAAGACAAAGTCTGTGTGTGCTTTCAGAAAAGCCTGGGATGCGTGGTTACCAAGGTTAGTCCACATGGTGGCTTGGCGTAATGCAAATGCTATATACCCTGGTGTTTGTCCACTCTCGGACCATGTCCTCCATCTCTCTGACTGTGTGACGAAGAACCAGATTGTACAGTCCATTTCTAAGGGCACCAGAATGCTTTCCTCCTCCCATCGACACTTCCAGGCATATGCCCGAAGCCAAAGCATCCAACGGACTGGTGATCCGAATTATGAGTATGTCTCCCGGAAAGCGTAAAGTATACTCACATTTCTGAAGCCATGTGGTCCGCTGTGCATTCTCCGCATCTTCAACATACCATATCTACAATGTATGGACATTCCGGAGGCCATGTGTAAAGTGTTCAAGTACTGCTGTAGTGACTCCAAGGTCCTCCCTTCGTATTTCCTTGTATCGGGTGAGAAGGTCCTCGCGGCGTGCCATCTAGCTCGACGGTCAGGGCTGGAGACAAGGTGTATTGAGTGAAGTATACTACAAACGAAATACAGCGAGGCTTACCTGGAGACAAGAGGTCGAAACTGAGGTCTCCAAATAGCAAAGTACAGGTCTTATATACATGTACACAACAATGGAACGAGTGGACAATAGGTAACTAGGGTCGCGAGAGAACAAGGGAAAACAATGGATGTAAGTACAATAGTGACAGCGGAACAATGGTCGTAAGTACAATAGCGACAGTGAGACAATGGAAGCTATTGTACTGAGGGACAAAGGATGGGTTACAATGCAACGGAGGACAATGGGAACAACGTGAGAAGTAAACAGTCCAAAAAAGGAAACTCAGGCGCTGGGTGAACAGCGCCGAATGGAAGCGTTCATAACAGTACCCCCCTCCTAAGGGTTGTGCCTTCACAACTAAGCCTTGTTAAGAGGGCCAGGGGCCATTGGATGTGTAGAATGGAATTTCTGTACCAGTTGCGGTGCATTTGCCAGGTCCACTGCATCCTCCCAACTGTCGTGCTCTGGGCCCCAACCCTTCCAATGCACGAGGTACTGCAGTTTCTTCCACCGCCCATACCGCCGTGACTCTAGGACACCTTCCACTTCATACTCCTCCTCCCCTTCTACTTCGATCGCAGGTGGCTCTGGAGGGTGTCGTCCAGGGAGTCGACTCTCTTTGTGTGGTAGTAAAAGTGACACATGGAATACGGGGTGGAGTGCAAGGTCCTTGGGGAGCCTGAGCTCATAAGCTAGGTTGCCCACCTTGCGTTTGACTTGGTACGGTCCAGCATACCGGTCCACCAGTTTCCTCGAGACTCCTGGAACACAGAAGTTCCTCGTGTCGAGCCACACCTTCTGTCCTTCCTTAAACTCTGGGGCCTCACGGACGTAGCGGTCATAGTGCTCCTTCATCCGTTTGGCCGTTAGAGTCAAGGCAGCGGTTGCATCCTCCCTTGCCTGCCGCAACTCCTCTCTTCGTTCGTCTGCCATGGGCACTGCCGTAGACAACATCGGAATGTGGAACTGGGGTTCAAAGCCGTACATCAGATAGAACGGCGAGTACCCCATTGACGAGTGTTGGTGTGAGTTAAAGGCAAACTCTGCAATCGGCAGCCACTTGACCCAGTCGTCGCGGTGTCAAGAGCAGTACATTTGTAAGTAAGCCTCTATCTCCTGGTTCCATCGTTCCGATTGGCCATCTGTCTGGGAATGATAGGCAGTTGACATTGTGCTTTCTATACCAAGGCCTTTGAGGATCGCACGGAAGAGCTTGTTTGAGAACTGGGGACCACGATCGGAAATGATCTTTCGTGGTAGTCCATGCAGACGGAAGTGTTCTCGGATGAAGTTATCTGCAGCTCCTTCTGTGTCGATCTCCTCGGTGCACGGAATAAGATGGATCATCTTTCCATGCCGATCAACGATAAGTTGTAGTGCATTGAAACCATCTACGTCTGGCAGTCCGGTGATGAAGTCGCAGGTTACTACCTGGTCTGGGCCATCGGGGATCTCGTTGGGCTGGAGAGGACCGTGCGGTTTGGTGTGTGATGTTTTACCACGACGGCAAGTGTCGCAGGTGTCCACATAGTCCTTAATAAACTTGCCCATGCCCGGCCACCAGCAGTTACAAGTAACCAACTCCATCGTCTTGGCCTGTCCCGGGTGTCCGGCCGGTGGAAGGTCGTGGTGGATGCGTACAATCTCAGCACGCAGTGCATCATCCTTGGGGACATAAACTCGGCCACAATAGAGAAGCAGGCCTTGCTCAGTGTTCCAGTCCACCAAGGCGTTCTGGAGACGCGCTGGTCCCAGACTGTCAAGTTTGCTAAGTGCTTCCACCACATCCTGCTCACGATCTCCACACTCACGGATACGTCGAAGCAGTGCCTTGTCTGGGACCACTGACAGGTGCCCTCGCTTGGCTGCCAATACTCGGAAACGTTCGGGTTGCAACAGGACACGTCCAACATTGTCATCTGCATCATCTCGCTGGTGGTCAGGCCTGCGCGACAGTGCATCGGCCCTACCGTTGGAGGTGCCAGGTTTGTGTGAGATGACAAAGTCGAATCGCGACAAGTAGAGAGCCCATCGTGCCTGCCTACAGGTGAGGTTCTGTGCTGTACGGCAGTACTTGAGGTTTTTGTGGTCCGACTGGATCTCGAACACGCTGGGTAGTCCTTCGAGATAGTGGTGCCAGGCTTGCAAGGCACGGATGATGGCAAGCATCTCCTTGTCGTAGATCTCGTAGTTGCATTCCGCATCGTTCATCAATTCGGAGTGGAAAGCAACGGGGTGCCATTTACCATCCTCCCCCTCCTGAGACAGAACCGCACCCATTGCGAAGCCTGAAGCATCGACTTCAACCCGAGTGTTGCGGTCTGGATCGTACATACTCAGGACAGGGCTCTCGGTGAAATGATGTTTGAGCTCCTCAAAGGCAGACTGCTCCTCTTCTCCCCATTGCCATGCGGTGTTGCCCGTGAGGCGATCCAAAGGTTTGCAGATGGCACTGAAGTCCTTAATGAACCGCCGGTAGAAATTCGCAAAGCCGCAGAATTTCTGTACGTCTGAGGCGTTCTGAGGGACTGGCCAGTCTGCGATACCCTTGACCTTTACAGGGTCCATCTCCACACAGTTCTCTGAAATGAGAACACCAAGGTATTCCACCTTGGGCTGTTCGAACTCACACTTCTCCGGCTTACAAAACAAGTCGTTCTCCTTCAGCCACTTCAGGACCTCTTGCACCAGAGTGCGATGCTCCTCCATGTCATTGGTGAAAATGAGGATGTCGTCGAGATAGATAGTGATTTTGCCTAAGATAATGAGGTCCTTGAAGATGTCGTTCATAAGTGCAGAGAATGTGCTGGGCGAATTGGCTAGCCCAAAGAACATGACATTTGGTTCGAACAGTCCCCGGTTGGTCACAAACGCGGCCTTCCACTCATCGCCAGCTTTGACCCGCACGTTGTTGTACCCCCAGCGGATGTCAAGCTTTGTAAAGTACTTGGCCTTTTTGAGTCGATCCATCAGGTCCGAAACCAGTGGTACTGGGTAACAGTTCTTAATGGTAATCTCGTTCAGCCATCGATAGTCCTGGACTGGATGCAGACTGCCATCCTTCTTTTTGACAAAGAAGAACGGCGAGGACATCGGTGACTTCGACTCCTAAATATAGCCCTTGGCCACATTCTCGGCAAGAAACTTGTCAAGCTCAACTTGTTCACTTGGTGATAGGGGATACACCCGGGAGTGGAACATTTTCGCGTCTGGCACTAGTTCAATTGCATGGTCGTAAGGCCCGTGTTCTGGTAAGCATTCAGATGCTTCCTTCGAGAACACATGCAAGTACTCGTGGTAGTGCTTTGGTACGATCTCTTCGACAGGGTGAACCTCCTTCTTCTGGTACTCTTGCTCAGCGAGTTGTTGAGAGTATGTGTACATCGCTGAAGCAAATAATTGTGGAGTACCATAAAGGTGTTGTCCATTATCCCATACGCTGAGAAGAGACTCCTCAGTTCCATCCCACCGTGGCAGGAATCCTGGTGGCCATGGCCGTTCCTCATCTTCTCTATCCTCCTCTGCCATCACGGCTGCACGTATCCTTCCAACCTTCCTGACCTTCCTCACCCGTCGAGAACCTTGGCGCACCATAAGCCGTACCTCCGTATCACGCGCTTTGGTCTCAACAGGTTTGGATGCCTTCGGGTTGGCCGGACACATCTCTGGACATCTCAATAGACACAGTGAGCCACATTCCCAATCTACTTCAGGGTTGTGCTCGCGTAACCAGTCCAGGCCGATGATCACATCCTCCTCTCCAATGTCTGTCACCACAAACACCACCTTCTCCCGGTGGTCTCCAATCACCATATCCAATACGGTGACCTCACTAATTGTCCCATCGTGGTTCTCTGTACCGTCAATGTTGTATAGAGGAATTGGCCTTGCCAACTTCCTCGTCATAACACGATTTTCTACTACAAAACGTCTATGTAAGAACTTAGTTGTAGCTCCACTATCTACCATAGCTACGATGTCCTTATGCCGCTGCTTGCCGATTAACCGTACTGGTATGTGAAAGTGTTGACCATTATGATTCACTTCATACACGAACAATGAACCTAGTACAGAAAACCGACTATTACTACAAGAGCCAGCACGTGCAGCGTCCAATGCGGCTCAAATCAAAAACCCTCCTTCTTGTCCACCACCATAAGGGCAGCGATTTTCTCCTCCATCGCCTTAACCTGCACTCGCAGTGTGTTGATCTCCTCGGTCCCGGCTGACGACGATGATGTGGTTTGCGGTTTGTTGACCCTAGGCTTGGGGCACTGGAACGAACGGTGTCCTTCTTCACCACAGTTGAAGCAGGTACCTTTGAAGGGTTTCCTACTTGTGCCCGTAGCCACTGCCTTTTTGCCTTTCTTCTTCCATCCAAACTGCTTCGGCCGTTCTTCTTCTCGCATGGCCAGGGCCTGATCAATCGACAGGGCCACCTTCTGGATCTTCTCGACGGTGTCGATGTCGTGGGCTCCCTGCGCGAAGATGTCCTTGATCTTGTAGGGCAGGCCGGTGTGATAGCGTTCATGCTTGTCATAGTCGCTAAAGTCCGTGCGGGCAGCGATGGCATTGAACTCGGTTGTGTAGTCCTTGACCATGCCGAGCCTGTGCAAGGTCTTGCACAACTTGGTGAGTTCCGCAGTGGCAGCTTGTTTATCATCTGCCACACAGAAGTGTGCCTTGAAGTCAGTTTCAAAAGCCGCATAGTCTGCCCAGGGCATCGTGCCCATGGTGACCTTGACGATAAACGGACCGGCCCATGCAGCAGCTCCCTCCGTTAGCTTGTTGAGAACTGTGACCCAACAGATCTGCGCATCGACACCTTGAGCCGTTAGAGTGGTGTGATAGATCTGAGCCGAGGCGACAAAACGAAGACCATCTTGTGCGGATTTTCCATCGTATTCTCGTGGAGCGAGCTGGTTGAGGAGTTTGGAGATGTCGAACAGTGCAGGCACAGGGGTGGTCATAGCTGGAGCAACCCTCGGTGCGGGTGATGGTGCCCTACTGGGAGACGATGAGGATGAGGATGAGGATGAGGGTTCTGAGGGGGTGTTGAGGACAACGGTCTCTCGTTCTGACTTTGGTTCGACGACTGGTTCCTCTGGCTCTTCTGACTCCGGTTCCCTTTCGGTCTTTGGGAGTCTAGAGGTCGAAGCAACTGGCGATCGGTCTGACAAGGATGCAATATGTTGTCGAACAAGTTCTAATGTGACAGGAAGGGAGATTTCTCCGGTGCGAGGGGATCCGGATGGGGTTGCAGCGGGAGTGGGTTTGCAACTCACAGGTCGCGAGGGTACACGGGAGGGTGGCCTTGATGTTGGACGTGAGGCCGGTCAAGATGAGGGGTTCTTGGCTGCAACAGCGGCCGCTTGACAAACTGGGGGACGGTCTGGGTCTCTTGGAGCGGGTGGCGGTGGATTAGCAATGTGTGCAAGGATTAACTCCTTCTGGTTGTTGATTGTAGCACATCGAGGAGCGATGGCTTCGACAACCGCTGGGTTCTCCTGAATAGTGCGGGTTCTATGTGGGCACGGTTGCTGATCACAGACCCTCCAGTTGTTGTGGTCCTTGTCCCAGTGTTCGTCGTGAACATCGGCTGGGTAAAATACGTGTGCAGACTTCTAACAAGCCATAGTGTCCCAGGGGTGAAGTTGGTAAAGGGTGGGGAAACTCGCTTCCTGTCCAGGAATCAAATGGCAGGTGCACGATCCAACACTGTCTGCTCAGCCTCCTCGGCCTATTGCTGTGTCTTAACCTCCAGGGACACGAGCCCAGGGGAGTTCTGCCTTGGCTTTGTTTCGCCGCCTTTCTCTAGCCTCCCACGCCGTGAGGCGGACCACTTCTGTCAGTGCCGGGGTCTCAGGTTAGAAGCTTTCCGTGCACTGTACCACTAGAAGTGGCAAGCCTCGAGTTGAATCAAGACCACGTCCGATGGTGTGACTAGAGCGCACACTATGCTAGGCCAACACAGAGGATCTATGTGCGTACCGTATGAGAGGGAAGTGATAAATGTGTATAAACTCCAAGGAAAGGGGATGTTGCGCTGGTGCTCGTGTAGGAAGTTTCGACCTAATGTTACAACTGAATGTCAAGTAAGGATCAGGGATACGCACGAGATGAGCAGGAGCGCTGATGAGCACTTGTGCAGCGAGAGCGGAGCAAAGCTCGACGGTTAGGGCTGGAGACAAGGTGTATTGAGTGAAGTATACTACAAACGAAATACAGCGAGGCTTACCTGGAGACAAGAGGTCGAAACTGAGGTCTCCAGGTAGCAAAGTACAGGTCTTATATACATGTACACAACAATGGAATGAGCAGACAATAGGTAACTAGGGTCGCAAGAGAACAGGGGAAAACAATGGATGTAAGTACAATAGCAACAGTGGAACAATGGTCGTAAGTACAATAGCGACAGTGAGACAATGGAAGCTATTGTACTGAGGGACAAAGGATGGGTTACAATACAACGGAGGACAATGGGAACGACGTGAGAAGTAAACAGTCTGAAAAAGGAAACTCAGGCGCTGGGTGAACAGCGCCGAATGGAAGCATTCGTAACAGGCACCAAAGGTTACCAGTGGACAATTGATCCTTGCTGTCGAGGAAACGGCGGATACGTGCCTCACACTTCCGGGCCACGCACTTGAAGACGTGCGAGCGATGATCACCCACATACTCGATCTCCGGCATTGGCTCGAAGAAGGCGTAAATGGGCGAGTCCCATTTCACCATCATGATCTCTGTTGAGGCATGCCGCAAGAAGTTAGGACACTCCCACAGCGGTGCATAATAATGGGCAATGTGAACACATACCGAGCTCCTCCTGCTCATCCAGGACCAGCACTTCCTCCTCGTCTTCATCATCACTGCTCAACTGGTCCCCTGATTGCTTCTCACCACCAGCATCTTCATCATCGCTGTCGATCACGGTGATCCCTTGACGCACGTGTTCAGCAAGTTCTTCTTCTTCCATTTGAATGGTGGTGTGGTGCCGGGATGTGGAGGCACCTGCTGATGAGGTGTTGGTGGTAGAGGGGCCAGCTGCTGTGGTGCCTCGATGATGACTCATCGAAGCCCCTGAGGCCGAGGTTTTTGGTGCCGCATTATTGGCCTTCTGCTTCTTGTTAGATTTTCCACGGTTGTTCGTGCCACGTGTGCATTTACGGGTGGACTTGGGCATCTCAATGGACTTGAAAGTGTGAAGGATAATTGGGCGGGTATGGATAGGTGTGTGGAGTCTTTGAGGCATAGGTTGCGGTGTTAATTTTTCAATAGCTTGAGGTTAAATATGTCGAGCGGACACAGGGTCTGGGATCCTTTTTTGGCAAGCATGCAGTGGCTCAGACTTTGCAATGTAAATTAAAACTGTACAGTATTACCCATATATGGCATTTCTGACAACTGGGGGGAGGTCTGCAAGCTCCGACAGGGTGCTACCGTGCGTCCTTGGAAGAGATATGGCTCAGGTGGCTGTGCACCCGCGCCTCGGGTTGCGGGTTGTGTATGGGTTAGGCAGGTGTAAACCTGCACCCACACCCATGGCCCAACCCCACAGACACCCACATGGGTTTTGACCATCCATGGCCCTCCCTACCAATGACCAGAGCAGGGATCGAGCCCTTGACCTAGGGGAGTTACTATATCCGAGCTGAGGACCAGAATCGAACCCTCAACCTGGCCATGTGACCCCCTATACACTTTACCACTGTTCCAGAGTACCTGCCACGTCATCACCCTCCTTAGTCATCCCTATTAGTCAGCTGCCACATCATCACTTGCTTAGTCATTGGCCCTCCCCCAACAGTATATAAGGGCTGACCCCCCCAGCAGGGGCCCCTCAGTTTCCAGTCTCCTGTGGATACTTGCCTAGTTGTGTTTACCACTTGTAACACTATCAAGTGTTCAACTGTCACAGCTGATAGACTGTGCCACCAAACAAACAAACAGAAGGCTTACTGATGGAGGACACAGGTGGTGACAACAGAAAACAAAGTATAGATTGTCTAGACTAGAAGACGCAGTGGGGCAGGGGCTGTTAAGCTGCCTACAGTGGAAGGGATGGATGAACAGAAGACAGAATCTAAGGTTCATAGCCCCACATCACAGCCCTTATATACTACATGGCAACGGCGCACAGACCACCCTAAGTTTAGGGCAGGTTCTGGGACCTGTTGCAGGTGAGAATCCGATCTAAAGGAAAAGATAAGATAATGAGAAAGATAAGATAACCTTGCTCTGATAAGATTGTAACCGAATTGGGGTAACCCCATGCTAGGGTCTTGGTGCTAGCTCGGGACAAACAGAGGGTAAACATTGGTACAACTAAATGTGGTGCAAAAAACCATGACATTAACGTAGTCCTTGATAAACTTGCCCATGCCCGGCCACCAGTAGTTACGAGTGACCAACTCCAACGTCTTAGCTTGCCAGCAGCTCTTTGCAGTGTTCGATGTTTTGTACTGGCTCCCAGGTTGCGTCGCTGACATCGTATCCTTCCCATTTGACCAGGTACTGGACATATCCTCGGTGGGTTCTCGAGTCGAGTATCTTTTCTACTCCATACTCATCATGTCCTTCAACGTCGATGGGGTCTGGCTTGGCTGGGTTTCGATCACCAATCTTATTCTCATGGTAAGGAATGAGTTTTGAGGCATGAAAAATGGGGTGGACCTTGTTCTGGTGTGGCAACTGGAGTCAGAAATCCGCTGGTCCTATCTGTTCGAGGATGTCGTAAGGCCCAAAGTTCTTGGCCGATAGTTTTGCAGAGGACTGCTTGATCTTGAGGTCTTTTCCCTTGAGAAGTACCTTGTCCCCAACCTTGAATGGGACTTCACTCTTGTGCCAATCGTAGTACCATTTCATCCGTTCAGCGGCAAGGGCTAGTGAGGACTGTGCCTGTTCTCAAGCTTCAGTATAGTTTTTGAAGACTTCTTCGAGGCTTGGGAATCCTAGGTCTTCGTGCACGTCTGGGGCCATTCTGGGGTGGTAGCCATACTCGACAAAGAAAGGGGAGAGACCCATAGATTCGTGTGCAGCATTGTTGTATGCAAACTCTGCGGTGGCTAGTAGGGTAGCCCAGTTGTCAGGTCGGTGTTCAGTGAATATCCGTAGATACTGTTCCAGTGACTGGTTGACTCATCCAGTCTGCCCATCAGTCTGAGGGTGGTATGCTGTCAACATTGAGGCTCATATACCAAGCTTTTTGCAAAACTCCTTGAAAAGTGCACTTGTAAACTGTGTTCCCCTATCTGAGATGATCTGTCGAAGAAGTCCATGTAGCTTTAGGATCTGTTCGTATATCAACTCGGCTGCGTCTGAGGCTGAGAAGTGATCATCGCATGCAAAGAAGTGGGACCGTTTGGTCAATCGGTCCACCACAACAGCAATAGCTGTGTACGTGTTGGCATGTCTGTCATAGGATTCGGGAAGCTGAGTGATAAGGTCTATACTCCAGACTTCCCATGGCCCGGCTGGTACGTCATTTGGCTGTAGTAGGCCATATGGAGGAACACGTGAGGCCTTGTTTCGTTGGCAAGTATCACAACCTTTGACATACTTCTTGACATTGACAGTGATCCCTGGCCACCAGTAGTTGTGGGTGATTAACTCCTGTGTCTTCCATCGACCTGGGTGTCCAGCCAGTAGCATGTTATGGTGGAGCTTGAGTAGGTCTAGTCGCAGTTGTCTATCCTTTGGGACGTAAACCTTTCCTCTGTGGAGGAGTAAACCATTCTCGAAGTTCCATTCCTGTAGTGCTTTTCCAAACTCCCGGGGGCCGCTGTTGAGCAGTGACTTGTAATCCTTGGTCATTGTGTCATCTTCTAGTGCCTTCTTGATCCTTTCGAGTAGTTGTCCATCGTCAACTTCTGAAGCGTGGCCTGGTTGTATTGCCTTGATAGCAAAAAACTCTGGTTTCAACAGGCTTTGTCCAATGTTGTCACTGCTTACCCCCTCTTCATGATCTGGCCTCCTGAACAGAGGGTCTGCATGAAGCATTGTCTTTCTGGGGTGATGTCACAGATTGAAATTGAAATGTGAGAGGAAGAGGCTCCAACATGCTTGTTGTCAAGTAAGCTTCTGGGCTTGTCGGAAGTAGGTCAAGTTGAGGTGGTCAGACCATATTTCGACTGACATTGGGTGTCCTTCGAGGTAGTGTCGATATTCCTCTAGTGCCCGTATGATTGCCAACAGTTCCTTGTCATAGATCTCATAGTTGCGTTCATGTTCATTTAGTGACTTAGAATAGAACGCAACGGGGTGCCAGAGGTTGTCCTCTCCTAGTTGTTCCAGCATGGCTCCCGTTGTGAAATCAGATGAGTCTGTTTCTAGATGGAAGGGGGCCGTGTCGCTTGGGATTTTCAGGATTGGGGCTGTTGTGAAGGCCATTTTGAGGGCTTGAAAGGCATTCTCCTGTTTCTCTTCCCACTTCCAAGGCGCGTCCTTGCAGGTAAGCATCATTAATGGCCGAGAAATCTTGGAGAAGTCCTTGACAAAACATCGGTAGAAATTGGCCAGGCCTAGGAAAGCTTGTACATGCTTAACCTTGGACGGTGTTGGCCAGTTTTTGACACCTTCGACCTTGGCAGGATCCATAGTAATTGAATCCTTCAAGATAATGAGACCCAAAAACTCGACTGATGGCTGCTCAAACTTGCACTTTTCTGGCTTAACAAAGAGGTCGTTGGCTCGCAACTTCTCTAGAACCCATTCTGTAAGTTGCCTGTGTAGGGTAAGATCATCTGTGAAGATGAGGATGTCATCAATGTAGACGATGACATGTCCTGTGGCGATCTTTTCCTTGAGAACCTCGTTCATCATGGCCTGAAAGGTGCTGGGTGCATTGCAAAGCCCAAATGTCATTACCGTTGGTTCGTAGAGACCGCGGTGGGTGATAAATGCAGCCTTCTCCTCGTCGCCTTCCCAAATACGGACATTGTTATATCCCCATCGTAGATCTAATGAAGTGAAGATGGATGATTGGGAAAGGCGGTCAATTAGGTCTGGTATCCGAGGGATAGGGAACTTGTTCTTCTTGGTGGCGGCATTGAGAGCACGATAGTCCTGTATGAGTTGTAAACTTCCATCCTTCTTCTTGACAAAGAACACTGGGGCTGCTGCTGGGCTTTTTGACCGTTGAATGTACCCCTTGGCTTCTTGTTCGTTGATCCAGCCATCCAGCGAATTCCGTTCTTGGGGGTTCAGAGGGTATAACTTGGCTGGCTTTGGCAGTGTTGCACCTTCTGCTAGTTCGATTGGATGGTCGTAAGCCTGGCGTGTTGGCATACGTTCTGATGCTGTTTTGGAGAAGACATCACTGTACTGGTGATAGTGTGCTGGGACATGATTGGACCAGTATTCTCGGTCTTGTTGTCCTTGTGTTTCCTCTTTCTTCTCCATAACTCGAGCTTGTAGAACTCGGGCATCCGGATCATCCGAAAACTCCATCCAATGCACAAACTGGTTAGTATCACCCCAAGGCTTAGGGTTAAGCTGTCCATAATGGTCTTGTGAAAACTCCTCTAGATGGGGCTTCTCGATGGCCTGTACCTCCTCTTCTTGGACTTGCAGTTGTTCCAGGTGACAAGTGGCTGGACATCGGGTAAAGTCTACTTGTCCATTCTTCCAATCGACTTCGGGGTTGTGCTCCCTTAGGAACGTCATTCCAATAATGATGTCCCAGTTCCCAATATCTGTAACTAGGAAGAACTGCCAACTAGTGTGGTTCCTGATAGTAACCATACAGCGTACATAGTGAGTGATAAGACCCTTCTTGTTCTCCGTGGCATCTGCGTTAAACACCCGTATTTCCCTGGATAGTCGTCATAATTCTAAGCCATGTTCCTGGACAAACCGATAATGCGCAAAACTTGAGTAGGCTCCACAGTCTACTAAGCCTTCTGTCTGGATTTCACGTATTCCTTGCTTAAGAGTGAGCTTTAGATCGAGCGATTGCTTCAGCCTGCGAGATGAGGTGAGGTATATATAACGCGATCTAGGTACAAAAGACTCCTCTAAATGGTTTACGCTACTAGTACATATGAACCGGATGTTACGACCAGACTCCATTACATCCGTTGGAGAAAATCCTGCTCGTCGGCCTCGACGATCCATGCTGTGGTTTCTTGCTCCTGGGCCTTAGCTTTGCCCTTTTGGTCGTACTCCTTGAGCGCATTGATTACAAACTCCATTCGGTCTTGTCCCTTGTCTTCTTCATCCATAGCACGTAGTCGAGTGCCAGATGTGGAGCCCTTGGCCTTGGTCATGTCGGGGAGTTCATAGTAGCCTTTGTACACCGGGTTGTGACACTTGACTCCAGTTTTGAAAGGGTGTTTGCCACAACGGAAACAGAGCTTCTTGGCAAGCCACTCTTCTTGTTCCTTGGAGAGCTTTTCAGGCTTCCACATTGTGTCGATGTCCATGGCATTTGGGTCCCGGGCAGGCCTTGACGATGGTGTGTGGTGCTTCTCTCCTCAGTAGTTCATCTCAATTCCAAGTATCCAGTCTAAGAAGTTCTCCCACTTGGTCGGCACAGTAGCCAGCTGCATTGAGTGGTGGGTGACCATCGTGGTGCATACACCTCCTTTGCACTGAGCTTCGATGCGTCGGATGAGTTCGACATCCGAGTAACCAGACTTGATAGCAAAACGGCGGAAGTTTTCTGCAAACAGGGCCAGTGACGAGTGGGACTTGGCACAGTGTTCCTCGAGTGACTGTTGGGCTGACTTCTCTGGAGCGAGCTCTCAATATCCACTGCTCAGACGTGCTGTAAAGTTTGCCCATGTTCTAAGTGGAACACCGTCGGCTGCCTTTTGAGTGTAGTCATCCATGTACGACTGGGCACCTCCTTCTAAGAATAGTAGTGCCGTAGTAACCTTGTCCTCATCTGCCGTGATGTTCTGATACCTAAACCAAATACCGAGCTTCTGGAACCATTGTTCGATCATCAACTCATGAGTCTTGCCTTTAAACTTGGGTGGGTCGGCGATCTTGGGACGGCTGGCTGTTGGGGTATGGGTTGTGGCCGGGTGTGCACGTGTGGAAGCTGGTTGCGTAGTAAGGCTGTTGACCTGGGCTTGAAGCTGCTTAATCACATTGATGAGTATGCCGTGGTTCTGGTTGAGGACGTCCATATCTGCCTTCAACCCATTGTTCTCATCCTCTAGCCTTTTGCACTGGCCTCGGAGATCCTCCATGTCCTCAAGGTGTTCGTTTCCGCCAACCTTTTTGACCTGAAGCTTTTGGACATCGGCCGCAACCTGGTTTCGGTGTTCATACATTTTGTCACCGAGCTGGTTATAGGCCGTAAAAACTTCCTTCCGGGTAAAGTCCTTGATCATTGCCGTAATGTACTTGATGTACTTCTCGTCGATACTGTAGAATATTCCAGCTGCCTTTGCCGCATCGTCCAATGAGTTGTATCGCACCCCATTAAAAGTCCAGTCTTCTGGAACCCGAAGGGGCTCTAGAGTAGGAGTGGGGGACGGCGGCCGAGTAGGGTGTTTAGGTGTATCGTCAAAGTCCGAGGCATCATCATGTTTGGACGGTGTGTGTGACCATCCTCCCGGGCCAAACATGTCCGTGTCCAGTACTCGATACCGAGAACCAGTTGCCATTGTACAAATTCTATATCTGTGGCAGAACTACCCAATCTAAGTACCCAAACTTGTTTAACTCGACAATTGCATTTGCTACTCTAAAGAAGTTCTGTCCTAATCCTGCAAACTTAATCTTCCCAAACTCCTTACAGAACCACTCAATGCTCTGTTGTTGACTCTGAGTCCAGCTGGCTCCGTGTTGGCCGATGTTGCCGCTGATCCACTCAAGCTGGTCACCGACGCGTTGGATGGCTAGACGATGGTCGTATGGGCAATTGTCAAGCAGCACCTTACGGTCGAAGACGGCCTGGAGGCGTTTGAGCACGGCGTGGACCTTGGCTTCTGCGATGGTGAGGTTGTCGCTGGTGTTGACATGGGTGAAGCCTGGGATCGGCGCGGCTGAGATTCGGTATTGGAGAGGGACAGGTGGGAGAGAAGGAGTGGAGGGACGACTGGGAAGTGGGGCCTGGATACGGGCAGGGAGGGGCAGAGGTCGAGTATAGGGGACAGGTCGAGGTAGAGCCTTGCGATGAGGGACTAGAGGTGCGTGCTCCCTGTGACGGTAGCGAAAGCGATCCTCAAGACAGTCCTCACGTACGCAGGATATCTGATCCTGGATGGGTAGATGACCGTGTCTCTTGAAGTGACGATGGGTAAACTCCTGGAGACCAAACTCCTCGGAGGGGATGGGGGATGATAAATGTTTATAAAACTCCTGGGGTGAAGAGAGACCACTGGCTAGTGATGGCACTGAGCCAGGGGCCTGTGGGTTAGATTCTGTCTAATGTCACAGCCGATAGACTGTGCCACCAAACAAACAAACAAAGGGCTCACTGATGGAGGGCACAAGTGGTGACAACAGAAAACAGTGGATAGATTGTCTAGACTAGAAGACGCAGTGGGGCAGGGACTGTTAAGCTGCCTACAGTGGAAGGGAGGGATGAACAGAAGACAAAATCTAAGGTTCATAGCCCCACATCACAGCCCTTATATACTACATGGCAACGGCGCACAGACCACCCTGAGTTTAGGGCAGGTCCTGGGACCTGTTGCAGGTGAGAATCCGATCTAAAGGAAGAGATAAGATAACGAGGAAGATAAGATAACCTTGCCCTGATAAGATTATAACCGAATTGGGGTAACCCCATGCTAGGGTCTTGGTGCTAGCCCGGGACAAACATTGGTGCAACTAAACGTGGCACGAAAAACCGTGACAGACAAGTTATACCGGCCCCCAAGAAGATCAAGGCAATGTTGGAACAAGCTATACCGGTGGCTTGTGACTGTAACCTGTTTGGTCTTCTGGACCACACTGATCTTGAAGATTTTGAGACCCCTTCCTCAAACCAGCCCCTGTTGTCTTCTAAAAAATGGTGTCAGTGAGTCGTTCTACATTCCCCATCCTCATTTCATTGCTTAAGCTCAACATTGGTAGCCACGAACGTTACCGCACGGCCAAAGCTCAGGAGAAATGCATCTATGACGGACGAGTGCGGCTTGCTCGCAAGGCGGTTGGCGCCGCACAGATGACAGAGAACACTAGTGAGTAATTGTCCTTCCTGCTCCTATTCCCTTTCTCACCAGGTTGGGTAGCCCAACTGCAAAATTTCTTTTTGGAGAAGGCGGTCACCTACAAGATCGTTCATGACCACTGTAAGGTTGTCTGTGAAGAGTCGATCGCTACGGTGTTAGATGGTGACTCTCCGCAATGCATTGTCAGCATGGATGGCTATGACCTCATCTACCGTATTCCTGGGGTGTTCTGGGACAAAGCTTTGGTAGGTTTCCCTCCAGCGATTGAGGCGCTACTTCATACCATTTCCAGAACTTTGTTTCGAAACTTTGCTACAAGTGGGGTCACATCGTGAAGATCAAGAAGTCTGCGGCCAATGACAAGAGGGGCGGCTACAATAGATCTGTCGGAGGGTTGGTGGGTACAACATGTCTGTGTACGCTGTGGCATGCCATCGGACACAAGGTGAGCATGCCAGTCCACGGTCCAACGATTGTGCCAAGAACTTACTTGTGGTTGGCATAGTGCAATGATTCAATGCCTGCTTCTGACATCCTGCACAGTGGCAAGACTTTTCGAGCTGCCGTGGATGCCATCTCAGGCCTAAACATGGTCAGTGTGTATGTCATGACAGCCTTGGAGAGGATCGATCCCACACAACACTCTCTGCTGGAGATGCTTTGGAAGAAGACATGTGAAAAAGAGAAGGTGCAAAAACTCTTCGATTCTGTAAACGGCGGACTGGTGTACGAGGGTCGGGAAGTGGTTTTCAATCGCTGGTCTGACATTCATCAGGATGAACAGGACCCCAATTGGGCCTGGGCTAACATCCTGTACTTTGGCACATTCAAGAGGGCTGCGCTCCACTTCCCTCAGCTCAACACCACTGTGGTATTGTTTCCTGGGGACATGGTTTACTTTCGGGGGAGAAACTTGATCCAGATGTGCCAGATTGGATTACAGGTACTCGCAATTTCCTAGTACACTTTACCCATCAGCACATGTGGGAGCACATGGGTATGACATGTGCGTCCCAGAAGGCAGTTAATTTGCATACATAGTGTTCATGTCTCTAGCGTAAGCTCTTCGTACATTATACGCCCATTTTGTTGAATATACAATTCCACTGGTCCACGTTGGTGCCATGTTCTACAAGTGGCTGGATCGACTGGGAGTGGCTTCAACAAGTATCACGTTTATGGTGGTGGGTGTTACTTACCAAACTATAATCCAGTATGTCGTCCCTGGGTTCCAGTCCTGCTTGAGTAAGTTGGTACACCTTGGTCAAGCCATTATTGGTATCTTCGTTCAGTCCCTGAATCGTGGTGGTATGCTGGTGGTGCCCACCCATGATGGATGCCTGCACATCAAGTGCCATCCAGTGGAACATGTCCGATTTCTGTGTAGCATACACTTTCACGCCTGAGGATAAGCCGCTTTTCTCGCTGGCCGCATCCCACAGCCCAGATGCAAACTGGAATCCCCTACGTGTCACCCTCCCATCAGCGTACAGTAGGTTGACTTCTTCGTCGGTACGCTTCTTCATGGCCCATGCACGGAACCAGTCTGTTCTTCTGCCTGGAGAAAAATGGTTTAAGCTAGACAGACAATTTCACAGTCAATGATGAGCTCTTACACTCCGCCTCCCATTCTTTTCCATTGTCCACAGGTGACACTTGCATCCCCGTGGGCTGAAAGATCCATGGCAGTTGTCATTTCATGTCACCAGTGTTATGAAGTTGCCTGGTAGGTGGTATCGTGAGGTCTTTGGATTTGTCAACGTGACGTAGACTGGGGGGGATAGTAACAGCCTGATCGAAAACCTGCATGGGGCCTACTATGGTCTTCATACGTTCAAGATTTCTGTTGTATATATCAGCAAAAAACTTTGCTTGATCTTGAACTTCTTTGATCTGCTGTTGACCATGCGTGTGTTCCTTCTGGCCCTGGGCATGCTTTCCTTTCTCCTCCAGTAGGGTGGCCTTCTTGCGTAATGCTAATTGAATGCTGGCGAGGAGGTCGTACGCGTGCCCAATGCAAAGCTTCAGTTCTGCCAGTGTGGCTCGCACCAGTGTGGTATCTGAGGTATCTGTGTCCCACTCCATATCTGAAGGAAGGCCCAGTACTTGAGTCTCTGGCCCGTCTTCGGTAAGGTCGGGGTCCTCTAGGTCTTCCTCAAACAGTACCCCACCATATCTGACCGTGACGTTGTCATTACCAGCTAATGCAGGCAATAAGTTCTCCAACTCTCTCCACCATTCATCCAGTGTATCTCCCAATGCCCACCGAGCTGCGCCTAATTGTGCGATGTTCTCATACAATACTCCTCCTTGGCCGGATGCCACCTGTCGAAAGGAAACCACTCGTCACCTGATCTCCTCCCTACAGTGTTGCATCCATGGGGATTAGCAAGTACATTGTGAGATAGATAGCGATACTTACTGATTATATTCCAGTTCGATAGTGTTCTTGAGGCAGATGAGGGCTGACGGTGGTAGGATTGGAACAACCAAAACCTCTGAGTCCCGGGCCGGATGCGGACCATCTGTGGTACCATGGGCCGCAGCGGCAAGACGGGCCCCAGATGGCTTCTCGGTCTAAACTAACAGCTCATCCAAAGCTGAGCCTTTGCTTGGGACTGTCTCATTATTCAGTCAATGTAGACGCAAATAGCAGACACTTTTGCACTTACACTTTACCTCGTCTAAGACGTATACACTGGGTGGACGTGTTTTGGGATGATGGTGGTATGTCAGAGGGGTGAGTGCCACATTGTTGATATCGAGCAGGAGCCACTGTGTCAGCTTGCGGATTCCAGCTTCTTCAGTGAGCGCGGCTAGGTCTCGGGTTTGTTGTAACTGCAGCAAAAGCTTCTCCCGAAGCTTGCGAAAAAGATACTTGGCTGTAAAAGTACCATGTAAACTCAGTCAGCTTGCATTTTCCAAAATAAAATTGGCAAACTCATACCTCTACCTGTTACGAACGCTTCCATTCGGCGCTGTTCACCCAGCGCCTGAGTTTCCTTTTTCAGACTGTTTACTTCTCACGTCGTTCCCATTGTCCTCCGTTGCATTGTAACCCGTCCTTTGTCCCTCAGTACAATAGCTTCCATTGTCTCACTGTCGCTATTGTACTTACGACCATTGTTCCGCTGTTGCTATTGTACTTACATCCATTGTTTTCCCCTGTTCTCTTGCGACCCTAGTTACCTATTGTCCGCTCGTTTCATTGTTGCGTACATGTATATAAGACCTGTACTTTGCTACCTGGAGACCTCAGTTTCGACCTCTTGTCTCCAGGTAAGCCTCGCTGTATTTCATTTGTAGTATACTTCACTCAATACACCTTGTCTCCAGCCCTGACCATCGAGCTTTGCTCTGCTCTCGCTGTACAAGTGCTCGTCGGCGCTCCTGCTCATCTCGTGCGTATCCCTGATCCTTACTCGATGCTCAGTCGTAACACTACCCTCATTCTTGTTCCAGTTCCAAGAATTGAAAAAATCGTTCAGGGCATCTCAGCGGTCACCCCCGTTCATCTCTCGTGTAGACAGCCCAACTGCGATATGCTCCGCCCAGATCGTGTCCACAATTTCTCCACACATATGGCCTGTACCCTTCTTGAACCCTATACAATAGTCGGTCTGACATAATTCTTGGTGCGCCAACATATGCATCTGGGGTAGTAAAATCTGAAGCTTTTCACATTATAGATATAACGCCACTGACATCTAGGTTCTTGAACTTCCCCGCCTGTTGGGCCCTGGTTACTTTGAAGCCGCTACATGTTTCCAGCTACATGCATGATGGTCAGATAACATAGATACGAGTCAGGCTAATGCACTCACTATTATCCAGTTCTCCTTTGGATATTTCTTTAGAAAATCATGGAGCTTGCTGACGTTGTTGAAGAAGCCATTATCTCCAACCAGGCTATAGTCAGTATCGTCACCAGGCTTCGTCTTCTTCTGAAGGCTGTAGTTGCCGTCAGCTCTAAGGAAAAGCTGGTATATATATCTGCATGAAGCGTGAGTATGGATTCCCCGCTACCACGAAGGTGTTTAGCTGGGGCTCACCCTATCTTCGGGCTGGTCGACTTGAAGTCTGGAGGCAAATTCACCCCTGGCCAGGGACATGAAAAACATGGAACAGTCATCAGGCTAGGATTCCAGCCAGGATATTGTATGCCGTGGCAAGCCCCAACCCGCTTCAACATCTGCATAAATCTCCATAACCGGAAAATGTAGAAAAATTCACAATATTGATCCTGCGAAACAGTTAGTGTATGCAGCAGGGCCAGTGAAAGCAGGTGGTCTTACAGTCACCATGTGTGCAGCCACGTTGTTGGTTCGCCTGCAAAGTTTGCGCATATAGTCGTAAGGTGACTTCCACGACACCAGAATATCTTTATGAGTGTCTTCGAGTACCTCCACTATGAAAGCACTATGATTGTTACGTCTGTGAGGCCCCAAAGTTTAAGGAAGGCCAGAAAGTGTGGCTTGACACGAGAAACTTCTGTGTTCCAAAAGTCTCGAGGAAACTAGTGGACCGGTATGCTGGACTGTACCAAGTCGAATACAAGGTGGGCAACCTAGCTTACAAGCTCAGGCTCCCCAAGGACCTTGCGCTCCATCCAGTATTCCATGTGTTGCTCTTACTACCACACAAGGAGAGTCAACTCCCTGGATGACACCCTCCAGAGCCACCCGCAATTGAAGTAGAAGGAGAGGAGGAGTATGAAGTGGAGGGCATTCTAGAGTCACGGCAGTATGGGCAGTGGAAAAAACTGCAGTACCTCGTGCATTGGAAGGGTTGGGGCCCAGAGCACGACAGTTGGGAGAATGCAGCGGACCTGGCAAATGCACCACAATTGGTACAGAAATTCCATTCTATGCATCCAACGGCCCCTGGCCCTCTCAACAAGGCTTAGTCGTGAAGGCACGACCCTTAGGAGGGGGGTACTGTTATGAACACTTCCATTTGGCGCTGTTTACCCAGCACCTGAGTTTCCTTTTTTGGACTGTTTACTTCTCACATTGTTTCTATTGTCCTCCATTGCATTGTAACCTGTCCTTTGTCCCTCAGTACAATAGCTTCCATTGTCTCGCTGTTGCTATTGTACTTACGACCATTGTTCCACTGTTGCTATTGTACTTACATCCATTGTTCTCCCTTGTTCTCTCACATCCATAGCTACCTATTGTCTGCTTGTTCTATTGTTGCGTACATGTATATAAGACCTGTACTTTGCTATTTGGAGACCTCAGTTTCGACCTCTTGTCTCCAGGTAAGCCTTGCTGTATTTCATTTGTAGTATACTTCACTCAATACATCTTGTCTCCAGCCCTGACCATTGAGCTCTGCTCCACTCTCACTGCACAAGTGCTCGTTGGTGCTCCTGCTCGTCTCGTGTGTATCCCTGATCCTTACTCGACATTTAGTTGTAACACGCATCACCTCAAGCCGGCCATCATCAAGTGCATGTGCATTGACGAGTGGATACTGCTGAGGTAAGAGGTGGTGCACGAGTGTGTTCCAGCTCAGGAGGCCACAGGAGAAGGTGTCGTCTTGAGGCTGACATGTGATCACCAGGGGTTTCCAGGTGAACACACGCTGCATGTGAGTGGCCACCCACCAATTCAAAATGTTCAAAATGTCTGAATCAGGGTTGCTGCCGACTGCCATTGAGTCACCATAGAAGATGGTAGACATACGGAAGTTGACCACAGCCACAACCCAGTGCATGTTCCCCAAGTTGATCAGCATCATGACTATATCCCGCTCTCTCTTTGCAAGTGCTTTACCCAGGCCTTAGGGTCAGACAAAGTAGCGGCCAGTCTGGTATGTTTCATCTATCCATTGTGCAAATCCGGACTGAAGGAACTTCCAAAATGCCAGGTTTTTGACCTCGATACGGTGTCCATTTGGATGGTGGAGGACTGCGATGCAAAGCAGGTCAAGCATCTGGTTCTCATACACATTGGTTAGCCAATTATGAAGGGCATGATTTGCAAGGCTTTCAATAGGCTCCGGATTATCGAAACCTTCAACTGTCCCACTCCACTGTAAGAGCCCGAGCTTCTAGAAGATGTCGTCGATAATGGTTTGTGCTTCCTTCGGCTGCTTCATGTTCCAGATCTTCTGACACTGATGCAGTCATTCCTCTGCCCTTTTCCAGAGCGTGTAGGGACCATTGGAAGCTCGGAGGCAGCCAACGACTTTCCAGAACATGAGGGCCCAGAGAGGGAGGCACGTTTCAGAGGATGCAGCGATGTGCGAGCATGTAAGTGAATCAGCAATACAGCCCCCTGTGCGATAGTGTTTCCACTTCCCCTAAGTAGCACAAGGATGTCCATGGATGCTGGGGTTGCAATTGTTTGGATGAGTGCAGGCTCGTTGATTGTTGGCTGGTCAGGGCTGAAGTATGGTGGTGTTGAGGCTGTTTTCGGCGGGGTGATTGGGGGTAGATTAAAGCCAAGAAGTTCAGGAATAAGAAGTGTTGGTGAAGGGAGGATAACATGTTCAACTTCAGATGGAATTTGAAGGGTGGGATGTGGAGGGTTCATCTGAGCATAATGTGGTAGAGCATAGACTCGGAGGCTCCAATGTATCAGTACTACTGTATAGGAAAAATGCTCCAACTCCTCCTACAGAGATTTCTAAATACATGTAATGATCGGGAATCAACCTGGTGACCTCATTGCAGAAGAGCCTGTCACGGGGTGGTCACCTCTGTCGAAATCGGGCTACTGTCACCTGTCGCAGTCTCCGGTGTCGGCTTTGGCCCGGGTTTAGCAAGTGCCACGGGTCACAGGGTGTGTCGAACTGGGTGATTTGGTACAGTATTATGAGTTCATCTTCCTTTAGGAATGCATACAAGCCAATAATTTACTATCACTGCTCAATACTGACCATTCAGACCAACTACCATGGTACTTAGCAGGCTCTTGAACCATTGACTCACAGTGCGCCCTCTTTGCCATTTTCTGGAAAAACTATTATCTCCTATATTCCACACTTCTTTAGAGATGGTTGATCAATATTTTTTCCATTCGCGGTGGGGGTCGCACATTGCACGACAGGGAGCAACTCAACACGCGCATCGCGTGAATGGAGGCACGAGACCACCTTCCAGATTGGGATCGGCAAGCGAGCACCAATCAGGCGCTAATTGGCACGGGGGTTATCACGGTTCTATTGCCCCAGACGTGTTAGATGCGGTGGTGGGGTGCGAGCTTACTGTAGCTACGGATGGGTACGAGACAACCAAACCCCTCACGGTGGACCGTCCACACGCAGGACACGGGACGGTTTTGGTATGAGACTAAGCCCATCCAGTCTTAGTGCGTCCCGCGTCTTGCGTCCTCTACTTCGAATTGAGTACCCTTAGTTATGTACTCACCAACCTGTGATTATCCTCCCTTCCCGCCATGGCAAGAGGCCATATCAGTCATTCCGCCCGCCAATTCCTCGCAGCAATGGAAGACTGGGCACGCCCTCGAGCGGGCCAAGGTGGAAAAGCAAGGTTCATACCAGCTTTGTACACTGTTATCCCTTAGCCATTCCCTCCAGCAAGGTGCACTGTACGCACATGATGTGCTTTACCCTCAGATAGAATGCCTCGGTGCGGCCATATTGGTCATTCCGCCCACCAATTCCTCGCAGCAATGGAAGACTGGGCACGCCCTCGAGCGGGCCAAGGTGGAAAAGCAAGGTTCGTACCAGCTTTGTACACTGTTATCCCTTAGCCATTCCCTCCAGCAAGGTGCACTGTACGCACATGATGTGCTTTACCCTCAGATAGAATGCCTCGGTGCGGCCATATTGGTCATTCCGCCCACCAATTCCTCGCAGCAATGGAAGACTGGGCACGCCCTCGAGCGGGCCAAGGTGAAAAAGCAAGGTTCGTACTACCAGCTTTGTACGCTGTTCCTCGGTGCGGGCCTGGGTCCTGCTGCCCTAATGGTTCGGGCACATGTCCTCCAAGCTTCCATTGAGCTTGTCAAAACCTCGTCAGTGGCATACGGCGAAGTCAGCGAGTCCTAATTCTTCGTTCGCGGCTACGGTGGTCTCGAGTTCGTCGATGTGTTGGTCGATTTGCGCGTAGACGGCTGCTGGGACTAGATCGTTCAAGTTGTGGCACAACCCAAGTGCCGGTTCACTAACCTTAAGCTTACAGCAATGAGTATAAAGGTTACGCCCCAACTCCAAGGGAGCTGCATCCGACCTCTCCCTGAGCATCGGCTTCAGCTACAGCAGGACCCGCCTCAACATGGCTCCCAAGACTCTCCTCGTCTTTTGTGACGGTACCGGTATGGACGGAACGTTGGCTCCGCCTAGTGCGTCATTTTCACATCCGTCATCTTGAGCAAGCTCTGACCATCACACCCAGAACTCAATGCCCCCAATCGGGACAGTCTACAAGTCGTCTCACAGGCGGGAGGTAAGGTCTATGGCCCATCTACGCATCTATGTGTCACGCGCTTACTACCATTTCTGTAAGCTGAAGACATCACCCGTACGTCGTGACTTCGTCTACTTGTAGCTAAGTCTGAGATCAACATCGCACAGCCGTCCAAGGAGATGATGGTAGTACTCAGGATGCAGGAGCGTTGGCTCCGCCTAGTGTGTCATTTTCACATCCGTCATCTTGAGCAAGCTCTGACCATCACGCCCAGAACTCAATGCCCCCAATCGGGACAGTCTGCAAGTCGTCTCACAGGCGGGAGGTAAGGTCTATGGCCCATCTACGCATCTATGTGTCACGCGCTTACTACCATTTCTGTAAGCTGAAGACATCCCCCGTATGTCGTGACTTTGTCAACTTGTAGCTAAGTCTGAGATTAATATCACACAGCCGTCCAAGGAGGTGGTGGCAGCACTCAGTACGCTACCAACGTCCTGCGCCTCGGTGAGCTTCGGTCGCAAGTCCCGTTAATGTTACCCCGGCTGACTTGGCTTGTCCGGGATAGCGCGCTCTGTTAAAAGCGTCGATAAGTGAGTGAGATACGATGCAGCTCAATTTAGTTCCGATTGGACCAAAATTTTGCCATTGTCTAGGAATGGGAACAAACAAATCGTCTTTTACCAGAGCGGTGTAGGATCTGAAGCCAACTTTGCGGGTGATCCGGTGAACGGGACAACCGTCTTGCGTACGTCGCTTGGACAAATGTATTCCATGACTTGAAACTGATAACAACTTAAACATAAACAGAGGCTCTCGGAACGGCCGTCGGTGAGCAATTCCTCATCTTATCGATACTGGTTTTAGTGTTCAGGCAGAGCAACGTGCTTTGCAGCAAGCAAGATCCGCGATGCCTACGTGTTCGTTGCGCAGAACTACGAGGTTGGAGACGAGATATGTTTATTCGGGTAAGGGTCATATGATTCGTCATATCCCTGGATAAGGACTGACTCCCTTTTCGTAGATTTTCTAGGTGATTCATTCTACCAGAACGAAATCGTACCGCGACTGTTCCTGACTGTGAAACCAACAGGGGAGCCTATACAGCTAGAAAACTGTCCGGGCTGATCGTAAGCGGTCGAATCGTCTTGCATTGACTGGATTACATATCTAACGGCGTCATCGTAGGACAGCATCGGCTTACTAACTCGCCAGAATCTTGGTCTGTTTTTCGAAATGTGGCGCCAGCTTATGAACCACGAAGTTCCGAAGATTCCTTCAGATACCCGGCGTGTCAATATCAAGTACGTCTCCAGTATAGTGGACACCTTCGCACATGCTGATACTCAAAACTGTCGGGTAGATGTGTGGGAGTTTGGGATACTGTCGGATCCGTGTACAACCAGATCGACGCTTTGAATATCACGGACACGAGTCTTCCGGCGACGGTGAAGGTTGCGCTTCATGGGGTCTCTATCCACGAGAATCGCCAGAAGTTCCTTCCCACTCTCTGGACGATTCCATCTGGTGGGTTGAGCCATGGCCAAGTCCTCAAACAGGTGCGAACGTCGCAACTGGCCTTTACACTTCTACGTGTCCATTGATTTGATATAGGTCTGGTTTGGTGGAGCGCATTCGGATGTAGGGGGAGGTTTCATCGGCACGAATTGGCAGATATTGCACTCTTTTGGATGGCTGTGAGTTCTTCTCTCACGCTACGGCTCAGTCTCTTATATACCAATCATTACGCAGGGAGAAGTCAAGTCCTTGATCGATTTGGACGTTGATTTCTTGCGATCGTACGCTCAGACCAACCCAGAGACTTGGGGCACATCCCAGCCACACAACTCATTCATGGAGACTCCTATCGCACAACGTCCTATCGTCTGGCACGAGACACGCCTCCAGAGTAAACAGATCACTCCACAGTCGGTCTTCCATCAAAGTGTCGTATATTCTCCTACGCATCTCCAGTCCCCGAGTCATATGGTCACTATGGATATCATCGCGCAGTCCTTCGGATCTGGATTCGTGCCCCAGTATCCTGCCTTGAACGAATTTGAGCAGTACTGTAAGGATCACTGGGGAACAGGAGTGCGTCGCCCTCTAGTTTTCTTCTTCTCCTCCGCTGATCTTGTTGTAGCTGGACGCTACGCCAGGTGGCATTGACGATCCGGAGATCGTTATCCGACCAGGATGGGTGACGAATGCTCTCCCAACCTAACGTCGCGTTCACAATTGACTTGATGCTTTCCGCAGATGTCCCTCGCGAATAGGATCCCAACTTCGGCTGTCGTGGGTGGTCTGGAGGTGGGCGGAGATGTGCTTTATGTGGCTCGTGCATCCTACCGGGTAAGTAGTACAATTATTTCAATATCAAACGAGCTGACATGTGTTCCGGACCGTAGGGTGGTATTCGTTAGTTCAATTTCGCAAATTTCTTTTCCTTGAGTTGATGTTAAATGACCTCATTGACAGAACCGGGCAAGGCCTCTCCTGGCAATATAAGAAAGTCTTTATAGGCTTTAACGGGAAAGAAATCGAGTTTCCGGTGCGCGAAGTTTGCATCACATGTCTGAGTTGATGTTTTGTTAATGTAGTAGGAAATGTAGCTCACCTCAAATGCTGTCCAAGTCCTGACAGGGCCTAAGCAGTCTGTTCGCTGGGCTTCGGTTTCCGGCAAGTTCACTTTGGCTCAACTTAATGGCGCTGTACCTGTTCCGTGAGTTGGATGGTTTTCGCAATCAATCTAGTAGCCTACTAACGACGTGTCTCCAGCGGTGGTAACGAAGCAGATGGGACTTTGCTTTACATTGCGCAGGCTGCAGTCCACAATGGGGTCCACTGCGGCAAGGTCAAGGTCAACGGCACTGGTAAGTACACCCAATTGGTTGCGATTTTATGTTCGACGATGGGTTAATGACGTGCAAATAGCCCATGTCCCCTACGAGGGGAACGAAGTCGGTGCAACACAGTACCATGTTCTCGTCTATGTTTGAGGGACACGCCGTTCCTTCGCACAACGCAGTTCTCATCTCCGTGCTGTGGATTCAGTTGGCTCCGTCTGCCCCTTGGTTCAACCCTTGTATTCTTACTGAAGTATGCATCGCTCCTCCGCCTGAGGTTCAACCCTCGTGTTTCGTATTCTCTAGTGCTCAAGACTGAGGCTTCTTGGCCATTGTAGGACTACTGTCCCGAACATGTACAATCATCAATGCTCTTGTGGGACGAATCCTATTGCTTTGTACTACTGCCTGTGTGACAGTCGATATATAGATAGATCTCTTCGCAGGACGAACAACAAAGAACCCATACCTCAGACCCAAACACAAGTTCCTAATATCTATACTGTCGGTTGAGAGTGTTCATGGAGTATGACCGTTTTTCAACATTTTTGGCAAGGAAGCATATGTATCGATATCCTTTAGCTTGTCACCCTTCGCACAACACATCGGACCCGCCTACGCCCAAGCAAAACCGTGGGTGCATTCATTCCGTCTTGATACATAGATACAGAGTCAGGGCTTCGTCGTAATCATCATACTCACAGAAAACATGGATGCAGCGTATGCGAGCGCAATAACGAAAAACGAGGTAGCGTAGACGTACAGTCGAAGTAGCAGTAGTGGTAGTGGATAAGTGTTCGGGGGACAGTGCGAGGAAAGCGGAAAGCGGGTAGCGATAGAAGGGGGAGGGATGGCGAATTAACGATGCAGATCAAAGAGAAGTCGATAAAGAGAAAAGCGATATGATCAACATAAAACGAATAAAAGAGGGGTAGAAACGTCTATGAGCTATCTGATGGAGTCGATGAAGGCTCACCCGCATGCGCCTGCGCTGCATGCTTCAGCTGCTCTTGTCGCTGGAACAACAACTCTGCCCAAAGGGGATTTGGCGGTATCCGCCCGATGAGCGCCTTCAAAATATTAACCCTATCGTATCCAGGCAAGATCAGAACAACGCATAAAATCAGGAAGCCAATATTAGACTTACCAGTCGTCCTTCTCCTGCTCCGAATCGGCGATGAAGGTAATGTGGTCAGTGCCGAACTTGAGCAAGAATCCATGTTGACCGGCGCTGAACCCTTCATCGTCATCGTAGCTGTGCGTCGTCCCACCCGACGCAGGGCTCTGGATAGTCTCCCTACTGCCAGCGTCGACCGCGGTCGCCTTCCGCAGATCTATGCTCGCGATCGCACGCCGCGTCACGTCGTTATACGCGATAAGGCTCGATCCAATGATCCTCAGATGTCGACGACGCAAGACCTATGTAAAAGCCAACATTCAGCATCCTCGAATCGCTCGCCAAAAAGAGGACCACATACGTTGCAATCGCCACCCAATTGCGTTAACGTGCCCTGCATGTAGCACGACTTGTGCCACCTAGTGTGCGTCAGGCCGCGGTGACACTCCTCCAAGCTCTGTGGCAACTGCTCGGGCGAGATACCAGGCAATGGCGGCAACCTGAAGATGTGCAGGACCATTTCACCGACCTGCATCGCCTGAGCCGCGCTCCCCGCCTGCGTCTTCTGGCCGATGAGCGGGAAACTCGTCTCCATGAGGCGGGTGTCGCAATGGGGAGCGATATCCTTGAACGAAATGAACGCGCGCGCAAGCGTGCCGTCAGGTTTCAGGTACCGTGCCAGGTTCTCCGGTGGCCTGAATGCAGGGGCGGCAACTGGTGGAGGGGGAGGAGGCGCGACAGGCGACGCAGCACGTTGAAGAGTTTTCCCCTTCTTCGGGGACCCGAACAAGGAAGCTCCGGACGCCACCACTCCTGGAGTGGTTGTTGCTGCTACTGCTGCTGCCTTTGGAAGCAGGGGCTGGTAGGGGTTGGGGCGGTGGACGTTGTGCGGGTGGCGGCTGACACGCTTTGAACTGCGAGACAATATGACGATCCCTTTTGACCTTGATCGTCAGCGTGAACTCGAGTTTGCTGTGCTCAATTCTGTAGATCATGTCCTTTCGTCAACGATCGTTACACAAAGAAACATAACGGTACCCACAGCTCGAACTCCTGATCAATGGAGCAATCGCGGCCCAGCGAGGAATCCGGCGTGGTCACGAAGTGAATCCCATTGTTCAGGGTACATGCGATGGTTGTCGGCTCTGCTGGGATCGGGACATTAAGGCCTTTCAAGCCGACCACTGCAGCAGACCAATTGAGCCGCCGATAATGGATAGACACTTCGGAATACATACCCTTGACGAAGACCTTGCCGTGGGCCTTGCCGTTCTTCTGCGGTTCGCGGAGCTCCCGAAGCTGCTTGGCGTGCTCGTTCTTTAAAACATGGTCAGCCTGGCTGACATTCGACGACTAGTTGCTCCGAACACTCACCATATCAGACGGTCTCCTAATCGTACGCCACGCTTTCCCGGTGTCGACCTCGCCATTAGTGCGAGGCGCATCTGCAGACGCGTAGATCGTCTCCGTGTGCTCTCTCACCTGATACTTCTATAGAGACCATTCAGCGCGCGGTCGGGTTCAGAGAAAGATCTGAGGGGACTCACAGCGCGCGTTGCACCACCCTCCCGCTTCTTCAGTTCACGGTTGATCGTCGCCGCGAGCGGAGCATCATCGTCCCTCATCGGCGAAACGTCCAACATCCCATCGTCCACCGAACTCTTGACCCGCCTGTGCGCCGGAGTTTGCGCAGGCGTGGACCGACCCGCAGCAGCGTGGATGGATGCCGGTCGAGGTGACACATAGATCTCGGGCGCAGGCGAGCCCATCTCGCTGTCGTCCTCGTATTCGGCCCGCCTCAACTCACGCTTCTTCGCAAGGATCAGCTTTTCGCGAGCACGACGCGCGTCCTTCGCTGGGAGTGGGGGAGGTGGCGGGGAGGGGCTGGCAGAAGATGCCGAGGGGAGGGAAGACGGGACTACGGACTGGGGGCGGGAATGCGGGGATGGGTGGAACCCTAGGTCGAGCCCCATGTCCATGGCCATCCCACCGTTGTCGCGGACGATGTCGGGCAACGAGAACGTCGCAGCCTTGACACCCTCGGTTACCGCCTCGACCTTCAGGCTTCCGAAGGACCGTCCGTGGGGCTCGCCAGCCTCGCTTTCCTCCGCGGACAAGACGGAGGTCTCCGTACCCGCCGTGATGGACGTGTTGGCACTCGCGCCGACATCTGCACCCTGCCCAATGTCCTCCATCAACCGATCCAATGCGCTCACATCCCCGAGGTGGACGCCGCCGTGGAGACTTTCACTCCTGCTGTGGCGCTTCGCCCGCGCCGCGATCCCGACGCCGAGGCCCGCGCTGACGCTCATGCCCTCCTCGCCCAAGCCGAACCCGTGCTCGAAATCGAGCTCGAGGCCGGCGAAGGCGCGCTTCGCGTCCATCTTGGCGTCTTGCACGCTAGCCGCACTGCCGACGGTGTCGATGGTGTGCGCCCGTTGCATGGCAGTGGGCGAAGGACGAGGCGGGTCGATGGGCTGGGGCTCGGGGTCGATGGACATGACCCCGTCGTGAGTGGGGTTCTGTCCACGGACCATTGGGTGCAGGCGCTGGATCGGCTCTTCAACAGGCTCCGTCACCCGCGAGACGTCAGCATCGGTATCGACATCGTCGTCCTCTACAGGCGCGCGCATCGGGGCATGCTCTTCATCTTCGGCGGATACAGGGTGGGGAAGAGGGCTAGCACTCGCCGAACGGCTAGCTGTAAGACCTTCCTCACTTCGACGGCGAGAGAGGCGCTCCTGGATGGCTTCGCGAGTGATCAGCGGGCTCGCGCGGCGGTGGTTGTTGGCCACACTGCCCAGGCTCGATGTACTGGAGGGCTTGAACAACTGACGCTGGAAGGGCGAACCAGATCCGGAACGTGGAGAGTTGAACCGTGGAGGGGTAAGGGTCGGGGTCAAGCGCGCCTCCAAAGAGCGACTGAGGGCGCGCTCGAAGGATTGGTCGAAAGATCTCTCGAGAGGGGTTCCAGATCGAGAACGAGAGCCTCGGCGGGGAGAAGAGCCGGCAACGGGGGCGAAGGAAGCATGAGTAAGGATCTCGCCATCGATTGGAGTATCGGCAAGAAGAGACGCGCTGTCGAGGTTGGTAAGGGAGACCTCGGAATGACCGATCGAAAGGTTGGATGGATCCTCGAGGGAGTCGTTTGAGCGGTTTGAGCGGAAGGAGTCCTCCAAGCCTAAGGGAAGGCCTTCGTCCTTGATTTGCGACTGTGAGTCTTGTGGCTCAGGCTCTAAAATGCTGTGGTCAGCATCGGACGAATCACGCGTGTGGAAAGAGGGAGGGAAATGATGGAACGGATAAGGGGAGGTTGGGGAGAGGACACGAAATAAATGGCTTACGGAGTGATTGACTGGACGAACCTTGGCGGAGGAGAGCAGGTGAGGCTTGGCGTGGTGGTCGAGGTGGTTTAGCAGGGGACGGAGAGGGAGGGAGAAGTTGGACATCCTCTTCGTCCTCAGGCCGAGGAGGAGTGTGGGGACGGGCAGCTTCAAGCATTGAGTCGACCATGCCGGTGATGCTGTCGTCGACTAGTTGGGAGTTGGAGTCGAAGCTGTCCTCCATGGACTGGTCGTGGTCTTGAGCATCGTCGTGATCCTGAAGGTGGTCGTCATCGGGGCCAGGGTTCCTAGAGGCGTCGTAGCTGTATCCGAGGCTGTAAACGCCGTCGTCATAGTATTCTTGGACGTCTTCTTCCTCTGCTGAGAACTCGAGGACGTCGCAGCGTTCGTCGAAGGTGACTGTTTTGCGGCGTTGGTGTCGCTGTTCTCCAACGCTGCGGGGGCCGATCATCTTGCGTGAGTTGGCAAGGACACCACGGACTGGAGACGGGACGGGGATGGCGGAGGGAGGGAGTTGCTGCCTGGGTTTGACTTTGGGGGGGACGGCGGGGGGAGGGGGGTCGGAGGAGGACTCGTCTGGACGGCGGAAGGGGCTTTTGGTGACGGGCTCTTTCTGGAGAAGACCCTGGAAGCCCTTGGACTGCCTGCGCTTGAAACCGAGGGGCTTCTCGTTCTCTGCCTGTGCGTGCATCGAGTCCGGGCGAGGGCGTTTCTCGCCGCTTACCTTACGAGGGGAAGGATTGTGGGGGAGAGGGTGGGGGATGAGGGTTCGGAAGGGGGACTTTGTGACGAGGTTGTTTTCGCGGACATGCTTGAAGGAGCTGGAGGAGCGACGGGCGACCTGGACCTGGGTGAGGTTGGAGGACTGGCGGGGGGAGAGACCTTGGCGAGGGCTGGTGGACGAGTGCTTGTTGATGCGGAGCGGTGTGGTCGGGCGGGGGATGTCGGGCTCGGGGGAGTTGGACTGGAGGCGCTCACGGAGGGGATGCACGGAGCTCATCGCGCGTGGGGACGACGGCGATGGGGACGGCAAGGGCGGAGGCGGCGCGAACAGACGGTGGGCAGTCGCCGTCGGGGAGGGAGCGGACGCGGGCGAGGGCGAAGAGACGGACGACCGTGCGAACTCTTTCAAGAGATTGGCCTGGTTGCTTTGTTCAACATCGCGTGTGTCATGTGACCGCGTCGCAGTCGTAAACACCACCCCGAGTCGCGTCTCTTCCGGAACTTGAAAGCTGGGCCTCGCTTTTTCCCGTCCTCTCGCCGCGCCGCGACACCTACAGCTCCCTTTTCGAACGCTCTCCACAATGGCCCCCTGACAGGCACAGGCACAGACACAGACATGCATGACGCCGACATCCTCGCGCTCTCCCGCAGCCTCTCTCGCCCCAACCTCGACATGTCCGACCAGGCCTTCCACCTCGACGTTTACAGTACGCGTTCTCTCCTCCAATTCTCGCCTTTCCTGTCCGCTCATCTTTGCTCTAGATACAGCTTGCCGCATCACACACCACCATCCCAACCCATCCACCGCACCGCCTCTTCCCGTCATCCTCTACGCCATTACCAACATCCTTCAGCCTTCCTTTCTCCTCCACCTAATTCCCGAACTCCTTGAGCTCATTGTCCACCTTGAGATATTTCGCACAACCCTTGTGGAAAAAGCTCAACATATCCTTCGTCCCGACCAGTCTTCCCACCGCAACAACTCCCCTTCCGTCCCCTTTCTCTCCGACTACAACCGCTCCAATCTCCACTCCTTCGCCTCTCCTTCTCAGGCAACCGCATTTCGAGTCATCTATCGCAAAATAATACACGGGTGCTCTCTTCTCGTGCGCTCTTCGCCGTTCTCCCCAAATCCAATCTACTCACCTCACCTCCCATAAGCATATCCATCATCTCTGGGCCAACTACGATCCCCACCACCCAAACGCCCCTTCTCCCCTTTCCTATCTCATAGACTACTTTCCCGCCTTCGCACAACGCGACAAAGCCGTTCAGAATGACTGCAACGCCGCTTTATCAAATTGCCCCTGGCACTATAACCTCTCCCAAGATGAGCTTCATCAGAACGACCAAGTCGGCCAGCAAGCCGCAGAATTCCTCGTCGCCGCATCCCACTACTTGGATGACCCAGACCAGTACTGTCTCCAAAACGGGTAGACCCTTTGCTTCGCTTTTCTGTATTCCTCACCCTTACCGCTCGTTCTCTTGTTCGTCAGATTCCAACCCGGTCAACCATTTGACACCATCTTTCCGCCTCCTCCGCAAGATGATACTATCGTCGCCATCACCAGGTACATGCGCGCCGTTAGTCATGCCGCATCCGCCCTCGAAGCCATCTTCAACGATACGGAGGACTGACTGTTGGACCTCGAGGCGCCAATGCTCCTTTTAGCCCTGTCAGGCGACTTGCAGGCGACATTCTATGGTCTGGTCCAATTTTGCGGGACGTTCGCATTGCCTTGCCGGTGTGCAACTCAGGGCCGTGGGGACGTCCGTACTGGTCATGACGAGTGTGTCGCGCGACCTTAAAGCCACCGGACGGGGTTTCCCTCTATGCAAGGTCTTCCGTGGTAGCTACTAGCCAGTTGCGCGCACAGCCCGCCGTGTATCGCATAGCTCGCACTTGACGCATGACGCCTTGTCCGTATTCATCGGAATGCTAATGCAGCTCCAATTTCACACAGACTGGGTTCCTGGCCTCTTTTTCTTTCCATTGCGCGGAACGCAGGGCAAATTCCTTGAATACAGATTACATACCGATGACGGCGGCCTGTACAGCCTGCAGCTTAGTTAGCGCACGCAATGCCTTCTGTGGTTTGTCCCCTTCGGCGTTCTGGTGGCGATGATGGCTCGAGATCGGTACACTGCAGCCTTCCCAAAGTCCAGACACAATAGGAGCAGGACTACGCGGGCCAACCTGACTTCCATAGTGGTGAGTGGAACTGTATCCGGCCACGAAGCCACCTGTCCTAACCTCCCATTACGACGTAGTGTGCATTATCTGGTACCAAGCACGCCTAACTATTTTCGTAGCCGTCTGGAAGCAATTCATGCGACAAATATCAGACTTCATCCCTCGCCCAGGCGAGTGCTCTTTGCATTACACCAAAACACTTCCTGAGGGACGGCTGCTGCTGCAAGCTGCCTAAGCCAATCTTTTCACGACCGTCGACGCCTTGACGTCACTCCGCTCCCAAACCTCTAGCGAACAATTTGACCGGTCGCTTAGAACAGATGATAATATTTGACTTGTCCACGATCCGCGGTCCGTGGCTACAACGACTGCCAGTGCAGGCTCACTGGTCGACGACCGGAGCTCGTCGATCCACTGGGACACTCTTCATCCGAGTCTAACGTCAATTTTAATTTGACGCAGGTCGTTTGCGTCATCTCACGCGTGAAACGTACTCAAGGCAGTCACGAACCAGACCGTCGAATGCTAATATGTAGGGCACCATCGACGCTGGGCAGTGCACACCTAGAAGAATGGTTCGAGGCAATAGTGTCCCCCTGTGCGCGACGGCACTATAGTGTAGTGGTTTATCACTTGGGATTTTGAATGCAATCACCGACCGTCCGGAATCCGCAGTGAAGCCGATCCCCAGGTCGGTTGGTGGCTGCGGATCTTCCCAAAACCCAGGTTCGAACCCTGGTAGTGCCTCTCTCGTTTTACACCTCTCTCACCCATGCTCTTCAGCTTACAGCGCTTTGCATACAGCGCTTTGCATCTTATAACATGGCCCGCAACACGCGCGGGCTCTTTTTGCGACGGCGAGACCCGACATACGCTAAGTTAGTTGCTATCTTACACGAGACACGAAGTAGTTTGCATGCATAATTCAACACCCTTCCGACCCAACGATGATACCACCCTGCTTCATGTTCCATCCCAGCTGCTCATACGTCCACCCGTGAATCTTCGCATCAAGGCTGACGAGGTGGAACTTGAGGAGAGACCGGTGCATCCCGGGTTTCTGGTGAATACCGTCGATCGCGGCCACATCGTCGTTCGTGAGCTTAATCAACTATGACATTTCTGCTGTCAGCGAGAGGAACGGCACGGCTGGGCGGCAAAGTGCGTGGCGTACGGTTATGTTTTGCTTCATCCGCTCCGGATTTTCGCTCTTCGGAATGACGACTGTACCGCGCTGTATTCCCCAACTAAGCGCAACTTGAGCCGGAGTCGTACCATGGGCCTGCGCGATCCTGAGCAGGTCTGGATCCTCCAGGAAGACGGGCTTCCCATCGTACTCCTTTGGGCGACCTACAACATGGTGTCAGTCGTTTCCTCCGGGTTTTGATCACGCCAATCCGAAGTCACGCACCGAGCGGAGAGTAGGCGGTGAGGACGATGCCTTTCTCATCGCAATACTTCTTGAGCTCGAAGGACGGCAGGCACGGATGCATCTCGACCTGATTTGTCGCCGGTACAATCGTCGTCTCTGTCAGCAGAACCTCGAGCAGCGCCACCGAGAAGTTCGACACCCCGATGGAGCGGACCTTTCCCGTCCCCAAGAGCTTCTCCATGTCCCGCCACGTCTCGACGTATGTCGGGCTTTCGCCGTACGGGATCATCTTGTTGTCCTCCGTGTAGGCCTGCGGCCAATGCATGAGGTACAGATCGACGTATTCGAGGTCGATCTTGTCTAGGGACTCTTGCAAGGATTCGGCGACCTTGTGGTGATGGTGGTTAGGAAGCTTGGTCGTTACGAAGATCTCTTCGCGAGGAACACCCGACTCGCGGATCGCCCTTCCGACTTGCTCTTCATTCGCGTACCCGTACGCCTGCAAAAAGTTAACTCCGCTGAGAAAGCCCTCGTCGATTATTATTATTGCGCTTACTGTATCGATGTGCCTGTATCCCAACTGCAGCGCGTAAGAACCCTCCGGCACTATACATTCAAGTTAGAGTTGGACGTACCTGTAAGGCGGTCGTGCACATTTGTTTGGCCGCTTCTCCGCCACCGTCCGGACCTAACCACACGCTGCGTATAATGGTGGTTAGCCACAGGAACATCTAGAGCGGACGTCGTTAACCGCTTCCGGTGACGCATCGAACGAATATCATCAGACAATTCGGAGTAAGTAATTGGTACTCACCCCATTCCAACAGACGGCATTTTATAGCCCGAGTTGAGCGTAAAACTAGGAATATCAGCTGCCATTGTTGTGTGAACTCGCGGAGGCAGTTTCAATAGGACGCCAACAGGAAGGGGTGCTGCCTCACTGGCACCGGTTTTATACCGTCCTTGCGCCACAGACTCGGGATGGTCGGCAGTACTAGTCTTGCAATTTATTGCCGCTCGAAATAGCTCCTTCCGGTCCGCGAGACCAGGTGATGTATGAGGCGGGCCGCTGCCCATAGCCACCGAGTACTGTTACCATTAGAAAGAACATACTGTACCTGCAGCAATACCAATACTATACGTGATTGTGTGCGGAGGAGTACCTGCAGTACAATCCGCCGCGTGGAGTAGAATGATCAACAAAAAGTCCGAAGAAAGTGAAGCTCGTGGAGTACTTTCAATGACTAAACGTCAGCGTTCTTCGTCGAGGAGCCACCGAATCCCTCCCGCTAGGTCGACTGACCATCGCCGTAGTACTAGTACTGAGTGTACTTTTCCGTCTCACCGCGTCCCCCCGTTGCTGCCTATAGTACCCCTCGAACCGAATGTCCAACTCGTATACTTCCGCCATCTTCTGGTTGGGATCCGGCATTCCACCTGCGTTGGGATAGCTGAAGGTCAAACGGACCTGTCTCCCCTTCACGCCAAACGTGCATCGTGCGTCCTTCCACGACTGCACGAGCATCGACTCGTCAGGGGTAACATCCCGCTCCCGTTCTTGTCGGTCCCGGGCAGACGGCTTGGAAGGGCCGGCCGTGGACTGAGAGATGTACTCGTCTAGGAGGGTGCTGACTTCCACGTCGAATCTGACGGCCGCCCAAAGCTGAGCCTTCTGTGCTGAGCTCGAGAGGTCGAGCGGGCATACGCCAATGTGGACCGTGAACGACTCGTAGCCGAGGAAGGAGACCGTCCGGTAGTCGCCTGGAGCGTCCAGCCGGAATCCCTCGCTGGGGATGTTTGGCAAGACGAAGCCCATCTCGCGCAATCTCTCCACCGAGCGATTTGAGAGCACGATGGAGCATGGGGGTTCGAAGAAGACCATGGACGATCTGGGGGAGGAGGTCGGCAATGAGATCGTGTTGCTCCTTGCGGTGCTCTTGCCGACGGCAGGGTTGTGCGAATGGACATGGACTTCCTTCAACATGGGCTGCACCATGAAACACGCAATGATTTCCCAGGGGAGGGACGAATGTTTCGGATGGGAGCAAGATTGCCGTCGGTGGAAACAGGAAGGCGAGTTGCGCGGTAATACTGATTGCAACGCCCGCCCTGGGCGATGTACCCGCCAACATAGTACTTGTTACTTGTCTTAGAGGGTCGATGAGATCGGAGATAGAGAGCGATGATCTGCCCCTTCTCGTCCTCGCACGCCAGTAGGGCGAGAGCAGCGTCGACAGGGGGGTTATGAGCGATGGTGACGAGGGGGAATGTGGTGCGTACGCCGACGCTGGACTTGGTGTATTCGGGGAACGTCTCTGCGATGCGCACCCGCTCAGCAAAGCGCCACTGAGGGATGGGTCTGAGATCGGCGCATCCAGCAAAGTCGGCGGGGGAAGAGGCAAAGAGGGTCTCGACCTCGGCTTGCGGATCGTAGTCGTGCTCCTGGGCGTTAGTGACGAATGGGCCGGAGTGGTAGTCGTCGAGGATGCTACCCCAAGCGAAAATGCTCTGATCGGACGACTTCTTGATGATCTCCTCCTGCAACCTGACGAAGGCGTGCCTGCCCTCGCCGTAGATTGTCGACATGTAGACGCCAAAGATGCCCATGAGGCAATACGCTTGGTCCTCGATGCGCGTCGTCTCTCTTCCGGCGGCCCACGACATGCGGCATGCGATGCTGACGTCCTCGGGTTTGCGCTTGTGTGTCAGTACCCGCTGGTCGATGCCGGTGACTTCTTCGATGAGGTCGGCGAGGATGCGTTTGGCACCGATAGCTTCCCAGTCTTTGGACAGGAAGATGACGGCGCGGGGAGCGATGAGCTCCTGCAAGGTCCAACCGCGCTTGTACCACTTGCTTCGCCTGAAGGCGGAGGAGGGTTTGCGGGGGTCCTCCTCTTTCAAATTGGGGACGTCATCGAGGAGGGCGTAGCACATGGCAGCAGCCTGGTACCAGGCGTACATGGAGTTGATGGCTTCTGAGAGCTCGGTGCTGTTGGATTTGTCGATACAGCAGGTGTCTATCCAGAGCCAGCGGAAGCCATCGTGGCGGGCCTTTACGCATGCGTCGCGGACCTTGTGGGATGGGGGGCGGAACATGCGATCTCGAGCGCGGTAGAGGATGCCGCGGGACCGGGAAGGGTGCATACAGGGAGTGTCCTGAAAGGTCTGCTCGTTGGGGCCCCAGACATGGGAGAGAATGGCATAGGAGACGTCTGTGGGATTGGAGAACCAACGAAGATGGATCTTCTCTGTATCAAGAAGCCACATTGATCTACGATGACGATTGAGCAAAATGGGCGTTCTAAACAACGAAGGTACGTACGGCGGAACCTGGGAGGGGACGTTAGTGGTGATGAACCGGGTGCGCGGATGGAAGGGAACTATGGTGAGGAGAGGCCGGTGGCTGGCGGTGAATGGGAGGTATTCATCTTATAATGGGGAACATGCATATGGCTGGGTAGAGGTGAAGGCGATGCGACGTAGGACTTGGAACGTTCTATGGTCAAGGGATTCGTGGAATCCCAGTAGACCCAGTGCCGGCACCGCATGAAGCGGTGGGATGACGGGATGCCATTGAAACTATACCGATAAGAATCGACACGAGGCCAGAGTCAAGAGGAACGCATCAAGAAATACGATAGCTTTTGTTCCGCGTTTGGTCGGGGCTGTCGTGGCAGGAAGATGAGCTTGACTCAGAGGCCGGAACCGCAGTGGGCGCTGCGGCGGCGTCATTAATATTGACGGGAATAAGGGGGGTTGAACCAACGCTGGAAAGACATAGATGGGTGTATTATAATCAGAGGTCTGCACGGACTCTGCCTTTCGTTCCGATGGCGTGGACGACGGGATGCCCTCCGAGTCGTCTGTGGTACGTACATATATACTAGTAGTAGTACCGTTACATATAGCTAGGTTGAAGTTACATACTTATAAGTAGATGGTATGTGGACGCTTCTCCCGGGCGCTGACGTAAGACCTGCGCATCGAGCGTGGGTTCGAATCCTGGACCGGCCGTGCTTGTAACATTACTCGGGATGTGTCGGACTCGAGGTCGTCTCGGACATCGACCGTATCGACGACGACGTCTTGCGCCTCGACGTGGGAGCACCGGCTGGCCAGATGGGCGTCCATGGTCTCACTTCCTATCTTCGCGAGAACAAGAACACCCTATCCCGCTCCACATCCTTGCCCCATCCTAATCTTCCCGAGCCCATCCCCCTCGTAGTCGACGCTTGGTCGTGAGCCTCTTCCACCTCATATTTCCCCATTTGACCTCATCCCCTCTTTTCTCCAGATTCATCTATGAGGTCGTCTATTGTGCCGACCTTCCTTGGGTCTTTGGCGGCGAATATCCCCTGCTTTCCCGCCTCATCGAACATGTAGTCCGCGCTTGGATAGATGTGGGCTTTGGCCCTACATTTTGTCTTTGACGGTCAGTATCCTTCAGTTCACTTTTCTCCCCATCCATGCAGCCTAGAACCTCGCCATTTGTTCGTACTTTCATTCGTTTCCCCTTTCAATCCAGACCGCACTCTTCAACCCCCCCAAGTTGTACTCTTCCACTTGCACAAGTTATTCATAACAACCTTGCGTTTTATTCCACCCCAGACCCTCCAGTTGAGCCCATATCGCACCCTATCGTACTGATATCTCCTCCTTGACTCTAGGACCCTACCCTGCCCTCAAATTCCCCACTCTCATCTCCCGAGTAACTCAAACCAACATCCAGTCCGGCCTTCTCTTCTTCCGCACCTCCTCCGTCGCTCGTTCCTCCCCCAGGTTTCTCCATGAGACCTCCATGCTTCCCCCGTTTTCTTATAGCGTTTGCGTCAACACCCTCCGCCGGCTCGCCTCTGTACTGTCAACAAGCCAACCCGGAGTCGAGCACCAAGCCCCTCTACCTCCATTTTGCAGACGAGGAAGGTGACCCTTACGCTGTCGCCCTCGCTGGAAGGTTGAATGCCTATGTCGCCGGACGCGATTCCGACTTCATCGTCCTCAATGCCGAGGGGTACCTTGGATACATCCCTCTCGACGAAATGGTTTGGACCGTCTCCACTCCCTAGGCGGTGGGCTCTCCTACGACGTAGAAGGCAGCGTCTACTCTTCGAACCTGTCGGTCGCCGGAGACTCGCAAGCGCCCTCGTTGTCTGGGTTTGGAGAGGACGAAGACGGTTTCCAGATCGTGAAGAAAGGCAAGGGCAAGAAGAGACGTCAAGCTCAGGCGGATCAGATCCAGCGGGCAGGAAGGGGCATCCTTCCCCCGGACGCTCTTGCCATCGTGAACCCTGGTTCCGAGACGTCCGCCAGTACCGACGCAGAGCTTGCACTGTCGTTTACCGTCTACAGTCCTGCAACACTCGCAACGCACCTCGGCATTCCGGTCTCCGTCCTCCCGCTCCTCGGTGCATTGCTCGGGAATGACTTCACGGGCGCACCGACATCAGACGACTCAGCGCCCCCGCCCGCGACCACCGCAGAGATCCGCTCCAAGGGCCGCGCAAACCTCCAACGACTCTTCTTCGAACGGCAGCTCACACTCGCACAACGCATAAACCGTGTCTCGAACACCCTGTCCGGCATCCTCGCCGCCGCATTTGAGGGTTCGGGGAGCGGGAAGAGGAGAGGAAACGTGCCATCGGGAGCGTGATGGAGCTGATCGACGCAGCCGTCACTGCACTGCTCATCCGGCCCCTCGATACGTTCGCAACGGGCGAGAAGGAAGCCATTGTGGAACGGATAGTGGACGCAACCTTACAGTATGCAGTCCCGAGGGTGGAGGTGGAGGAAGGAATGGAGCAGGGAGAGGAAGAGGTTGGAGGACTTCGGTGGGTCTCGGGAGCTTGCCCTCTGCACCTTCAGGATGTGTGTCCGCTCCTGAACACGCTTTCGGGGCTTGTGAGGCAGAGGGATGCTGCGATGGCTCTGCGGGAGGAACGGGGAGGAGAACCGGAGGAGGTGGACCCTGACGACCAGCTCGAACTCGTGAGGGAGGAGTACCTGGACGTGTATAGGCGCGGACTGCTCGACCCACATCTCCTGGATACAATGCAGACGGGGACGATGTGGCCCAGGATGTTCCTCGAAGACCCGGACAAGGAGACTGTGCTGAAGAGCGTCGCGAGACCGATCCGGCTGTGGACGTACGCCATCCTGGACGCTGGTGTTGGGTTGCCTAGCGCGCCTGCGCCACCCGAAGCGGACGAGGACGATGAAGACGGCGGTGAGTCAGACGAGGATGAGCTGGTCGATGTCGTGGAGGACGATTCCGATTCCGATTCTGCGCCAATCCCGAATGCCTTCGCTCGTTTACGTGGTGCTCTCAAGCAGCTGGATGGTTCAGAAGATGATGACAGCGACGATGACGCAGCACAGGCTCCTTCAGGTCACGCAACTTTGAACGGAACCAACCAGCGGGCGACCCCCTCTAAGCAGGTCACAGAATACGTCCGGCGTGGTACGAGGCTTACTCCAGAGGAGATCAACATCACATCTTTTGAGGAACTCCTCAACGGAGTCGCGCTTGAAGCTCCCACAGACCCACGTACGAACGACCGGCTGCCGCCTCAAATCTGGTCGTCCGAGTTACGGCGGACGTTAATGCTGCGCGCCTGGCGTCGGACTCCCCGGTTGTGGCCAGTTTATCAGATGACTGCCTGTTGGGTGTGATGGCTCTGCGATGGGTCGTGCACATCATGCACCAGCGGTCTCTGGACAACCCGGGCGTCAAGGAGCGGTTCCTGGAGCGATGGACGCAAGCGGAGGCGAAGGCGGTCTTGGCTGCTTTCTCTAACTCGTTATCGACAAACGAAGCTGCTGCTGAAGACAGAAACGAGTCTACCGCCCCCACCGAGCGACATATCCAGCTTGTTGCGCAGATTACGTCGGCTCTGGATGCGATCGAGCAGCTTTCACAGGTGCTCCTCCTCTCCTCGGCCATTCCATCTCCCGCGCGACACTTTTCTGGAGCAAGATGCCATGCGTTCCTCAGCGGGCGGGCAACACCCTCTGGGGGGGAGCTCGAGCGCGGCTTGTGGCAGGCGTGCATTGAAGGACTTGAGGATGCGTACGCGTCTCCGCCGCCGAAACGGGCGAAACGGGCGGGGAAGTCTACTTCGACTCCTCCCGCTTCTGTGGGTCGGTCTGTCGGGCGTGGAGGGAAGAACACAAAAGCTGGAGGGCTGTTTGGCCTTCTCGCAGACGCGGAAGCTTAGCCCTGTAGGGGTCGGGTTCGCAGCTCTACAGCGACGTTGCTAGTGTTGGTATCTTTATGAGGTGTTGTATGTATAGTATGTACACGAGGAATGTACATTAATGTCCATGATACGATCGGTTGGAAGTTGCGTGGTGCATGATGATTACTAATGCCTTGAGGGAAGTTGAGGCGTATCCACTTGGCGCCCATTGCGGCTACGGCCCGGCGGTTGGTGAGCTTGGTCCGATTGAAGCCACTGCTTCAAGTCTGTCTGTTTCTGTTTGTGCTCATACGGTAGCGATCGCTGCTTGTTTCTTGACCGCCTCTTCCGCACTCTTGTCATGGCCTCAAGGCAACCCGCAAAGCGCTTGCCTCGCCCTGCTGCCCGATACTGGAAGGGGAAAGCTCCGAAGGGCGCAGACGCAGCTCTCTCCGAGTCCGACGAGGAAGAAGCCGTTGATGAGCAGGAGGTGCAAGAGGAGGGCGACGTGAGTATTTCAGATGTTGGAGGTGCAGGGGAAGAGGAGGAAGAGGAGGGAGAAGACGGGTTGGAGGTGCGGCCAGCGGTTGGGAAGCAGGTCAAGGGTGCCATGACGGTCGCGCTCAAGGACGTGACCGTCTCGCGAGAGGGCAAGGTGATTGTGGCTGGCAAGGCGGAGTCTGGTCGGACAGCTGTCGAGTTGGAGGAAGGTACGCGTTCACTCCCTGTGACTCGGCTGTTCTAACCATAGGTCCCCCTTTAGAGGAGGAAGAGGAAGAGGAGGAGGAAGCTGCTGAAGAAGAAGAGGAAGAGGCAAGTGTTTGTTTTTCAGTGCTACTTGCATTCTTACGTTGGGTGCCAGTCAAGCGAAGAGGAATCATCGTCCGAAGAGGAGCAACCTAAGTTGCAATTTCGCCCTGTGTTTGTGCCCAAGTACGTCCTTATCCAAAGCCACCATGCAGGATGTGTTCTCATTTTAGACAAACATCCACAGACGCGCACGCGGTACCGTTGCTGAACGAGATGCACTAGCTCAGGACTCAGAAGAGGCGCAGAAACGAAAAGAGGCTGAACTGGAGGAGCGCAAGAAAGCGAGCCACGACCTGGTGGCGGAGAGCATACGTCGAGAATTGCTGGAAAGTGCGTATGGCTTTCTGTTCGTATCACAATCACTTTGTAACAGCGCACGCTTTTCGAAACAGAGGAGAAGGAGGAAACAACCCCGGACGTCGACGACACGGATGGCCTCGATCCTGCCGGCGAGTTCGAAGCATGGCGATTGCGCGAGCTCGCTCGCATTATGCGCGACAAAGAGGCCGAGCTTGCACGAGAGAAGGAGCGTGAAGAGGTCGAGCGACGACGGGCGCTTCCCGAAGAGCAGCGGTTACGAGAAGACATGGAGCGAGCGGAGCAGTCGCGGAAGGAGAAGCCAAAGGGACAACAGAAGTTCCTACAGAAATATTGGCACAAGGGTGCGTTCCACCAGGACGCGGACATCCTCAAGAGACACGACTTCACGGAAGCGACGGAGAGCACGGTGGACGTATCGATGTTGCCGTCGGTGATGCAGGTCAAGAACTTCGGGAAGCGTGGGCGGACAAAGTATACACACTTGCTCGATCAAGACACCACTATGGGCACCGGTGGGTTCGGAGGCACTGCGCCTGTGAAGTCTGGTGGAACTTCGATGAACGACGGCGGGTGCTTCCTCTGCGGTGGGCCGCATCTAAAGAAAGGTATGATTGTCTTCCCCTTGTTCCGCGTATACGTCCGTGTCATTGACGGTATCAATCATTCCAGACTGTCCGCAAAATGCCCAACCGCCTCCGGGACGGGGGCGGCCAACGGACGATGGATGGGATAGGAAGCGTAGAAGGGTAGATGCTTGATGTTCATATTTGCTCCCATCCCAATCCATGATCTCCATGTAGACCACAGAAGGCCTCTCGGAACGCTGTGCACATATGTTCCATGCCCTGACCTCGTTGCATTACCAAAGTGATATATATATAGCTAAAACACAGACCGCAGCGGGACGAGAACGCCTGGGTCGACATTCGACAACTGCACCAAGGAGAGACCAGTATACAGAGCATGCATTGGAGCAAGCAAGCGACTTGTACAGTACCGTCCGCTCGGTGCATTCGAGAGAGGGGGAGGAGAGAAGCACATCTACAGCTGAAGAGATTTCCGCATAATTAGGGTACCCATAAAGAGACAGAGATCGAGGTATCATGGTGAGTTGAGTGAGAAGAGACAAGATGATAGGATAGAGATGACAATGCTGAGGGGGAGGAGTAACAAGAATGGACAAGAGGTCGATGGAAGCTCAGCGCATGTATGGGGGACACAGGGCGTTCACTCATTCATGCACCAGATCTCCAGACGTCCCTCAGGCCTGCCCTTGGCGTTGTGGCGAGCGGTCTCGATCGCGAGCTCGTAGTCCATATCGTCCCGGAGCGTCACCTTCCCGCCATCCTCGTCCTTGAATTTCATCCCGATCGTGCCGACGACGACGCCGAACTTGCGCGACACCATCTCCACGAACTCATCGAACGGCGTCTCAGGCAACAGGACCATCCCGCAGACCTCCTCGCGGTAGTACAGCTTCACGCGGATCTTCACCATCTCGAATACGTCCTCGTACTCGCCGCTGACGTAGCCCTCTTCCTCTTCTTCGTACCCCCCATAGTAGCTCGAAGCCGCGCGCGAGGCCGGCCCACGGCTCGCCGTTCCACGACGCGTGAGCCTCCGGCGTACGGACCCGCCGCCCATGCTGCCTCCATAGCTGCTCGGAGGTGCACTCGGTCGCCCACCACGGCCGACACCTTTCGCCCAGTTCGCTACGCGGGCCTCGCCGCCGGAGGGCAAAGGGGGGACCTCGTTGCTCTCTTCCCCGGTGTAGCCGTCGAGATAGTCGTCGTAGAACTCCGTCATGCGCGCATTGCCACCCTGTTGGGGGCCGTTGGGGGCCGTGGGAGAGCCACCAGGCTTGCGGATGCTGAGGCCGCGCGTGGGGCCGGCGAGGCCAACAGCAGGAGCGCCAGGACCGCGGGCTGCGCCGGCGGACGTAGCACTGCGGGCGAGCGTGGGGGCAGCGGGCCCGGTCGGCGACGTCTTGGGGGGCGTGGCAGGCGTGGGGGCACCGCCAATGTTCGCTGCGCGGATGCGCTCGCGGGCGTCGGTGGGGACGTTGATGGTCGTCTTGGCGCGCTGGAGGATGGGCTTCGGGTCATCGCCGCCGATGGGCTCTGCTCGGAGAAATGCCAATCAGCCGTCGCAGCTGGCGTGTGAAGGGAAGGAAATGCGATACGCACTGGGGACGCTCACGCTGCTAGGGGCAGCAACGGTCGCAGCGCGGGAAAGGTTTGACGTCGGGCCGTCGTCGACGAAGACGTTGGTGGGAGTGATGCCCTGCTTGAGCCTGGCGACACCGGTGAATTCGGTGAAGAGGTCATTTGTGGACTCGGCGGCCACGAGCTTCGCCTTGCCCAGGAAGTCGCGAGCTTTGGCATTCTCCACCTTCTTCTGCGCCGGTCTGTAAAGGACACCGACGGGCTATGGGGCCGTGTTAGCGACGAGGTGTAGGTGTGAAGGGCTGGGGAAAAGCAGGCTTACGATGGAGAAAACGGTGTAACCCTCGCCACGATCCTGGATGGCATCATCGATCACGCCGTGCTCCTCTGTTGCCTTCTCGCGACGGGCGTCCTCCATATCGGCGAGACCTTCCTGGGCATTTCCCATGTAGATCTGGGTGAGGCCGCGGTTGAAGAGGACCTCTGCGGAGAAGAGCTTGAACTTGAGGCCGAGCTGCTCGTAGTTGATGAACTGGTTTCCACGGAGGTAAAGGAGCGCGGAGGAGAAGTCGTTGAAGGCGGCATCATATCTCGTCAACAAGAAGTTGGAGACACCGCACTGGAAGTAACTAGGAAGAAGGAGGGAGTTAGTCGCGCTCGGTCACGGTGATCGGGAGGATAAGAGGGTGAGTGTGAATTGAGAACGTGTAAAAAAGATGATCCATAACCAATCGGCGAATGTACGGAGAGCGGTGGATCGAGTACACGCTGAGAATCGGTAGCCATGACGAGGCGGCTGAACAAAATGTTGCGCAAAGCAAGGTAGAATGAAGACAATCATAAGGGAGCGCAAACGAAAAAGGAAAGGTGGGGCGATTACAGACGATTAGCAGCTGGGGATTGAGAGTCGTAGCCAATGACTGCTAGGCTGCGGGGAATCTGGCCACCCGGGATAGAGGCGGATCGTGGGCGAGGGTAGGGAAACGGTTGGTACGGCGGGGGCGAGGAGCGGGGACGGAGACCAAGGGAGTGGAAGCGATCGGTAAATGAGCTGCGGAGGGCAGCGGAATGACGACGATCGCGCACGAGGGGGAGAGGGCAAGGGAGCAAGCAAGGGAGAAAGACTCACGCTACAGCAAGATACTGGTCGAGCTCGGTGGCGGCGGTGAACTGCTCAACGGCGGCTTCGTGTTCGCCAAGGGTTGCGTATATGAGACCGATGTTTGTGAGGATCTTGCTGGAGTCGGCGATTTGGGAGAAGAGCTCGAGGCTCTTCTCAAAATCCTCCTGGTCGTAGGCGGTGAGGGCAGCGGCCCAGGTCTCGAGCTCAGCCTTGAGAGACATGGTGGAATGAGGAGAGTGGGAAAGTGAGAGTGAGGAAGGTGGATGGAATGGAGGAAGTGGAAGCGGCAAGCTGAGAGACGACGATCGTAGGATGTGGTCGTGAGTGGCGTGCCGGACGCAGGGATAGGGAGAGGGAGAGAGTAAGGAAAGGAAGGGAGGAGGAAGAGACAAAGGCGACGAGAGGCGTCGGAGAGAAGGAAGAAGGAGAGAGAGAATAAGTAAGAAGAAAGAGGATAAGTATGTATCTGGTGCCGGGCAGCCTTGCGAACCGATTCACGTCCTCGAACATAAATCAGGTCCGGCCCAAGTCCGGCCTCCTCCAGCCCTGCAGTGCATCGCCACAGAATCAGTCCCCGGTCGCCATCCCAACAGAGACGGCGGCCCCTCTCTCTCTCTCTCCCTCCATCCCCTCACCCGCAACCCCTCCGCCCCGCGACCGTGACTCTGAGCCTCGACCTCGCTCGCAGCACAATTCTGCTCCCCAACGCCCTTATCCCTCCTCTCCTCTGCCTCCTTGCGCGCCGCGCTCATCCGTCGGTGACGGACGGGCGGGGCAGTCACGGTCTGCCATCATCCGCCTTGGCCTTGATCCGCCCTTGCGCGATCTGCTCCCTCTTGCTTTCATCCATCACTCCTTGCTACTCACCGCCACACCCCTCCTCGCTCCGTCCTGCGCCGCCATTTCATTTCCTCTCCCCGCTTCCGTCTCTCCGCCCACAGAAATCTCAGCCGCCTGTCTTTCACATCCGTCTACTAGACACTTATTGCTTTCACCCATCGGTCATTTATGCGGTCTGTGACATGACAGTCCGTCCAACGGCTCCCCCGACGTCACTTTTCGCTCATCATCTTATCCAATCTTTTCTCATGAATCTTTTCTCGTGTCTGCCATCTTTTCTCTTCCGTCGTCACGCCCGGATGACATGAACCCCATGATAGCAACACACGTTCGCTGACATCTCGACCTCCACCCGCCCGTCAACCTTGAACATCCCAGTAACCCCCCATTCCTCCCCAGCACCGCCTCCCGTCAACATGCATATCCGCCTCGCCTCAGGCCTGCGTTTCAATTTGCGTCAAGCAAGACCAAGTACTTACATAAGTACGCTACTGCAAGTTATGGAGCGGCGTGAGTGCAGCGTGCCGTCTGACGGCCAAACTTTCTCAAAAATCGACCGCTTGTGTCCCTGAATCGCATGTACTCGGCGCCTTAACCACAGCCTTGTGTCCTATCCTTGCTTCCTTCTTATTACCTACCCCTCAGCTTACAACGCGTTCTCAAGCCTCCTTCCGAATCCTCATCTTTCTCTTTCACTACCACGTCCCCAGCGCGCACTGAGCCGTCATTCTCACTCCCTCAAACCCGCGCTCTCAGTTACAGTTCTGTCGTCCCTATCCCTCGTTTCCTACTCTCCCGCATGTAAGGCATCCCGGGCTCCGTACTGGGTACGTACAACCTCCGATCCTTGCCGTTTTCCACACACGCACTCATATCCGTCCTCCGCCGCGGCCGATCCGTCTCTACGACGATCCTTCATGTCCGATGTCTGCCACCACTCCCTGCTTGCCCCGCCCCCTTCGCATGTTCACGTACATGTGAATGGTATCCTCCTCCACGTTTCGATCGTCGACTACACCGACCATTCTTCTTCATTGGCCTATATGAGCTATTTATGTAGCCGGTTGCCCGTCCACCACGAATGATCGACCCTCCCCATCGTTTCAAACAGGTTTCGTTGCTCAACCCAACCCGCACGGATATATACGTACGTCAAGCTGGCAGAACTTCAATATTCCATGTTGTACATTGAACCTTCAGGTGACCGATGATCCGCAGTATGCATGGTGGCGTGCGCCCATCCTGGAGCGTACTAACAACTCCGCATTTGTCCATCTCGTCTACCTAAGTATTTAATACATATTTAATGTTCACGGTTGAACCGAAGCATTAATATTGACAGATGGCCTGATGTTGGCCTGGCTTATGTATGTAGACGCATTGCCACGACCAGGGTGCCTGTGCAGAAGGTACGATTCACGTGCAGTCGTCGTCATCCACACCGGCTTACTCCCTTCAAATCACATAACTTCACCCAAGCTTCACCGCTCGGCGCTCTCCCTCGAGTGGCCGGCCCTCGTCTGTCGTCAACGTCCTCATCTGCAGTCGGCCTAACTCTCCCCTCAGCTCATGCGGGCCGCCTGATTTTGGTCCTACTGATTTTGGTCCTTGAGTGGATAGTTAGCCCCGCCTCAGGCCTCGTGCACGGCCTAGGCTGTCTTTGCCCAGCATCATGCCTCCCTCCCTGCGAGAGGAGAACGTTGACGACCTCGCGCTGAGTTCGGTCGAGTCGCACGGGCTCCGAGAGCGGGGGTTGGGCATCAACAAGCTGAGTTGAGGTGCCAAGTGCCTGCGCTGCCTCCTCGACAACGGAGCAGCAGGCGCGAACCGCTGCGGGGGACTAGCTAGCTACGTACAATGTGTATGGTAGGAGGTACCTATCGGAATTGAGGATGATTGAACGAGGAGTGAGAACAACGCGAGTGAGGGGATGGTGGGAGGCGAGCAGACTCAGCAGAGTATGAGACGACGACGGCTCAGCTGCTGCCCGTAGAGAGGATCGAACAAGTAGCGCTTTGACCATGCGACCCGCAAGGACAAAGCATTGGACTAAGCGCCCCTAGCTACATACCAAAGCGATACGTAGACACTGTGCTCACCTTTCGTATCTCATCTTCTGGGATTCGAAACTGCCAGGCTACTGACGGCTCAGGGAGGCTAGGATGTGGCCTCAATGGTGCAAGACTTCACGCACAGGGGCTGCTATCCATGCGAATGGAATAGTTTGGACGGATCCTTTACATTTGTACAGTATTTATCATGCACATGCTCTACGCTAAGACCTGAGAGTGATAGCAGACGACAAAAGGGATGTCATGAAAACGAAGCATGCGATACAGCACAACCGCACACACAGACGTGACATAAAAGATGAGTGAGTTCGAGTAACTGAGAATCTACATTTTGTGCGTGAGACGCAGAGTATGAGATACGAAAAACACAGACACGGCAGCAAGACACTGTTTTGACCCTGTCCAGCACGACGACAGCGCATGGCACGAGGGCGCAGAGAACGCAGGAAGGGGTGCGAACCAGGACGGTTTTCTCCTCATGCCGAAATTGGCACGGTGGGCGAGGCGTCTCCCTTCTGACCAGCCTGAGCCTGTGCGATGGCTTTCTGCGCCTCGTTCTTGCGTTTCTCCATCTCCTTCACCTTCTTCTCCAGCTCCGCGGCAGTGGTCGGTGTCCCGTCAGGTCGCTTGAACGTTACACTCTTGTGGTGGCTGAGCGCGCCGATGGAGCCCGCTTCAGGCGTTGGTACGTTGATCATACCTCCGGTCGTTGCGAGCCCACGATGGAAGGTGGTTGGAAGCACCCGCCCGTCCGGATGTTGGTACGGACAAGTGACTCTAGTGCAGGCTGCACCAAACTTGCAGGAGACGGATACGTGGTGGCTGGAGGGACGCGGAGGATGAGAGAAGGCACAGTTGGGCCGGGTACAAGCAACACCATAGCGACAGGGTACAGTGCTTTGCGGCGTTGGAGCAGGAGAAGGTGTATAGCTCTGCGGCTTGGGTGCCTCGGCTGTATGATGAGATGTAAGCCAGATGGGATAAGATGGAGGAATCACGGTGACGTACCATTGGGGTTGAGAACTGCAGGACTAACATGCGCCTTGATGCAGTCCTTGTCCTTGCAGTCCTTGCCATTTTCGCAAGGGTCATTGCTCAAAACAACACCGCTCTCGGCGGTCGCAACAGGAGACGGATGCGAATATCGACAGAGGGGGTTTGTGCACTTGAGACCGAACTTGCATAGTGTCGGGGACTGGGGACGTTCTGGAGCGATGAATCCGGGACGCGCCGAACCCGTGGACGAAGAGGGCGTAATGGCCGTAGGTGCTATCGGGGCGGAAGGAGTAGATGTGGACGCTAACGGCTGCGCAGGAGGCTGAGGAGTAGGTGTCGCAGGAGTAGGTGCTAGTGGAGCTTCGCCCGCCGATGGTTCGCCGCCATGATGCCCAGTGTGTCCTCCGCGACCACGACCTGCTCCTCTCATCTGCCCTCCGCGACCCCTTCCTCGTCCTCGGCCACCCTCGCCTGTCTGACCCATCTGGCCGCCCATCGCATTATTGAAGCCGTTCATGTCTCCCATGCCAGGCTGCATAGGAAACCCATTGTTCATGAACTGACCCGCTGCGGGGTTCATGATGCCCATAGCACCGGCGATTTGGGACATCATGGCCATTTGGTTCATCATGAGCTCCTGGAGCATCAACGGATTCGCCATACCCATGGCACCCATGTCCATACCAGGCATACCGTTCATGGGGAAGCCGCCGTTCATCATCATCAAATTTGGGTCAGAAGGCCCGCCATTTGTGATGCTGTCGATGCGAGCTTGAACATCGTCGTGGGGCTTAAACTGTGGGCCGTGACCACCCCTTGGGCCGACGCGGTCGAGGAGACTACGTGGGTTGCCAGGGCCGTGACCTTGCTCTCGGAGCATTGCGCGCGGACCAGTAGGTAGGTCTGTGCGCCGGGTCTTCAGTGGCGGGTGCCCGCTTGGTGACGGCGAACGCGCAGAGGATGTACGTTTCTGGGCGGTAGGGGAGGTGGAAGGAATGACTTGGGACAAAGCTTGCTGGTACAACGGTGCGCCAGCGCGTGGCCCGTTGGGAGGCCGCCGAAAGTCTACTGGCTGGTGGGGGGGAGAATCGCGCACTGGTGCTTGGGATGAGGTCGAGGGCTCAGGGACAGCGGCGACTTCTGCTTCCGGGGCACCTTTACCAGCTTCTGCGAAGAGCCAGCCCACGAAGCTGGCGTCTAGTGGGAGGTGTCAGCAGCATACAGCAGGCGACGACCGTGGGGCGTACCAAAGTCCGAACCAATTACTGCCCAACATCCAACCCTTCAGCAGGTGATAAAATAGACAAGCGGGAGATGCTCACGATCTTCTAGCTCGGATGTGATTTGGGCTGGAGGGGTGTGGTCAGCAGGCTTGTCGGGGTAGAAACGGCTCATGGGTTGTGACAGACCTGCAGTTTTGTTGTTGATGACCATGATAGTGATATACTCGGCCATGACAGGATCTTGTGTGAGGTGGGAGAGGTCAGCCATGACAGAGCGACTCAGGCGACTCGGATACGTACCTGGTTCCATGCTGTACTGCCGCTTCATGAGCTCATCCTGGATCGCGTTCTGGAGTGCTGTGGCACGCTCGGTGCCCATCGTGAGGCCGAAAGCCATGACTGTGGATAGAGAAAAGGCAAGTGGTCGTGGTCGAGAGTCGAGACAGAGCAGGGAGACTCTCGAGCGGCTCAGGTATAACCGGCTATTGTAATCCGCCGCCTTTCGGACTTTGGAATTTGTTTTGCGAGTTGCGACTCCGCGCAGCGAGGGCGTCTAATGGACAGGCGCGCGTTGGTGAGTTACAGTACCTACTAATAGTTACCTAAAGTTACAGCTGGTTTCAGCGCTCTTGTCGTTTCGGCCAAACAAACACCAATGTCAAGTCGGTCATTAGCGCCCCCTTTGATACTGAGAACAGCGATATCTCCTCAACGCCTCTGCTTTTCACTTCGATTCTTGCTGGACTCTGCTCGTGTCCCGTGCCCACAGTGCATGGCATAGATGTCATCTCGTTCGAACCGCTTCATGCTCCCACCAGGAACGATCTCTGCACAAGTGTAGAACACAGTTGACGGCTGAGAAATGGACCATATCGGCGTTGGAGAGGCATAAGAGGGTGCAAGGGATAGTGGCCGGGTGCACAGTGCGTATTTCTTCTTATCATCTTATGGTTGTTGTGTGTGACACTGTTCGCATTTTGCACGCCAGGTTGGCGCTTATTTTGGTCTCCCTACCCTTCTACTACTGTCCCCCCGTGGTATGAACGGCTGGCTTGCGTCCCCTACTCTTCTTTTCAACGGCTTTCAGAAGCATTGGGCTCGCCACACCTCTCTTGCTACACCGGCAGCACAAGTATTGGTCGTCCACCGGCTCATCCCTGATAGCACCTCTTTAGCGCCGATCGTCTGGAACTTCAAACGGCGGTATCTCCTCAAGGACTCAACGGACTCGCACCATTTTGACTTCTTCTACTTCAGATACGTGGCGCGCAGGGCTTTGTGTCGCTAACGAGAAGACTGGGCCATGTTTCATATGCACCCCAACGTCCCCGGCCCCATCCCCCGCTTCGAACACGAACACTGCTCGTCCTACGGCCTGGAGGTTTGTCGGATGTACTTGGGGAGGCCTTGATCGGTTGCATGGAAGGCGTAGGGTATAAAAGGTGCCAATTTCTCAGCCTTTTCCTCCCATCCACACCCACAGTCCGCGTTTTCACGCCATTCTACCTCGCTACCTCATCGATGTCACACAATTCTGCCGCAAGATCCATTTTATCTACCTCCTGCATCTCACTGTACACTTCTGAAGGTGTATACTATTGAATTTATTCATTATTGCCTCCCCCGCTGTCACCAGCTCCTAGCGGCTCTTTGCTCCTGTTGTCCTCCTTCGGAATCCCTTAGCAACCTTTCCCAATGATATACCCGCCCTTCTGCAACCGTGGAGGGTGGCTTCTCTTACCAATGCAAGCCTCTTTCCCTTCCCCACGAGAGAATCTCGCTATGCCGTATAAGCGCCTCATGGTCTGCACCCGTTTGACATGGATGGAAACACCACGAGTGAGAATCTCTTGCATTGCGCCCTCACCTACCACCCTCCCTCCCATCCCCGACGGCCTTCGGATCGCTAGACTTCGACGTTGCTCGGGCAATCGCGTTCTGGTCCGAGAAGGGGTCAAAACGGCAGAGGGGCCCCGCCAGTGACGCCCGCTCATCCACGGAATTCATTATTGGCACCATGCACTGCACATCGTTTAGCGGCGCAAGAATGTGAAGTAATGGGGTGAATATGTCGAGACATTGGAGAGATATCGTTGTTCTCAGTTTCAAAGGGGGCGCTAAATGAGGGCTTGGACGATTGATGTTTATTTGGCCGAAACGACAAGAGCGCTGAAACCAGCTGTAAGTGCTGAGTGTAACTTAAACTGGTGCTCGAGCCTCGAACATCCGTTCTTCGTCCTCGTGCTTGACCTCGCTCAGGCTGCCGACTCCAGACGTCGACCAACTGTGCCGCCGACATGCACGCTGTTCGCCAAGAAATCCTTCCTCCTAGCGGCATAGAGTTTGCAGCATGTCTCAAGCTTACTCCCTCCACGCTCCCTGACCCCAGCCCTTCGTCTCAAACGGGTCGGACGCTCTTAAATCTCGTCGTCGCTCGTTCAAGCCTTCTTCGGATATTCGAAGTAAGAGAAGAACTCGTGCCGATGTCCACACAGAAGGAACATGAGAAGGAGAGACACGTCCCGGTCCGCAAGGGGACGGAGCCGGTCGAGGGCGAGGTCGAGATGGATCCGATGGGAGAGGGTTTCGTGAACGTGGGGGTGGCTGTCAAGGTAAATCCTGGTAATCACTTTCTGTTGCCCTATCGCAGACCACCGCAAATGCCATCATACGTTTACCCCACGTTATTGACTGCGTATGTGAGTTCGCTAAGGTCAGTTCGCTGACCCGCCGTGTTCTTCTCAGTCCATTGGCATGAACGGCGCCGCTCGCCCACCCATGGTCAAGCGCTTCTACCTCGTCCGCGAGCATCGGCTACATGGAATAGTGACGGGCCTTGAGGCCGTCCGGACAGTCCACTCTTTGGACGACAAGTTAGACAGGCTTTTGGTGTCTTTCAAGGATGCGAAGGTTCGTGGTTTATTAGGCTCCTTTATTCATCACTTTCTCACCTGAAGAGTAGATTGCTCTCCTTGAATGGTCCGCATCCACCCACGACGTGGTCACCGTCTCCATTCACACCTACGAGAGGGCCCCTCAGTTGGTGTGTGCCCTACGAACTTCACGCACTGTGATCACACTATTGACACGCGTACAGATGGCCATCGACTCCTCCCTGTTCCGCGCTGAGCTTCGCGTCGACCCACTATCTCGATGCGCTTCCCTTTCTCTCCCAAAAGATTCTTTGGCTATTCTGCCATTCTATCAAAGTCAAGCCGAACTCGACGTAATGGACCAGGAGGCAAGCCAGGCCAGGGACGTACCCTATTCTCCTAGCTTCGTTCTTGATCTCGCCAACGATGTCGACAAGCGCATTCGTAACGTCATTGACTTTGCATTTCTTCCCGGATTTCACAACCCAACCGTAGCCGTGCTTTGCCAATATCAGCAGACGTGGACTGGGTGGGCACGCTGACTCTCATACTTGCAACTTTACAGCTCATGTAACCCACAGGAGACTGAAAGAATTCAAGGACACAGTCAGCCTTTACATCTTCACTCTTGACCTCGTCACCAACAACTATCCGATCATCACCGCCGTCGACGCTTTACCTTACGACTGCTTCGCCCTGACGCCCTGCTCCACGACCACCGGAGGAGTCGTCATTCTCGCCAGCAACGCTATCCTGTTCGTAGACCAATCTGGTCGCCGAGTGATACTTCCTGTCAACGGCTGGCCTCCTAGGGTCAGCGACCTCGCAGTGCCCTCTCTCTCGCCACAAGAGCAGACGCGCGACCTTCACCTAGAAGGGTCGCGTGTTGCATTCATCGACGACACAAGGCTGCTTCTTATTTCGAAGGATGGCACCGTGTACCCCATCGAGCTCATACAGGATGGTAGGACTGTGTCAAAGTTATCTATGTCGTCAGCGCTTGCCAGGACAACTGTACCATCGGTCGCCAAGAGAATTGGGGACGATCATATCTTCATCGCTAGTATCGTCGGACCTTCGGCCTTGCTGAGGACGGCGAAAGTGGAGGAGAGAATACCGGAGGCGGACGTAGAGATGGCGGACGGGCCCGCCGCGGTTGTGGATACTTCGAATGCCTTGGATATGATGGACGCTGACGACGGTAAGCCATCTCATGCACCTGTGGTTTAATAAGACACAATAATCGTTGTGTAGATCTTTACGGCCCATCTATCGTTGCGGACCACCCCACCACTACCAACGGGACAGTCAACGGGGTCGTTGACAATATCCCAACGCGTACTGTCATCCATCTCTCGCTTTGTGATACGTTACCCACGTATGGTCCGGTATCCGACATGACGTTCGGGATATCTCGCAATGGGGTAAGACCGCTCTTCTGTCTTGTCGCTTGCATTTTCTCAATGTGACACAGGACCGACAAGTTCCGGAGCTCATCACCGCTACGGGGTCTGGACACTTGGGCAGCTTCCATCTCTTCCAGAAGGACATGCCAACACGATCTAAGCGTAAACTGCACGCCATTGGGGGAGGACGCGGCCTATGGTCGTTGCGGATCCGGCAGCAAGTTAAGACTGGTGGTGCGACGTTTGAACGGGCCAGCAATCCTTTCAGCGCCGATAACGATACTGTTATCATCAGTACGGACGCAAATCCCTCGCCGGGATTGTCTCGGGTATGCCTCCCCTCGAGCCGTCTTAGGTTGAGAGTCGCTGACCAGTTGTACTTACGCCAGATCGCTACGCGTTCCTCCCAATCCGACATTACGATCACAACGCGAATCCCGGGGGTGACCCTCAGTGCTGCATCGTTCTTCCAAGGAACCGCAATACTCCACGTCATGTTCAATGTTACCAATGTAATCAGGGTGCTCGAACCTGGTACGTCCAGGTCTATTCCGATGGGGACACCGTTGACATCAATGCCTGACATCGATGCTTAGATGGTACAGAACGACAGAGCATCAAGGACCTCGACGGTAGCACCGCGAGGCCGAGAATCAAGTCGTGCAGCATCAGCGATCCCTTCATTCTCATCATTCGCGAGGATGACACCATCGGGTTGTTCATCGGTGAGATTGAAAGGGGGAAAATTCGACGCAAGGATATGTCGCCGATGGGCGAGAAGGTAACAGCTCAGGCTGTCCGACGATACCAATACTATACTTACCGCCACAAGTAGACCTCGAAGTATCTCGCTGGGCACTTTTATACGGACACAAGCGGCCTGTTTCAAACATTCCTCAATGCGGAACTATCCGGTGAAGCTAATACTTCGACATTACAAGGCGCAATGAATGCCGGAAACAAGACCTACTGGCTCGTACTCGTTCGCCCACAGGGTGTCGTGGAGGTGGGAATGCGTATGGAAATTAATGACCTTAGCTGACCACTTTTGCGACAGATTTGGACGCTTCCCAAGCTCTCACTTGCGTTCTCCACGACGCTCCTGCCAATGCTTGACCCAGTAGTCGCTGACTCCTTTGACCCGCCCGCATTGTCATTGCCACAGGATCCGCCACGAAAGCCCCAAGACTTAGATGTTGATCAGATTATTATCGCGCCATTGGGAGAGTCACTTTCACGTCCGCATCTTATTGTGCGTTGTGCTTTTGAAGCTAACAGATTCTTTGAGACACTGATAACGACATGTATAGGTACTGCTGCGATCTGGACAACTGGGGGTCTACGAGGCTGTCCCAGTCGCTCCGCCCACGAGCCCCCTGCCCTCAACCCGATCCTGCACGCTGCTCGTCAATTTCGTGAAGGTGAAATCGAAAGCATTCCATATCCAGCACTCAGATGAGGAGCAGAAGACCGTCCTCTCCGAGCAGAAACGTATTTCGCGTCTTCTGTTGCCATTCGTTTCATCCGTTGTACCAGGCCACACATACTCCGGGGTCTTCTTCACCGGCGATCGACCTTGCTGGATTGTATCTACGGACAAAGGCGGTGTCCGTGTCTTCCCCTCTGGCCACAACGTTGTGCACGCCTTCACGACGTGCTCGCTTTGGGAGTCAAAGGCTGATTTCCTGCTCTACTCTGAGGAGGTAAGTGAGCTTACGCGGTTGTCAATCGTCCAGTGCTAACTGAAAGGATCTCCAGGGTCCCAGTCTGGTCGAATGGTTGCCTGACGTCCTCCTGGATGCGCATCTGCCAGCACGCTCCGTCCCACGCTTGCGGCCGTACTCACACATTGTGTTTGATCCATCGACCTCGTTGATCGTCGGAGCTGCGTCCTTCATGAACCGATTCGCGTCATACGATGAGGATGGCAACATTGTTTGGGTACCTGACAGTGAGTCTGCATTGTGTTGAATTACCTGGTGTATATGTTGAACTCACTGGATGCGATTCATTTCTTAGGTCCGGATATCTCGTCCCCTTACTGCGAAACTTCGACACTGGAGCTTATCTCGCCCGATCGCTGGATTACAATGGACGGGTGCGTCTGACTATCTGCTCAATGTGAATGCAGGTTTGACTTGACTTGCCTCCCAGGTATCAGTTCGCCGCAAATGAATTCGTGAGCTGTATTGTATCCGTACCGCTGGAAACCATGAGTACGGAGTCTGGGATGAGAGACTTCATTGCAGTAGGGACCACAATCAACCGGGGCGAGGATCTCGCAGTCAAGGGCGCTGTGCGTATGTTTTGTGATGGGTCAATGGGGCTAAAGCTTACATGATTCCACCGCCTAGGTATACGTCTTTGAGATTGTCGAAGTTGTACCTGATGCAAGTACCAATGTCAAGCGTTGGTGGAGGTTAAAACTTTTGTGTCGCGATGATGCAAAAGGTCCTATCACCTTCCTTTGTGGCATGAATGGCTACCTTGTGTCATCAATGGGACAAAAGGTGGGTTGGCCAGACTTTCAACTAACAAGACTGATACATGTTAATGGAACATATAATCTATCATTAGATCTTCGTGCGCGCATTTGACCTAGATGAACGCCTAGTTGGGGTAGCTTTCCTTGATGTTGGGGTCTATGTCACCTCTTTACAAGCAGTCAAGAACCTGCTGGTTATTGGAGATGCTGTCAAGAGTGTCTGGCTAGTTGCATTCCAGGTTTGTTATCTATGCACTCATGTGGTCTTTGTATATTGAACACTTTTGGCACATTTGGGTATGTAGGAGGATCCATACAAACTTGTGATTCTTGGGAAGGACCCATGTTATTCATGTGTCACGAGGGCTGACCTATTCTTTGCGAATGGTCATTTGTCTATTGTGACATGTGATGAAGAGGGTATTATCAGGGTCTATGCCTATGATCCCCATGGTACGTATACTGCCCTGTTATCTGTCACTTGTGGCTTATTCAATATGTAGACCCTGATTCAAAGAGCGGGCAGCACCTTCTTTGTCGCACTGAGTTCCATGGCCAAATAGAGTACAGGAGTTCTTTACTTGTGGCCCACCGGCTGAAGACCAGTGATTCAGAAATACCCCAGGCTCGACTTGTTTGTGGTAAGCAGAACATAATCATTTGGATTGTTATGACTTGTTCAAGATGTTATCCCAGGTTCAGTTGATGGATCTTTGACCACATTGACCTGTGTGGATGAGAGTGTATTCAAGCGCCTTCATTTGCTCCAGGGGCAACTGATACGCTCCATTCAGCATGTGGCAGCTCTTAATCCAAGGGCCTTCCGGTAGGGAGTTTGATCACATAAAATGTTTTGTCACTAACATGTAAAGCAGTATTGTCAGAAATGACTATGTCTCAAGGCCACTGTTCAAGGGTATACTAGATGGAAACCTCCTAGCGATGTTTGAGGAGCTGCCTATTGCACGGCAAAATGAAGTGACCCATCAGATTGGCACAGACCGAGCAACTGTGCTAAAGGATTGGATTTCATTAGCTGGTGTATGGTAGTACTTACATGATATATCTTTCTAGTAGTTCAGGCAACTCTGGTTGTGGTGTGTATCTTTGTAGGCAGTTTGTACTAGACAAGAGAGAGAAATAGATCAATCAATCACCAATTTATGGTGGCAGAGTATGTGTATAGCAATATTTAGATTATGTTCAATTACTCATAGAAAATAATGAAGGGAACAAGCAGCAGGCTAGTTATATTACTTATATATATGGCTTTGCTTAAATACATTGCTAGCCAGCATTAGAGAAAAAAAATAAACATGCAATTAGTAACATATATATAGATATAGTCTGTGGCTCTTTTTTATATTGTATTAGTACCAACATATGTTACAAAAGCTATAAATAGTGACCAAAATACCTTTTCCAGCCCTTATAGGTACACACCTAGCAGATGTCTGGTAGACACTGGGAATGATTGGCATCTATTGGACATCCTATAGTTGTTTGGCAGTGGATTTTTAGATCACATCTAGACAATATTTAGCACCAGATATCTTAGCAATTGGTGTGAGCAATATCAGCCAGATGTCCACTCTGGGCCCCCAAAAAGCTCACTTGCCTCTACAGTAAAAATGCACCCAGCTAGAATTGAACTTACAACCAATTATTGCCAGTGGGATTCATCATTACACATCTGTCTACTACTGGAAATAGCTATGTAACTACTCAGCTCTTATATTTTACATATTTTATAAGGTAAACCTTTACAAATGCTTTCTATCAATACTAGTTTCATATTGTTTAATTTTCTATTGTCCAATTTATACATAAAAAGCTATAACAATTTGTAATAATACTAATTTTGTGCTTTTAAATTCAGTATTGATGGAGATACAACCACATAGTTACTTACAACCTAACATCTGTGCCAGGTTTGTGTGAGATGATGAAGTCAAACCATGACAAGTAGAGAGCCCATCATGCCTGCCTGTGGGTGAGGTTCTGTGCTGTACACCAGTACTTGAGGTTTTTGTGGTCTGACTGGATCTTGAACATGCTGCATAGACCCTCGAAGTAGTGGTGCCAGGCTTGCAAGGTACAAATAACGGTGAGCATCTCCTTGTTATAGATCTTGTAGTTGCATTCCGCATTATTCATCAATTTGGAGTGGAAAGCAACAGGGTGCCATTTACCATCCTCCCCTTTCTGAGACAGAACCACACCCATTGTAAAGTCTGAGGCATCAACTTTAACATAGGTGTTGCAGTCTGAATTGTGCATACTGAGGACTAGGCTCTTGGTAAAATGATGTTTAAGCTCACCAAAGGCAGACTGCTTTTTCTCTCCCCATTCCCATGTGGTGTCACCTGTGAGGTGATCCAAAGGTTTGCAGATGGCACTAAAGTCGTTGATAAACTGCTGATAGAAATTCACAAACCCATAGAATTTCAGTATGTCTGAGGCATTCTGAGGGACTGGACAATCTGCGATACCCTTGACCTTCACAGGGTCCATCTCCACTTGGTTATCCAAAATGAGTACTCTGAGGTATTCAACCTTGGGCTGTTTGAACTCACACTTCTCTGGCTTACAGAACAGGTTGTTTTCTTTCAGCCATTTCAGGACATCATGCACGAGAGTGCAGTGCTCCTCCATGTCATTGGTAAAAATAAGGATGTTGTCAAGATAGATAGTGACTTTGCCTAAGACAATAAGGTCCTTGGAAATGTCATTTATGAGTGCAGAGAATGTGCTGGGTGAATTGGCTAGCCCAAAGAACATGACATTTGGTTTGAACAGTCCCCACTTGGTCACAAATGCAGCCTTCCACTTATCACCAGATTTGATCTGCACATTGTTATACCCCCAGTGGATGTCAGGCTTCGTAAAGTACTTGGCCTTTTTGAGTCAATCCATCAGGTCTGAAACCAGCAGCAGTGGGTAATGGTTCTTGATGGTAATCTTATTCAGCTGTTGATAGTCCTGGACTGGATGTAGACTGCTGTCCTTCTTCTTGACCAAGAAGAATGGTGAGAACATTGGTGACTTTGACTCTTGAATATAGTTGGCCACATTCTCGGCAAGAAATGTGTTGAGTTTGACTTGTTCGCTTGGTGATAGGGGATACACCTGGGAATGGAACATTTTTACATCTGGTACTAGTTCAATTGCATGGTCATAAGGCTTGTATTCTGGTAAGCATTTAGATGCTTCCTTCAAAAACACATACAAGTACTTGTGGTAGTGCTTTGGTATAATCTCTTCAATGGGATAAACCTCTTTCTTCTAGTACTCTTGCTCAGTGAGTTGTTGAGAGTATGTGTATGTCGCTGAAGCAAACAGTTGCAGAGTACCATAGAGGTGTTGTCCATTGTCCCATGCATTAAAAAAAGACTCCTTAGTTCCATTCCACTGTGGTAGGAATCCTGGTAACCATGGCCATTCCTCATCCTCTCTATTCTCCTCTGCCATTATGGCCGCACATATCCTTCCAACCTTTCTAACCTTCCTCACCTGTTGAAAACCTTGGTGTGCAGTAAGCTGTACCTCTGTATCATGTGCTTTGGTCTCAACAGGTTTGGATGCCTTTGGCTTGGCCAGACGTGCCTCTGGACATCTTAATAGGTGCAGTGAGCCATGTTCCCAATCTACTTCAGAGTTGTGCTCATGCAGCCAGTCCAGGCCAATGATCACATCCTTCTCTCCAATGTCTGTCACCACAAACACCACCTTCTCCTGGTGGTCTCCAATTGCCATATCCAACACAGTGACCTCACTAATTGTCCCATCGTAGTTCTCTATACCATTGATGTTGTATACAGAAATTGGCTGAGCCAACTTCCTCATCATAACACGATTCTCTACTATGAAATGTCTATGTAAAAACTTAGTAGTAGCTCCACTATCTACTATAGCTACAATATCTTTATGTCATTGCTTGCCAATTAACCATACTGGTATGTGAAAGTGTTTACCATCATAATTCACTTCATACACAAACAATGAACCTAGTACAGAAAACTGACTATTACTACAAGAGCCAGCACGTGTAGCATCCAATGCAGCTCTAATCAAAAACCCTCCTTCTTGTTAGCCACCATAAGGGCAGCAATTTTCTCTTCCATTACCTTAACCTGCACTCGCAGTTGTTAGAAACAGACCAGCCACTGAACCAGCTACGCCAAAAGGGTGCAATGTCAAGCTTGGCTTGACACTTGGCTAGTACTATATATGTAGTTCAACTCTGCCCGAACACCTGTTCGTGACAGCAGTGTGTTGATCTCCTCAGTCCTGGCCAATGATAACAATGTGGTCTGCAGTTTGTTGGTTCTAGGCTTGGGGCATTGGAACATGTGGTGTCCTTCTTCACCACAGTTGTAGCAGGCACCTCCGAAAGGCCTACTTGTGCCTGTGGCTGCTGCCTTTTTGCCTTTCTTATTTTATCCAAACTGCTTTGGTCACTCCTCCTCCTGCATGGCCAGGGCTTGATTGATCAACAGGGCCACCTTTTGGATCTTCTTGATATTGTTGATGTCATGAGCTTCCTGTATGAAGATGTCCTTAATCTTGTAGGGTAGGCCAGTATGGTAGCATTCTCACTTGTTATAGTCGCTGAAGTTTGTGTGGGCTGCGATAGCATTGAACTCAGTCATGTAGTCCTTGACCATGCCAAGCCTGTGCGAGGTCTTGCACAGCTTGCTGAGTTCTGCAGTGGCAGCTTGTTTGTCATCTGCTGCACAGAAGTGTGTCTTGAAGTTGGTTTCAAAAGCCACATAATCTGCCCAGGGCATTGTACCCATGCTAACCTTGATGATGAATGGACCGGTCCACACAGCGGCTCCTTCCATCAGCTTGTTGAGGACCGTGACCCAACAGATCTGTGCATCGATACCTTGTATGATTAAGGTGGTATAGTAGATCTGTACTGAAGCAACAAAGTGGAGACTGTCCTGTACCAACTTGCCATCATATTCTTATAGAGCAAGCTGGTTGAGGAGTTTGGAGACATCAAAGGGTGCAGGGGTGGTTATGGTGGACAGAGTTGGGGTAACTTTGCATGTTGGTTTTTGAGCAGAAAGGGGTTTCGTCAATCCTTTAGGTGAATGGAGAACCACGGTCTGATGTTCAGATTCTTCCTTCGGTTTGTCTTTGGGGAGTGATGGGGATGACACAATGGGAGAACTCATTACTTGGCCTTTAAGCCTTTGTGAAATGAGATTGGTGGTAACACCAAGGAAAATTATACTAAGGCATGGGGATTCAGTGGGTGTAGTAGTGGAAGTTGACCTGTGACATATGGGTTGTAAAGTGGGGTGCAATACAGGTTATGATGAGGGATTGTGGGTTGCTGCAACTGCTGCTTGATAGATAGGTGGGCATGCTGGGTCTTGGGGTTCTAGTTTGGAAGGATTGGCAATGTGTGCAAGAATAAGGGTGGGTTGGTCTTCTGTAGTGACAAGTCAGGGTGAGAGACCTTGGACCACCTTAGGGGTCATTCTCTAAGTGTGATTCCGGTGTGGACAGGGTTGTATGTCACAGATGAACCACTGTTTATTGTCCTTATCCCAGTGCTCATCATGTACTTCTGAGGGGTAAAAGATGTGTGTCAATCTTTTGCATGCCAGAGTGATGGAGGGACTCGCTTCCTATCCTAGAAACTAAACAGCAGGTGCACAATCCATCACTGTCTGCTCAGCCTTCTTGGCCTATTGCTGTGTTTTAGCCTCTGGGAACATGAGCCCAGGGGTGTTCTACCTTGGCTTTGTTTCACCACCTTTTTCTAGCCTTTCACACCATAAGGCGGACCACTTCTGTCACTCCCGGGGTCTCAGGTTAGGAGCTTTCCATACACTGTACCACTAAAAGTGGGAAGCCTTGAGTTGAATTAAGACCACATTTGATGGTGTGACTAGAGCATGCACTACGCTAGGCCAACACAGAGGATCTAGGTGCGTACTGTACAAGAGGGAAGTGATAAAAATGTGTAAACTCCAAAAAGGGGTGTTGTACTGGTACTTGTGTAGGAAGTTTCAACCTAATGTTATAACTGAGTATCAAGTAAGGATCAGAAATACTCACAAGACAAGCAGGAGCACCGACAAGCACTTGTGCAGTAAGAGCAAAGCAAAGCTTGATGGTTAGGGCTGGAAACAATGATGATGAATGGACCGGTCCACACAGCGGCTCCTTCCATCAGCTTGTTGAGGACCGTGACCCAACAGATCTGTGCATCGATACCTTGTATGATTAAGGTGGTATAGTAGATCTGTACTGAAGCAACAAAGTGGAGACTGTCCTGTACCAACTTGCCATCATATTCTTATAGAGCAAGCTGGTTGAGGAGTTTGGAGACATCAAAGGGTGCAGGGGTGGTTATGGTGGACAGAGTTGGGGTAACTTTGCATGTTGGTTTTTGAGCAGAAAGGGGTTTCGTCAATCCTTTAGGTGAATGGAGAACCACGGTCTGATGTTCAGATTCTTCCTTCGGTTTGTCTTTGGGGAGTGATGGGGATGACACAATGGGAGAACTCATTACTTGGCCTTTAAGCCTTTGTGAAATGAGATTGGTGGTAACACCAAGGAAAATTATACTAAGGCATGGGGATTCAGTGGGTGTAGTAGTGGAAGTTGACCTGTGACATATGGGTTGTAAAGTGGGGTGCAATACAGGTTATGATGAGGGATTGTGGGTTGCTGCAACTGCTGCTTGATAGATAGGTGGGCATGCTGGGTCTTGGGGTTCTAGTTTGGAAGGATTGGCAATGTGTGCAAGAATAAGGGTGGGTTGGTCTTCTGTAGTGACAAGTCAGGGTGAGAGACCTTGGACCACCTTAGGGGTCATTCTCTAAGTGTGATTCCGGTGTGGACAGGGTTGTATGTCACAGATGAACCACTGTTTATTGTCCTTATTCCAGTGCTCATCATGTACTTCTGAAGGGTAAAAGATGTGTGTCAATCTTTTGCATGCCAGAGTGATGGAGGGACTCGCTTCCTATCCTAGAAACTAAACAGCAGGTGCACAATCCATCACTGTCTGCTCAGCCTTCTTGGCCTATTGCTGTGTTTTAGCCTCTGGGAACATAAGCCCAGGGGTGTTCTACCTTGGCTTTGTTTCACCACCTTTTTCTAGCCTTTCACACCATAAGGCAGACCACTTCTGTCACTCCCGGGGTCTCAGGTTAGGAGCTTTCCATACACTGTACCACTAAAAGTGGGAAGCCTTGAGTTGAATTAAGACCGCATTTGATGGTGTGACTAGAGCGTGCACTATGCTAGGCCAACACAGAGGATCTAGGTGCGTACTGTACAAGAGGGAAGTGATAAAAGTGTGTAAACTCCAAAGAAAATGGGGTGTTGTACTGGTACTTGTGTAGGAAGTTTCAACCTAATGTTATAACTGAGTGTCAAGTAAGGATCAGAAATACTCACAAGACGAGCAGGAGCACCGACAAGCACTTGTGCAGTAAGAGCAAAGCAAAGCTTGATGGTTAGGGCTGGAAACAAAATGTATTGAGTGAAGTTTACTACAAATGAAATACAGTGGGGCTTACCTGGTGATAAGAGGTTGAAACTGAGGTCTCCAGATAGCAAGTACAGGCCTTATATACATGTATGTAACAATAGAATGAGTAGACAATAGGTAACTATGGACATGAGAGAACAAGAGAAAACAATGGACATAAGTACAATAGCAACAATGGAACAATGGGAGCTATTGTACTAAGAGACAAAGGATGGGTTACAATGCAATGGAGGACAATAAGAATGACATGAGAAGTAAACTGTCCAAAAAATGAAACTTAGACACTGGGTAGACAGCACTGAATAGAAGTGTTCATAACATACCCAGCACCTTTCAGACTATGATGAATGAGGTTCTCAAGGAAGAAATTGCCACAGGACATGTCGTAGTCTATATAAACGACATTTTTATCTTTATAGATGACCCTACCCTGCACTGGCAGCTCACCAAACATGTTTTAGAGAAATTACGAGCCAACGACCTCTTTGTCAAGCCAGAAAAGTGCAAGTTTGAGCAGCCATTAGTCGAGTTTTTGGATCTCATTATCTCGAAGGACTCCATCACTATGGACCCCACCAAAGTCAAAAATGTTAAAAACTGGCCAACACTGTCTAAGGTTAAGCATGTACAAGCCTTCCTAGGCCTGGCCAATTTCTACTAATGATTTGTCAAAGACTTTTCCAAGATTTCTTGGCCATTAACAATACTTACCTACAAAGACACACCTTAGAAGTGGGAAGAGGAACAGGAGAATGCCTTCCAAACCCTCAAAATGGCCTTCACAACAGCCCCAATTCTGAAAATCCCAAGTGACATAGCCCCCTTCCATCTAGAGACAGACTCGTCCGACTTTGCAACAGAAGCTGTGCTGGAACAACTAGGAGAGAACAACCTTTGGCACTCTGTTGCATTCTATTCTAAGTCACTGAATAAACATGAACGCAACTATGAAATCTATGACAAAGAGCTGCTGGCAATCATACGAGCACTAGAGAAATACCAACACTACCTCAAGGGCAGCAAATAGCAAGGATGTTACATACCCTCAAGGGTTTTTGAGGGTGTCACACAAGGGTATGGGTGGAGGGTCACATTTGTCTGACCCACACCAAACCCATGACCCCCACGACAGGTATAGCCACCCATAGGTGCCTGCAGCTCCAAAATCTCTCATCCACGGCCATCAGCCGAGCTTGTGCTTGTAGGCTTGGGTTGTGTTCCCCCATTACAGTCTTGTGTCTGATACACATCCGATAAATATAGTAAATTTACCTGTTTAAGCGAAACTGTATAGCTACTGTACAGTTCTAAAGAGAATTTGGCTCAGTGGCCTCTGATCACACACATCAGGAAGGGGGAATCAGCCACCTGATATGAAAACCTGCAAGACTATCAATGAAGACTTTGCTCTTCATACTTCCAAATGTGATCTCCACCAACAACCTCCACTATAACTTCTAGGACGCAGAGGAAGCGAGCCGGGACAGCTACAGCAATGTGATCACCCCCCTCAAAGAAGATGAAGAAGAAAGCGGGTACATTCTTAGTGTGTACGGATAGAACCAGAAAATCTCTAACTATGTATACACATTGTTAGTTGCAAAGCCGGGTGCAGCACCAAAGAAGTCGAAGACTGCCGCCCGTGCTGCAACATCCTCCAATGGGGGTGATATTGATGCAGATGGGTTCGAGATTGTCAAGAAGGAGCCTAAGCCGGCTGCAAAGGGGCGGCATCTGCGTATCACAGTTGAGGAGGTCCCAGATGAGGGCGACATCTCGGGACAGGAGGGCAACTCATTGTCATTGTCATTGGATGATGATGAAGGGGAGGGGAAGGAACTTAACCCAAATGAGGAGCTCAGTATAAAATCCCATATTTCCTGACCAAAGAGTGTGAGTTCATTGTTCCTCCAGTGCAGAATGCATGCACAAGGGGTGGGATTCAGTCATTTATGCATTCTATGACCTGATCCCCGAGATCAAGCACATCGATGAATGGCACGTCCACTCCTTCAAGTGCGCAAATCATGGTTGTAACCGGTGCATCAACTGGTACCTTGACACCAAAGACACCTCCTCCACGTCCAACATGTGCCACCATGCTACATCCTGCTGGGGCAGCAACATCATGAAGGCTGCCCAAGAGGTGCTTAACCGTGATGAGGCCCGTGAGAAGATTGTGGACTCAATCCTGACGATGGGCTCAATTACAGTGTATTTCCAGCACAAGAAAGGTGGTGATGTACCACAATTGTCCCCATATCACTGCCGAGATGTGCGCCGAGATCGCCAGGTGGGTCTGCAAAAGCACAAGGCCGTTCAGTATTGTGAAGAATCCAGGCTTCCTGGTCTTGATGAAGACCGGGTGGCCAAACTACTACATTCCTCACCATCAACAGTTGTGCACGATGTGAAGGAGATATTTGCACGCACTCGGGGGCACATTGCTAATCTGCTACAGGTGCGTCAGTGTCTGTTATTTCAAGTGCACGAGACAATGCCTGACCAGGATACATACATTCAGGAGTACAAAGGCAAGCTCAACTTTATGACAGATGTGTGGATGTCACCAAACCACCGTGCATTTGTCGCGTTCACTGTGCACTTCGAGTATCAAGGTGAGAAGATTGCGCTGCCTTTTGATGTTGTCGAGGTTGCATGCTTGCACACCAGAGTTGAGCTCGCAGCAGCGTTTGGCGATGTCTTGGAGGACTTCAGGATCGAGGCCAAGGTACATAGGATGCTTCATTCGAGCTGGTGGAAGGATAAACAACTGAAATGCACCTTGCAGGTCAACGGGATCACCTGCAACAACACAACTAATAATGACACAATGGTCAATGCCATGGTCAACGATCACCACCTGCCTGATTTTGAGGGCCAGCTCATGCGAGTCCACTGTTTCTTTCACACCCTGAACCTCGTCGCTAAGAGTCTGATCCGCCAATTTGATGCGGAAGCCATCAACAAGGACCAGTGGCGGAGGACATAGCTGAGAAGGCCTTGATTGAGCTTGCTGAAGGCTTGGCTAAATACGATGAGGACGAGAACAAGGTGGACGTGGATGAGGACAATGATGATGTCAATGCTGAGGTCGATATGATGGCAGAGATGATGGAGGAGGAGAAGGTGGCATTCAACGAGGAGGTGCGGCCTGTTAAGCTAGTCATGGCGAAGGTAAACATTCCAAATTGTGGCAAATCACGATAGCATGCATGGATGAATACTCACCATGGGTACCTAGATTTATATGCTTTCGTTCAAGATTATCAACTCCACGACCAGGCTCCTTCCAGCATGGAAGTCGACATGCGTGGGCTGCAAAAAACCAGAGCGGTTAATGCCCCAAGATGTGTGTACCCAGTAGAATTCTACCTACATTATGTTAGATTTCATGATCAAGTACAAGAAGGTCATCAACAAGATGACGGCGAGCAGGTCGAATGGGCTGCAGTGGTATGAGCTCTCAAAGCATGAGTGGAAGGTAGCAAAGCAGCTTGCAACATTCTCAAGGTTTGTCCTCCACCTGAACCTTAGCCAATTAGGTTCAAACTCTAACTCACTACTTTCACCACATTTACTCACATTTACTCAGCTTTCAAACTCGACTTATTCCGTCCATTCTCCCAACTTCACCGCCTTTCTTTTACCACAGCATTTCAAAGATGCCACGAGCTACTTCGAGTTGAAAGGCTCTCCGAATCTTGTGAAGGTTATACCCACTATTAACCAGCTCGACAAATTCCTCACTACTGTGAGCGACAACCCCAAACTCGACCATCCCATCCAGGTCACATGTGCTCTCACTAAGAAGACCCTCAACCACTACTACTCATGTACTGACCTGTCTAAGGTGTACCGGATTACCATGGGTAAGTACTAACCCCCTACCGACTTACACTGGCTCGAGACTCACATGCTACAGTCATACACCCGCGATACAAGACACAATACTTTGAGAAGATGAAGTGGCCTAAGAAGTGGCAGAAGCTCACCCTCCAGCTCGTGCAAGACGAATGGGAGAAGAACTATCATGACCGTATTATGCTGGACCCCACGGAGCTTGATGCTGTAGACAAAGACCCACGTACACCACCCCGTGCCTCGAGCAATGCAGATCAGTCCGACCTCAATGCGCACATGACCTCTGACGAGGAAGATGATGGCCCAGATGACAACGAGGATGGTGAGGATGAGGAGGATGACAATGCTCACTTGGGCGGGTTGGATGACTCAGGCTCAGAGCTTGACAATGTACGTAGCCCTGCTCAGAGATCCTTTCCAGAGTGCTGACCTTTACCAGATTGATATGAATATCTTCGAGGCCCTCAACATTTCAGCCCCTCCTCAAGCTCATAAGCTTGGAGATGAGCTTGAGCGGTACCTGCACGTTGGCCCCGAGCATGCGCCGGACTTAATTCAGTGGTGGATTGACTGCCGTGCGGTCTATCCAAACCTGTCACACATGGCGATTGACTACTTGACAATTCCGGGTGCGTTCTGCTTATAATGGCATTCATTCGATGCCTAACCTAACATATGTTACCTTCCAGCCACTTCTGCAGACATGGAACATCTTTTCAGCTGAGGCCAAGTCATCCTCTCACATGTCCGCAACTGTCTCAGTGCTCAGTCAACTCGCGCCATTCTCTGCCTCGGTGCCTGGTCCAAGGCTGGTTTCGTTAAATCTTTTAACAAACAGAAAGTCACATCAATGGGAGAGGTGGGTGGTGATGCCTCAGACGTTGATATGGGTAAGGGATGGGATAGCATCGATGTGTGCAGCATCCTGTAACTTTGTATTTCCGATCCCATGTACTAGTATTCCCACATCCTCCCGCCCCTGGGCCGAATCTGATAACTCCGCTGTGCCATCCCGTGATATTGTCATCTTTCCATATGTAGATATTGTGTGCCCCATTTGTGGGTCTCCCACACAGACTTGGACTCTGATGTTATCTGTCCCGGCCACCAGTGTTCGTTTGCTCGGTGCTCGGTAGGGCCCACTAAGCGAACTTGTTCTGAGTCTTCATTCTTGCATCCATCTCTACTACTCAGGCTTTAAAATATCATTCTCTGACATCCATCTTATGTCCTCTCATCATCAATCCCCCTCGAACAATATCTGGGAGAGTGATCCATGGGCTCCGGCCCAGGAAGAGCCTCACGCGATTCCCCCTGGAATGATACATCTCTCCATTACACACCCTCTTGCCACCGGGTGCACTCCACCTTTCTCGTCTCGACCTCACACCATTACACTTGCTATCCGAAGCTCTGAAATCTCGCAGGGGTAAGCATGCACTAACTTACTGATGCCATTTCGGTCATCTGCTAACTATCAGAGCTGATCAATAGCTGATAATTCCACTAAACCTTCAAACCATGCTTTACTCTGGCCCCACAATTCAAGCCTTTTGGGCCACCTTTGTTGGTTCACCCCTTTTCCCACTGCTTACTGCTCCCCAACTGTCAGCCTTGCGGGACTTCATCAACATGCTTTTGTACATATTTGCCAATCCCAGGGATGAAATCCGAGACTTCTGGAAGGATTTCCGATCCATTCTTATCACCTCAGCAGAACTGCGTGGGCCATTTTGGCCTAAGCAGTGGCATCAGCTTCTCTGGAGTCTTATGCAATGGCTCCAGGACCATCTTCCAGTACATTAACTAAACTTCTTCTCACTGCTGCATGGTTGCTTATGCCTAGTATACCTTTGTGGACCGTGGTATGTAGGGTGGCATCCAGAAAGCTATATGAATTGTACTAGTAGCCCCTTACTTACATACACTATGCTCTATACAATGCCTTGCCACTGTACCTTCCTTGTTATTAGAGAAATCCCACATGAATACATAACAACAAAGCCCTCCACAAGAGAGATACCCCTCAGTCCACCCATGACCAACCCAAACCCGCTATATCCGTGACCCCAAGTGTCTACACCCATGACCCGCTGTTACCCTCGGGTCTTGGGTATGGGTTTTTTGAGGGTGCAATGAAGGGTACTGTGTATGACACCCGGGGTCCACCCCTGCTATTTACTGCTCAAGGAACACCCAATGGCGGTCAAAATATGGTCTGACCACCTCAACCTGACCTACTTCCAACAAGCCCAAAAGCTGACTCGACGACAAGCCTGTTGGAGCCTCTTCCTCTCACATTTTGATTTCAATCTGCGACATTGTCCCAAAAAGACAATGCTTTATATGGACCCTCTGTCCAGGAGGCCAGATCATGAAGAGGGGGTAAGCAGTGACAATGTTGGACAAACCCTGTTGAAACCAGAGTTTTCCACCCTCACCTACGACAAAGGTATGGCATCAACAGCCCCTTTTCACTAGGTCCTGTGTTGATGTTCCTCATGTCCTCAGACAAAGAAATTTTGCACAAACAGTATGTGGCAAGCTTAGAGAACCACACCCCACTATTAAGGCAATACAACTAGGCCATGCTTCAGAAGTCAATGATGGACAACTACTGGAACGGATCAAGAAGGCACTGGAAGATGACACAACGACTAAAAATTACAAGTCACTGCTCAACAGCAGCCCCCGGGAGTTTGGAAAAGCACTACAGAAATGGAACTTTGAGAATGGTTTACTCCTCTGTAGAGGAAAGGTCTATGTCCCAAAGGATAGACAACTGCAATGAGACCTACTCAAGCTTCACCATAACATGCTGCTGGCTGGACACCCAGGTCGATGGAAGACACAGAAGTTAATCACCTGCAACTACTGGTGGTCAGGAATCACTGTCAACATCAAGAAGTATGTCAAAGGTTGTGATACTTGCCAACAAAACAAGGCCTCACGTGCCCCTCCATATGGCCTACTACAGCCAAACAACATACCAGCCAGGCCATGGAAAGTCTGGAGCATAGACCTCATCACTTAGCTTTCTGAGTTCTATGACAGACATGGCAACATGTACACAGCTATTGCTGTTGTGGTGGACTGACTGTCCAAATGGTCCCACTTCTTTGCATGCAATGGTCACTTCTCAGCCTCAGATGCAGCCAAATTGATATACAAACAGATTCTAAAGTTACATAGACTCCCCCGACAGATCATTTCAGATAGGGGAACACAGTTTGAACTTTGCAAGTGCACTTTTCAAGGAGTTTTGCAAAAAGCTGGGTATATGGGCTTCAATGTCGACAGCATACCACCCTCAGACCGATGGGCAGACTGAACGAGTCAACCAGTCACTTGTTACGAACACCCCATTTTCACCTACTTACACCTAGATTTGGTTTCCATTTGGACTGTGTACTGCCTATGTTGTACCTACAGTTCTCCATTGTATTGTAAACCCGTCCCTTGTATCCTAGTATGTTACAAACGCTCCCATTCGGCGCCATTTACCCAGCGCCTGAGTTTCCTTTTTCGGACTGTTTACTTCTCACGTCGTTCCTATTGTCCTCCGTTGCATTGTAACCCGTCCTTTGTCCTGTAGTACAATAGCTCCCATTGTCTCACTGTCGCTATTGTACTTACGACCATTGTTCTACTGTCGCTATTGTACTTACATCCATTGTTTTCCCCTGTTCTCTCGCGACCCTAGTTACCTATTGTCCGCTCGTTCCATTGTTGCGTACATGTATATAAGACCTGTACTTTGCTACCTGGAGACCTCAGTTTCGACCTCTTGTCTCCAGGTAAGCCTCGCTGTATTTCGTTTGTAGTATACTTCACTCAATACATCTTGTCTCCAGCCCTGACCGTCGAGCTTTGCTCCGCTCTCGCTGCACAAGTGCTCGTCGGCGCTCCTGCTCGTCTCGTGCGTATCCTGATCCTTACTCGACGCTCAGTCATAACATTAGGTCAAAACTTCCTACACGAGCACCAGCGCAACACCCCCTTTCCTTGGAGTTTATACACGTTTATCACTTCCCTCTCGTATGGTACGCACATAGATCCTCTGTGTTGGCCTAGCGTAGTGCGCGCTCTAGTCACACCATCGGACGTGGTCTTGATTCAACTCGAGGCTTGCCACTTTTAGTGGTACAGTGTGCGGAAAGCTCCTAACCCGAGACCCCGGCACTGACAGAAGTGGTCCGCCTCACGGCGTGGGAGGCTAGAGAAAGGCGGCGAAACAAAGCCAAGGCAGAACTCCCCTGGGCTCGTGTCCCTGGAGGTTAAGACACAGCAATAGGCCGAGGAGGCTGAGCAGACAGTGTTGGATCGTGCACCTGCCGTTTGATTCCTGGACAGGAAGCGAGTTTCCCTACCCCTTACCAACTTCACCCCTGGGACACCGTGGCTTGTCAGAGGTCTGCACACGTATTTCACCCGGCCGAGGTTCACGACGAACACTGGGACAAGGACCACAACAACTGGAGGGTCTGCGATCAGCAACCGTGTGCACATAGAACCCACACTATTCAGGAGAACCCGACGGTTGTTGAAGCCATCGCTCCTCGACGTGCTACGACCAACAACCAGAAGGAGTTAATCCTTGTGCACATTGCTAATCCACCGCCACCCGCTCCAAGAGACCCAGACCGCCCCCCAGTTCGTCAAGCGGCCGCTGTTGCAGCCAAGAACCCCTCATCTCGACCGGCCTCACGTCCAACGTCAAGGCCACCCTCCCGTGTACCCTCGCGACCTGTGAGTCGCAAACCCACTCCCACTGCAACCCCGTCCGGATCCCCTCGTACCGGAGAAATTTCCCTTCCTGTTGCTTTAGAACTTGTTCGACAACGTATTGCATCCTCATCAGACCGATCGCCAGTCGCTTCGACCTCTAGACTCCCAAAGACCGAAAGGGAACCGGAGCCGGAAGAGCCAGAGGAACCTGTAGTCGAACCGAAGTCGGAACGAGAAACCGTTGTCCTCAACACCCCCTCAGAACCCTCATCCTCATCCTCATCCTCATCGTCTCCCAGTAGGGCACCATCACCCGCACCAAGGGTTGTTCCAGCTATGACCACCCCCACGCCTGCACTGTTCGACATCTCCAAACTCCTCAACCAGCTCGCCCCACGAGAGTACGATGGGAAATCCGCACAAGATGGCCTCCGCTTCATCGCCTCAGCCCAAATTTATCATGCCACTCTAACGGCTCAAGGTGTCGATGCACAGATCTGTTGGGTCACGGTTCTCAACAAGCTAACGGAGGGAGCTGCTGCATGGGCCGGTCCGTTTATTGTCAAGGTCGCCACGGGCACGATGCCCTGGGCAGACTATGCGGCTTTCGAAACCGACTTCAAGGCACACTTCTGTGCGGCAGACGATAAACAGGCTGCCACTGTGGAACTCACCAAGCTGTGCAAGACTTCGCACAGGCTCGGCACGGTCAAGGACTACACGACCGAGTTCAACGCCATCGCTGCCCGCACGGACTTCAGCGACCACGACAAGCGTGAACGCTACCGCACCGGCCTACCCTACAAGATCAAGGACATCTTCGCACAGGGAGCTCACGACATCAGCGACGTCGAGAAGATCCAGAAGGCGGCCCTGTCGATCGACCAGGCCCTGGCCATGCGAGAAGAAGAACGACCGAAGCAGTTTGGGTGAAAGAAGAAAGGCGAAAAGGCAGCGGCTACGGGCACAAGTAGGAGGCCCTTCAAAGGCACCTGCTTCAACTGCGGTGAAGAAGGACACCGTCTGTTCCAGTGCCCCAAGCCTAGGGTCAACAAACCGCAAACCGCATCGTCGTCATCGGCCGGGACCGAGGAGATCAACACGCTGCGAGCGCAGGTTAAGGCGATGGAGGAGAAAATCGCTGCCCTTACGGTGGCGGACAAGAAGGAGGGTTTTGATTCGAGCCGCATTGGACGCTGCTGCGCGTGCTGGCTCTTGTAGTAATAGTCGGTTTTCTGTACTAGGTTCATCGTTCGTGTATGAAGTGAATCATGATGGTCAACACTTTCACATACCAGTACGGTTAATCGGCAAGCAGCGGCATAAGGACATTGTAGCTATGGTAGATAGTGGAGCTACAACTAAGTTCTTACATAGACGTTTCGTAGTAGAGAATCGTGTTATGACGAGGAAGTTGGCAAGACCAATTCCTCTATACAACATCAATGGTACAGAGAACCGTGATGGGACGATTAGTGAGGTCGCCGTATTGGATATGGCGATTGGAGACCACCGGGAGAAAGTGGTGTTTGTGGTGACAGACATCGGAGAGGAGGATGTGATCATCGGCCTGGACTGGTTATGCGAACACAACCCTGAAGTAGATTGGGAACGTGGCTCACTGCGTCTATCGAGATGTCCAGAGACGTGTCCGGCCAACCCGAAGGCATCCAAACCTGTTGAGACCAAAGCGCGTGATACGGAGGTACGGCTTACGGCGCGCCAAGGTTCTCGACGGGTGAGGAAGGTCAGGAAGGTTGGAAGGATACGTGCGGCCGTGATGGCAGAGGAGGATAGAGAAGACGAGGAACGGCCATGGCCGCCAGGATTCCTGCCACGGTGGGATGGAACTGAGGAGTCTCTTCTTAATGCATGGGACAACGGACAACGCGTTTATGGTACTCCACAACTATTTGCTTCAGCGACATACACATACTCTCAACAACTCGCTGAGCAAGAGTACCAGAAGAAGGAAGTCCGCCCTGTCGAAGAGATCGTACCGGAGCACTATCACGAGTACTTGCATGTGTTCTTAAAGGAAGCATCTGAACACTTACCAGAACACGGACCTTACGGCTATGCAATTGAACTAGTGCCGGATGCGAAAATGTTCCACTCCCGGGTGTATCCCCTATCACCAAGCGAACAAGTTGAGCTTGACAAGTTTCTTGCCGAGAATGTGGCCAAGGGCTATATTCAGGAGTCGAAGTCGCCGATGTCCTCACCATTCTTCTTTGTCAAGAAGAAGGATGGCAGTCTATGTCCAGTCCAGGACTATCGACAGCTGAATGAGATTACCATTAAGAACCATTACCTGCTGCCACTGGTTTCAGACCTGATGGATTGACTCAAAAAGGCCAAGTACTTTACAAAGCTTGACATCCGTTGGGGGTACAACAACGTGCGAGTCAAATCTGGTGATGAGTGGAAGGCCGCGTTTGTGACCAACCGGGGACTGTTCGAACCAAATGTCATGTTCTTTGGGCTAGCCAATTCACCCAGCACATTCTCTGCACTCATGAACGACATCTTCAAGGACCTCATTGTCTTAGGCAAAGTCACTATCTATCTTGACGACATCCTCATTTTCACCAATGACATGGAGGAGCACCGCACTCTGGTGCGCGAGGTCCTGAAACGGCTGAAGGAGAACGACTTGTTCTGTAAGCCAGAGAAGTGCGAGTTCGAACAGCCCAAGGTCGAATACCTCGGTGTTCTCGTTTCGGAGAACTGCGTGGAGATGGACCCTGTGAAGGTCAAGGGTATCGCAGACTGGCCAGTCCCTCAGAACGCCTCAGATGTACGGAAATTCCGCGGCTTCGCGAATTTCTATCGGCGGTTCATTAAGGACTTCAGTGCTATCTGCAAACCTTTGGATCGCCTCACGGGCAACACCACATGGCGATGGGGAGAAGAGGAGCAGTCTGCCTTTGATGAACTCAAACGTCGTTTCACCGAGAGCCCAGTCCTGAGCATGTACGATCCAGACTGCAATACCCGGGTTGAAGTCGATGCTTCAGGCTTCGCAACGGGTGCGGTTCTGTCTCAGGAGGGGAGGATGGTAAATGGCACCCCGTTGCCTTCCACTCCGAATCGATGAACGATGCGGAACGCAACTACGAGATCTATGACAAGGAGATGCTCGCCATTATCCGTGCCTTGCAAGCCTGGCGCCACTACCTCGAAGGACTACCCAGCGTGTTCGAGATCCAGTCGGACCACAAAAACCTCGAGTACTGGCGTACAGCACAGAACCTCACCCGTAGGCAGGCACGATGGGCTCTCTACTTGTCGCGATTCGACTTTGTTATCTCACACAAACCTGGCACCTCCAACGGTAGGGCCGATGCACTGTCGCGCAGGCCTGACCACCAGCGAGATGATGCAGATGACAATGTCGGACGTGTCTTGTTGCAACCCGAACGTTTCCGAGTATTGGCAGCCAAGCGAGGGCACCTGTCAGTGGTCCCAGACAAGGCACTGCTTCGACGTATCCGTGAGTGTGGGGATCGCGAGCAGGAGGTGGTGGAAGCACTTAGCAAACTTGACAGTCTTGGACCAGCGCATCTCCAGAACGACTTGGTGGACTGGAACACTGAACAAGGCCTGCTTCTCTATCGTGGCCGAGTCTATGTCCCCAAGGATGATGCACTGCGTGCTGAGATTGTACGCATCCACCATGACCTGCCGCCGGCAGGACACCCGGGACAGGCGAAGACGACGGAGTTGGTTACTCGTAACTACTGGTGGCCGGGCATGGGCAAGTTTATCAAGGACTATGTGGACACCTGCGACACTTGCCGTCGTGGTAAAACATCACACACCAAACCACACGGTCCTCTCCAGCCCAATGAGATCCCCGACGGCCCAGGCCAAGTAGTAACCTGCGACTTCATCACCGGACTTCCAGATGTAGATGGTTTCAACGCGCTGCAACTCATTGTTGATCGGCATGGAAAGATGATCCATCTTATTCCGTGCACCGAGGAGATCGATGCGGAAGGAGCCGCAGACAACTTCATTCGAGAACACTTCCGTCTGCATGGACTACCACGAAAGATCATTTCCGATCGTGGACCCCAGTTCTCAAGCAAGCTCTTCCGTGCGATCCTCAAAGGCCTCGGTATAGAAAGCGCAATGTCAACTGCCTATCATCCCCAGACAGATGGCCAATCGGAACGATGGAACCAGGAGATAGAGGCTTACTTACGAATGTACTGCTCTCGACGCCGCGACGACTGGGTCAAGTGGCTGCCGATTGCAGAGTTTGCCTTTAACTCACACCAACACTCGTCGACAGGGTACTCGCCTTTCTATCTGATGTATGGCTTCGAACCCCAGTTCCACATTCCGATGTTGTCTACGGCAGTGCCCACGGCAGACGAACGAAGAGAGGAGTTGCGGCAGGCAAGGGAGGATGCAACCGCTGCCTTGACTCTAACGGCCGAACGGATGAAGGAGCACTACGATCGCTACGTCCGCGAGGCCCCGGAGTTTAAGGAAGGACAGAAGGTGTGGCTCGACACGAGGAACTTCCGTGTTCCAGGAGTCTCGAGGAAACTGGTGGACCGGTATGCCAGACCGTACCAAGTCAAACGCAAGGTGGGCAACCTAGCTTATGAGCTCAGGCTCCCCAAGGACCTTGCACTCCATCCCGTATTCCATGTGTCGCTCTTACTACCACACAAGGAGAGTAGACTCCCTGGACGACACCCTCCAGAACCACCCGCAATCGAAGTAGAAGGGGAGGAGGAGTATGAAGTGGAAGGTGTTCTAGAGTCGCGGCGGTATGGGCGGTGGAAGAAACTGCAGTACCTTGTGCATTGGAAGGGTTGGGGCCCAGAGCACGATAGTTGGGAGGATGCAGCAGACTTGGCAAATGCGCCGCAAGTGGTACAAAAATTCCATTCTACGCATCCAACGGCCCCTGGCCCTCTCAACAAGACTTAGTCGTGAAGGCACGACCCTTAGGAGGGGGGTACTGTTACGAACGCTCCCATTCGGCGCCGTTTACCCAGCGCCTGAGTTTCCTTTTTCGGACTGTTTACTTCTCACGTCGTTCCTATTGTCCTCCGTTGCATTGTAACCCGTCCTTTGTCCTGTAGTACAATAGCTCCCATTGTCTCACTGTCGCTATTGTACTTACGACCATTGTTCTACTGTCGCTATTGTACTTACATCCATTGTTTTCCCCTGTTCTCTCGCGACCCTAGTTACCTATTGTCCGCTCGTTCCATTGTTGCGTACATGTATATAAGACCTGTACTTTGCTACCTGGAGACCTCAGTTTCGACCTCTTGTCTCCAGGTAAGCCTCGCTGTATTTCGTTTGTAGTATACTTCACTCAATACATCTTGTCTCCAGCCCTGACCGTCGAGCTTTGCTCCGCTCTCGCTGCACAAGTGCTCGTCGGCGCTCCTGCTCGTCTCGTGCGTATCCTGATCCTTACTCGATGCTCAGTCGTAACATAGTACAATAGCTCCCACCATTTCCTTTGTCACTATTATCCCAGATCCCTTGTTATCCCTAATTTTCCCATGCTCACAGTTACTCATTGTTCGCATATCCCGTTGTTATTCCACATATATAGCACCTGTCCCTTGCTACCTGGAGACCTCAGTTTTGACCTCTTGTCTCCAGGTAAGCTCCAATGTATTCCACTTGTAGTATACTTTGCTCAATACACTTACTTGTCTCTAGCCTGACCATTGAGCCTTGCTCCACTTTTGCTACACAAGCGCTCATTGATGCCCCTGCTTGTCTTGTACATATCCCTGATCTTTACTCAACATTCAGTCATAACATTAGGTCAAAACTTCTATATGAGCACTGGCATACTCCACCCCCTTTCCCCATCTTCCCAGAGTTTACAAACATTTATCACTTTTCCCTCGCAAGGTATGCACTTAGACCCTCTGTGTTGGCCTAGCATAGTGCGCCCTCTAGTCACACCATCGGACATGGTCTTAATTCAACTTGAGGCTTACCACTCTTAGTGGTACAGTGTGCGGAAAGCTCCTAACCCGAGACTCCAGCACTAATAGAAGTGGTCTGCCTCACAGCATGGGAGGCTAGAGAAAGGCGGCAAAATGAAGCTAAGGCAGGATACCTTTGGGCCTGTGTCCCTTGAGGCTTAGACACAGCAATAGGCCGAGGAGGCTGAGCAGACAGTGTTGGGTTTGCACCTGCCTTTTTTTATTTTCTGGGATAGGAAGCGAGTTCCCCCACATATATCGCCTCTACCCCATAACCCACCTCTATGGCAATCCTTACGGATGTGGAAGTCAACGAGTTGGCAGCGCTCAAAGCCCGAATTGAGTCCCTCGAAGTAACCCTACTGCGATAAGGCTGAACGTAGGTTGACCTGTAGGTGATTGGGAACTGAACCTGTAGGTTTGTCTACTTCTAGAGGCCTGATTGGGAACTGTTTGAATCAGGTCAACTTTTAACCTACAACCTGTAGGTTATAAACCTATAAATCATAGGTCAAATTATTAATTTGATTTAAATAGTAGATACAGAGCTTCTACAGCTATATTTTAAGCTTGAAGCTTACTAAAGGGTATATCCAATATTTTTTATACTAGAACTATACCAATACATATAAAACACGTGAAAACAAGGCACTTAACCCCCCCTTTTACACTAATTTTGTGGGTTAAAATGTAGGCTACCCTACAGGTGATTCAAACCTAAACCTGTAAATCAAGGGTGGTTTGTCTAAAATGTTTGATTCAGATCCATAGCTGATTTATAATATAGGTACCTAAACCTACAGGTCATCAACCTACAGTTATTCTTGCAGGTTCAAGCCAGGTCAACCTGTGTATAACCTGAACCTATATTCAGCCTTATACTGCGAGCACAACTCAAAGTACTGGGTGAAGAGATCGCTGCACTTACCACCGCCAAGGAGGAGCATTTTTGATATAAGCCATACTGAACGCTGCATGTGCTGGCTCGAGTCCCCATAGTCATTTTTCAGTACTGGGATCATCCTTTGCATATGAAGTCAATCACAATGGACAACAATTTCATATCCCTATACGGTTAATTGGCAAGCAGCAGCACAAGGACACTATAGCTATGGTCGATAGTGGAGCTACAACCAAGTTTCTACATAAATGTTTTGTATGTCACGAACAGGGTTTGGGGGCAGGTTGAACTACATATATAGTAACAGCCAATTGTCAAGCCTAAGCTTGACATTGTGTCCTTTTGGCGTAGCTGGTTCAGTGGCTGGTCTGTCATTGTAGAATGGAACAAGGTTATAATGAGGAAGTTGGTAAAGCTGATTCCTTTGTACAACATCGACGGTACGGAGAACTGCAATGGCACAATCACGGAGGTTGCCGTGTTGGACATGGCAGTAGGAGACCACAGAGAGAAGGTGGTTTTCATCGTCATGGACATAGGAGATGAGGACGTAATTGTTGGACTAGACTGGCTGCATGAACACAATCCTGAGATAGACTGGGAGCATGGGTCGCTGCGCCTTTTGAAATGTCCAGAGATGTGCCCGGCTAGCCAGAAAGTATCCAACCCTGTTGAGACTGAAGCACATGATATGGAGGTACGGCTTATGGCACACCAAGGTTCTCAACAGGTGAGAAAGGCCAAGAAGGTTGGCAGGGTATGTGCGGCTGTAATGGCTGAGGATGGCAATGATATGGAGGAACAGCCTTGACCACCTGAGTTCTTGCCACAATGGGATGGAATGGAACAGTCTCTTATAGACACATGGGAGGATGGTCGACGTCTTTATGGAGCACCACAACTGTTTGCATCAGCAGCCTACACCTATTCACAACAGCTCACTGAACAGGAGTACCAGAAAAAAGAGATCTGCCCAGTCGAGGAAATTGTACCCAAACACTACCATGAGTACCTTGATGTGTTCTCCAAGGAGGCATTGGAATGTCTGTCTGTACACGGACCCTACAACCACGCAATCGAACTGGTACCAGATGTGAAAATGTTCCACTCGAGGGTGTACCCCTTATTGGTCAGTGAACAAGCCGAGCTTGACAAGTTCCTCGTGGAAAATGTAGCCAAAGGTTACATTCAGGAGTTGAAGTCACCCATGTCATCACCCTTTTTCTTCGTCAAAAAGAAGGACAGCAGTCTACGACCAGTACAGGACTACCAATGGCTCAACAAGATCACTGTCAAAAACCGATACCCACTGCCACTGGTGTTAGACCTGATGGATCGACTGAAGAAGGCCAAGTACTTCACTAAGCTTGATATCCGCTGGGGTTACAACAACGTGCAGATTAAGAGTGGCAATGAATGGAAGGCTGCCTTTGTGACCAACCGAGGGTTATTTGAACCAAATGTCATGTTCTTTGGGCTAGCCAATTGGCCCAGCACATTTTCGGCACTCATGAATGACATCTTCAAGGACCTTATCATCCTAGGCAAAGTCACAAACAGGGTTTGGGGGCAGGTTGAACTGCATATATAGTACCAGCCAAGTGTTAAGCCTAAGCTTGACATTGCATTCTTTTGGCGTAGCTGGTTCAGCGGCTGGTCTGTGCCTAACAGGCAAAGTCACTATCTACCTCGACAACATCCTCATCTTTACTGATAGTATCGAAAAGCACTGAACCCTGGTCCGTGAAGTCCTGAAACGGCTGAAAGAACACAACTTGTTCTGCAAGCCTAAGAAGTGCAAATTTGAGCAACCCAAAGTCGAATACCTTGGAGTTTTGGTCTCAGAGAACCATGTAGAGATGGACCCAGTGAAGGTGAAAGGAATCACCGAGTGGCCTACCCCTCAAAATGCCTCTGATGTATGGAAGTTCTATGGTTTGGCAAATTTCTATCGACACTTTATCAAAGACTTTAGTGTGGTATGCAAACCACTTGATCATCTCACGGGCAATGCTAAATGGCAATGGGGAGAGGAGGAGCAAGCTGCCTTCAATGAGCTCAAACATTGGTTTATGGAGAGTCCAGTTCTACAGATGTACAACCCAGACTGTGACACCCAAGTCGAAGTGGATGCTTCCGGCTTTGCAACCAGGGTTCCATCTCAGAAGGGGGAGGACAACAAATGGCACCCCATCACATTCCACCCGGAGTCGATGACTGATGCAGGGCACAACTATGAGATCTATAACTGTCACAAACAGGGTTTGGGGGCAGGTTGAACTACATATATAGTACCAGCCAAGTGTCGAGCCAAGCTTGACATTGCACACTTTTGGTGTAGCTGGTTCAGCAGCTGGTCTGTTCCTAACAATGACAAGGAGATGCTTGTGATTATTCGTGCACTTCAAGCCTGGTGTTACTACCTCGAAGGCCTCCCAAGCAAGTTCGAAATCTAGTCTGACCATAAGAACCTTGAGTACTGGTGCACGGCACAGAACCTCGCTGACAAGCACAATGGGCCCTTTATCTGTCATGGTTTGACTTCATTATCTCACACAAACCAGGAACGTCCAATGAAAGGGCTGACACCCTGTCACGATGACCTGATCATCAGCACAGTGACACCGAGGACAACCTAGGGTGCATACTGTTGCAACCAGAGCATTTCCAGGTGTTGGCAGCCAAGAGAGGACATCTATCAGTGGTATCTGAGAAAAGACTGCTTCAGCACATCTGAGAGTGTGAAGAACAAGAGCAGGAAGTGGCAGAGGCCCTTAGCAAGCTCAAGAGTCTAGGACCAGCACAACTTCAAAATGACTTGGTAGATTGGAATACGGAACAGGGCCTGTTGCTCTACTGTGACCGAGTTTACATTGCCAAGGATGACGCCCTACGTGCTGAAATTGTACACCTCCACCATGACCTTCCACCTGTGGGGCACCCAGGGCAAGCTAAAATGATGGAGTTGGTCACTCATAATTACTGGTGGCCGGGTATGGGCAAGTTCATCAAAGACTATGTCAACACCTGCGACACTTGCCGACATGGTAAATTATGGCACAGTAAACCATATGGTCCACTACAACCCAACGAGATCCCCAATGGCTCAGGCCAGGTGGTTACCTGTGACTTTATCACTAGTCTACCTGATGTCGATAGGTTTAATGCAACCCAGCTTATTGTCAACCGACATGAAAAGATGATCCACCTTATTCCCTGCATGGAGGAGATTGATGCCAAAAGAGCTGTACAGAACTTCGTTAGAGAGCACTTCTGTCTTCATAGATTACCGCACAAGATCATCTCTGATTGTGGACCTCAGTTTTCAAGCAAGCTCTTCCGCACAATCCTCAAAGGCTTGGGTATCGAAAGCACAATGTCTACCACATATCACCCTCAGACCAATGGGCAGTCAGACCAATGGAACCAGGAGATATAAGCATACTTACAGATGTACTTTTTCTGATGCCGTGATGACTAGGTTAAATGGCTACCAATTGCAGAATTTGCCTTCAACTCGTACAAGCACTCGTCAACTGGGTACTTGCCATTCTGTCTCATGTATGGCTTCAAACCCCAATTCCATATCCCGATGTTGTCAACCACAGTGCCTACAGCGAATGAACGGAGGGAAGAGTTGTGACAGGCAAGGGAGGATGCAATGGCAGCATTGACTCTCACGGCAGAGCAAATGAAGGAGCACTACAACCACTATGTACAGGACACTCCAGAATTCAAAGAAGGCCAAAAGGCATGGCTTGACACGAGGAACTTCCATGTTCCAGGAGTATCAAAAAAACTAGTCAATCAATATGCAGGTCCATACCAGGTCACACGCAAAGTGGGTAATCTCGTCTACAAGCTCAAACTACCGAAGGACCTTGTGATCCATCCCATTTTCCATGTGTCACTCCTACTATTACAAAAGGAGAGCCAACTTTCAGGTCGATACCCACCGGAACCAGTTGTGATCGAAGTGGAGGGAGAGGAGGAATATAAAGTAGAGAACATGTTGGACTCATGACAGTATGGGTGGTAGAAGAAACTACAATACCTTGTACACTGGAAGGGTTGGGGTCCAGAATATGACAGCTGGGAAGATGCCGTGGACGTTGCCAATGTGCCATAACTTGTACAACAATTCCACTCCACACATCCTGCAGCCCTAGGCCCACTCAATAGCAAGACTCGATCGTAAGGACATGATCCTTAGGAGGGGGTACTGTTATGAATGCCCCGTTTTCATCTACTTACACCTAGAGTCAATTTCCATTTGGACTGTTTACTGCCTATGTTATACCTACAGTTCTCCATTGTATTGTAAACCCATCCCTTGTATCCTAGTACAATAGCTCCCACCATTCCCTTTGTCGCTATTGTCCCAGATCCCTTGTTATTCCTTATTTTCCCATGCTCACAGTTACCCATTGTTCGCGTATCCCTTTGTTATTTCACATATATAGCACCTGTCCCTTGCTACCTGGACACCTCAGTTTCGACCTCTTGTCTCCAGGTAAGCCTCGATGTATTTCGCTTGTAGTATACTTCGCTCAATACACTTACTTGTCTCCAGCCTGACCATCGAGCCTTGCTCCGCTCTCGCTGCACAAGTGCTTGTCAATGCCCCTGCTCGTCTCATAGATATCCCTGATCTTTACTTGATGTTCAGTTGTAACATTACTGGAACAGTACCTATGAATATTCATTGAACACTGACCTGATGACTGGGCTACCCTACTAGTCACTACAGAGTTTGCATACAACAATGCTGCACATGAGTCCACAGGCCTCTCCCCTTTTTTTATTGAGTATGGCTACCACCCCAGAATGGCTCTGGATGTGCACGAGAACCTAGAATTCCCAAGCCTTGAGGAAGTCTTTAAAAACTGTACCAAAGCCTGAGAACAGGCACAGTCCTCGCTAGCCCTTGCCACTAAATGAATGAAGTGGTACTATGATTAACACAAAAGTGAGGTACTGTTCAAGGTTGGGGACAAAGTGCTTCTCAAGGAAAAGACCTCAAGATCAAGCAGTCCTCCACTAAACTAGCAGCCAAGAACTTTGGGGCTTATGACATCCTCGAACAGATAGGGCCAGCAGATTTCTGACTCCAGTTACCACACCAGAACAAGGTCCATCCTGTTTTCCATACCTCAAAGCTCATTCCTTACCACGAGGATGAGATTGGTGATTGAAACCCAGCCAAGCCAGACCCTATCAAAGTCAAAGGACATATGATCAGGTTTGAAGTACTTTTTTGCACTATTATAATCAAGCTGAACATTAGTTTTACCTATAGTGTATATTATGTTATTATACTAGGAAGACCTACAGTCATTTTTTCCATATTTTTAGCAGGCTTGTGTTACAAACAGGATTTGGAGGCAGGTTGAACTACATATATAGTGCCAGCCAAGTGTCAAGCCTAAGCTTAACATTGTGTCCTTTTGGCATAGCTGGTTCAGTGGCTGGTCTGTTCCTAACAGCTTGACCTCTTAGTGTGTATACTATGTATAAATATAAGTAAGCTGAAAGATATTTATTACTATAATTGTAGTCAAGCTAGAAAGGGCTTGAGAACATATGATCAATTACTTTTAGTAGACCTGCTTTTTTTTGGTTGCATTTTTACTAAGCTTGTTATGTGGATTAATACTGTTAGTAGTTATTTCAGGTCAGTGCATATCATATTGGTAATCATGAACTGTTATTGTAATCTAAGGCTACATATGAGTAACCCAACAATAAAAACAAACTAAATGAGGATGTTCTAGGGTCTTTAGGCACACTATTCTTAGTATATAATGTTGTAAGTGTGAAAGGAATATTGATGGCAGTACTTAGAAGGTTAAAAAGTGAGAGTATAAGTGTATTTTGGGTAAATATCAGGAATATATACAAGATGAGTAGGGGCATTGATGAGTGCTTGTGCAGCAAGAGTGGAGCAAGGCTCAATGGTCAGACTGAAGACAAGTAAGTGTATTGAGTGAAGTATACTACAAGCAAAATACATTGGGGCTTACCTAGAGACAGAACATTAAAACTGAGGCCTCCAGGCAGCAAGGGACAGGTACTACATAGGTAGAATAATGAAGGGATGTGTGAACAATGGGTAACTGTGAGTGTGGAAAAACAAGGAATAACAAGGGATCTAGTACAATAGTGACAAAGGGAATGGTGGGAGCTATTGTACTAGGATACAAATAACAGGTTTACAATACAATAGAGAACAGTAAGTACAATGTAAATGGTAAAAAGTCCAAACAGAAACAAAATCCAAGTGTAGGTAAGTAAAAATGGGGCATTCATAACAGCACCCCCTCCTAAGGGTTGTGTCCTTATAATTAAGTTTTGGGGTTGAGTGGACTTGGGGCTGTTGGGTGCATTAAGTGGAATAGTTATACAAGTTGTGGAGCATTGGCAACATCCATTGTGTCTTCCTAACTGTCATGTTCTGGACCCCAACCCTTCCAATGTACAAGGTACTACAGCTTTTTATACCACCCATACTGCCGTGAGTCCAACATGCTCTCCACTTTTTATTTCTCCTCTCCCTTTACTTCAATTGCCACTAGTTTTGGTGAGTGTCAGCCTGGGAGTTAGCTCTCTTTATGCAGTAGGAGGAGTGATATACAGAAAATGGGTTGGATTGCAATAAGGCTAAACACAGCTCAAACTGTGGTTGAGCCAGATCCATAACTGCAGTTAACAGCCTTTTCAAAGGCTTGATCTGGAGCCACAGATTAACCAAGCTGCAGTTATGTATTAACTGTGGCTCAGTTAATATTAACTGTGGTTTAAAATTGACACTATGGTTATTATCGGTCACCAGACCTAATACAATTAATTACTTATGCAGAGGTGTTCTGGCTGGGGATTAAACTGGAGACTATAGGAATCCATACTCATTTAACCAGCCATTCTTGCCACTGCACCAGTAGACCTCTATAGGCCTATACAGGTAGTTACCTAAGTACTATTAGCTAAGGAGATAAGCTAAGATAAATTCTGGAAAGGCAGTTAATACATTTTTTCTCTATTAGAACAGATATCATTGCACGGAATAATACAACTGCTATATACTGCAGGATTCAACACATGTCTGATATAAGACAACCGCTATCCCTGATTTAATTAACAGCCCAATGGCCTGGGGCCCACAGCATAGAGCCAGCATGTGGGGAGGGGCCCTGCCCACTAGGAATGGGGCCACTCAGTCCAAAACCATAGAGACTGAAACCTTAATAAATACCAATTTCTGAAAAAAAGAGAAAGAAAATGGGCACAGAGGTTGGCCCAGCCCAGGAGTGGCAATAATCAAGAGAGTGTCACGTTTCTTCTGTGGTGACCTGGAGGCAGATGGTAGCTGTGCACCAGGAGTGTGGAAGTTGCAAAGTGGTGACATAGTTAGGGGAGAGCAGAAGGGGTCGGGGGTCCCAGGTGGGGAGACATTCTAGTAGAGAGTTCAGATACATGCAGCATGCAAACACACATGTGAAGTTCTTGTCCAAGGATATGGTAGATTTGGAGGATGTGGGGGGAGGGAATGTAGGTGTGCATGGCATGGTGGATGGTGTGGACGCAGTTGTCAGGGATGCAGTTAAAGCAGTGGTGAGTGTTGGAGTGGTACTCTGTAAGCTGGAGGTTGGCAAAGAGTGGGGTGGTTGGATAACACTAAAGCAATTAAGAACAGCATCAAAATGCTGCTTGAGTGTGAGGGGTGTGGGGGCAACCACAGGCTTGGGTGCCAGTGGAGGTATGTTGGAGGGTGTGGTAAGGGGTGAGGTGACTGGCATGGTGGGCTGGGTAGCCTGTGGAATGGGTGGGGCCAGAGCACGGCATAGCACATCATCCAGAAGAGGTAAAAGAAGTGAGGCACAGTATGGAAGAGCCATAATGGGTTTGTGGATGATGACTACTTCTTCATAGTTATAGGTGACCTTGTCGAGCTTTTGCTTTTAAGGGTTGACAGAGGGCAGGAGAGGTAATAGTAGGGGAAGTGTCTGTGTTACTTGTGTGGCAAACAAGCAGACAGAAAGTGATGGTGGGAGAAGCATCTGGGTTACTTGTGTTGCAAATGTGCAGACAGGAGGTGATGGTGATTGGTAAAAATGTGGCAGTAACCCAAGTGTCTTGAGGGACATAAGGTTAAGTTGTGGTGAAGGTGGTGTGGTGGGTGCACCTTGTGCAGGCTTGGGCTGTAAGGGCATACTAGTTATGGGTGGGGTGGCAGGAGTTGGTGTGGGTTGTTTGAAGCCAGCATCAAATGTGGGGATGGTGTATGAAAGGGGTGGTGCTGCAAGCATTGTCCAAAAGAGGACAAGGTGGGATAAGAGGAGTTTGTAGTGGTGGCCAGGGAGAAAAACACTACAGGTATTAGTGAGAAAGTGGAGACTTTAGCATAAGGCTGAACATGGCTCGGCTCAACACTGTGGTTAATGCTTAACCGAGCCACACTTTGAACCGTGGTTATATGAGCTGCAGTTTACAGTTAACCACAGTTCAATTAAACTGCAGCTCCAGTTCAAAGGTTGCCTGCTACAGGCATTAACCACGGGTTAACCGTGGTTAACAAACCTGTATTAAAAGGCCAAATTTATCTATTATAACACAGTGCACAGGTCCGGGTTTGAACCGAGAGCCCAGTCTATTCGACTAGGTAGTCTAACCATTGCACTAATAGACCATTCTGAGCCTATAAGCATTGTTATCTATGTACTAACTGCCTTTCTGGGCTTTATCTTATCTTATCTCCTTAGCTAATAGTACTTAGGTAACTACCTGTATAGGCCTATAGAGGTCTACTGGTGCAGTGGTAAGGGGGCTGGTCGAATGAGCATGGATGCCTAGGGTCTTCAGTTCAATTTCCGGGCAGAACACTTCTGCATAAGTAATTAATTGTATTAAGTCTGGCTACGGATGATAACCACGGTGTAAACCGCAGTGAATATTAACCGAGCCGCAGTTAATACATAACCATGGCTCGGTTAATCTGCGGCTCCAGATCAAGCCTTTGAAAAGGCTGTTAACTGTGGTTACAGATCCGGCTCAACCACAGTTCGAGCCGTGTTCAGCGTTACTTTAGCATTTGGTGCAGTAAGTCTCAAATTGTGTGTGTTTGGATTTGGAATCATTTAGGGTGTTAAAGTAGATTTTTCATTGAGTGGGGGTAAAGTTGACAAAGATGTTTTTGAGTAGATCATCAGAAAAGAGGTGTGGTAGAGTGTGTTTGTTCCACTCATATGTTATTTCACAGTAGGTACAGTAGGGTGTGTGGAGGGTATGAGCATTGGAAAGGTGGTCTATGTTGCATAAGGTGCAAAAGATGATGTGGAGGACAGAGTTCTTGCCTTGGTTGCAAATGGTGCACTTGCGGGCACCATCAGTTGTGTGAAAGTTGTGTGGAAGGTTGGAAGAGTTGATGGGCTTGAAAGCCATAGTTCAGTAGGGTAGGTGAGTAGTGGTTACAAGTCTGGGTTAGAGGGTGGACCTCATAGGGTGGAAAGGTAGGGGAGAGGAGAGTACCATCATCTGAGGATGGGTGCTTGGAGAGATGGTGGTGGTACAAGGGAAAGAAGGGTGGGCAGTTAGTACATAGATAACAATGCTTATAGACTTAGAATGGTCTATTAGTGCAATTGTTAAACTGCCTAGTCAAATAGACTGGGCTCTTGGTTCAAACCCAGGCCTGTGCACTGTGTTATAATAGATAAATTTGGCCTTTTAATACAGGTTTGTTAACCATGGTTAATCTGTAGTTAATGCCTGTAGCAGGCAACTGTTATGAACCCTTCATTTGGTGGTGTTTACCCAGCACCTGAGTTTTCTTTTTTGGACTGTTTACTTCTCACATTGTTTCTATTGTTCTCTATTGTATTGTAACCCATCCTTTGTTCCTCAGTACAATAACTTCTATTGTCTCACTGTCACTATTGTACTTACGATCATTGTTCCATTGTTGCTATTGTACTTACATCCATTGTCTTCCCTTGTTCTCTCGCGTCCATAGCTACCTATTGTCCACTCGGTCCATTGTTGCGTATATGTATATAAGACCTGTACTTTGCTACCTGGAGACCTCAGTTTCGACCTCTTGTCTCAAGGTAAGCCTTGCTGTATTTCATTTGTAGTATACTTTACTCAATACATCTTGTCTCCAGCCCTGACCATTGAGCTTTGCTCTGCTCTCGCTGCACAAGTGCTCGTCAGCACTCCTGCTCGTCTCGTGCATATCCCTGATCCTTACTTGATGCTCAGTTGTAACATTAGGTCAAAACTTCCTACACGAGCACCAGCACAACATCCCCTTTCCTTGGAGTTTATACACATTTATCACTTCCCTCTTGTACAGTACCCACTTAGATCCTCTGTTTTGGCCTAGTATAGTGCATGCTCTAGTCACACTATTGGACATGGTCTTGATTTAACTTCAGGCTTGCCACTTTTAGTGGTACAGTGTGCAGAAGGCTTCTAACCCAAGACCCTGGCACTGACAGAAGTGGTCTGTCTCACAGCATGGGAGGCTAGAAAAAGGTAGCAAAACAAAGCCAAAGCAGAACACCCCTGGGCTCGCATCCCTGGAGGTTAAGACACAGCAATAGGCCAAAGAGGCTGAGTAGACAGTGTTGGATTGTGTACCTGCCATTTGATTCCTGGATAGAAAGTGAGTCTTCCCATCTATTGTTGACTTTACCCCTAGAACACCGTAGCTTGTCAGAAGTTCACACACATATTTCACCTGACCGAGGTTCACAATGAACACTGGAACAAGAAACATAACAATTGGAAGGTCTGTAAGTAGCAACTATGCCCACATAGAATCCTCACTATTAAAGAACACCTGGAGGTTGTCAAAGCCATCACTTCTAGGCATGCCACAATTGACAACCAGAAGGAGTTAATCCTTGTGCACACTGCCAATCCACCACCACCTGCTCCAAGAAACCCAGACTGTCCCCCAGTTTATCAAGTAGCCACTATTGCAGCCAAGAATCCCTCATTTCGACCTGCCTCACATTCAACATTGAGACCACCCTCCTGTGTACCTTTACGACCTGTAAGTCACAAACTCACTCCCACTGTGACCCCATCCGAATCTCTCTGTACTGGAAAAATTCCCTCCCCACCACATTAGAACTTGTTCAACAATGGATTGCATCTTCATCAGCCCAATCTCCAGTTGCTTTGACCTCTAGACTCCCAAAGACCAAAAGGGAATCAGAGCCAGAGGAGCCAAAAGAGTCAGAAGTCAAACCGAAGCCAAAACGAGAAACCATTGTCCTCAACACCCCCTCAGAACCTTTGTCCTCATTTTTATCCTCAAAGTGTTGCAGTAGGGTACCATCACCTGTACTGAGGGTTGCTCCAGTCATGACTACCCCTACACTGTTGGACATTTCTAAACTGCTCAACCAGCTCACTCCACAGAAATATGATGGAAAATCTGCACGGGATGGCCTCTGCTTTGTTACCTCAGTCTGAATCCATCACACCACCCTAACTGCACAAGGTGTCAATGTGAAGATCTGCTGGGTCACAGTTCTCAACAAGCTAATGGAGAGAGCTGCTATATGGGCCAGTCCATTCATTGTTAAGGTCAGTACAGGCACAATGCCCTGGACAGATTATGTGGCTTTTGAAACCAACTTCAAGGCACACTTCTGTGCAGCAGATGACAAACAAGCTGCCATTGCAGAACTCAGCAAGCTGTGCAAGACCTCGCAAAGGCTCAGCATGGTCAAGGACTACATGACTGAGTTCAATGCTATCGCAGCCCACACAAACTTCAGCGACTATGACAAGTGAAAATGCTACCATACTGGCCTACCCTACAAGATTAAGGACATCTTCATGCAGGAAGCCCATGACATCAACAATATCAAGAAGATCCAAAAGGTGGCCCTGTTGATCAATCAAGCCCTGGCCATGCAGGAGGAGGAGTGACCAAAGCAGTTTGGATGAAAGAAGAGAGGCAAAAAGGCAGCAGCCACAGGCACAAGTAGGAGACCTTTCAGAGGTGCCTGCTACAACTGTGGTGAAGAAGGACACCGCATGTTCCAATGCCCCAAGCCTAGAACCAACAAACCGCAGACCACATTGTTATTATTGGCCAGGACTGAGGAGATCAACACACTGCTGTCATTATTGGCCAGGACTGAGGAGAGCTGGTTCAGCGGCTGGTCTGTTTCAACAACTGCGAGTGCAGGTTAAAGTAATGGAAGAGAAAATTGCTGCCCTTACGGTGGCTAACAAGAAGGAGGGTTTTTGATTAGAGCTGCATTGGACGCTACACGTGCTGGCTCTTGTAGTAATAGTCAGTTTTCTGTACTAGGTTCATTGTTTGTGTATGAAGTGAATTATAATGGTAAACACTTTCACATACCAGTATGGTTAATTGGCAAGCAATGACATAAAGATATTGTAGCTATAGTAGATAGTGGAGCTACTACTAAGTTTTTACATAGACATTTCATAGTAGAGAATCATGTTACGATGAGGAAGTTGGCTCAGCCAATTCCTCTATACAACATCAATGGTATAGAGAACTGTGATGGGACAATTAGTGAGGTCACTGTGTTGGATATGGCAATTGGAGACCACCAGGAGAAGGTGGTGTTTGTGGTGACAGACATTGGAGAGGAGGATGTGATCATTGGCCTGGACTGGCTGCATGAGCACAACTCTGAAATAGATTGGGAACATGGCTCACTGCACCTATTAAGATGTCCAGAGGCGTGTCTGGCCAAGCCAAAGGCATCCAAACCTGTTGAGACCAAAGCACATGATACAGAGGTACTGTACAGCTTACTGCACACCAAGGTTTTCAACAGGTGAGGAAGGTTAGAAAGGTTGGAAGAATATGTGCGGCCATAATGGCAGAGGAGAATAGAGAGGAAGAGGAATGGCCATGGTTACCAGGATTCCTACCACAGTGGAATGGAACTAAGGAGTCTTTTTTTAATGCATGGGACAATGGACAACACCTCTATGGTACTCTGCAACTGTTTGCTTCAGCGACATACACATACTCTCAACAACTCACTGAGCAAGAGTACTAGAAGAAAGAGGTTTATCCCATTGAAAAGATTATACCAGAGCACTACCATGAGTACTTGTATGTGTTTTTGAAGGAAGCATCTAAATGCTTACCAGAATACAAGCCTTACAACCATGCAATTAAACTAGTACCAGATGTAAAAATGTTCCATTCCCAGGTGTATCCCTTATCACCAAGCAAACAAGTCAAACTCAACACATTTCTTGCCGAGAATGTGGCCAACTATATTCAAGAGTCAAAGTCACCAATGTCCTCACCATTCTTCTTGGTCAAGAAGAAGGACAGCAGTCTACATCCAGTCCAGGACTATCAACAGCTGAATAAGATTACCATCAAGAACCATTACCCACTGCTGCTGGTTTCAGACCTGATGGATTGACTCAAAAAGGCCAAGTACTTTACGAAGCTTGACATCCACTGGGGGTATAACAATGTGCGGATCAAATCTGGTGATGAGTGGAAGGCTGCATTTGTGACCAAGCGGGGACTGTTCAAACCAAATGTCATGTTTTTTGGGCTAGCCAATTCACCCAGCACATTCTCTGCACTCATAAATGACATCTTCAAGGACCTTATTGTCTTAGGCAAAGTCACTATCTACCTCGACAACATCCTTATTTTTACCAATGACATGGAGGAGCACTGCACTCTCGTGTATGATGTCCTGAAATGGCTGAAAGAAAACAACCTGTTCTGTAAGCCAGAGAAGTGTAAGTTCAAACAGCCCAATGTTGAATACCTCGGAGTACTCATTTTGGATAACCAAGTGGAGATGGACCCTGTGAAGGTTAAGGGTATCACAGATTGTCCAGTCCCTCAGAATGCCTCAGACATATGGAAATTCTATGGGTTTGTGAATTTCTATCGGCAGTTTATCAAGGACTTTAGTGCCATCTGCAAACCTTTGGATTACCTCACAGGTGACACCACATGGGAATGGGGAGAGAAAAAGCAGTCTGCCTTTGGTGAGCTTAAACATCATTTTACCAAGAGCCTAGTCCTCAGTATGCACAATCCAGACTGCAACACCTATGTTGAAGTTGATGCCTCAGGCTTTACAATGGGTGTGGTTCTGTCTCAGAAAGGGGAGGATGGTAAATGGCACCCTGTTGCTTTCCACTCCAAATTGATGAATGATGCGGAATGCAACTACAAGATCTATAACAAGGAGATGATCACCATTATTTGTACCTTGCAAGCCTGGCACCACTACCTCGAGGGTCTATGCAGCATGTTCAAAATCCAGTCAGACCACAAAAACCTCAAGTACTGGTGTACAGCACAGAACCTCACCCACAGGCAGGCATGATGGGCTCTCTACTTGTCATGGTTTGACTTCATCATCTCACACAAACCTGGCACCTCCAATAGTAGGGCCAACGCACTGGTGCATAGGCCTGATCACTAGCAAGACAATGCAGATGACAATGTTGGCCGTGTTTTGTTACAACTCAAACATTTCTGAGTATTGGCAGCCAAGAGAGGGCACCTATCAGTTGTTCCAGACCAGGCACTGCTTCAACACATCTGTGAGTGTGGTAATTGTAAGTAGGAGGTGGTAAAAGCACTTAGCAAAATTGATCACCTTGGACCAGTATATCTTCAGAATAAACATGGGGCTACAGTTACACTAAGCTACACTAGTAAGCTGGTGTCTCTACTGAACCCAAGACTGGATAGCTCAATGGTTAGAGCATCTGGGTGCAAACCAGAAGGTCCTGGGTTCAATTCCCTGTCTGGTCACTTTTCCAACTTTATCAGCAAGAGAGAGCAGAGCTTGACAGTCAGGGCCAGAGACAAGATGTATTGAGTAAAGTATACTACAAGCAAAATACAGTGAGGCTTACCTGGAGACAAAAGGTCAAAACTGAGGTCTTCAGATAGCAAGTACAGGCCTTATATACATGTATGTAACAATAGAATAAGTAGACAATAGGTAACTATGGACATGAGAGAACAAGAGAAAACAATGGACATAAGTATAATAGCAACAATGGAACAATGGGAGCTATTGTACTAAGAGGCAAAGGATGGGTTACAATGCAATGGAGGACAATAGGAGTGACATGAGAAGTAAACAGTCTAAAAAAGGAAACTTAGGCACTGGGTAAATGGTACCAAATAGGATTGTTTGTAACAATACCCCCTTCCAAAGGTTGTGTCTTCATAACTAAGCCTTATTGAGAGGGCCAGAGGCCTTTGGATGTGTTATGTGTAGAATGGAATTTCTGCACCACTTGTGGCACATTTGCCAGGTCCCTTGCATCCTTCCAACTATCATGCTCTGGGCCCCAACCCTTCCAATGTATGAGGTACTGTAGTTTCTTTTACCATCCATACCACTGTAATTTTATAATGTCCTCCACTTCATACTCCTCCTCTCCTTCCACTTCAATTCTGGGTGGCTCTGGAGGGTGTTGGCTGGGAAGTCAGCTTTTTTTATGTGGCAGTAAGAGTAACATATGGAACACTGGAGACCCGCAAAACCCTTGACCCTTGGTACTTACACTTTTGACCTACAGTGACCTCTGGGTCAAGGGTAAGGGTATTTTAAGGGTTCAATGAGGAGTCATGTGTGTGACACCCCAGGGTCCACCCCTGCTATTTACTGGGTACAGTCCAGCACACCGGTCTACCAGTTTCCTCAAAACTGCCAGAACATGGAAGTTTCTTATGTCAAGCCACACCCTCTGGCCATCCTTAAACTCTGGGGCCTCACGGACATAGCAATTATAGTACTTTTTCATCTGTTTGGCTGTTAGAGTCGAAGCTGGGGTTGTATCCTCCCATGTCTGCTGCAATGCCTCTCTGCATTTGTTTGCCATGGGCGCTACTGTAGACAATATTAGAATGTGGAACTGGGGTTCAAAGCCGTACATCAGGTAGAATGGCGAGTACCCTGTTGATGAGGGTTGGTGCAAGTTAAAGGTAAACTCTGCAATCGGTAGCCACTTGACCCAGTCATTACAACATCAAATGATTGAGAGCAGTACATTCATAAGTAAGCCTCTATTTCCTGGTTCTATCATTCTAATTGCCCATCTGTCTGGGGATGATAGGTAGTAGACATTGCATTTTCTATGCCAAGACTTTTGAGGATCGCACGGAAGAGCTTGCTCAAGAACTGGAGTCTGCAGTCAGAGATGATCTTATGCAGTAACCTATAAAGACAGAAGTGTTCTCAGATGAAGTTGTCAGCAGCTCCTTCCGCATTGATTTTCTCGGTGCATGGAATAAGGTGGATCATCTTTCTGTGCTGGTCAACAATAAGTTGCAGCATGTTGAAACCATCTATGTCTGGCAGTCCAGTAATGAAGTCACAGGTTACTACTTGGCCTGGGCCATCAGGGATCTCATTGGGCTGGAGAGGACTATGTGGTTTGGTGTGTGAAGTTTTACTACAGCGGTAAGTGTTGCAGGTGTCCACATAGTCCTTGATAAACTTCGCCCATGCCCAGCCACCAGTAGTTACAAGTAACCAACTCCATCGTCTTGGCCTGCCCTGGGTGTTCTGCTGGCAGGAGGTCATGGTGGAGATGTACAATTTCAGCACACAGTGCATTATCCTTAGGAACATAAACTCAGCCGTGATAGAGAAGCAGGCCTTGTTTAGTGTTCCAGTCCACCAAGTCATTCTGAAGATGCCCTGGTCCAAGACTATTGAGTTTGCTAAGTGCTTCCACCACCACCTGCTCCACGGATGCGTCGAAGCAGTGCCTTGTCTGGGACCACTGACAGATGCCCTCTTTTGGCTGCCAACACTCGAAAACAATCAGGTTGCAACAAAACATGGTCTAAGCTGTCATTTGCATCATTCTGTTGGTGATCAGGTCTTTATGACAGTGTATTAGCCCTACTGTTGGATCTGCCAGGTTTGTGCAAGATAACAAAGTCAAACTGTGACAAGTAGAGAGCCTATTGTACCTGCGTGTGGGTAAGGCTCTGTTGAAGTCGGCGCTCTAGCGCACGCGTTTTTGACCGTACCAAGTCCCCGTTCGTACCATACATAGTTTGCAATGTCCCCTACCTCGGGTAATTTTCTCTCGTCTAGATTACGCATACTCATCGAGATATACCATACTCTTCATTAGTGACTCCAATTACTGTAGATGTGAACACACTCCTACTTTACACTGTAGCATACGCATTTCTCGTCCTTTAGCGCTGTGAAAGCGCCAGTAGGCACAGCTTGATGTAAGCTAGCTAGCACGTGCTCGATGAGCTGTCTTGACGCCTCAGTCAAGCTCTGTTGTCCTTAGACTTCACAGAGCTTGACTTAGGTGAGTAGCATAGTGTCTTTCCCTGCAATGAAAAGACTTCACAGAGCTTGACTTAGGCCATTGTGATCGCTCTGAGGCGCACTGCAGCTAACAGGTTATGAGCCCTGCGCTCTGACCGCCTCAAGACGTCCAAACTCGCCTGTCCAAATGCTCTGGAGCCTCCCCTAGCCCCCATTCCTCTGCCACATCATCTGCTTGCCTCTCATTTCGCTCTGGAACACTCTCTCCATCTTTCTTCGCTCCTCCTCGCAGTTTTCGTCAAATCGCTTCGCTGTTTCGCCAGCTCGTCGCGCGCCACGTCACTACCCCTACTCCATGGCGCCAGCCGCTGCAACCTTCGCAAAGCTCTCCAATCGCAACTACCAGCAATGGAGACTCGACATGGAGGCCAGGCTTCGCATTCTAGGTGCGCTTCGCATTGTCAAGGGCTCTGAGACGAGGCCTAGCTTCGTCGCACCCCTGGACGCTGGAGAACGACGTGATTTGCGCGATTTCGACACCAGGGTGGATTTGGCAGCTGGGGAGATTTGGAGTTGTGTGGAGAGGGAGCAGCAGACACATCTGGAGGCCATCAGGGACGATCCTGTCGCTATGTGGGCGAAGCTGGAGTCTGTGCACATGCAGAAGCGACCAGGTACGAGGTTTAACACCTACAACGCACTCCTGAGCCTCTGCAAGAGTGAGGACGAATCCCTGTCCTCCCTGTCGATGCGAGCAGTCCAGCTCAAGTCTGACATGAAGGCTCTGCGCCCTGCCAACTTCACCATCACCCAGCTCGACGATGAGCTCGTCCTTATGTCCCTCATTCGAGCTCTACCCACGGAATTCGCGTCGCTGCATCACACCCTGCTCCTGGACGACTCCCTCACGCTGGACCAGCAAGCGCAAGGTGAAGGTGGCTTCAGGCCGTATCCTGCCCTCGCTCGCAAGGAGCTCCCATCTCGCTCGTCGCGTTACCAAGGCTCCCTCAACAACAGGGAGCTTGAACGCCAGAACCTCATGCCACAGCGTCTTCGCATTCGCTCAGTTTCCCCTGCTCCTGATCCTGCACCACGCGACTCGTCGCCTGACCCTCTCATCGCTGCTCCTGTCGACCCACCACCTCCTCCAGCTCATCGCAATCTCTATGCCCCTCGCAACATGTCTCCTCCTCCCAGTCCTACGTCCTCAGATGATGAGCTTGATCTGCTGGGCCACAGTGACGACGAGGCACTCAGTGCGATGCTTGCTGGCATTGAGGACGTCTACTCGGGTCAGCACTTCGACTACCTGACATACGACGAGGCCCTGGAGTTTGCATTCGAGTGTGTAGTCGAGCATGCGTCGAAAGCCAACCAGGAGCATTTTGGTGAGCCAAGGTCGATCCAGGAGGTCATGAAACTCGAGCCTAGCGAGCGCAACCAGTGGCTCAAGGCTGCACAGGACGAAATCCAGTCCCTCGTCGAGAATGGCACATTTGAGCTTGTCCTCCTCCCTCCTGGTCGCAAGGCCATCGGCTCCCGTTGGGTGTTTCGAGTCAAGCGCAATGCAGATGGCTCGATCGAACGCTACAAGGGCCGTCTTGTCGCAAAGGGCTTCTCTCAACGTCCTGGCTTCGAGTACAACGACACGTTTGCCCCTACACCCAAGTGGGCCTCCATTCGAGCCATCCTTGCCCTCTCTGCGCTTGAAGACCTCGAGCTAGAGTCTGTCAACATCTCCTCTGCCTACCTCAATGGCGAGCTCAAGGAGGAGGTGTATATGCGCCAGCCTGAGGGCTTCGAGGAGAAGACCCCTCAGTGGGTGTGGCGCCTTCGCAAGGCTCTGTATGGCCTCAAGCAGGCTGGGCGATGCTGGCATGAGAAGCTCAATGAGGTACTCAACCAGCTAGGTTTCGAGCGACTCACCTGTGAGCACAGTGTCTGGGTCTACATGTGCGATGGTGTCCGTCTCATTATCCCTGTCTTCGTCGACGACATCACCATTGCTGGCAAGGACAAGGCTGCGATCCAGCGTGTCAAGGACGACCTGCGCAAGCACTTTAAGCTGCGCGATTTGGGCCCCACCTCGTGGCTGCTTGGTGTCAAGATTGAGCGCGACCGCTCGAAGCATTCTCTGTCGATTTCACAGCGCCAGTATGCCCTGGACATCCTCGAGCGATATGGCTTCTCAAACTGCGACCCAGTGAGCACTCCCATGGATCCTGGTCTTCGTCTCAGTGCAGACATGGCCCCCACATCGCCCTCAGACATCCGAGAGATGCAGGACATTCCCTACGGTCAGGCAGTCGGCTCCCTCTTCTATTTAGCCGTTGCAACGCGCCCAGACATTGCTCGCACTGTTGGCAACCTTGCACGTTTTTCGCAGCACCCGGGCATGACACACTGGACGGCAGTCAAGCACCTCTTTCGCTACAGTATATCAAGGGCATGCTCGACTACAAGCTCACCTACGCCCCATTGCCTGAGCCAGAGCTATTCACCTCATTCACAGATGCAGACCATGCAGGCTGTCCTGACACTGGTCGCTCTACCTCTGGCTATGTGGTCAAGATGGGCACTGGAGCTATTTCCTGGTCGAGTCGACTGCAGTCCATTGTCGCTCTGTCCACCACTGAAGCAGAGTTTGTTGCTGCTGTGTCGTGTGGCCAGGAGATTCTGTGGTTGCGAAATTTGCTCACAGAGTTTGGATATGATGTCTCCACTGCATCGAAGCTCAGGATTGACAATCTGTCCGCTCTGTCTGTGGTGAAGAACCCTGAGCACCATGGGCGCATGAAGCACCTCGACCTGCGTTTCTACTGGCTGCGAGTCGAGGTGGCCAAGGGCCGCATTGAGATTGTGCACCTGCGCACTTCTGACATGCCAGCTGACATCCTGACCAAGTCACTCCCCAAGCCCAAAGTCCTCGAGATGGTGAAGATGCTGGGATTGGGGACTTGACCGGTCAGGGGGGAGTGTTGAAGTCGGCGCTCTAGCGCGCGCATTCTTGACCGTACCAAGTCCCCGTTCGTACCATACATAGTTTGCAATGTCCCCTACCTCGGGTAATTTTCTCTCGTCTAGATTACGCATACTCATCGAGATATACCATACTCTTCATTAGTGACTCCAATTACTGTAGATCTGAACACACTTCTACTTTACACTGTAGCATACGCATTTCTCGTCCTTTAGCGCTGTGAAAGCGCCAGTAGGCACAGCTTGATGTAAGCTAGCTAGCACGTGCTCGATGAGCTGTCTTGACGCCTCAGTCAAGCTCTGTTGTCCTTAGACTTCACAGAGCTTGACTTAGGTGAGTAGCATAGTGTCTTTCCCTGCAATGAATAGACTTCACAGAGCTTGACTTAGGCCATTGTGATCACTCTGAGGCGCACTGCAGCTAACAGATGGGAAATCCGCACAAGATGGCCTCCGCTTCGTCGCCTCAGCTCAGATTTATCATACCACTCTAACAGCTCAAGGTGTCGATGCACAGATCTGTTGGGTCACAATTCTCAACAAGCTAACGGAGGGAGCTGCTGCATCGGCCGGTCCGTTTATTGTCAAGGTCACCACGGGCACGATGTCCTGGGCGGATTATGTGGCTTTCAAAACCGACTTCAAGGCACACTTCTGTGTGGCAGACGACAAACAAGCTACCACTGCAGAACTCACCAAGTTGTGCAAGGCCTCGCACAGGCTTGGCACGGTCAAAGACTACACGACCGAGTTCAACGCCATCGCTGCCCGCATGGACTTCAGCGACTATGACAAGTGTGAATGCTATCGCACCGGCCTGCCCTACAAGATCAAGGACATCTTCGCACATGGAGCCAACCGACATTGACAATGTCAAGAAGATCCAGAAGGTGGCCCTGTCGATCGATCAGGCCCTGGCCATATGGGAAGAAGAACAGCCAAAGCAGTTTGGATGGAAGAAGAAGGGCGAAAAGGCAGCAGCCACGGGCACAAGTAGGAGGCCCTTCAAAGGTGCCTGCTTCAACTGCGGTGAAGAAGGACACTGTTCTTTCCATTGCCCCAAGCCTAGGGTCAACAACGCGCAAACCACATCGTCATCATCGGCCAGGACCGAGGAGATCAACACGCTGCGAGTGCAGGTTAAGGCAATGGAGGAGAAAATTGCTGCCCTTATGGGGGCAGACAAGAAGGAGGGTTTTTGATTCAAGCTGCATTGGACGCTGCACGTGCTGGCTCTTGTAGTAATAGTCAGTTTTCTGTACTAGGTTCATTGTTCGTGTATGAAGTGAATCATAATGGTCAACACTTTCACATACCAGTACGGTTAATCGGCAAGCAGTGGCATAAGGACATAGTAGCTATGGTAGATAGTGGGGCTACAACTAAGTTCTTACATAGACGTTTCGTAGTAGAGAATCGCGTTACGATGAGGAAGTTGGCAAGGCCAATTCCTCTATACAACATTGACGGTACAGAGAACCGCGATGGGACGATTAGTGAGGTTGCCGTATTGGATATGGCAATTGAAGACCACTGGGAGAAGGTGGTGTTTGTGGTGACAGACATCGGAGAGGAGGATGTGATCATCGGCCTGGACTGGTTACGCGAGCACAACCCTGAAGTAGATTGGGAACGTGGCTCACTGCGTCTATCGAGATGTCCAGAGACGTGTCCGGCCAACCTGAAGGCATCCAAACCTGTTGAGACCAAAGTGCGTGATACAGAGGTACAGCTTACGGTGCGCCAAGGTTCTTGACAGGTGAAGAAGGTCAGGAAGGTTGGAAGGATATGTGCAGCTGTGATGGCAGAGGAGGATAGAGAAGACGAGAAATGGCCATGGCCACCAGGATTCCTGCCACGGTGGGATGGAACTGAGGAGTCTCTTCTCAATGCATGGGACAATGGACAATGCCTTTATGGTACTCCACAATTATTTGCTTCAGCGACGTACACATACTCTCAACAACTTGCTAAACAGGAGTATCAAAAGAAGGAGGTTCGCCCTGTCAAAGAGATTGTACCAGAGCACTACCATGAGTACTTGCATGTGTTCTCGAAGGAAGCATCTGAATGCTTACCAGAACACGGGCCTTACGACTATGCAATTGAACTAGTGCCGGACGCGAAAATGTTCCACTTCCGGGTGTATCCCCTATCACCAAGCGAACAAGTTGAGCTTGACAAGTTTCTTGCCGAGAATGTGGCCAAGGGCTATATTCAGGAGTTGAAGTCACCGATGTCCTCACCATTCTTCTTTGTCAAAAAGAAGGATGGCAGTCTACGTCCAGTCCAGGACTATCGACAGCTGAATGAGATTACCATTAAGAACCATTACCTGCTGCCACTGGTTTCAGACCTGATGGATTGACTCAAAAAGGCCAAGTACTTTACAAAGCTTGACATCCGTTGGGGGTACAACAACGTGCGAGTCAAATCTGGTGATGAGTGGAAGGCCGCGTTTGTGACCAACCGGGGACTGTTCGAACCAAATGTCATGTTCTTTGGGCTAGCCAATTCACCCAGCACATTCTCTGCACTCATGAACGACATCTTCAAGGACCTCATTGTCTTAGGCAAAGTCACTATCTATCTTGACGACATCCTCATTTTCACCAATGACATGGAGGAGCACCGCACTCTGGTGCGCGAGGTCCTGAAACGGCTGAAGGAGAACGACTTGTTCTGTAAGCCAGAGAAGTGCGAGTTTGAACAGCCCAAGGTTGAATACCTCGGTGTTCTCGTTTCGTAGAACTGCATGGAGATGGACCCTGTGAAGGTCAAGGGTATCGCAGACTGGCCAGTCCCTCAGAACGCCTCAGATGTATGGAAATTCCGCGGCTTTGCAAATTTCTATCGGCGGTTCATTAAGGACTTCAGTGCTATCTGCAAACCTTTGGATCACCTCACGGGCAACACCACATGGCGATGGGGAGAAGAGGAGCAGTCTGCCTTTGATGAACTCAAACGTCATTTTACCGAGAGCCCTGTCCTGAGCATGTACGATCCAGACCACAACACTCGGGTTGAAGTCGACGCTTCAGGCTTTGCAACGGGTGCGGTTCTGTCTCAGGAAGGGGAGGATGGTAAATGGCACCCCGTTGCCTTCCACTCCGAATTGATGAACGATGCAGAATGCAACTATGAGATCTATGACAAGGAGATGCTCGCTATCATCCGTGCCTTGCAAGCCTGGTGCCACTACCTCGAAGGACTGCCCAGCGTGTTCGAGATCCAGTCGGACCACAAAAACCTCGAGTACTGGGGTACAGCACAGAACCTCACCCATAGGCAGGCACAATGGGCTCTCTACTTGTCACGATTCGACTTCGTCATCACACACAAACCTGGCACCTCCAATGGTAAGGCCGATGCACTGTCGTGCAGGCCTGACCACCAGCGAGATGATGCAGATGACAATGTTGGCCGTGTCTTGTTGCAACCCAAACATTTCCAAGTGTTGGCAGCCAAACAAGGGCACCCGTTAGTGGTCCCAGACAAGGCACTGCTTCGACACATCCGCGAGTGTGGAGATCGTGAGCAGGAGGTGGTGGAAGCACTTAGCAAATGTGACAGTCTTGGACCAGCGCGTCTCCAAAATGACTTGGTGGACTGGAACACTAAACAAGGCCTGCTTCTCTACCACGGCCGAGTTTATGTCCCCAAGGATGATGCACTGCGTGCTGAGATTGTACGTATCCACTACGACCTCCTGCCAGCCGGACACCCGGGACAGGCCAAGACAATGGAGTTGGTTACTCGTAACTACTGGTGGCCGGGCATGGGCAAGTTTATCAAGGACTATGTGGACACCTGTGACACTTGCCGCCGTGGTAAAACATCACACACCAAACCACATAGTCCTCTCCAACCCAACAAGATCCCCAATAACCCAGGCCAAGTAGTAACCTGTGACTTCATCACCGGACTGCCAGACGTAGATGGTTTCAATGCACTGCAACTCATTGTTGATTGGCATGGAAAGATGATCCATCTTATTCCATGCACCAAGGAGATCAACATGGAAGGAGCTGCAGATAACTTTATTCGAGAACACTTCCATCTTCATGGACTACCATAAAAGATTATCTCCAATCGAGGGCCCCAGTTCTCAAGCAAGCTCTTCCATGCGATCCTCAAAGGCCTCGGTATAGAAAGCGCAATGTCAACTGCCTATCATCCCCAGACAGATGGCCAATCAGAACAATGGAACCAGGACATAGAGGCCTACTTACGAATGTACTGCTCTCGACACCGCAGTGACTGGGTCAAGTGGCTGCCGATTGCAGAGTTTGCCTTTAACTCACACCAACACTCGTCGACGGGGTACTCACCATTCTATCTGATGTATGGCTTTGAACCCCAGTTCCACATTCCAATGTTGTCTACGACAGTGCCCACGGCAGACGAACGAAGAGAGGAGTTGCGGCAGGCAAGGGAGGATGCAACCGCTGCCTTGACTCTAACGGCCAAATGGATGAAGGAGCACTACGATTGCTACGTCCGCGAGGCCCCAGAGTTTAAGAAAGGACAGAAGGTGTCATAAGGAACTTCTGTGGTCCAGATGTTATGACTGAGCATCGAGTAAGGATCGGGGATACACATGAGATGAGCAGGAGCACCGACGAGCACTTGTGCAGCGAGAGCGGAGCAAAGCTCGATAGTCAGGACTGGAGACAAGAGGTTGAAACTGAGGTCTCCAGGTAGCAAAGTACAGGTCTTACATACATGTACGCAACAATGGAACAAGCGGACAATAGGTAACTAGGGTCGCGAGAGAACAGGGGAAAACAATGGATGTAAGTACAATAGTGACAGTGGAACAATGGTCGTAAGTACAATAGCGACAGTAAGACAATGGAAGCTATTGTACTGAGGGACAAAGGACAGGTTACAATGCAACAGAGGACAATAGGAACAACATCAGAAGTAAACAGTCCAAAAAAGGAAACTTAGGTGCTGGGTAAACAGTGCCGAATGGAAGTGTTCGTAACAGTACCCCCCTCCTAAGGGTCGTGCCTTTACAACCAAGCCTTGATGAAAGGGCCAGGGGCCATTGGATGTGTAGAGTGGAATTTCTGCACCACCTGTGGTGCATTTAACAGGTCCACTGCATCCTTCCAACTATTGTACTTTGGGCCCCAACCCTTCCAGTGCATGGGGTACTACAGTTTCTTCCACTACTCATACCACTGTAACTCTAGGACATCCTCCACTTCATACTTCTCCTCCCCTTCTACTTTGATTGCGGGTGGCTCTGGAGGGTGTTGTGCGGGGAGTCGACTCTCCTTGTGTGGTAGTAAGAGCAACACATGGAATACGGGGTGGAGTGCAAGGTCGTTGGGGAGCCTGAGCTCATAAGCTAGGTTGCCCACCTTGCGTTTGACTTGGTACGGTCCAGCATACCGGTCCACCAGTTTCCTCGAGACTCCTGGAACATGGAAGTTCCTCGTGTCGAGCCACACCTTCTGTCCTTTCTTAAACTCCGGGGCCTCGCGGACCACAGAAGTTCCTTATGACACCTTCTGTCCTTTCTTAAACTCTGGGGCCTCGCGGACGTAGCAATCGTAGTGCTCCTTCATCCATTTGGCCGTTAGAGTCAAGGCAGCGGTTGCATCCTCCCTTGCCTGCCGCAACTCCTCTCTTCGTTCGTCTGCCGTGGGCACTGTCGTAGACAACATTGGAATGTGGAACTGGGGTTCAAAGCCATACATCAGATAGAATGGTGAGTACCCCGTCGACGAGTGTTGGTGTGAGTTAAAGGCAAACTCTGCAATCGGCAGCCACTTGACCCAGTCACTGCGGTGTCGAGAGCAGTACATTCGTAAGTAGGCCTCTATGTCCTGGTTCCATTGTTCTGATTGGCCATCTGTCTGGGGATGATAGGCAGTTGACATTGCGCTTTCTATACCGAGGCCTTTGAGGATCGCATGGAAGAGCTTGCTTGAGAACTGGGGCCCTCGATTGGAGATAATCTTTTATGGTAGTCCATGAAGATGGAAGTGTTCTCGAATAAAGTTATCTGCAGCTCCTTCCATGTTGATCTCCTTGGTGCATGGAATAAGATGGATCATCTTTCCATGCCAATCAACAATGAGTTGCAGTGCATTGAAACCATCTACGTCTGGCAGTCCGGTGATGAAGTCACAGGTTACTACTTGGCCTGGGTTATTGGGGATCTTGTTGGGTTGGAGAGGACCATGTGGTTTGGTGTGTGATGTTTTACCACGGCGGCAAGTGTCACAGGTGTCCACATAGTCCTTGATAAACTTGCCCATGCCCGGCCACCAGTAGTTACGAGTAACCAACTCCATTGTCTTGGCCTGTCCCGGGTGTCCGGCTGGCAGGAGGTCGTAGTGGATACGTACAATCTCAGCACGCAGTGCATCATCCTTGGGGACATAAACTCGGCCGTGGTAGAGAAGCAGGCCTTGTTTAGTGTTCCAGTCCACCAAGTCATTTTGGAGACGCGCTGGTCCAAGACTGTCACATTTGCTAAGTGCTTCCACCACCTCCTGCTCACGATCTCCACACTCGCGGATGTGTCGAAGCAGTGCCTTGTCTGGGACCACTAACGGGTGCCCTTGTTTGGCTGCCAACACTTGGAAATGTTTGGGTTGCAACAAGACACGGCCAACATTGTCATCTGCATCATCTCGCTGGTGGTCAGGCCTGCACGACAGTGCATCGGCCTTACCATTGGAGGTGCCAGGTTTGTGTGTGATGACGAAGTCGAATCGTGACAAGTAGAGAGCCCATTGTGCCTGCCTATGGGTGAGGTTCTGTGCTGTACCCCAGTACTCGAGGTTTTTGTGGTCCGACTGGATCTCGAACACGCTGGGCAGTCCTTCGAGGTAGTGGCACCAGGCTTGCAAGGCACGGATGATAGCGAGCATCTCCTTGTCATAGATCTCATAGTTGCATTCTGCATCGTTCATCAATTCGGAGTGGAAGGCAACGGGGTGCCATTTACCATCCTCCCCTTCCTGAGACAGAACCGCACCGTTGCAAAGCCTGAAGCGTCGACTTCAACCCGAGTGTTGTGGTCTGGATCGTACATGCTCAGGACAGGGCTCTCGGTAAAATGACGTTTGAGTTCATCAAAGGCAGACTGCTCCTCTTCTCCCCATCGCCATGTGGTGTTGCCCGTGAGGTGATCCAAAGGTTTGCAGATAGCACTGAAGTCCTTAATGAACCGCCGATAGAAATTTGCAAAGCCGCGGAATTTCCATACATCTGAGGCGTTCTGAGGGACTGGCCAGTCTGCGATACCCTTGACCTTCACAGGGTCCATCTCCATGCAGTTCTACGAAACGAGAACACCGAGGTATTCAACCTTGGGCTGTTCAAACTCGCACTTCTCTGGCTTACAGAACAAGTCGTTCTCCTTCAGCCGTTTCAGGACCTCGCGCACCAGAGTGCGGTGCTCCTCCATGTCATTGGTGAAAATGAGGATGTCGTCAAGATAGATAGTGACTTTGCCTAAGACAATGAGGTCCTTGAAGATGTCGTTCATGAGTGCAGAGAATGTGCTGGGTGAATTGGCTAGCCCAAAGAACATGACATTTGGTTCGAACAGTCCCCGGTTGGTCACAAACGCGGCCTTCCACTCATCACCAGATTTGACTCGCACGTTGTTGTACCCCCAACGGATGTCAAGCTTTGTAAAGTACTTGGCCTTTTTGAGTCAATCCATCAGGTCTGAAACCAGTGGCAGCAGGTAATGGTTCTTAATGGTAATCTCATTCAGCTGTCGATAGTCCTGGACTGGACGTAGACTGCCATCCTTCTTTTTGACAAAGAAGAATGGTGAGGACATCGGTGACTTCAACTCCTGAATATAGCCCTTGGCCACATTCTCGGCAAGAAACTTGTCAAGCTCAACTTGTTCGCTTGGTGATAGGGGATACACCCGGAAGTGGAACATTTTCGCGTCCGGCACTAGTTCAATTGCATAGTCGTAAGGCCCGTGTTCTGGTAAGCATTCAGATGCTTCCTTCGAGAACACATGCAAGTACTCATGGTAGTGCTCTGGTACAATCTCTTTGACAGGGCGAACCTCCTTCTTTTGATACTCCTGTTTAGCAAGTTGTTGAGAGTATGTGTACGTCGCTGAAGCAAATAATTGTGGAGTACCATAAAGGCATTGTCCATTGTCCCATGCATTGAGAAGAGACTCCTCAGTTCCATCCCACCGTGGCAGGAATCCTGGTGGCCATGGCCATTTCTCGTCTTCTCTATCCTCCTCTGCCATCACAGCTGCACATATCCTTCCAACCTTCCTGACCTTCTTCACCTGTCAAGAACCTTGGCGCACCGTAAGCTGTACCTCTGTATCACGCACTTTGGTCTCAACAGGTTTGGATGCCTTCAGGTTGGCCGGACACGTCTCTGGACATCTCGATAGACGCAGTGAGCCACGTTCCCAATCTACTTCAGGGTTGTGCTCGCGTAACCAGTCCAGGCCGATGATCACATCCTCCTCTCCGATGTCTGTCACCACAAACACCACCTTCTCCCAGTGGTCTTCAATTGCCATATCCAATACGGCAACCTCACTAATCGTCCCATCGCGGTTCTCTGTACCGTCAATGTTGTATAGAGGAATTGGCCTTGCCAACTTCCTCATCGTAACGCGATTCTCTACTACGAAACGTCTATGTAAGAACTTAGTTGTAGCCCCACTATCTACCATAGCTACTATGTCCTTATGCCACTGCTTGCCGATTAACCGTACTGGTATGTGAAAGTGTTGACCATTATGATTCACTTCATACACGAACAATGAACCTAGTACAGAAAACTGACTATTACTACAAGAGCCAGCACGTGCAGCGTCCAATGCAGCTTGAATCAAAAAACCCTCCTTCTTGTCTGCCCCCATAAGGGCAGCAATTTTCTCCTCCATTGCCTTAACCTGCACTCGCAGCGTGTTGATCTCCTCGGTCCTGGCCGATGATGACGATGTGGTTTTGCGTTGTTGACCCTAGGCTTGGGGCAATGGAAAGAACAGTGTCCTTCTTCACCGCAGTTGAAGCAGGCACCTTTGAAGGGCCTCCTACTTGTGCCCGTGGCTGCTGCCTTTTCGCCCTTCTTCTTCCATCCAAACTGCTTTGGCTGTTCTTCTTCCCATATGGCCAGGGCCTGATCGATCGACAGGGCCACCTTCTGGATCTTCTTGACATTGTCAATGTCGGTTGGCTCCATGTGCGAAGATGTCCTTGATCTTGTAGGGCAGGCCGGTGCGATAGCATTCACACTTGTCATAGTCGCTGAAGTCCATGCGGGCAGCGATGGCGTTGAACTCGGTCGTGTAGTCTTTGACCGTGCCAAGCCTGTGCGAGGCCTTGCACAACTTGGTGAGTTCTGCAGTGGTAGCTTGTTTGTCGTCTGCCACACAGAAGTGTGCCTTGAAGTCGGTTTTGAAAGCCACATAATCCGCCCAGGACATCGTGCCCGTGGTGACCTTGACAATAAACGGACCGGCCGATGCAGCAGCTCCCTCCGTTAGCTTGTTGAGAATTGTGACCCAACAGATCTGTGCATCGACACCTTGAGCTGTTAGAGTGGTATGATAAATCTGAGCTGAGGCGACGAAGCGGAGGCCATCTTGTGCGGATTTCCCATCGTACTCTCGTGGGGCAAGCTGGTTGAGGAGTTTGGTGATATCGAACAGTGCAGGTGCGGGGGTGGTCATAGCTGGAGCAACCCTTGGTGTGGGTAATGGTGCCCTACTGGGAGACGATGAGGATGAGGATGAGGATGAGGGTTCTGAGGGGGTGTTGAGGACAACAGTCTCTCGTTCCAACTTTGGTTCGACTACTGGTTCCTCTGGCTTTTCTGACTCTGGTTCCCTTTCAGTCTTTGGGAGTCTAGAGGTCGAAGCGACTGGCAATCAGTCTAACAAGGATGCAATACATTGTCAAACAAGTTCTAATGCGACAGGAAGGTGGCCTTGACGTCGGATGCAAGGCCGGTCGAGATGAGGGGTTCTTGGCTGCAACAGTGGCCGCTTGACGAACTGGGGGATGGTCTGGGTCTCTTGGAGCGGGTGGCGGTGGATTAGCAATGTGCACAAGGATTAACTCCTTCTGGTTGTTGATCGTAGCACGTCGAGGAGCGATGGCTTCGACAACCGCCGGGTTCTCCTGAATAGTGCGGGTTCTATGTGGGCACGGTTGCTGATCGCAGACCCTCCAGTTGTTGTGGTCCTTATCCCAGTGTTCGTCGTGAACCTCAGCTGGGTGAAATACATGTGCAGACTTCTGACAAGCCATGGTGTCCCAGAGGTGAAGTTGGTAAGGGGTGGGGAAACTTGCTTCCTGTCCAGGAATCAAACGGCGGGTGCACGATCCAACACTGTCTGCTCAGCCTCCTCGGCCTATTGCTGTGTCTTAACCTCCAGGGACTCGAGCCCAGGGGAGTTCTGCCTTGGCTTTGTTTCACTGCCTTTCTCTAGCCTCCCACGCCGTGAGGCGGACCACTTCTGTCAGTGCCGGGGTCTCGGGTTAGGAGCTTTCCGCGCACTGTACCACTAAAAGTGGCAAGCCTTGAGTTGAATCAAGACCATGTCTGATGGTGTGACTAGAGCATGCACTACGCTAGGCCAACACAGAGGATCTATGTGCGTACTATACGAGAGGGAAGTGATAAATGTGTATAAACTCCAAGGGAAGGGAATGTTGCGCTGGTGCTCGTGTAGGAAGTTTCGACCTAATGTTACGACTGAGCGTCGAGTAAGGATCAGGGATACACACGAGACAAGCAGGAGCACCGACGAGCACTTGTGCAGCGAGAGCGGAGCAAAGCTTGACGGTCAGGGCTGGAGACAAAATGTATTGAGTGAAGTATACTACAAACGAAATACAGCGAGGCTTACCTGGAGACAAGAGGTCGAAACTAAGGTCTCCAGGTAGTAAAGTACAGGTCTTATATACATGTACGCAACAATGGAACGAGCGGACAATAGGTAACTAGGGTCGCGAGAGAACAGGGGAAACAATGGATGTAAGTACAATAGTGACAGTGGAACAATGGTCGTAAGTACAATGGCGACAGTGAAACAATGGAAGCTATTGTACTGAGGGACAAAGGACAGGTTACAATGCAACGGAGGACAATAGGAATGACGGGAGAAGTAAACAGTCCAAAAAAGGAAACTCAGGCGCTGGGTAAACAGCACCGAATGGGAGCGTTCGTAACAAAGGATGCATGCTCAGTGTCAGTTGAGGTGGCTGGAACAACAGTGTATAAGTGACTTAACAATGCAATAGAGGAATGATGGAGACGTACCCAGCACAGTCAAGAAGTTCATGGCCATTTGGCCTAAAGTGATGGCACCAGGATCAGAGGCATAAGAATGTATGTGGAGATCCCAATAGGCAATAGCATCATTGATGGCTGCTGTTAGGCTGGAGGCGAGGTATTCTTCCAAGGCATTCTGGGTTGAAGGAGCCTTTGATGTTGACTTGAACATCAGGTGTGTGCTCTACAAAGGCCATGCGAGTTAGTTCTGATGTGTATACAGCATATACGAGGACAAATGCTAATGTTCATGGTTGCCTGCACACTGAGGTGACCAGGAGGACATGAGACATTTTATGGACGGCCAGAGTCGGCCGCACTGGGCTCCTTGTGCTTGACATCCATGGCTGGTTTGTAGTGCTTCATCCATTCTTCACAAATTGTTATGACTGAGCGTCGAGTAAAGATCAGGGATTTATACGAGATGAGCAGGGGCGTCAATGAGCACTTGTGCAGCAAGAGCGGAGCAAGACTCGACGGTCAGGCTGGAGACAAGTAAGTGTATTGAGCAAAGTATACTACAAGCGAAATACATCAGAACTTACCTGGAGACAAGAGGTCGAAACTGAGGTCTTCAGGTAGCAAGGGACAGGTGCTATATATGTGGAATAACAAGGGATACGCGAACAATGGGTAACTGTGAGCATGGGAAAATAAGGGATAATAAGGGATCTGGAACAATAGTGACAAAGGGAATGGTGGGAGCTATTGTACTAGGATACAAGAGATAGGTTTACAATACAATGGTGAACTGTAGGTACAACATAGACAGTAAACAGTCCAAATGGAAACTGACTCTAGGTGTAAGTAGATAAAAATGGGGTGTTATGAACACCAACTTTGGCTATGGCACATATGATACAGACATTTCTGAAGAGCCAGATTCTGACTAAGAGGAACAAGAACTAATTGCAGGTGGTTTCATCATCTACAATTTGGAGTAGTATGTCTCAGGATTCAGCACTAATATCCATTAGTGCCGTCCCATGACCATCTCATTGTTGAGCTTAGCGCTGCCGTATGTGTATGTTTTTGTCCTCGCTACCCATGCCAATCTCTATGCAATATATGCCTATGCCTGTATGTCATATGCCTCAATGCTCCTTCAGAATGTGTGAAAGTAAGCCCTTTAGGTCACCCATCATAGGTTGGCCATTTTCGGACTCCCTGATCCAGATCTGTGACTGATTCATGGCCCAGATACCTAAACCTATAGATCCCAAACCTACGGGTTAGGTGCTGGGGCAGCCCAGATTGATTTGTGGGGTGACCCAGACCTATGTTCAGCCTTACTGGAAGACACCCTCCAAAGCCACTCACAATTGAAGTAGAAGGGGAGGAGAAGTATGAAGTGGAGGATGTCCTAGAGTTACAGTGGTATGAGCAGTGGAAGAAACTGTAGTACCTCATGCACTGGAAGGGTTGGGGCCCAAAGTACAATAGTTGGAAGGATGCAGTGGACCTGTTAAATGCACCACAGGTGGTGCAGAAATTCCACTCTACACATCCAATGGCCCCTGGCCCTCTCAACAAGACTTGGTTGTAAAGGCACAACCCTTAGAAGGGGGGTACTGTTACGAACACTTCCATTCGGCACCGTTTACCCAGCACCTAAGTTTCCTTTTTTGGACTGTTTACTTCTGATGTTGTTCCTATTGTCCTCTGTTGCATTGTAACCTGTCCTTTGTTCCTCAGTACAATAGTTCCTATTGTCTCACTGTCGCTATTGTACTTACAACCATTGTTCCATTGTTGCTATTGTACTTACATCCATTGTTTTCCCTTGTTCTTTCACATCCATAGTTACCTATTGTCCGCTCATTCTATTGTTGTGTACATGTATATAAGACCTGTACTTGCTACCTGGAGACCTCAGTTTTAACCTCTTGTCTCTAGGTAAGCCTCACTGTATTTTGCTCATAGTATACTTTATTCAATACATCTTGTATCCAGCCCTGACCATTAAGCTTTGCTCTGTTCTCATTGTACAAGTGTTTGTTGGTGATTCTGCTTGTCTCATACATATTCCTGATCCTTACTCAATGCTCAGTTGTAACAAAGTATATGAGAAAGGCATTGTCAATATTTTCTTTATTGAAGGAAATGACAACCCTGCTGACATCTTTTGTTACAATTAAGCATTGAGCAAAGATCAGGGATATGTACGAGATGGGCAGGGGCATCGACAAGCGCTTGTGCAGTAAGAGCAGAGCAAGGTTTGATAGTCAGGCTGGAGACGAGTAAATGTATTGAGTGAAGTATACTACAAGTAAAATACATCAGAGCTTACCTGGAGACAAGAGGTTAAAACTGAGGTTTTTAGGTAGCAAGGGACAGGTGTTATATATGTGGAATAACAAAGGAACACGTAAAGAATGGGTAGCTGTGAACATGGAAAAACAGGGGATAACAAAGGATCTAGAACAATAGCGACAAAAGGGATGGTGGAAGCTATTGTACTAGGATACAAGGGACAGGTTTACAATACAACAGAGAACAATAGATATGATATAAGTAGTAAACAGTCCAAATGGAAACTGAATCCAGGTGTAAGTAAGTGAAAATGGGACATTCGTAATAGTACCCCCTCCTAAGGGTTGTGTCCTCATGATTGAGCTTTACTATTAAGTGGGCCCAGGGCTGTTGGGTGTGTGGAGTGGAATTGTTGTACAAGTCATGGAGCATTTGCAACATCCATGGCATTTTTCGAGCTGTCGTGTTCTAGACCCCAACCCTTCCAGTGTACAAGGTACTGCAGTTTTTCCACTGCCCATACCATCATAAGTGCCACACATTCTCCACTTCATATTTCTCCTCTCCCTCTACTTCAATTGCTGCTGGTTCCAGTGGGTGTTGGCCTGAAAGTTGGCTCTCCTTGTGCAGTAGTAAGAGTGACACATTAAGGCTAAACATAGGTTCAGGTTATATCATGGATCAACCTGGCCTGACCTGCAAAAAATCCTGTAGGTTTAGGATCTGTAGGTTTAGGTAACTACTATACGAATCGGCTGTGAATCTGAATCAAGCTTCTGAAAAAATTTGACCTGTTGTAGGTCACCTAATGTAACCTATGTATAGACTTTGTGTCTAAGACCATCCAAATTTGGAAAGAAAATTTGAATATATTCAAGTTATATATACAGTCAATGCTTTATCTCTCTTATAAAGTAGTTACAAAACCATTTTTTTTACTTTTTTTGGTATAATAACACTCTAAACCATACTAATTTGAATGCACATATGTACTAATAATATATACAGTCCTAAAATGTTCTTTTACTATATCTTTATAGCCAAAATATGGCCTCAAACATATCAAAATAGATTTTTAAGTGCAAGTAACCTGTAACCTACAACAGGTTTAGGTCAGTTTCTAGGTAACCTATAGTCCATAGGTTAGAGAGCTGTAGATTTAGGTTAAATTCTAGGTCAACCTAAACAAACCCCAATCAGGGGTTAAAATTTAGACAAATTTGTAGGTTTAGATCTGAATCATCTGTAGGTTGACCTATGTTCAGCCTTATGACACATAGAAGATGGGGTGGATCACAAGGTCTTTCAGGAGTTTGAGCTCATAGGCCAGATTACCCACTTTGTGTGTGACCTAGTATAGACCTGCATATTGGTCAACTAGTTTCCTCAATACACCTAGAACATGGAAGTTTCTCATATCGAACCAGACCTTTTGGCCTTTTTTGAACTCTGGAGTGTCCCGCACATAGTGGTCATAGTGCTCCTTTATTTGTTCTATTGTAAGGGTCAATGCTGCTATTGCATTCTCCCTTGTCTGCTGCAACTCTTCTCTCTGTTTGTCTGCTGTAGGTACTATAGTTGACAGCATTGGAATATGGAATTGGGGTTTGAAGCCATATATAAGGTAGAATGGCGAGTACCCAGTTGACGAGTGCTTGTGCAAGTTGAAAGCAAATTCTGCAATTGGTAGCCATTTAACCCAATTGTCATAGTGTTGGGAACAGTACATCTGTAAGTATGCTTCTATCTCCTAGTTCTATTGTTCTGACTGCCCATCAGTCTAAGTGTGATATACAGAAAATAAGGTGGAACATTTTTCCATGTCAGTTGACGATAAGCTGGATTGGATTAAACCTATCAATATCAGGTAGACCAGTGATGAAGTTGTAGGTAACCACCTGGCCTGGGTCATCAGAGATCTTGTTGGACTGTAGCGGACCATGTGGTTTACTGTGCCATAATTTACCACATCGGCAAGTGTTGCAGGTGTTAACATAGTTAGTGATGCAGGGTCCGGTCCGGTCCCAGTCCTGAGGGGTTTTATTGGAGGACTGGGGACCGAGGACCAGACAGGACCGGACATACTCACAAGGACTGGGACTGGGACTGCAGTCTCGTAGGACCGGACAGGACTGCAGTCCCAGTCCCAGTCCAGGACCAGTCCGGGACCGGAAATCAGTCCAGACCGGTCCAGGACTGGTCCAGGACTGGTCCTAGAGACAAAAATGCAGCCAGATGTCAAAAAGACACTGTAAGTCTATAACATCATACAATACGATACAGGGGCGGTGCGTAAGTACATGGCAAATGGAAGGTACGCTAAGGAAAGTCCAAGGCCTCATCCTCGGTGTCCGAGGGAAGGAGGGCATCCTGAGTCTCCATGGAAGTGAATGTATTGATATAAAGTTCATCAATCTCTTCTTCATTGGTGCGTACATAGTCCGGAATGGACCACATCCAATGATACTTGAGGCATTCAATTTGTTAGAAGAGGTCTGGGTCAAGCCGAGAGCGATGGTCCGTGGCAACCTCCTTGGTGCACAAGAAGAGTGACTCTGTGCCGACGGATGCCGCAGCAATGGGAAGGATGTCGAGCACCATCCGTGCGAGCATTGGGTATGCACGAACTTGTTTCTAGAAACATAGAGTGTAAGCATCCATCGAGGTCGAATCAAAATTAGAACACATACCCCCCACCATGCAACCGTGTCTGTCTTCTTTGTGACATCTGGATCCAGATACTCGAGGTACTTCGCGAGCTCATGCTTCCAACCGTCTTGAGATGAGGATGTTTGGAGTTGCCTTTGCCGGTTATGGTTGTAGTCGTCCTCCTTGTCATTGTTGTCCTCGGGCTCATCAGAGTTTGCTGGGGGTGCCACTGGCTCCCCGTCCTTCCGAATAGGCGGCTGGCCGAGACGCTGTGGCCAGTACTTCTCCATCTAGAAAACTATAATTAATCAGCGAGTAAACAGCCAGACACAGAAGGCAACTTACCACACGGTCGATGACTTCGCGAGCGTGCTTCCTCCAGTTCCGGGCATTAGACTCTCCCACCGCCAGGTTGTTGAGATATTCATCCTTTCCTCCCCACTGCCGCTCAATATAATTGAGCTTGTAGTATGGGTGCAGGACTGTAGAGTTAAACATAAGTAACCAGTGTGGCGGAGAGCAGCCCAACCACGCACATAATGCAAGAATGTAAACATCTGAATTGTCTAGCTTCTTGTAGTATTTTGTCAGCTTTGTGAGGCCAGCGTGCAGCGCATTGTGAAAAATGGCGTATTTGGGGTTCTTGAGCTTGGCCTCCCAGCACGAGGCGAGCAACTCAATTGTGGGGATAACTTGGTGAAGTGTTGGTACGTGCGTGCTTGAACAGAGTTGATGGTAGTGATCTGCATCCTACCATGACATATCATCAGTAGTTGACCCAGAAATCTATACGTGGGTGACCTGTCTCAAGAATGTCCGCGCACAGCTTAACACACTTCCAATGGGCATCCGAAAGCTGAACACTGCATATGGAATTTGTTTCATTGGCTGACCTTTCCTGCGGATGGTTGTAATGGGGCCAAAACGGGCGTCGGCGCTGAGAACGAAGGTGTCGACGGGCTAAATCAGAGTTCAATAAAGCGTCAGCATGTGCATGCACTGGGCTAGCATGCTCACGTACATGGCGCAAGTGATACACATGCTTTGTCATTCCGAACGTGGTTCCCCAGTGTGTGTTGTTATGGACGATGAGCACGAGGGGCTTGCTGCCCATTCCATCATTCTGGAACTCTTCAAAGGCCTGCTTGCATTGGCCAGAGGCCTGGATCTATGCACCACCATAGATATGTGGGCTATTAGCAGTGTGGGCAATGCGCAGGGGTGGGCAGTCGGGTATACCTTGACAATGAGGGTTCGGATGACCGCAATCATGTCTACTCCCCCATTGACGAGGCTCTGGGGATCGTTGGAATTGTAATCCCAAATTGCCTGCCTGTTCTCGGCCACAGCGATCTGCATAATCTCCCCCATGAAATCTTCTATGGCCAGCTGAATTATGAGCCCAAAGCATCTGGAATCAGGACGTGTTCATGTCAGTCATGTTGGGTCTAGTCTACCCGAGGCTCCAAACGTAAGGGTACTCACCCAAGGCTGTTTTGCTTGGCGATGAAGTTGCCGCTGACCCCGCTGTGCCATTATTTGAGGTGTTGTCATTCGTGATATGGCCAAGCTGTTCCAACCGGGGCAGTCAGTTAAGAGACTGAATAACAACAGATTGGACTCAGCGCACCTTGCTGTGTGTCCTAGAGGTTACCCCAGCGCGGTCAAGACACCCAACAAAATATTGCCCGAGGTTCGTGCCATTGTGTCTGCTAAAAACCTTGCGAAATGCACCGACCTTATCTTGCATCACCCATGTACCATTCTCTCGGACCTCGATCCACTGAAGCATGAGACCCATGAAGGGGTTGGATGTCTGAGGGGCCGTCCACAGATTCCATAATGAGGCAATCTTCCCGGGAGCTGCAGCAATGTCGCACTTGAGGGTGGCGATGTACTCGACAAACTCATTTCCAATCTTGACGTGGATGCTTATGCACGATGGGAGGTCGGACTTGCTCGTCTTTGGTCACATGACCACGAGGCACTTTCAGAAGGAGACATTGTCGGCCACAGCTGTTACGACTGAGCGTCGAGTAAGGATCAGGGATATGCACGAGACGAGCAGGAGCGCCGACGAGCACTTGTGCAGCGAGAGCAGAGCAAAGCTCGACAGTCAGGGCTGGAGACAAGATGTATTGAGTGAAGTATGCTACAAATGAAATACAGCGAGGCTTACCTGGAGACAAGAGGTCGAAACTGAGGTCTCCAGGTAGCAAAGTACAGGTCTTATATACATGTACGCAACAATGGAACAAGCGGACAATAGGTAACTAGGGTTGCGAGAGAACAGGGGGAAACAATGGATGTAAGTACAATAGCGACAGTGGAACAATGGTCGTAAGTACAATAGCAACAGTGAGACAATGGAAGCTATTGTACTGAGGGACAAAGGACGGGTTACAATGCAACGGAGGACAATAGGAACGACGTGAGAAGTAAACAGTTGGAAAAAGGAAACTCAGGTGCTGGGTAAACAGCGCTGAATGGAAGTGTTCGTAACAGTACCCCCCTCCTAAAGGTCATGCCTTCACGACTAAGTCTTGTTGAGAGGGCCAGGGGCCGTTGGATGCATAGAGTGGAATTTCTGTACTATTTGCGGCGCATTCGCCAGGTCTGCTGCATCCTCCCAACTATCGTGCTCTGGGCCCCAACCCTTCCAATGCACGAGGTACTGCAGTTTCTTCCACCGCCCATACCACCGTGACTCTAGAACACCTTCCACTTCATACTCCTCCTCCCCTTCTACTTCAATTGCGGGTGGCTCTGGAGGGTGTCGTCCCGGGAGTCGACTCTCCTTGTGTGGTAACAAGAGTGACACATGGAATACTGGATGGAGTGCAAGGTCCTTGGGGAGCCTGAGCTCATAAGCTAGGTTGCCCACCTTGTGTTCGACTTGGTACGGTCCAGCATACTGGTCCACCAGTTTCCTCGAGACTCCTGGAACATGGAAGTTCCTCGTGTCGAGCCACACCTTCTGTCCTTTCTTAAACTCCGGGGCCTCACGGACGTAGCAATCATAGTGCTCCTTCATCCATTTGGCCGTTAGAGTCAAGGCAGCAGTTGCATCCTCCCTTGCCTGCCACAACTCCTCTCTTCGTTCGTCTGCCGTGGGCACTGTCATAGACAACATCGGAATGTGGAACTGGGGTTCAAAGCCATACATCAGATAGAATGGTGAGTACCCCGTCGACGAGTGTTGGTGTGAGTTAAAGGCAAACTCTGCAATCGGCAGCCACTTGACCCAGTCATTGCGGCGTCGAGAGCAGTACATTTGTAAGTAAGCCTCTATCTCCTGGTTCCATCATTCCGATTGGCCATCTGTCTGGGGTTGATAGGCAGTTGACATTGCACTTTCTATACCAAGGCCTTTGAGGATCACACGGAAGAGCTTGCTTGAGAACTGGGGTCCACGATCGGAAATGATCTTTTGTGGTAGTCCATGCAGACGGAAGTGTTCTCGAATGAAGTTGTCCGTGGCTCCTTCCGCATCGATCTCCTCGGTGCACAGAATAAGATGGATCATCTTTCTATGCTGATCAACAATGAGTTGCAGCGCGTTGAAACCATCTACGTCTGGCAGTCCAGTGATGAAGTCACAGGTTACTACTTGGCCTGGGCCATCAGGGATCTCATTGGGCTGGAGAGGACCGTGTGGTTTGGTGTGTGATGTTTTACCATGGCGGCAAGTGTCGCAGGTGTCCACATAGTCCTTGATAAACTTGCCCATGCCCGGCCACCAGTAGTTACAAGTAACCAACTCCGTTGTCTTCGCCTGTCCCGGGTGTCCTGCCGGCGGGAGGTCATGGTGGATGCGTACAATCTCAGCACACAGTGCATCATCCTTGGGGACATAGACTCGGCCGCGATAGAGAAGCAGGCCTTGTTCAGTGTTCCAGTCCACCAAGTCATTCTGGAGACGTGCTGGTCCGAGACTGTCACATTTGCTAAGTGCTTCCACCACCTCCTGCTCACGATCTCCACACTCACGGATGCATCTAAGCAGTGCCTTGTCTGGGACCACCAATAGGTGCCCTCGCTTGGCTGCCAACACTCGGAAGTGTTTGGGTTGCAACAAGACACATCCGACATTGTCATCTGCATCATCTCGCTGGTGGTCAGGCCTGCACGACAGTGCATTGGCCCTACCATTGGAGGTGCCAGGTTTGTGTGAGATGACGAAGTCGAATCGCGACAAGTAGAGAGCCCATTGTGCCTGCCTATGGGTGAGGTTCTGTGCTGTATGCCAGTACTCGAGGTTTTTGTGGTCCGACTAGATCTCAAACATGCTGGGTAGTCCTTCGAGGTAGTGGCGCCAGGCTTGCAAGGCACGGATAATGGTGAGCATCTCCTTGTCATAAATCTCGTAGTTGTGTTCCACATTGTTCATCGATTTGGAGTGGAAGGCAATGGGGTGCCATTTACCATCCTCCCCTTCCTGAGACAGAACCGCACCCGTTGCGAAGCCTGAAGCGTCGACTTCAACCTGAGTGTTGTGGTCTGGATCGTACATGCTCAGGACAGGGCTCTCGGTAAAATGACATTTGAGTTCATCAAAGGCAGACTGCTCCTCTTCTCCCCATCGCCATGTGGTGTTGCCCGTGAGGCGATCCAAAGGTTTGCAGATAGCACTGAAGTCCTAAATGAACCGCCGATAGAAATTTGCAAAGCCGCGGAATTTCCGTACATCTGAGGCGTTCTGAGGGACTGGCCAGTCTGCGATACCCTTGACCTTCACAGGGTCCATCTCCACACAGTTCTCTGAAATGAGTACCCCGAGGTATTCAACATTGGGTTGTTCAAACTTGCACTTCTCCGGCTTACAGAACAAGTCGTTCTCCTTCAGCCGTTTTAGGACCTTGCGCACCAGAGTGCGGTGCTCCTCCATGTCATTGGTGAAAATGAGGATGTCGTCAAGATAGATAGTGACTTTGCCTAAGACAATGAGGTCCTTGAAGATGTTGTTCATAAGTGCAGAGAATGTGCTGGGTGAATTGGCTAGCCCAAAGAACATGACATTTGGTTCGAACAGTCCCCGGTTGGTCACAAACGCGGCCTTCCACTCATCACCAGATTTGACTCGCACGTTGTTGTACCCCCAACGGATGTCAAGCTTTGTAAAGTACTTGGCCTTTTTGAGTCAATCCATCAGGTCTGAAACCAGTGGCAGCAGGTAATGGTTCTTAATGGTAATCTCATTCAGCCGTCGATAGTCCTGGACTGGACGTAGACTGCCATCCTTCTTTTTGACAAAGAAGAATGGTGAGGACATCGGTGACTTCAACTCCTGAATATAGCCCTTGGCCACATTCTCGGCAAGAAACTTGTCAAGCTCAACTTGTTCGCTTGGTGATAGGGGATACACCCGGAAGTGGAACATTTTCGCATCCGGCACTAGTTCAATTGCATAGCCGTAAGGTCCGTGTTCTGGTAAGTGTTCAGATGCTTCCTTTAAGAACACATGCAAGTACTTGTGGTAGTGCTCTGGTACAATCTCTTCGACAGGGCGAACCTCCTTTTTTTGATACTCCTGTTTAGCAAGTTGTTGAGAGTATGTGTACGTTGCTGAAGCAAATAATTGTGGAGTACCATAAAGGCATTGTCCATTGTCCCATGCATTGAGAAGAGACTCCTCAGTTCCATCCCACCGTGGCAGGAATCCTGGTGGCCATGGCCATTTCTCGTCTTCTCTATCCTCCTCTGCCATCACAGCTGCACATATCCTTCCAACCTTCCTGACCTTCTTCACCTGTCAAGAACCTTGGCGCACCGTAAGCTGTACCTCTGTATCACGCACTTTGGTCTCAACAGGTTTGGATGCCTTCAGGTTGGCCGGACATGTCTCTGGACATCTCGATAGACGCAGTGAGCCACGTTCCCAATCTACTTCAGGGTTGTGCTCGCGTAACCAGTCCAGGCCGATGATCACATCCTCCTCTCCGATGTCTGTCACCACAAACACCACCTTCTCCCAGTGGTCTTCAATTGCCATATCCAATATGGTGACCTCACTAATCGTCCCATCGCGGTTCTCTGTACCGTCGATGTTGTATAGAGGAATTGGCCTTGCCAACTTCCTCATTGTAACACGATTCTCTACTACAAAATGTCTTGCACAACTTGGTGAGTTCCGCAGTGGTAGCTTGCTTGTCGTCTGCCGCACAGAAGTGTGCCTTGAAGTCGGTTTCGAAAGCCGTGTAATCTGCCCAGGGCTCATGCGCATGGCGACCTTGACGATAAATGGACCGGCCCATGCAGCAGCTCCCTCCATGAGCTTGTTGAGAACCGTGACCCAACAGATCTGTGCATCGACACCTTGAGCCGTTAGAGTGGTATGATAAATCCGAGCTGAGGCGACGAAGTGGAGGCCAACTTGTGTGGATTTCCCATCGTACTCTCATGGGGCGAGCTGGTTGAGGAGTTTGGAGATATCGAACAGTGCAGGCACGGGGGTGGTCATAGCTGGAGCAATCCTTGGTGCGGGTGATGGTGCCCTACTGGGAGACAATGAGGATGAGGATGAGGATGAGGGTTCTGAGGGGGTGTGGAGGACAACGGTTTCTCGTTCCGACTTCAGTTCGACTACAGGTTCCTCTGGCTCTTCCGGCTCCGGTTCCCTTTCGGTCTGATGAGGATGCAATACGTTGTCAAACAAGTTCTAAAGCAACAGGAAGGGAAATTTCTCCGGTACAAGGAGATCCGGATGGGGTTGCAGTGGGAGTGGGTTTGCGACTTACAGGTCGCGAGGGTACACCGGAGGGTGGCCTTGACGTTGGATGCGAGGCCGGTCGAGATGAGGGGTTCTTGGCTGCAACAGCGGCCACTTGACGAACTGGGGGACGGTCTGGGTCTCTTGGAGCGGGTGGCGGTGGATTAGCAATGTGCGCAAGGATTAACTCCTTCTGGTTGTTGATTGTAGTGCGTCGAGGAGCAATGGCTTCGACAACCGTCGGGTTCTCCTGAAAAGTGCAGGTTCTATGTGGGCACGGTTGCTGATCGCAGACCCTCCAGTTGTTGTGGTCCTTGTCCCAGTGTTCATCGTGAACCTCAGCTGGGTGAAATATGTGTGCAGACCTCTGACAAGCCACGGTGTCCCAGGGGTGGAGTTGGTAAGGGGTAGGGGAACTCGCTTCCTGTCCAGGAATCAAATGGCAGGTGCACGATCCAACACTGTCTGCTCAGCCTCCTCGGCCTATTGCTGTGTCTTAACCTCCAGGGACTCGAGCCCAGGGGAGTTCTGCCTTGGCTTTGTTTCGCCACCTTTCTCTAGCCTCCCACGCCGTGAGGCAGACCACTTCTGTCAGTGCCGGGGTCTCGGGTTAGGAGCTTTCTGCGCACTGTACCACTAAAAGTGGCAAGCCTCGAGTTGAATCAAGACCACGTCCAATGGTGTGACTAGAGCGCGCACTACGCTAGGCCAACACAGAGGATCTATGTGCGTACTGTATGAGAGGGAAGTGATAAGCGTGTATAAACTCCAAGGAAAGGGGGTGTTGCACTGGTGCTCGTGTAGGAAGTTTCGACCTAATGTTACGACTGAGCATCGAGTAAGGATCAGGGATACGCACGAGACAAGCAGGAGCGCCGACGAGCACTTGTGCAACGAGAGCGGAGCAAAGCTCGACGGTCAGGGCTGGAGACAAGATGTATTGAGTGAAGTATGCTACAAACGAAATACAGCGAGGCTTACCTGGAGACAAGAGGTCGAAACTAAGGTCTCCAGGTAGTAAAGTACAGGTCTTATATACATGTACGCAACAATGGAACGAGCGGACAATAGGTAACTAGGGTCGCGAGAGAACAGGGGAAACAATGGATGTAAGTACAATAGTGACAGTGGAACAATGGTCGTAAGTACAATGGCGACAGTGAAACAATGGAAGCTATTGTACTGAGGGACAAAGGACGGGTTACAATGCAACGGAGGACAATGGGAACGATGTGAGAAGTAAACAGTCGGAAAAAGGAAACTCAGGCGCTGGGTAAACAGCGCCGAATGGAAGCATTCGTAACAACAGCGAGAGCCTAGCAGTGAGATGAAGAGCAGCCAAAGTGTTAGTACTGCTCCCGTGAAGGCAATGGGTTACAGAGTGTGGCAATGTGTCACACACCTGGTCACCACATATGACATGTTGCCTTCGCACGAGAAGGCTGTCTGAGCCTGAACCTTAGCCACGACACCGTCGAGTGTTGTTTGGTCTCCCTTCTCCCCTTTCTCCTCTGCCTCCTTCACTCTGCAGGCCTTGAGTATCTTCTTTGGAATCACCTGCCAGTCCTCCTCCAGTCCCTGCTCCTTGCACCTCTTGTTATACTCTTCATAGTGCACCGATCGGATATGATGGCGACAGGACAAATTTCCGCCAACATACCAACCAGCGTTGTCTGCCTTCCACTTCTTCACCTTCTTGTTGTCACTTTCACAACAGGTAAGTCTCTTCCCCTGGTGCAAATGGAATGCAAAGTCTCATGCACCGGCACAGCATACACCAGTGACCACATTCCTTCTGTTTCTCACCCTCATGATCCACCATCCTCCACTTCCCCTCTGTGAAGATTGTGTGCAGGTTGCACGCTTGATCGACCTTCATCTGTGTTTTTCCTAGGACTGATAGTTCCAGGTTGCTGTTGCTGTCGGAACTGATCTGGAAGGTATTTACCTCCCATTAGCATACTGTGTGCACTGGCTAGACCTGAACACCACGTACAGTTATTGTGCCCCCCTCCCGCATACTTGGCTTCTTCACCACAACCTCTGCCTCATCATCAGCTGTACTCCCTTCCTCATTGCTCTCAGCACCATGTGTGGCCTTTGCCGTTTTCCTCTTCTTTGCAGGCTTCTTTTTTTCGCAGGCTCCTTTGACTTTGTGGCCTCCTTTGACCTCGCAGCCTCTTTCTTCTTTTCTGTCGCCTTTGAGCTCCGTCCACTCCTTGTCACTGTGACAATCTCTTTGCTGCTCTTCTCATCGCCTGAGATTGATGGCTGGTCTTCTTTATTGCATTTCCATTTGGACGAGCTGCCCACGGTATCGGTGTTAGCGTGAGTATGCATAGCACTTCTTAGAAGCGAGAGTGTGAGTACGAGAATTCTGTGTCAGAAACTTTGGACTCAATGTAGTCTGTGTGCTCCCAGTACATCACATGTAGTATTACACAACTCTGCTACTGTACAGTACCTTGTGGCCGAAATGATGGCTATTATGTGCCAGTGTCTCGATGTACAGACCGCAAAAGTGATATTGATAATAATTTGCAAATATATTAGAGGTCTATGTAGGTACATGAAGGACCGGTCCTTCAAGGTTTCAAAAGACTGGTCCGGACTGGTCTCTGCCAGTCTTTCTCCACTGCACATAAGTGTGGGACCAGGACTGGGACCATGGACTGGACTGATATTTTTGCGGTCCCGGTCCTGTCCTATTAACATCAGTCCCAGTCTTTCCACCGGTCCCAGACCAGTCCTGGGACCAGACCCTGCAACACTAGACATAGTCCTTGATAAACTTGCCCATGCCCAGCCACCAGTAGTTATGAGTAACTACCTCCATTGTCTTACTCTGCAGCTCAGTTAATTTGTGGCTCTGGATCAATCCTTTAAAAAGACTGTTAACTGCGGTTATGGATCCCACTCAACTGCAGTTCAAGCCATGTTCAGCCTTACTGATAGATGTCCTCTCTTGGCCACCAACACCCAAAAACATTCTGGTTGCAACAGTATGTGTCCTAGGTTGTCCTTTGTATCACTGTGCTAATGATCAGGTTATTGTAACAAGGTGTTAGCCCTTCTATTTGATGTTTCTGGCTTGTGCAAGATAACAAAGTGGAACCATAACAGGTAGAGGGCCCATCATGCTTGTCAGTAGGTGAGATTCTGTGCCATGTGCCAGTACTCAAGATTCTTGTGGTTAGACTGGATTTTGAACTTGTTTGAAAGGCCTTCAAAGTAGTGGTGCCAGGCTTGGAGAGCACAAATAATAGTGAGCATCTTCTTGTTGTAGATTGTTACGACTGAGCGTCGAGTAAAGATCAGGGATATGTACGAGACGAGCAGGGGCGTCAACAAGCACTTGTGCAGCGAGAGCGGAGCAAGGTTTGATAGTCAGGCTGGAGACAAGTAAGTGTATTGAGCGAAGTATACTACAAGTGAAATACATCAGGGCTTACCTGGAGACAAGAGGTCAAAACTGAGGTCTCCAGGTAGCAAGGGACAGGTGCTATATATGTGGAATAACAAAGGGATACGCAAACAATGGGTAACTGTGAGCATGGGAAAATAAGGGATAACAAGGGATCTGGGATAATAGCAACAAAGGGAACGGTGGGAGCTATTGTACTAGGATACAAGGGACAGGTTTACAATACAATGGAGAACTGTAGGTACAACATAGGCAGTAAACAGTCCAAATAGAAACCGACTCTAGGTGTAAGGAAATGAAAACGGGGTGTTCGTAACAGTACCCCCTCCTAAGGATCGTGTTCTCACAATCGAGTCTTGCCATTGAGTGGGCCTGGGGCTGCAGAATACGTGGAGTGGAATTGTTGTACAAGTCATGGTGCATTGGCAACGTCCGCGGCGTCTTCCCAGCTGTCGTGTTCTGGACCCCAACCCTTCCAGTGTACAAGGTACTGCAGTTTCTTCCACCACCTGTACCGTCGTGAGTCCAACACGTTCTCTACTTCATATTCCTCCTCTCCCTCCACTTCGATCACAGCTGGTTCCGGTGGGTGTCGACCTGGGAGTTGGCTCTCCTTGTGCGGTAGTAGGAGTGACACATGGAAAACGGGATGGATCACAAGGTCCTTCGGAAGCTTGAGTTCATAGGCGAGGTTACCCACTTTGCATGTGACCTGGTATGGACCTGCGTATCGGTTGACTAGCTTCCTTGAAACTCCTGGAACACGGAAGTTCCTCGTGTCGAGCCACACCTTTTGGCCTTTCTTGAACTCTGGAGCATCCCGTACATAACGGTCATAGTGTTCCTTCATTTGTTCTGCCGTAAGGGTCAATGCTGCCGTTGCATCCTCCCTCACTTGCCACAACTCCTCCCTTTGTTTGTCCGCTGTAGGCACCGTAGTTGACAACATCGGAATGTGGAATTGGGGTTCAAAGCCATACATGACCTAGAACGGTGAGTACCCTGTTGATGAGTGCTTGTGCGAGTTAAAAGCGATCTAAGCACGTGCGAACTCGGGCAGGGCGAAGGAGGATGACATTGGGGCACGCTAAGAACTGCGCAGACGGCGCCATCCGACTCGCGTTGCTACCGCTCTCTCGCACGACCGGGAGGGGCCGAGCTCAAGCCAGAAGAAGAGCGAAGCGGAGGGCAGGAGGCACGGGAGGCTAAGCGCAAGGCTCAGCCTCCGCCCAATGGAGTTGGGTGGAGAGATGAAGGATCCGATCCTGGGGAACATCGATGTAGAGCTTGTGAGCATCGCTGCGCCAGCGTCCAAGCAACTGGATTTCAAAGTCGGCATAACCAGCCGTGGCGGCCGAGGACGCCGCTCCACGGCAGAAGCTGTGGCCAGAATACTTGGAGCTGTCGAAGCCGAGTCTAGCAAGAAGAGCCTTCAGACACTTGATAAAAAGATCGCGTGAGAGTGCAGAGCTGATCTCGAGACCTTCAAAGAGGGGAGAGGTGGCGCCACCAGGAATGCTCATGAAGATCTCGCGGATAGCCGTGACTGGGCAAGTGATGGTGCCCAGTGCCGCCGCGATGACGATGGAGACGCCTTTCCGGAAGGGGTCCATTTTTGAAGCAGGGAGGGTGAGAATGATGCGGTCGGCACGGTTGATGTCGGGGATGAACTTGACTGAGCTCCGGGTGAGGTTTACAGCTGGGTTGAACTGGGTGTTCCTTCCCAGTGTGAACTCACCGCAGTGGAGAAATCCAGTGAATGCGAGTGCCATGGCTGCCTTCATGGTGTGGTCGATAGCAGACATTGACTCAGAGAGGGTCATGCAGAGTTTCCGAAGAATGTTGAGGGTGATGGGAAGTTTCGGGTTGCGCGCGCGCTCACCATGGTAGCGCTTGATCCCTCGTATGAGATGCTGGACGACAGGGGCCTCGCACGCTGTGAAAGGGAGGTCGCAGTCGATGTGGAGGGAACGAAGGCTTGACAGGTAGGCCTTAATGGTCTTGGGCTGGAGACCGCGGGCACCAAGTGAAGTGGTCCACTCCATGACTGTGCGCTGAGAGGCCGGGAGTGTTACGTCTCGCCTTAATACTCGTCAAGTAGTAAGGCCGACGTTTAGACTAGTTACTTACCGAGTGAGTAACCAGATACTAGAGTGGCACACTCTAGGAGACGTAGAGGATAAAAGAGTATACTACTGTTGAAGTAGTATACTTTAGCTTGTATAGAAGTGTAAGAGTAGAGTGGTTGAACACTTGATAGTGTTACAAGTGGTAAACACGACTAGGCAAGTATCCACAGGAGACTGGAAACTGAGGGGCCCCTGCTGGGGGGTCGGCCCTTATATACTGTTGGGGGAGGGCCGATGACTAAGCAAGTGATGACGTGGCAGCTGACTAACAGGGATGACTAAGGAGGGTGATGACGTGGCAGGTACTCTGGGACAGTGGTAAGGTGCATAGGGGGTCACATGGCCAGGTCGAGGGTTCGATCCTGGCCCTCAGCTCGGATATAGTAACTCTCCTAGGTCGAGGGTTCGATCCCTGCTCTGGTCTTTGGTGAGCAAAGTAAGAAAAAGGTTATGCCAGTGTACGTACGTGTTGGCGATCGTAACATTAGCTCCCCCTCCCCCCCTATGATCGTCCCGATCTTCTACACTGGCCATGAACACGGTGCAGTCGTTGGTGAACTCAGCATAGTGGAGCGAGCATCCTTGCGACATGTCTAGAACATAGCGGTCATGGAACTTGTTAAGGATGGTGACTCGAGGGATGGAGTTGGGCCACAGCGGCGCGACCAGGTTGACGAAGTGCTTGCTACGGATGTTGAGGTGGTAGATGCGACCAAGTCGGGAACGGATGAGGTACCAATCCTTCCATCGGAAAACGCACAGTTGCCCCTCGGTCCCCGTGGGTCCGTTGTGATAGAGATCCAAGTCCCGTCCCAAGAGGTGAAGGGGGGAACAGTCTACATCGATGGCGAGCCTCTGGTGAGAGGGGAGCCCAATGTTCGAGTCGCTCGTGCGGAGGGTATTGATTCGTTTGAGGGCATCCATAATAGTTGCATAGGCATCCTGTGTGTTACGAGTTTGGCGCCAGTACTCACAGGCTGCCTCGCTTGCCTCGTCGACCGAGATGAGGAACTTGTCGTAGTAGCGGATATCTCCGGTGGGCATCAGCCAGGTCCCGGGGGTGTCATGGTAACGAACTAGAACATCCTCTAGAAAGAGGATCGTGTGCTCCAATTCGTCCTGCGAAAGTCCGGACCCCAGCGCATGTCGTGCAATCGACCCAAGGAGGTGGGGACTCCATTCATCGGGAAAGTCATGATTGTGGATGAGTGTGACATTTCCATTGGTTTGGGTGATGGCGAGCCTCCAAGGGATCGGGGCACGCGCGACCCGAGTAACCGTTCCTAGGGCATAGAAGGTAAAGAGCGGAGGTCGATTTTCGTCCGGCGACGGTGTCGACGAGGGCGGTGGGGATGGACCTTTTCCCCCCGAAGGATCAACACGCGTGGACATGCTCGATGAGGAGGATGCGGAGGGCGGGGGAGTGGGTGCCTCTGGAGACATGGGTGTGTTAGGACGAGTGGCTCCAGCTGACGAAGGAGCTGGCAACGGTCGTGGGCCAACTTTGGACAGTGCTGACAGACGACGGTTTATGAGCTCTTGAAACTTCGTGGTCCTGTTCAGAGCTGTACCTGAGTCTCGAGCCATTTCGCCCGTCCCTGACGTCGAAGCGGAGGGTTCCGGCTCCCTAGGAGCAGGAGTTGCTATGGTAGAGCCGGAGGAGGTACTGGTTGTGGGCTCCGTTTCATAGATCGTGGACAATGCCATCTGAGAGGATGGTGGGAGGAGGTCGCGCAGGGCGTGTTCAATGCGAGGAGTTGTCATGTGGCTCATAGCATGCTTGGCGATGGAGTGGACCAGGTTATGGATGGCTGCGGCCTGTTTGCTGGCCATATCCTTGATGGCCTGCGGGGCTCCCGCCGCATCGACGAACATGCGCAAGGGCCGGATGAGGTGTTCCATCGTGGCGCAGTCGCGGTAGATGTCGGAGTGGGCACGGAAGTGGGTGATCCCGCCTGTGCGGATAAGAACTCGGTTCGTCCATCCGGGTCGGGTAAGGACCCATCCGACTTGGTCTGAGAGCGACCCTTCCTGGTCACTAGGGACGGGGGGTCGAGGGAGTTCTGCGTATGAGACCGTCTCGGTGACCTGTAGCGCAGGGATTTCCTCCGCCACGCTGGCATAAGGATTATTGACTGCTCGTTGAGGGTTTCGACGGACATAACGAGCTAACCTGTCCTCCTTGGCCGGTGGCATGGTGTTCTAGGGGATAAGAACGAGTGTGGAGACAGAGAGGGAGAACGAGCCCTGCTGAGTCTTTTTTGAATGATGTTAGATATATATATTTCCATGGCAGTTGGTTTTTCGATAGTGCAGTTTTCTTTTATGGTCTGATTCGCATTTTCATGGGTGGTGTCATATTGCTTTATAGCTTTTTGTTTTCTGGCATGGCGTCATGTTGCATATTTGGAGGTGGAGCCATATCTGGAAAATGGCGCCACTTCTGGATTTGTTGGCTTATAGGGCATAGATTCGTTTCTTATATCTTGAAGTTAGCTTTGCTGGTTCTTAACTGTTGCTTAATCGGTGGGTTTGTGTGCTTGTTGTTTCGTTTTGTACGGGAGCGAAGGCAGTGCATATATTGTTACACTATTCGAAACCTTGTATGTGAATGGGTTGGGTGAGCGTGATGGGGGCACCGATTGCGGCGAACCATGGGTCAGCGACGGCGATAGTCACTAACCAATGGGTAGGTTGTCGAGGGGGAGGTCGAGGTCCTCGAGGTTGTCCTCAAAGTCGCCGACGGCGTTCTGGATGTGTGCGAGGAGGGGGACATCAAGGCTTGGCTCGTAGTCGACCCCTGCTTCATCGTCGTCGAAACGTGTCCAACCGTTTTGTACCGTAATGCTATTGTACCACCCATCCCAGTCCGTGGTGTTCGCCGTCTGCCCCCACCCATCCTCCCAATCCTCCCACTCTACTACAGTGTTCTGGTGTACTGTAGGGTCGTGAGCGAGGACGTGATTGTGACTAGGGGTGACACTACATACCCATGATTTCGATGTTGCCGTTGTTGTTGTTGTCCTCGTCGTCATCCTCGTCGTCGATGGGCCCTACCAGGAGTCTTGCCGCCCTGCTTAGCTGTTAGCCTGGCAACAAGCAGCGTCGAGGGGATACGATGCACAGGCAGAGATGATGTGGACGACGCACGCGGTGATCTCCCGAAGGAGGAAGAAGAGGCAGACCGCGGCGACGGTCTGGGTGCCAAGGACGAGGCCGACGATGAGGGTGAGGATGGGGAGCATGGTGGCGAGGAATGGGAGCATAAGCGATGAGGGAGTGGGTGTGTGTGTGTGTGGATGTGCGAACTTACGACGACGAGGGGTGGCCCTTTTAAGGGCCTCGTGCCAAGTGGCGGGCTCGGCGTTGCCGCAGATGGAGGTGCTGCGGGAGTTGCGCCTCCAGGTCTTCTTCCGTCAGATAGTACCGGTTGGGCATAAACCAGCCCTGCTCGAGCCAGATATCCCAGGCCATGGGGAACAGCCTCCGGAGGTGGTGCCGGATGATGTTCTTCGTGCGGATGGTGCACATCCCACGCCCTCCTCGGTGGTTCGGCCGCTGAAAGATGTAGTAGAGGAGGCTCGAGTTGGCCGCCTCGTCCTGGGTGAAGACCCACCGTCCCCCATTGATGAGTCAGGAGTTGGTGGTGATGTTCGGCACCCCCGGCGGCGCCCGCGTGATGATCGTGACGCGCTGGTAGGAGATGTAGTACATAGAGTCGATGTCGGCCATGGCTGTGGTGGTGAGAGTTGCTGGGGGGCGTTACTTCAACCGATGTTTCTTCTTGTAGGATCGGAGGATGTCCGGGGCGTGTTTGAGATTCGATTCCGGTTCCCACGAATTCTCAAACGATTCCCATCCCTTCCACGTCACAAGGTATTGCATTTGCTTACGTTTACGTCCTGTCGTACGATGATTGATAATTGCCTCAACCTCGTGCTCTTCCTCTCCTTCCACGAGGTCTGGGGGGGGTCTAGGCAGGTCTGGCCCATGTTCCTTTGTCGTACGATATGGGGTCAATAGGGCGGCATGGAAGACTGGGTGTATTTTCCACTTCTTCGGGAGGCTAAGCTTGTACGTCACCGGCCCCATTACCTCCGAAACGGCAAATGGACCTTCTCGTTTCGGGGCAAGCTTTCTATAAGGATAAGGAAGCTTGAGGTTGGTGGATTCGAGAAGAACTTTGTCTCCCTTCTTGAAAGTGGGCATCCTCCCTCCGGTGTTCACTGCCATCGCCGCCGCCGCTCTATCATGGGAAGCAATGGTGTTTTCTCGGCTTTGTTGGAGTTCCAGCAGACGTTGTTCTGTAGCCAGATGTTTCACCTTGGTCCGGACCGTTCCTACAGCTTCCGGTTGGTATCCATACAGAAGTTCGAATGGGGACTTGCCGGTAGATGAATGTGTCCGTTGATTGTGCGCGAACTCCCAGGCCGGGAGGAACTCGGCCCACTTGGTTGGGTTATTCGCACAGTATATCCGAAGGTCTAGATCGATCTCCTGGTTGACACGTTCCGTTTGTCCGTCTGTCTGAGGATGGTATGCCGTGCTCATAGATGTTTTGACGCCTAGGGCCTGGTGTAGTTCTCGAAAGACCTGGGCTGAGAACTGCGGCCCTCGGTCCGAGATGATCCTGTCGGGTAATCCAAAGCGGCTAAACACGTCCCGCCATAGAAGCTTGGCTGCTTCGACGGCGGTGACTTGTTTATTGCATGCGCTCAGAACGACGGCTTTTGATATGTCATGGTCGACTACTACTTGAATAGCATTGTATCCGTCCTCTGTATCCGGCAGGTCCACGATATGGTCTATGGTAATAACCCGAAATGGCCTAGTGTCTCCGCTGTGTGGGATCGGCAAGAGCGGAGGTTTCGTTGGATTCGTCCTGACTTTGGTAGTCTGGCAGGTGGCACATCCGCGGACGTATTCCTCGATATACTTGTCCATGTGTTCCCAGTAGTATTCTCGTTTCACGAGGTCCTTGGTCTTCTGGATTCCTGGATGGGCCATATGCACTGGTTCGTGATGCAGCCGTACCACTTCTCGACGGAGATCGTCATCGGGTGGTACGTAGACCTTGTCTTGATATAGGACAATGCCATTACTGTCCGTCCAGTCCTCCAGTTTCCCATAATCTGGTCGGTGTAAGGTTGTTCCGGTTTTGGATATGAATGGGATAAGGTCTGACATTCGTGCCTTGTTGTCACGAATCCATTCTTGTAGGTCTGTATTGATTGCCTTGGCAAAAAGTTCCTCCCTCAGTACAATGACATCTTTATTGTCATCCTCCCCCCCGTCGTGGTCTGGCCTCCTGGACAGAGTATCGGCCTGGACGAGGCTTTTGCCGGGGTTGTGCTTCAAGATGTAGTTGAAGGAGTCGAGGAATATTTGCCATCGGGCTTGTCGGCGATTGACTTTATGCGCAGATTTGAAGTAGGTTAGATTTTTGTGATCCGTGAGAACTTCGACTTGATGCGGGGATCCTTGCAGGAAATGTCGCCAGGCTTCGAAGGCTCGGACAATGGCCAGAAGCTCACGATCATATATTTGGTAATTGCGTTCTGCCGACGTGAAAGACTTTGAAAGGAAAGCGCAGGGGTGCCAAAATCCTGTCGGCCCTTGTTGTCGTAGGACCGCTCCCGTCGCAACCTTGGATGCATCGCATTCCACCTGGAATGGTGCTAAGGGGTCCGGAATCTTTAGGACCGGTTCCTCCGTAAATCGGGTTTTCAGGAACTGGAAAGCCGATTCGCACTCGGGGGACCAATCGAACACTTTGTCTTTCCGTGTCAATTCCGTGAGTGGGCGTGCAATTGTTGAGTAGTCACGGATAAACCTTCGATAGAAGTTGCCAAATCCAAGGAAGGCCTGGACCTGTTTGACAGTCTTGGGCGAAGGCCATTCGTGAATGGCTTTGAGTTTGACAGGGTCCATGAGGACTTCTCCCGGTCGTAGGATAACGCCGAGGTATTCCACTTCAGTTACTTCGAATTTGCATTTTTCTGCTTTTAGGTAAAGATCGTGTTCCTGGAGTCACTTCAAGACTCGTTTTGTGCGAGTCCGGTGGACTTCAAGGTCATGTGATAGGATAAGGATGTCGTCCATGTATATGATTAGCCATCCTTCGCGGATCATGTCATCGAATATATGGTTCATCATGCTTTGGAAAGTTGCGGGTGCATTGCATAAGCCAAAGAACATGACCATGGGTTCGTATTGTCCTAGCGGAGTGTTGAACGATGCCTTCCATTGGTCGCCCTCCTTGATGCGGATGTTGTTGTATCCGGCCCGGATGTCGACCTTCGTGAATATTGTGGCGCCCTGGACCTTGTTGATGAGGTCATCAATGAGTGGCAGGGGGTACACATTCTTGACGGTGGCTTCATTAAGAGCACGGTAATCCTGTACGGGCCGTAGTGTGCCATCCTTTTTTGAAACAAAAAAGAATGGTGAGGCAAGCGACGAGGATGATTCCCTAATAAAGCCCTTGGCCATATTTTCATCAATGAACTTCCGCAACTCTTCTTGTTCAGTGACGCTTAGCGGATAGATCTTGCTCCATGTGCGGCACTTGTGAACATCGAACTCCTTTTTGAGTTCGATTGCATGATCCCATGGGGTTGATGGCGGAAACCTGTCTGCTGCTTTCTTCTCAAATACCGATCTGAACTCGAGGGCGTAAGCAGGCAGTAGTTCATCTAATGGTTTTTCCACTTTATTCTTGTGTGCTTCAATTGCAATCTCTGTTGACTTGTTTGTGCGGTTGACGTAGGCGGTCATCTGTAATAGTCTGTCAATGACCTTTGCTGGACTGTGGGTGAGGGGTTCTTCTTCAAGGATGTCTCCAAGGGTTTCGACGAACGACAAGACTAGGTGTTGCAGTGTTCCCGGCGCCGGTAACCCCCACACCGTTCCGGGAGGGGGGTCGTGTGTGGCTTGATACTGTTGCAATTTCTGCTGTTCAACAATTGTCTTGTTCGAGATGGTGACTGACCCTGTACGCCAGTTGATCGTGGGGTTGTAGCGTTTAATCCAGGGCATCCCCAAGATGATGTCGTCTCGTCCAAGGTTAGCGACGTACCATCGTGTAGGAAGTGTCTTGTCTTTGACGATGAAGTTCCCTTCCACTCGATGAGTGATAGTGCCTTGGCGATTGACACTGTCGTCGGCGTTCCTGAAGGTAAGGGGTCTTGGGAGTTTTACTGTCGGAAGATTGTACTTTTCGACCAACTTAGCATTGATGATAATCGCATCCGCTCCACTATCCAGCAAACCTCTGGCTTCGACGGCTTTGCCTCCAACCTCGATGTAACCAGGAATGAGAAGGGCATGTCGCCGCTTCATAGTATTCGTCACAATCGAGATACAGAGGTCCGTGATAGGTGGCAGGTCAGGCGTCGATGCTGCTTGCCATCCTAAAAATCCGAGTCGCTATAGTCCGCATGGATAGTATCAATCTGGAGGTTGTCCTGTTCTTGTTCATCATCCGCCAAATCCCCTTCCTCGTCTGTGTCTTCTGCCGAGGAGTTGTCGCTTGTTTCCGTTACTTGTCGCACTTTGCGGGGCGTCTTCCACATAGACTTGCGTATGGGTTGTTTCGGTCGAGGCCTTGGACAGTCCTTTGCTTGATGTCCAGCCTGGTGGCAATTGAAACATAGATCGTCCTTCAGGTGTTGTGAGCGCTCTTCTGTAGTCATCCTGTTGACGTCAGCTGAGGCGCTGGCCTCCGCTTCATCAGCAGCTCCTAACTGGTTTCGTCGTACTTTCTTTTGGTTGGTACGACCTTGGTAGGTTCGTCGTCCGCTTGGCTGGGTTCCAGCAAGAGCTTGATCCTGGGCGTTAGCTGTATAAACTTCCGCCGTCCGGTGGATCCATTCTTCGACTGTATGTGGGACTGGGTACGAGGTAGAGACGAGTCTGCGCAGCCATGTGGGCAATGCTTGTCGATAGAAAGCGAGGGCTGCCTTGTCGTCGGAGATTCCACTCTTGCCAATGAGGTAGTTGAAACGTGCGTTGAATTCACGGATGGTCCATCCGGTTTGCATGCGATGTTTCTGCAAGGCAAGCAATGCGTCGTTAGACTCATTGAGTGGGGAGAATGTACTCCGGAAGTCGTGCTCGAACTCTTCCCATGTTTGGATTTCCCCATACCTTGCCTGCTCGATCTTTCATTGTTTCCAAAAGAGTACGTTGTCCCCATCAATATAGGAGAGAGCGGTGGCGATGCAGACCTCGTCCGAAGTGTACCGCCCGGGTTCTCCAAGGAAGAGGAGGAAGATTTGGTCGAGGAAGCTGTTTGTCTTGGATGGGTCTCCATCAAAGACATCAGGGGCCTTGACTTTTCCTTTGCCTGTTGCCAATCCGGAAAGGGCGACTGGGCCCCTCGCGGGTCCCGGGCCAGGAGGACCAGGGTGTCGTCGTGGTATTCCGCCGTGCGGAGGACCATTGCCTCCTCCGCCTCCACCCCCACCTCCGCCTCCTCCATCAGGGTCTCCAGGGTTTCCTCCTCCGTTTCCGCCTGGTGGGCTGCCAGGACGATGAGGTGGTCGATGTCCTCCTGGGCTACCTGGTGGGTCAGGTGGGGTGTCTCCTTCCTCAGGTCGATTAGCCGGGTCTTCAGATGTACCCGCAGTGCCCCTGGGTGTAGGTCTAGTGGCGCCAGAGCCACCGACCACCATATGAGGACGGTATGGGGCTGTCGACGCCGAACCAAGGAATGCAGAAGGATGGCCACTTCTTGATTGATGGCCTGGGCCAACATTTCCGAAGATGGATGGCTTCCACATTGCAATTCGGTATTCTGTTGTCACACTCTCCCCTGGGCTGATGTAGTCGTCGAGCGAAGGATTCGGGTCCACTCTGGCAGCTGTGTTAGGTTGCCATGGCTCCATAGTGCGAGCCAGTCTTCTAGCAAATTTGAGGGGGTTGAGTTCGCCATTTGGGTCGATCCAGATGTCTCCTCGGAGGCTTTGTACGAGATCCGTAAAAGTTTCACGCCTTGGATCGAATGCTCCACGGAGGCGTTGTCCGTCAACGTGTATGTCGTAGAACACTGACTCAGTTGGCCAGATGAGTCCTTCATCGACAAGTGCTTGTCCGATCTCATCTGTGAGCTTTGGCTGGGAGGTATATATACTGGAGGTAGGTTCCAGCCTTGGGTTGCTTCGCTGTGTTGCTGACATGTCCTCTGAGCCTGATTCTGATTCTGACTGTTCTTCGTGCTGGCCTGCGGTCGCTGTTCCTTCTGGCCTAGGCTCAGTTGGCTGATCGAGTCCTGAGAGGGTGTCCGGCTTGGGTTCGACTGGTTGTGTGTCACCGGGTTGTTCTGTCTCGTCAACGGGTGGCAGTGGTGGCACTGTAAGGTGAATAGATGCCAGGCGACTCGAGGTAGCGACTGGACTGCTCGTCGGAGTCTGGTTTGGGGGCTTTGGACGGGTGTACTGTGTCCCGTGGGTTTGCTTGATTGCTGCCTCGTTGGCAGTGCTGGGCGTGCTTCGTTGTCCCGAGAGGTTAACTTGGTTAGGTACCTTCTGATACCGTTCTGGACAGAGTGGGACTTCGCAGTTCTTCCAGTCCTTCCTTCCGGTGCTAAGGACAGCGCGATGTTGGTCTTTGTGAAGAGTGTTGTTATATGCGTGTTGACAATTAGTGCAGGATCGTGCCTCCGTACTCATTCAATGCTTCTTATCTGCGTCTTCGGTCGAACAGCTGCAACTCCTCTTGCTGTTTGAGAACAATCCGGAGTTCTTGAATGTCCTTTCCTAGGTCTGGGTCTGTCAAGTGGTTCGGATTGCTCAAGCGGTTTTGCAAGTAGAGAGCGCGGTTGTGCAGGAAGTGTCCGTAGTTGAGTGAGCGGTTTCCGTGCGGCGTTCGAGGGACTGCACCCCAGTAAGAGAGTGTTTCAAGGACTTCTTTGATACAGCCAATAAGTTCCTTGAGTGTTCCTGTGGTATATCCTTTGACAATGTGTTTGTTGTCTCGGATTTCCTCGAGGTTGGCTAGGACTACTCGAAAGAGGTCTGTAAGGTCGATAGGTGCTTGTGGTTTTGAAAAGAAGAGTCCTTGTACTGAGTCTCCGGTGCTTGCAGTAATTGACTGTGGAGAACGCAATGAAGGTGTGTCTCGAGGGTCGATACTGAGAGAGATTCCGGAGTTTCGGAGGTTGGTTCGGTCTAGTTCCGTTAGAGGGACGTCGTTCCAGTTGGGTCCGTCAGGGAAATGACGAGGGATTGTGGCTGAACTTCCTGACCAGCGGTGATCTGGGATTGGTGTAGCTGGTCTCAGTATTTGCGCCTGTCCGATGGTCGAGGCAGGTGAGATCCTTGATGATCCTGAATGGGAACGACTGGTTGGCTCTCTGAATGGGAACTTGTCTCCGTTAGAGTCGTAGACGTTGAGGAACCTTCTCTTTTCTTCTTCCTTACTTGATCCTGACTTCCTAAGCTTCGACTTAGGTGGCAACGGCGGCGGTGTGGGGATTACTGGCGGCGGAGGCTCTACTCTGACCACCAGTGGTACGGGCTGTACTGTTGCTTGGGATCCCCTTGTGTTCCCAAGGGCTGACACTTGTCGACGATAATCCTCGCTGTCTCGAGGAGGTACTGGTGGTGCACGGTGGGTGTGACTTCTGGGAATGTCCTTCCAGATATTCAACGGTTGCGTACCTTCTGGGGCTACAGGTGCTCCTGGTGCTCCGGGAATTGAGTAATAGTACCAAGCGTTGGGGTTGTGTTGTTGCGCCACCGTTATATCTCTACCGAGCTTCGGACTACCAGCCTCTCGGTCTTCTTGAACGTCCTGTTCAAGGTATGCTCACTACGTCACTTCGTCGACATAGGCTTCGTGGTCTTGCTATTGCACAACGACCTCGGTCCTCTTGAACGTCCTGTTCAAGGTGTGTTCACTATGTCACTACGTCGACGTAGGCTTGTATACAGACGTCGCCGACAGGCAAGGTCTGTCTTGACGATGTTGGGGTACTCTGCACCTAGGTAGGTGGAGTAGTTAAGTTTCCAGTCTAATGTTACGTCTCGCCTTAATACTCGTCAAGTAGTAAGGCCGACGTTTAGACTAGTTACTTACCGAGTGAGTAACCAGATACTAGAGTGGCACACTCTAGGAGACGTAGAGGATAAAAGAGTATACTACTGTTGAAGTAGTATACTTTAGCTTGTATAGAAGTGTAAGAGTAGAGTGGTTGAACACTTGATAGTGTTACAAGTGGTAAACACGACTAGGCAAGTATCCACAGGAGACTGGAAACTGAGGGGCCCCTGCTGGGGGGTCGGCCCTTATATACTGTTGGGGGAGGGCCGATGACTAAGCAAGTGATGACGTGGCAGCTGACTAACAGGGATGACTAAGGAGGGTGATGACGTGGCAGGTACTCTGGGACAGTGGTAAGGTGCATAGGGGGTCACATGGCCAGGTCGAGGGTTCGATCCTGGCCCTCAGCTCGGATATAGTAACTCTCCTAGGTCGAGGGTTCGATCCCTGCTCTGGTCTTTGGTGAGCAAAGTAAGAAAAAGGTTATGCCAGTGTACGTACGTGTTGGCGATCGTAACAGGGAGTGCGTCTCCATCTGTGTTCTTGTATGCAGGGTGGAGCGAGATGAAGCTGAGAAAGCTTTGCTGGCTGGTGCTATACATGTTCCGGGTGCTGGAAGCGAGGCCGTGCCAGAGGTAAAAGGCTGCCTGTTGAGAGATACCAGAGTTTGTCTCATACCACTGAGGCGGGGGATCGGAGGACAGGGCTTGGGCTGCAAGTGCTGGGCCAGCTGGAACAGGCGCGAGTACTGAAAATGGGAAGCAGCATCAGCAAGTGCGTTCGCAGCAGATGGGAGCCATTCTGCGGAAAATGAGAAGTCCAGACACGCTGTGAGCATAATGAGAAGACGCAGGAGTGACATAGTGTGATGGGAACGATTGTGATCAGCCTCGATCACCTCAACAATGACCTGGTTGTCGATGTGGAAGACCACATGACAACCATTCCATTGCAGGCCCCAGTGAAGAACAGCTTGAACGACTGTAAACAGCTCCTTAAACTGAATGTCATGCTTACAGAAGCGGCGGGGCATGCGATGTCGTGTTGATCGGGTGTTTGTTATTGGTGTTGGTTGGAATTGGTGGGCTCCAGATATCTTTGATAGATATCAAATTGGTTGTGGTTGGTTAATGTTGTAACCAATTAACACCCTTGCCACAAGGTGTATGGGTTTTCCAGTTTTCCCGAAAGTGACCTCGTCGAGTTCTTGGGGGGATGATATCGAAATCAAGACCCAAACAGCTTGCTTTGATGGCTTGTTAGGCCTGATATGTGTGAAGTCTTGTCTTTAGTGCTGCTCGGAGCACTGCTCGTACAGACAGAGTCTCCCCCTACAGTGGTTGTGGGGTCTGGCCTCTTGTCCCGTGACTATGTGTCTATCGGAGACACGTGCTTGACTTTGAGTATCTTCCTCTTTGATAGATACTCCTCGAATGGCTGTTACGAACGCTTCCATTCGGCGCTGTTTACCCAGCGCCTGAGTTTCCTTTTTCGGACTGTTTACTTCTCACGTCGTTCCCATTGTCCTCCGTTGCATTGTAACCCGTCCTTTGTCCCTCAGTACAATAGCTTCCATTGTCTCACTGTCGCTATTGTACTTACGACCATTGTTCCACTGTCGCTATTGTACTTACATCCATTGTTTTCCCTTGTTCTCTCGCGACCCTAGTTACCTATTGTCCGCTCGTTCCATTGTTGCGTACATGTATATAAGACCTGTACTTTGCTACCTGGAGACCTCAGTTTCGACCTCTTGTCTCCAGGTAAGCCTCGCTGTATTTCATTTGTAGTATACTTCACTCAATACATCTTGTCTCCAGCCCTGACCGTCGAGCTTTGCTCCGCTCTCGCTGCACAAGTGCTCGTCGGCGCTCCTGCTTGTCTCGTGCGTATCCCTGATCCTTACTCGACGCTCAGTCGTAACATTAGGTCGAAACTTCCTACACGAGCACCAGCGCAACACCCCCTTTCCTTGGAGTTTATACACGTTTATCACTTCCCTCTCATACGGTACGCACATAGATCCTCTGTGTTGGCCTAGCGTAGTGTGCACTCTAGTCACACCATCGGACGTGGTCTTGATTCAACTCGAGGCTTGCCACTTTTAGTGGTACAGTGCGCGGAAAGCTCCTAACCCGAGACCCCGGCACTGACAGAAGTGGTCCGCCTCACGGCGTGGGAGGCTAGAGAAAGGCGGCGAAACAAAGCCAAGGCAGAACTCCCCTGGGCTTGTGTCCCTGGAGGTTAAGACACAGCAATAGGCCGAGGAGGCTGAGCAGACAGTGTTGGATCGTGCACCTGCCATTTGATTCCTGGACAGGAAGCGAGTTTCCCTACCCCTTACCAACTTCACCCCTGGGACACCGTGGCTTGTCAGAAGTCTGCACACGTATTTCACCCGGCCGAGGTTCACGACGAACACTGGGACAAGGACCACAACAACTGGAGGGTCTGTGATCAGCAACCGTGCCCGCATAGAACCCGCACTATTCAGGAGAACCCGGCGGTTGTCGAAGCCATCACTCCTCGACGTGCTACGATCAACAACCAGAAGGAGTTAATCCTTGCACACATTGCTAATCCACCGCCACCCGCTCCAAGAGACCCAGACCGTCCCCCAGTTCGTCAAGCGGCCGCTGTTGCAGCCAAGAACCCCTCATCTCGACCGGCCTCACGTCCAACGTCAAGGCCACCCTCCCGTGTACCCTCACGACCTGTGAGTCGCAAACCCACTCCTGCTGCAACCCTATCCGGATCCCCTCGTACCGGAGAAATCTCCCTTCCTGTCGCATTAGAACTTGTTCGACAACGTATTGCATCCTCGTCAGACCGATCGCCAGTTGCTTCGACCTCTAGACTCCCAAAGACCGAAAGGGAACCGGAGTCTGAAGAGCCAGAGGAACCAGTAGTCGAACCGAAGTCAGAACGAGAGACCGTTGTCCTCAACACCCCCTCAGAACCCTCATCCTCATCCTCATCCTCATCGTCTCCCAGTAGGGCACCATCACCCGCACCAAGGGTTGCTCCAGCCATGACCACCCCCGCGCCTGCACTGTTCGATATCTCCAAACTCCTCAACCAGCTTGCCCCGCGAGAGTATGATGGAAAATCCGCACAGGATGGTCTTTGTTTTGTCGCCTCGGCTCGAATCTATCACACCACTCTAACGGCTCAAGGTGTCGATGCGCAGATCTGTTGGGTCACGGTTCTCAACAAGCTAACAGAGGGAGCGGCTGCATGGGCCGGTCCGTTTATTGTCAAAGTCGCCACGGGCACGATGCCCTGGGCAGACTATGCGGCTTTCGAAACCGACTTCAAGGCACACTTCTGTGCGGCAGACGATAAACAGGGTGCCACTGCGGAACTCACCAAGTTGTGCAAGACCTCGCACAGGCTTGGCACGGTCAAGGACTACACGACTGAGTTCAATGCCATCGCTGCCCGCACGGACTTCAGTGACTACGACAAGCATTAACGCTATCGCACCGGCCTGCCCTACAAGATCAAGGACATCTTCGCGCAGGGAGCCCACGACATCGACACCATCGAGAAGATCCAGAAGGTGGCCCTGTCGATCGATCAGGCCCTGGCCATGCGAGAGGAAGAACGGCCGAAGCAGTTTGGATGGAAGAAGAAAGGCGAAAAGGCAGCGGCTACGGGCACAAGTAGGAAACCCTTCAAAGGTACCTGCTTCAACTGCGGTGAGGAAGGACACCGTTCGTTCCAGTGCCCCAAGCCTAGGGTCAACAAACCGCAAACCGCATCATCGTCATCGGCCGGGACCGAGGAGATCAACACGCTGCGAGCGCAGGTTAAGGCGATGGAGGAGAAAATTGCTGCCCTTACGGTGGCGGACAAGAAGGAGGGTTTTTGATTCGAGCCGCATTGGACGCTGCGCGTGCTGGCTCTTGTAGACTAAGTTCTTACATAGACGTTTCATAGTAGAAAATCGTGTTACGACGAGGAAGTTGGCAAGGCCAATTCCTCTATACAACATTGACGGTACAGAGAACCGCGATGGGACGATTAGTGAGGTTGCCGTATTGGATATGGTGATTGGAGACCACCGGGAGAAGGTGGTGTTTGTGGTGACAGACATCGGAGAGGAGGATGTGATCATCGGCCTGGACTGGTTACGCGAGCACAACCCTGAAGTAGATTGGGAACGTGGCTCACTGCGTCTATCGAGATGTCCAGAGACGTGTCCGGCCAACCCGAAGGCATCCAAACCTGTTGAGACCAAAGCGCGTGATACGGAGGTACGGCTTACGGCACACCAAGGTTCTCGACGGGTGAGGAAGGTCAGAAAGGTTGGAAGGATACGTGTGGCCGTGATGGTAGAGGAGGATAGAGAAGACGAGGAACGGCCATGGCCGCCAGGATTCCTGCCACAGTGGGATGGAACTGAGGAGTCTCTTCTCAATGCATGGGACAACGGACAACACCTTTATGGTACTCCACAACTATTTGCTTCAGCGACGTACACATACTCTCAACAACTCGCTGAACAAGAGTACCAGAAGAAGGAGGTTCGCCCTGTTGAAGAGATCGTACCGAAGCACTACCATGAGTACTTGCATGTGTTCTCGAAGGAAGCATCCGAACGTTTACCAGAACACGGGCCCTACGACCATGCAATTGAACTAGTGCCGGACGCGAAAATGTTCCACTCCCGGGTGTATCCCCTATCACCAAGCAAACAAGTTGAGCTTGACAAGTTTCTTGCCGAGAATGTGGCCAAGGGCTATATTCAGGAGTCGAAGTCGCCGATGTCCTCGCCGTTCTTCTTTGTCAAAAAGAAGGATGGCAGTCTACGTCCAGTCCAGGACTATCGACGGCTGAACGAGATTACCATTAAGAACCGTTACCCGCTGCCGCTGGTTTCGGACCTGATGGATCGACTCAAAAAGGCCAAGTACTTTACGAAGCTCGACATCCGCTGGGGGTACAACAACGTGCGGGTCAAAGCTGGTGATGAGTGGAAGGCCGTGTTTGTGACCAACCGGGGACTGTTCGAACCAAATGTCATGTTCTTTGGGCTAGCCAATTCGCCCAGCACGTTCTCTGCACTTATGAACGACATCTTCAAGGACCTCATTGTCTTAGGCAAAGTCACTATCTATCTTGACGACATCCTCATTTTCACCAATGACATGGAGGAGCACCGCACTCTGGTGCGCGAGGTCCTGAAACGGCTGAAGGAGAACGACTTGTTCTGTAAGCCAGAGAAGTGCGAGTTTGAACAGCCCAAGGTTGAATACCTCGGTGTTCTCGTTTCGTAGAACTGCATGGAGATGGACCCTGTGAAGGTCAAGGGTATCGCAGACTGGCCAGTCCCTCAGAACGCCTCAGACGTACGGAAATTCCGCGGCTTTGCGAATTTCTACCGGCGGTTCATTAAGGACTTCAGTGCCATCTGCAAACCTTTGGATCGCCTCACGGGCAACACCACATGGCAATGGGGAGAAGAGGAGCAGTCTGCCTTTGAGGAGCTCAAACGTCGTTTCACCGAGAGCCCTGTCCTGAGCATGTACGATCCAGACCGCAACACTCGGGTTGAAGTCGATGCTTCAGGCTTCGCAACGGGTGCGGTTCTGTCTCAGGAGGGGGAGGATGGTAAATGGCACCCTGTTGCCTTCCACTCCGAATCAATGAACGATGCGGAACGCAACTACGAGATCTACGACAAGGAGATGCTCGCTATCATCCGCGCCTTGCAAGCCTGGCGCCACTACCTCGAAGGACTACCCAGCGTGTTCGAGATCCAGTCAGACCACAAAAACCTCGAGTACTGGCGTACAGCACAGAACCTCACCCGTAGGCAGGCACGATGGGCTCTCTACTTGTCGCGATTCGACTTTGTCATCTCACACAAACCTGGCACCTCCAACGGTAGGGCCGATGCACTGTCGCGCAGGCCTGACCACCAGCGAGATGATGCAGATGACAATGTCGGACGTGTCTTGTTGCAACCCGAACGTTTCCGAGTATTGGCAGCCAAGCGAGGGCACCTGTCAGTGGTCCCAGACAAGGCACTGCTTCGACGTATCCGCGAGTGTGGGGATCGCGAGCAGGAGGTGGTGGAAGCACTTAGCAAACTTGACAGTCTTGGACCAGCGCGTCTCCAGAACGACTTGGTGGACTGGAACACTGAACAAGGCCTGCTTCTCTATCGCGGCCGAGTTTATGTCCCCAAGGATGATGCACTGCGTGCTGAGATTGTACGCATCCACCACGACCTCCCACCGGCCGGACACCCGGGACAGGCCAAGACGATGGAGTTGGTTACTCGTAACTACTGGTGGCCGGGCATGGGCAAGTTTATTAAGGACTATGTGGACACCTGTGACACTTGCCGCCATGGTAAAACATCACACACCAAACCGCATGGCCCTCTCCAGCCCAACGAGATCCCCGACGGCCCAGGCCAGGTAGTAACCTGCGACTTCATCACCGGACTGCCAGACGTAGATGGTTTCAATGCGCTGCAACTTATTGTTGATCGGCATGGAAAGATGATCCATCTTATTCCGTGCACCGAGGAGATCGACGCAGAAGGAGCTGCAGATAACTTCATCCGAGAACACTTCCATCTGCATGGACTACCACGAAAGATCATTTCCGATCGTGGACCCCAGTTCTCAAGCAAGCTCTTCCGTGCAATCCTCAAGGGCCTCGGCATAGAAAGCGCAATGTCAACTGCCTATCACCCCTAGACAGATGGCCAATTGGAATGATGGAACCAGGAGATAGAGGCTTACTTACGAATGTACTGCTCTCGACACCACGATGACTGGGTCAGGTGGCTGCCGATTGCAGAGTTTGCCTTTAACTCACACCAACACTCGTCGACGGGGTACTCGCCATTCTATCTGATGTACGGCTTTGAACCCCAGTTCCACATTCCGATGTTGTCTACGGCAGTGCCCACGGCAGACGAACAAAGAGAGGAGTTGCGGCAGGCAAGGGAGTATGCAACCGCTGCCTTGACTCTAATGGCCGAACGGATGAAGGAGCACTATGATCGCTACGTCCGCGAGGCCCCGGAGTTTAAGGAAGGACAGAAGGTGTGGCTCGACACGAGGAACTTCCGTGTTCCGGGAGTCTCGAGAAAACTGGTGGACCGGTATGCTGGACCGTACCAAGTCAAACGCAAGGTGGGCAACCTAGCTTATGAGCTCAGGCTCCCCAAGGACCTTGCACTCCACCCCGTATTCCATGTGTCGCTCTTACTACCACACAAGGAGAGTCGACTCCCTGGACGACACCCTCCAGAGCCACCCGCGATTGAAGTAGAAGGGGAGGAGGAGTATGAAGTGGAAGGTGTCCTAGAGTCACGACGGTATGGGCGGTGGAAGAAACTGCAGTACCTCGTGCATTGGAAGGGTTGGGGCCCAGAGCACGACAGTTGGGAGGATGCAGCGGACCTGGCAAATGCACCGCAACTGGTACAGAAATTCCATTCTACGCATCCAACGGCCCCTGGCCCTCTCAACAAGGCTTAGTCGTGAAGGCACGACCCTTAGGAGGGGGGTACTGTTACGAACGCTTCCATTCGGCGCTGTTTACCCAGCGCCTGAGTTTCCTTTTTCCGACTGTTTACTTCTCACGTCGTTCCCATTGTCCTCCGTTGCATTGTAACCCGTCCTTTGTCCCTCAGTACAATAGCTTCCATTGTCTCACTGTCGCTATTGTACTTACGACCATTGTTCCACTGTCGCTATTGTACTTACATCCATTGTTTTCCCTTGTTCTCTCGCGACCCTAGTTACCTATTGTCTGCTCGTTCCATTGTTGCGTACATGTATATAAGACCTGTACTTTGCTACCTGGAGACCTCAGTTTCGACCTCTTGTCTCCAGGTAAGCCTCGCTGTATTTCGTTTGTAGTATACTTCACTCAATACATCTTGTCTCCAGCCCTGACCGTCGAGCTTTGCTCCGCTCTCGCTGCACAAGTGCTCGTCGGCACTCCTGCTCGTCTCGTGCGTATCCCTGATCCTTACTCGACGCTCAGTCGTAACAATGGCCTAGGTAAGAAGCTGGACTTGTAGCTTCTAAACCTGCCTTGTGCAGCGGCACTACGCTCGGGTAGTTCACCTAAGTGTAACTGTTTACACTACTGCACCGTGTGATCTGACGGTTCAGATCCTTTAAGTATCTCTTTAGATACTTCTGGCTATACTATTCCACTCTCTTTAGAGGGAATAATATACTTGTTTAGCCAAAGTGTAACTTGTTTACACTTTGATACTGATGGTGGCCTGATAGCTTGGTGATCAGATGATATTTGGGGGCTGACTTTGGTCCAGTATATATACTGTTCCAGAAGCCTTCCAGAATATTCTATGTACATGACAAATCATTTCAAATTGGATTACAAATCATGGCTTGGCACAGATCTAGCTGATTCTATGCCTTTCCGGATCTTTCCAGGACCTTCCGGAATATTCTAGTGCTTTCTAGCACATTGACATATCCGGTATAGTACACTTTTGTGGTGTACCATAGAACTTTGTGGTTGTTTCTGGTGCCTTCTAGACAATTCTAGAAGCTGGTGGAATATTCCAGAGTGTTCCAGGACATCCCAGAACATTCTAGAACATTCTAGACCATTCCGGAACATTCCGGAACATTCTAGCCATTTCTAGGGTACTAGAAAGTTCTATTTGTTTCTAGAACCTTCTAGGACTGACCATACGCTTCCGGAACCTTCTCTTGGTTTCTGGGGGAGTCCTTTAGACTGCTTGTAGTCTGCCCCTATACTTTAGGCAGGACACAGTTGGGATGAAAGGGGCTGAGAGTGTTTTGGGGTGTTTCCTTTGAGAGGGATAGTAATAACCAGGCTAATGCCGGTTCTAGTGGGTTCTGTAGTGGATATATGTCTGCTTTTTGTGGTAAGCCAAGGCCACAACTCTTTTGTTGGGTGGCTTATTAGCACTGGACTTGGTGGGTGTTGTGGCTTCTCCATTCTATGGTTTGTTTTGCACGTATGCTTTGGTAGAAGCCCTGTCCATGTGCCAATCCACTTTGGTGCATGACATCCGCCCCACAGTTATACGGCCGTCCCCGGACGTCTCTTCTCTTTTATCTGTTTGTGCGACTCCGGGTCCGCTGGCTGACTGGTTCATTACTATCTTCCTCTGCAGATAACTCATCAGCTGTTATGGACTGGATATCATCCTCATCGGTGTCTTCAATGCCTGAGTCTTGGGCATTATAGTCTGCTTGCTCATCAGACTGGTAATGGTCTTCTATGATATCAATAGAGTCTGCTGCAATGCTGTTAAGGTCTTTGTTGGATGGATGGTATGCCAACAGCCTATATGCAGCAATACTCTCTCTTGATATGTCTCCGTTGAGCTCTTTAATGATGTAAGACCCATTACGCGTCTGGCGGACGACTTCGTATGGTCCTAGATATCGTGGCTTGTGCTTCCGGTTCATCTCCTTCTCTATCGCAGTGTTGCAAATGAGAACAAGCTCTCCACTTTGAAAGGTGGTCTTTTGCAGCCTATGTGCAAAGTGTCTTTCAAAGTGCTCCTTGGATTCGAGTCGGGTCTTGCGTAGGGCTTCCGCGGCTTTTGCCACATCTTCAGGCTTTCGCTGTAGCTGTCGTATGCGAAGAGCCAAAAGGTCTGCATGTGACATATTGCTTCTAAAGCCTTGGACCATAAAGGTTGCCTCACGTAAGTCCATTGGTAACACAGGATGCACACCATGCAATAGATAGTATGGGCTAAATCCTGTTGATCGCCAAATGGTTACTCGATCTGCGAATACAGTGTGTGGTAATAAGCTTGGCCAGCGACTGATTTGGCCTTCACAAGCTTTTACCAATCCTTCACGCAGGATAAAGTGACCACGTTCTACAACTCCATTGGCTTTTGAGTTGTAGGGTGAAATACGAATATGGGATATCCCATATTTCTTCATGAGTATTTCAAATGCACCCTTGGTCTCAGGGCCATTATCGGTCACCACTTGTTCAATCATCCCATATCTGCAGATGATTTGTTCCCAGAAGAACCGTGCAATCTCTTGTGAGGATGCACTACAGAGTGCTCTTACTTCTGACACTCCGGAGAGATCATCTCGACATGCAACAATGCCCATATAGCTTTGTGCAGTCGGCATATGCATCACATCCAAGTATACTTTGGCAAATAGCGTGGCAGGCATTGAGATTGTAAGAGGCACTTCTGTCTTTTTAGTGCTCCGTATCTGGCATTCTCGGCACGAGCGTACGTGCTGCTGGACATTGCCTCAATAGAATGGCCAGAAAAATCTCTGTTTGACTGTTTCAAATGTTGCCTGTTCACCTCTATGCCCTAACTGGCTGTGTGCTTCTTCAAGGACTCTATGCTGGCTAGGCTCATCCAACAGTACTCGTACTGGCATGCGGTCAGGGAACTGTTTATACAAGCAGTTGTCTTGCACAAAATACCTCTGGATCCTTTTCAGAAATTTGTGCTGTTGTACTTGGCTAGCAAACCTGGGCATTTCTGATGTTTGTAAGAATTTAAACATCTGCCACAGCTTTGCCTCCTGCGTCGACATAGTGGCAAGCAGCACATTTGGATCATTGTTTGAGGTTTCTGCTTCTGCTTGGTCTGGAGAGTCTTCCTCTGGCATGTCACTTGGTGATCCTATGTATAGGGCCACATTTTCTCTCCATTCGTCTTCTTCGTCATATTCGATGATTTCTCCTTCTCCCATTGGCCTTCTAGATAGTGCATCGGGTCCTTTATGCCTTGCAGCTGGCACGTGAATCAACTTGTGTGGATATGTCAAAATTTCGGCTATCCATCTGTTGATCACAGCATTCGGCTGTAGGTCTGGTGCTGCCAGCATTCCTTTGATATACTTGGCATCAACCTCGATATGCAAATCTTTTATGCCAATAAGGTAGAGTCGGCACTGTCTGAGTGCTCGGTAGAGTCCATATAGTTCAAGCTTCGGTTGACTATAATTTGACTCTGTCTTGCCCATTGGGACTGACCCGTATCTCGCAGGTCGACGCTTGTTGTTTTCATCTAGCTGGGATAGGATATATCCCACAGCATACTTGCTGGAGTCGACAGATAAGACTACTGGCTTTGAAGAAGTGTAGTCAATTGGTCGCAATGCGGGGGCAGTTGAGATCAATTCTTTCATCTCGTCAAAGGCTGCTTGCCGTCGCTCATTCCAGACAAACTCTGTCTTGTGTCCGGTGAGCTCACGTAGTGGCTTGACCTTTTCTGAGAAGTCTTTGATCCAGACCCGTACGGTTCCGCAAAGACCTAGAAATCCTCGCACTTCTTTGACTGATATTGGGGTTGGCCAGTTCTGAATCTCGTCGACTTTGTCATCCTCTGGAACTCTACCCTCAGGTGTGCATTTCTGTCCCACAATGACCACGTTTGGTCTGCATACTTGAGCCTTCAAGCCAGAGATTCTAATCCCTGCATGACCGACTCGATGCATAATGCGGTGCACATCCTGGGCATGTTCCCATATAAAGTGTCTAATCCCTGGGTTGTCCTTTAAGACTTCCGGATTCCCACTTTCATCCAGGTAACATGTCTGAGGACCCTTGATTGGTAGGTCATCAATAAACACATTAGCTGTCTGAGGAATCTCGTCTTCGAGGATAAATGTCATGCATGCTTGAAACTCAGCAGGTGAATTTGTAAAACCCATAGGCATTGATGTTAGCCATAACTGCCCCAATGGTGAGTGAAAGGCAGTCATATCTCGGCTAATTGGGTCAAGCTTTCTCCCATCAAATGCCCAGAATAAGTTAAAGACAGTATAGCACTGTCTTCCGGCAAAGGGTTCCACAAAGTCATCGAGGATCGGCGGTAGTCCAGCTTCTCAAATTGTGATGCCATTCAACTTTTGAAGGTCATGCACAAGTCGGAGTTTTCCGTTCTTCTTTAGAACGCAAAACCACCTTGAGCAATACGATGACTGGCATCGCTCATAGACTCCTGCCTCTAGTTTCTCTCATAAGAGATTGATTACTTCCTCCCTGATCCCTGGTGGTACTGGAATATTCTTTTCCATCCACGGTATATGTGGGATAGTCGGGATGATGTATGGTGAGAAGTAATCCTCTCTGAATGATCCTCTATCTGCTTCAGTGAATGCAAGCACATCTTCATTTATCTGAAAGATGTGTTGAAACAGCTTTTCTTCTTCAGACCATAGGAATCCATCTTGGTTGAGTTTCATTCCCTCAATCCGCTCTATCGTGAGCTTTTTAGTGGGAATAAACTCTGGTGGATGGCAAGTAAGCAAGGGTAGGCTGTCGAGTGGATCCTCGGGAAACTGCCGAGTTACTCTAGCCCCCTCCGGGAATAATCCCGGTACTGGCTTGACTTGTTGTGCAACTGGCTTGTATTTGCTTCCAAATACTCTTGCACAATTTGTTTCCACCATACTCTGATTCCTGATAAAGCTTGTTTCATCGTCTTCGAGCCATGGGACATCGACTAGCCACTCGTCCATTTCATAATAGAGCTCTATGTCATATGGCTCCATTATTACTGAGTGGTTGGTGTTGGCGTTAATAGTTGGTTAGAGTAGTGTGTAGCTTGTTTGAATAGTCTGCGACTATTATGCGTGGCCAGTTTAACGTCGTAGCAGGGACAGACACACTTCTCCTCTAGCCTCCTATTGGCCGTCGCCCCACAGTTCTCGCTAAATACTCCGTCTTGTGTGTGTTCTGTAACACAGCTTGCTTTCTTGAAGGGGACGGTTAGCGGTGATCTGTTAGCCATAAACTTATTGAAGGCTTTGGCACGCCGTAAGCCTGACCTCCGTATCACGTGCCTTAGACCCAATAAGCTTTAGAGCTTATCCAGTTCACCACTTTATTCCGTCAAAGGGTGATCCGTAAGTGGTTCAGGGTGCAGGAGTGCGCCACGTTTAGTTTGTGTCCCAAACATTGGCCGCCGTTGCTCCCGACTTTGTTGTGCATTGTTATACTTGCACCCCTGAATCATTCGCTGGATTACAGCCTTTCGAGAGCCAGACTGCTTCTTTTTCCACTTGTTTAGCAGTTGGGCTGCTGTAGTCCTTCTTTTCTTCTCCACGTGCTCGATTGCGGCTAGTTTCGCCTCGAGGGTAGGGTTCTTCATGGTTGCCAGGTCTGTGGCCTTCTGCAGCCTATATATATGTGCTGCCACTGTGGAGTGGGGCTCACTACACCATTCCAGGGTGTTCCAGAACCTTCCGGTGGCTTCCCCGAGGGTTCTAGAATTTTCTGGCTATTTTCTGGCATTTTTCGGCAATTTTCTGACTTGTCCTGCCCGCTTTGGGAGGTTATCAGCCGAAATGTAACCCTATCCTTCCATATTGGGCCTGTTTAGCCCCAGCTGGGACTTATCTCGACGTTATCTGGCTGATATCAGCCTTAGATAATCGAGTTAAAGTCATCTATGGTCTTTCGACCCTTCGAGGTGCCTTATGTAACGGTTTTCGTTACATGAGCCTGCCTTGTGACTTCAAAAAGTCTCGTGATTGTCGGACCATTTCCGACAATCTAATCTCCTCGGCCCACGCACCGTTGTCTTATCTACCGGCCCGTGTGCCGGTATCTAATCTCGGGCGCTCTACGGGCGCTCAATTTTTGGACGTCCAGCTGGCACACCTGTGCCATCTCCTCGTCCAATCTCTCCTTGTCGGCCCGAGCGCCATTATCTTATCTACCGGCCCGTGTGCCGGTATCTGATCTTGGGCATTCTTCGGGCGCTTGATGTTCGATTTTCGGCTGGCATGGCTGTGCCAGCACGCTCGTTCTTCCTCCCGCCATGTCTCCCATCCTCCGGCTCTCTTGCTTTGCCCTCTCTCGTCCGTCGACCCGGCACCACCCTCCAGCAACCTTCAAGGTCATGTGGGAGGCCTCTGGAGATGTTTCAGCGGCCCCTCAAGACGTCGGGGTCGCCGTGGAGCTGGGTCCCTTGGGTATGGGTAAGTCCCGCCCCCTGTCTTTCTCCTGCGTTCGCATTCTGGGCCGCGAGGACGCGCCAATGCGCTCCCAACGCGGTCCCCATCCCCATCCCCAGGCCCTCACACATCAATCTAGGGTCTGGACACGTCCAATGACGTGCTTTCCATTGTTTCTCGTGCGTGCGCGGGCCTGTCGCATATGTGTGTACGCGCGTATGCGTGTGCACATGTGCGCGGCCTCTCGTCGTCGTCGTCTCGAGTCTCCCGTGGCCCTCAATAGGCCTTCGGGGAGTCCCATGGACTTGTTACAGTGGCCCTTCAAGATGTCGGGGTCGTTGTGGAGCTGGGTCCTCTAGGCGCAGGTAAGCCCCGCCCCTTTCTTCTCTCATCCTGGACTGTGGGGATGCGCCAATGCGCTCCCTACGTGGTCCCCATCATCTTTTGCTGGGCTCACACGTTGACCCAGGACCTCGACACGTCCAATGACGTGTTCTCGACTTTCTTCGCGGGCGCGTGGCTGGCGCGTATGCCCGTGTGCACCCGTATGCCCATGCGGGTTCTCGCTGCGGCTCTACCCTTTACCTGGCTCAACAGCCAGTGGGTTGGCGTCCAATGACGCATTCTCGGCACATTTTGGGGTGGCGCACCCAGTTCTGGCCATAGTTTTGGACGGGTTTCTTGCGCGTTCTCGGCACGCGATTCCTTTTCATGCAGGGTGGTTGCCATCTCGGGCCCCCTGTATGATGTTCTCGAGCCCCTCCCCATCCTCGTCGCTGCTTCGTCTCGACACTTCGAGGACAGCGGGTCGTGTCGTCTCTGGTGTTTGTGGGTTCGTGCGCCCGGCGCTTAGGTGGCGTCATATCGCCGAGGCCTTCCCCACCAACTTTGTCCTCGATTCCGGCCTCCGGGGGCCTGTTCTCTGGCTGGGGTGGACTCTCGGCATCCTCTCAGCCTCGTTTCTCCTGGTTCCGACCGGTACTTGGTCCCTGGCGGCCCGTTCAAGACGGTCGCCACCCTCTCGGATCCTCAAGCACGGTTGTCCCTCATCCGAGGGACTCGGTTTCTATGCGGAGCTCAACTGGTGGAGCTTGGGTGCGTCCAATGGCGCGTTTTGGAGGTTCTCGGGGTGGAGAGGTGTGGCTGGGGGATCTCGGATCCCAATAGGTACGTCCCAGCTTTCTTTTCGACTCGTTCTCCTGCATTCTTCCCCATCCCCTGCACACCATGGTCTCTCCGCAAGCATCGCTCCCCTGCGCATTCTCGCTCGTGTGTCTCTGGTTGAGGGAGGCCCATTCCTGGAGGCACGCGGCGTGTGAGCAGCTCGGGATGGCGGCCTGCCGTCTCGACAGCTCTCTTCAATTTTTGGAACCCCCGGCGGCCTGAGCTTCGTACTCAGCGGGCTCGAAGGTGTGTGCATTTGTCTTTTGCTCTTGGGGGGTATGTATTAATAACATACTTCTCTCCCCCACGCTTCTTCGTCTGTGTGTGCCTCAACAGGCCTGCTGGCCTTGTTTGCTTCTTCGGCCGGCATCCACTCGCTATCCTTGGCTTCATCACAGCCGGTCGCATTGTGTGGTGCCTTGCGCATCTTGTTAGGCTCCTGGTCATCTGTGGGCATCGTGCCCGATTGCTCCCTGTCCTCGTAGTGGACGGGGGAGTACGCAGGTGGCTCTGGCCAGTCGGTGGCTTGTCGCTGGTGAGTCTCCAGCTTGTCCTCTTGGGTTGTGATGTGCGTGCGGGGTGGGATGACTCGGCGGTCTCTTCTACGAGATCTCCGTCCCCTTTTGCCGGCGGTACAGCTCCAGAACTCTGCTCGGGTCTGCTGCACTACTCGTGGTGCAGTCAGCTGGATCGGTCCTCCCCTCCCATGTGGAGGTGACCATTGAGAGGGGTGACACCGTTGTGCCACCAGCCGTCTAGCCCGTCTCTGCCGCACTCGCTCGTTTGAGCGCGGGACGTGCATCTGCAACTCGTTGTTGCACTGGTGCGTGGCTATGGGCATCTTGCCCTTTCCCCCCGTTGGGGCGGCTGCGTACTTATACCTCTCCGTGTGCCCTTCTTGGGCTTTCCAGTAGCTTCTCCGAGTTTCTGGCGGCTTCTTGAGGCTTTGAGCCTCTGCCTGGTCCCGCGTGCACCGTGTCGAGCTGATACTTAGCCTCATGCCTTTGCAGTACACTGACTGCTTTTGTATCGTACAGGGCATGGCTATGAAACTCAGCTGGGACCCTACGGACACAACTCGGCCCCTCGCATACTCGTACAGATGGCCATACCAGGTCGCTCGCTCGCCTCGTATGCTATCATACACAGGCCGGACCGGATCTCTCGTGCGCGTGTCTCCCTACGTCGGGAGCTCAGAAGCTGTGGGCTGGGTGAGCCCGCGGGGCCTGTCCGTACCCGACTCCGCTGTCGAGGGCACGGGTCAGGGACTGGATGGCGGTCTTGATGACCACGCGATCCTTGCCCGTCCAGTGCTTGGGCGGCCGAGCAAGGAGGAGCTCGAGGTTAGCGGCCTCATCGCCCTGGAGCGCCAGGTTCACACGGTCTGGAAACGGGTCGTACATTTCCTTGCTGCACATCGGGCAGGTCTTCGGAGTGGGCTTGGGAGGGCGGAAGGGGTACCGACTGTTGTCCAGTTCGGTAAGTTGGTTCTCCTCGTCCTCGTCGTCTGTGATGGCATCCACGTCGATGACCGTGACGGCAGTGTCTTCTTCATTGGAAGACGAGTCTTGTTCTTCTCCGGCGGCAGTCAGACTGCCGACCATGGGAGAGATGGTCTCCCACCCGGGGTACTGCAGTTCCATCTGCTCCGGGTAGTCTTCTTCGGCTTCGGGTTGTTCTTCATACATGTTGACTTGTGTCTCTTCGTAGGTAATCTCCGGGGTTTTCTCGGCCCTGCCATAGGGCGGAGGCGTGTTCATGACCGCGTTGGTCAACGCTTGGACCAGTGCCTCGGTGAGTGCGATCACGAGCGCTCTGGCCAGCTCAAGGGGCTCACCCAAGTCCTCCCTCTCGGCAGACACTCTGGCTCCGAGGTCTCCGATGTTGTGTCGCTCTATCATAGCGGCAACAAGCGGCGGCGGGCTAGGAGGGGCTGGAACTTGGTACGGTGGCGCACCTATAGCTATGTCCATGTTCTCCGGGGTGCTGACTGGTACGGGCAACGACGGAGGGGACGGAGGGGGCAGAGGGTGCATGGCTAGGTTCGGCTGGGCCTCCTCGAAGAAGAGCACTCCCTGGCCAAAGCGAGCACGGTCTCCGGCGAGGATGTCTGCGTCCGCTATAACGAATGTGTCGACTGCCTGGGCTGGGTCCCAAGGACAGGCCATGTTCTCTGCGGTGTAGACGTTGGCAGCTTGGATAGCGAAGGGATCGTTCTCCCGGGTGAGCGGCTGCTCAACGTGCTGGCGGATGAGGCCAAGCATGAAGTCAAAGCGGCCCGGGTGGCCACGAGGAGGGAGGAGGGAGAGGGTGTTCTCTGGAGTGATGGGAATGTAGGGCATGGTGGATTGTGGCAAGTGTGGGTGTGGGCTTTTATCTCTTCTTCTATACTGGCTGATGTCATCCATTTGATGTTGTTTTCCTTGTTCTGCTCCTTTCTAGGTGGTTCTCCTTCTTGCTAGGTTGGGCACCATGCTAAATATGGTCTAGATAAGAAAAACTAACCATCTTTGGTTAGTTTCCTTGTACTAACCATACTTAGTTCTTGTTTGACAGGTGCATAGCCTTCATATCTTGCCTATAGATCCAGTGGGGCCTATGCTGTGCTGGTGGGTCTAATGACCTCATATGTGGAGTATTAACTAATAAGCTTATAACTTGTTATAAACTTATAGTTGCTTTTATCCTCTAGCTTATATTCATTTGTTACCCAAGTAAGTATAGTGTTATAATGTTATAAACACTATATTGACTTGTGTAAGCCTAGTCCCATATATCTTTTGTTGTACAAAGATATAAGTATATCTTGTACTTGAGTTAAGTGTACCTTGGGCTGTTGGTACAACTATAACTCATTTATATGGTGACTAGCACTGCTAGGTTGTGATCTTGAGTGTTCAAACTCCATTTCCATCATGGACTGTTCCAGGTCATGAATGGTTGGATGGTATGGTCTGAACTGAGCATAGAACTGCTCCACAGCATTGTTTTCACCAAGGTCCAGAGACTTGTCTGAGCCAGGTGTTCTAGGCCTCTCCATTTTTGCTGCCTCTATACGTTCTGTCTCATGTGGAAAGTATACCATGTGAAGAATGCCATGTCCTTCAAGGTACTTCCCATTGACTTTGAGAAGAACATTTCTTAGCAAAAATGTTTCCTGGTCACTAGACATTTGAAGTGAGGTTGTTGCAGGGCAATCAACCTGATCGGCTTCAAATGGCTCAATAAGCTCTAGCTTTGGTCGAGGCATCTTTAGGTTTCGACCAGCTTTATCTGCATAGAGCCCGAGCAGGCACTGATATAGCCTGTTTTCCATATTGACCTTGCTTGGCAGAGGGTCGTCTCTAGGTATTTCTCCAGTTTCTTCATCAGGCCTCCATGGGTCATATCCCATGGTATTTTCTGTAATGTCTAGGTCTAGCCCACTAGGCTGCTCTGCAATTATTCCACAGAGCTTTGAAGCTGGCATAGTTGCATATTCAGAATATTTCCTGACTGATTGCACTATGTGGGTAGTCATAGGCAGCTGATTTGGTCTTTCTGGAGACCTGACTTGGACGTTAATTCCATCAGCTGTATGCTCCAACTTCAACTGGTTTGCCCGTTGCCATGAACATCCTAGAATTCCAGGAACTTTGAGTCCTTTAATGATATGAAGTCTGGTTGCAGACCATATCATATTAAACTCAATAGCTGTTTCCCAGACTCCTAAACATTGCAGCTGTTGTCCTGTTACTCCTATAATCTTGCAGGAGTCTCCAATATCACATGACTCTTCACATAAAAGCTCCCATAGCTTGGCACTGATACAGTTTATCTCTGATCCAGTGTCAAGCACAAATGGAATACGTGCTTGTTTTATGTGAATATCCAGAGTAATGACTGGACTGCGGACCATATTACTTTCAGTAATAATGGGTCCGGCTACTATGTCAGGTTCATTTTCTGGTGCAGTGGTTAGGTGGCAAATCATTGGCTCTTGTGGAGTGTTATTACACTGCTCCAGTTGTGCCAGTTCTTTTTCACCATATGAGAATATTTGTACCACTGCATGACCATAGTAGGCTCCTTTTTTATTGAAGATTTTGGCATCCCTCAATAAAAAGGTCTGTCCATCCACTGGTGATAGAACTCCAGAAAATTCAAGAGATGCATCCGTTATAATGGTGCATGGGCCAGCTTTGACTGCTGGTATCTCTGGAATATCCTGCTGAAGTCTATCCTTTATAATGTGATATGTCCTCTTCTCGAATATCGCGTCTTCATCGGGCCAGTAATCCCATGATTGCTGTGGCATGAATTGGTCTATTTCCTTCTCAGTACTGTTTTCAGTACTCGATGAGCTGAGGGAGGTAGTGCGTTGAAGGCATAATAGGTCTTTTGCCTTACTGGCATTACACCTATTAACCTTCCCTTTCTTTGCACTATTTTCTTGATCATCAATATCCATAGGCTCATCTTTTGAGCTCTGTGGGCTGGAGCCTCTACTTTGTGTATCGGCAGTAGGGCTATTGCTGGATATTGACTCAGGATCTGTCTGCATATCCTGATCTATATAGACCTCTGCTTTACCAGCAGACCATTCAGCCACAACACCAAACACCTCACTTTCCGGTGAAAGTGGAGGTGGACCAGGTCCCCTAACGTAAGCGTAGGTTTCTGGTACTCGTAGGCGTGATCGGCTAATCCCATCATCATTAGGGAAGGTAAGGAAGGTTCCTTCCTCACGTTCCTCAATTCCAATATGATGCTCTCTCTGCCATGGCCGTCCCAGAACTCCTGAGAATGCAGGGCTAGTAGAGACATAGGCATCAACTGGTGTATGAATGGGGCCTATTTTGAGAGGGATTTCTTGTACCAAGCCCAGTAACTTGGATGATCCTCCATTGGCATCCCGCATGGTTACAGCTTCAGCTGGGTTAATGACAAGTCCCTCAAACATGTCATAAACCTTTTGGCTGATAATATTCAACTCTGACCCAGTATCCACAATGAAGTCAATTGGTGTATCCTTGTACTTCATTTCAATGTGGATTAGCGAGTCGTGCTTGTTTTTTGTAACCAGGTTCGAGGTGATTGGCTGGGTAAGGTCCACTTTTTTGACCTTTATTGCATCTTGAAGGCAAGCTAAGACCTCTTTAGATGAGCCCACTATCTCCCGGATTGGGAGTGTCACTGGTGTGTCTAGAATTTTGTCTAGAACAACACCTGGATTAACATCTTTGCTAATCTGTGACGTCCTGTTTGTTGGACGTGGCTTTTCGGCTGTCTGAGCTCCTGAGGTTGGCTGCCTAATATGCTTGGATGCAATGGTCCCATCAACCATCTCCGTATCATTGTCTGGATTGAATGCCCTTTGTTGGGTCTCCACTGGGGTTGGCTTTGCAACTAGGAAGGGAAGTAGACTATAAGCATGTTTATAGCCTGCTCCTGCCTCCTTCTTTCTTCCCTTATCTTGAGATGCTATCGGTGATGCTCGGGGCCCTGCAGATGTCTGCTTCCGGTATGACCTAGTCTCCCGTTGGCTACGTTCGACTGGGTACACCATTACATCTGCATACGGCTCATCCTCCTCTTGATCATCATCATACTGCTGATGACATGTAATCAAGTGGACTTCTGGATGGACACATTTAATGGCTTGCATTAATGTCTCTCCAGGCTCATGGCGAATAATTCCACCATCTGGGTGAATAAATCGTCCATGATAGTCCTTCAGCACAATTCGTTGGCTGAGGAGGTCCTGCATTTTAAAGCAGTCTCTCAAGACATGACCAGGGTCACCACATCCATAGCATCCATTTAGCTTTGAGACAGGTGGTCCTCTTTGTGGGAGGAACCTATTCGGGTTCTGTCTCTGGATATGTGGTGGTATATCTCTTCTTGCCTCTCGGTCTGGCAGTTGAGATACCTGGTTGATAGTTGGCTTGTGGAGACAATCCACTGCCAGAGGATTTACTTTACAGGCTTTCATATACATGATGCCATATTTTGGATCATCAAGTGATAGAGCCTGCATACGGTCGACTAGTTTGTCGAACTCGTTATCCTCTGAACTATGCCTCGACTTGTCCTGATGGCTACTGATTGCTTCCCGTCTCTTGTCTTGCTTTGGCAGTGATCTTTTGGATAGATGATGAGTTCTAGGACTCCTTAGCCCCTCATTATCAATGTCATCAATGTCATTGTCTGACATTATTTTAGTAGATCTTTTTTGCCTTTTCTTCTGCAAGACAGCTGGCGAATGCCTATAGTCTTTTTCCTCCAAACCATGTATAAAGCTCCGGTCTGAGCTTAAACGCTCAGTGTCAAACCGTTGAATGTCTAGAATAGCCTCTGCCGCTTTGGAGATGCTCTCTGGCAAAAATGGTTCTGACATATCATGGTTTGGGTCCTCAAGTAGGATTCGACTCTCTAGGCGGCTTCGGAAGCGTGGATGTAGACCAATCCACATATAGTATGCATAATCATCATCGGTAAGCTTGTGTTGGCCACGTAGCCATCCAGCTATACGGATAAAGTTACGCTGATACTTTCACCAGTCTTCTAGTTCGTGGACTTGCTGCTTCTGGGATTGCATAACCAATGCCTCTAGGTCCTTAACACGGAACCGTTTGGACTGTAGGTCTGCATTCCAGAATTGACGGATGTCTGCTTTGAGCTTTTCCCAGTCTCCATCCTGGTATGCCTTAAACCCTTCTATTGTCTCTCGGACTACCCGTCCGCAATAGTCGGTTACCATGTCACATCGCTCCTGATCTGTCAGGTGGTGCAACACAGCTAGGCGCTCAAACCGTCGCAGAAATATCTCAACATCTGCAGAGTCGCCTCTGAATGTTGGTGGAGCAAGCTTCCCTCCCTCCATTGGCATATCCATAACAGAGCGTATGGATCCAAAAGATGAGAGATCACTTGGTGCCAGTGGACTTCGTGTCCCGTCTTGTTGTGCTTCACACATTTTCAAAGGTTGGTATGCCTTTAGACTGTGTAAGCAGTTTGCGTAATGTCTTGGCTTTTGTCGTTCGTTAAAGCTTCGATGATTCGACAATCCCCCTCGCGGTGGGCTCCAGATGTCGTGTTGATCGGGTGTTTGTTATTGGTGTTGGTTGGAATTGGTGGGCTCCAGATATCTTTGATAGATATCAAATTGGTTGTGGTTGGTTAATGTTGTAACCAATTAACACCCTTGCCACAAGGTGTATGGGTTTTCCAGTTTTCCCGAAAGTGACCTCGTCGAGTTCTTGGGGGGATGATATCGAAATCAAGACCCAAACAGCTTGCTTTGATGGCTTGTTAGGCCTGATATGTGTGAAGTCTTGTCTTTAGTGCTGCTCGGAGCACTGCTCGTACAGACAGAGTCTCCCCCTACAGCGGTTGTGGGGTCTGGCCTCTTGTTCCGTGACTATGTGTCTATCGGAGACACGTGCTTGACTTTGAGTATCTTCCTCTTTGATAGATACTCCTCGAATGGCCTAGGTAAGAAGCTGGACTTGTAGCTTCTAAACCTGCCTTGTGCAGCGGCACTACGCTCGGGTAGTTCACCTAAGTGTAACTGTTTACACTACTGCACCGTGTGATCTGATGGTTCAGATCCTTTAAGTATCTCTTTAGATACTTCTGGCTATACTATTCCACTCTCTTTAGAGGGAATAATATACTTGTTCAGCCAAAGTGTAACTTGTTTACACTTTGATACTGATGGTGACCTGATAGCTTGGTGATCAGATGATATTTGGGGGCTGACTTTGGTCCAGTATATATACTGTTCCAGAAGCCTTCCAGAATATTCTATGTACATGACAAATCATTTCAAATTGGATTACAAATCATGGCTTGGCACAGATCTAGCTGATTCTATGCCTTTCCGGATCTTTCCAGGACTTTCCGGAATATTCTAGTGCTTTCTAGCACATTGACATATCCGGTATAGTACACTTTTGTGGTGTACCATAGAACTTTGTGGTTGTTTCTGGTGCCTTCTAGACAATTCTAGAAGCTGGTGGAATATTCCAGAGTGTTCCAGGACATCCCAGAACATTCTAGAACATTCTAGACCATTCCGGAACATTCCGGAACATTCTAGCCATTTCTAGGGTACTAGAAAGTTCTATTTGTTTCTAGAACCTTCTAGGACTGACCATACGCTTCCGGAACCTTCTCTTGGTTTCCGGGGGAGTCCTTTAGACTGCTTGTAGTCTGCCCCTATACTTTAGGCAGGACACAGTTGGGATGAAAGGGGCTGAGAGTGTTTTGGGGTGTTTCCTTTGAGAGGGATAGTAATAACCAGGCTAATGCCGGTTCTAGTGGGTTCTGTAGTGGATATATGTCTGCTTTTTGTGGTAAGCCAAGGCCACAACTCTTTTGTTGGGTGGCTTATTAGCACTGGACTTGGTGGGTGTTGTGGCTTCTCCATTCTATGGTTTGTTTTGCATGTATGCTTTGGTAGAAGCCCTGTCCATGTGCCAATCCACTTTGGTGCATGACAGCGGCTGGCAAACCACGCGTCCGCGAACACACCACCGATGCCTTTGCGCTCGGACCCACTGGCATCTGTGTAGACGTGTACAGTAGGACACGAAGGGGTGATAAGATGGATGCCGTTCCATTGCAAATGGAAGACGTGCCACCAATGTATGTCAGCACGTGCGTACTGCGGGATGTGGCAGATGGCAAACTCGGACGTGAACGTCATCGAGAACTCAATGAGGTGGCAGATGAACATGCGTGCATGTGGAACGACCTGTGCGGCAAACTGCAGGAACCCAATTAGGGCTTGCAGTTTGCGCAGCCGACAGGTGCACTTCATTGCCCAGGAGGATAAGAGCTCGCCCAGCCAGGTAAGCTTGTCCGCCGGCAAGCGGGCTTCCATCGCGCTCGTATCGAGCTCGGGACCTAGGAACTCGAGCGCCGTGGTGGGAAAGATAGTCTTGCTCGCTTGGAACTCGAGGCCGAGCTCCTCGCCAAGAGCCATTATCCACTTGACAGCAGCGTGGGCGAGCAAGGGTGCAGTAGATGGTGGGAAGATGGGGAGGAAGTCGTCCAAGTAGTGACGGAGCGATGATAGGATGTGCCGTTGGATGATCCAGTGTAGGCCTTCCGCAAATAGGTTGAAGATGTATGGTGCCGACTTCACGCCGAAGACGAGCACGACACTGTAATAGAACTGCCCTGCCCAGGTGCAGCCTAACAGATGCCAGTCCGCCTGCCGAACTGGGATGTGGCAAAATGCGTCTTTGAGATCGAGCTTGGCAAGTAGCGCGCCGCAACCGAGACGGTGGATCTTAGCGATGGCAGAGTCGAAGGACTCATACGTGATGTTGGACTCAGAGTCCGGGATGCCATCATTGATGGAGGAGCCCTGGGGCCATGAGAGATGGTTGATGACCTGGAGCTTGGCCGGGTAGCGCGGACACGAAACGACCCCCAGCGGGGAGGATCGGAAGGGGGTGAGCGGCGGGGCTGTGAAGGGGCCGTGCATGCGCTGATGCGAGCAGAGGGCATTGATGTCGGCGGTGACAGTGTCCGGGTGCTCCAGGGCGGTGGACAGATTGCGGCACTCCTGAGAGTGGATGGAACCGGAGTATCCAAGTGATGCACCAAATTCTATTATGTGAAGTATGGACTGTACATAATTGCGATCAGGGTAGTCGGTGAGGTAGCGTGCCCAAGCCTCACGGTGTAATGATGAGCAGACGGGTGGCTCGATGCATGGGTGGAGGTGGGACGCGTTGGCACGGGGGTCGGTGTTAGGCCTAGCGGGAGGTGGCGGGCCGGCGGGAAAGAGGCCCGAATGGGGGAGCGCGAGGGGCGATGATGAAGCTTCGGGAGCAGGAACTGTGGCGAAAGGCTGAGGAGCCGGAGGCGGGCTGGGACTCGGATCTGACAATGTAGGACGTGACAGGGGGGAGACCGGGGTGGGTGAATGAGGGCGAGGACGAGCAGTTAGAGGGCGCTCGCCGCCCGTCCTGCCTGTCCTTCAGGCGCGTGTGCAGGTGGACTGGCTGTGGTCCGCAGAGCCGCATCCGAAGCACTTGTGGACGCGGTTGTGTGGGCAAGGGGAGGGGCAGTTCCCTTTGTTGAAATTGCGGCAGATGTCTCCATCGCGGGGCTTGCCAGCACCACCAGATGTGGGCTTGCCCGTGGGCGCACTGCGTGACCGCTCTTGTCCAATGAGGTGCTCAGCCTGAAGGGCGGTGTCAATTGTAGCCCAGCCAGAGTAGTTGCCGTGGACCATGTCGCGGCACCGTTTGTAGTGGAAGGTGAAGTGGTAAGCCACAATGGCTGACCACTGGTAGTCCTGTGAGAACTGGACAAGGCGTGCCAGGTACACGGAGGTGCTGGCTGTCACCTGGTACAGCACCTCCTTCGTCCCACCGGTGGCTGCGAAGCCGGCGAGAACATCGAAGTAAGTGCTTAATGGGATGTATAGCGAATGGAATGTGGGGTAGTCCTGGGGCGCTTGATTGCGCACCAAGACTACACCACCACTCACGTCAAGGATCTGCTGCTGGGTGCGATCCTTGTAGTGAGGGTCCAATTTAGACAAGTCCCCTGGCTTAAACGTATGTTGCGCGATCTCCAACAGAACCGACCCCTCGGTCGCAGAGAAGAGATCCAGAAGAGACGTACCTGCTTGAGTCGGCAGTGCCGCCATGAACATAAACTGCGGGAACACAGCCACATTGGCTGGAGCCACGGCCGTGGAAGCTTGGCCAGGTACCAAGCCGGTGAGAGTGTTTTGACCGAGGACAGCGAGAAGGGCTTGTATTAGCAGTCGTTCCGGCAGGATGTCGGCCTGACCGCCGTTGCCCACGTTGGATGTCATCACACCGTTACCGGTGGGTGGCTCGGCATTTGCGTTCTGTGCGCCGTTAGTGGCGTCGGGCTGAGGCACGGCTGAGGAGCTGGGGGCATCGCCGGGATGCATTTTGGAGTCAATTGTGGGATCAGGTGTGGGAGTGGCACGAGATAGAAAATGGCCATCTGGACCGCGGGGAGGGACGCTGCGGCGCGGAGCCGTGGCCTGTGAAAGACAGAAATACTTGAAGTCCGGAGACTTTCGAGCACGCGGGTGAGGAAGGAGATGGGAAGACGATCTTGTGATGTATGGTACCTTTCGAGCATGCAGGTGAGGAAGGAGATGGGGAGAGAGAAGGAGAAGCGAGAAGCTGGGAGATATAGTACATGAAGGACAAAGCGCATGGAGGCTGAATGTAAGACAAAGGAACACGGCGCGACGTGACACGTGTGCCGCGTGCACGTTGCACGTGACCGTGTGAGTCGCGCAGCTTAGACCCTGGATAATATGCATTATCTGAAACAATTCTGCGATTGGTAGCCATTTAACCCAGTCATTGTGGCATCAAGAACAGTACATCCGTAGGTACGCTTCTATCTCCTGGTTCCATCGTTCTGACTGCCCATCGGTCTGAGGGTGGTATGCGGTAGACATTGCACTTTCGATCCCCAAGCCTTTGAGGATTGTGCAGAAGAGCTTGCTCGAGAACTGAGGTCCACGGTCAGAGATGATCTTGTGCGGTAGCCCATGAAGGCGGAAGTGCTCTCTAACGAAGTTCTGTGCAGCTCCTTCGGCATCGATCTCTTCCATGCAGGGAATGAGGTGGATCATCTTCCCATGTCAGTCGACGATAAGCTGGATTGCATTAAACCCATCGACATCGGGTAGACCAGTGATGAAGTCGCAGGTAACCACCTGGCCTGGGCCGTCGGGGATCTCGTTGGGCTGTAGCGGGCCATGTGGTTTACTGTGCCATAATTTACCATGTCGGCAAGTGTCGCAGGTGTTGACATAGTCTTTGATGAACTTGCCCATGCCCGGCCACCAGTAATTACAAGTGACCAACTCCATTATTTTAGCTTGCCCTGGGTGCCCCACAGGTGGAAGGTCATGGTGGAGGTGTACAATTTCAGCACGTAGGGCGTCATCCTTGGGAATGTAAACTCGGTCACAGTAGAGCAACAGGCCTTGTTCTGTATTCCAGTCTACCAAGTCATTCTGAAGCCGTGCTGGTCCTAGACTCTCAAGCTTGCTAAGGGCCTCTGCCACTTCCTGCTCGCATTCTCCACACTTTCGGATGTGTCGAAGTAGTGTTACGAACGCTTCCATTTGGCGCTGTTTACCCAGCGCCTGAGTTTCCTTTTTCGGACTGTTTACTTCTCACGTCGTTCCCATTGTCCTCCGTTGCATTGTAACCCGTCCTTTGTCCCTCAGTACAATAGCTTCCATTGTCTCACTGTCGCTATTGTACTTACGACCATTGTTCCACTGTCGCTATTGTACTTACATCCATTGTTTTCCCTTGTTCTCTCGTGACCCTAGTTACCTATTGTCCGCTCGTTCCATTGTTGCGTACATGTATATAAGACCTGTACTTTGCTACCTGGAGACCTCAGTTTCGACCTCTTGTCTCCAGGTAAGCCTCGCTGTATTTCGTTTGTAGTATACTTCACTCAATACATCTTGTCTCCAGCCCTGACCGTCGAGCTTTGCTCCGCTCTCGCTGCACAAGTGCTCGTCGGCGCTCCTGCTCGTCTCGTGCATATCCCTGATCCTTACTCGATGCTCAGTCGTAACATTAGGTCGAAACTTCCTACACGAGCACCAGCGCAACACCCCCTTTCCTTGGAGTTTATACACATTTATCACTTCCCTCTCGTACGGTACGCACATAGATCCTCTGTGTTGGCCTAGCGTAGTGCGCGCTCTAGTCACACCATCGGACGTGGTCTTGATTCAACTCGAGGCTTGCCACTTTTAGTGGTACAGTGCGCGGAAAGCTCCTAACCCGAGACCCCGGCACTGACAGAAGTGGTCCGCCTCACGGCGTGGGAGGCTAGAGAAAGGCGGCGAAACAAAGCCAAGGCAGAACTCCCCTGGGCTCGTGTCCCTGGAGGTTAAGACACAGCAATAGGCCGAGGAGGCTGAGCAGACAGTGTTGGATCGTGCACCTGCCATTTGATTCCTGGACAGGAAGCGAGTTTCCCTACCCCTTACCAACTTCACCCCTGGGACACCGTGGCTTGTCAGAAGTCTGCACATGTATTTCACCCGGCCGAGGTTCACGATGAACACTGGGACAAGGACCACAACAACTGGAGGGTCTGTGATCAGCAACCGTGCCCGCATAGAACCTGCACTATTCAGGAGAACCCAGCGGTTGTCGAAGCCATCGCTCCTCGACGTGCTACGATCAACAACCAGAAGGAGTTAATCCTTACACACATTGCTAATCCACCACCACCCGCTCCAAGAGACCCAGACCATCCCCCAGTTCATCAAGCGGCCACTGTTGCAGCCAAGAACCCCTCATCTCGACCGGCCTCGCGTCCAACGTCAAGGCCACCCTCCCGTGTACCCTCACGACCTGTGAGTCGCAAACCCACTCCTGCTGCAACCCTATCCGGATCCCCTCGTACCGGAGAAATCTCCCTTCCTGTCGCATTAGAACTTGTTCGACAACACATTGCATCCTCGTCAGACCGATCACCAGTTGCTTCGACCTCTAGACTCCCAAAGACCGAAAGGGAACCGGAGTCAGAAGAGCCAGAGGAACCAGTAGTCGAACCGAAGTCAGAACGAGAGACCGTTGTCCTCAACACCCCCTCAGAACCCTCATTCTCATCCTCATCCTCATCGTCTCCCAGTAGGGCACCATCACCCGCACCAAGGGTTGCTCCAGCCATGACCACCCCCGCGCCTGCACTGTTCGATATCTCCAAACTCCTCAACCAGCTTGCCCCGTGAGAGTACGATGGAAAATCCGCACAGGATGGTCTTCGTTTTGTCGCCTCGGCTCGGATCTATCACACCACTCTAACGGCTCAAGGTGTCGATGCGCAGATCTGTTGGGTCACGGTTCTCAACAAGCTAACGGAGGGAGCGGCTGCATGGGCCGGTCCGTTTATTGTCAAAGTCGCCACGGGCACGATGCCCTGGGCAGACTATGCGGCTTTTGAAACCGACTTCAAGGCACACTTCTGTGCGGCAGACGATAAACAGGCTGCCACTGCGGAACTCACCAAGTTGTGCAAGACCTTGCACAGACTTGGCACGGTCAAGGACTACACGACTGAGTTCAATGCCATCGCTGCTCGCACGGACTTCAGTGACTACAACAAGCATGAACGCTATCGCACCGGCCTGCCCTACAAGATCAAGGACATCTTCGCGCAGGGAGCCCACGACATCGACACCGTCGAGAAGATCCAGAAGGTGGCCCTGTCGATCGATCAGGCCCTGGCCATGCGAGAAGAAGAGCGGCCGAAGCAGTTTGGATGGAAGAAGAAAGGCGAAAAGGCAGCGGCTATGGGCACAAGTAGGAAACCCTTCAAAGGTGCCTGCTTCAACTGCGGTGAAGAAGGACACCGTTTGTTCCAATGCCCCAAGCCTAGGGTCAACAAACCGCAAACCGCATCATCGTCGTCGGCCGGGACCGAGGAGATCAACACGCTGCGAGCGCAGGTTAAGGCGATGGAGGAGAAAATTGCTGCCCTTACGGTGGCGGACAAGAAGGAGGGTTTTTGATTCGAGCCGCATTGGACGCTGCGCGTGCTGGCTCTTGTAGTAATAGTCGGTTTTCTGTACTAGGTTCATCGTTCGTGTATGAAGTGAATCATGATGGTCAACACTTTCACATACCAGTACGGTTAATCGGCAAGCAGCAGCATAAGGACATCGTAGCTATGGTAGATAGTGGAGCTACAACTAAGTTCTTACATAGACGTTTCGTAGTAGAGAATCACGTTACGACAAGGAAGTTGGCAAGGCCAATTCCTCTATACAACATCAATGGTACAGAGAACCGTGATGGGACGATTAGTGAGGTCGCCGTATTGGATATGGTGATTGGAGACCACTGGGAGAAGGTGGTGTTTGTGGTGACAGACATCGGAGAGGAGGATGTGATCATCGGCCTGGACTGGTTACGCGAGCACAACCCTGAAGTAGATTGGGAACGTGGCTCACTGCGTCTATCGAGATGTCCAGAGACGTGTCCGGCCAACCCGAAGGCATCCAAACCTGTTGAGACCAAAGCGCGTGATACGGAGGTACAGCTTACGGCGCGCCAAGGTTCTCGATGGGTGAGGAAGGTCAGGAAGGTTGGAAGGATACGTGCGGCCGTGATGGTAGAGGAGGATAGAGAAGACGAGGAACGGCCATGGCCGCCAGGATTCCTGCCACGGTGGGATGGAACTGAGGAGTCTCTTCTCAACGCATGGGACAACGGACAACGCCTTTATGGTACTCCACAACTATTTGCTTCAGCGACGTACACATACTCTCAACAACTCGCTGAACAAGAGTACCAGAAGAAGGAGGTTCGCCCTGTCGAAGAGATCGTACCGAAGCACTACCATGAGTACTTGCATGTGTTCTCGAAGGAAGCATCCGAACGTTTACCAGAACACGGGCCCTACAACCATGCAATTGAACTAGTGCCGGATGCGAAAATGTTCCACTCCCGGGTGTATCCCCTATCACCAAGCGAACAAGTTGAGCTTGACAAGTTTCTTGCCGAGAATATGGCCAAGGGCTATATTCAGGAGTCGAAGTCGCCGATGTCCTCGCCGTTCTTCTTTGTCAAAAAGAAGGATGGCAGTCTACGTCCAGTCCAGGACTATCGACGGCTGAACGAGATTACCATTAAGAACCGTTACCCGCTGCCGCTGGTTTCGGACCTGATGGATCGACTCAAAAAGGCCAAGTACTTTACGAAGCTCGACATCCGCTGGGGGTACAACAACGTGCAGGTCAAAGCTGGTGATGAGTGGAAGGCCGCGTTTGTGACCAACCGGGGACTGTTCGAACCAAATGTCATGTTCTTTGGGCTAGCCAATTCGCCCAGCACGTTCTCTGCACTTATGAACGACATCTTCAAGGACCTCATTGTCTTAGGCAAAGTCACTATCTATCTCGACGACATCCTCATTTTCACCAATGACATGGAGGAGCACCGCACTCTGGTGTGTGAGGTCCTGAAGTGGCTAAAAGAGAACAACTTGTTCTGCAAGCCAGAGAAGTGCAAGTTCAAACAGCCCAAGGTTGAATACCTCGGCATACTCATTTCGGAGAACTGTATAGAAATGCAAGACGATGGAGTTGGTTACTCGTAACTACTGGTGGCCGGGCATGGGCAAGTTTATTAAGGACTATGTGGACACCTGTGACACTTGCCGCCGTGGTAAAACATCACACACCAAACCGCATGGTCCTCTCCAGCCCAACGAGATCCCCGACGGCCCAGGCCAAGTAGTAACCTGCGACTTCATCACTGGACTGCCAGACGTAGATGGTTTCAACGCACTGCAACTTATTGTTGATCGGCATGGAAAGATGATCCATCTTATTCCGTGCACCGAGGAGATCGACGCAGAAGGAGCTGCAGATAACTTCATCCGAGAACACTTCCGTCTGCATGGACTACCACGAAAGATCATTTCCGATCGTGGACCCCAGTTCTCAAGCAAGCTCTTCCGTGTGATCCTCAAAGGCCTTGGTATAGAAAGTGCAATGTCAACTGCCTATCAACCCCAGACAGATGGCCAATCGGAACGATGGAACCAGGAGATAGAGGCTTACTTACGAATGTACTGCTCTCGACGCCGCGATGACTGGGTCAGGTGGCTGCCGATTGCAGAGTTTGCCTTTAACTCACACCAACACTCGTCGACGGGGTACTCGCCATTCTATCTGATGTACGGCTTTGAACCCCAGTTCCACATTCCGATGTTGTCTACGGCAGTGCCCACGGCAGACGAACGAAGAGAGGAGTTGCGGCAGGCAAGGGAGGATGCAACCGCTGCCTTGACTCTAACGGCCAAACGGATGAAGGAGCACTATGATCGCTACGTCCACGAGGCCCCGGAGTTTAAGGAAGGACAGAAGGTGTGGCTCGACATGAGGAACTTCCGTGTTCCGGGAGTCTCGAGGAAACTGGTGGACCGGTATGCTGGACCATACCAAGTCAAATGCAAGGTGGGCAACCTAGCTTATGAGCTCAGGCTCCCCAAGGACCTCGCACTCCACCCCGTATTCCATGTGTCGCTCTTACTACCACACAAGGAGAGTCGACTCCCTGGACGACACCCTCCAGAGCCACCCGCGATCGAAGTAGAAGGGGAGGAGGAGTATGAAGTGGAAGGTGTCCTAGAGTCATGACGGTATGGGCGGTGGAGGAAACTGCAGTACCTCGTGCATTGGAAGGGTTGGGGCCCAGAGCACGACAGTTGGGAGGATGCAGCGGACCTGGCAAATGCACCGCAACTGGTACAGAAATTCCATTCTACGCATCCAACGGCCCCTGGCCCTCTCAACAAGGCTTAGTCGTGAAGGCACGACCCTTAGGAGGGGGGTACTGTTACGAACACTTCCATTTAGCACCATTTACCCAGCACCTGAGTTTCCTTTTTTGGACTGTTTACTTCTCATGTTGTTCCTATTGTCCTCTGTTGCATTGTAACCCGTCCTTTGTCCCTCAGTACAATAGCTTCCATTGTCTCACTGTCGCTATTGTACTTACGACCATTGTTCCACTGTCGCTATTGTACTTACATCCATTGTTTTCCCTTGTTCTCTCGCGACCCTAGTTACCTATTGTCCGCTCGTTCCATTGTTGCGTACATGTATATAAGACCTGTACTTTGCTACCTGGAGACCTCAGTTTCGACCTCTTGTCTCCAGGTAAGCCTCGCTGTATTTCGTTTGTAGTATACTTCACTCAATACATCTTGTCTCCAGCCCTGACCGTCGAGCTTTGCTCCGCTCTCGCTGCACAAGTGCTCGTCGGCGCTCCTGCTCGTCTCGTGCATATCCCTGATCCTTACTCGATGCTCAGTCGTAACAAGTAGTCCTTTCTCAGGTACCACTGACAGGTGTCCTCTCTTGGCTGCCAACACCCGGAAACGTTCGGGTTGCAACAGTATGCATCCTAGGTTGTCCTCGGTGTCACCGTGCTAATAATCGGGTCGTCGTGACAGGGCGTCAGCCCTTCCATTGGATGTTCCTGGCTTGTGCTAGATTTTGAAGTCAAACCATGACAGGTAGAGGGCCCATTGTGCTTGTTGGCGAGTGAGGTTCTGTGCCATGCGCCAATACTCGAGATTCTTGTGGTTGGACTGAATTTTGAACTTGCTCGGAAGGCCTTCGAGGTAGTGGCACCAGGCTTGGAGCACACAAATGATCGCAAGCATCTCTTTATCGTAGATCTCATAGTTGTGCTCGGCGTCACTCATTGACTCTGAGTGGAATGTGATGGGGTGCCATTTGTTGTCCTCCCCCTTCTGAGATAGAACCGCCCCGGTTGCGAAGCCGGAGGCATCCACTTCAACTCGAGTGTCACAGTCTGGGTCGTACATCCGTAGAACTGGGCTCTCTATAAACCGATGCTTGAGCTCATCGAATGCGGCTTGCTCCTCCTCTCCCCATTGCCATTCAGCGTTGCCTGTGAGATGATCGAGTGGTTTGCATACTGCGCTAAAGTCTTTGATAAAGTGTCGATAGAAGTTCGCAAAACCACGGAACTTTCGTACATCGGAGGCATTCTGAGGGGTAGGCCACTCGGTGATTCCTTTCACCTTCACTGGGTCCATCTCTACACGGTTCTTTGAGACCAAAACTCCAAGGTATTCGACTTTGGGTTGCTCAAATTCACACTTCTCAGGCTTACAGAACAAGTCGTTCTCCTTTAGCCATTTCAGGACTTCACGGACCAGGGTGCGGTGCTCTTCGATACTGTCGGTAAAGATGAGGATGTCATCGAGGTAGATGGTGACTTTGCCTAGAATGATGAGGTCCTTGAAGATGTTGTTCATGAGTGCCGAAAATGTGCTGGGTGAATTGGCTAGCCCGAAGAACATAATGTTTGGTTCGAATAACCCTCAATTGGTCACAAAGGCAGCCTTCCATTCATCGCCACTCTTAATCCGCACATTGTTGTAACCCCAGCGGATGTCGATGTTGAAAGACGTGGGGCAGTGGCCTAGCGGACACGGGACTCAGTCTGTTGCACAGTGAGTGAACAGCTGAAATATATAAATACCTAGCGGACACGGGACTGTAAAGTACATGTCAGAAGTAGTTCATACGGAATGCTATGGATCTCCTTACCTCAGTCTGTTGCACAGTGAGTGAACAGCTGAGGAAACGGGATGAGGGTAAATTGGCGAAAAATGAGTGTCGGTGAGACAAACAAACACAAACAGAGCCGGACCAGCGCCTACTATCTAGTACGTCCACGTCCGATGCAAGTACAACTAACTACTGTATTTCAACATGCCCACTCAGCGGAGGAAGGTACGTACTGTACGAGTTAGTAGTGTAAGTAAGAGAATAGAAACACTAAATAAACAGAGTCCTATTGCAAACCCAAACCAGTGCAGAAGCGGTCGTGCTTCTCGCGCACCAGAGCCTTCGTCAGGACGTCAGCGACCTGGTCGCCAGTCGGCACATAGGCCACACGGATGCAGCCCTCCTCGATCTCGCCGTGGATGAAGTGGTGCCGCACAGCGATATGCTTCGTCCGGTCATGGAACTCAGCATTCTTCGCGAGTGCCATGGCCGACTGGTTGTCGATGAGGTGCAGCGTGCCCGAGGAGCTTGCGCGAGGGCTCGAGTTGTCAGGTGCATCGAATGTGGTGCCGAAGATTTCTGACAGAAAAGTCCGGAGCCAGAGAGCCTCTTTGGCAGCAGCGCCCATAGCAACGTATTCAGCCTCAGTGCTTGAGAGAGCGACCGAGGTTTGCTTCTTCGACTGCCAGCTGATCGCAGCATTGGTGAGCAGGAAGGTGTAGCCCGACACGGAGCAGCGGTCATTGACGTCGGCAGCCCAGTCCGCATCAGCATAGCCGAGCAGTGACCCGTCACCCTCGTATGAGGATGAACCGTCGAAAACGAGTGCTCGAGATGACGTACCACGGAGGTAACGGTACATGCGCATGAGCGCAGACCAGTGGTCCTTGCTGGGGCAGGTGGCAAACTTGCTAAGTGCGCCCACTGGATATGCAAGGTCGGGACGTGTCCCGAGCATTGCATACATGACGGAGCCGAGTGCGCTCTGGTAGGCCTTGACGTCGACCTCCGGAGTCAGCTGCTGTTGTAGTTCTGATACATCATATTACGGCTAATAGCCTGGAGTGTTTTACATCATATTACGGCTAGGTTATAATGTATCAGCACTGCCCCGGGGCTTCCGGGACAGCCATCATATAGTTACTGCATTTGGAAGGCTTCCCTCCGGGGCTTGTGATGGCACTCCCACAGGCTTATCTAAGCCTGCCTGGCCATCCCCCGGGCTTCTTCCATCAATCCCGGACCCATCCCCATCAATCCCTCCCTCCTCCCATCAAAGTATCAACCTCCTGGCCCTCCTGTCCCATTATGGTAACCCCTCCCTCCCTTCCGGGTAGGGGGGGGATTGTTGTTGCTATATCTTGCCCAATTCTTATCCAATTGACTTCATTCTTTTGACATTGTGTTCGCATTATTAATGCGAATCAAATGCACCTATTACGACCATACAACATGCCCCACAACATATACCAATAGTGCCCCCTATTTCGCCCTAGGGGGAATTGTTTGCCTTATAGCTCCACCGTTTCCTAACCGATTCGCGCGCGAGAGGGCGCGTTTTGTTTGCCTTGATGATGCGCACAAAAAGAGCCCTCTCGCGCGTAAATCCTTTCAGCCGTTCGTCCGCTACATATACCCCCTCCTCCTAGGAGAGCAGGTGTATGTATCTTGGGAATGGCTGAACGGTTTTGCATCGTTCTTTTTGCATCTGGTAGCTACTGATAAGCATATTCTAGGCGTACCATTTGTTTTTGGGTCCCTCCAAGCGTCTTGCTATGGTAGGTCCATCAATCCTCAGCCACAGTCGACTTTACCCCCCCATATCTCCACCAATACTTTACCAATCTTTGCTCCCCTGGCACTGTTGGAAAGTGCTCATCTGTAGCTTTCCAACGAGCCCAAGAATGTCCCGATGCGACCATTGGAACCTTCAGTATGGCCACCCTCTCCTCCTCACCCACCATTTTCAGGTAATCAGGCCATATCTCAGCCAGTTTTGCAGGTAATCAGGTCATCTCTTTTGCATTGTGTCACTGTAATGTATGCAAATGTGTGTGCAAGACACCAGGTCCATCAACCAACTACATCAGTTCAGAGACCTTCATTAGCCATCACATAATTACCCCCCTGGTGACTTTTTTGAAAAACTTATATTAATACCTGTTTAATGCGAAAATACAGTGCTTACTAACAGCTATACAGTGCAAAAAGAATGAAGTCAAACAGGCCAGAAATGACAGAGATATGGGAAGACTTGTCCCAGCCACCCTTACTGCAGGCCCTAGACACTCCGGGCCAAAGTGTCTTAGGGTGTCTTACAGAGTCTTAAGGCCCCCCTCCGGAATACCACCTAGACTATCTCCACCATTTGTTGGTCGATGTTTATGGTTTTGGGCTTGTTCATCAGCGAACTGGGCTTGCAAATTGCAAGCGCCTATAGGTTTCGTAGGGGCCTGTAGGCTTCGTAGGGTATCGTAACTGCCTCACGGACTCCTATAAGAGTCCATCAGGCATTGTAGGGACATGCAGTATGCTGCACAGGATATTGTAGGATCTTGTAGTCCGACTACGGCCAACTTGTAGGCACCTGCAAGGCGCTATATTGTGCCCCCTGCCTCACGACAGGGTCTTGTAGTTGGTGCTATGGGCCGCTATAGGGCCCTACGGATTCCTACGAATAACGGCGGGTAATGCTTAACATCTGGTTTACAACTGGATAGATAACGCCGCAATATTAATGTGCAGATAGATATATTGTAGATATGATGCTTCTACGGACGATACAATATATGTACCTGTACAGGAACGCGGGGTACGCTCTGACGAGGAACGCGATAGAGTGGAATGGAAGGACTGCTCACCCAATAACTAATGATCCGACTATTGGGATGGGCGCGGCATGGGTGGGAGTGAAAGAAATGCCAGGAGCAATTAGGCGGAGACAAACACATAAATGGCGACGGACGCATTGACGGACTTACTTACCTAGATATCTGGAAAAACATGCTTTGCTCTGAATTCCCGGAAGCAACCGACGACGCACCTGAATGCCTGGAGACGATACCTAGACACGCACCTGAATGTCCCGGGACCATAGACGCACCTTAGAGCCACGAAGTGCTAATAGCGGGGACGTACCTCGGAAGAACGTCGCTCGGGGGTATGCAGGCATGACCCAAGGAGTCGACTTAAGCCACCAATGATAGATTGAACGGCGCCGTACGCACGACGCACCTGATATCGGAGGGAGACCCGCCAACCAGATGAGTCCGACGCAATACCCATAGGATGGTGGGGAGGCAAGAGTAAATCTCATGGAGCAGAGGACGGGAAGATGGTGGATGGGGGGAAAGTTGCGTTGGGCCGAACCCCATGCAGCCTGTACCTATATTGGGAATCGGACGCGACTATGACATCATGGTAGACTTACTGACTTATCCACTCTTGCCTACCCACACGGAGGCTCAAAACCCGTTGGGGTCACCCAGCAAGCGGCTGGGGTAGAGTTGTCTCCCCACGGTGGATCAGCGGGTACTCTGGGGCGAGGGAGACATAGGCCATGGGGTTTGGAGGTTGATGCACCTGTACTAAGCGAGTGAAGGGGATCGATGTTGACGGTGCACGAAGGCAGATTTCAGAGGGCAAGTGCAGAAGAGAGAGGTGTCGGTCAGTACATAATAAGCGTTCGTGAGGAAGAGCCAGAGCGCGCGCCCTACGGCTCGGGCCGCCAGGGCCGCGGGCACTGTAGCGCCATATAATTAATGGGCGTATCCGCCAGATACCTTGCATTGCTATGTAGTGGTCAAGCGTGTCCGGCGTACGAACTGTAAAGCTCTATAGTAGTGTATCGTACACGATATAATCCTGCAGGCTGACGTCGTATCCTGCTATTCGCTCCAGGGTCTTACAGGGCGTCACCGGACCCTGCGAAATTACTATATTGCTCTGTAAGCTTCGTAGCGCCCTGCATCGCCTTGCAGGTAAGTTGCACTTTTGCTGATGTTGGAAAGGGCTTTTCAAGGGCTTTTATGTCGACTCTACTATCTGTGGAATGTACCTAGCATGTACCTAGCATAGAGGGTATAGGGTGGCTTACTTTGGGGGGCATTTATAGTGCCATGGATAGCTCAAATAATGTTGGATTGGCATTAAACTTTGGAATATAACATTGGTATCTATAGTACACATAGTACAAAAGGAACGACCTGATTACCTGCAAACCTGGCTGAGATATGGCCTGATTACCTGAAAATGGTGGGTGAGGAGGAGAGGGTGGCCATACTGAAGGTTCCAATGGTCGCATCGGGACATTCTTGGGCTCGTTGGAAAGCTACAGATGAGCACTTTCCAACAGTGCCAGGGGAGCAAAGATTGGTAAAGTATTGGTGGAGATATGGGGGGGTAAAGTCGACTGTGGCTGAGGATTGATGGACCTACCATAGCAAGACGCTTGGAGGGACCCAAAAACAAATGGTACGCCTAGAATATGCTTATCAGTAGCTACCAGATGCAAAAAGAACGATGCAAAACCGTTCAGCCATTCCCAAGATACATACACCTGCTCTCCTAGGAGGAGGGGGTATATGTAGCGGACGAACGGCTGAAAGGATTTACGCGCGAGAGGGCTCTTTTTGTGCGCATCATCAAGGCAAACAAAACGCGCCCTCTCGCGCGCGAATCGGTTAGGAAACGGTGGAGCTATAAGGCAAACAATTCCCCCTAGGGCGAAATAGGGGCACTATTGGTATATGTTGTGGGGCATGTTGTATGGTCGTAATAGGTGCATTTGATTCGCATTAATAATGCGAACACAATGTCAAAAGAATGAAGTCAATTGGATAAGAATTGGGCAAGATATAGCAACAACAATCCCCCCCCTACCCGGAAGGGAGGGAGGGGTTACCATAATGGGACAGGAGGGCCAGGAGGTTGATACTTTGATGGGAGGAGGGAGGGATTGATGGGGATGGGTCCGGGATTGATGGAAGAAGCCCGGGGGATGGCCAGGCAGGCTTAGATAAGCCTGTGGGAGTGCCATCACAAGCCCCGGAGGGAAGCCTTCCAAATGCAGTAACTATATGATGGCTGTCCCGGAAGCCCCGGGGCAGTGCTGATACATTATAACCTAGCCGTAATATGATGTAAAACACTCCAGGCTATTAGCCGTAATATGATGTATCAGAACTACAACATATGGTGCCGGAGTGCTGACCTTCACGAGCTTTTGGTTGGCGGCCATCGGCGTCGAGACGGGGCGGCAGTTGGCCATGCCGTGACGAGTGAGGATGTTCTCGACGTACTGCCGTTGAGACAGCATGAGAGTGCGGCGAGCACGATCACGAGTGATCTCCATCCCGAGAATCCAGCGTGCCTCACCAAGATCCGTCATCTCGAAGCGAGCCTTGCAGTCGGCCTTGAGGCGGTCGACAATAGCCTTGTCATCTGAAAAGATGAGCATGTCATCGACATAGAGAGCAATGATGATGAGCTTGCCATCCTCCCGCTTGAAGAAGACGGCGTGATCGGCGTTGCTGCGAGTGAATCCGAGCGACACGAAGTGCTCACGCACCTTCTTGTACCATTCGCGACTGGCCTGCTTGAGACCGTAGAGCGACTTGCCAAGTTTCCAGACCTTTGACGGGTCATCACGGAAACCCGGAGGCATCTCCATAAAGATCTCCTCGTCTAAGTCACCATTGAGGAAGGCAGACTTGACGTCCATCTGGTGGATCTCGAGGTCTTGCTTGGTAGCAAGTGCGATGAGGGAGTGGATGGATGAGAACTTGGTGACGGGTGCGAACGTCTCGTCGAAATCGAGGTACTTGACCTGGGTGAAACCTTGTGCAATGAGTCGTGCCTTGCACTTCTTGCGGTTCCAAGGACACTCCACTTCGTCATAGAGCTCAGCCTTCACAAATGCGAGAAGCTCTTCAGTGCATGCTGCCTTCCACTGTTCAGCGTCAGGGTGGGACATGGCCTCCGCGTATGACTGCAGCTTGTCACCAAGGGTCGATGCACGGTGAGCATACTTGTTATCATCGTCATCAGCGCCCACTCCATCCAGAGCAGGGGCTGGAGCCTCAGCCATCGGTACCTCCCTTCCAGCGGCAGCAGCGTTGCGCCAGTTGTAGGACGAGAGGTTGTAGATGGGGTCGTCCTCGAGAAAAGTCCGAGTGGTGCGATCCCGTCCTGAGCGGCGAACCTCTGGTGCTGGGATAGGATGGGGGTATGGCCCCGGAACCCAAAACGCAGGCACATGTCGAGGACGTGGTGGCTCAGGTGCAGGTGGAGGTGTCGGTGACCGAGGACGAGGAGGTGGAGGTGGAACATTGAGATCGTACTTGCCGTCACCATTTGGAGCTTGTGCGCCCACAGGGTTGTTGTCCTCGTCGGGTACGTCCTCGACTGTGATGGGATACCTGCGTGGTGGTGCTGGAGGGTTAGCCTCTACACGCACAAAAACCTCCCCTGACTCGTCATCACCGGAGTGCTCAGGGAAAGCAGTGTTGACGACAATGCGTATGGGGACGCTGTCAGGAGCACCCTCATCGAAAATGACATCACGTGACTCGATAATCTTGCCAGTAGGCCAGTGGAGGAGGCGGTAGGCACGCTTGTGCTCAGAGAAGCCAAGGAGAACGCACTCCATGGACTTCGCGTCGAGCTTCTTCCGCTTGTTGTCAGGGATATGGACGTATGCCTTGCACCCGAATGGACGGATGTGGGCAATGGAAGGCTTGACCCCGGTGTATGCCTCGTGTGGCGTGATGTCATTGTCGAGAGCACGGGTTGGTGTGCGGTTGAGGATGTAGATGGTGTATGCCGTTGCCTCCGGCCAGTAGGTCTTGGGAATGCCTGCCTCCTCAAGCATCGAGTGGGCCATCTCCATGATTGTCCGGTTGGCGCGTTCAGCAATCCCATTCTCCTGTGGGGTCTTAGCATTTGAGAGCTTGTGGTGGATCCCACGTTGCTTGCAGATGTCCACAACGTCCTCGTTGACGTATTCGCCACCACCATTGGACCGAAGGATGTTGACAGGTTCACCGATAGCAACCTCGACACGGTTGACATGTGCATCGAAGTTGGTGGGCTGATCGGACTTGGCCTTGAGTGGAATGGCTGTGATGTGCCGTGAGTACCAGTCGATGTACGTGTCGAGGTACTTCATTCCAGATGTCGAGTGAGTGTTGAGCTCCATGAGGTCGGAGCTGATCCGATAGTTGGGATGAGGTGCCGTGGCCGTGGTCTCCTTCGGAATGTCATCACGTGTCTGCTTCCCAGCGAGACACGGTGCGCACGGTTCGCACGGCGGCTTCGACGATCCAAGGAGAGTCATCCCCTTGACCATACCCTTGCGGACCATCCGGAGTACTGCGTCAACACCGAGGTGGCCAAGACGACGATGCCAGGTCTTGACAGTTGCCTTGGACTCGTTGGCGATGAATGCATCGAGGTCGTTCAGCGTGGGACCAGGGTCGAAGTTCTGGGGGATTCCGGACATGGGGAGCAAGGCGACGTGAGCATGGTCGGGTGCAGCAGCAGTCCCCTTGAGGACGTAGAGCCCATCGGTCAGAGTTGCTCTGCCGAGGAGGTTGCCATCCCGGTCAGAGATGTTGCATCCCTGCCGGTCGAATGCGACTGCGTGCCCTCTCTCCACAAGAGCGGAGACAGACGTGAGGTTGCCGCGGAGCTCAGGGACATGGTAGACGCGTGAGAAGAGTGCGGGTTGTGTGACAGAGTCCTTGCCTTCAAGGTCGAGGTACATGGAGCCGACACCAGTCGCGAGGATGTAGCGGTCATCTCCAAGCCAGACATGCTTCGGCTTGGCGAGAGCGTGGTATGTTTCGAACTTGGCGTGCTGTGAGAACATATGCGAGGATGCACCGGAGTCGACAATCCAGCGCGAGACGTTGGAGTCATTGGCAGCCTTTATCGCATCAGCGACGTAGATCCAGAGGAGCGGTTCGTCCATGTCGTATGAGGCAGCGAGCTTTGCGCTGAGGTCGGCAGAACCGGTTGGCGCGCCCGCATTCTTCGCCTTGGCCTCGACTTTGGCCTTGAGCTTTCGGCACTCGTCCTTGACATGCCCAGTGTACCCGCAGTGGTCGCACTTCTTCTTTGGCTTGTTGCCGCCGTCCGACTTGCCCTTGCCCTTGCCCTTGGCAGGCTTGTCCTTGGGCTTGTCCGATGAGGATCTGGCCTTCGACGTTCGAGCGAGGAGAGCAGACTGCTTCGCTGAGTTGTTGAGCAGCTTCTCGTGTTCGCAAACGGCTGAGATGACCTTGTCGGTGGTGAGGGCGGTGTCGGAGGACATGAGGATGGTGCGGAGTGTGTCGTAGGATGGAGGGAGCGAGACAACCATGGCGATCACAATGAGCGAGTCGTCAAGGGCTTGACCAAGTGACGAAAGGATGTGCTTCTTGTGGAGCATGGCATCGAGTTGCGGACGGAGGGGGGAATCATCGGAGAGCGTTCCATGGAAGAGCTCACCAATGAGAGACGTGATAGTCTGCTTTCCCTTCCCCTCGTACATCCACCATCTGTTGTAGTAATGATGTATCATGTTACGGCTAAGAGCCTAGAGCGTTTTACATCAGGTTACGGCTAGCTTCCTGATGTATCATGTCGCTCCGGGCCTGTCCGACACAGCCGCCAGCCGCCAGCCCGATTTGGAAGGTCCTCCGCCGGGGGCTCTGCTAGCGCTTTTCCTGCTTACTCTCTCCTCGCTTGCTACCTCTCGGCTCCTCCCCATCAATCCCCGAGCCCCCGGCTTGCCTCCCATCGCTCCCGAGCGCTCAGGCAACCACCGCCATCAAATACAAGCCTCCCAAGGCGTAGTGGCCCGATTTGGAAGCCTCCCGCCTGTCCCAGGGTGGCATACTTGGTTTTTGTTGTTACTCACTCATTTATAGGTCGTTTCCCTTCATTATGGTGGCATTCTGTTCGTGTTTGGGACGCAAATCTGACGCGTATAACGCGTCACCATGAAGGTACGTACTAATAGTTACACAGTGCCCCCTAGGTTCGCCCTAGTAGGCACTGTTTCGTCCGTATCTTCATGAGTTCCTGACGGAATTACACATGGAAGGGCGCGTTCGATTCGTATGATTAATGCGCATCGAACGCGCCCTTTTGCGTGTAATTCCGTCCACGGGTTGCTGAGATATGCACACCCCCTCCTCGAGGAAAAGTGGTATGCATATCTCTGCAACCACTGCATAGATTTGATTCATTCTTTCAGACACCTGTAGGTACTAACTACTGTATTCAGGATATACTATTCGTTTCCTGGCTCTCCTGCATGTTATGGCAGGAGATGCCTATCAGTACTCAATATGGGGTAGCTTCGGTGCCCTATATCTCGTGCGTTTCTCCACCCCCTTCGGCGAAACACATATCCACGGAAAGCCTTGGCCAGGGCTTTCCAACGAGCTATTATATGCCGCAATATGACCGCCGGAACGTTCGGGGTAGGGACCCCTTCCTCCTACCCCCATGTACCATTAATATGTTGATAGTGGCTTCAATTCCCAATGAAATGCCTTCGTTCCTTTTGTATTCTCTTCTGATTATCTCTATATAGCTGTTAAATGAGACCATTCGCTTATCGCACACCAGGATCTTAGTGCAGTTGCTTATCAGTGGTAACAAAACCACCCCCTCTGGACGATTTTTCTGCAATGATATGGTAAAATACAGTATGTACCCTAGTAGTCCTTATATACAGCTAATATATGCAAAAGAAATCAAGAGAATCGGATGAGAACCTGAGAAGATATGGGGGAGAGAATGCTCAGGTAGTACTTGTAGCTATTGTAAGACACCGGAACAACTGCGTCTTAATGCTGTCTTGCGGAGCGTCTTAACCCAGCCACAGCCTGGGGGAGGACAACTTCACAAAGCCATAACTTGGTCAATTCCTAACCGTTTCACTCGATTCTGGGTGCGTTTGAATCGTGTATTTAAGGTGCTTTATTCGCATATACTGATCTGTAGATATATGGAAACATGGTAGAGTGATAGACGTGTTCTGTACTACACTGATAAAGGCCTACTGCCAGACTATATGCTCTGATAAGGATGGCATTAGAGAACACTACATTAGGATCCAATCCAGCCATGAAACAAAGGGAACAATTAAAATAACTGAAGTATTAATGGAGATGTAAGGCATACAAGCAAATTGGGAGGTAGGAGGAAGGGGTCTCTGCCACGGACGTTCCAGTCGTCGGATCGGGGCGCATAATAGCTCGTTGGAAAGCCCTGGCCAAGGGATTTCCGAGGATATGTGTTACGCCATGTGGCGTGAAGAAACGCTCGAGATATGGGGCGTCGAAGTTGCCCCATATCGAGTACTGATAGCCATCTCCTTCTATGGCATGCAGGAGAGCTGTGAAACGAATGGTATACCTTATATACACTAGTAAGTAGCTATAAGTAAGTGAAAAAACGAAGACAATACATGCAGTGGTTGCTGAGATATGTATGCCACCCTCCCTCGAGGAAGGAGTATGCATATCTCGACGTCCACTGAACGGATTTACGCGCGAAAGGGCGCGTTCGATGCGCATTAATCATGCGAATCGAACGCACTATTTTGCGCGTAATTCCATCAGGAATCCACGGAGATATGGACGAAACAATACCCCCCTAGGGCGAACCTAGGGGGCACTGTGGAACTGTTAGTACATACCTTTGTAATGGCGCGTTTAGCGCGTTAGATTCGCGTTTGAAATGCGAAGAGAACGCCACCAAAAGTAAGGGAATCGGCCTAGAAATGGGTGAGTAATAGCAGAAACAAGGTGGCCCACCCCCGGGGCAGGCGGGAGGCTTCCAAATCAGGCCACTATGCCTCGGGAGGTTGATATTTGATGGCGGGGGGTAGCCTGAGAGGTCGGGGCTGATGGGAGGCAGGCCGGGGCATCGGCAATTGATGTGGAGGAGCCGAGAGGGTATAAGCGAGGAGAGAGTAAGCAGGCAAAGCGCTAGCAGAGCCCCCGGCGGAGGACCTTCCAAATCGGGCTGGCCGCTGGCGGCTGTGTCGGACAGGCCCGGAGCGACATGATACATCAGGAAGCTAGCCGTAACCTGATGTAAAACGCTCTAGGCTCTTAGCCGTAACATGATGTATCATTATTACAACAGCAGCTGGTACATCGCTGCAAGCTTCATCCACACCTCCTCCGATGACGTCAAGTACATGCAGGTGGTGAGCGGCTCGTCCTCGAGCGTCAACGTGATCTGTGAGAACGCGAGCTCCTCACGTGAGAGCCAGTCGGAATGCCCAACCGGATCGACACTTTCGTCCGGGAGGGTCTCCTTGCCGCTGATGATGTCCCAGAGTCGGCGCTGCATGAGGATGCGTTGGACTCAAAATTTCCATGTTATGTAGTTCGAGCCATCGTTCTTGAGGGGAGTGACGTCGTACAAGCGATTGGAGAGAGTGGGAACCGCAGCGGCCATTCCAGGAAGGGGGATTGTGTGAGCCATCAAGAACAGAAGCGAGTGTGGCGCCAAAAGGAGCAAATGGAGTTAGTGAGCTGAAAGACGCTTCGGAAGCGTAGTGTTGCATGCAGAGCGAGTCAGTCCTGGGTGCTAGTTTGCAAGCCCAGGGCTCATAACCTGTTGAAAGACGTGGGGCAGTGGCCTAGCGGACATGGGACTCAGTCTGTTGCACAGTAAGTGAACAGCTGAAATATATAAATACCTAGCGGACACGGGACTGTAAAGTACATGTCAGAAGTAGTTCATACGGAATGCTATGGATCTCCTTACCTCAGTCTGTTGCACAGTGAGTGAACAGCTGAGGAAACACGATGAGGGTAAATCAGCGAAAAATGAGTGTCGGTGAGACAAACAAACACAAACAGAGCCGGACCAGCACCTACTATCTAGTACGTCCGCGTCTGATGCAAGTACAACTAACTACTGTATTTCAACAGTCGAGCTTAGTGAAGTACTTGGCCTTCTTCAGTCAATCCATCAGGTCTGACACCAGCGGCAGTAGGTATCGGTTTTTGACCGTGATCTTATTGAGCCGTCGGTAGTCCTGGACTGGACGTAGACTGCCATCCTTCTTTTTGATGAAGAAGAAAGGTGATGACATTGGCAACTTTGACTCCTGAATGTAACCTTGGGCCATGTTCTCCGCGAGGAACTTGTCAAGCTTGGCTTGCTTACTAACCGATAAGGGATACACCCTCGAGTGGAACATTTTCACATTGGGTACCAGTTCGATTGCATGGTCATAGGGTCCGTGTACCGGTAGATGTTCTGATGCCTCTTTGGAAAACACGTCAAGGTATTCATGGTAGTGTTTGGGTACGATTTTCTCAACTGGGTGGATCTCCTTCTTCTGGTACTCCTGTTTGGCGAGCTGTTGTGAATAGGTGTACGCTGCCGATGCAAACAGTTGCGGAGCTCCATAAAGACGTCGACTGTCCTCCCATGCGTCTATGAGAGACTGTTCCATTCCATCCCACCACGGTAAGAACCCAGGTGGCCAAGGCCGTTCCTCCGTACCATCGCCATCCTCAGCCATTGCAGCTGCACATACTCTGCCAACCTTCTTGGCCTTTCTCACCTGTTGAGAACCTTGGTGCGCCATAAGCCGTACCTCCATATCATGTGCTTCAGTCTCAACAGGGTTGGATACTTTCTGGCTAGCCGGGCACATCTCTGGACATTTCAAAAGGTGCAGCGACCCATGCTCCCAGTCTATCTCGGGATTGTGTTCATGCAGCCAGTCTAGTCCAACGATTACGTCCTCATCTCCTATGTTCATGATGACGAAAACCACCTTCTCTCTGTGGTCTCCTACTGCCATGCCCCACACGGCCACCTCTGTGATCATGCCATCGCAGTTCTCCGTACCGTCGATGTTGTACAAAGGAATCGGCTTCGCCAACTTCCTCATTATAACCTTGTTTCACTCTATAAAATGTCTATGTAGGAACTTGGTTGTAGCTCCACTATCGACCATAGCTACAGTGTCCTTGTGCCGCTGCTTGCCGATTAACCATATGGGGATATGAAAGTGTTGTCCATCATGATTGACTTCGTACACAAAAGATGATCTTAGTACTGAGAAACGACTATGGGAACTCGAGCCAGCGCACGCAGCGTTCAGCGCGGCTCGTATCAAAAATGCTCCTCCTTGGTGGCGGTGAGCACAGCAATCTCTTCACCCAGTACCTTGAGTTGTGCTCGCAGTGGGGTTACTTCAAGGGACTCGATTTGGGCTCTGAGCGCTGCCAACTCATTGACTTCCACATCCATAAGGATTGCCATAGAGGTGGGTTACGGGGTAGAGGCGATATGTGTGGGGGGACTCGCTTCCTATCCCAGGAAATAAAAACGGTGGGTGCAAACCCAACACTGTCTGCTCAGCCTCCTCGGCCTATTGCTGTGTCTGAGCCTCAAGGGACACGGGCCCAAGGGTATCCTGTCTTGGCTTCATTTCGCTGCCTTTCTCTAGCCTCCCACGCCGTGAGGCGGACCATTTCTGTCAGCACCGGGGTCTCGGGTTAGGAGCTTTCCACGCACTGTACCACTAAGAGTGGCAAGCCTCGAGTTGAATCAAGACCACGTCCGATGGTGTGACGAGAGCGCGCACTGTGCTAGGCCAACACAGAGGGTCTAAGTGTGTACCGTGCGAGGGGAAAGTGATAAACGTGTGTAAACTCCGGAAAGGTGGGGAAAGAGGGTTGAGTATGCCAGTGCTTGTGAAGAAGTTTAGACCTAATGTTACGACTGAGCGTCGAGTAAAGATCAGGGATATGTACAAGACGAGCAGGGGCGTCGATGAGCGCTTGTGCAGCAAGAGCGGAGCAAGGCTCGACAATCAGGCTGGAAACAAGTAAGTGTATTGGGCGAAGTATACTACAAGTGAAATACATTGGGGCTTACCTGGAGACAAGAGGTCAAAACTGAGGTCTCCAGGTAGCAAGGGACAGGTGCTATATATGTGGAATAACAAAGGGATACGCGAACAATGGGTAACTGTGAGCATGGGAAAATAAGGGATAACAAGGGATCTGGGACAATAGCGACAAAGGGAACAATGGGAGCTATTGTACTAAGATACAAGGGACAGGTTTACAATACAATGGAGAACTGTAGGTACGACATAGGTAGTAAACAGTCCGAATAGAAACCGACTCTAGGTGTAAGTAGATGAAAACGGGGTGTTCGTAACATAGATTTTGTAATTGCACTCTGCATCACTCATCAACTCTGAGTGGAATGCAGTAGGGTGCCATTTGTTATCCTCCCCCTTCTGAGATAGAACTGCCCTGGTTGCAAAGCCGAGGCATTCATTTTAACCCAAGCATTACAGTCTGGGTCATAAATCTGTAGAACTGGACTCTCCATAAATCAATGTTTGAGCTCATCAAAAGCAGTTTGCTCCTCCTTTCCCCATTGTCACTCAGTATTGCCTGTGCGATAATCCAGTGGTTTGCAAACTGTGCTAAAGTCTTTGATAAAGTGTCAATAGAAGTTCACAAAACCATGGCACTTTTGTACATTGGAGGCATTTTAAGGGGTAGGCCACTCTGTGATTCCTTTTACCTTTACTGGGTTCATCTCCACATGGTTCTTTGAAACCAAAACTCTAAGGTATTCAACTTTGGGCTGCTCAAATTTGCACTTCTCTGGCTTGCAGAACAAGACATGTTCTTTCAGCTATTTTAGGACTTCATAGACTAGGGTGTGGTACTCTTTGATACTGTCGGTAAAGATGAGAATGTTGTTGAGGTAGATGGTGACTTTGCCTAGGATAATGTTAGGAACAGACCAGCCACTGAACCAGCTATGCCAAAAGGACGCAATGTCAAGCTTAGGCTTGACACTTGGCTGGTACTATATATGCAGTTCAACCTGCCCCCGAACCCTGTTTGTGACAGATAATAAGGTCCTTAAAGATGTTATTCATGAGCGCAGAGAATGTACTTGGCAAGTTGGCTAACCTAAAGATATGACATTTGTTTTGAATAACCTTTGGTTGGTCATAAAGGCAGCCTTCCATTCATTACCACTCTTAATCTGCACATTGTTGTAACCCCAGTGAATATCGAGCTTAGTGAAGTACTTGGCCTTCTTTAGTCAATCTGCCAGGTCTGACACCAGTGGTAGCAGGTATCGGTTTTTGACTGTAATCTCATTAAGTCATTGGTAGTCCTGTACTGGATGTAGACTGCCATTCTTCTTTTTAATAAAGAAGAAGGGTGATGACATTGGTGACTTTGACTCCCGAATGTAACCTTTGGCCACATTCTCTACAAGGAACTTGTCAAGCTCAGCTTGTTCACTGACAAATAAGGGTGTTATGACTGAGCATTGAGTAAGGATCAGGGATATGCACGAGATGAGCAGGAGTGCCGACAAGCACTTGTGCAGCGAGAGCAGAGCAAAGCTCAACGGTCAGGGCTGGAGACAAGATGTATTGAGTGAAGTATACTACAAATGAAATACAGTAAGGCTTACCTGGAGACAAGAGGTCGAAACTGAGGTCTCCAGGTAGCAAAGTACAGGTCTTATATACATGTATGCAACAATGGAATGAGCAGACAATAGGTAGCTATGGATGCGAGAGAACAAGGGAAGACAATCAATGTAAGTACAATAGTGACAATGGAACAATGGTCATAAGTACAATAGTGACAGTGAGACAATGGAAGCTATTGTACTGAGGGACAAAGGACGGGTTACAATGCAACGGAGGACAATAGGAATGACGTGAGAAGTAAACAGTCCGAAAAAGGAAACTTAGGCGCTGGGTAAACAGCACCGAATGGAAGTGTTCGTAACAGTACCCCCCTCCTAAGGGTCGTGCCTTCACAACTAAGCCTTGTTGAGAGGGCCAGGGGCCGTTGGATGCCTAGAATGGAATTTCTGTACCATTTGCGGTGCATTTGCCAGGTCCGCTGCATCCTCCCAACTGTCGTGCTCTGGGCCCCAACCCTTCCAATGCACGAGGTACTGCAGTTTCTTCCACTGCCCATACTGCTGTAACTCTAGAATGCCTTCCACTTCATACTCCTCCTCTCCTTCTACTTCAATTGCAGGTGGCTCTGGAGGGTGTCGTCCAGAGAGTCGACTCTCCTTGTGTGGTAGTAAGAGCGACATATAGAATACTGGATGGAATGCAAGGTCCTTGGGGAGCCTGAGCTTGTAAGCTAGGTTGCCCACCTTGCGTTTGACTTGGTACGGTCCAGCATACTGGTCCACCAGTTTCCTCGAGACTTCTGGAACACAGAAGTTCCTCATGTCGAGCCACACCTTCTGTCCTTCCTTAAACTCCGGGGCCTCGTAGATGTAGCGATCATAGTGCTCCTTCATCCGTTCGGCCATTAGAGTCAAGGCAGCGGTTGTATCCTCCCTTGCCTGCTGCAACTCCTTCTTGCATTTGTCTGCCATGGGCACTGCCATAGACAACATTAGAATGTAGAACTGGGGTTCAAAGCCATACATCAAGTAGAATGGTGAGTACCCCATTAATGAGTGTTGGTACAAGTTAAAGGCAAACTCTGCAATCGGCAGCCACTTGACCCAGTCATTGCAGCATCAAGAGCAGTACATTCGTAAGTAAGCCTCTATCTCCTGGTTCCATCATTCCGATTGGCCATCTATCTGGGGATGATAGGCAGTTGACATTGTGCTTTCTATACCAAGGCCTTTGAGGATTGCACAGAAGAGCTTGCTTAAGAACTGGGGCCCATGATCAGAAATGATCTTTTGTGGTAGTCCATACAGACAAAGGTGTTCTCGGATGAAGTTGTCTGCAGCTCCTTCTGCATCGATCTCCTTGGTGCATGGAATAAGATGGATCATTTTTCTATGCTGATCAACAATAAGTTGCAGCACATTGAAACCATCTACATCGGGCAGTCCAGTGATGAAGTTACAGGTTACTACCTGGTCTGGGCCATCAGGGATCTCATTGGGCTAGAGAGAACCATGTGATTTGGTGTGTGATGTTTTACCACAGCAGCAAGTGTTGCAAGTGTCCACATAGTCCTTGACAAACTTGCACATACCCGGCTACCAGTAGTTATGAGTAACCAACTCCATTGTCTTAGCCTGTCCCGGGTGTCCTGCCAGTGGTAGGTCGTGGTGGATGTGTACGATCTCAGCATGCAGTGCATTATCTTTGGGGACATAAACTTGGCCATAATAGACAACCAAGCCTTGTTTGGTGTTCCAGTCCACCAAGTCGTTCTGGAGACGTGCTGGTCCAAGACTGTCAAGTTTGCTAAGTGCTTCCACCACCTCCTGCTCACGATCTCCACACTCGTGGATGCATTGAAGCAGTGCCTTGTCTGGGACCACTGACAGGTGCCCTCTCTTGGCTGCCAATACTCAGAAATGTTTGGGTTGCAGCAAGACACATCTGACATTGTCATCTGCATCGTCTCGCTGGTGGTCAGACCTGTGTGACAGTGCATCGGCCCTACCGTTGGAGGTGCCAGGTTTGTGTGAGATGACAAAGTCGAATCATGACAGGTAGAGAGCCCATTGTGCCTGCCTACGGGTGAGGTTCTGTGCAGTATGCCAGTACTCGAGGTTTTTGTGGTCTGACTGGATCTCAAACACACTGGGTAGACCTTCGAGGTAGTGGCGCCAGGCTTGTAAGGCACGGATGATGGCAAGCATCTCCTTGTCGTAGATCTCTTAGTTATGTTCTGCATTGTTCATCAATTTGGAGTAGAAAGCAATGGGGTGCCATTTACCATTCCCCCCTTTCTGAGACAGAACTGCACCCGTTGGGAAGCCTGAAGCATCGACTTCAACACAGGTGTTGTGGTCAGAATCGTACATGCTCAGGACTGGGCTTTTGGTAAAGTGTTGTTTAAGCTCATCAAAGGCAGACTGCTCTTCCTCTCCCCATTGCCATGTGGTGTTTCCCATGAGGCAATCTAAAGGTTTGCAGATGGTACTGAAGTCCTTGATGAACCGCTGATAGAAATTCACAAAACCACAAAATTTCCCTACATCTGAGGCATTCTGAGGGACCGGCCAATCTGCGATACCCTTAACCTTTACAGGGTCCATTTCTATACAGTTCTCCGAAATGAGTATGCCGAGGTATTCAACCTTGGGCTGTTTGAACTTGCACTTCTCTGGCTTGCAGAACAAGTTGTTCTCTTTTAGCCACTTCAGGACCTCACACACCAGAGTGCAGTGCTCCTCCATATTGTTGGTAAAAATGAGGATGTTGTCAAGATAGATAGTGACTTTGTCCAAGACAATGAGGTCCTTGAAGATGTTGTTCATGAGTGCAGAGAACATGCTGGGTGAATTGGCTAGCCCAAAGAACATGACATTTGGTTCAAACAGTCCCCGGTTGGTCACAAATGTGGCCTTCCACTCATCACCAGCTTTGACCCACACATTGTTGTACCCCCAGCAGATGTCAAGCTTCGTAAAGTACTTGGCCTTTTTGAGTCGATCCATTAGGTCTCAAACCAGTGGCAGCAGGTAATGGTTCTTAATGGTAATCTCATTCAGCCGTCGATAGTCCTGGACTGGATGTAGACTGCCATCCTTCTTCTTGACAAAGAAGAATGGTGTGGACATTGGTGACTTCGACTCCTAAATATAGCCCTTGGCCACATTCTCGGCAAGAAACTTGTCAAGCTCAACTTGTTCGCTCAGTGATAGGGGATACGCCCAGGAGTGAAACATTTTTGCATCCAGCACTAGTTCAATTGCATGGTCGTAAGGCCCGTGTTCTGGTAAGTGTTCAGATGCTTCCTTTGAGAACACATGCAAGTACTTGTGGTAGTGCTCTAGTACAATCTCTTCGACAGGGTGAACCTCCTTCTTCTGGCACTCTTGCTCAGCGAGTTGTTGCAAATATGTGTATGTCACTGAAGCAAACAGTTGTGGAGTACCATAAAGGCATTGTCCATTGTCCTATGCATTGAAAAGAGACTCTTCAGTTCCATCCTACCGTGGTAGAAATCCTGGTGGCCATGGCTGTTCCTCGTCTTCTCTATCCTCCTCTGCCATCACGGCTGCATGTATCCTTCCAACCTTCCTGACCTTCCTCACCCATTGAGAACCTTGGCGCGCCATAAGCCGTACCTCCGTATCACGCGCTTTGGTCTCAACAGGTGTGGATGCCTTCAGGTTGGCTGGACACATCTCTGGACATCTTGATAGGCGTAGTGAGCCATGCTTCCAATCTACTTTAGGGTTGTGCTTATGCAGCCAGTCCAGGCCAATGATCACATCCTCCTCTCTGATGTCTGTCACCACAAACACCATCTTCTCCCAGTGGTCTCCAATCTCCATATCCAATACAGCGACCTCACTAATAGTCCCATTGCAGTTCTCTGTACCGTCAATGTTGTATAGAGGAATTGGCCTTACCAACTTCCTCATTGTAACATGATTCTCTACTATGAAACATCTATGTAAGAACTTAGTTGTAGTTCCACTATCTACCATAGCTATAATGTCCTTATGCCACTGCTTGCCGATTAACTATACTGGTATGTCAAAGTGTTGACCATTATGATTTACTTCATACATGAATGATAAACCTAGTACAGAAAACCGACTATTACTACAAGAGCCAGCACATGCAGCATCCAATGCGGCTCTAATCAAAAACCCTCCTTCTTATCTGCCACCATAAGGGCAGCAATTTTCTCCTCCATCACTTTAACCTGCACTCACAGCGTGTTGATCTCCTCGGTCCCGGCCGATGATGATGATGTGGTCTGCGGTTTGTTGGTTCTAGGCTTGGGGCATAGGAACAAACAGTGTCCTTCTTCACTGCAGTTGAAGCAGGCACCTTTGAAGGGCCTCTTACTTGTGCCTGTGGCCACTGCCTTTTTGCCTTTCTTCTTCTATCCAAACTGCTTTGGTCACTCCTCCTCCTGCATGGCCAGGGTCTGATTGATCGACAGGGCCACCTTTTGGATCTTTTTGACATTGTTGATGTCGTGGGCTCCCTGTGTGAAGATGTCCTTGATCTTGTAGGGCAGGCCGGTGCAATAGCGCTCGCACTTGTCGTAGTCGCTGAAGTCCATACGGGCTGCAATGGCATTGAACTTGGTCATGTAATCTTTGACTGTTCTGAGCCTGTGTGAGGTCTTGCACAGCTTGGTGAGTTCTGCAGTGGCCACTTGTTTGTCATTTGCTGCACAGAAGTGTGCCTTAAAATCGGTTTCGAAGGCTGCATAATCTGCCCAGGGCATCATGCCCATAGCAACCTTGACGATGAATGGACCGGCCCATGCAGCGGCTCCCTCCGTTAGCTTGTTGAGAACCGTGACCCAGCAGATTTGCACATTGACATTTTGTGCCGTTAGGGTGGTGTGATAAATCTGGGCCAAGGTGACAAAGCAGAGGCCATCTTGTGCCAATTTTCTATAGTACTCTCGTGGAGCGAGCTGGTTCAGAAGTTTGGAGATATTGAACAGCACAGGGGCAGGGGTGGTCATAGCTGGAGCAACCCTTGGTGTGGGTGATGGTGCCCTACTACAAGACTTCGAGAATGAGGATGAGGATGAGGGTTCTGAGGGGGTGTTGAGGATAATGGTCTCTTGTTCCGACTTTGGCTTGACCACTGGTTTCTCTGGCTCTTCTGACTCTGGTTCCCTTTCAGTCTTTGGGAGTCTAGAGGTCGAAGTGACTGGCGATTGGTCTGACGAGAATGCAATGTGTTGTCAAACAAGTTCTAAAGTGACAGGAAGGAAGATTTCTCCAGCACAAGGGAATCCGGATGGGGTTGCAGTAGGAGTGGGTTTGCGACTCACAGGTCACGAGGGTACATGGGAGGGTGGCCTTGACGTTGGATGCGAGGCCGGTCGAGATGAGGGATTCTTGGCTGCAACAGTGGCTGCTTGTCGAACTGGGGGACAGTCTGGGTCTCTTGGAGCAGGTGGCAGTGGATTAGCAATGTGTGCAAGGATTAACTCTTTCTGGTTGTCAATTGTAGCACGTCGAGGAGCGATGGCTTTGACAACCGCCAGGTTTTCCTTGATAGTAAGGGTTCTATGTGTGCACGGTTGCTGATTGTAGACCTTCCAGTTGTTGTGGTCCTTGTCCCAGTGTTTGTCGTAAACCTCGGCCGGGTGAAATATGTGTGTGAATTTCTAACAGGCCACGATATTCCAAAAGTGAAATTGGTAAGGGGTGGGAAAACTCGCTTCCTGTCCAGGAATCAAACGGCAGGTGCATGATCCAACACTGTCTGCTCAGCCTCCTCGGCCTATTGCTGTGTCTTAACCTCCAGAGACACGAGCCCAGAGGAGTTCTGCCTTGGCTTTGTTTCACCACCTTTCTCTAGCCTCCCATGCTGTGAGGCAGACCACTTCTGTCAGTGCTGGGGTCTCAGGTTAGGAGCTTTCTATGCACTGTACCACTAAAAGTGGCAAGCCTTGAGTTGAATCAAGACCACATCCGATGGTGTGACTAGAGCACGCACTACACTAGGTCAACACAGAGGATCTATGTGTGTACCATACGAGAGGAAAGTGATAAACATGTGTAAACTCTAAGGAAGCAGGATAAGGCTGAACGTAGGTTGACCTGTAGGTAATTGGGAACTAAACCTGTAGGTTTGTCTACTTCTAGAGGCCTGATTGGGATCTGTTTGAATCAGGTCAACTTTGAACCTACAACCTGTAGGTTATAAACCTATAAATCATAGGTCAAATCATTGATTTGATTTAAATAGTAAATACAGAGCTTTTACATCTATATTTGAAGCCTAAAGCTTGCTAAAGGTCTTATCTAACATTATTGATACTAAAACTACACCAATAAATATAAAACAAGACCAAAAAGTGAAAACAAAGCACTTAAACCCCCTTTTTATATGCATTTTGTGGGCCCAAATGCAGTTAACCTATGGGTGATTCAAACCTAAACCTATAAATCAAGGGTGGCTTGTCTAAAATGGCTGATTTATATTCATAGCTGATTTATAATGTAGGTACCTAAACCTACAGGTCATCAACCTACAGGTATTTTTGTAGGTTCAAGCCAGGTCAACCTGTACATAACCTGAACCTACGTTCAGCCTTAAAGTGGGATGTTGCGCTGATGCTCATGTAGGAAGTCTTGACCTAATGTTACGACTGAGCATTGAGTAAGGATCAGGGATATGCACAAAACAAGCAGGAGCGCCAACAAGCACTTGTGCAGTGAGAGCGGAGCAAAGCTCAATAGTCAGGGCTGGAGACAAGATATATTGAGTGAAGCATACTACAAACAAAATACAGCAAGGCTTACCTGGAGATAAGAGGTCAAAACTGAGGTCTCCAGGTAGCAAAGTACAGGTCTTATATACATGTACACAACAATGGAATGAGCGGACAATAGGTAGCTATGGGCACGAGAGAACAAGGGAAGACAATGGACATAAGTACAATAGTAACAATGGAACAATGGTCGTAAGTACAATAGGTTACAATGCAACAGAGGACAATAGGAATGACGTGAGAAGTAAACAGTCCAAAAAAGGAAACTTAGGCGCTGGGTAAACAGCACTGAATGGCAGCATTCGTAACAAAGGGGTACACCCTTGGGTAAAACATTTTCTCATTTTCACATCAGGTACTAGTTCAATTGCATGGTTATAGGGTTTGTGTTTAGGCAAACATTTTGATGCCTCCTTAGAAAACATGTCTAGGTACTTGTGGTAGTGTTTTGATACAATGTTCTCAACCAGATGGACCTCCTTCTTTTGGTACTCTTGTTCAACGAGTTGTTGTGAGTAGGTGTATGTCACTGATGTAAATAGTTGTAGAGTACCGTAAAGGTGTTGACCATCCTCTCATGTGTCTAGAAAAGACTGTTCCATTCTATCCCATTGTGGCAAGAACCCAGGTGGCTAAGGCTGTCCCTTCTGTTCTTTATTATTCTCAGCCATTATGGCCGCACATACTCTGCCAACCTTCTTGGCCTTTCTCACCCATCGAGAACCTTGGCATGCTGTAAGCCATACCTCCGTATTATGTGCTTTGGTTTCAACAGGGTTGGATACCTTCTGGTTAGCCAGGCACATCTCTGGACATTTTTAAAAGGCATAGTAACCCATACTCCCAGTCTATCTCAGGATTGTGTTCACGTAGCCAGTCTAGTCAAATGATTATGTTCTCATCTCCTATGTTTATGACAATGAAAACCACCTTCTCTCTGTGGTCTCTTACTGCCATGTCTAGGGAATAGTAGGGGGTAACCCCAGGGTGTTTGGGCTCTGACCCCTACCCTTACCCCCCAAACCCCTACCCCTCACTGGGGGGTAAGGGGTTGACCAAAGGGTATGACTTTCCGACCTTTACCCTTACCCTTACATACCCTTACCCTCTTAATTTTAGGGGTTTTGAGTAAAACTAGTACTAGATAGGTGAAATATATGTCTTACATAGTGTATACTTGTGTTTTATACTAGTATATATGTAGATTATAGCACATAAAGTGATATTAATGTACATACTTTAATGTACATTTTAACATATTTGCTGTTACCTTCTATGTAGTATTTCAAATATACCCATAGCTATACCCCCGACCCTTGACCGGAGGGTTGGGGGGTCAAAGAAGGTGACCCCTACCCCTACCCTTGCATAGCCTACCCCCAACCCCCAGGGTTTTTTGTACCCTCCGCTATTTCCTAGCCATGTCCAACACAGCAACTTCTGTGATTGTGCCATTGTGGTTCTCCATACCATTGATGTTGTACAAAAGAATCAGTTTTGCCAACTTCCTCATTGTAACCTTGTTCTGCTCTACAAAATTTCTATATAGGAATTTGGTTATAGCTCTACTATTAACTATAGCTACAGTGTTGTTGTGCTGCTGCTTGCCAATTAACCATATAGGGATATAAAAGTGTTGTCCATCATGATTGACTTCATATACAAAAGATGATTCCAGTACTAAAAAACAACTATGGGGACTTGAGCCAGTATATGCAGTGTTCAGTGTGGCTTGTATTAAAAATGCTCCTCCTTAGCAGCAGTAAGTACAGTGATCTCTTTACCCAGTACTTTGAGTTGTACTTACAGTAGGACTACTTTGAAGGACTCAATTTGGCTTTGAGTGCTGCCAACTCATTGGCTTCCACATTTATAAGGATTGCCATAGAGGTGTGTTATAGGGTAGAGGCAATATGTGTAGGGGAACTCACTTCCTATTCCAGAAAATAAAAATGGTGGGTGCAAACCCAACACTGTCTGTTCAGCCTCCTTAGCCTATTGCTGTGTCTGAGCCTCAAGGAACATCAACCTGGAGACAAGAGGTCAAAACTGAGATCTCCAGGTAGCAAGGGACAGGTGCTATATATGTGGAATAACAAAAACATGTAAACAATGGGTAGCTGTAAGCATGGGAAAACAGGGGATAACAAGGGATCTAGAACAATAGTGACAAAGGCGATGGTGGGAGCTATTGTACTAGAATACAAGGAATGTGTTTACAATACAACGGAGAACAATAAGTATGATGTAAGCAGTAAACAGTTCAAACAGAAACTGAATGCAGGTGTAAGTAAGTGAAAATGGGGTGTTTGTAGCATCTTCACTAAGAACTTAGGTAAGGTGAAGTTTATTAAATTTTGTGCACAACTTGGTTTCCACTTTCCACTGGACTTGGGCTTCGGTCCGTAGTACCGGAAAACCTTCTGCACCCTCAGTTACATCAGCAAGAATGCACCTTGCTCAGCAGTGCTTAAAGTGCCTAAGGCTTTCTGATAAGGGTGACAGGAGCTCCCAGCACCTCAGGCTGCTCTGTCTGAGGTCCTGAGAGTGCTGAGACTGCCTTTCCAGGTGCTCAGGGTTATCAAGGAGCTGCCAGCAAGGTGTATTGTTGCTGATGTAAGGAAGGTTTTCTGGATGGTCAGTCTGAACACCTGGCCTTTAGCTGCCCTATAGCCCAATTGGGCAACTATACTGTACGGTTGCCAGCTACGATATACAACTGGTACTGACATACTGTGATCACAACAGTGACCACATGGACTCTTATATGATTCTGTACAATACAGTAGTATATAAGACAGCTCTGTAGAAGCTGAATGGACAAGTCTTTTATCTCCTTCCATCACGTACACTATTGTGTACCGCAAGCCTCAAACATGGTACACCCCACATCCAGGTAAGCCTTATGCGGAGCGTCCGCTAGAGTTGCACCCAGGCGTGGGCTTTGCCCTGGCACCCAGGTTCAACAACTTTTGCTGATGCTTGACTTTGAAGTAAGCTCCTTCTCCAGCACAAGATTTAGGTTAGAGAAGGCCTCAGCCTGTTCTGAACTTTCTACTGCCCAGACCTGTTAGATGCAGTGGTGGGGTGCGACCTCAGATTACGGATGGGTACGAGACAAGTTTAGACAGAATAAACATCTTCCGGATTCCACTATCTTTATCTTGCCGCATCTAAATCGGCATGGTTTCGAACCCCCACGAACGCAGTGATTAGAATTAAGCATGACATCCAACTACGAACCTCTGACAGAAGTGTATGAAATGTGTCATGATTCTAATGGCATGGTAAACGGTGATCTAAGTAGATTTCGCACTCTTGTCATCCTTCTCCCGTCCTCCATTTGCCGCCCCAGCACCGCCGCTACTTCCACGTCGCTCGTCCTCATTGCCTAGAAAGTTCTCCATCACCCTCCCCCATGCAATGATAAGCAGCTTCCTAGGTTCATCCGTCTGGGCCTTCTCCCAAACACGACCCCAGAACTCCCTCTGGGCGCCAGAGTTTACACTCTCGTGGACCAGATCAAAAACACGGCCAGCCGGAGTGAGGGGTCGGGATAGAAAGGCTTTGATTGAAGGTAGAGAGGCGGATTGCAAAGGGAGCGGGAGCAGCAATGACGAGGATCTATGCATGGAATGAGAATAAAATCAGTGATGCCATAAGATAACTGCAGGACGATCGAAAGAGACCCTGTGAGCAGCAATTGGGGCACATAGGACTCCTCCGGCTGACGAGCTCAAAAGCAGACTGAATGGAACGTGAACCACACGTTGCATAATCGGCGTGCGCCCCGCCTAGATGCTCCGAAGACATGTTCCACAGCATGCATACTAGCAGGGTTGGACTCGCATCAGAGTTGCGGTGTACAAACGTCATCACATATGCGGTGCGATGTCTGTTCGTGTAGGCTCCCATTTGGTGAGAGTCAGCATGGGGACAACAGTCTCGGTTATTGCGTATCGCAATTCCGCCTATGCACTCACGCGGACGGAAGATAAGGACGGAGAAAGGACTCACGAAACATCGGGAAATGGGGGCAGATTGCCCAAATCCTCGAAAGGATGAAGGCCTCCCTGAGCTTGTCCGTCGCCTTGTGCCTCCTCAAAGGGCGGTAGACCCCGCGCCCACTCGTCGTTCCTCCTGTCTTTGAGCTTCTGCCACTCGGTTTGGCCCTCGAGGTCCCTGCGCATGAGATCGAGCTTCTCCTGGGCGGCCCAGCGGCTGGAGGACCACCAGAGGTACCAGCCCTCCTGCCAGAACTTGGTGTCCCTCTGCGAGTGTGTGTGCCCCGGGACTAAGGGAGAGTCTGGGTCGCCGGGGTGGTCGTGTTGGTGAAGGTCGTCATCATCGGGACCAACGCCAAACCTGCCGTGGAGTAGCATGGCGAGCCAACCATTATATCGCTGCCCCTCCGGAGGAAGGGGGTGGTTTAACGGCTGAGTTTGGACCTCGTCCTTGGTCTCTACGAGTGGCTGCTTGCGGCCGGGTAGATGGGTGACGGTCTGGGTGCGGTGGTGGGAGAGGATGCGAGAGACTTCGTGGGAGAAGACGCGGCGAAGACAGATGGTCCGGCACCAAGGGTCGCTGCCGTGTATGCGGCCGGAGATGCTTTGGGAGCAGTATGTAAAGCAACGCTCGTCGACTTGTGGTGAATAATGGCCTAAAAGCACGATCGAAGGTCAGGGTTAGGAGAGGGAGACGGAGACGGAGACGGAGACGGAGAGACGGAGACGGACCTTTGGGTGGACGGACAATCTTGAGAGACGGAAGGCGGTCCCACCAAAGCTCGGCACGCGGGGGAGAGTCCTGGGAGGAATATGAAGACGAGCTGGCCGATGGGTGCATGACCGTTGGCCTCGAGCAAGCGAGTGTACGGAAAGTGTAGGCAGAGTATGTGTAAGTCCAGAGTGGCGCACGTAAGGCGCACGTCTCCGGCACCGACGCACCGAGATCGGTCGGAAGATGCCGTCTTATTCAGGCTCCGCTCAAATCCGACAGACATAAGTATACATACGACCGCTCAAAATTGACTTTTGACGGTCAACTGCACTGTCCGAAGAACCGCTATCGCAGCTCACGCACAGAGAGCTCCGCTCTTCTCTTCCAGCTGCGGGGAAAGTCCCCGGAGATGCAGACCTTGTCCTCGTCCCTCTTGGAAAGCTCCCGCCTCCAAGCACGGCGAGTCGGACGACGGACGGCCGGATGCCTTGCTTGTCTCTCTTGCTCGCGCTCAGAGCCTTCTCGCACTGGTCCATTCTGCTGCCGGCGGTGTCCTCTGCGTATGGCGCGAAGATACGAGCGCTGTTGCCTTGTTCGAGCGACCCCACCGTGCACTTGTTGCTCATAGACAAAGTTATGCGGTTGTGGATCTTCCTACCAGGGTTTCCACCAACCGAATGGGGCTTACTCTCCGTCAGTGCACCCCGCTTATTTTTTGCTTCCCGAACGCTTGATCGTTCAGCTTCACGTCGTCGGTCTTGGTTCCAAGGCCATGCCAATATGGTGGATCGTTACGGGGTTTCAGGTATGTCCTTGATTTCTGTACTTCTTATACATGATGTTTGCTTCTTGAATTTCTTCAGGGAGTCATCTCTTCCGCTAGTGGAAGAGCGCATGCTCCACAACTTGACACCCCCTGAATCCTGTTTTCTTGGCCTGTCCTTCCCGTCGCCGCTTTGCTCACGCTTCGTTTCATTCAGGTTCCTCTCCTCCCCCATATATCGCAGCATCAGACTCATTGTACCGAGGTCATAGTCTTCAATTGAATATATTCGTTTTTCACTTTCCCGAACCGGCGTGAGCGTCATCAAAAAACATTGGGCCACTTTTAAACGCCAAGGGAGCCGAGACTACTTCTGGACCCAGGAGCCAATCCTGCCTGCATCCTCAGTCGAAAAATGCGTGGCGAGTGGAAAGGGCCTTTGTTTGTGCTTGAAAAATCATTTGCACCGCATGCTTTCAATCCTTGTAATGTCAAGGTGATCCCTCTAGTACCCGTATGCTAGTGTATCGCTGCCTGAAGTCTTGAGCTGCATCCCAGCGGGACACTTTCATATAGCTAGCAATCAAATAGAGCTGGTTAAATTATCTTTCCGGCCACGCTCCCTTATGACCCCGCCTGGTCAACTACCACCCGGTCAACTAGTCCATGTTGGTGCACACGACTGTAGACGTTACATACAGAGGGCAGGAGCGTCACTGATCATCCCTATGAATATGTACATGATGAGAGTGGGTACGAGAAACGATGAGTAGTAGCAGTAGATCAGATCAATGCCAGACGTCCAAACCAGTCGCTCGTCTAGTCCTTCCTCAGCCTACCACCACTCGCCTGCCTGCTCTACGTCCTCCCTTTTTCCAAGCAAGAGAACCCCGAACTTCGGGCACCTCCTGCCCGACGAGCGCTGCGAACCCCTGAACCCTCTTGTCCGATATCGAGAAGAAAAAGGAAACTGTGGAATCGAGCCCCATACGTTTCCCGAGGGCGAATCTCCGTCAGAGGTCATTAAGAGCATGTTGAGGGTGAGAGCCAAATACGCGCCCGTCGATATGTATACGAGGGCAGATCGTGGAGAATGTGAGATCATGAGGCGTGGACGGGGAAGTCGGGCTCGAGAAGGTGGAACGCGGGGGAACAAGGCCAAAGTTACGAAACGAGAATGTAGGACAGCGGAGAGGGTCGAGCGGGCATCCATCGCAGAGCTCACTCGCTTTCTTGGATAAGAGCGAGGATCATCCTGTTGGATACAAAAAGAGAGCTCAGTATACCGTTGAAGCAATCGACGACGAGACTAAATTGAGCGGGAACAAGGTTCATGCAAGCACAACGTAAAGTGAGGGTAGAGTGCGTTGGATTCGGAGCAGAGGGCTAGACACGCACCGGTAGAGGTAATAGAAGAAACTGAGGAGGTAGAAGCCGAGTTTGATAAAGCTCTCCTTCTTGTGGTTTGGTAGCGTGCGGAAGATTTCTGTCGCGTCGTACATATGGTTCCCGCTCCGTATCCTGTCGTGCCAATAGCGGCGAGGGTTAATGGGACGGAAACCCAAGATAGGATGGGGGATGGATGTAGGGCAAGGGAAGACGTACTTGTTGATGTTGAACGCCAATAGTGGGGCGTTGAGAAGGAACGCTATCCATTGGCCGGAGATTAGAAAGAGGAGGGCGAGGAAGGCGTGTGCGATGTTTTCGGGGAGAACGAACTAGTATTTACGGTGCTTAGAGATCGCCGTCACGCGTGAGTGAAATGTCTGACGTACCTGGTTGAGCTTATTGCAGAGGTCTATTGGGTTGATGTAGTCGCACTCGAGATCAGAGAACATTATGATCTGTAGGTTGAATGGGGCAGGGTGAGAATCAGTTCTACACGCCATTCATTCAATGAAGGTATGATAGGGAACGTACGAAGAAGACCATGGTGAAGAGAAGGCCGGCGGCCATGAGCACGGAGAAGAGGAAGAGCCATCCTGAACACGCCAATGTGGGATATTTGGGTGCGCGAGGGGCCGGAGAGCGTGCAGGAAAGGACCAAGCGCGAGTTGGCGTCGAGAGTGCAAAGGCCGTTTAAAACATAGGCGCGTGCATTGGGGGCGGAGGAAACGGTGAGGACTAGTCAGCGGATGGCGAGCAAAAGTTGGAGGAGCGACGGACCTGTACCACCCATTGTGTCTGTCGAGGGAAGAGGCAAGTACACACAACGAAAGAGAGGAGACGGACGACGGGGAGGACAGGAGACGATGTCGGTGGCAACGTCAGCGCGCGACTCAAGCCTCGGACTCACGCGCCAAACGCTTTCCCCGTGTCCGCCTCCATCCGTCACATGCCGGGTAACATCGCAGCCTGTCACGCTCATCATCACCAGCGCTTAGCAGCACTCAGTGAGCTTTTTTCAGGCTAGATCTCCCCAGTCTCCGAGTCCGTTATCTGCACCTGCAGGCAGCGCCGGAGGTGAGACAATAGCTAACTCTAAACATATAGCGCCTTACCAGCCATACCGTATCATCTCCCGGGTCCTTGTACTCGGATCCTTTACATATGGTCATCAGTCTCCCCCCTCCCTCTACTACCAATCCTCCCAACGTCTCACTGCCCCAAACCTTCGCCCCTTCATTCCGGGCCTGCCACACAGCTCTCGTTTTCTGTGCCAAGGTATGTCACCCGATGCACTCAACTGTGGTACACCTCTCCTCTGACTCAGTCGTACAGCGATGCGACTTCTGAACACCAAGACCGCGGTTCTCCATCAGTTCAACAACCCTGCCGACATCCCTCCCTATGCCATCCTTTCCCATGTCTGGCAAAAAGAAGAGCAAACCCTACAGGACATCTCCGATCCCGCCATCCGCGATGCTGACCGCCCTTGGGCCCACATCTCCCACAAGATCCGAGACTGCTGCGCCTTCGTCGCTCGCGAGGGCTTCGAGTGGATATGGATTGACACTTGCTGTATCGACAAGACCAGCAGCTCCGAGCTTTCCGAGGCTATCAACTCCATGTACGCCTGGTACGCCGCCGCCGACGTCTGCTACGTCTGGCTACATGATGTCGACGACACACACCCCTCCGAGTCTGGACCCGCCTCTTTCTCCCAGAGCGTCTGGTTCACTCGAGGCTGGACCCTCCAGGAACTCCTGGCTCCCCGCTATGCCGTCTTCTTGTCGAAGAACTGGCATACTCTGGGAACGAAGCAGACTCTTGCGCACCGCATCAGCCGGGTCACAGGCATTGACGAAGACGTTCTCTTCAAGGTGGTCGATCTTCACGAGGTCAGCGTGGCCCGGCGCATGTCCTGGGCAGCCCTACGGCGGACGACGCGCGAAGAGGACCGTGCGTACTCCCTCATGGGCGTTTTCGATGTCAATATGCCGACTATCTACGGCGAAGGAAGCAAAGCCTTTCTTCGTCTTCAGATCGAGATACTCAAGCAGTGTCCTGATCAAAGCATTTTTGCCTGGGGGCAGCCCTCTATCGACTATCATGCACTGCTCACCGGCAACTTTTCCTCCAGCACGGTCACCAAGGAGTTGAGAGACTCCACTCTCCGCTCTCTCCTTGCACCCTCTCCTGCCGAGTTCCAACATGCCGGCGGTATCTCTCCCATCTCCCTAGATAATCTCAGCGAGCTCCTCCAACAACCCGACCTAGCCCCACCTGAGTACAGTACTACGGCGTATGGCATGCGTACATCATTTCCTGTTGTCGATATCCCTTCCCTCAGTCGAGATCCTAGCGTCTCGATGGCAATTCTCGCCTGCCAGGATACCGAAGGGAATTTGATTGTTCTGTTTCTCAATCAACGTTGCTTCCTATGGACGCTCCACCCGAAACACCTCGTGTACCGGGTAGGCGCCGACCTTTATCCCAAAGGCCTTCCCTCCCAATCTCCACAATACCACCGACTCGGGCGATTTCACCTAGGTTCTCAGAAAAAACGGTGCTTTCTCGAGAACCTTGCCGTCCATCCCCTCTACATTGAATATAACCCATTCAATGTAAAATCGCCGCCTCCGAGCAACCTGGCCCCTCACAGTCACCGCTCGGGCCGTGCGTCGTACGCGTTCTTCTTCCCTGCCTGGCTGCTTGAATCGGCTGGCGTAACCACTACCGTAGATGACCACCAAGCTCCAGAACATGAGGATGGCATCATGATCGAATTCACGCCTGGTGGACCCTCACAACGGACCATCATCTTTGCTTGCGATCCCCCATTTTCGTCCTCTCCACGTCGCAGGAATAGTGAACCCCAGGGCATCCGCTTGAGCATGTCTTTGCATTGCTCGTGCGAGGACAACCCTTTGCGACACCCCATGTCAATTGCTGTCGACTTGATGGTACCGGAACACGACCCCCGTCCCGGAGATGGCCATGCTTCCTCTGGTAGGCATAGCCGACCCAGGTCGTTGAGCGCAATCCTCAAAGCCAATCACCAGTTTGTTCAGATGATGCTCAATGCGCCTACCGGACCATCATTTAACGAGGATGTACACTCAGACTCGGGACGGTCTTTGGCCCTGGAGGGGCAGGTTGAAGAGGTCTGGCAGTGTGCGAACAATCGCATACACTTGCCCACCATTTCGAATCCCAACATACTGTTGAGCTTCAATAGCGTGCTGGGCAAGGTGTCTATCGGGCTGAAGCGGTGGAACGGCTGTCGCAAGAGCAAGGCGACATATGTCTACATTGTCGAGTTGAAGATCACCGGCTCGTACCAGGTTCGCGATCCTGAGCGGCAGGCATCGATACCGACGTATACGCACGGCGTGATCCCAGAACCAGGGGTCATCGTTTACCCCACTGAGGAGACGTCAGGCTGTCAAATGAGGCAAAACGTACTCGGCCTTAATCGTTATTGTGACAGCAACAATGATCCATCTCTGACAGGTTTGTCCCTGATCCTAATGATCGTTAACCTCCTGCTAACCAAACCGTACAGATGCTTTTGGACCCGTGATTGTTGTAGAAGGTGAAAGATCGCCAGTCGAAGAAGGGAAAGGGAGTGGCGAGAGTGCGATACTATCTCCCTTGTCTCCAACTTGGTCGTCTTCCTTTGAAGAAATCTTGTCACCCTCTCCCCGGCATAGCCGACGACGCTTGAGCCCTAGCCTTGAAGTCCATTCTCCTCACCGTGATGAGTCGTACCTTCAAGGATACTCTCCTCCCTCGTACCATGTTCCAGCCCCTCCTGCAAGCCTAGGCTCGTCTCCGTCCAGCCTATTTTCCCACCACAGAACAAGTTCGCGCCTGGGCCCGGGATACCACATGCCTGAACCTCTCCCATCTCCCTTCCTGTCCCCTCATCCAATAGGCACTCCTCAATTACCAAAGCCCCGTACCCCTCCAAGTCTCACACCGTCTCACTCTCCTCCCATAGACGTCACAGCCCTCCGAGTCTCCTCGGACACGAGGGACCGTTCGCCGTCCCAAACCCCCTTCCTACAACTTTCTCCCCTTCCAGCCTCGTCAGATCTTGCCACCGAACCTCCGGATCGTCTTTTGCCACCATACGCGTCCTCGCACTGGCAAGCTCCGACACGATCACATGGGTACCGTCGTGCATTTATGCCGCTTTGACACCTTGGATTTCTTTTTTCCAAATTGTACATTCGAAGACCTTCGCTACCTATTTGCTCATCACGTGCACGTACTATGGCCGTGAAATCTGAAGTTGTTCGACCTCGAACGATGATCATAACATGACCGTAAGCTCTATATAGTGCAACCTAGAGCTTTTCCAGAGGACTCCGAGTCAATCTCCGGCGCGTCTGCGTGAAACCAACTTTGGTCGGAACCAAAAGAACTGAAGTGGGGATCTTATGTCACTTGGACGCATTTGAGAGAGAGACAACAGTCAATGACCTGCCACCCCGTCTACTGGATGGGTTTTTCCCACGGGCCGTACCCACTCGCGCCTTGCAATCGCAGAAAAGAGGGTGGGGTTTAAGAGGGTTTAAAACGAGTGGGTACGAGACAACTCGTTCAAGTTGATTCAGGGAACTCGGCACGGAGCGTGGGATTCTGTGAGACGGGGATGATCGGGACTAAATAATTTACTAGTAAATATCCTGGGGCCCGGGAGTCCGGAAGGCGCTCAGTGATTTTGGCCTTGAAAGCCCGCCAAAGTCCGGACAAAATGGCCCAGAATCGGGGTGGAGGGCGGTTGAGAGTCAGGACATGAGGAGGTCCGGAACCCCCTGTTTCCCCAGAGGCATGAGGCGTGCGGCGGAATCAGAGCGAGACGGAGACACGGACTGTGGCAATGCGATGATGACTCGATGAGATAAACTTTCGGCGCTTCGTTTACTCATTTTGGGGATGTCTCAAGCCAATAGGCGCTCTAGGAGTACTTCCAAATTCGTCCACTCCTCTCACCGAATTTGTTGCCACCATGCTTGACTCCCGGACTTGATCGTTGTACGAGTCAATGAGTTGGAGGAGGTAAGTGGTGCCTGACAGAAACAAATCAGACGATGCCGTAATCATTCATTCGAGCTATGCTTCAAGGGACACGCGTCTGGGATTTCAAATGTAGCTGACAGCCGACCAGCGTTGGTCATACATGGACTTGGTTTTTGGACAAATTCAGGCGTATAATGCCGCGGTCGATTCGTCCTGGTCGGTCTCCAGTCCTCCGCGTCTTTGGGACGGCGATCCTCCAATCGATTATCCAGGCAGGCATCTCCCTCCCGCACTGTGATCATCGTTTCCTCTTACATCTGGCCCCATTCCTTCTTGCTCGACTTCCCATCTTAGATGTCGGACTTGGTCACCGTCGACGATCTCGAGTTCGACAAGATCCACTACATCAGTGTGGATGACAACAACTTCTGGGACAGTTACCGTCCACCAAATGACCCGAATGTTTGGGAAGGCGAGGTGCGAGAAGTGGTGAATGCAGGTCCGTCGGCACTATTCACGTTCACTGGTGCGTACGCCCAACTTTTTTGTGCCGAGCTTGCCTGAATCCAGCACGTTGTTGCCTGCTTTCAGGCTCGCAGGTGTCAGTTTTTGGACGAGTCGAGCCTGCGAGAAACGGTTCTCAGCAGCCTCTTTCGCTTTACAGCGTCGGGTCGCAAAATCTCCAAGCCTTCGTTGCCCCGGACGTCACCGCGGTGCAAGATAACGTTGTCTTCTTCAATTCGAGCATCATGCCGTACGACCAGTACACGCTCATCATTAATGTCTCCCGTGCGAGTACCAATGCGCCGTATTTCCTTGATTACATTCGCTTCAACACAACAAATCCAAACACTGGTGTTTCTTCATCGAACTCGACCTCGAGTACTATTTCGACATCAAGCACAACTATCAGCGTATCTGTGTCTGGGTCATCATCAATGAAGTCGACTTCTGCACCGGTCGGAGCCATTGTGGGAGGAGTTATCGGAGGGGTTGCTGTGATTGCAGCGACAATACTTGCATCCTTCTGCTATCGTCTCCGAAAGCGAAGATCACAGACGTATGTCGGCCAATCGATTGAAGGCAAACGCGGTGCGTCGTCTTTTGAGCTTGTCAACGTACGCATCAGCTTCTCATATCTACCCACCCCCAGCCTCTCCCACCCGCATCACCCCCTACGTTGTGCCTTCGATCGCAGGATCGCAGAGTCGCTTTGAAGATAGCCGCTCGTCCCCAAACGGTCCAGGACATCTTGCATCTTTCTCTATAGCGCAGTACGGCAGCACTCACTCTTTCGGGTATGGTACCGGTGTGCCAACCGGTAAACGCAATAAAGCTGCGCTCGCTTGTGCCTACGACCAAGTCCCGCTTACTGCGGGACCTGGGTCTATACACCGAAGCGGGTCCGCACACCAATCCGGCTCGACGGCACATAGCGTCAACGGCTCCGGAACGGACTCTACCTCCGGTGCCCATCCAGACGTGTCGTCACTTACGCCCCCCGCCCATACCCCATCCCCACATTCCACTGTCCACGACCTCCCTAATATCGTAAACACATCGCGAAATTCCAAGACGCGTGCAACTCGCTCGGAAAGGACAGGTGGCCTCAACGGGGCCCCTTCCACCTCTCATTCTCCGTCGCCTGCACAACAGGATTCGGGGATGCGGTTCCAACCCGGAGTGACGCCATCTGATGTTGCGCCGGTTCTGGCTCCGGGCGCGCCAGGACCGATACGAAGTGCGGCTACGCGGTCGGAGGTAGCAAGGGCGGATATCCCTCCGGCGTACACGCCAGATTAGGCCTATACCGAAGGGCACACAACTTACAAGGGAACGCAGAATGCACGGCGTGCAGCCCAACATTCCGTGGGGCTCGACATGTTCGTGGAATGCTCGTGGAGTCCTTTGTGGCATGCACAAAGAGCCAAGCGCGCTTGAGTGCCCTGCCATGCAAGACACCAAGGCAATTCCGCGAACATGTCGCGACCAGCGGCATGAGTCTCAGGGTGCACGCTGTGATGCTGACGATGAGGCGGCGTGTATTGACGGTGATGATGTCTTCGACGACGACTAGTCTGGATTGGATCCCCTGCCGGTTACATTACTTTGGAAATGGGAACTCTATGTAACGGAATTGCAGTATTTATAATGGACATATACCCTCGCGACTGACTGTTTTTGAGTCTTGACCACAAGTTGTTAAAGTATGCCTGAGCCCTGTCCTTGTTATTTGTCACAGCCGACCTTTGTGCGTTGGCGCTATAGTGTAGTGGTTATCACTTGGGATTCTGATGAGAGTTCCCAAAACCCAGGTTCGAGCCCTGGTAGCGCCTTATGGCAGCATTGCATGTCTCTTTGTTGTTTTTGAAGTAGACGGGTGGGCGGTAGCGACGCGCGAGGCTGGGCGAGGCTGCTTGAGGACCTGGCCATGCCGTCCGCACTGCGCCAGGAGCAAGGTCCATGTGGGTGCTTGTTCTCGTGCTTGTTCTCGTTCATGTGGTCTTCCACTAAAGCCACAGGGCATGATTGATCTGATCGACGCACAGCTCTAGGTAACTATCTTATAAGTATTTTACCGACGACCGTCTCTCGAGCTCCGTCACCATCCTTGGCTATAGGCTGTTATAGGCCTCAGTGCCTCATCGATATCCTCCAGCTGTCGCGCTCCCTCTCTTGTTGCCCTCTCTTGTTGCCCCCAGCACCCTCAAGGCTATGACCTATTACCTCTGCGTCGACTGCGGCGGATCCAAGACCGCTGCAGCAATCGCGGACGCCGATGGTACCATCGTCGCCCGCGCGGCTGGTGGTCCATCCAACTTCGCCTACCTCGGTCTCCCCAACTTCATGGAGACCGTCGCCTCGACGATCTCGTCTGCCCTCCAGTCCTTCCTCCCAGCTTCCGAACAGCGCACCCCCCTCCTTCCCGCGGACAAACCCTTCTTCGCTTCCGCTTGGTTTGGTGTATCGGGCGTTGATAGCGCCGCCGCGATCGCGCGACTTATACCCCCGCTCACTGCGCTCCTCGGCGTCGAGCCAGTCGTCGCCAACGATACCCACCTCCTCGCTTCGCCCCTCGGCATGTACAGCGACGTCACCGCGGCGATCGGATGTGTCTCCGGGACGGGTGGAATTGTCGTCAGCTTTCAACAGGCGCAGGGCGCAGGTCTCGAGGAGCTCGGTCGCGTCGGAGGCTGGGGCTGGATCCTCGGAGACGAGGGCGGTGGATTCCACGTCGGGCGCGAGGCGATCCGGCAGATTCTCTGGGACGCGGATTGCGCCTCGGTCGTCGCTCCCGAGAAGCGCGACACGCGTAGCACTCTCAAAGACCGCGTCCTCCAACACTTCGGTGTCGACGACGTCTTCGAGCTTTTGACCGTCATCCACTGGCCGGATCCCCACCCCTCGCCGTCGGGCGCGCCCGAGTCGTCGGAGAAGGACGCACCTTCATACACCAAGATCGTGCGCGAGAAGCGCTTATCTTCCCTTGCCCCTTTGGTCTTTGCCGCCGCATTTGAGGACCAGGACGCGCTCGCCCTTCGGGTCCTTGCCCGTACCACCCGAGAACTCGTCGACCAGATGTGCGTTCTCTTGCGGCCGGAGAACGATGATGGGATGGAGTACCCCGCGAGGAAAGTCAAGGCGAGCGAAACGATCCTCTGCTTTGGAGGGAGCTTGGTCGGGGTGGAAGCCTATCGGAAGATGATATTTGCGGAGCTGGAGAAGCGCGGGCACGTCATGAAGAGGTGGACGTTTGTGGAGGATGCCGCCGGAACTGGTGCAAAGGCTCTTGCCGCTGTACTCACTGGCAAGACGTCGTCATGACCATTGCCGTAGTACACAGAAGAAAGAAGGTCGCTTGTATACACTCGCACCATCTAGGGACTTCGTCGTTGATTGTAGGTCAACCACAAGGTGCTATTGTACCCCCATTTAGAACGTCCATGTTCCCTATACGATTCGAGTCAAAGCGCTATATCATAACGTCCGCGGTGGTATGCGCGTCCAAAGACTACGTGCATTATTTAAGGTGGCCCTGCACTCTGCACGCCGCACTCCACCGTCTGTATCGGTGGCTGAGGAGCACGAAGTAATGATAGCACTGTCTCGAGCATCCCTTCCAACCGGTCCAACTTGGACTCTACGGCCCCAAACCGGTCCTCCATCCTCGTCAACCGCCCTCCCAGGGCGATCAACTGTGATTCGGTGTTACTTTCAAGGTGGGACTTATTGCTCGCTTCCCAACCTGAGTCGTCACGGTCTTCATCATCCATCTCATCATCCTCGTAGGAGAAGTCGTCATAGAGCTCCCGGTCTTCCCGATCCTCATAAATTCGCGTAAGCGTATGTGTACTTCTGTGGTCTCCGGCCGTGATCCCACCCTTCTCGTCACAAGCGAGGCAGACGAAAGGTCTACTACCTATGAATGCATGAATTAAATTAGAGGGTACTGCGTCCCACTCATAGTCGTTCGAACACACCTGGACAGTCGATACACAACCAACAAGGCATTTTGACCTCGTCGTTGCAACCGACGCAGTAACATTTTGAATCCACTATGGGCTGGATAGCATTGCCGGCGACATCTGGTAGAGAATTCACGCTGACGACCTCGCCTTCCACAACGGTGGTATCGGAAGGGGAGTCTGAGTGTGGGGAGAGCGCGGCGTCGACGGGATGTGACCCAAACTTTTTCTGCCTGGTGGACTCGTCTGCCTGGGATCCTCCGTCGTCTTGGAAAGTATGTCGGGCTTCTTCGTGAACCGGGGGGACTGGGAGAGTGTCGAGCACATTCAAAGATACTGCCGCGTCCGACATGGGCTCGCCGTGCTCCGGCTGGACCTCCTCCGATATCTCGCTGATCGTCGACAGACGATGGGGGGAGAAGGGTTCAGCAACTGGTGGATCGTACCGTAACCCTCCTAGCCTTGCCACAGCGTCAGTAATCGTGTTAATGATGTGTAATCTCTTGTTTTCCACTTCGTCTGGATCTTCTCCCATAGACCACCCATGTATGCGGGTCTTCACGATGCGATGGATGCGCCCGCCAGTTCGTAGATGGTCACGAAGGCAGTTCGGATTGTCGATGCAGAAAGCAGCGGTGAGCACGTACCCATTTTCAGGCGGGCAGGATAGACAACGCAACATAGGTACGGCTGCCTTCATCAGCAACCCACACGTGCGGCCGGACACGCCACCTGAGCAAGGCGGAAGGATCCACAGGAACTTCTGGGGTTCCAAGGCAGCATATGTACCATAATGGATCTCCGCCCATGTAGAGCGATGGGTCAGCCGTTGCAACTCTTCTAAGTTTTCCGGGTGGAGCGGCGATTGTAGGGAGTGCAAATACGTGAGAGAGGCGAACCGACGACGTTTGTCGCGGTTGGCTTTGATGCGCGCCCAAGTGATGGTACGCCGCCGGACTTGGAAGAGGACCGCGGAGGTCGCAAAGAGCCACAATGCCTTGGGCCTGTTGGTGTCGAGGAGTTTGGGGGAAGGGTAGAAGGCCATAAGTTCCAAAGGAATGTCCTTCTTCATCACGACGCTACATCTCCCGGGACTTGAACAATCTGGAACGATGTCCTGGTATCCTACCAAAGTCTTGCCGTCCTGAGACAACGTCATTCGGAGATATTCAGTCTGGAGAGATGCCGTGTTGAATGTCGTGGTGAAGGAGAACATCGGATCGCCAGGTGGGGTTGAATTGCACTCTCCGACGACAATCGCGCGAGTGCACATCCAGGAGAAGTACAATTTTGGCGAAGCGATGACCTGATTATTATTGGCGGCGGTGGGATGGAAATGAAGGTTGAGCAGTGGCGTTCCGAAACCGTCGTCTACGGGGTCAAGCACACCTGACCAACGCCCGAGGCTAACATCCTGGTCAGAAAGATCTACGCCTGCTTTGAATGGAGTGAAACATACATTGGCTTCAGAGAATCATCAACATCCCCTCCGATTTCGTCATCATGGACATCGTCCTCGTTGACAGGGTAGAAATCCTCTTGATGGGTGGGATACTTGAGAATGCTCGCGCTAGGGCGTTCCTCGTTGGGTTTGTATGTATCGTCTTCATTGTCGCTCCTCGCATTCGACTCTGGCATGGGCCTGTAACCAGGAGACAACTGGAGTCACAGTGAGATCGAGTCGCTTTTCATCGCGAATAGGACCATCCTCACCATGCCATAGGCGAAATCGCGAAGCTCCTGGGAAACCGTGAGACGTCGCTGGTCGAACAATTCTAAGAGTGCACAGTTTAAGGCTAGGCGAGAGAGTCAAATAACATTTGACTCACCAGAGAGCTCCTGCCGGCGTAGATTAAATGCATCGTCAACAATGTTGATGGACTCTTGTGCGTCGATCAGCTCGTCCATGTGGAGGACGTGTGTTCGCCCCAGCTTCATGATGTCGTAGTGGCGACATAGGAGTAAGTGCAATAAGGGGAAGACGTTCTACAATAAATGCAAGAGACGTCAGGACATCACCACATCACCGTCACAATTAGAGACGCATACGAACCCTTTCCAGACCCCTCCGGCCATTAAGGAGTGCGAGCGTGTCCAAAGCATCGATCTGATACTTCATGGTATCCAAGCCTTTCTGCAACCGTGCTTCGTTCTGATTCATGTACGCCCGAAATCGAGGCAAGAGAAAAAGTCGCTCTGTATCCCCTTGGAATGCCTGAACTATGTTCGCGACAAGGTTGCGGGTGAGATCCAGGTAGCCGCGAATCTTGACCTTGTTAGGAGGGCGGACGGTCTCGAGAAGCGTCAACATGGAGTCCAACGTGGATAGGATTTTGCGACGGTATGCAGTCATGGACACTTGCCAGCCTACGGACCATGAAATTAGGGCATTTGCTCACGGAAGACTGGTCGTGCACGTACCGACAGCCCAGTAAGCCATCCAGTGCAAAAGACTGCGACGGTGTTAGGCATTGGAATCAAGGAAAATGGTCGCGACGTACCTCCAGCCCTTTGGCCGAGAAGTTGTGAATTGGTTCACCTCCTGGATGGTGACGTATCCGGACGTATCCTCGTCCAAGGCCTCAATGATTGGTTGAACGTGCATGAGATCGATGTATTCCAGCGTCCAGGCGTCGTCCTCGTCGACGCTTCGACGCCCTCATGCTGAGTTCCATCGACTTGGAAGGTGTGCTCCTGATCATCTCGCTTTTGAAGGTAATAATCATGAATTGCAAGGACAAGGTGTCGTGCTTTCACGATGCCACGCCATCGCTTCATACGGCACAGTCGTCAACTTTTAAATGGCAAGGATGTGCAGAACCTACTTACCATATCCTTCCAGATCTCATATAGATCCTATAACATTAAGACATGTGAGTGGGTGGTATGATAACGGATGAGTTGCAAGAACATACCGGGTCAAGGATCCTCTCATGAGGCCCAGCCAACACCGAGCTAATGACCCTATCCCCCTCGTGCACGACGAACCGCTTCATCTCCTCCGCCAACTCTCTCGTCTGCATCTCAAACTTCCTCTCGAACGCTTCCAGGTTCTTCTTGATCTCTGTAGACGGCGCTTGTATCAGCTCCTGCTGCAACACCGCGATCTCCTGTTCGCGAGAAAACTCTGCCAAGTCCCCGTAGTCCCCCACACGCAAAGGACTCGGACTTCGTCCGCTGTCGTAACCACGTGCCGGCGCAGTCGCATATGGAGTTGGCATGTAGAAGGATTTGGAGCCGCTGGCGCGTTGGCTCTCAGCAGCCGTGTGGGACCTCGTCCTTCTGCGTGAACGTTGGGTCTCCGCCGAGCGAGAGTAATCGAAGCCGGAGTGGGACCGCGTGCGACTGGAACCTGCCATTCCCACTACGCTAGAAGTGCGGACTGGGACCCGATGGAAGGGCTGAGCCCTGTCGCCGATGACCAAGTCGGGGATCTGTTCGAAGGAGCGTTCGCGTTCGATGAGGGTTTGGAGGACGTCTGGGCGCTGGGAGGCGGCATCTGGTCCGCCCGCTTGTTGGACCAGGGTGTTGAGGGTACGCTGAGACGGTGGGACGCAACGCTCGAAGAACTTCAAAATTGACTCCATCCTAGTTTGTCGTGAGTCGAGACGAGAGAATTCAGAGGCGGTTACTACAGTTACCTCGTCATGATGGTATCAAGCTTGTCATTGGCGCGGTCAATAGCCATGCCTGTGTGGATGGCGACAGCGAAGTTGAACTCCGCCTTGTGGTCCACAAAAAGCTGGATGAATCCCTTGAGCGTGTCGTCCCATATCGGCCCCTTTAAGACCTTGATAAGAAGTCGCTTCTTCGAGTACGTGTCGCAGACGTTCGCGCACTCCTTGATATCGTTCGCGGTGCGCTTGATTAGATCCACGAGCCGCGCGCCGATGGTTATGCCATCTCTTGCAACATGGTTCGCGCGTACACTCTGCAATCTAGATGACACATTAGTCCGCGGCAAACGTTGGAAGAAGAGGCCATACTGGAGGAGGACGGACATCATGTTCCTCATCTCTAGGAACAAGAGATTGACTTTCTTGTCATTATCCCTTCGCTTGATCTCGAGCTCAATCACGACCTTGAACGCTCCAACAGCAACTGTTCGCAGATCTCCCGTGAGTCACAAGGGCATGATATGGGTTTAAAGCTCGAACATACTCGCAACGAATGGGTGAATTTGTGCGACGGCCTCGAGCGCTTTCACAAGCGGAGGCAAGCTGTCCACGAGCGAGTTGACGCCATCGAGCAGAAGGTTGACTGCGTCGTCCTTGGATACGGTATCGACGGCTTTTGCGGCCCCTTCGAGGTCGAGACCGGTTTTCTTATCCTTGTCCTCTGCCTTCCGCGTCTTCGAGTTCAGGGCGCTAGCCATGTCGAGTGCACGTTTCGCGTCGTGGACTTCGGAAGCGATCATGCCACCCGCTGAGCCACTGGACGATCCTGTCTTGGGATTGTCTGGGGCCATAGGTAACGTGCTTTAAGTTAGGTGTGCTTTCGATGGAGAGATCAACACGTCGCGGGAAAGACCACGACGGCGAGGAGGCCTGGGGCGGAGAGTGATAGGAACTGTAAATCAATGAGGACGTGTAGATGTAAGGGGGATAGTTATATGCACCTGCCACCTGAGGCCCCAATTACAGCATAAATTGGCATTTGAATTTTGGATCCGCCTCCACGGTGAGACCAGAAGAGAGGCCTCGTGGTGGTGAGCCTTGAAGCTTGAATGGGGCCCGCATTGCAAATCGATGATTGCAAGTACACAGCTTGTGGACAGATAAATAATAGAACGTACCGCCTTCGGAACGCCCTCTAATGCACAGGACAGCAACATTTGGCAGTAGTAGTAGTACAGTACTGTACGTAGTAAAGCTTCTTGAACGTGGTAGTGAATTTACTCCAAGTAATTAGTAAGTACTTAGTCCTGCCAGTCACAGTGGCCGTTGGGGCCCGTTGCAACTGGGTTGGACTCGGAATTTGCACAGCCGCGCAACAAATATTAATAATAACATCGCCTGCAGCCACCGGCGTCAAATCAAATCCAGCCCAAATATATTCTGCACAACCATCACACTTTTTAAACGTGCTTGACCCAAACGACAGACTTCGCGGTGCACGCAAAAGATTGTGAGGCGTTCATTCGCAGAAAAACTACTATACGTGCACGCCAATACGTTTTCGACAACCTGGACAGAGGAGACGCGAGGCTCGGAGGATATGATATACGCGTGGACGGTTCAATACTTAGACTACGGATACTGGTACGGTTAACACGAGGGACTACTATGAGCGGACAGGACAGTGTACGAGAACAGGCGAGCCAGTATAAGACAATGCATGAGCGTGAGTGTGGAGTGCGATAAGCATACGAGGGCGTCGACGAGAAGGGAAAAAAAAAACCGAGCAGATATGACGGAGGGGTGGTGTAGACGTGAACAACAAGAGTCAAGAGCCGGAGTCGAGTCTGTTATACGTAGCAAGGGGAGAATATACACGAAGCATCAACGTCCCTCGCCGTCTAACGGGGCGGGGTTGCATGCGCGCGTGGGCGGTGAACGGTCACCGGTCGACATCCATCTTGCTCGCGTTGTCCCTTCCGCGGCGTCCCCTCCCTCGTCCCCGCCCACGACCACGACCTGCGGGCTTCTGAGTGTACTCCTTGGGATCCGCCCCTGGAGGTGCGACCAAGACGTGCGCCCTGGAGTCGGTGGCGAGGATCTCGTCCGACCGTAGCTTACTGCATTGGGGGGAAGGACCTCGGTCAGCATACGACTCTTGGAGCGTGCAGTCGGAGAGCATATAAGACGTTGCTACTCACGAGCCAGAGGTTGCGTCGTCGCTCATGAGGACATCCACGCTACCCTCTACGAGGGCCGCGCCAATGCGCCCCGAAAGAGTGGCGTTTACTCCACCGATAATCTTGACCTCCAGCGTCCGCCCGTCGGCAGGCTGGCCGTGGAACTTGGCAATGGCTGCCTGCGCGTCTTTCTCGTGCTTGTACGTGAGGCGGACGACAGGTTCGGGGGTACTCGAGTGGAGGACGGCAGAGGTTATTGGACCACATCTCTTGAAGATTGCCTACGAGCGGGTAGGGAATAGCTTAAGGGGTATTCAGGTGTAGAGAGTGATAGGGGGCTGTACCTCGACGTCCGCAGCACTTGTGCCGCGGACCAAGCCCGAGACTTGGACGACGTTCCCCCTGGAACTCGCGCCCTTGATGGACAGGGCGCTCTTGTCGCCAACGGCGTCTCTGAGAGCCTTGTCTGCGATGCCAAAGTTCATCTTGGGAGCGGACTGAGGGGCATTGGAGAGACGGGCGGAGAGGGAATTGGACTTGTTGTACATGTCGTGCTCCCAGGTGCCGTTGATGTCGCCCTTTGGCGGGCGTTGATTGCGGTCCTATTGGTGAAGAGATGCATGGAGCGCAAGGAAGGACGGATTATGAGGAATGGTGAGATGGGAGAAGAATGGGGAGAGCCGGGGGGGGGCGCACGTATGGACCGGATGCTGCAGCACGATGCGACTTTGAGCGGACAGGGCCAACGGCAGCGTCACCGTTCGTCTGCGCGAGACTGATGCGCTCGAGAAGTGACGCCATGGACAAAGAGCAGACAAAGACGGAGGCAGAGACCGACGAACGGGCGGCGGGGGCAGAGGCGGAGGCGGAGGCAGAGACAGAGACAGAGACAGAGACGGCGGTGAACAGAACAACTTCCAAGCTTCCGCTGCAGCCACCGCACCTCTGTTTGTCCCTATTGACTCCACGTGCTATCAGACGCCCACAGCCACTCAGCCCCAGTATGTACAGTAGTGCGTACATGTACGGTACACGTCTACTAACGACTCCGATTGATTCTCCCCATGTGCTAGATGGAATAGAACTAATTACAGTGTTTAAGCGCCAGATGGAATTTTTCGGCCAGATGGAACGACAGTGTCCTCTACAGCGTGTTGCCCCGTGCCCTTTGCGCTTGAATCGCGTTCAAGACAGTTATGCCCAACCTTAGAATTGCAGGTAGACTGATGCCGTGACATATCCGTGTTCTACTACAAAGACAAAATTATGTCATTTGTGGAAGTTGAAAGGCTTGAATATTTTCAGGAGAATCCCATTTGTGCTATACAGTTCCAATAATAGTGAAACTACCCCTGTACCTGATCCTCAGCGGTATTTTCGGGGGATGCAGAGTCTGTCATCTGGATGCGCGGCGAAAGTCGCAGTTTGCGAGGCCTCAACAGACCACGTGATTCAAGGTATGCTTGGTGCGCGCGCATCGAATGTCTTCCGCGACCAACTTTCACCACAGGTCGCTATGCGTGTTCTCTTGGTGGACTATATTACTGCTCCCTGAAAACCAAAATATATTGATTCATCATGTACCGGCATCTTCTGAGATGGCACTCGTTCTGGCTAGTCACGGTGGTCACGGTCACCTAATTTGGAATTGACAAAGTGAACAACATACAATAGAGGAATAAAAAACTGTTAAAGCTCACACTATGACTGCAGAAATTGTAAGTTTCTGCAAAGTCTGCAGATGATCGGGGAAAGCTCGCCGCAGTGGTTTGTCCACAATCGCGGCTCCCGCCAGGCGAAACGTCACATGTGACTCGTTTCACCTGGCCGAAAACGTGACAAAACGTGCTATCGAAAAATATCCCTTTGCTGCTCTGCACGCGCGATGCACGATCTAGCTTCCAACATCAAACTGAATACTATATAGTGTCCTATGGAAGCGCCACACTTGCGGCCCATCGCCCCTCCTGGGTAACAGGTTACACGGCGTGCAAAATCGCTGTTCCATCTGGCCGGTAAACACTGTACTGATTTTCCCTCAAGAATGACTTCCAAAACATACTCGACGCGAATGCTTCGCTTGACCCAGGACATTCGAGCTTGAACAGGCCTTTGCCAGGCCACAACTTCTCCCAAGATCTAGAACTCGAGCAAACCCCTTCTGCTCGGTGTCCGCGCACCCGCCCCGAGAACCAACCCAAAACCCGGCCCCGCACAACCAAGCAAGTATCCCCGAAAATTATTCATTACTAAACAGTTCGTTACACATTGATAGTCATCGTGAAGTTCCCCTCTAGGCAATGATCACGTTGGGTCCGTCATCGTCAATCGTCATCTCAGTCCGTCGTCGACACTCGTCTCGGGGAGGACCTGCGCCGCCGCCGACCGTCGCTGCGCCAGTAGGGGAACCCCATCGACTCTCAGGAGCGAGCGGCTCACTGGAACGCCGTGCCCTTGGCCGCGCGGATCCAGTCGGCGTTTCCGCTCGGGAACTGGAACGCCATGATACCGCCCTTCCAGCCCGCCGCCGCCGCCTGGTTGATGCACGTCCCAAGCGTCGCGGGGTCGATGAAGCCGTTCGTGGCGTCGGCAGCACCGCCCGGCTTGCCGATCACGAGCTTGTTGAGGTCGAACCCGTTCTTCGGGATCTCGAGGAGTGCGGAGCCCGTGAACGGCGCCCCAGCCGTGGTGATGAGACCCGCGCAGTCGGCGTAGAGGTTCTGGTTGTAGAACTGGATGTTGTACTGTGAACACATACACGTGAGTGCCGTCGTCTCAAGATGGACTATGCAGAACATGGGAGACTCACAAAGTCGATCAGAGCACCGACGTTCTTGTTGATCGTCACGTACGCGCCACCAGCGAACTGAGCGTTAGGTGCGAGCCACGGCGCGAGCGGCGCGTGCGAGAGGATGAACTGGCCCTGAGGAAGGGTCTTGCGGAGGGTCGTGGTGAAGGTGGACACCCAGGTCTCAGCAGCACCGTCGCCCTTGTTCATCGCGTCCAGGTCCTCGTAATCGACGTCGATGCCGTCCAGTTGGTTCGTGAGGACGAACTGCGAGAACGTGGTGGCCGTGCCAACAGGGTCGGCGCCCTGCGTGGTGGGCTTGTCCGTTTCGCCGAAGGCAGAGACGACGATGTTGACACCGGCCTTGGCGTACTCAGCCTTCTTCGCCGCACGCACGTCAGGCGCGAGCGCCGCGAAGGCACCGGCCTGGTCGAGTGCGCCGTTGAGAGTAAGGAAGGAGAGTGCAACGACGTTGAAGCCCTATAAGGAATACGTGTTAGGTGCGTCGGAGAACAGATGCAAGTAGTAGCGGGTGCTCACCTGGATCTGGTCGACCGCAGGAAGGACATCCGCAGAGACGAAGCGGTCGGTGTAGACAACGAAGGCGGGGCTCGGAATCGAGACAGCCCGCGAGACGAGAGGCGCAGCCTCGTTGGGGACGGGAACAGCAAGGACGCTGCTCACGGAGGCCAACGCCAGCGCAGCCGAGACGGACGTGATCATGCGGGAGAAGGAGAACATCGCTAGGACGTGACAAAAAAGCGAAAGACGATGAAAGCGTTGGAAAAAAGCCGACTAGCGGACTTAGTGAATGTGAGAACGAAAGTAAAGTAATGAACGAAAGCGGGGGATGGAGAACCACGGTACAGCTGCCCATCCTTTTATACTGGACTAGCAGCTGGCGCGGGCGACGAATGGCGGCAGTGAGATCGCGATTGGATATCGAATTGCGAGATCCTGGCTTGGGAAACACCACCTTGAAGCGGACCAGGGGTTGGGCAAGTCGTCGCCACGCAGCGCAGCGCAGCCAGCGGTGAGTGCGCTCGCCAACCCCCGCCTTGAACATTAGACCAGTGTTAGACCACCAAGTTGACATTGGATCCGGACGGAAATCAACATACATCATGTCTAGCCCTGTCTGGCTCCAACACAACGCCGGGCAGGGTGATGGATGTGATTTCAAGTTCAACAGGCGCACTGGCTATGTACGGTCATCGCAAAACAAACCCACCACATCTGCACTGTGTACCCGTATTCCGTACGAGGTTCGCATGGCAGACAATGCACCCTAGGCAGAGTTTACGATGCTACAGTACATAAGGGGAATCAAGGACACAGCCTCGCAAGAAACCGCCCACGGCGGTTGAGACGATGGAAATCCGGCCATTATCCTGTCAGTGTCAGGAGGTCTGCAAGGGGAGTTAGACGCGAGATTGTAAAGATGAAACGATCTAAAGACTTACAGTAGCGTATCCTTGGCATATCCGACGCTCCACAGGCTCCCACCCGCCTCCACAGACAGATGGCCGGGGGTGATTGGGCGCTTGGATTGCTAAAAGTGCTGTTCTTCGGGGGGTTCCGCGTGGACGCGCGCACGAACAGGGCGGCAACTGCGGGCGTTGAGTATACTACTATTCGAATCGCTATGCGGGGAATCGAGGAGGGTAGGAAAGTGGGTGGAGCGCAAGGAGTGGAGTGGGAGTCGAGCTCTGTCTAGTGACTAGTCCTTGCACCACAGACAGTGACGATTCGGCGTTTCGGCGCTCAGCTGCGCAGCGGCGGTTGCATCAGCGCGTACCTCGCAAGAGGGTACGGTTACCCGCGGTAAACGCGTCACAGGGACTTTGCGAATTGGAAGGCGGTGCGGCGTAGTTGAGTGATCCATGATCTATCTCACCTTACCGTGCTGACCGCCGAAGCAACATGATGTGGATGAACGGTGCTCATAGCCTAAGTATGGCAACGGGTTGACGAAGGACTGCGTTTTCACTACTGGATTTGAAAGAGCTACCGAAGTCCATCAATCATCCACAAGGTAAACTGCAGGAACTTCCTTACCAGAGAATCCGAATCCCAAGGGCATGTTGGGGTGCATTATACCGGGGTCAACGGAGTTTAGGAAATGATCAAATGCCAAGGCGAATGTTATGATCGAGGCTGCCTTACTAGGGTGGTTGTACTCAACGGCGCATGTATGCATGTGCTTTCGGCTTTAGATATTTATATTTAGAGTCTGCGGGGCAATGGTGATCAGTACAAGGAGGAAATTTACGTCATAACGAACGTACTGTGCTCGCCAAATAGGTCAAGACATCGGTTGTCCCGACCTGATCCTGAGACAGCTTCTAACAAGGGACAATGAGATCTCGTTGAATGCGAGACCTGACGAGGATGGCGGAATATGACGCAGTTACCTCATGGCTATACTTAGGGGAGAATATGGTTTGGCATACACACCCATACTGATCAAGAAAAATAAAATAATGAAACAGACCAACCTGTGGTTGTAGCTCGGGGATTCAAAATTTTAATTGACTTTGAACATAATGCTATCTCTTCCTGGGAAGAAATTATTATCGACAACGGCAGCGACTGTAATTCCTTTCAATTGAAATCTGAGAGGGTCATCAAAATACACCATGCCGTGCTCTCAGCGGACGACAAAAAGTGAACAGTCCAGCAGTAGTCCGAGTCATGGTTTAAGTTTTGTCCCCGCTCAATCATCGGGCGGGCCGCCATGAGGTAACACCGTCTTGTTGAAGAGTGTTTTTTTGGAGATCCGTATCAAAGCGGACAACGTGTATTCGAATGACGGCAATATTATTGATTCGACGATGCCAATGACGATGCCAATTCGACCCGCCCTGCCAGGATGAGAGGAGGACACGCTGCACACTCCCAAACTCACCGTGTTTGTCATCCCCATTCACGTGCATGAATCTGGGGGCATTGCCTATTAAGCTCCTTCGAGAGAGGGAGGGCCGGGTAAGGCCAGATTGCCACCACCGGCCCAAGGCTGGTTGCCGAGTCCTAGTCGGAGCGACATGAAAAATTACGTAGTACTACTTCACTGTGTAGGTTCAAGGGGGTCTCTTTTCACTGTAGGTTAAAGATGCATCTCAAAAGATGTGTGTGATCGGAGGAGGTTTGGCCGGTGATTGCAATCGGCGTCTTGAATGCGCGCCTGGACTGGACTCGGATAAACACGAAACAGGGTTGGTTCCGTACAACTTCACAGAAAGGATGGCAGGGTTCAGAGAGCGTTAGAAAGGGATGATGGAAGAAGATCGTCGGGAGCCAGAGAGCTGTTGAAACCCGAAGCCAGACGCTAGATTCGGAAGTGTGAACGATGAACTTCAGTTCACCGTCAGATTGAGTCCGGTTGAAGGCGCTACCAGGGCGGGTCCTCGGTGAGACTCGTATCGCGAGAATAGAAAGCAGGAGTACGCAGGAGGGTAAATCAAGCTTCAACAGGAAGATCGTCGTCGCTCTCAAGTCGCTGGCGCATCCATGTGCGCACGGCCGTGAGGAGGATCATGGATGGGCGAAGCTCGTTGTGACGATTGTCACGGTTGAGGCTGTGTGCTTCACGAGGCCGGTCGGCGGCCAAGCCCTCCCACAGCGCCATACATCCTCCATCTGCGTTGCCAGGGCCCCGCCTTCCCCATCTGGTCTCCTGCATACAATGCTTCTGGGGACTGGGCGGCAATGGTGAGCTGGCGAATAAATACTACTTACACGGCCGTGGGCGGACATGACCACATACACTAACACCGCGCTTAAGGCGGCCAGGGGACGGACGTCGTTCGGGATGCGCAGATTGCGAGAAGAGTGCCAATGATGTGAGCAAAGCAATCTTCTTCTCTGTCACAGAAGAGATGAAGCGCTAATCAGCATCCCGACCTTGTTATTCATCTTCTTCCCTTCTGCGCCGGGGAGCAGAAGATATCTTGCCACGTCGATGTCCTGCCCGACGACCCACCCAGCGTGGCCCGTCGCATTGGCAATGACTGTTGTTGACGCTGATAGAACATGTCCACAGCGATATCGATCAGCGTACTTATTCGGAATGCCAACCTCGGCGCGGTTGCCCTCGCCGTGCTCATCATCGTGGTTGAACCAGTGCTAGTGGCGCGGCGACGCGTGCTCCCACTCCGGATCGCCAGCGACGCCAGCACCATCTCAGTCTTTTCTTATACAGGAACGCTCAACAGGGCGTGACGTCGAGGATGGGGATGGGTTGCATCTGCCATCTCGGCGTTCATCGACACCCCTCCTCCATCAAAAGATGTTTGAATTCCGCGGTCCGGTATCGAAGAAGCCCCCAACAGTCTCCTTCGTACTTGACCCCCTCAAGTCCATCTCTGCGATATCCCGGTACCGGTCTGGTTTTCGCTCGCGTCTGAGCCTCAGTTCCTCACGCCCCTTCCGTCGAGCTGCCACGGACGGACGAGCCTTGACCACGTTCCAGACCATCTCGATCCGTGTCCCTTCGACCTTCAGGTATGGATCAGGGGTCGGTTCCGACCAACGGCCCAACGGTTTCGCATGGACGTCGGACACGGAATACCATCGGCGGGGACACAAGGAGCTTGAACGCCGGCGGGGGGATCGAACCTGAAGCGCGCCCGTCATTGCCTCCATCCCAGCACATCCCGACACCACCGGCTCTCCCGAGCAGACGCGGATCTCCTGCGGCGACCGCGAGGCGTGCTTCCCTTCCTATAACACCCGTATCCCCCTCAGACCGCCTTCCGAACTCGAGCTCGTCTTGCAGCACCCACAACACCGCAATGCACCCCGCCGCCGTGCGCCCCCTCCCGACCCCCCCGACTATGCCTGGATCCGCAGCATCGCATATGGCCCCTCCGACGCCGGGAATAAGCCCGCTGAGCCCTGTCAGCCCAAGCACCGTTGCGCGGAGCATGGGCTACGCACGCTCGGCGATTCATAAGCCGCCAGGAATGGACACCGTGCCAGAGGTTGGAGACGCGGAAGCTAGTGAGTATGCGGAAACCAGATCCCTGCACCAGCTCCCCTCCCCGCCCTTATCCCCCGACGAATCCCATGTCGATGCGCGCAGACGGGGCTCGTCTGTGTCTTCATCTCGCCGCCCCAGCATCGTCGGACGCCAGGGCGCGCCTACCGCACCGCCCTCCCACCGCCCGCGCTCGTCTACAGGGCCGGGCGTGGCCCTTCCCCTCACCGCGGCGTTCCAGACGAGCGTGCTCAGGTCGGGGAGCGGGCCATCGTCATCTGTCCCGCCAAGTTCCTTTGGACACGGGCCGAAGTACGCGTCGCTCACAAGCTCATCGCCACCGCCACGATCACGTCCGAGCTCTGTCAGCGTGTCGTCCGCTGTGGGCCCACCACGGCGCCTGCCCTCACCTTCGCCTGTCCTCGACGCGGATGGGAGCATGGCACGACCGTTGACGGAGGGGTTCCGCCGCATGAGCACCACCGACATCCGCCACCGCCCCCATCCGCTTTCCTCGTCCTCGCGCCCGGGCAGCCCGAGCAGGGAGGGGTCGTCGCGCGTGTTCATGCGTACATCCGACACTGCGACCACGAGCGGGACGTCGTCCCGACCCTCTTCCTCGCACCGACACGCTGTCGTGCACACGCCCCCTCCCCTGCCGTCGATCGGCCTCGGGGCTGGAGGAAGCGTGGTCCCATCATCCTCGTCGTTCACAGCCCCATGCTCACAGCCCCTCTCGCCCACTTCCCCGCCCGCGCTCAGCCCCGCGGCGACCCCCGTCTCTGCGTCGATGGGACCCCAGCTCCTTGTCCACCCTTACTCGCGCGAGGTGCGCTCTTCAGGGATGGGGATGGGTGGCGCGCATCCGTCGACTGTCAACTGGAAGTCGCTCGCGAGTGGATCGCGCGCATCGGTGGCGTCGAGTTCGTCGCAGCACGCAAATGCTTATCCGGCCGATCCGAGGAGCCGGTCGAACAGCGTGAGGAGCGTTCGGACGCTGCCCGTGCCTCCGCATCTGCCGGCTTTGGACGTGTTGCCGCCGCTGTCGGTGTCGCTGAAGGACTGTACCGAGGAGGACCGAGAGGAGTGCTGTTCCCGCCGAGGAAGGCCGTGATCTAGGAATTAGGATGGCAAGCAAGCGAAGACGTTTGAGTGGGACGAGGAGACGGAGTTGAGAGGACTGCATAGTGGAGACGAGGACGCGATCAGCGCCATTGGCCCAGGCTCACTGGCTAACTTATGTGGATTCGGCAAGGATTCAGATGGGATGGCCAGTACTAGAACATGGAATGTACCGTTAGTGATTTGCTGCCGTGCTCAGTGTAGCTGTAGCCGGATTGGTGGATTTATCTGGATTTGTTGAGATTTGTTGTCTGTTGTAATGTTCGCTACGACATATGTACCACTAAACACTATGTACGAATGACGAGATGGAGACGAGGATTCTTGTTTGCCATCTGCCTCGGCTGAGATGTATGACTGGTGTATGATGGAGGCGTCGATGGGTTGCTCATATGATCATGATGACGTGGGGAGGCAGGCAGTGGCCATGACATTGACTGGGATTTGAACTTTGAAGAGGAGCCACGTCGCGGGTCTCTTGCAATGGATCCTGGACAACGTCAGCGCGTTGGTCGAGCTCGAACAGGCTCGAACGTTAACGGAGGAGTTGAGTCCGTAGCGGGGCGCTCCAGGTAGAGTTAAGTACATACGTTCGAACCTGGTTCAAACTCATAACAGCTTAAGTACTAGCGCTTTCGTCCGACCGTCTCTCGTTATACATCCAACATACACACCCACCCTCACCATGCTCCATGTCCCCTGGCCAGGCCCACTCCTGGCTCCTCGATGTCCCTATGAGCGCGCAGCAGGACCATCGTCGCCATACAACGGATCGCGCGTAAACCATGGCAAATGCTTGATATGCGCAATGTGCTCCTCCTCTCCCGGCTTCCCGAAACACATGTCCCAGTGGTCCGCGTCCACCGCGTAACTGCCTATCATCTCGAACCCTCCTCCAAGTCCTCCTCCAACCCATGCGACACACCTCCTGGAATCAGAATCGCGTCTCCCCTCCCCAGCTCGACGATCACCGCGCCCGGACACCCCCGCCCACCAAAGTTCAGCCTCGCGCGCCCGCGCCAGATGACGAGGAACTCGTGCGCCGTCGTGTGGAAGTGGTCTTCCGGGTACATCGGATAGTGCCACATCGGACGGCACACCCCGACCGCGTTGATGTGGCCTTCGATCGCAGAAGTGGTCAGGTTCGGGTCAGAGAAGACGTTGTGGTAGATGATGAGCGGCTTGTTTTGGAGCGAGGTGTTGGGGATGAGGCCGTGCGCAGGAATCTGGTGGCGCGACACCCGTAGGGAGCTGAGGGGCGTGAGGGGCAGCAGTGCCTTCGTCGTCGTGTTGACGGCCATCGTGGTGAGAGGCTTTTCGCGTTCGCTTCTTTCCGACTCCTGGCCAACTCGCGGGTCCGCGCGTGTATGTCGTCGATTGTTGAGCGAGATGAGACCGTCGAATCGCAGGTGGAGGTGGTCGGGAGGGGAGTGGGGCGATGTGGAGACGGCCTGGAGTGCGGCCCGAGAGTATGGTCTGTATGGATCTTTGGTGCTCCCGCGAACACGGCCTGCTCGTATTTATATATTCGACGCCTGCTGTCTATCTTCTGGTCTGACCCCCTTTTTGTTTCAATTTGCAGCACACATGTGGGATGTCAGTCCTCTTTCCACGGCGGAACAAATGCTGTAATCAATTTATCCGTCAATAGTCAAGTGCCCAAGTCCTTTCCAAGCGGTGGCGCTATACGTTGATGTCCAGAATCTCCTTCGACTCCCCGTCCTCTTCTTTCCATCCAGCCCCGTCGGATCAGAAAGAGAACGCAACCCCGCTCTCGACTGCCTTGATTTCTTTGGCATCTAGATTGATACTCGTCCCATGGCCTGGCGGACCAAACACAACACCGTAGCGTAGGCCTCCGAGCACCCACCCACGTTTCCTCCCCTTTCTTCTCCGGTCTCGCTGGGAACGTGTTGGCAACTCTATTGCACGAGGTCATGCTCGAACGATCCACATCATGCGCGATTCAGGTCCCCCTTACCCCTATAGAACATCTGCCCACCTTCCATCAAAACCGACACCTGGCCTCCTCGAGGTTCGGTAAGCCGGACGGCTGACGTGTTTTTGATGCTCGACGGACCTTCAGGCCTGGGGCCGTTCGCCACCCCACCAAAGACATGTCCCGCTGTCGTTTTCGGCCCTGGCCCCCTGGCCGTCAGAGCCGTCTTCTCCGAGCCTTGCGGGGTCGCGGTAGAGCCAGATTGAATGGACGCATCCGATAATCATTCACCTCAAATCACTCCCTTCTGGCTCCCAAAGTGTAATGGCGACGTGCAAGTAAATTCATTCGAGGTTTAAATACGTAAGTACAAGCAGGGCTTCGAACAAGCAGCTACACGCATGACGTCTTCGAAGAGTCCGCATCGCGATATCGACCGTTGGTTTGAGGTCCGAGTAGGTGAGCAAGTTGTGCCACTTAATGGAAATAATCTTTTGAATTCCACGTCCGTCAGCGGGTGCTTGCAGCTACGAGTATTGTTAATGTGCATGAAACCTTGGCACGTCAAACTGTCGAGTGGTGAGTACTTGCACTAGTCCTCCAACACCTGGTCCTTGCAGTTACTTAACGAGGTGTGTATTTAGTCAGGCGTACTTTTGGATCCAGACTCCCGCGGTTTGTGGTACTATGCTCCAATCATCGGAGGTGAATTGGATTTTACGTAGCCGTACAACCCCATCAACGTGGCTGCCCCCAATTATGACGCCCACGCCCACTGTCCAACCCGTCATGCAGCAAAGTCAGGATGGTGCCTGCGGGGTGCCCCGATTCCTCGCTTGTGATACGTCGTCGTTTTCCGGTCCGGGACCGAGGGAGACCGGACCTTACTTACATTGAATCTGTACAGATCTGCACCCGATCATCTACATAGGCTCTTTGCTTGGAGACGACACTTCCGGGATGACGCAAAACGTGCCCGAGTGCCTGTTGTCTGAGGGCGATCATGTGAACACAGCACAAGGCCGAAAGGCTACCCATTCCGCTCTAGACAGGAGTCTCGAAAACGAGGCGACGACTCCGGGAAGGTTTTGTGACTGAAGGTTTTGCGACTTGACCCGAGACCACATATAGCAGACTTGCAGCAGACAACTTCGTCCATTTTACCATCGCTGCAGGGCCTTGCGTTATTTTAGCTGAGAGAGACGCTGGTGAGCCCTCCTTACTACGCTAAGTAGTTTTTCGTCCGTCTGATTTATTTCGGACAGCTCACGGCGTTTATGATATGTCGTAGTGTCCATGGATGACCGTGCCCGCCCTGCCGCGGTTGCTAAAATTGTTTGTGCGTTGTGTATTCTGCCGGTCAGTTCGAACTTTTCCGACGCAATAATGATCCTCCTTCGCTCACAGTCCGTCCGGACACATCTTTTAAGGTTAACTATGTGAGCGCTGAGAGGCCGACAAAAGAGCCCAAGGTCACTACTACCCGACAGGGTCGTCTGAGTTGCTGGAGGTTCGCTTGAGGCCCGTTGAAGGTGCGTAAGTACGCGGCCGCCACTAGTGCGCTTTGAAATTGCCCGATATAGCTCAACACGTCGATGTCCGACTTTCTCCGCAGGCTGTCCTCCCTTCCCCGACCGATGCTGTGTTCCAACCCGACCATCACTAGCATCACTTACTTAGTCACTAGTCACTGGCGGACCGGCGGTACCTCGAAAATAGCTGTGGTATAGTGTATGGGCGGGCTGCGGGTGTACAGGTTAAGTTACTTACGCTCAATCGGCATGCAATTTTATGCTAGAAAAATTTGGGACCTCAAAGTCCGCTCGAGCGATCCTCGGCGTCCCGAACGCGATCACGCGTTTGTTGTGGACTCGATGAGCGCTTTCAGGATGTCCGGATATTTGCACAGGACAGGTGCGCCGCGATTCTGTTCTTGTTTGCCGAGGAATTATGGCTCAAGAAAACGCTCTGGTCGGAATGGAATACTTTGATTGACAGGTTCTAAGATTCCTTGGCTACTTACTACACGGAACGAAAGGAAGCATGACAGTGACACTGGGTAGGTGTGCTCTGTTTGCTGCCCGACCACGACGCCTTACGGGCACTACCTGCAGGCACGCCCCACCACACGTCGTCATTGTTGTGTCTTTCAACGCCCAGTGAGTCGTGTCTATTGGAATTGTGCTTACCTATTAAAACTGATTCCAGATAGTTGATTTCCGTTCCGAATACGAACAAGTTCGTGCTGTCGGACATGACATCATCGAACGCAAAGGTGTCCACAATATCCGATGTAGCCCACCGAAGCTAGCAATATCCGCCAGTCTGATCTCGGAGCGCCCCGTACTTCTCCCCGCTACTCTATACCACAATCTTGCTTAAGCAGGTAAGCATCCTTGTAATCTTAGCTGGACGCCGCGCGCCGCGGCGCTTATGAGGCCGCCTGTTTATAGTTCCAGAAGTACTCGACACATGCGCCGACTTCTATCGTTGCTGCGCATGGTGGTGGCAGCCACCTCGTAGCGCGAGCATGGCCTGCCTTGATGCCGAAAATACATCTTGGCCCCCAGTGTTTCGCGCAGCCGAACAGTATAAGAAGGGAAGCCCAACAGTGAGGCTCAGCAGCAGCACTCATCAGCAGCTCTTCTGCCTCTCTTCCTCTTTTTAAGCCTCCCCACGCTCAACCTCCAGTACTCCGTATCCGACGACCATCACGAGCAACATGTTCAAGCTTCTCGCATCCGTTGTCTGTGCTGTGCTTTATGGCTCGCTTGTCGCCACCGTTCCCATTGACAACATGTCGTTGTCGTCGTGGTCTTCCTCCACCTCGAAGGAAGTAGCGACATCCACGAGCAGTGACCTCTCGCGCCCGAGTCCCACCGTTGCCTATGCGAGCGACGATCCCAACTACTGGCTATGGACGGAGACAACGAAGACCGACCCGCAACCAAAGCGTGGCAAGCTTGGTGCAAGTATTATGGGTCCCCAGAACCTCCCCATCGATAGACAGAACCCGGACATTCTTGCACCACCGACTACCGACTCGGGCACTGTGTAAGCCAACCAACCGTTTGAGCATCACACACGTGTTGACATAATACCTCCGACAGAGGAAATGCCAAGTGGCCCTTCAGCCTTAGCAAGATGCAGCTGCAAACCGGTGGCTGGGTCCGCCAGCAAAACGGTGAGTAACCTGTGTCGGGTGGAAAACTAAGAGCGGCGTCTTACCTCGACTGCAGTCCAACAGATGCCCATCGCAACTGGTGAGATGATTACTATACTCGTACCGCCTGTACTGACCGAGCCCCCAAGCGATGGCGGGTGTCAATATGCGATTGGAAGCTGGGGCTATTCGTGAGCTCCATTGGCACCAGACGGCCGAGGCAAGCATCTTCCGCTTCTATGTGGTACGGATAGTAATGCTCACGCTATACTTGCAGTGGGCTTACGTCCTCAGTGCACGTAGAACCTTCCTATCTGCCGCCCGCGAAGGGCCCTGATATAACTTATCGCCTGTCTCTTTCCAGGGCTCGACCCAAATCACCTCCGTCGATCGTAACGGCCGCAACTACGTTGCTACGGTCAACAAGGGTGACCTCTGGTACTTCCCCCCTGGCACTCCCCACTCTCTCCAGGCAACCAACGATAACCCGGAAGGCACAGAGTTCCTTTTGGTACGTCACTGACCACCACCCCTCTGACTCGTCGTGGTTGTGGACTGACCATGTGAACAGATTTTCCCTGACGGGCAGTTCAACGATGATGACACGCTTTTGGTCAGTGGGCAGTTGTAAGGATCCCACGGTGGTGACTGAAGCGCGATCGCCGTAGCTCACGGATTGGCTGGCTCATACGCCGAAGGAAGTCATCGCGAAGAACTTCCAGGACAACATTGCCGACTGGGATGATATTCCCGGAAGCCAGCTCTACATTTTCCCAGGCGGTGAGTGCTTTTGTGATCTCGACGCTACTCTTCGATCTCATGCGGTCTTATTGTAGTTCCACCTCCAGACGACCAGGAGCCTCCCACCAGTCCTTTCGGCACGATCCCCGAACCGTTCTCTTTCGAATTTTCCAAGGTCGCTCCGACCCAATATTCTGGGGGCAGCGCCAAGATCGCGGATTCGACGGTTTTCAACGTCTCAACTCAGATCGCCGTCGCCGAGGTGACCGTAGAGCCTGGTGCAATGCGTGAGCTTCACTGGCACCCAACTCAAAACGAATGGGGCTTCTATCTGTATACATCCCCAGACTTAAAAGACGGCTGTTTGCTGACATGGTGAACCACAGGGAAGGCACCGCTCGCGTGACGATCTTTGCTGGGACGGGCATTGCCCAAACGTTTGACTACCAGCCCGGTGATATCAGCTATGTTCCCACCGCTTATGGTGAGCTCCACCGGTAGCGTTAGATCATTCACTTTGATACTCAGTCTTTCGCTAGGTCATTACGTGGAGAACACAGGCAACACCACCCTGCGTTTCCTTGAGATCTTCAATAGCGACCGGTTCGAGGATGTCAGCTTGGCACAGTGGCTGGCGCTGACGCCGCCTAAACTCGTCCAAGAGCATCTCCAGCTTGCGAACAGCACTATCGCCCATTTCAACAACACCAAGGACAGGGTCGTCGGGCCCAGGAAGACCTCTGCTCGAACTTCTCGGAGTTGAGCAAAGAGTCTCTGCGACCTAAAGATGAACCATACACTGGTACAATTTGCGCCACAAGGAGTCTGTTAGCATCATAGTACACAAACACTTCCTAATGTCATCATGACTCACGACTGATGATAACGCCTGTACGATGACAGGATGAATATATCTGCCTTTCGATGTCTTTAGTCGCTTTGAGTGGCCCCTGTGTTTCTGCTGTACCTGGTCCTTGCCTGGTCCCGACCTGTGTCCTCAATAATTGAACTTCGCTAGTGCCAGTGGGAGGCACATGATGCGACATAGCGGCGCTCGTAATGAAAATAGGCAAGTACGGCCCGTCCCCGAGGCGCTCACACCCTCAAAATTGTCCACGTTCTCCCGGAGCTCGAGTCCGCTGGCTTTACTCCACGGCGATGAACCTCCACTGACTTCCATTCAAAGCCCAATGTACAGTAGGGCTTATCGTCTTACGGAAATTTTATTTCAGCAGGTTCAACACGGAAGTGGAAGAGAAACTCAGAATACGCGTGAAACCGCGTTTGCCATCTCGAGCAGCTCGTGGATCGCACTGCCACGCAGTTTACCCGCAGGCCACAGGGTCTGAACGTACTCTCACCAAGAGGAGCACTCAGCTGACACGTCAAGAGGCTTCGTAAGTCAGGAATTCTGTGAGATTCTTCCCACTTTCCCCAGATGATATGGTCGAGATACGAACTGACTTCTTGGGAGACCCATAGCCTCTGTCACCTGCCCTCGATCATGCTCATCCCCCGCTACCGAAATGCACAAGTGGCCCACCACCAGAGCGGACGTCGCGTCCGGCATTCCGCGGCATAATATGAATAGACGGTCGAACGACGACGCCATTCGTGTATATAAAGCCACCACCATGTTCACCAGTCCGAGTCGTCCCTGGTCTTCAACGCACCCCCGCTTTAACTCCATCTTCGTTGCCCATCCCTGGACCTTGGAACTGGAAGCATGTCTTTAGAGGAGAAACCGATTGCGGAGGTCGACCATATATCGCAGCGGCGCGCGTCGAACGAGAGCCTTCCCGACGGTGAGCTGCTCGCAGCTAATGTCAGGCCTGCTGCAGAACGTCGCCTTGTGCGGATGCTCGACATGCGTCTTCTCCCCACAATCATCGCGATCTTCATCATGAACTATATCGACGTACGTGGTCTCCTATAATCCACGCCGTCGTGAATGCTGACGTTTTCCAGCGTGTTGCGGTGTCGGCGGCGAGGTTGAAGGGTCTTTCCCAGGATCTGGGTTTGAGCGGTACGTCGCTTCATGGCTTTTGATTTCCGACTTGACTGAGCGCGCCTACCCACGCGTCGTTAGACATTCAGTACGCGACGGTCCTTGCCGTACTTTACGCGTCATACATCCCGTCTCAGGTTCCATCGAACATGGTAAGGCTACGCGTTTTGTGTCTGCGGCGAGGCGCGCCCTAAACACTGGACACAGATTTTGAACCGCATATCCCGACCGTCGTTATACATCCCCATCTGCGTTGTGCTCTGGGGATTGACAAGTGCACTCACCGGGGTGAGGTCTTTTCGTCACTCCATTTTTCCACTTCTTTGATACCATGGACGCTACAGGTTGCCAAGAGTTACGGTGGAATCTTGGCTGCGCGTATCTTTGTCGGCGTGCCAGAGGCAAGTCTATCATCTATAGATACGTACGATGTTAGTTTATACAAACCTGTGGAGTAGGCAGCCTTCTACCCCGGTGCCATTTACCTCCTCTCTCGGTGGTACACTCGCAAGGTATGATGTACTGATCCTGATGAATCCGTTTGTCTCTTTCTCAATGGTGCGCTATGAACGTCACAGGAGCTCGCCTTCCGCTCGGCGATATTGTACGGAGGTCTCTTGATCTCAAACGCTTTCGGGAGTGTGAGTGATACCTGCCGTTTTTCCTTGTAGGCCGTGCTAAATGCTCACACCGTTGCTTCTATTCCCCATGCCGGTCGGCTTCACAATGGCTTCTATCTGCAACGTGGCCTACGGTTACAATAGCTTATGGCTGCGGGTATTCTCTCTGGCATGGAAGGCAAGAGGGGGATCCGGGCCTGGCGCTGGTAAGCCTTACCCCTTCCCCTTGCCGTCGGCATTCCTGATCAAGCCTTGGTTTTAGGCTGTTCTACATTGAGGTAGGCACTCTCTGGACACACTTCGTGAATACCCTACCCTCCTGTGAGACTGAGGCACTGCTTCATCAGGGAGTGATCACGATTTGCATCGGTTTCTGTGCCATGTGAGTAAACCAAATTTCGTGTACTTCTTGATTCTTGACTTGGAGCAGTTTTCTCCTACCAGACTATGTATGTGCATCTATCAGCTGTCCATCTCCGAGTGACGCTGATTTTCTTTGACTTGATTCATAGCCTCACAACACCCAATGGCTCAGCCCTGCACAACGTCGTCTGGCCCAGGTTCGGCTTGCAGAAGACGCAGGAGAAGCAGATGAAGATGCGCCGCTGAATCGTGCGTATCCGAGTTCACGGACCTTTCTATTGTCTCCAATTCATATGATCACACAGCGCGTTGGCTGGTCTTATCATGGCCCTCAAAGACCCCAAGGTACCGATCTTCGCTGTCATGACTTGCTCGCAACTACTTGGGCTCGGTTTCGTAAACTTCTTCCCCACGTAAGTAGCATGGGGAATTCTATGCCAACTTGTTCCACTCACATTTCTCTAGCATTGCTGGAACGCTTGGGTTCAATACCACCGTGACCCTTCTGGTAGCTGCGTACGTGTACCGAATCCTCCTCTTGTCCGAGTTCACTCACTTACTGCTGCATATCTCCAGTCCACCATGGATCGTTGCCACTTTCGTCTGCTGTCTCAGTGCCTGGCACGCAGGTAAGCTCCGCGAGATAACGTCCCGTGGTAGCTTCCGACTAAATTCGGATGGCGTTAGACCGCACTGGAGAGCGTTTCTTCCACATTTGTGTGCCATGGTGGGGTGTCATCGTGGGATATATCATCGGGGTCACCACGTTCTCCATCGGTGGCCGCTACGTCGCCATGTTCCTCATGGCTTGTGGATATGCCGGTATGCATCCGATTCCTGCGCGCCGACATCTTTAGCTAACATACGACTTCCTACTAGGTTTCGCGTTGACCCTTGTATGGGTGTCGAATGCAGTTCCACGTCCGCCTGCGAAGCGGTCGGCTGCCATCGCGATCGTCAACGGTTTCGGCAACCTGGGAAACCTGTAAGTTCTGCTGTACCTTCACAGATCTCCACGTCTCAAACGGTTGCTTCCAGCATCAGCTCGTACACGTGGAAAGCCGCTTGGGGCCCGGACTACCATCAATCCATGTACATCGGCATCGCCGGCCTGGGCTTTGCAACAGTACTTGCTTTTGGTGACTACACATCGCGCCTCTCGCGAAAGTTGCCATGCTGATGTTACGTTGCAGTCATTCGCTGTATCCTGGTATGGCAGAACAAACGCCTCGACCAAGAGGAACTAGACATGCAAAAGGGTGCTCAGCGCGAGCGCATCGAAGAAGCCGCGCGGCTGGAGGGCATCACTTTCGAGGAGGCGTTGCGACGCAAGCGGGGTTTCCGATACTTGATCTGAGACTGTAGAGGGGCATTCAAACATTTCTTAGGCTCCCGTTACTCTGCCGCGGGTGGACATGTAAGAATGGTGTTGTAAGATCATTGGTGTATGATACTGGTTTGTGTTCGCATTCGCATTCGCACTTGTACTTGTACTTTTCTTGTTTCTAGTGGTCTGCAACAGCATGAAGACGAGGAAGCTGCCAGAAGACAAAGCTGCTAACGTTGAATGTGATTGTGAAAAGGTCTCGGAGACAATTTTATTATACTCAGGATCGGAATCAAAATCGGAGTTCGCGAATGTTCAACTTGCCAAACTTCACCGTTGGTGACCAGCCTGGTGAGGCTGGTCCGAGCGTGTATTAACACACTACATTCATACAGCACGACGCATCTTCGGTATTCTACAGCTTGCTACACGGTGTTGCAGGTATCTCTAATCTATCTGGTACGTTCAGAAGGTTAGCCTCTCGGAAACATTGGCAGACGTTTCCTTACTGTTGGTGCTCCGGGATGATATCCGAGCCCTTGCCCTTCGTCAGGTAGTCGCGGAGGTTAGTGAGGGCGCGGACCTCCATCTTCTTCTGCGAGTCGCACGTCTCGGTGCCCATATGTGGCAGCAAGGTAGCGTTCGGGAACTCGAGCAAGCGCGGGTTCACTTCCGGCTCGTTCGGGTAGACGTCCAACCCAACCGCTCCAAGCTGTCCAGCGTACCATCAGCGGAAAGCCTCTTGGAAGATCCACAAAAGACAACGAACGTGACCGTCCTCGAGCGCGCGGATGAGCGCGTCCTCGTCAATGACCTTCCCGCGCGCAGTATTCACAATGACGGCGCCCTTCTTCAGCTTCCTAATCATCTTCTCCCCGACGAATCCCTCGGTGTCCGCGCGGAGCGGCACATGCACGCTGAGCACATCCGCCTCCGCGAGGAGCTCATCGAGCCTGTCCGCGCCGTAGTACTCGCACCATTCGGGCGCGTGCGCGACCTTGTGGCGGGAGTGGTATATGACGCGCATGGGGAACGCGCGCGCGAGCTCGGCGAGACGGAGCCCGATGCCGCCCAGGCCGAGGATGGCGAGCGTGCGCCCGGTGAGGTCGTGTGCGGCGCCGGACCGGTGAGACGCTTTCCACTTGTTGACGCGCAGGTCCTGCTCGGCGTGCGCGAAGAGGCGGAGGGCGGAGATTATGAGGTAGAGCGCGGTCGTCGCGGTGGCGTCGTCGACGGCACCAGGGGTATTGGAGACGGTGATGCCTGCTTGATGTATGAATCTCTGCGAGCGAAGAAAGCGGGGAGGGAGGGAGTGGGGGGAAGGGCAGAAGCGAGGACTCACCGCGTTCTTTGCAGGCGTGGACGTCGATCTGGTCGTATCCGGCGCCATTGTGGGCGATCCACTTGACGGTTCCGGGCAGCTTGGCGACGAGCTCCTTGTCGAAGATGCCGATGTGGTCCGTGGAGAGGTTGTGTCGATAGATACCGACGATGCCGTCATAGTTTCCCCCGGGCTGGAGGCCGGCGAAGAAGTCGGCGCGATTGGGGGAGACCATCGTCTGAGGAAGATCTCGGGGTGGGCATAGTGTGGATGAATGGGCGGGTAAGGATACGTACGACGACCTCGGCGAGACCACGGAAGAGGTCTTCACATTCCTTGTGTGCCCAGACCAGATCGCCTGGTCGACGACGCCTTAGATCAGCTTCGTGCGAGATCGGTGTGGGTGTTGGGACTCACCGCAGATGAGAACGCGCACCATATTGGTATCGGCCGTCTCTGTTGTGAGTATAAGGATACACGGGGAGAAAACTGAGGACGGGGTGGAAAGAGATCGTACGTGATCTTATAATTTCTGTCCTATTCCTCTGCCCTCCAAGTACGGCCCGCTACATCCGGAATGGACCACACCCGTACGTGTTTGGGTGATCACGAGAAGGAAGGAGACGAACGGACGATGATAACCCATGGTCGGGTCCACGACCGCGGTGAGGAGGAGCATATTGCATGGAGATAAGCGTAGTCCAAAAGCCGTAAGGACGTCGTATAGTGTTGTCATTAATATTATGATAACGTTAGAAATATGGTAGTGTTTTTAGTGTAAGACGACATTGGGCGCCAGATATCACATTCCGGACCGATGAGCCGATTTCACCGTTTGACGAGGCAATGGGTCAATCATACTAAGTATGTACTAAACTGTACATATACAGTTGCCACTTCGCCAACCCAGTCGCCGTTGGGAATTCGATAATCAGCACGGGAGAATTCGGGTTCACCTTGAAAGCCATCGTGTTGTTAAGCCCTCGACGTGGCTCACCGGCGGCACAGAAAGGACATGCGACGAGGAATGGCTCGAGCTACTAAACAATGAGAACAAACAGTGGCATCTAATTCAAGGTGTGGGTATTGCAGAAAGCGTGGGTATACAGCGGCAGCATTCCAAAACTTAGTCCCAGGATGAGCATAAGCACATGAGTGAAAGGATGTTAGGCCGAACATCATCTTCGATCGCACACAAGACAGCGAAGGTACGTATGAAGGGAACAGCGGCAAAGGAGGTATTGAGACTACAGATGGTGTGGTTCACTGCCAGTGGCAGGGATAGGCTCCCCTTGCTCCCAGCTTGGGGGGCGGCACAGCGTTCTACGAGGGCTACCACGGAGAAGGTTCGACGCACCAACAGCCAGGCGTACAAGGTAGGTTATAGTTTGACACGACGGAGTGGGGATGACTCGGCTCGATGGAAATGCGGTCCACAGGGCGTAGAAGGCCGTTGATCGCCGGAAGGGAGTCAAGTGGCTCAAGTGGATGTGTCGGATGGGGTGCGACGAGAAGGGCCAGGCATAGGCAGACGGGGGCCGTCGAAGGTTCGTCATGACAAACCGAAGGGCCTTAGGTCCTACTGCGCTTGCTCGGACCCGGTTTGTCTTCGGGCTGCTCGTCCATGGACCGACGTTTCGAGCTGGCCACTGTCGACGAGGAGATGGGGACCGCGGACTTGGGGGGCACGTAGCCCTCCTTCGGTTTCTTGTCGCGCCCCTTGTCGTTCGTCGGCCACTCCCTTGTGGTGAGCGATTTTGAGAGAAGCGTTAGCATGGCGCCGTGAGTCTCAAGCCTCGCCCGGAGTCGCTCGTAGGTCGCAATCTTGGCCGCGTCGAGCTCAGGATATCGTTCGACGGAAGGGATCACGTCCTTGACCTCATCTTCCTCTGCAATCTGCAACTTTCTCGACTTCTTCTGAGCCTTGGCAGAAGCATTTGATTGGGACGTCTTCTGCGAGTTGTCGCGCGAGGTGGGACTGCAGGTGGTGTCTAAGGCGTAGTGCGCCTCAAACCATGAGAGCAATTGAGTGATGATCGCGTTAAGTGGATGGTCGCGCTCCTTAACGTCTTCTTGAAGGTGTCCAGGCTCCGAAGGGAGCGAGCTGAGGTCTGAGCCGTAGATAGCGCTGAAGACCGGAGACGGCGATCGCTCGACAGATGACGACGCACTCCCAGCCGATGGCACTGCGCGTTCCGCTGGACACGGGCTGCTCCGGGGGGCGGGGGAGGACGATCTGTCCCCGAGTTCAGGCGCTGGGGAAGAGGGTTTGCGAGCCGACGGCCACAAAAACCTCAACTTGGAGTTTTCCGCGTCTTGGTCGTTACGGTACGACATGATCTGGATTGCACCGATTCGCATGGCCTCAAACTTCGCTCTGCCGCAGCGGTAGTAGCCTTCGACATGGGGGCAGAAAGCGTCGAAGTAGTCGTGCAGGAACTGGCCGACGTTGTTATCGCCAAGGTTGTGGGGGAGGAAGCGGACGGCGTAGTAGAGCAGGACGTGGAAAAACGATTCAAGCTCGTCCTGGACCACGATCCTGCGAGATGGGTCGTTGAGCGCGTGCGCCGACATGTATTGCCAGGTACCCTGTACCGTCATCGTTAGTGAACGGAGATCCTCTCTCGCTACAGGGAGTAGACTCACCGTGCGATCTTGCTGGCGGCCTTCAGGAGAACCGAAATCGATCTTCTTGGACAGTTCCCAGTCGTTGAGAAGCCCATACCACTCGTCGTCCTCGCCTTTGTACAAGAGCATGTTGCCCGCACTGATGTCGCGATGAATGATCCCAGCCTTGAACGCTTGCGCATGAGCTGATCACATAACGATTAGCCTGATAACATGGGAGAGGTCAAAGCGATATCAACGCGCCTTTCAAGCAGCAAAAGATAGCCTCACATAACTCCGAAGAGCTGTCTTCGAATTCTTCGAGAGGAAGGCCAACCTCTTTCACGACGAGACGGTAATGCTGGTGCCGCTTCAGGGGCAGCCTCTTCTCGTCGGGATGGAAAGCCGGCCAGTGGTCCTGTGATATCGTGACCTGGCCAGAGAGGTCACCGTGGCAGAGAAGTGTTGGTACGTGCTCTACGTTCTTGTCGTTGAGGAACTGGAGGATGAGGCCTTCCCGGTCGATGCCAGGATGATCGACACGCCAAGCATCCTTGAGGTATACGAAGTCGGCGTCATCTGCGATGGTGTCGTCGTCGCCGACGGGGAGCGCGACGTAACCACGAGTACCGCGCCCGGCGACTCCAGGGGCTTGGAAGTGCGGCATGCCGACGGCGAACCTGCGGATGACTGTGCGCTTCCGCTGCTTGCGCGTCTTGCCGCTCGGCGCGTGAGCGTGCACCTCCACTTTCCACCATGGCCACTCGGGGTTCAGCGACTTCCGGAACAACTCGCGAACGTAGTCGCGGGGATCGTCCGGCTTCTCGCTCTTCGCGCGGGCACGCATGGTATTGTGCAAGGGGGTGTTAGGGAGAATACGGGTGACAGTGGGGTCATAACCGCGCTCCGCGTCCGATAACCGTGAGTACCGGTACAGGAAGTCGACGAGGATGCTGCCGTCGACTTTATAGTTGAACTTGCGGGTAACGAAGACGCCAGAGCGGTCAAAGCGCGCGATGCGGACGCTCTCCCCAAGGAAGAAGAGCATGAAGACGAACACACGGTGCTGGCGCTTGGCGATGAGCTCGACGTAGGAGAAGGCCTGGCCGAGCGCGTCCTTACGCTTGTCCGCGGTGGGCTCGCCGTTCGGCTGCGTTTCGTCGAAGGCATCTTGCTCGGTCTCGTCGGCCTTGCACTCCATGGGCAGGTCGATGCCGAACCAGTCGACGGCGGGGTACGATTTGCCCTTCTCGCGCTTTGGGGCGTTCGTGGTCCGGTACAGGCCGAGGTCGACAGCTTGCTTGGTGGCGTCGGTCTTGTCCGCCTGGTAAGGGTTAGCGACGACCTTAAAGCCAGGGCAGATCTTCGTGTCGTTGATGGCCTTGGGCTGTAACCACTGCGTGAGCAATGTGGAATACAAGTACTGAGGGTGAGCGAAACTCACCAGCTCCTTATACATATCCGGTTCACCTTTGGGACGGGCGATGTTCTCGAAGATGTTGTCATGTGTGATCTCGTTCTGGTTGAACGAGGGGAGGAAGTGGTCGATGAATTCGCTGTAGTCGACGATGGTGATCTTGTCGTGCATGTTGAAACAGAGCTCGGCGCGATTGCGTGCTAGATCCGCCTTTGTGCTTGTGTGGCCTGAGTTGCCGTTGAAGGGCTTGGCTGGAGAGTCGAAGTTAGTACCATCGGCGAATCGGACTTGGTTGGACATGGTGGTTAGGACAACAGAGAGACGGTGGGGATCGAAGGAAAAATAGAGGAGGTGTGTAGAGCGAGAGCGGGATTATTTGTTGGCCACAAGTGGGGGGAACGGGGTGGAAAGGGAAGTGGTTGGGGAAATAGCAGAAGGGGAAGACGAGAACATACCGTCGGTTTTGTTGGCTGGTCGGAGTGATTTGCTGAGAATGAAAACCCGAGTTGCGACTTGCCCTCTATAATATTAAACAGATTAGGGAAGTAAAATGAGCCAAATGGGGTATCCGGGCTATGCTCAGAGAGGCGGACAATGGAGGAGAGGTGGTGGTGGAGCAGATCAAGTTCAACTTATTAGACGCTCATCTCACGCGTCGCATGATGACCGTGACCTTCAATTACCGCCGAGTCACGCTCTCACAAAACAAAGCAGCCTTCGCTTCGGGTCTGGCACTGTCCTTTTTCGAGTGTCCTCATTCAATCGAGTCATAGCGAAACAGGACACCAACAAATGCCGTGCCTTCTGTTGTTCGCCCGTGCTGATCGCGTGCAGTTGCTGGAGTTAAGTTGAATCGCGCAAGTCTCCCCACTTCCGCAGTGGCTGTGCCACAGTTCGCCATGCAGCCTGAGGCCACACGGTGTTGCCACGGCCCACTGGCATTGGGACTCACCGAAAATCAGAACTTGTACCATGGTATCGGTCGTCTTCGTTGTGCATAGCGGGAGAAAACTGAGGATGGGGGAAGGAGATCATGCGCGATCGTATATATCTTAATTTCTGTCCTCCTCCCCTCCCTCCCCTCCAAGCATGGCACGCTCCGGAATGCAGCATACCATGTGTGTTCCACGGGAAAGTAACCGACCGCGAAAGCTCATGGCAGAGATAAAGTCTGTGGAGAAGAGAGCATTTACTATAGAGATAGACGGTGGAAAAGGGGTGGTAGTGGCGAGATTGAGATGGTCCTTTGTCCCTATGATGGTGCTGGAAGTTGGAACACGTTCCAAGCTCATCAGAGTCGACCTTGTCTCGAGTGCTGGACGACAGTCACATTGAGCGCCAGCAACCATTTCCGACCGATGGCCCTCTTCGGCAACTTGACGAGGCAAATTCCAAACAGCCGACGAGACATTTCCCAAGTGTTTCCAGCATCCCGAACAAAGTACACCGTGGAATTCTTCGTATCTATGTGATCAGCATATGCCAACTCCCTCAGACAAGTGCCCAAGTCCGGAACCCGCATATCATATCGTCGTTCTGCTCACCGTCCACCGGAGCAAACTGTGCATGAACGGTCCGCAATTAGCCCCATTTTTGCAGAAGTAGATGCAAGCTTGGTTCACCAATATAGAGACGCCATGCTCGTCCAACACGACGCCGTGCGATTCAACCCCCCGCGGGAGGGACACCAGCGGCCCGCGATAGACTGTGTAGTTCGGCCTCAGCTTGTGCCCGTGTATGTCGAGTCGGACGTGCTTTTGCAGCGACTCCACCGCTCCCGTCGTCGCCGGCTCCAGCCCCGGACCCTCCGCCTCCGCCGTTCTGCGAGCGTATCTGGAAGCCCACGGGTCCATTTCTACGATCACAAATTGACCGACGGTAGTGTCAGCGGCGTCCGGATAGACCAGCAGAGGCATCCTGGACCCGTACGGCCGCCCTTGCAAGACCGGGTATATCCACGACATGCCCAGCTCCGGTTCGCGCCTGTGAAGTAGTAAGGCGTCGCCGCCCCATTCCCCCCAATCCAGCGACGTCTTCGCTTTCGACCGGCCGTACGCAGCAGTCATCGCCTCACGGAAGGACGAGATCGGCACGAGGAGGACGTAGTTGCCGCTCGCCAACCCGGTCGCCGATGTGAATTCGAGCATTAGAACGGTGGAATTCGGGTTCATCGTGAAAGCCGTCGCGTTATCGGGATCGTGTGCTGAGGGCAGATGCGGGAGCGACGCCGACATCTCGTGGATGAAGAAGAACACCGACGGCATGGTCGGCACCGGACGTGTCCCGGCACCAGGAAGAGCGAGCACGAACTGCGCGATCGCGGAACCTGCATGGTCGGCGTCGGAAAGGAATCGATATACGGAGATCCGGTTCTCCCTGCTCCCGATAACGGCGAAGTGAGCGTCGTCGATGAGGGTGAACCTCGGCGTGCCCATCGTTGCGACTATCGTTTTCTGAAGAACTCGTTATCGTTAGGGGAAATATCTGGACGGTACTTCTCAAAGAAGCTCCTACCATGAGGGGAGTGCCCGTGATCCAATTCCAGACCTGGAACTCGTACGGACCCATCTGATCGACATACACTACGAGGAAGACATATTGAGAGTATATGCGCAGCGCATGGACGTCCGCAGAGGTGTGTTGAACGAATTGATCGAATATCGAGGTCGCAAGGACTGAAGTGCGGGCCATGGGATGTCCTATTTTGCCGTCTTTCAATGACCCGATGTGTATCTGAAAAGCGCTGGCAATGCAACATGTCAGAGAAGTGACCCAAGTCATACTACGGCGAAACGTGCCAGGCTCTCTCACCTGCTATCATCGATGTGTTTCCTCACCCCAACGAGAAGGTCTTGTGTATAATCCGTGGCCAGAAGCGCATCCTGCCCGAACTCGTCGAGTGGGACTACCACGTTGGGCCTCCTCCTCCATACGCCCTCGACATGGCTGACCGGCGGCACAGAAAGGACGAGCTCGCTCCTACCAGCTTTGCGGGCCACGTACGCGATGGATGCCCCCGTCGACCACACGAGCTCCCATGACGCGTCTTGCCCGGCGGCATCGGAGTCGAGGGAACAATCTTGTACGCAAGAGTACTCCCCTCTGTACAGTCTAGCGTTGTATGCGCGCAGAATATCGAGGCAGTCGCCAGTTCCCATGGTGCCACTGCAGGCAGGACCGTCAACCATGCCGCTCTTCACGAGCTCGATCTTGTATTGCAACGACGTGTCTGTTCCGACGAGACGGTGGAATCGATGGCAAAGCTGGATATATTGTCAGCGCAGGACTCATTTTGGGCGCCGAATTGACTCGCCTGCGTGCATTTTAAGAGATCGGTTACATCCAAAAGGGAGAACACGATGAGAAATACGTCGTCGGGGACGGCTTCAAGCGGGCTTTCTCTGGCGGGTATCATCGACTGGACGAGTGGTGAGTTGTATTTTGGCAGCTTTTAGAAAGTTCGAAGGGTATGCTGCTACCTGAGGTGAAGGGTTTGTGGTATCTACTGTACATGTGTCACGGTCAACGTTCAATATTCAATCAACGGCCCCAGGCCATGAGCGCTTGAGCCTTTGGGCCTTTCGGCATTTTCCGGCGCGGATGCCTAGTGCCACAGCCGCAGCTGCAGTTTGTTCTCTTTACTTGTTTCTATTTCTTTGCGTATGGCGGACTTTACTCACAACCACGACATACCAGACGACGTCCTTCTCGGCGTATTCTCATTCCTAGATGCTCGCGATCTGGTAGCATGCAGACACGTGAGCGGTGGAACGCTACCAATCTGAATCTTTCGTCTCTCGTCCGACGTCGTTGACTCAGAGCCATTATTTTCTTCAGGTCTGCTGGCAGTTCTCCGAAGTCATTGCATCGGATCTGTCCTTACGGTATACGATGACTCTGGCCTTCAATGGCTTGGTCGAGCCATCCACCTCCAACATGACACTGGACCTTCCAGCACGGTTCGAAGCTCTCAGGAAACACGAAGCGAAACTTCACCGTGGCAATTTTTCGTGCACCGCAACACATTTACTGGACCAAGCCGCGGGCCACGTCCGTTGGCAGCCCGTCGCATCCACCGGCGGCTCGATCGCTCACATCATCACCAAAGCCAATGGCAGCCACACGCTCTGCGTGTATCTCCCGTCGAGCTTGAGTACCGGCGACGTCTGGCATAACTTAAACGTCCCACTTGGCCTGTCGGGCATCCGACCGACGGCGCCCGAATGCGTCGCCGTTGATCCCTTGCAAGACCTCTTGGTCGTTGCTGAGGCCGTTAGGGCCTCTTGGTATGTCTTCAAGGGCACCACGGCTTTTCTCGTTTCTGAAGCTGGCTACTACATCCAGGGACGTACACATACGCCTGCTATCGCTCAGCAGTGGTGGAAGGAAGGCTCACCGATCCGCGACGATTCCCGTCTTGAAGTACTTCGGTCCAACAAAGGCCGGAGTAGTGCTGCCTCAAGCCGTCCTCTCCACGAGAATCTTCGCCCGGTATGTTCTCGTCATCATCCGGGGAGATGATGAAGATCTGGACGAAATATTGGTATGGGATTGGCGCGATGGTTCGCATTCCCTGGTAAGACCCCTGCGCGGCAGCATGCGTAATCGGATAGGCCTCACATCTAACGACGGCCCTGGCTCCTTTCTAGACAACCGGAACGCTCGCGCTCAACCCAGTGGTCGCGCTTCTGGACGAGTCGCATCTCGCTCTTTCGCAACTCCAGTCGTCAGACATCGATGTATACTGCGTCGGGTCATGCAGTGTCCTCGTCCACGGTACCGGGGCATGGGAGGGGTGCATCGTCCATTCCCAGCCGTTATGCACCCTGTCCATCTCCGGGCGCCCCTTCCATGACAACAAATGGACTACAGCGAACATACTCTCCGACTTTCCCGCAGAGCACCACTCGGACGCGACTTGCGAGAGCTCTTCCTTCAGAGCGCTCCCCAGCTCGGCGGCAGTTGTCTTCCGCTTTACCACGGGGCACCCCAACCACTTCAAGAAGCTAGTCGTCTTCGAGTCTTCCTCATTGAGCGACTTCTTTCGGGATGCGCACGAGTCCCCGCCGGCGAGGGGGACGAAGCTGCCTTTCGCGGGATGGGCGGGCCGATGCCTAGTGTTGGACGAGGGGCGAAAGCCCGGACCCTATTTCCACACCGCCCACGTCAAGCCGTACGGGTCGAAGTTCATCGTTCTGTCCTATCCGGCTTCAGACACCACCAATGACCAGCGAACGGGCGAGCCAGGGCGCCCCCGCGTGCACGTTGTGGACGTCAACAGATGGGTTGCGAAACGGAGTCGTACTACCAACAAAGAGGGTGGCGACTCCCCGTTCGTGCAATGCTGGAAGAAAGGCACGGATCTAGACTGCTTCATCAGGCGGCTTCCTCCCAAGCAGCAGCTTCCTTTCGCCGTATACAAGGGTCCGGCCATCACCTTCCCCGACGGGCACTATCCCGTCGAGTGCATCGCGACACAAAGCGGTTTCTCGCTGATGGTAAGTGGTCTGTGGTGCTTAGTCGTTTCGTCATCCCGAATCTAACTCCGCGTTGTCAAACTTGGTAGCTTGTCAATTTGCTCGACAACAAACCTGCCGGTTTTCAGACTTGGACTTTGGTGTAAGGCGTCTACATCACGCTGCGCATTTCCGAACTGACCTGCTGCACTAGATGATTCTGTGTGTTTTGTGCATTATGTGTGTGGATCGGAAGCACCAACGTGAGGAGCACAATACTACATGATCAAGTTGTCCTACTAGTCCGACACCCGAGTGATACCCCAAGCACTTACTAAGGAGAAGCTCCTCTTTTCATTGATAGACCGCTTTCTCGTTGTTGTTCAACAATAAAGCGGAAGACTCGAGAAGCGGGGACTCCGGCCCGGGCATGCATTCAAATATTCAAGGGCGGACGCGATCCACGTGGGTTTGTACCCAGTCACCAACTGACTCGGACGTCAAACGGGCTGGGTTGGTCGTGTTGTTCATCTGCAGCCACGACGGATGCCTCCGGCTGGTGCCCACGGCCCAACGCCTCTCTTTTCACCGGCTCAGCTCCGCCACGAGCTTCTCCCGTGTCCAGGTACCCATTGGACGCCCTTCTTCCCTACTCTCTCGGAGAATCAGATTCTACATCCATGAATGGCTGTTGAAGCCGCTTTCTGAACGGTACTGTCAGTGGCGTGACATCCATCTCGAAGCCGGCGCATACCCGCTCCCCTTCAACCTTATCCTCAAGACCAACCCTCGACTTCGCGAGAAAGAAGACCTTGCGATGAACCTCGCGCGCGCTACGGGCGTCCCCGCACCCAAGTTCATCTCTTTCGCTGAACCACCTGGGCTACCAGTTCAATGACGGGGAGTATGGTTTGCCATCTCTCCTGATGACCAGAGTCCCAGGGATCGAGCTGGATGCGCTTGCAGATGATCAGGTCGACTTCGACGTCGTCAAAGACGATCTTGTCCGCATTCTCACCATCATGCGCTCCTTCCCGAGCCCTTGGGCGACGCCATCTGTGGCGTCGACGACCTTTAATTCCTTTGACCCCGCTTCAGTCGTCCTCCGACCAGGCGGCGTTCTACGTCTTCATGCGCCAAATCGGGGGTTTCTCCCTGAGCGACAAGGACGAGGTCGCACCTGCCGAAAGGTTCTTCGCGCTCCAGCCTCCCCATGCCATCGTTTTCACACGGTGATCTCGACCGGCACAACATCATGGTCGGCCCTGATGGGCACGTCACCGGCATCATCGACTGGGAGTCCGCCGCGTGGCTACCAGACTACTGGGAAGTCGCCATAACGGCGATCTTTCCTCAGCGTGTTTGGGGACGGTTTATGCACGAGACGGTGACTTCCGGTGTCTATGCGGAAGAGGTGCAAGGGCTTCGCTACATGTACAGTTTCATTGGGGATGCCATGCGCATTTGATTGGTGAGTCCGCGCTATCGCCATTCCAACACGCCGCGTTTTCTCATCAATCTACAGCTTGGATGTCCTCGCAGGCGGTCAATGGGAAGCGGAATCAGTCGTAACATAAACATATTCTGTGCCATATGGCGAGAAGGCACGATTGACTGCCAGACTGCGAACTCGAAAGTGACCCCATGACATGAGACATAGTACCGGGTTGCATTCCATCATGTCCACCGCAGGCTTCCCATTGCGGGTGGAGGGTATGCGCTCCGAGTCGGACCACTCGAGAATCGTAGTGATAGCGACAGCGTGATAGGCCTTCACTGAGACGTGGAGGTTCGCAGCTTGAGGGGACGGTGATATTGTTAGAGTCGTGACGGAATCGCAGGATTCTCATCCGGCTACGACTCTTTCTTGGGAGTCAGAAGTCGGAGCGAGCTGAACTCGTGCCCGCGGTGGTGGCAAGGACAAAAGCATCTAGTATGAAGGGGCATCCGGTAACCGGTTGAACGGGAGTACTTATAAACAGTACCGTTACCGACAGCTGCGGTTGAGCCACGACCTGCGATCATGTGACCGTGGTGCGGAGACGGGTCACGGTCGACCCTGGACTCTTTCCCTAGCTAAACGCGTTGCAATTGGCAGTGCGTCAGGCTGGCACCAGCTTGCAAGACGCGCTCCTCGTTCTCTTCTCGCATTTGCACGCGTAAGATTGGGACAACACAACTTGCCATGATGGGGGAACATTCAGAAGATTGTTTTTGTTTTTGCGCTCTTCTTGCCCTAGTCGTGCAACCATAACGCTCAATTGCAACCTCGAGGAGGAAGGAACGAGCAAGTCTGAGTGACCATTCTGAATTCACGGCGGCGCAGTACTGTCCCCAACCACTGGCCCATCCCGGATGTGAGCGATACTAACTAGTAGTACTACATCGGACAGTTCTATAACCTATGTTATGTTCCTGACCCTCAACGTTTCAGATGCAATGCGCTATCGACGATTCTTTGGCGCAGTACTGTACGTCACTGGACGACTTTCCACAATGGGGAAGATTGAGATAAATCATTTGAGTTCTGCGCAGACGTCCGCGCGATGGTGTGGCTTGCGCCTCTAGTGTTGCAGGGTCGTGGTGTTCGGCGGGAGTAGGAAGGACCGGGACCGCAAAAATTTCGGTGGGCGGCTGGCCATGGGAAAAAATTAATTAAATTAAAGAAATTAAAGTCTAACTATGTAAATCGCGCCGAAGTGACCCATCGCGAAAATGGTAGACCTAAATAGCACATTTATTGATGACTGAAATGAACTCTCCCTACAACTGATGGAGATCTGGGGGATAGAAATTAGGGGATAGTATAAAGGAGGAGGGGCAGCAGGAAGGCACAGTTGTGCAACGACGAGTGGGCCAATTTGGGAAGGGATGCTGCTGAAAAGCGGTGAGGCCACAGTCCCAGAGAAAGAATGATGATGGGCATTCAACCACTTATGAGCGTACGTGCCTTAGTCCGAGATAGGCCCAATTTTACCCAAAAACCTCGACGTTCTTCTCCAAAACATGTGGGGTCATCAGAACGGTTAAGATGAGACGAATCCAACAAGCCCAGAACAAAGTGGCAAGAAACGACGAAGATATGGCCCTGAGAAGACCAGTCCAGGACTGCCTCGGACCAGCGACTGATATTCGGTCCGGTGCTCAAATCCCACCATCCCCTCGCTGTTCTGAGCCTGTATAGAAACGGACCAAAAAGATCAAACACGGCCTCCCGGAGTACATTTGCTAAGAAAATTTCCCAATCACAACGGCTAGGGCCACAGCCATTGAATGATCCTGTATTTCGAGAATTTGAAACATAGGTCAAAATAGGTGCATTAAATGTGCCGGGGTGGGTTCGATTTCGGATGGGAGAAAAGTCGAGGGATTACCTGAAAGATTTTCGCACAAAACAGCCTTTTTCGCAGTGTCTTCTTCGAATATCTTGGTTAATGTTGGACTTCCTGCCATGAAACAACGTGTACAACGCATGATGGGGGAACATTTTTGGATGTGGGAGATACAATTCAGGGATGAAAATGGCGAGTATTCCGGCCACTGGACTGGAAAGCACAGTAACATGTTTTGCATTAGTCAGCGAAGTTGACCATCTTGACTGCATTTGAATTTGCGACTCTTCCGCTGCGGATGGGACCAGACTGGTCTCTATCTTTACAATTGACAAGTCGGTTTATAACATACTACATATACACGTGGTCTTTGCTCAGTTGTGTGGAATTTTTTCTGGCTGGAGAATTGCTATTAGATATCAAGAGGGAAGGAGGAAATCGAGAAACATTGCGAAGGCCGACCTATTGGGTGCAGAGGCGCCCGACATTGTTTGTTTGATGCAGCCGTTTCATCTGGTGGCAAAATTTCATCCTATTAGGTAGGTGGAATTCAAAGTCCGACAAGGAGGACGAGATGTAGTTCTGGCAGACGTCTATGTTCCGACTGCCTGGTGTTCAGCTATACGACTTGCGTCACGTGAACGAGAACTGGATTTCGAGATGCTGGCATACACCATTAACTGCCACCCCGGCTGGGCTTCCGTACGCCCACTGCATATCGTACGAAGGCATCTCATCGAAAACATTTTGGACAGCGGTATGTACTGGATCTCATGCAGGGGGATGTCGACTAGTCCTAATCCCACATGGCAGACTAGACTGGCGTGCGGCCAAGACGTTACGGGGCGAGACGTCATGTTGAAGCTTGTCGACAAGGACAGTTCGCAATATCGCATCTTCCAGACGCTCCTACATCACAAGTCGTTATTCACCAATCTTCGTACCTTCCCCGGTGTTCTACCTCCCGTGACCATCATCGACACGCCACACAAGTACTCCATTGTCACCATGCCTAAGTGAGTTGTCTCTCGAGTATGAGTATCGCGAACTTGTTTAATTTCTCATTTCTAGGTGGGGCGTCCCTCTCTACATCACCGATATGCAGGACGTGCGCCAGGTTCTAACATTCATGAGATGCCTTCTTGAGGTATGCATCACTTCCAGACGCTGTGCATGCACACATTACTGACCCATATTTCACAGGGACTCTCCTTTCTCCACGCCAATCGCATTGCTCATCGAGTCAGTGTTTCACCCATGCCAACATTACCCTTCTAACAGACATCGTCAGGACATCTGTGAGATGAATATGGTCGTAAACTGCTATCGGCTGGATAGCGACACTGAGCAATTTCGGGACGACCTGCGCGAGCATCGAGGTAGAGCCGATGTTGTCTATGCCTTCATGGACTACGATCAGTCCATACAGCTACCACTCGACGTCTCCCTCAAGGATTGTCGTCGTCCAGCCGACGAGGCATGCCACGGCTGGGATCTTTACAAGCCGGATGAGGTGTGCCACGGGCAAGCGCAGTACAACCCGTTCGCCTTTGACGTCGGGCTGCTCGGAAATCTTTTTCGCGTGCATTTGGCGGTAAGCACACGTCTCTTCGACGATGAATCTTGGCTTACACGTCTATTTACAGGGGACGGTTCCGACAGTCTCAGCCTTGCCGGCGCTGTTCGACCGGATGACGACGCACATTGTTTCGCGCCGTTTCACTGCCCAAGAGGCTCTCGACTTCTTCAGGGAACACATCGAGACACAGTCTCGGGACGTGCTGGATGCACCCGTCACGCTTCGTGTGGATTACGAGACTGTATTAGATCCGGACGTGTACTGGTTCAAACTGACTCCCTTCCTGCAAGCGCACTGGAGCCGGTTTAGGACACCTCCACTGCCCCGGTGGTGGCACATTATGAGCTGGCTGATGCGAATCCCGGTTTGTGGTAGCATTATCGAGTTTGTACGACGGATCCTTCGAATCCAATGGTGCAGCGAAATCAAATTAGCATCTTTCTCACCCACTACTGATAGTAGTAGTACTACAGTATCCATAGTACTGGTACTAATTAATATGCATGGACTAAGACTTACTGGCGACGGCCGGCCGCGGGGTGAGTACTATAGTCGGGGGAGTTATTTGATGCCTAGCTCCGACCGCGATTTCTGGACTCCGACGCATCGGCATTGCAAGTCCGACTCGTTCAAGCTCATCATATGATTCCCAATGGCAGCGTCCAATGGTTTAGTTCAACACTGTATAACCCATAACTATGTAAGCCCAGGCTATACTATACTCCACGCAACTCTAGGTTAGGTTCAGACAGACAGGGAGGGCCCACGACTCTCCACGGGAGGCACTGGCATCCCTCACTGATACCGGCGATTCTCCGAGTCGAACGCGAGACCATTTTACTTTGCGGTATGTGGCTCTAGTGCTTGACTTGAATGTATGTTGCAGAGTTTCTGACTCTAATGCAGGATAGCTGCAGTACTAGCACTATCAATGGGTCTTTTCTACGAGTACAAGCCGCCACATGCCCACGAGCAACATCAACGTCTTCAAGTTGCTCTGCGCCAGCTCACGTCTCGTGGCATTCCATGCATCCTGTGGGGAGAAGATGCATTGAATTACATCCACAGCGTCCCAACCTCGCTCTTCGACCAGAAAATCCTTGTGCCCGATGAGCTCCTGCAATCCGCCTCGTCCGTCCTCCAGGAAGGCCCGTATTTCCAAGTCCCGTTTACGGAGGATTACACCGACTTCTTCGGGCCAAACACGGGCAAATCAGCCTATCCGCACGGAATCCTTCTCAAGCATCCCGAGATACCGGACGCAGACCCTTACAAGCTTGAACCCCTGCCCGGATATACCTGCCTGCTGCCGCAGTCTTACTTTGGCCTTGACGTGCGGTCAAAAGAGCGCTTTCAGAGCCTCGTCCCGCCGCTTGACCCGTCTAACGCCCTTATCCTATCCTCGTCGCATTCAACCTCAACCGCCCATCTCTTGGTCGAGGGAAGGATCTTGCTCAGGTACCGAGTCAAGTATGAGAACGATGGCGACACGCCACCACCAACTCATTCGAAAACGTTCATTGTAATGCATTTATCGGCGTGTACCTCGGCGAAAGGAGACTGGTTAAATTTGCCGAGCTTAGGGAGTACAACCGTCGGAAAGCTTTGGGATCGTGTGGTTTACTCATGACCGATATCCATTACATTAGCCAGGGCTTCCATGCCCACGCCACAGTTTCTTTTTTCCTCTTCGCACCTATCAATGACATCGATGATTGACATAGCTCGCAGTCGTCGATCATACTCAACATCTTGTTCAATCTTACTCTATCGCGAAGACAAGTCACTTATTGCCCCGAACCGATCGGGTCTCCCCGTGCGTATTCCCCGGCCAATATCCCGAACATCTCTCGGTCGAGGGATCATCTCTGCGTCCCAACTCATTCGAAGACGTTTGTTGTAATTGTAATGCATTTGCCTTAGAACATAGGGAGATCCTAGGTGGTTTATATGACCATATCCATTACATTACCCTCCAGACAGTTTCTTTTTCCCGTCGTCATTTGGTACGGGTCTACATTAATTATATCGCGTTCGCGTTGTCATTCCAGAGTTTACCCACACTCCAAGCAAGAGCCAACACTCTTAGAATCCTTGGGGAAATGTAAGTGAAGTAGTATGATACAAATCAGTACGGTATCGCAGGCCAATTAACAATACACAAGTGAGGATCAACGTCCCAAGATTACCAGCGTCTTCCCCCTCCCATGATCCCATCCACGCCTCAGGCCTCAGTGCTCGCAGTGCTCAGTACTCAGTGAGCAGTCTCGCCAGCTTCCACCGTCGCGGCCGCCCTCTCCCCCCGTCGCCGCCGTTTTGGCCGCTCCGCGGCACTCGCACCTTCCGCCTGAGCATCCCCGTTCTCCTCCGCCCTCGCACGCTTGTTGCCCCGCTTCGTGGCACGCTTGCGCTTTTTGGGCGACTCCGCGTCTTCCCCCTCGTCCGAGCCGTCGCTCTCGCCCGCACCTGGCTTGTAGGCGAGGGCATCGTTTTGAGCTTCCTACCCCGCCGCGGCTGCGCACGACGCGCTGCGCTAGCTGCTGCCGTCTCGGTCTTCCCGTTTGCTTGACCCTCAGTGTCCTTGTCCTGTGACGGCTCGACCGTCACCGTGGCCTCGACGGGTTGAGCGCCTTCGGCCGCGTTGGTATTTGCCACAGGTTCGGCATCGTCAGGCACCGGTGAAGGCTGCGGTTCGGGATGCGCCCCCTTGACGCGCTTCGTCGGACGTTCGTCTTCGTCACTCTCGAGGTCGCTGAGATCGCTCCCCGAGAACGACGCGCCGCTAGTGCCGATGCTCGCCTTTCCCGCCGCACTAGCACTGGCAGACTCGCTCGAGGTCGACGTAGACGCGGAGACCTGCGAGAGCGGAACCTTGTACGGCGTCTGCTTCGCGCGGAAGACATCCTTGGTCAAGAGCGTACGCGCGGTGATGGACTCCCTCTGGATGTACTTGGCGCGGGAGTGGCGTTTCTTCGGCACGATCTGGTCGCCGGGGCGGGGGAGGTAGATGACCTCCTGCTCGCGGAAGAGCTCGACGCCGGCCAGCTGTCGCAGGATGTTGATGAGCTCTGGGGAGATCTTGAGGTCATCGATGGGGGTAATGGTGCTCGGCAGTTCCTCCGTCCGCGTCAGGCCGTGGTCTTCGATTTCCTCCTCTTCCATGAGCTCAACGTTGCTCAGCGAGCAGCCGGGGACGGCGAAGTAGACGCGGTGTTCGCTCTCTTCTTCGATGGGGAGACTGATCGTGTGGTAACGGCAGTTCGAACGAGTGGCAGGTGAATGCCCAGTGGTTGAGACAACGATAGAAGGCCGCAAAGGGGGAGTTGAGGTCGAAGGGGTGCTTGGGGAGGAGCACTGGCAGAGGCAGGTTCAGGAGTCGCTGGACGAGACGAAGCGATACTATCACGAGGGGAGGGAGGAGCTGGTGGTGGTGGCGGTGGCGGCGGTGGTAGTGGTAGTGATGGCTGACGTCTCGGTGGCGGGATTGGCGCAACTGGGATGGTAGCTTGCCTCTTATGGTTGTGACGAAGGACGCCATTGTCGTGGATATACGGAAGAATCACAGGACGGCTCCCATTAGCGGGGAGGGTGCGAGCGACAGTGGGAGAAGCTTCAGAGTACATGCTCTGCGCGTTTGATACCACAGAAGAGGCACGGGAAGTGGCACGACTGTCCGCCCCGAGAAGCAGGTTTTGCGCTACGGCGGATGAACCGGCCGAGCTCCGTTCGCTGACAAGGCTGTGGGCGACGGAAGCTGCGTCCTCTTCGTCATCGGTTTCTGAAGAGGCATGCTGTTTGGCTTTGCCCTTGCCCTTGCGTGATTTGGGGGCTGGTTTGGCTTTCGGGACAACTGGAGCACCACCAGTTTTGGCCGCCCTTGAACGAGTAACCCGAGATGATCCCGGTGGGGGTGTTTTTCGCTTTCGCTTTAATGGCCGTTGTTCCTCTTGAGGATCTGCTTCTACCGTTTTGGGTGAAACGGAGTGTGTCTCAGTAGCAACTTCTGGCTCAGCGATTTCGTTGACGGCGGTCTCGCTATGAACTAGTCAGCCAGTGTGAAAAAAATGGAACGTTTGACCTACGTTTCAACTGGCGATGGCAGCGACGCCTTACCATCTTCATCCGCCACAACTTCTTCCCTCGGATCTCCAAGTCCTTCTTGATCAGGAACGGGTCATCGTCCACCTCATCGGAAACAACTGGGATGGCCGCATCGGCAACACCGGCAGCGGAGTCCTGGTCCCCTTCTGACAGGACATAGTCCGGGTCGACCTCTCCTTCGGCATCGACCTCTCCTTCGGCGTCAACGTCCACATCCGACACAGGGGACTTTTCACGCTCATGGCCCGGTTCTTCGTATGGAGAGGAAGCGGCTGCAGGAGCTTCTTCTTCCGGTTCAAGAATATGTGGAAGAGCCGGTCCTTCCTCAACCAGAGGAACTTCCTCACTGCCCAGTACGTCCAGCCCAGGAATCTCGTCCGCCACAAGCTCTGTCATCCCCAAACAGTCAGCATTTCGAATCGTACATAAACAGTGCAGGTTCCTCACCTGTCGACTCTTCAACAGCAGGAGTAATCTCGACCTCCGGGGCCATCGTGATAGTATCTGGATCAATCAACTCCAGCTCCAGCTCCTCCTCACGTTCGCCGGTCTCCTTCGCTTTAGGAGGAGGCATATTGCTATCAACCTGCTCCGGCGTAGCAGACCCAGACGTACCCTCCGTCATCGGCGTGAACAAACCGCTCGCACTGTGCGCGCGCTCCATCTTCCTGAACGCAGGGAGCAGAGCCGCGTGGATAGGCACCGGGCTGGGCGGCTCCTTGTCGCCAGAGGAGGAAGCGATGGAGTCGACTGGAGACGCAGGCGTGTGCGCGATGCTGGTGGGATCGGGGACAGTGGGGTCCGCCGAGACCGGGGCGGGGTACTCCGTCAGGGACGTCTCCGACGTGTTGAGCACGAGGGTTGGCGTAACGGGAGACGCTTCCTCAGCGAGAAGGTCGCCCGCACGCGCGGAAGGCTCAAGTTCCTGCGCGCCGTGAATGAGTGGCTTGGCGGGGTGGAGGAGTAGTATGGACATACCGCAGTGAGCCTGCCCTCGGTGGCGACTTCCTCGACCAAGTAATCGCTGACGGCCACCTCGATATCGTCACCAGCGGCGGAGACGACCTCAATTTCCTCTCCGACAGCTGGGACCTCCGCCTCGATCTCATCGACCTCTTCCACAAACGCTTCTACGATCGGCTCCTCCGCGGGTGCTGTGGGAGGAGGTGGCTCTTGTGCCACCTCAAAGTTCTCCGTAGTCTCTTCGGTGGATTCGACCCCAGTCGGAGCATCCTCAGTGGACACAGGAGCGCCTCACCCGGGGTGTCTTGCGCCTGCTCCTCCCGACTGGGCGGAAGGTCCCCGAAGTCATCTGCGTTTGGGACAGGCTCGAACGCGGTGCACGGATGGCCAGCGTCCATGTCGTACAGCTCATCGAAGCCGAGCGAGAACGGCATCGAGGTAGGCGACGCGTCCGAGGTGGTCCCAAACGGAATGTCGTCTGCGTGGATGGTGTCGCGGATGGTTAGCTCGGGCTGTCCGACGTCGGGCGGAGTGACGTCGTCCTCTTCGTCATCGCTGATTTCAACGATGCCGTCCTCGCCTGCGGTGAGATGGCCCGAGCCACTTGCGATGCGGCCGGGGAATGCGGGAGGCCAGTTCCAGTCAACCTGCTTGCGGAGGGTAGGAGACGGGGGTGAAGGGGAACGTGGTGTCTCGAAGATATTTTCTTGAGCAAGTTGAGGTTGGGCCATATACTCCAGCTCGTTATCGCCTTGGAAGTCTTCCGCGGTTGGCTGCGCACCCGGCGACGTGCCACTCTCGTCCATGTTGATGAGGAGGTCGTCCCCGTCGAGGCCTACGACATCTTGGTCACGGGGAGGGGAAAGAGAGGGTTCGTCCCGCACGAATGAGATGCCAGGGATGTCCAAAGGCTCTTCGTCTCGGGGAGTAAGGTGCGATGGCGTCTCGCCTTCAAGGATGTCGCCACCGGAGTAGAAGTCTTCGGCGTAAGTACGAGGCCCTTCCCAGGGATCGTGAACGTCCGGTGGTTGAGCAGCATCGTCGGCGAGTTCTGATAACGATGAGTCTTCGGCGGAGGGGGCGTAGGCCAAGATGACGTACCGTCATTCTCATGTTCAGTAGGGAGGACGTCAGGGTCACCTGCACGTTCAAGGACGTCACCGGGCACGTCACCGCCGGAGTAGAAGTCTTCAGCATAGGTTCTGGGGCCTTTCCAGGGGTCTTCGATGTCTACCTCCGCCTCGTCGCGGATGCGCGGGGACAACGCTGTTAAGGTGATCTAAACACGGCGGTTAAGTGCGGGAGGTTTGGACAGACGGACCTTCCGGATCGTCCTCAGCCTGCTCGTCCTCATCGACACCACCATTCTCCTGGTCTTCGTCCACATGAGCATATACGGGTGCGACAAGGCCAGGCTTGCGACGGAAGCGAGCCGGGATGGCGGGGCTTTCAGCGACCGGCTCTGCCTGCGCTTCCTCTTCGTCGGAATCGAGAATTTCGGTGACTTCGTGTGTGGGGGCGGCAGGGCTGCTACGAGGGTCCTCGTCAGCGTCGTCTTCGTCATCGTGCTCAAAAGCCGCGTCCACGTCCTCGTCTTCATCCTGAGAGACGTCGCCCTCGACGATGTCTTCTTCGACCAGTTCATCCTCGGCGATTTCTTCGGCCACTTCCTCGTCGTAGCCACCGTCGTCCTCGTCTTCGTCGTACACGGGTGCTGGGCCGGCAACTGGCCCTTCATGCTCCGCCTCGTCACCGTCCTGCTCTTCTCCTTCCGCATCTTCGTCGTCCGAGAGGAGGTCAATAACCTCCGGACCACGCTCGTCCGGCGTCTCTTCGTCTTCGCTGCTCTCCTCGTCCTGCTCGGCTTCGCTGCTGTAGTCGGGGCCGGAGTAGGTCTCGCCCCAGCCGTTCTCGTCTCCGTAGTGGTGCGAGACGGGTCCTTCGTCCTCGAGGTCCTCGTCGCGCGCCCGTTCTTTGCCCTTGGCCAAGCGGCGCGCCCGCACGTCCGCGAAGGAATCCTCGAGGACCTCCGCATCTTCCTCGGAGGTCGACCGATCGACACGTTGTGCGGGGACTGGCGGGGGCTCTTCCCGGCCCAGGGCGCGCTTCAACGCGCCGGTAATGTCATCGATCCACGCGTCGAATTCGGGCTGGGTGAACTTGTCATATGGGTTGTGGATGGGGGCCCGGGGCAGTTTGCCCGTGCTTCTTGGGGTGGGATTGGGTGCACCGGGGTAGCGTGGGGTAGAGAATGGAGTTGTCATGGTGTCCACGAGGCCGCAATGTGCCTGTGGTCGACGTTGGATGAAATGCTCGAGGTGGTTGTCGCCAGGTCGAGAATATTAATGGCAAATCCCCCGACCACAAGGCCAACAGACGCCCAAGATATCAGATACAGTTTACATAAGGAAATGCTGGCGCCCATCAACGCTGCAGCGCTGCGGCAGCACCGTCTGACTCTGGGCTCACTCACTCGGTCAGACTCATAGTATCGACGTCCTCCTCGTCCTCTTCGACACCTTGCCCTGGCTTTCCCCTCAGAGTCTCCTTGCCATAGCGGTAATTCAATTCTCTTGTTTTCTTCCCGAGCCACCATAACCCGGCTTCGGGCATGCTCAGAACAGCGCTCTCCACTGGTCGACACTCCTTCCGGCACCTTCCACTGCGACACGCTCCGCTACGGACATTCAGAGGCATGGAGGCAAAACCTTTGGACTTCGCTGCAGGACCATTGGTATGGATTGACTGCGAAATGACCGGATTGAACCCCCACACGGATAAGATACTCGAGATTGCGGTACGTCCACTCCTCAGGCCGCCACTGGTACTGCGCTCATCCCTGCCAAGGTTCTGATCACAAATGGGAACCTCGAGACCGTCGACGAAGGCATTTCTTACATCATCAAGACTGACAAGGAGGTGCTGGACAAGTACGTGTTGCCACGCTGGATTCCCCCGTTCAATTCTCACCTCTGTTGTAAAGGATGGATGAATGGTGCCAGAACACGCACGGTGCGGTTCGTCTACAACGTTGCCACCCCCTAGTTCATATAATATGTACGATTACTATCGCAGAGTGGCCTAACGCAAGCGTGCATAAATTCGCCACACACCAAAGACTTTGTTCAACAGCGAGTTCTCGACTACATTAAGAAGTGGATACCGAGAGACCGTATCGGTGTCCTCGCCGGCAATTCTGTCCACGTGGACAGAGCTTTCCTCGCTGAAGAGATGCCGGAGATCGTCGAATGGCTGCACTACAGGATCGTCGGTGAGTCGTATTGCGCACGCGAGCCCATTCATTGCACTCACACGACACAAGACGTATCTTCCATCAAAGTGAGTTCATATCCGCTCGCGACTGAGTATCTCTCATTCTCCGTAGGAGCTTGCGCGACGTTGGTATCGCACATCCAAGCACGCATCTCCGAAAGAACCAGCCCACAGGCAAGCACTAGTTCCTATATCTCCGTCCCCCGGGCTGCTTCTCATTGCTCTACAGAGCTCTGGACGACATACAAGGTTCTATCCGGGGTGTGTCATATCGTCATCATTGTTTGGACTGCCTCTCATGTTCCCTTGTAGAGCTGAAATGGTACCGGGAGAATTTGTTCCTAGCCCCACGTTTGGCCCCAGTTGTTGAGCAGGGCCGCAGATATTAGGGTGCCCGTGTCGGCTTATGGTCTCCGATGTTCTTCAGCCCTCACCCCCCGGTCCTTACCATGCTTCGCTACGCTCAGCAGCCTCTGGAAGGAGCAGACGGGTTCTGGAAAGGGAAATGGATGGAGAGGAAGGATCCGGAGAGGTTCGAAAATGACACCCTAATCTGACCCACCTTCCTCGTAATAGAAAGGGTATGGCGCAATCTATGGTAGCTCCCATCCGTCGCCAGCTGTAAGCCGATGAGTAAACGTGTCACCTTGCGAAGGATGATAAGGAAAATCACCCATCAATAGCTCAAGGAATCTGCGACAAAACAGAACATATGGCGATGTCCCAGAACCTCTTCAGCATATACACCCGCAGTAACCGTCTCGTTCATGAATCGCCCCCAATGTCGCTGGGGCAGGATGGCCGTCACCGACACTTCCCAGTAGTCTGGGAGCCAGGCGGCGGCTTCCCGGTCGATGATGCCGCTGATGTGCCCATCAGGACCGACCATGATGTTGTGCCGGTTGAGATCACCGTGGGTGAAGACGACAGCATGAGGCGGGAGCGCGAAGAACTTCTCGGCACCGGCTGTTTCGTTCTTGTCCTGCCCTCGAAGTACCCGATGTAGCGAATATGGTCGTAGAACGCCGCCTCGTCCGGACATGCCTGTAGTGGGGCTGCAGGAACAGGGGTCCTACCACGGGACCACCATCCACACCACAGATGGCAGTGCCCCATGGACTGGAGAAGGAGCGCATCGCGGTGAGGATGCGCATGAGGTCGTCTTTGACAACATCGAAGTCGACCTCGTCATCTTCGAGCGCGTCAGCTCGATCCCTGGGACTTTGGTCATCAGGAGAGACGGCAGAGCATGCACGATCCCGCCACCACGCATTCTGAACATGTAATCGGGGGGTGGTTCAGCGAAAGAAATGAACCTGGGTGCAGGCACACCCATGGCGCGCGCGAGGTTCATCGCAAGGCCCTCTTGCTCGCGAACGCGGGGCCCGTTCTTGAGGATGAGGTTGAAGGGGAGCGGGTATGTGCCAGGTTCCATTCGGATGTCCCGCCAGTGACAGTACCATTCAGAAAGCGGCTTTAGCAGCCACTCGTGGATGTAGAATCTGATTCTTCTGGAGAGAAGGGAAGAAGGACATCCAATCCGTGGACATGGCAGAGGCTCGTGATGGAACACAGCGGGCGGAAAGAGGGGCATCCGGTCGCTGGCACCAGGCGGTATAGTCGTGGTACGAGTCTAGTCTCTCAGACTGCAGAGATGGACAACGACGAGCTCGGGTGGCTTCAATTTTCAATCTACGGCGACGGCATGGCCCCGGCACGGTGAACCGGACCGGCTCATCATCATCCGTCGGGCCGGAGCCAGTTCGTCCGCTGCGACTCGATCTCGCTGATCATGAAATGAGAACAATTCACGATTGTCGGAATTCTGGTGGGTTACTTATAGCTAGTCATAGTCACCCACTTCTTCTTGACCAGACTCGACGTCCCCTCGACTCTCGCAGAGGAGATACTTCGAGGCGCCATGCTAAAGCATCCCTCATCCATGCGATCACGAGGTAAACGTTCCCGTACGTCCTCAGTCTCGACTGACCAGGAAGATAGCCGCCGCTACACTGTTATCCTGCCAATCCTGGATTGCGGGGGTGGCCCATCAGCGACCTACGCCGTCTGCGGGACAATCCCGGATGCCTTTCTCGGTGCCTGAACCCACTATACCATCCCGCATTCATCCATGCACAGAGGAGAGTCCAGTCTATTTTTCCGAGCTTCGATAGGCGTCATATAGGCTATCATTGACTCGCACTTGTCCCGACCCGAGATTGAGCCTGTCTACTGATATGAGCGGCGGTGAATCAGATGCTTGCCGCACCTAGCGTTCAGTTTATTCTTCTTGAAGTTCCCGAAGGCCGTCCATGATCGAGATCGTGGCAATAGATGAGCATAACGCCGAGCGATATAGAACAATAACGGTGCACCCACCCTATTTAAATGACACAAGCCAATAGTTGGTTGAGGTCCTCGTAGAGGGAATTTAGATAGAGAAGTGTCGCACCGGTGAGCGAAGCTCGATTGCCGAGCTCTATCTTGAGTATATCTTTTTCGGTTGCGGAACATGGTGCATGCTGATCTACTGAGACTATTAGACCAAGAAGACCAAGAGAGAGCTTGCACATATGATTGCATATACCTAGATAGCATTTTATGCGAAGTGACTGGGCCGGAATCATTGATCTTCTGTGAATTCTTGCGTTCGCATTCGAGACTTGCCTGGATCAAACCACTTAGCGGCTGCGTGTTCAAGGCGGCGGGTCGCTTGTGCAAACAGTGACAAGGGGCATGGGGCGGACGAAGAACCAGTTCAGTCAAGCAATCAGGGCTCAAGAAGCGAAATCAAACGGCGACAAGGCGGAATATCTAATAGCGGGTCAGCTGCCAGCGGCACGCAGTGAGAGCAGAGTATTAAACCATCGTCTGTACTCACATGAACATGTCTGGCGTTACGATCCTCCCTCTTCTTCCTCCCGCTGCTACCGAGCGAGCGTTCGGATACATGCTTGTCTGCAGCCGTTAGCGGGCTGTGCGTTGACGAGACCGGCCTAAGGTGCGCCTGGAAGGTTCGTGTTTCCCGTGCAAGGGAGTTTGTCGAGCAGTCTCAGCACATCACTACCGGCTCTCATACGAACAAGTGAAAATTCCCAGGGGCGAGACACCTAGGGAAATAGGTGAGTCTAGACGCAACAAGTTTCATCAAAGGACGAATAGTGCGGCAATGTGATCGACTGACCAAGGGTGAAACTGACGGGGGATGATGGATGTTCCTTTGCGAGGGATCCACGACGAAACTTGTGGCTAGGGTCTCAAGATAAAGTTTAACGCAATATCTCTATTCGAGTTTGTCGTTCCTCAGAGTTCTACGTAAGACTTGCACTTGGCGTACGGCACAATGATATTCCGCCTGCTTTAGCCGCGCCGATCGATTGAGGGACGACCTGCGAACCGTTGTTAACACCATAAGGATACGAAAGCAAGCGTACCGTGGTATGGGCTGCGTGCGAACACCCACGGCAGGCCCAACGGCAGACAAATACGGGCCAGCGGTCGCACCCCGGCTCCGTGGCATGAGGATGTCCTGAGCGAAAGCGGGTTCTCATTGTCAGCAGCAATTCACTAGCAACCTGGCCGTTTTAATCTCACTGTGTGAACGGGGTTGACGTATGGAAAACATGCGCAAGGAAGGCGACTCCGCCCGCGCCAGATGCCAAAGGACGGTGGGTGAGAGTGTTCTCGACATAATTCGGGCCGTTTGTGCTTGTCGTTTATTGAACGGATAACGCCCTTCTTTTACACCGGTTTCTGAAGATAGTTTTTTCTGATTTTGATTCTACTAGGGAACTTGAAGCAATGTTGACATATACATAACGCACGGGTGAATGACGCCGGGAGAGGATCTTCACTCACTTCTGCCGCCGAATTAAAACTGCCGGTGGGTATCAGCCTTGGCTGTACGCTGGCTCTCCTGCGGAAGCGCGAGTGTTGAGTGCGCTCCACGCCAAGGACGACGCAAACATCTGGGGACGCAATTTATCCGCTAGATGAAAAATTTGGCCTAGTGGTGAAAATAATTATGGTAAAAACACGAGCGAGAACGCATGCATCGAAGATATGACATGCACCCGATTGCTCAAGGACTCACGGATGCCTGCCGACCGAGTGCTGGCTTACACTGGATGGCGATAAGACGCGGTGTTGAGTTGCCTGCTGACATCCTTGTTGAAACGGAGATCTGCGCCTATTGAATGAAGGGTGCATTCGCTATGAGCGTCGTCTGAGAGCCTCAGAGGCCGCTGTACAAGGCCGAGGGTATGGAGGAGGAGGGAGTTGGCTAACTTGGACTGAATGGCATTGGCGGGGTCGGTGGCAAGGCGGGTCGAGCATCGCCACCGGAATCTGAGATTCGTCGCATTGGCGCGCAAAGGACAGGCCCGGGCGAACACTGACACTGACACGCTGGTTGTTTCCTCCCACATCCCTCCCTCCTGGCCTCTTCCTTGGGGGCCGACATACGATAACCTGTGTGAAACGGCACAGTTTGTCTTGATATGATGGACCCCACGTCCGCCTGCCCGGGCCACGCTCGACGTCTTCCCATACTCTTCCCGGTTGTCCGGAAAATGTATTCGCATCCACCTCGGATTCTTCCCGCAGTTAAAAAGACTTCGGGCTTTCTCTGGAGTCATGACTGCGCCCTACATACAGATCGTCTCAATTCGTCCCAACCCAGCCAGCAGGCTCGTGGGCCACTCTATTTACTTCGCTGATTCCCTTATCATCCGATTTCCCCTGCCCTTGCCCCTTCCCCTCCCCCTCCCCCGCATCGTGCACCGACGTCTCCTGCCCCATCGAGCACTATATTAGCGGAACAACGACAGCTCACGCGATACGACCATGCCTCCGCCTGAGTTTGTGGACGACCCCGAGAAAGCTCTGCTGGATACCCTCACACCCCTCCCTGTCCTCCCCGTCTCGAACAAAGCCGTCATTCAAGATACTGCCGTCGGCCTCGCTGCTCAATCGGGGAAGGAGCCAAGACCAGATCTCGCTCTCGCGATGGCCAGGAAGGACCCGGCTTCTTCGAACAAGCCAAAACGGCGAGCGAACAGATGGATCCGCTTCCAACTGTGGTTCAACACCTACCGGTAAGTCCTCAACGGAGATCGCACGTGCCATACTCACATATTCCAAGTAAATTCTTCACGATTGTGATGTCGTTGAACGGAGTCGGGCTGTTTCTTGCCGCTCTCAACATCTGGACGTATCCCCGACGATACACCGGTGCTTTCATTCTTGGCAATTTGCTCTTCGCCATCCTCATGCGCAATGAACTCTTTGGGCGACTGCTCTATTTGATAGTTAACAAAGCCTTCGCGAAGGCTAGTCTCTAATCCTGGTACGAACGATGCATAGCTCACATAAATGTATATTTCAGTGGACGCCTCTGTGGTTCAGGCTAAGCTGCACGTCAATCCTTCAACATCTAGGTGGCATTCACTCGGGCTGCGCGACGTCCGGCTTCCTATGGCTCATCTTCCGCGTAACGCTCATATTCATCGACCACAAGGACAACCACGACGCGGTCCTGATAATGGGCGTCATCACCAACATCGCCGTCTCGATCAGCATTCTGAGCGCGTTCCCCTGGGTCCGGAATACGCACCACAAGTACGTGCCCACAATCTCCGCTGCTTCCCTTGACGGGTTCTCACACACCCCTCTAGCATTTTCGAGCGGCACCATCGGTTCATCGGCTGGTGAGTACCGTTTTCCTGATCGAGCGAATAGGCACCCATTGTACTCACACTCGTCGCCCGAAGGCTTGGCCTTCTCTCAAGTAGGTATTCGTTTCTTGCCGTGCCATATCCGGTCCTGCGGTTCGCTCGCACACTGCGTCCGGGCACCTTCTTGCAGCGGGTCCGTGCTGGCCCGCTCTGCTCCCTAATCCCCATCCAATCTGCTGCTTGGGGGTTGCGAAGCTGACGGCCGTGTGCTCTTTTTCATAGCGTGGGTGTTTGTCGTCCTCGGCGACAGTTACGACCTCGACACGCACTCTTGGAATCCGGACGGCATCCGTGTCATTCGCCAGCAGGACTTCTGGTATACGTTCGGCATGACTGTCTTGTAAGCGCTATTCTAGCAACCTCTATGGGCCAACATAACGGGTAGCTGCTAACACCCCCCGCGATTTGTAGCATCCTCATTCCGTGGTTCACGGTGCGGGAAGTCAAGGTCGACATTGAGGTGGTAAGTGTTTCCTTACAAAATTAGCATAGCGCCTCCGGGCCGACCCTCTTCTCTCCGCCTTCTGCAGCCGTCGCCGAAGGTGGCGATCCTACGGTTCGAGCGGGGCATGCAGCAGGGGCTCCAGTCCCGGATATCGCGCTCCTCGATCATGGAATACCACGCGTTCGGGATCATCTCGTGAGTAGTCCTTCTGCCGAGCCCCGAGTGGAGGTGCATTCAGCTGAAAAGGCGGCCGATGCGTTCGCGCTCGCCTTTGTCAGGGAGGGGACACATGCCAAGTACCACTATCTCATCTGTGGGGTGCAAGGCGACTTCACGAGGTCACTTGTGAACGATCCTCCCACGCACGTCTGGACACGGCAGCTCAAGGCGAGTGGCTCGAAGTCTGGTGAGACGGCTATTGCTGACCCGCTATCGTCCTCGCAGTTTGCGGGGGTATCGCACACATCCACCTTGTACAAACGAGGTATCCGCGTCTGTACCGGCACCGGTCTCGGAGCCGCGCTCTCTACATGTCTCCAGGTACGACTTGCGGCGTACCTGTCCCTAGTGAGAAAATAGCTAACCTCTCCTCCTTCCCGCCAGAATCCCGACTGGTGAGTGACACCTTTTCTCGAAAGTCGACTTGGGCAGGGAGGCGGGCCGCTGCGGCCGCTCTCTCTTGCTCTGCCTGCTTCCGATTGCGCGATCGAGCTCGAGCTCGAGGCTGACTGCCGTGGTGTTCCTAGGTATCTGATCTGGATCGGGTCGGAGCAAGAGAAGACCTTCGGTCCCACCATCTCCGGCCTCATCCACAAGCACATCGAGCCGGAGCGTATGTGCCTCTGGGACTCCAAGGCGCGAGGTGCGTGTCGTTCCTCTCTATCGTTGTCCTTCTCACTCCACACACTAGCTCACCACCGCTCCCGCACGCTCTCACTCTCACAGGCGGCCGCCCGGACGTGATGCAGCTCGTCAAGGACACGTACCGCTCCTGGGGCGCCGAGGTCGTGTTTATCACCTCGAACTGGGCAGGGAACAAGGAGATCATGGAGGGCTGCAAGGCGGCGGGCATCCCGGCATTCGTACGTCCTTTCTCTTTCTCTCTGGCTCGTTCGCCAAGGCCACGCGGGCCGGGCCGGGCCGTCGCCATCCGTTTCTCACTGCCCTTACCACCACAGGGCACGCTATGGGATTTCTGAACATGCACCTTTTTCCGCCCTCCCAGCCAGCGCAGCGGGGGCTCCCACCGGTCGCAGCGGCGTGTGGTATAATTAGAACACGGCGTGCGACGCAGATATGGCCGTGCTCGCTGGCAGGACGCGCTTTCCTGCCTACTAGTACACGTCCGCCGCCGTCCGCCGCCGCCGCCGCCGATCTGCTGCGAGTCTACCGCCGTGTCACCTAATAGCCGCGCGTTCTTGCGTCCGCCTGCGCCTTGTTTTCTTGTCGCCCTTCCCTACACGTACGCTCCAGCACACGTATTTTATTTGCCCTGCCCCACGCACGCAATCATGTTCCCGGTATCTACACTCCTAGATATTTGTCCACGATCGAGCCAGTGTGCCTTCCCCTCCCCTCCCTTCCCCCAATCGCGATTCGCTCCTTCGCCTGACACGGACTGTGGTGCGCGCAAGCGCGACGTCGGTGTGTTGGGCAGTATGTATTGTAGCTAGGATACTTGTCACTCCATCATCAACTACGTCGACTTAAGTTCAAGTTGCCATTCGTACTTGGTTCGACCCGGCCCGAGTCGGACACCGCCGGACCTCTACCCTTCGTTTCGCGATGATGGGCCTCGGCCAGCGCAGGTTAATGCGAATGCGACGGAACGCAGCGAGCAAAGGCGGTTTTAAGACGTACTGTACGAGGACGAGTGGCATTTAAAATTCTACTGCTGCGTTGTCTTGGCGGTTTGACAAAACTTGATTGCATTGCGGCCAAAGGGCCGAGTATGCACCCATTGTGTCATCCAGCGTGTGGAAGTTTGCTTGCTCTCATCTATCCCTTGTTTGTTCGACCATAACTGTTGGATTTCATGGTTTTGGCAAGCGAGCGCTTGCTCGCCGGGAGTTTCCGACGTAGGGCCGCCGTTGTTTTTGACCCAGTTCGACCACACTGGAAACGGAATCCATCTTTTGCTTCACTCGGAAGACGTTCTTTCCCTTGCTCCAGCAATAACCCCCGCCCCCGACAGTTGGGGCCGCAATGAAGAGAGACTCGAGGGCTCCGAGTCCGCGTTGGCTCATTCCAGCATCTCTGGTGCTTGTGGGGCCGTCATTTTGCCGGTGGGAAGTGGCGAGTGGAATACGAGTGATGATCACAGTCACAGTCCGATTTTCGATTCGGGCCCGACATTCCAATTCGCGAAATCAGGGCAGTTAAGCATTACATTCGTAATCATCGTCAAGTTACCACTCCACAGTTCCACGCGACTATTCGTACAATATACCACGCAGCACAAGACCGTGAAGATCGAAATCGTGGTCAAAATTGTTTCTCCGTGTCGTTGCAAGTCTCACTGCCAGTTGACGACCTTGTTCTCAGGGAGGTTTGGGCAAGGTAGTTTTGCATCTCCGTCGGGTCTCAGCGCCCGAAAGTTGTAGACCTCCTTCTTCTTGCTGCAGATCTCCTCTCCCAAGCGTACGTCAAATACTTGGCTTGAAGGACATAGAAGCACCGCTCAATCATGCGCCTGTTCATCAGCTCCCTGGCAGCCTGCCTGCCGCCCTATTGTTTGACAATGCGTATTGAGTGAGTCTCGCTAGTCTAAATCAATTCATGGAAATGCTCATACCTTGCGAGACGTCCAGCGTTTGACCTGGCAGGAAGTGTACCTTGGGACCCGAACGTGGTTTCGGAGACTATTCCCATAAATGAATGTCATGTCGTTCACCGTGCAGAGCTGCATGCGTACCGAGTTAACTCTAGAACGTTAACCTAACAAACTTGTAGAGGCTTACCACTGAATTTAAAGGATACTGCTCTGGGCTGTGTGGCTGCCCTGGTGCTGGGACAATGTCGAAGTGGGAGGGGGATCGACAATCCAAAGAGTGGATGAACATTTGTTCACTTGGCATACTTCCTTTCGAAACGGTAGACGCTGTTCTCGTCCGTGCGAGGCGATTCGACGTCCTGACCGGGCCGCTAAAATATACATATCCATCCATTAGCGCACTGTGCATACGGCAGATAGCAACAAAACATGCTCACTTTGGTTGCACTCTCCGGGGTGGGTTCAATACCGATGATTTCAACGATGGTGCCCTTGCGGGGAAGGTTGGGCCGCAGGGGTGGAGCAACATCACTTTATCTCCGACCTTATTCGTAGCCGACAATGTCAGCAAGGGGAAACCATTTCTGAATTGTTGTACAAAGCTCACATTGAACGTCGTACCAGGGTTGTACATTGCAGTGGGCGTAGTAACGTTGCGACCGGCACCGGCACCGGCACCGGCACCGCCTGGGTTGCCGGAACCTGGGCCGCCGCCGGTGTTGTGACCAGCTGAGGTTCTTCCAGGGTGACCGTGTGGCTGATTGGTGGGCGCGATGGCTCTGGATAGTGATGAAGAGGGGAGCTGGATGGGAAGTATGAGAGGGGGAGAGTTAGGTTGTGAACCTGAGAGGATGACACGCAAGAATCTGGAACTTTATACATCCAGAACCCCATGTCAGACGGGTGTTTTCAAAATCTGCAGTGGGGAGTCACACAACTTAATCCGGAGGACCGATTGAACACGGGGTAGTCAGTCATCCTAGTACAGGTCCCAAATCTGTGAGCACGAGTCATTTAGACAGATGTACGAAATAGGCAATTGGTGCCGACTCACCGGAACAAGAGGAGATCGAACAGCACGGTATGTGGGTGGCGCAGATGGGCGCGCACTTCACTTTTCATCTGAAGGGATACTTACGTATTTGGAAGGGAAAAAAGGATGGGAGCATGAGCTCATCGCTCAAAGTTATCACCAATCTTGGATCATCTCGTGCTCAAACCAAAGCTCCAAAGCTCTTGTCTTCGGAAGGCTTGGGAACTCAAGCGGATCAAGTATTACATTCCAAGGACCCGTCGTACAAACTCAACAATACGGCCACAAACCGGGAATCCCATCAGCCAGTTCAAAGCGTGCCACCAGCGTGGCAGTGGAGGGGTCCGAAATCGGCTCCAGTGCGCTTGCAGCGAGGGAGTCAGTTTCGACCAATATACGTCGGGTCAAACATGGTCTCGTAATCGACACGAACGTGACGGGTCATCCAGACGTCCCCAGACCGCGTCTCGATGTGTTCCCTGAAGAAGTCGAGCGCTTCCTTGAGCAGTGAAACGGACGCGAAACGACATGAGTCGTCATTCCGTCAAACAGTGCCGGCAAGGCCGGAACCGTCGAAACCGCACCCTGCGAATGAATGCATGGGATGACTACTAAGCAGCATGAAAGAAGTGCGTGCTTACCGACAAATACACTCGAAACATATTTCCGAGCATTCCGACGTCGAAGGCGAACGGGTTGTAGTGTGGTTCCCCAAGCCACACATCCAACGGCTTGTAAAAATCCCAGCCGTGGCATGCCTCGTCGGCTGGACGACGACAATCCTTGAGGGAGACGTCAGGTGGTAGCTGTATGGACTGGTCGTAGTCCATGAAGGCATACACAACATCAGCTGTGCCCCGATGCTCGCGCAGGTCATCTCGAAATTGCTCGATGTCACCATCTAGCCGATAGCAGTTCACGACCATGTTTACATCACAGATGTCCTGACGACGGATGTTAGAGCGGACGTATGGGCAGAGGTTAAATACACACTCGATGAGCAATGCGATTAGCATGGAGATATGAGAGTCCCTGCGAAACGTTGGTCAGCGTCACAGTCGCTGGTGAAGCGTCTGGAAGTGACGCATACCTCGAGAAGGCATCTCATGAATGTTAGAACCTGGCGCACGTTCTGCATATCGGAGAAGTAGAGAGGCATGCCCCACCTAGGGATGAGGAATTAAACAAGTTCGCGATACTCATGCTCGAGAGACAACTCACATAGGCATGGTGACGATGGAGTACTTGTGTGGCGTGTCGATGATGGTCACGGGAGGTAGAACACCGGGGAAGGTACCAAGATTGGTGAATAACGACTTGTGCTGTAGGAGCGTCTGGAAGATGCGATATTGTGAACTGTCCTTGTCGACAAGCTTCAACATGATATCTCGCCCCGCGACGTCTTGGCCGCACGCCAGTCTAGTCTGATCATGATGCAGGATTAGAACTATGTAGTTGACATCCCCCACATGAGATCCAATACATACCGCTGTCCAAAATGTTTTCGATGAGATGCCTTTGTACGATATGCAGCGGGCGTAGGGGAGCCCAGCCGGGGTGCTAGTCAATGGCGTATGCCAGACTTTAGAGATACACCTCTTGCTCTCGGGACGCAGGTCGTATAGCTGAACACCACGTAGGCGAAGCCACTCCCTCGACGTTTCCCAAAACTCGCACATGTTCATATCAGCGTCCTTGCCCAAGTCGTCGATAGTGCATGGTATCTGAAACACTGAATGTTAGATATAAATCACAGTACTGTCTTTTTGGCCGACTTACTTCCGGGATGGCTGGGGATGTCTGCATGTCTTGCTTGAGGATAGCCTCGCGGCTCATCGTTGCGAGATGTGCAATTGCTGGTTGGAGTGAGTGTGTCGTGGCAGTTCAAGCTTAACCGAGGTCAACCACCAACGCCAACTTCAACTGGGACCACGGTCACATGATCCCGTCGCCACCGACTGCGGTTGTTGCAGCTGCTACTGCCTGTGCTACACCGTCCCTCAGTCGAACATCTTTCTTCATCGTCAAAATGTTCGACTCGTATATTACAGCAGAGTAACATTCTCATTCTCTGACCGTTGCGGCAAGCCTCCCAGACTGCCGTAAGGTACTAAGTACTTCACGGATAGTGACGACGGTGTCACTCCACTGGCGCTCAGGCCCGCCGTACTCAGACTTCGGACCTCCGAGGACCAGGACCCAGCCAAACCCAATTAGACCCAATTCCCAGCCTGCAAGAGACACGAGGTTTCAAAATTTCACTAGTTTCACTAGCCCAGTCTCCCACCCCGAGTCATAACGACCGTATTTAAGTTCACTTTACAGTAAGTAGTAGATTTCTAGAAGGTTCACAACTCAGTGGAAAGCCTGACATCCAGGTAAAGCAGGAGTCCAGCCAAATTCAAATGTTCGACATCAGAAACTTCCCGGTGGCAAAAGACACGAGGTTTCAAAATTTCATCTAGTTTGGACTAGCCCAGCTCCCGAGCTTCCCGAGCTTCATGAATGACCGTGTTAAGTTCAACCCTCGAAGACCCTCAGAAGGTTCACAACTTGAAAGCCTCACATCCAGGTAAAGCAGGAGTCCATATTCAAATGTTCGCCTACATCAGAAACTGTCGCGGTGGCAAGCGCAGCAGATGGCACTTGGTGCTTCAACAAGGTACGAGGAGCCTCGAGGCACACTGGTGTTGTACTTCTTCCAGCGTCTGCTGATAATTCTCGTCATGGGGCACTGACCAGAGCCCTGAAACTTGCTCAAGACGAACTGCAAATGGCAACCCTTGTCAATTTTGGATAGTAATACCAGCTTCACTTCGTCCGTGGATGGAAGGAGGGCAAAAATTTGCTGAGCGCTCTCCCGAGTTCCAGATTGAAGGCCCGGCAGAAAACTCACCCATCTATCGTCCAGGAATGCATGAACATTCACATTCGAATTCGTCGCACGCAAGGATTTTTAGAGTCACCTGCGCAGCTCGCAATTGTGAATGATTCGCCATGACTCAACTATTCCAATGCGAGTTCCGAAAGGCTTCGATAGAAGTTCTCAGCCTCTGACGTCTTCAACGTACGACCGGTACTGTAGTCACACCAAAAGCTGGTGTCCGTTTCTTTCGCGCGCTCAGCACCATACTCGGGCTTGTCGCCCAGAGCGCGAAAGTTGAACCATTTTTGCCAATTGTTGTACACATGATCTCTAAGTTTAACGATACGATGCCTCGGTCCCAGGTCTCGACTATTGCCTTCAAGTTTTCAACTCCGACTTCATTTTTCGCCATGTCGAGAAGATGCCTCCTTGCACGCACGCCGATGGTCGCGCCAGTGAAGCTTCTGACACTGCGCGTCGCAATACCTATTACGGCATCAGCATTTTGCGAGTCATTCAGAGTGGAAGATAATCTGCCCGCACCGTGTTTTGCCACAGCCACTGCACTTCCGCAAGATCGCGCTCGGGTTTGTGCACCACGAGCACCGGTACAGCTGCGTGTTATCGTTGAGAATCGAGTCCAGCTTCCGCCAGTTCTCCTGTTCCTCTCTGGTAGGCCCGGGCGATCCCCTACCCCCCCTCCTGAGTTGATCGATACGATCGAGGAAGGGATCCCATTCGTTGAGTGCATCACTCTGCCAGTGCTCGAGTATCTGCTGACGGGTAAGGTAGATGTCTGTGTTCAATACGCGGAATCCGAGGACGTGCATGAAGCGATAAGAGGTGCGCAGCTTCTCGAACAGGGGCTACAAAAAGACCGACTCAACATCAGCCTCTAAACGAACCGACGACGGATGATCGGGACGTACCGCAAAATCATCCTGGAGGCTGGTATCCAGCTCTGGCCCCCGCAGGACGATCGTGATGACCATGTACCAGTCAATCACGTACACCATCTGTCGCGCGTCCGGAGCCGAGGTCTCGATGAAAGTCTTCGCGTCTTCCGCCGCCGACTCCAGGTACGCCAGCGCCTGCGCCTTCCTGTCCTTGTCCGGCTCGAGCTGCCGCGTACACAGCAGCCTGATCCCCTCCTCCCCGGCATGCTCCACCGCGCACCAGAGCATCCGGCGGCGCAGGTACGGCGTCAGGTGCTTGCACTTCAGGCCCTTCTTCGCCGCCTGCAGCCCGTACAGCAGGCTGTCCGTCTGCAGCGTGATGGCGTAGTGCGCGAACGCGATGTCCGGGTTGCGCGCGACGGCGCGTTCCGCGAGCGCAAGCGCCTCCTTGCCCTTCCGCACCGTGAGGAGGTACTTGAGCTCGAGCACGTCCGCCAGGTCCAGGTCCGCCGCGCCGCCCTCCTTCCGGAGCACCCGCGCGCAGTAGTGCATGGCGTCGATCCAGCCCTGAACGGTACGTCCTCGCTGTTGATGAACGCCTCCGGGTCGCACACGAGCTCGCTCTCCTGCGCCAGGATCGCGAGCCGAGCGCTGAGCGCACGGATGTCGCGGTCCGTCTCGAACGCGCGCATCGCCGCCTTGACCCTCGTCCCGCACCGCACCTTCACGATGGTCTCGCAGCCCTCGAGGCCGTGGTCGCGCATGATGTCGAGGAGGTCCGGCGGGAGTTCGGTGAGCGCCTCCTCGAGGTTGTCTGCGGCCGGGAGGCAGACGGACATCATCAGGCTGTCGCCGCTCCCCTCCGACTCGCAGTCGAGGCGCGCGATACGGAGGAGCATGGCGGCGCCGACGCTCCGCGCGGTGACGTTCGTGCTACGGGTGAGGGACCTGAAGAACGGCAGGACGTCGGGGAGGTCCTTGCATTGCTCTCTGCACGTCGCCACGCAGGTGCGAAGGAGGGGGATGAGGGCGAGTTGAAGTACGTCGTCTGCGAGGGGCGCAGGTTGCTTGAGGACGTCGAGGACCGCAGATACGACTTCCGTTACTGCGACGTCGCTGCCCAAGTCGGGGCGCGCTGCCCAGAGTTCCTCGCATCCGAGGACGATAGGCGTGGTGTGCGCCAGGACTCTGAGCGCGTAGCCCGCAATCTTGCCGTTCCGTCGGTACTTTCGGAGGACCGGGACGATCTGCGAGTTGTACCGGGCGATCTCGAATTCGAGGGGATTGCCCTTCGCGTTGGCCGCGTCTTCCGGTTTGAACCAGTCGAGGAAGATGACCACGAGATTGCCGGTATTGTCGTCTCCCAAGAGCTTGACCAACTTGGAAAAAGCCCTGTTAAGTTGCATGGTAAGTGGCAGGGACGAGCATTGACAGATACATGGGGAAACCATGGTTTTTCGAATGATTTTAGTTCCAATCAATGCACATGCACGGCTTACGGAAAGCCCCCCAAGCACCGACTTTTTGGATGAGTGTACTCCCACCGCACGAGCTCCTGGTAGTTATGATTGTATGCGCGAGGCAGTCACTGGCGAGTCGTAGTGGCTACGCGCGTATAAATAGTATCGGAATCGTCTTTACAGCGATATAGTCATGCGCCCACGCATATATAGACTGCAGAAGGGGCGCCCGCTCGACTACCACACTAGGACGTCACGGTGCCAAGAAGTTGAACGTCGACGCGGTCGCGTCCTGATGGGACGAGCCCGAGCCGGCCTTCATCCCCTCATACAGAATTCACCAGACGGTTTGGAATGCGTCACCTATAAGTGGGGACGCGTTCTAAAATGGCTGGTTACGAGAGTGACCGTGAACCTATACGCGTATGCGGTGAATCCTAATCGCAATCACGGTTACGAGCCTACTTATTTGGGACTCAAAACGGTGGCCCGTCATGTGAGACGGAGCAAGTAATAGGAAACCAGATTTCACCTGCACGAAATAGCTTGTCCCTGAGTAATTTGTCGGCGCACATCTTGGACCAAATAAAACAGATGCTGAGGGGCGGGCGAGGGTCTTCGATTGCGAGGGCGGTGGTGAAGTGGGCGTTCAAGCGTTGGTTGATCTCGTCGAAGCGGGCATGCACCTTCTTTAATCCACTTCGCGTGTTGAGATCTAACGTGGTGCAGTACGTATGAGTGGCGTGCCCGATATGAAGTTGAACACATACCCGGAATATCGAGATAGTGCACATGCGTTGAACCAGAACTTCGAACGGGTCTGGTGTGTTCCGATCGATGTTGTAACCGGTAAACACAGAATCTGGAACGATTCCGAATTCCTCTATGGGAATGTCTATAAAGCGAATATTTGGAGGTATGTCCATTCTTGAGAGAGGAGAAGGTTCAGGAGGATGGAATGCTGGGCGGTGGCTCGGCGCAGTTAGGTTTTGACTGCCACTGAGCGCACGGAAGAATACAGGTGAGAAACAAGTGTACGAAAGGATTGAATATTACAACCTGAGTATATATATGGGCGTCGATACCGGTCTCTATTAGGCGGGTGGGGCAGCGTGCAATGAGAACAATAGCCAGAACTTGGTGGTGGTTCAAACTCAAGGGTGAGAGCGCTTCCGTCTGGGCCACTTCGGGGTTTGAATCGTATAAGGGCGGAGTTGGTAACGTAATGTCAATGTTGTTACAAAGCGGCGCTTTTTGTTACTGAACCATCACCAGGTTACACCCCTCGCTGGCCACAGGCAGCAGCTACCGCAGAGTGGGATCAAGCAGTCGCGCTGCATATTTGGTCTTGTCTGGAGCCGCCGCGCACGTTCGGGACCTGCCTTGAATGGCGCCCAGCGAGCAAAGCGATCCCGGATCAGCCAGCAGTGCAGATGCCGGGCCACTCCCTCCCTGGTTGTGAGTTCGCCCCACGCTGCATACACCATTTACGTGCCTACTAACTATACACCAACAGTAGAAGAAAGCTGACGGTGCTCGGCGGGACTAGCACGGGCGCTGTCCACTCCTTCCGCGTCGTCCCCTCCGAGCCATCACCAACTAATGACGCACCCAGTCCCACACAACCCGAGACGACATCCAGATCATCAGCAAATGGGGGCGCTCATTCGCCCGAGAAGCTCCCGCCGTGGCGCGACCTTCAGCGCAAAGGTGCTTTCATCACCCCTGACGACCCCGAGGCGAAGCGAAAGACTCGTGATAAGATGCGCTTCAAGGTCCGGCGTGCGCAGAAACGGTGGAGAGAGAAACAGGAAGCAAAGACCAAAGACACACGGCTCGAATCCAAAGATGAAGACGATTCGGAAGCAGATATTGAAGCAGTGGCATCGATGCTCACCGACCTTCCTAATGACATTTAATACTAGTTCGTTTTGGGTGCGGTCGTCTCATCCCTTCATTCTCGGCTGACACTAACTTTGGGTGCACATACAGATTGCGGACGAGGTTTACGAGGTTCGGTTCCGGAAACCAAAAACCAGACGCTGGCGGATCGTATGATGGATCCCCGTCGACGATGGATATAAACCGTAGTTAGCGGTTTGACGTCCAACGGATCTCAAGGACGATTCATAGCTGGGTTCGAGACGATGGGGCAATGCATGTTTTGATACCAGATTGGATGATACTTGACAGGCATTCCGAAGTCGGAAGGCAGCGACATCACGTAGGACCGTGTATTTTCACTGACGGCTTCCCTGGAATTTCAATCTTCTTTACAAACATGAGCAGGCATGAGCTCAAAACACCGCTCCGGCTCCATACACGCCTGGACACCGACTCCTCGCCATCCTCGGCGGCCCGAGTCGACCCAGTCAGGATGGTTGAACCTAGTAAGTACAACGGTGTTCTCCTTCGCGGGGACGTATCCCCCGAGCGGCTTCTTCTGCTTGTCGTCACCCTTGTCGATTTTGGGCCGCATGTTGGCGTCCATGTGTTCCATGATGAGCTCCTCGACGCCGAGATGCGTCTTGACCTTTTGGGCTAACTCGGGATTGGGGCCCGTCAAGTGCCGTTGACGGAGACATGCCCCGCGACCATCATGCAGTCGAGATAGGCTGTGCAGCGGTCATTGAGGGTCACGTCGCCGACAGGCTTGCAGTACCCGGGCGGGATGCCCATCACGCGAACCGTCGAGTGTGTACGTTGGATTGCCGTAGCGTCAGGAACCTGTGTACGATGCCTATGTCAGTTTCTGCGTGAGAAATTATGTAAATGGAGGTGCGAGACATTAACCTTTCACCATAACATTGCCTTCGGAGGGCGCACTTGTACGGCTCACGTTATTCGAGGTCGCTGCCGCACTGTCCGAGAAGTCCTTTGGTGGCTTGAACAGCCGAGTGGCAATGCTGAGCTTGTGTCGTTGCAACTTGCCAGATCCTCACAGTCGTCGCGCGAATACAGGGCATTACCGGACCGGGACGCCGTAGTCAAGGCAAAAAGGAACAAGGTCATAGACGTAAGTGAATGTACTGTACATGCAAGGAAAGCAAAACGATTGGAATCCGGCTGCGGGATCGTACGAGTTCTTGTAAGACGAACACAATCATGCTGTAGCAAATGGGCATTGTAACAAGTGGGAGCAAGTACGGAGATGAGATTCCATCGATGAATGTCTTCTTTCCGAGCCGTGCGCGGCCGCAGGGAGCGCAGACATCAGCTCAAACACGGCTCCTGCTCCGCACGCGCCTAGACATCGACTCCTCGCCATCCTCGGCGGCCCGCTTCGTCCCAGTCTGGATGGCTGACCCTACAAGGGTGTTCTCCTTCGCGGGGACGTATCCCCCCCGCGGCTTCTTGTCGTCACCCTTGTCGATCTTGGGCCACCTGTTGCCGTCCAAGTATTCCATGAAGAGCTCCTGGAAGCCTATGTGCGTCTCGACCTTTTGGGCCAACTCGGGATTGGGGCCCGTCAAGCCGCCGTTGACGGAGGGCAGCTTGCCAGAGGTGGCGCCCCGGCGAGCCTTCGCCTCTTGAAATTTCTTGCGCGCGGTGAGCATCGCTGGGGTATTGCCAGAGGGGTTCGTTGGTGCGACCAGATCTGTCGCCGTCTGGACAGCGTCCTTAGCATAGAACGCCTGGAAGGCTTTGAGGAGGTCGGTGATGAGGGCATTGATGGGGTGGCCGGAATTCGCAGCGGCAATCTTGTTGTTCTCGGTCTCGGCAGCGTCTTTGCCGTCAGACGGGTTGGTGGTGGGTGGCGCATTACCGTCGGACGGGGTGGCAGGTGGCGCATTGCCGTTGGACGGAGTGGCAGGCGGCGCAAAGAAAACGAGGGGCCGCTGTTGCCGAACCTCGTCGCTGACAGTGCTACCAGCGATAGTCGTGAGGTCAATGACACCCCGCATGATAGCATTGTACTTCCCCGGCCCGCACGTGAAGCCAGAGAGGCCGTCCGTGTAGTCGTCGAAGTAGTTGTAAAGGAATCGTCCGACGGCATCGTCTGGGAGGTTGTGGGGAAGGAATCGAACGGCGAAGTAGATAAGGACGTGGAAGAAGGACTCGAGGTCGTCCGGAATCTCGATCAATCCAGTGGCATCCACCAGCGTATGCACCGACATGAATTGCCAGGTACCCTGAATGTTGCAAATCAATACAAGGACATGCCCAAGGATGGTGGCAAACGTACCGTGCGATCAAGCTGTCTTCCACCGTCTACCGTCTTCCCGTCTACGAATTTCTTGGACAGCTCCCAGTCGTTGAGAAGGCCAGCCCACTCACCGGAAGCATCCCGGTACAGAAGGATGTTTCCGGCGCTGATGTCTCGATGAATGTAGCCTGCAGCGCAAGCCTGTTCATGGGCTATTCGTGTGCATGAGCACGAGGCGATACAATAACACATGGAAACACATACCGCAGATGCAGCAGTACAAAGCCCAAAAGAGTTGGAGGCCGTTCTCGAACTCCGACAGTGGCTTGCCGACTTCTGCCACGACGAGGCGATAGTGTTGATGAGACTTCAAGGGACATGCCTCATGAGTCTCGGCCTTGTGGAAGCCAGGCCAAAACTTGTACGACACCGTCTTCTGGTGGGCCAGGTCGCCGTGATAGAGGAGAGTGGGGACGTAAGAGACCTTAGCATCGTTGAGCGCCTTCAAGATCGTCCCCTCCTTCTCCATCCCCTCGTGGTCAACACGCCAAGCGTCCTTGAGGTACACGAACTTGGCCTGCGGATCTACTGCTTCACCATCGTCGCTGAGTGGCGCAGCGACGTATCCACGGGTCCCCCGACCCGCAACGCCACCAGCATAGAAGTGAGGCTTGCCCACTGCGAACCATCTCTGGACCTTCGACTCCTCGTCGGGGACCGAGAGTTTCCACCACGGCCACTCGGGGTCGAGCGACTTGTTGAACAGCTTCTGCACGTGGTCCTCGGAATCCTGCTCGGCAGCGTCGGCCCCGCGCTGCTTCAGCTGCGACGCGAGAGAATCGTTAGGACGGATACGAGTGGCGGTGGGGTCGTGGCCGCGTTTGGTAGACCCGAGGCGGGCGCAGCGAACGAGGAACTCTGTGAACTCCGCGCCGTGCTTCGAATAGTTGAATTTCTCCGACGCGATGATGCCCGAGCGGTCGAAGCGGACGACTCGGGCGTAGCGGCCAAGGAAGAGGATCATTCAGACGGACTCGCGCTGCTGGAACTTGAACGCGAGCTCCACGTACGATAGGATCTGGCCGAGCACCTCCCGACGCTTTGCGGCGGTCGCTTCGTTGTTGTCGGCGGTTTCGTCGAAGGGGTCCTGGCCGACGGGATCGAGCTTGCACTCGATGAGCAGCTGGACGAGGGCCCACAGGCAGCGTCTCGACTCTTCCGTCCCGGGGGCGGTATACTCCATCACGGGTTCATCCTTCGTGTCGTACATGCCGGCATCGATCGCCTGTCGGCTGGGGTCGAGAGGATCGGGTTTGTAGGCAGTCGTCGCGAACGTCTTGCCGCTGAACTGCCCGGATTCGTTGAGTGTCTCCGTCTGCGTTGCGCCGTCAATAAACAACTGTAGCACTGGGATGATGCAACATCATATGGGGCCACGACTCACAATGTACTCGTACATATCCTTCTCAGACCTGAACTTCGGGACCTTAAGTGGTGAAGACGTTGGGGATCGCCTTGGAGCTCAAGTTGGTGGCAGGCAAGAACTTCTCAATCATGGCCTGGAGGGAGATGATGGTCGTCTTTTGGCGCATGGTGTATCGTAGTTCGGCTCGGGCGTCCTGTTTGGAGAAGGCGAGTGTCGCGTTTTGATTCCGACGCAAAGCTTTAGTGGGAGAGCTGGGGGGATTGGCCAAGCGCTCGTATCAACTTGGTGTGACGTGCTCGTTCGGGCACGTGGTGTCACACCACTTGATGCCTTGTTCCAACACGGCGGGGATTTGGAGATTTTCGACCTAAGAAAATTGGACCAAAAGGGATTACTCGCGATTAACTTTTCTCCTACACGTGCCAAAGAAGAGAAAAGTCGGGCTTAAAGGAGAAGAAAGTTCTCTTTTTGGGAGGTTTTTGTGCGACTTTTCTCTAATTTGGTCACGTGGAAAGAAAAGTCTTTCGCGGGTAATCCCTTTTTGTCGACTTTTCTCCCGTCGGAAATGGTGGAATCCCTGCCGTGCAATTTCCCGGGCCTGTCCCCCCCGGTCTGTGCAAGTCACTCTCTGGTCTCTCTGTTGTCGCAAACAGCAACGCTACCAAGTGAAAACCTTGTAAATTTTTTGAGGCTTTTTACAAGTTCTCGGTTGCAACGAGGAGCCCCGACTCCGGTACAAACAAACTGGCAGTGGCAGTGCAGGATCGACTCGACTCGGATTCGGATTCGCTCACTAGTACTTGCGATTTTTGCTCCCATCATCACGCTACGCGGCGGATCATCCTATAGCCCCTCGATCACCTTCCGAGTTCGGTTTATCATTATGCATTTCTGTTGAAATTTTCTATTCCTGCCCCTGACAACCAGGAAGAGCTTCAAGCGCCGCTAGCTGACGTGGTCTCTTTCGCGAATCGCACAAGATGGCAAGTCTGAGCACTGTGGGGAGTAGCAGTTGACACTAACACCCAAGGCTCCTAGCTAAGCATAGCCCCTCTAAGTGTGCTCTTCTCAAAGAACCTTGTCTCTCTCAAGAAGTCGGTCTTCGGTCACAACATTCGACGACCGTGACACCGCTCTAACCACCTTCCCCTTCAAGTTTGAGAAGACCGTATACGTTGGGCCGGTAAGCCGTCCTCTCTCCCGCGACTTCGCTTACCTATTCACCACTTTTCCAGTACGAGCAGCTGAACAATTCCACTCGGTTCGAAGGGATGGAGTTTGCGGTCTGATCACAGCGACGAGACAAAGCAATCGATCGACTGCGAGATCATCCGGCAAATCTCCTTTGAAAGCTCGCCCGCATTAGAGGACGGCCCCGCGAAGTCTGAGCCGAAGGAAAAGCGTATACGGAGCAAGGCAAGGGCTTGAGTTAAATCAATATTCTCGTGCGCAGTGTTATAGTACTATTTTCTGTGCCCGTGCTGTTTTGTCGCGTCGACCGGATCGTCTTGTATCCTATTTCTAACGGTATCGGACTGCGATTCATAAGTTTCGTTGACTACTCATTTAGGATTTGACAACATTCCCGGTATCACACTAGATTCCGACGAGTCTTGGGCCCCACCGTTCCCCGAGCATCACCTATGAACGCATACCTGAATGACATTCGGGTAATGTACACTCTTATAAATACGATAGGCACGGCAGCCGCCTTCAGGTATACGATTACAATATACACATCCATCGACGAGCGTTCGATGTTCACGATATGGGAATAGACCACCACGTTATCGCACATTGTCGCTAAAATTTCTCCATGACGGCTCACGCTCTGCCAATCACTTCTTCTCGAATATGAATCAGTGCGCCGAGGGGCCGTACCTCACAGCGGTCTCGGAGGCCTGAATGGTCAGAGAATCTTTCTCGCCGGGGCTGTATACTCGAACATTTGACGATGAAGAAAGAGCCATGTTTGACTGGAGGATCATACCGCAGTCAGGGATGATCATGTGACCGTGGTGAGTTGAAGTTGGCACCGGTGACCCTGGTTGACCTCGGTTGAGCTAAGGCTTGCCACGACCAGGCAACGACACACTCCCACTATTGTTGTCTGCCTAGGGTGGACTACACTTCTACCAGAAGTTGTACATCTTACAACGATGAGCGAGGCTATCCTCAAGCTTGAAGACATGCAGACATCCCCAGCCATCCCAGAAGTAGGTGGGTCAGAAAAACAGTCCTATGGTTTATATCTAACACTCAGTGTTTCAGATACCATGCACTATTGACGACTTTGGCAAGGACGGCTTTCCCACATTATTCGAGATGTTTCAGTTTTGGGAAACGTCGAGGGAGTGGCTTCGCCTACGTGGTGTCGAGCTATACGACCTGGGTTACAAGAACGAGAACTGGTTCTGTAGAGGCTGGCATACGCCATTAACCAGCACCTCGGCTGGGCTCCCCTACGCCCGCTGCATATCGTACGAAGGCATCTCGCCGAAAACATTTCAGACAGCGGTATGTACTGGACCTCATGCGGGGGATGTCGACTACATAGTGCTAATCCTGCATCATGATCCAGACTAGACTGGCGTGCGGCCAAGATGTCGTGGGGCGGGATATCATGTTGAAGCTTGTCGACAAGGATGGTTCGCAATATCGCATCTTCCAGATGCTCCTACAGCGCAAGTCGTTATTCACTAATCTTGGTACCTTCCCCGGTGTTCTACCTCCCGTGGCCATCATCGACACGCCACACAAGTACTCCATCGTCACCATGCCGAAGTGAGGTGCTTCTCGAGTACGACTCGATGACCACCTTGATTAATTTCTCATTTCTAGGTGGGGCGTCCCTCTCTACATCACCGATATGCAGGACGTGCGCCAGGTTCTAACATTCATGAGATGCCTTCTTGAGGTATGCATCACTTCCAGACTCTTCACGAGCGACTGTGGCGCTGACCAACGTTTCGCAGGGACTCTCGTTTCTTCATGCTAATCGCATTGCTCATCGAGTGTGTATTTAACCTCTGCCCACCCTCCGCTCTAACATCTGTCGTCAGGACATCTGTGATGTAAACATGGTCGTGAACTGCTATCGGCTAGATGGCGACAGAGAGCAATTATTTCGAGATGATCTCCGCGAGCATCGAGGCAGGGCCGACGTTGTGTATGCCTTCATGGACTACGACCAGTCCATACAGCTACCACTCGACGTCTCCCTCAAGGATTGTCGTCGTCCAGCCGACGAGTCATGCCACGGCTGGGATTTTTACAAACCGCTGGACGTGTGGCTTGGAGAACCACACTACAACCCGTTCGCCTTCGACGTCGGGATGCTCGGAAATATGTTTCGAGTGTATTTGTCGGTAAGCACGCACTTCTTCTTTCATGCAGCTAGTCGTCCCATACATTCATTCGCAGGGTGCGGTTTCGACAGTCCCGGCCTTGCCGGCGCTGTTTGACGGAATGACGACTCACGTCGTCTCGCGTAGATTCAGTGCTCAGGAAGCGCTCGACTTCTTCAGGGAACACATCAAGTCGCCGTCTGGGGACGTCTTGGGGATCCCCGTCACGTTGCGCGTCGATTCCGAGACCATGATTGACAGCGAGGTATATTGGTCAAAACTGAGTCCGCCGCTGCAAGCACACTGGAGCCGATTTCGGACCCCTCCACTGCCACGCTGGTGGCACGCTTTGAACTGGCTGATGGGATTCCCGGTTTGTGGTCGTATTGTTGAGTTTGTACGACGGGTCCTTGGAATCTAGCATATCCGCTCGAGGTCTCAAGGCTTCCTTAGACGAGAGAGTTCCGCTCGAGCCTCGAGCTTGGTGCGAGAAGTTAAGGTCGCGTTGGCTTCGGTGACTTGGCGAAATTTGTATGGGGAGTTGGGTGCGTAAGAAGATATTTAATACATACTAGCCACGACGGTGGAGATGGGTGAAGTGGCAAGAGGTAGAGGAAGGGTATGGGGGAAGATTCGGAGGTTCATAAAGTGAATGCGAACATACCATGCTTAAATATTGTTCCATGCCTTGGCAAGAAGAGCAGCGTAGCTCAACTACCGGTCTACAACTGGTTCGGACACTCATGTCTCGTAGATTGTTGCTCGCGTCTAAATGTTTACTACTGATAAGACTGTACTTACTACCTTGATTCTACCGGCCTCGGAGGTCCGAAATCTGAATACAGCGGGCCTGAGTGCTAGTGGAGTGGCGCCGCCGTCATCCATGCAGTACTTATCGCTCCCAGGGGCGGATGACGCAGAGAAGGCGACGTGCCCCAGCGACCATTATGCAATCGAGTTCTGTGCCGTTGTTGTTGGCCGTCACATCGACCTCGCAGTACTCGGCGGGATGCCCGTCACCAGAACTACGAAGAACGGGACGCCGTCGAACATGCACGTCATATTGCTGTGCCATGGACGATTGTCCTCGGAATCGGGTCCCCCTCAAAACCTAGTGACAGTAATCGGTGAGCCTGGGCGGACAACTACGTTCGATCGTCACAGAGCTGGCAGTGCAGCCTCCCGCAGAACTGGCAAGTCGGCCGCCGGAGCTGACAAGTCAGCCCCCGCCGGTGTGAAGGTTGGCGTGCCATCGAACATTGAACAAACAGCTGAACAAACAGAAGTCGCCGTGCCAGCCGCCAACCCCAGGAGCATAAATACGGCCCACCTCACGCCCAAACTCTCACCATCGACCACCACCTCTCCCCGGTTGCATCTCCACATCCACACCTCCCATCTCGAGCCCCTCCATTCTTCGCCTTATACTTTGGCCGCGACGGCGTCCCTGCTAGTATCGTCCACAACGGCTCGTACCACCCGTCGGCATCCCCACCATCGCCGAAAACGCACGGAAATCCAAACATGGAGGTGAGTACTGCAAGTTCAGGTCTCACCAGTGGTTCAAGATCGTCGAGAGGCCGCCGCTGAGGCCCGGGACAGACGCCGCATAGGTCATCATCATGCCGTCGAGCACCTCCACGCAATGCCCTGGACGAGAAGCTGGTGAGTACTGCAACATGGGGTCTCGACAGCGTTCAAGCGGGTTTCAAGCACTGCCGCTGAGAACAGAAACCGCAGGTCATTCGGCTTTTAGCTGAGCTTGGCATTGCTGTCTCTGCCAGTTCGTGGCGTTCAGTCCAAATCGGAGGTGAGTACTGCAAGTTGAGGGCTCACCAGCGGTTCAAGATTGCCGAGAGGCCGCCGCTGAGGTAAGACACTACATAGATTATATGCCGGTGGTAGCGTCCACGCTTAGCCCTGGATGAGAAGCTGGTGAGTTATGCAAGGTGATGGTTCCCAGCATGGGCGCTGATAGCAGAAACCGCACAGGTCATTCGGCGTTCAGCTGAGCTTGATATTGCTATCTCTGTGCTGCGCTGGGTCCGGGTTAGAGGTGAGTACTGCAAGTTGAGGGCTCACCAGCGGTTCAAGATCGCCGAGAGGCTGCCGCTGACGCAAGACACCACACAGATCGTCCCAACGGTGGCAACGGCCGTGCGTGGCCTTGGATGAGAAGCTGGTGAGTACCGGAAGACGAGGGATCTAAGCACTGCGGCTGAGAACATACACAGGTCATTCGGCGTTCAGCTGAGCTTGATATTGGTGTCTCCTGCGTGGCGTTCAGTCCAAATCGGAGGTGAGTACTGCAAGTTGAGGGCTCACCAGCGGTTCAAGATCGCCGAGAGGCTGCCGCTGAGGCAAGACACTACACAGATCGTCACGACGGTGGCAACGGCCGTGCGTGGCCTGGATGAGAAGCTGGTGAGTACCACAAATGAAGGTTCCACAGCACTGGCGCTAGGAATGGACGCCACACAGGTCATTCGGCGTTCAGCTGAGCTTGATATTGCTATCTCTGTGCTGCGTTGGGTCCGGGTTAGAGGTGAGTACTGCAAGTTGAGGGCTCACCAGCGGTTCAAGATCGCCGAGAGGCCGCCGCTGACGCAAGACACCACACAGATCGTCCCAACGGTGGCAACGGCCGTGCGTGGCCTTGGATGAGAAGCTGGTGAGTACCGGAAGACGAGGGATCTAAGCACTGCGGCTGAGAACATACACAGGTCATTCGGCGTTCAGCTGAGCTTGATATTGGTGTCTCCTGCGTGGCGTTCAGTCCAAATCGGAGGTCAGGACTGCAAGTTCGGGTCTCACCAGCGGTTCAAGATCGCCAAAGGGCCGCCGCTGAGAACGGGTGTTCACAGGGTCCTAGCCGGTCGCATCGTCAACGGCTTCAGTCATAGGTGAGTACTGCAAGATAGGGTCTCACCAGCGTTCAAGAGGGTTCCAAGGACTACCGCTGAGATTGGGTGGCAGACAGGCCATTGAGCGTCCGGCTGCACTTGCGTTGCGTTGTCTGCGTCGGGAATTGGAGGTGAGTACTGCAAGTTGGGGTCTCACCAGGGTTGAAGAAGGTTCCAAGCACCGCCGCTGAGAACAGATGGTCCACAGGGCTGCAAGCACACGCGTGTCGCCAGGGTGTCAGGGCCAACGGAATTTCGAGTCGTCGAACGAGGCGGGCCTACTATAAGCCGGCGTCCGATTCATCGAGTTTCAAGTTGGCTCGAGAGCGGTTGAAGGGCAGAGGCCGGGCGATATCTATATGATTATGTTCTGAAGGTCATAATACCAGCCCTCGATAGCTATTGTACATTGTAGTACTCACAGTGGGGAGGTCGACGTGCTTGAGCACAACGCAGCCGGGATTCCGGGAGTCGCTAAGCTACCTCCACACGGTGACTGTGGGTTGGGAACGGGATTACAGCAATTATCCCCCGTATATTTAATTGAGCTTGACGATGTAAGGGCAATGAGGTAAGTAGATGAGATCCAAGTTGGCCAGACCGTGGGGCAAGTTGGGAGCAAGCGAGTCAAACTCTGGTGCTGTCCGAGAGCGTCTATCGACTGACTGTCAGAGTCGAGCCTGGCCCTGCACGAGTCTGTGTGCATGCTCGCCGCTTTCCTTAGACCTCCTCCTCGTCGTTCCACATCTCGGCCTCTTACCCGCAAAAATGACATTAATATCCCCACTTCGGTCCGTCGATGTCCTCGAGACAACGGCCTGAGACGATCGACACCGGTCGAGGTGTGGCCGGAATGGGGCCGGATGGCGGCAAAAAGCCCATAAAGAGTCCAGTCCCACACCACGCCCATCTCCTCCAACATCCACACCATGGCCGCCCCCGCCTCCGACATACCCATGCGCCAGCGCATGGAGGAGTACGTCTGCAAGCTCCAGGAAGACATCGTCACCGCCTTCGAGAAGCTCGACCCCAATGCCCCGACGTTCAAGCGCGACTCCTGGCTCCGCGCCGAAGGCGGCCGCGGCGTTTCGTGCGTCTTCGCGGTGCCCGCACTCACACCTGGAATGGAGGCCGCGCACCAGGAGACGGTGCTGGAGAAGGGCGGGGTGAACGTCTCCATCGTCCACGGTATGCTCCCCCCACCCGCGATCAGACAGATGCGCGCGGACCACTCCACCATCCCCGACATCCAGACCGCCGTCCCCTTCTTCGCCGCGGGCATTTCCCTCGTCGTCCACCCGCGCAACCCGCACGCCCCCACCGTCCACGCGAACTACCGCTACTTCGAGATCACCGAGAAGCCGACGGAGGAAGAGGCCGCGCAGGGCAAGCCCGGGAAGCTGATCGCGTGGTGGTTCGGGGGCGGGGCGGACCTCACGCCGTCGTACCTGTACGAGGAGGACGCGGCGCACTTCCACGGGACGCTCAAGGCCGCGTGCGACGCGCACGGCGCGGACGTGTACCCCGCGTTCAAGAAGTGGTGCGACGAGTACTTCACCATCACGCACCGCGGCGAGTCGCGCGGCATCGGCGGCATCTTCTTCGACGATCTTTGCAATGAGCCGCACAAGCGGTTCCCGGCTGGCGGTGGGGCGGCGCGGCCGAGGACCCCGGACGAGATCTTCGCGTTCGTCAAGGCGGCGGGCGACGCGTTCGTGCTGTCGTACGTCCCCGTCCTGGAGCGCCGGTGCAGGATGCCGAGCACGGAGCACGAGAGGCGGTGGCAGCTTATCCGGCGTGGGCGATACGTCGAGTTCAACCTCGTCTACGACCGCGGGACGAAGTTCGGGCTGATGACTCCCGGGGCGCGGATCGAGAGTATCCTGATGAGCCTGCCGGAGACGGCGCGCTGGGAATACATGAGCGATCTGGGGACAGAGGCGGAGAGCAGAGAGGGCAAGTTGTTGGAAGTGTTAAAAAACCCTCGCGAGTGGGCGTAATAAACGTACCATATTGATGGACGTGCAGTTGTAAGTAACGTACTCTCTTGTCAAGTCACCGTTATGCTGACGTCTCTGTAGTATGTGCATAATTTGGTTCATTGCGCATGATGAATGAGGTATCAAATTTCCTGCTCGCACTTGCCTCGTTCGGTTTGTGTGCCCTACCGACCGCTCTTCCGATTGCTGTGATGCTTCATAGGACGGTATACATACACCAGGGTATGCCTAGCTCTGGCCGCAAATCCTCACTGAACCTCTGCCCTCATCCCAGGTTGTAGCCGCCCGTCCAAGAATCGAGCATTCGATGACACCCATGCAGCATGCTGCTTCGAGTCGTCGAGTCTCACCACAAAGGACGCCAGTACTGCAGTGGATGCTGACATCAATCCACAGCCATCCAACCCGACGCGCCATCTAGAAGTGTGTCGTGCATGCTCACTGCTATCACCACTGCATTACGGCTGCCCGTCAGCGTATCCCTTGGATCCATCTTGGCTGAATTGATGGGTAAAGGTGGAAGCATCGCGTCGTTCCTGCTTCTACTTGATAGCAGCTCAGACACCAATGCGAGACCGACATATAATGGTCGTACGTAGGGCGCGTCTTTTTCTGATAGGTGTCACAACAGCGTAGGAAAATATCAGTTTGAAGGTGTTCGCCACGTCAACGTGACCGCCACGATTGTGGGCTCGGAGTCGAACCATATGCATCTTGAACTTCTTTACATGATATCGGGGCTCCTTATCACGTTCCCTCTCAATCAACAGCGATTTAGTTTGACGAACGGAGAGAATGCTATGCAAACAACATGAATGAATCAGTTCAGAGAGCTCGAGAAAGCATATCCCTTCACAAATCCCTCGCCACGGTCTCATTGCGGGGCGCTGGATGGTGCGTGTTGTTCGCAACTGTCTCCCTACCACTGCCCAGGCTCATGAAAGTAGCGCTTGTCGCTGACAGATTGGACTCTCCGGGGCAGAGGGGCACTTCTGGAGCCTGCCTTCAAGAACTGCCAAGTTCCTCATCCGCTTCGCCCTCCAGGTGGCCCCTTTTGTGAATATTTCCGTGTACATGGAACAGCCTGGTCACAATCGGTTGCAACACTCGTTCACCTAGTTTATTAGCCCAGTCACAGTGCGTTACGGTCTCTTATTTCTTGCTGATTCTGGGCGCTTATCCGAACGGCGATGACGCTTATCCGAATGGCGAAAACTACAGCACTTGCCGAAAAGTGACTCACAGCGCTCTGAAGTCTCTGGTAGACTTCGCTGTCACTGCCCACCAGTCATCGATATCTGCCACTCTGAAGAAATGATTCCGCCAGCCCAAGTCCGATTCGAGAACCTCGCCACGAAGACGGCGCGGTACGTATCCCTCCCTTCCTAGAACTATATATCCTCCAATAATCCGAAGGCTTACAGTAACCCTTTCCCCCTTCCCCCTCCCCCTCGTCTCTCATGTCACGTCTAGTCCAATTAGGTCTGCCACCAGTGTTTCTTTCCGAAATCCAGGAAGTCATGGTCCTTGGCACAATTCTCTCGACAGCGTCCGTCCCGCTTGATGTTCTGACGATTAGGTCGCATTCTAATCGCATTCCCTTGTGTCGCTAGAGTATATGGCGTCTCCATCTTGCAATGCTACATATACTTCCGGAACAGCAATCGAGATTCCAAGTACATGAGAGCCTTCGTTAGTGATTCCACAACCCATGTACAGTCAGGAAGCGCTAACTTCTGCCATACAGGTCGCGTTCCTATTGTACGTACGCTCGGAAGGCATGGGTCTTGTTCATGATTTCCAACCATTTACAGTGCCCTCGACACCGTCTCGATGATTCTGAATATCGACGGCCTTTACAAGTATGTCGTCGCCGACTTCGGAAACCCGCTGCTACTTGCCAAAATTCCCATGTGAGCTTTTGTCGTCCATTCTGCTGTCGCCCGTCTCTCAATCGTTTGGTTCCAGCGCGTTGGCGGTGAGTACATAGTTGTCGGATGCCAGTGAACCGAGCCTAATCTCATGGTCACTACAGTATTTGAACGGAGCCACGGTAGTCGTTCCGAAATCTCAGCAGATCTTATTTTGCTAAACTAAATGACTTTGCAGATTCTGATTGGGACACTCACACAGTGGTACGTCCCATTTTTAAACCCTACAGCGACCTTTCTCACCACCGTCCAGCTTCTTCGCACACCGCCTGTGGGCTTGTAAGTGGCGCGTATGATACTCAAGATTATGCTGGGGTATAACGGGCCTTACACTGTAACAGTGAGCAAGGGGAACGCAATGCTCGTGGGCAGCATCGTAAGCCCGCAGTCCGTTCGCAATCGGGTAATTTTTGACATCAAATTCGTTATAAGGTGATCGTTTCTCTCTGCTCGTTCGGTGAGTGTGTCAGCGGTACAGAAAGCACAGTATCCCTCACCTTTTATCGGATATTACAGGCCCTGGGATGGGTACGTTATCACCACAAACCAGATTCCTGCCACGGTACTAACCTTTCAGCTTTGTATCAGTTATTTTTGTGCGCCTGTACGTGCATCCTGCCGTGACGTCTTCTGACGGGAAACTTACCAGATGTCATTCTTTAGCTGCACCTCCGATCAGATTGCTTTCGTTGGTACCCTCGAACTCCGAATTCTTGCAGGCTTTTCAAGCGGCCTGAGCGTCTTATGTGACATGATCATCGTTGCGGGACTTTGCTACTACCTTCGCTCAAAAAGGACTGGCTTTACGAGGTACGCCTTGGTTTCAGGCAGTACCACCAGCACCGGTCCGATTAAATATCCATGCATACAGAACGGATTCGATCATCGCTCGCCTCATTGTATATGCCATAAACAGAGGGTTCCTTACGACGTGAGCGCTGAGAATTATCAATCGAGCATTGCACGCATTTCTCACCTGGCCCTTTAGCATGTGTCAAACTGCCTACCTGATCACGGTATGCTCCTTCGTCCATTCCAGAGTCCTTCAAACGGCTCACTAAGCACCGCCAGACCGTCGCTCTCCCAAACCGCTTTATAAACCTTCCATTCGGTCTCTTGGATGGAAAATGTATGTGCATGGAGGTTTCCTCATTATTGCGAGTGTTGCCCTGATGCTCGGCGTCAGTATACTGCAATACGCTACTCGCAACGTAAGCTGCTCTCCCGGCTGGTCACATCATCTGCGATATTGTCCCGGTGACCGATCTATTCATACAGGCTCAATGCACAGAAATCTCTGAGGGATGGAGACAACGTTGTGGAATTAGGCACACAAATCCTCGATCGTATCAATTCCTCGAGCCAAGGCAACGCAGGACACCGGGGCACCCCTGGGCGGTCTGACGGTGTAAGTATCTCTTCTGCTGAATATAATCGACGCGCCTGTTCTGAAAGACTGTCCCATCTCTAGGGAGGTGGTGGCGTGTTGGCCAAGTTTGTCATAGGCCTCACGACTGAGAAGAGAATGGTTCGTATTGTCCGAACCCTTAGGGAATTCCTTGTTGTTGACAATGCCAAACTTAACAGGACGGAACGCCCGCCCAAAGTGTTGGCTGTGATGCATAGAGAGTGACGGCTTGCACCATTCTTCGTATTTGGTGGGATGAGTCAAAAGAGTCCCAGTCGTGCAAGAAGGGATGCCAATGGAGCAGAGTTACTAAACGTATGCATGATCGGACCTATTTATTGGCAAGCTCGATCTAAAGGGTTCCATCCTGAAAATCTGAGCGAACGATGGCTAACTTCGAACTCCCCTGATGTATGCCGCCAGCATTCTGTACAATATATGCCGCGACGAAGGGTGTTTTTCACATATAACTCTCCGGCTTGACCAGCATAGTATAAAGGCGTGGATTGGTATGTTGTACAATGACATTAGACCTAGATAGAACTGTCCAAAAGTGTGAACGATTAGAGAGCATTGCATGCAGTACGACTCAATTCCGGCGCGATGTGGTTACAATGTGACTGCAACGATAAAAGGGGTATATGAGTAAGGGTATCATATAGCAAAATGTAGCCGGGAAACCAACACAGGTCCATCAGTTCAGATTCTGGAGCTTCGACCACTCCTTGTCGTTAGTGTTGAAGTCGATCCCCTTCTTCCTCCACCACTCCCGCGCCTTCTCTCCTCCCCCAATCGCGTCCTCCAGCGCCTCCTCGATGTCGCACATGCGGTACTGGATGGGCAGCCCGCTTTTGTCCCACCACTCGAGCACCTCCGGGCGGTTATGCCGCGACGCCCCCGTCAGCGCCTCCTGGTCGAAGATCATCTGCAGCCCGCTCCCCAGCCACCACTGCAGCACCTCGACCTTGCCGTGGCACGACGCGTGGTAGAGCGCCTGCCTGTCGTACTTGGGCTCGAGCTGCGAGCTCGCCCACCACTCGAGCGCGTCGACGTGCCCGGCGGTGCTCGCCATGTCCATGACGCGCCCGATCTTGAGCGGGAGCTTCCACGCGGGGTCGGCGGATTTGTCCTTCCACCAGTCGAGGACCGCAATGCGGTTTTTGGAGGAGGCGGCCTCGAGCGCGGCCTCGGTGTACTCGAGCGGGATGCCCGAATGGAGCCACCAGTCTAATGAGGAGACCTTTCCGTTGCGGGACGCGCCGTCTATGGCTTCTTCCATGGAGGTCCGTGTCGGGAGCGGAAGAGCGATGGGGTTGAGATCATGTGCGTGCTTCCACCAGGACAGGACGGCCGTTCGTCCGTGGAGCGACGCGGTGATGGGGAGGAGGTCGTGTTTATACATGGAGAGGAAGAGAGACCGGTGGTGGGAGAAGAAGTACTCGAGGACGTTGACGTAGCCGAAACGCACCGCGAGCGCCGCGCTGACCCGGGTCGGTTCGTTGTTCGCGGGATCGGAGGCGCGGATAAGGGGGATGAAGCCGGACACGATTGCGTGGTCGCATGCGTTCGCGTGCGCCCATGGAGGGGGCTGTGGGAGGGAGGTGGGCACCCCTACGGCTTTTGCGAGCTCCCAGTCGCCGACGTGGTCCATGATCTCGGCGAGAACCTCGACGGGGAGATCGGGCGCGAGCACCTGCCGGGCTCGGGGCCGCTGGCCTTCCTGCTGGTCTCCAGAGCTGCTAGCTTGTGCAGCGCCGTCCTTTGCGGAGAAGTGGTAGTTGTGGACGTCGAATCGTACCAGGCGCGATGCTAGCTCGTCATCTGTGCCGGTAGTTGGCAGCTGACGGACCTTGAGGAAGAGAAGGAGTTGTTCATGAGTGAGGCGAGAGTATGCGTCTTGCACTTGCTCTAGAGCGTTATCATACGTCTGCTACGTCGTCAGTGATCCTACGACAGTGCTGGCCCGAGTGTACTCACAGCCATACGCCAGAAGATGCTCTACTATGCCTCCTGCTTTGGACCTAACTGATTCAGGTTAGAGCTGTGTGGATGTCCTTGACTCTGGGTTTTCAAGCAGTTGCGAAGTTCTGCGGGCTTGTGGACAATCGCCGATGAATGTGGGAGAGAGAAGAGGCGAGAACCAAGGCCTGGCACTGGGGCTCGATGCCGCATCTTGACCTCATCTTTATTTCGCTTAGATCTATCCACCTTGACGTAATATGTGTGTAAATCGGCGGTAAGTAAGTTTGGATTACTTCAAATAACTTGATACACCGGAGCCCCAAAATGGGGTTAGGGGTCCTCTTCAGGCGTTGGGTTAACCTTAAGTAAACCGACGTGGCTCAACGTGTCCGACACCATCCGGACATCCTCCACTCACCTCCGTCCGCATCCTTCCCACCATCCCCGACGATGGGGTCGACAAAGAGGAAGTCGCGCAAGGCCAGTTTGGCGACATTCTGCGTCGTTGCCCTCGCTGCCATTGCCAACGCGAACTCAAATGTGAGCATAAACAAGTGTTTTGACCTAAGTGTACACTGATCCCACCTTCTCGCAGGATGCTTCTAGTCAAAGCACGGAAGCCGTTGAGGCCATTGACCATGCTGCAGAAGGTGTGCTACTATCCCACTCACGCACAACGTAGCCCTAATTCTAATGGCGTAGCATCTAGGGCTTACAAGCAGGCCATGTCCACCCTCGCCACTCTAACCGCCCTCCCTCCCATGCAGTCAGAAGAACCCATGCACCATTCCACCCACATCCCCCTCTCATCTTTCCTCCCAAGCATACAAGGCCAGGGTCCCATCGCTAGTGCACTCCGAATATTGTTGAAGCTCCGTAGTCAGTCCTGGCTACCTAGTGTCGTCACGGACTACCTCGGGCGCGAGCGGTCAAACGGGAAGAAGAAGGATGAGGAGCTGAAGGGGCGAGCAGTGAAGGTGATTGACCTCTTACAACATGCGGCGGAGCTCGGGCACACAGATGCACTCTACACGCTTGGACAAGTATCTTTAGTGAGCACCTTTTCTCTGAGCGTTCTCATTCGCGTCTGACGCTCGCACTCAGTTCCCACCAAATTCATACTTCCCTGCGGACGCCTCGACAGCGTATGAATCCTTCCACACACACGCACAGATTACCGGCAATGCTTCATCACAAGCCCTTGTTGGCTTCTTCTACAGCACCGGATACCACGGCGTCGTGCCCGTTGACCAGGCGAAGGCGCAACTATATCTCACATTCGGAGCGCATGGAAATCACAAGGGCGCACAGATGGCGTTGGGCTATAGGTTCTGGTCGGGGATTGGAGTGGCGGAGAACTGTATGGCTGCATTGGACTGGTACGAGGATGCGGCAGAACAAGGTGCGTTGGCGTCTTGCCGGACAACCCGCGTCCATTCACGTTTTCGCAGCCATGGCGAAGTTCTTGTCTGGTCCTCCCGGGGGGAGGACTCTTCCCCTTTCGCCACCACGTCTCTCCGATCTCGACGGCGGCATCTATGGCCCTGGCGCGAGCGTCGCCTCCACTGGCCTTAACGCAGGGCGTGCCGTCATCAAGACTGCAAATGCTCGAGCTGCAGGAGAAACCTGGGAGGATCTAATGGAATACTATCTCGTGCGTCTCCCAACCCCAATTTATTCCGTCTTGAGCCCATGCTGACGGCCCGCAGTTTAACGCGGACCGTGGAGAGGTCGACTTCGCATATCGCCTCGGCAAGATATACTATCAGGGCAGCATCTACGGTGCGCCCGGCGGCATCGCATCAGGCGGCGACGGCGCGTCCGCCATCCCGCGGGACTTCCACCGCGCCCGCTACTACTTCCTCCGCATCGCCCAGCAAGTCTGGCCGCGCGATCCCGCCAACCCCCGGCAGCCCGACCGCCCACCCAAGGGCGAGGCTCCTGCGCAAGCCGGGTACGCCGCGCTCGCGGCTGGGTATCTCGGGCGGATGTACCTGCGTGGGGAGGGCGTGAAGCAGGACCCGGTGCTCGCGAAGATGTGGTTCGAGCGCGGGGCGGACTTCGGCGAGAAGGAGTCGCACAACGGGCTGGGCATCATCTGGCGCGACGGGCTCGTGGACGGGAAGACGGACATGAAGAAGGCGCTCATGCATTTTGCCGCCGCCGCCACCCAGGAGGTCGCGGAGGCGCAGGTCAATCTCGGAAAGGTGTACTATGGTGAGCTTGACCTTCACCATGTGGAGTGTATGTCGTATGAGCAGGAGCTGATGAGAGGGATAGAGCGCGGTGACCTCAAGCTCGCGACTGCGCACTTCGAGACGGCCCTCCGCCAGGGCTCGCCGTTTGAGGCGTACTACTACCTCGCGGACATTCAGGCCAGACAAGCGCGCAACGCCCTCGTTCCCTCTGAAATTGCAGGAAGCTCATGTGCCATCGCCGTGTCGTTCTACAAACTCGTCGCCGAACGGGGCACCTGGGAAGAGGATCTGCTCAGGGATGCTGACCATGCGTGGAGTCTTGGGACAGGGAGGGGCAGCGAGATGGCCATGCTCAGGTGGTGGCTTGCCGCAGAGCGCGGTTTCGAAACCGCACAGAACAACTTGGCTTATGTCCTGGACCAAGGTACGTTTACGTTCATTGTCCCGTCCCAGACCGCCCCGAGCTAATGCAATGCAATGGGATGCAGACAAGAGCATTCTGCGCCTCACGAGATTTGCCCCGCAGTCTCCGTCCAACGACACTGCCCGCTTGGCGCTGACGCAGTGGATCCGGTCTGCTGCTCAGCGGAACGTCGATGCGCTGGTGAAGGTCGGCGACTATTACTACCACGGACTGGGCGTGCCGGAGGAACCGGAGTCCATCCGATGGGAGAAGGCTGCCGGATACTACCAGTCTGCGGCCGACACGCAGATGAGCGCGCTCGCCATGTGGAACTTGGGTTGGATGTACGAGAACGGCGTTGGCGTACCCCAGGTATGGGTGCCTCCTTTCTGACAACGTTGGGCGAGCTACTCACTCAAGGATGGACGGTAGGACTTCCACTTGGCCAAACGGCACTACGACCTCGCGTACGAGACCAATTCTGAAGCGTACCTCCCCGTGCTCCTCTCCCTCCTCAAGCTCCACACGCGCAGCATCTGGCACACCCTGATGGGCGGCAAGGGCGGGCTCACGATCTGGGACGGCGACGAGGAGGTCACGCGCTCCTACTACGACCAGCCCGAGATCGAGGGTGGGACCGAGCAAGGCGCGCCCCAGCGTGCGCTCGACGAGGGCGAGGAGTACACCGACGACGGGCAGTGGTACATGGGCCGCGCGCGGGACGAGTTCAACCGCCGCAGGCGCGGGCAGCCCGACGCCGGCGAGCGCGGCCGTGACCGCCAGCAGCAGGAACAGCAGCAGCAGCAGCAGCAAGAGGAGGACCCGGTGCAGTGGGCGCGGTCGCGGCGGCAGGCGGACGCGGACCGGGAGGGCGCGGACTTCGGACCCGAGGACTACTTTGACGGCGCGATGCGCGGGCAGCGGTACCGCGAGGACGAGGAGGTGGTGGACGAGTTCGCGGAGACGATGCTGCTCGTTGTGCTGTGCTTGATGGTGTCTATCCTGCTGTATGTGCGCGGACGGTGGGTGGACAGGATCAGGCGCGAGGAGGAGGAGCGGAGGAGGCAGGCGGCGGGCGGGCAGCAGGGGCAGCAGGGGCAGCAGGGCAGAAAGGGCCAGGGCCGGGGAGCGGGGGCGAATGGTGTGTTCCCTCTGCCTGGGGACCCGGCGAGAGACGAGTGGGCCGTTTTGCGGTAGCGATGTCTCGCGTGACTTATGTATGAGATGGTGATTGGATATCTCAGTTTGTAAAAAAATCCTGCACGTTCAACAAGATGTCTGTGTGGTTGGTTCAATCCCGCTGGTTTGCGTGTCCCAATCCAGGGCTAAGTGTAAGTAAGTTGAGAAGGGAATGCTGTGCACTTGTCTCTTGAGCTTGAACCGTAACGCCCACCATGAGCAAGAACGTCGACCTGAGCTCAAAGCTGGGCGATCTACTCAACGTTCCCCCGTAAGTACGTGACTGGTCCGGTTCAAAAGAAAAGTTGCGAAAACTTCCTTTGCTCACGAAATCATGTTAAATCCGCCAGGATCTCTATCGAACTCCTGCCGGGGGACGCCTCAGAATGGCTCGCGTCCGCTCCGCCCGAGCACGCGCCCTTCCTCTTCGTCGACAACAACCTCGGCGTGCCCCACAAGCTCGCATACAAAGCTTACCTCGAAGCCGTCTCGCAATTCCGCGCTGTCCGGCCCCGGCATCATGCCAGACTTGAAGATTGCTCGCACAGCGCGGACTTGCTGGCGTCCTCCGCCGTGCTCCTCCTCGTCAACCCCGCGCACCAGACCGCCCTCAACGCGCGCAAGCGGCTCGTCCTGCTCGGGACCCACCCCCCATCCGACGAGCTCCGCTTCACGGACGCGCTCCTGACGCTCCGCGAGGGCGCGAAGCAGTCCATCCTCTGGCACCACCGGCGCTGGCTCCTCCGCCGCATGCACCCACCCGTCCCCTTCTCCATCAAGTCACCATCACCATCACCATCACCATCACCAGGGCATCGAGGAAGGGGCGACGGCGTCGACACGCTACTGGGGGTCGCGCTGCCCCCCGACGCGTTCCGCGCGGAGATCGCGGCCGCCGAGCGCGCGTGCGAGGCGTACCCGCGCAACTACCACGCGTGGGCGCACCGCTTCCTCTGCGCGGAGGCCCTCGTCCTCTCCTCGTCCTCCTCGTCCTCTCCCTCCTCTCCCTCCTCTCCCTCCTCTTCCCCCGACGAGACAGCCCTCGCGCTCGAAGAGGAGCGCGCGCGCGTCCGGACGTGGGTCGAGCGGCACGTCGCGGACTACTCTGCGGTGCAGCACGCGTGCCGGCTCGAGCTGCTCCTCCGCGAGCTGTCACCCACCCCTGCCACAGAGACTGCTACCAGGGCCGATGCGGGGGCGGGGGCGGGGGGAGGGCATGCGCTGGAGCTCGTGCGGGCGTACCCCTCGCACGAGGCGCTCTGGCTGTACCTCCGGGGCGCGCTCGCGCTGGGCCTCTTCCCGCCCGGGACGCAGGGGCAGGGGCAGGGGCAGGGGGACGCGGACTCGGACGCGGCAATCGATGAGGTGGTGGGGGAGTGTATCGGGAGGGCGCGGATGGCTCGACGGCTGGATCTCGGGCTGGGAAGGAGGTATATGCATATGCCCATGCGGTCCGGTTCGTGGCTTGGAGGGCGTGGTTGGTGAGTGCGGCGCGATGACTTGGATGGCGGGTGCTGGAGCTGATCGTGGTTATTGGGGCACATAGCGAGGAGGGAGACGCGTCGATGGGACGGTTGTGCGCAAGATAGCGGCCGCGGCGGAAGGCGAAGTCCGAGTGACGTCTCAAAAGCCCTGCTCTCCTATCTGAGCGCATAATACGCCAGAGCTGGCGATGGACCATCGGAGGAGCATAAATGATTCCGGGATATGATTCAAGGGTGTAGTATATACAGTTAAGGAGGCCTTGTAGAGTACATGTGCACGCGTTGCGCAAAGGATTATATGGAACAGTATGAACCACACGCGCCGCACCCAATCGTCCCGTTCCCGGTGTCTGAATTGGTAACAACCCATTGATCTTGTTTGTATCCATAGGACGCATCGCGGAGATGCCAGTGTGATGAATGACGAATAATAGTACGTGAAATAGGAGTCAGGGCAGTGATCCGATGAAGACAGGGCAAGAACAAAGTTCGAGGCCGGAGATATAGCAGGAGGACAATATTGGTTGAGTCGGGTGGCCCCTCCTACGTCTTCGGTGAACGCGGGACAAGACGCGTTACGAAGCCGCCGCTGGGGGCTCGTGGAGGTGTCTACCGGACGTGTCAACCGGAGCCAGATGGTTGTGTACACAAGCCTATAGGACACGTACTGGCCGAGCTCCTTGTTCATCTTGAACATGTCGATCCGGTCGACCTTGAATACGGCGCGGAACTGATCGTCGCAAACGATTTCCTTCTTGTTCTCGGGATTCTGCAAGTTGTGCGACTTGATGTGATCCCAGAGGGCCTTGACGATCTGCGGGCGGGACAGTTTCTCGACGCCGAGGAGCGAGGCGAGTGGTTCACTGGGAGGGAGCGAGGGCGGTGAGTATATGTATATGCTAGCCCGATATGGCACGCTGAGTGAAAGCAGAACGTACCTGAGCATGTACTCCTTTTTGAAACCGCCTCCACGCTTCTTCTTGCCCTCGCCCTCGCTCTCGACCTCCTCCCCATCCGATCCGACGTTGGCCGCACTCTTGGCCTTCCGTCCACGTTTTGCACCGTTCGCCTTCTTTGAGGATGACGCGCCGGTACGCGAGCTGCGACCACGGCCGTTGATCTCGTTCTGGAGCTGGCGCGCGAGCTCTTCGTCCGTCTTCTCCTGCTTCGTCTTCGTCTTCTTCGTCTTCTTGACTGGGGCGGCGGGAGGCTCGTCGTCGGACGCGTCTCCACGCTTGCGCTTCGAGCTGGCGTCGTCGTCGCCGCCACCGGCGTCGCTGGGGGCCGCGCTTACCTGCTCGTAGACCTTTGCGATGACGTCGTCGATCTCGTCCTTCTTCTCCTTGAGGAAGTCGGGCGAGAGGGACGGGTCGAGCTCGAGCAGCTGCTTGCGGACGCGTTTTGCGCTGATGGTGGAGAGGTCCGTGCCAGGGGCGGAGAGGATCTGGCGGATTTGGGGTTCGAGGGCCTGGATCTGCGAGCTCATTATGTACAGTACTGGGATACGCGCCAGAGACGACGTGAGACAACGACGAGGGGTGGAAAGACGGTGTCGGCGAGGAGAGGCTGGGAGCAGAGTTGCCGCCTGCCAGTCCGCGTCGCCCGCGCCAGTTTGACCCTCACTGGGCGCTCGCACGTGATAGTCCCCACCGCGCCTCACGTGGCCCCGCCGCCTTCCCAAAAAGGAGGGCGGAGTCGGACCAAAGTCGGACGCTGCAGCCTTTAAGTTTGAATTGCCGTCTCGAGCTCCTCGCCTTCGCTTCGCCCCCACATGTCTCCTGGCCACCGTTGCATGCAGACCCTCAGGATCTCGTCGGTGAGTCTCTCCTCCACCTCGGTGTTACGGATTCCCGCCAGGCTGGGTGGCGGTGTGATTGTAGATCCAAGCAGTGCAATCACACCTACACCCTCCGATGAGGCAAATCCCATCCTATTTTGTCTCAGTCCCCCTACCAAGTTCCCGCCCACGCCCCCCATTCTCATATGCCCCGCACCTGGCCCCGACAATGCAGCCGCGCGTCGGAGGTGCGACCTGAGCGGGCCTTCTCGGTGCCCCTCTTCTCCGCAGAACATCATTTAGCGGTTCGCCCGGCGGGTCGACCTTCTCGGAACGTGGCCCCGGTGTGTCCCATACCTGCCCCCCGCTTCTCTCCTGATTGTGTCCCGCTTTGAATCCAGGCCCCTGGCTTCATCTTCTGTCGATCCGCGGGCCCGCCGCCCGACGGTCTTCTTGACCTGCCTGGACCCGTGCAAGGTTACATTGAGACCGTCAAGGCCGTCAGGTGGGGTGGTACCCTATGTTGTCCTGTGCGTTTGAAGGATCGCCGCCCCGCGACCATATTTGAAACTTTCTTGATTGTAGCGAATTTTTTGGCCTCAATGGCAACGCCCATTCCAGACCATTGCGTCGAGGCCAATTCGGCCTGCCTTCTCAGAACATGGCCCCCCTTCTGCACTGCACCACTCTCTCCTCCCTTCGTTATCGTCTTGCTCTGTTTCAAGGCCTTCTTCGCGATCTTCTTCTTGGGCGGCCGTCGACTCGGAATGCGGTCTTTCGTTGCCGGAACGCGCCCTGTTGATTTTTCGATTGCCAAGTTCCACCCACGGCGATCACAGTCGAAGACGCCTCGACTTTAATGGCTTCCAGCCTTCCACAGCTATGCGCCGACCCCAGTCTATCCTAACGTCATTATACCCCTGCTATTATGCAATCGTGGTGTGGGGTCTTCCGCGGCACCGGTGCGCGCTATCTCCTCCCGTCCTTGTGATGTTTTTCGCACCCGTGAGCCAGATTGATCTGCATGGCGGAACGCTGGCTTCACGCACGGTGCATGGTCGTCCTAGCTGAGATGATTCAAACACGTTCTAGTCCATATGATGCTCTTGGCCGCAGTGCTTACCCTCACCTTTGTAAATACCCAGCAGCCAACTGCTAGTTAAGGCTTCGCTTTCCTTTGGGCTGATTGGACGGTGCAGGAGGATGCCTTCTCAACTTCGAATGATGTCCACCGCATTACGTCCACTTCATATCCCGTCGGTTCGGGGCGTTTAAGCAGGTCTAATAGTTCTAGTCTGCTCTCCTGCCCCGTCTGACGTTAGAGGGTTTATCTCACTCCCGACGAAACATGCCGGAATCGCGGTCGTTGGCAGGGGAAAAGCCAGCCATGAACTAAGCGGGGAATCTTGTTACGTGACCCATGGCGCAGCCAATATAGCGAACCATCACAACGATTTTCTGTTTCCGCTCGCCTCCACCATCACTTGTCCGAGCGCACTGACATTGGCTGTCTGCAGAGCGTGCATTGTGCACCATGGCCGTACTAGAAACTCTCCCCGCAGAGCTCGTCCTCCGCATCCTTGCCTATCTCCCGCTCCAGACGCTCCGCAACCTCCGGCTCGTCTCGCGAAGCTGTCACGCCTTCTTCTGCGAGCACGAATCGACCATCTACCATCATGCGGCGCTTCTACACAACTTTACGGACTCGATCCACACCCTCCTTCCAGAAGCCAAGGCAGCGCACCCGCTCAAGTTCCTCCAGGATGTGCCGGACTGGCGCGAGTATTGTGCGCTGTCTCTCCCCCCTGCCTTTTTACGTACGTTACGGCGAGGATATTGACGCCCGCGCAGGTCGGTTATACTTTCAACTTCAACGAAATTGGCTCGGCGGAGGGACCGCGACGGCAAAATTTTACGGTGGTCATCCTTACGATGTACACCGCCTTAAGGTGGACGAAGAACACGGGATACTGATCACAACGCACGAGTTCGGCGGCCTGACGGTCTACGACCTCGACAGTGCAGAAATACTCTGGAGACTGGACTCGGTGCGCTCCGCGCTCGTGTCCTCGCCTCTGATCCCCCCCTCTGACATCGCTTCGCACATAGACGTACGTGCGCCGCTACGCGCACTGCGAGTACGAAAACGGCTTCCTCGTCTTCGACCGCGCCGGCGCCTCCAAAGAGGTCTGGCGCCTCTCCACGCTCTACGACGAGGCCGAAACGCCCCAGTGCTTCGGGCCCACCGCCGCGCAGCTCGACGCCTGGACGGCCGCGTCGAGCACGTACGCCGCGAGCAGCCCGCGCGGCCACTTCCGGCCCTGGGCGCTGATCGAGACGGCCGAGTTCGGGCGCGCGTTCCGCTTCGTGTACCCGACGCTGCTCGTGTCGGGCGCGCGCAAGGCGTACCTGTGGAACGTGGTGAGCGCGACGCTCGAGGGCGAGGTCGACGGCGTGCAGGGCACCGCGGGCGGGGGCGACATCAACTACGTGGAGCTCAGCCGCGCGCACGTGTTCGTGTGCTCGACGTCCGCGCTGCGCATCTTCTCGAGGGCCGAGGGCGGGAGGATGCTCTACGAGATCCCGTCGTACCAGCTCGTGTACTCGGACATCCGGATGGCGGTCCAGCTCGACCCGGCGCTCGCGCGGCAGAAGGTGGCGAGCCCGAGCGAGGGCGTCGTGTTGCCCGCGGAGCCGACGATGTCGACGGCGCTGTACACGGCGTCGTACGCGGAGTTCTCAGCAGGTACGCGGCCGTCTCCTCGTGGCGGACTTGAGGCCGGAGACTGAGGAGGCATGTTCGTTCTCTGTAGTGCACGTGTCGCGCGACGGGAAGGACCTCGCCGCCCAGCTGAGCGATAGCCGACAGGTCGTCATCCGCGACTTCATGCGCGTCGTGCGTGGCGAGATCTCGCTCAGGGCGGCGGCGCTGGAGAACGGCAAGACGATCCCCCGGCTTGGAGGCACGGACGAGCACTTCTCGATCTACCTCGCTTTCGAGTTCGGTCGCCTCGGAATCGTCACTGTGAGCTCACCTCCCGCCCCTATCTCCCGCCCACTGTACACTGACGCCCGCCCGCCCGCGCACATTTGCTATTCCCCGCAGACGTCCGGGATATACGTCGCGACGAGCGACCCGACGCACCACGGCCTCGTCGACGAGGACCTCGTCGCGACGGGCCGCAAGCGCATGCACGGCATCCCCCGGTCCGCGATCGACGCGGGGCTCTCGTTCCCGTACCTCACCTTCGTCTCGCTGCCGTTCTACCACGACCGCCGGCAGCTGGCGAAGGTGACGTGCATCCAGATGACGGAGTCGAAGCTCTTCTTCGTGTGGGACGCGATGTACAAGCCCGAGCACATCGACTTCTTCCGCAGGCTCGGCATGATCCCCGGGAACGGGGACACCCCGCCGCCCCTGGCCCCTGCCGCCGCCGCCGCCGCATGGCCCGGACGATGGCGATGGAAACGATGGCGGGGCTGGCGGAGGCGGGGACGGGGGCGGAGGCGCGGCTGGGGGCCAAGAGACTCAGACACAAATCGTGATCGCGACGGGGAGCGGGGTGCAGATCGAGGATCTGCTGGACGAGACTGGTGGAGCTGGTCCGTCGGTCCAGCCTAGGGACGTGGACGTGGACATGGCCATCGACTCGAGCGACCTCCTGGAACAAGGCGAGGGCGAGGGCGAGGGCGCAGAAGAGGCGGCGGGCGCGGGGAGGCTGCAGGGGCCGGCGGGGCGAACGCAGGGGAAGAGGACTCGGACGACAATGGCACCGATGACAGCAACGGCTCGGACATTGGTGACGACAGCGACGACGACGACGACGACGACGACGACGACTGGCACGCTCCCCCGCACGGCGGCGTGTTGGATGACATTGGACGGGATCGTGAGTGTCGCTGTGTGCCGTTGCTTTGTCGGCTTGGCTGGGGCGTTAAAGCTTGTCTTGTTTGCAGATAACCTCCTGCCGACGGGTCCCATCGTGTTCTGCATCGACTTCAGCCCAAAGGTCTAGTTGTGACTGAGCGGTTTCAAAATTTCTATCGCGATGAGCTTGGAATAGGCGTATGCATCTTCGTATCGCATTCGGTGTCGAGTCGGCGTGCGCTGCAGCTGGATGATCAACTATGCCGACAACCTTTTTCCGAGTCGGTGCTTTTCTCTCTGCCCCCAGTGCCCCTGACGAGGACTTCAGGACGCTTCAGCCTCTCACCTACTTCCATCCCATCCTATCACGAAGCCGCCGATTCGAAGCCCGTAGCGAAATACCGTGAGATACAGAGTGCTTCCTCAGGCACGTCAGGGCACGTCTCCCAGTCACTCGCTTCCTCCGAGTCGGTCCCATGCGGATGGGGCCAGTGAGTGCACAGCCGCATTCGGGAGTACTAGGTTCGTGATACTACATAACAGCAATGCTGTGGTCGTGCGATATGTGGAAGGTCCGTATAGTATGATATCAGAAAGAAAGCACTGCATCTTCGAGTCACGCGAATGAATGTCATGAACCCTCAAATAGGCCCTGGTCCGCTATAGGTATTCGAAAGGTTCTCTTTCGTTGCAATATCCTCGCCCATCTGCGCACGCCTTCATCAACCTCCGCTGCTAGACAACTACTAGCATTCACCGTCATGCCAGTGACCTTCAAAGTCGCCTCCCATCCAGCGAATGCTTTGTCGGGCCTCCAGAAGGGCGGCCTTTCTAATGCAAAGGCTGTACTCAAATATCATGACAAATATGGGTGTCAGGTTGAAGGCAGCCGTTGCAAGCAGTTGTTGCAGAGCTCCGTCGAGGACACCGACCTCACCACCATCGTACCCAATAGCAACGGGTTCGTATATGCCGTCCTGGAGGCTTACGGCTCTCACCACCATCTCCGCATCCGGTACGTTTTGCCCTTCGTTGATCACAACTAGTTCTGATTCTTGCCATTGAGTAGGCCTGATGATGTCTGGTTGGGATCCTGGTCCAGCTGAACTTTTAGTGCGTCGATGCTCCAAAACATCACTGTGCATACATCTCATGGGGACACAGCATCAACGCACATGCTGAGGAATTGCGTCACCTCTTTGTTGCGCACGGAGGGAAGAAGAAACTGGTAGTGAGGACAGTCGGCGATCGCTACACAGTCGACTACGGGAAACTTTCCCAAACCTTCACTGAGCGGATCCACGAGAGCGTACGTCGACAGCCCTCTCCCTCTCGACATATTCGATCGCTAACATCGAGTGCTGATACAGGTCGTGGACGACACGCTCGTGGAGTGGATTCTCCCAAAATTCAGCACGACGACCACGAAGGACACAACCGTCTGCTCGGTCGTCATGATGGCGACTCTGAAGGAGTGCGCCCGCTCCCCCAAGCACGATCCCCTGTCATCCCTCGCTGAACTCGCAGTTGCCGCAGGTATTTCGAGTACTTCATCGACATCGTGTGCGGCATCCCGTCCGTCACCCTCGACGGCAAGCGATCCGACTGGGAGGAGATCTACCGACGTCTCGGGCGGCTGTATGACCTCGGCAAGGAGCCCGCGATCTGGGCCGAGATGCTCCGCCCCGTCGTCCGCCGGTTCGTCACCGCATTCGACGGCGAGCCCGACGCATCCTTCTGGGGCCACGTCGCGTACCGGAACCAGCAAGTATGCGGGCAAGATGACCTCAGCGGGTGGATCACGGCTTTCTGCGTGTGGTCGAACGAGGGCGTGTGGAAAGGCGGACGCCTCCCGGAGGACGTCCCCCCAAGCCCGCCATGATGATGCCGGGCATATCGTGGGCCACCAAGCCTGCTACGAAAGGATTGGGCAAAGTGATACCGAAGTGGCTACGCAGGCGATCCAAGCCGCTCGCGCCAAAGCTGCGAGAGGACTCCTCGGACGGTGCCCAGGCTGCTGATACCGACTCGAAGGGCGACACAGGTGCGCCCTCGGAAGGAAGTCTTATGGTGAAAGGTAAGTTGCTGAACACCTGCCTTTGATTTGCGATGCATTGACCTACAAATATTACACGGGCCAACAGAGCTACGACAATCCGACGTACACCCTCGACGGCGTCCCGTTCTTCGTGGTCCCCGTGACGGGCATTCCGCCTGGGTACTGCGAGGTCGACGTGATCGTCAACGACAATGGCACAAAACTCGATTGCATGATGGTCGCGGGGCACGTCGCCTTTTCGGGATCGTCCGTCCCTGGGAGCGACAAGATGGATACTGTCAGCCCCTCGGCGCACTGGTTCATATTCGAGAAGTGAAGGAAAGTGCGTGAGCCGTCGTGGAGAAGTTTGAGCGACGATGTACGGTAACGTGGTGGTCTATTCCCATCTCGTGAAGACCGAACGCTCGTGGATGGATGGTATGTTGTTATCGTATACCTGAAGGCGGTGTGTGTCGTATGCACAAGAGTGTACATCTAACCGAATGCTGTTGAGGTGTGCATTCACAGGTGATGCTCGGGGGACGGTGTGGAAGACTGAGTGGAATCGAGTGGAGTTCGTATGGTGGATACGCAAGTGCAGAGTGCAGGTGATACCGGGAACAACGTTAGATGCTAAATGGTTAGTCAATGAAACTTATGATGTACAGTCCAACGACCGGTAGAAACAGGTCGACGCGAGGACATAGCGCGGGCACAGAGAATGGAACTCAAGGAACATACCGTGCACGATGGAGACGTTCACCCCGCCCTTCTCCAACACCGTCTCCTGGTATGCGGCCTCCACTCCAGGTCCGGGTGCGGGCACCGCGAAGATGCACGAAACGCCGCGGCCGCCTTCGGCGCGGAGCCAGGAGTCGCGCTTGAATGTCGGGGCATTGGGGTCGAGCTTCTCGAAGGCGGTGACGATATCTTCCTGGAGCTTGCAGACGTACTCCTCCATGCGCTGGCGCATGGGTATGTCGGAGGCGACGGCCATGGTGTGGATGATGTTGGGGGAATGGACGTGGTGTGGGACTGGACTCTTTATGGGCTTTTTGACACCATCCGGCGGCGTCGATCGTCTCATTGACAGGCCGTTGATTTGAGGACATCGACGGACCGAAGTGGGGATATTTAATGTCGTTTTCGCGGGTAAGAGGCCAAGATGTGGAACGACGACGAGGAGGTCTGAGGAAAGCCGCTGGAAAGCCGCGAGCATGCACACTAACTCGGAGACCGTCAGCAGATAGACGCCCGACGGCACCCTGGGAGTTCGACTAGGTTCGACTTCCCTCCTAGTACTGTCCCAGCTTGGATCTCATCTACTTACCTCATGGCCCTTACATCGTCAAGCTCACTTTGCTGTAACGCTGTTCTCAACCCACAGTTACCATGTGGAGGTAGCTTAACCTATCCCACCGCTAGCGATCTGAACGAGTCTTCGTTGTGGTCACGCACGTCGCACGTCGACATCCCCACTGTGAGTACTGCAACAATAGCTATCGAATTCTGGCATTATGACCATCAGGATATAAAGATATAGATATCGCCCGGCCTCCGCCCTTCAACCGCTCTCGAGCCAACTCGAAGCTCGATGAATCGGACGCCGGCTTATAGGCCCGCCTCGTGCTACGAAACCCCGATAGGCTTGACACCCTGGCGACACGCGTGTACTTGCAGCCCTGTAGACCATCTGTTCTCAGCGGCGGTGCTTGGAACCTTCTTCAACCCTGGTCAGACCCCAACTTGCAGTACTCACCTCCGATCCCCGACGCAGACAACGCAACCCAAGCGCAGCCGAACGCTCAATGGCCTGTCTGCCACCCAATCTCAGCGGTAGTCCTTGGAACCCTCTTGAACGCTGGTGAGACCCTATCTTGCAGTACTCACCTGTGACTGAAGCCGTTGAAGATGCGACCGGCTAGGACCCTGTGAACACCCGTTCTCAGCGGCGGCCCTTCGGCGATCTTGAACCGCTGGTGAGACCCCAACTTGCAGTACTCACCTCCGATTTGGACTGAATGCCACACAGGAGACAGCAATGTCAAGCTCAGCTGAACGCCGAATGACCTGTGTGTTGTTTACGTTCTCAGCCGCAGTGCTTAGATCCCTCATCTGCCGGTACTCACCAGCTTCTTATCCAAGGCCACGCACGGCCGTTGCCACCGTTGGGACGATCTGTGTGGTGTCTTGCCTCAGCGGCGGCCTCTCGGCGATCTTGAACCGCTGGTGAGCCCTCAACTTGCAGTACTCACCTCTGACTTGGACTCAACGCCACGCAGAGACAGCAATGCCAAGCTCAGCTAAACGCCGAATGACCTGTGGTTTCTGTTCTAAGTAGCCGTGCTTGAAACCCTCTTGAACGCTAGGAAGACCTCATGTTGCAGTACTCACCAGCTTCTCGTCCAGGGTCTTGCGTGGAGGTAATCGACGGCATGACGATGACCTATGCGGCGTCTGTCCCGGACCTCAGCGGCAGCCTCTCGGCGATCTTGAACCACTGGTGAGACCTTAACTTGCAGTACTCACCTCCGTGTTCGAATCCCCGTGCGTCTTCGGCGTGGGTGGGGATGTCGATGGGCGCAAGCCGACGTGGACGATGCTAGCAGGGCCGCCGTCGCGGCGAAAGTATAAGGTGAAGAAGTAGTGGAGGCTGAGCGGACTCGAGTTGGAGGAGGGTGTGGATGTGAGGATGCAACCGGGGAGAAGGTGGTGGTTGATGGTGAACGTTTGGCCGCGAGGTGGGCCGTATTTATGCTCTTGGATTTGGCGGCTGGCACGGCGACTTCTGTTTGTTCAACTGTTTGGTCAACGTTCGATGGCACGCCAGGCGGGGGCTGACTTGTTAGCTCCGGCGGCCGACTTGCCAGCTCTGCCGGAGGTTGACCTGCCAGCTCTGTGACGATCGAGCGTAGTTGTCCGCACAGGCCGACCGATCACTGACACTAGGTCCCGAGGGGGAACCGATTCCGAGGACAATCGTCATGGCTGGGTTGCCACCAGGGTTTTACGCAAGTTTAAACGTTTACCACTGATTTAGCAGAGGTAGTGGACGGCCCTGTTAATAGTGAAAGGTCAATGTCTCGCATTAGCCTTTAAATTTCTAACGCATAACTTCATGTGTCCTACTTACGTAGGTCCGCGAAACTAAAGCAATCCGACTCACGCGCTCAACGGCGTCCCCTTCATGATGGGGCCGTGACTAGTATCCCGCCCAGGTATTGCGAGGTCGACGTGACTGTCAACGACCACGGCGACGGCCCGGCTCGACTGCATGATGGTCGCGGGGCACGTCGCCTTCTCTGCGTCGTCCGCCCCTTGGAGCGACAAGTACTGCACGGATGACGGCGGTGCCACTTCACTAGCACTCAGGCCCGCCGTATTCAGATTTCGGACCTCCGAGGGCCGGCAAAATCAATGTAGTACAGTCTTATCAGTAGTAAACATTTAGACGCCAGCGCCAATAATCTAGATTGTTGGCGTCCGAACCAGTTGTAAACCGGTAGTTGAGCTACGCTGCTCTTCTTGCCAAGGCATGGAACAGTATTTAAGCATGATATGTTCGCGTTCACTTTATGAACCTCCGAATCTTCCCCCATACCCTTCCTCTATCTCTTGCTACTTCATCCATCTCCACCGTCGGGGCTAGTATGTATTAAATATCCTCTTACGCACCCAGCTCCCCATACGAATTTCGCCAAGTCACCGAAGCCAACGCGACCTTAACTTCTCGCATCAAGCTCGAGGCTCGAGCGGAACTCTCTCGTCTAAGGAAGCCTTGGGAGCTCGAGCAGATATGCTAGATTCCAAGGACCCGTCGTACAAACTCAACAACACGACAACAAACCGGGAATCCCATCAGCCAGTTCAGAGCGTGCCACCAGCGTGGCAGTGGAGGGGTCCGAAATCGGCTCCAGTGCGCTTGCAGCGGGGGAGTCAGTTTGGACCAATATACTTCGCTGTCAATCATGGTCTCGTAATCGACGCGCAACGTGACGGGGGTCCCCAAGACGTCCCCAGACTGCGCCTCAATGTGTTCCCTGAAGAAGTCGAGCGCTTCCTGAGCACTGAACCGACGCGAGACGACGTGAGTCGTCATTCCGTCGAACAGCGCCGGCAAGGCCGGGACCGTCAGAACCGCACCCTGCGAATGAATGCATGGGACGACTAGCAGCATAAGAAAAGTGTGTGCTTACCGACAAATACACTCGAAACATATTTCCGAGCATCCCGACGTCGAAAGCGAACGGGTTGTAGTGTGGTTCCCCAAGCCACACGTCCAGCGGCTTGAAAAGATCCGAACCCATGCATGCCTCGTCGGCTGGACGACGACAATCCTTCAGGGAGACGTCGAGTGGTAGCTTTATGGACTGGTCGTAGTCCATGAAGGCATAGACAACATCAGCTCTGCCTCGATGCTCGCGCAGGTCGTCTTGGAATTTCTTAATGTCGTAGTCGAGCCGATAGCAATTCACGACCATGTTTACGTCGCAGATATCCTGACGACGGACGTTAGAGCGGAAGTGTGGGCAGAGGTGAAATACGCACTCGATGAGCAATGCGATTGGCGTGGAGAAATGAGAGTCCCTGCGAAACGTTGGTCAGTGCCACGGTCGCTCGTGAAGCGTCTCAAAAGGAGGCATACCTCGAGAAGGCATCTCATGAATGTTAGAATCTGGCGTACGTCCTGCATATCGGTGATGTAGAGAGGGACACCCCACCTAGGGGCGATAAATTTAAAAAATTGGTGATCCTCATATTCGACATGCAACTCACTTTGGCATGGTTACAATGGAGTACTTGTGTGGCGTGTCGATGATGGCGATGGGAGGTAGAACGCCTGGGAAGGTACTAAGGTTGGTGAACAGCGATTGGTGCTGTAGGAGAGTCTGGAAGATGCGATATTGCGAGCTGTCATTGTCGACAAGCTTCAACATTATATCTCGCCCCGCAAGATCTTGGCCACACGCTAGTCTAGTCTGCCAAGAGAGATTAGGGTGAATCAGTAGCCGCGGCACCGAGTCCAGCACACACCAGTGTCAGAAATGTTGTCGATGAGATCTCTTCGTACGATATGCAACGAGCGTACGGGAGCCCAGCCGGGGTGTTCGTTAATGGCGTATGCCAGTATCTAGAAATAGTGTTCTCGTTCTTGGGACGCAGGTCGTATAGCTCAACACCACGTAGAAGAAGCCACCCCCTAGACGTCTCCCAGAACTCAAGCATCTCGTCTATTGTGGGAAAGTTGTCCTTGCCAAAGTCGTCGATAGTGCATGGTATCTGAAACGCTGAGCATTAGATATAAGTCATACTTAGTAGTACCGCTGTTTTCGCCCACTTACTTCCGGGATGGCTGGGGATGTCTGCGTGTCTTCCTTGAGGATAGCCTCGCTCATCGTTGCAAGATGTGTAACTTCTGGTGGGAGTGCGCCGTCGTGGCAGTCCAAGCTCAACCGAGATCACCAACCACCAACACCAACTTCAACTCACCACGGTCACATGATCCTCCCTGACTGCGGTTGCTGCAGCTAGTACACCTGACACCACAGTGAAGTTCCGTCCTCAGTCGAACATACTCTTTCTTCATCCTCAAAATGTTTGAGTATATTACAGCAGAGAAAGATACTCTGTCGGAACTTTAAACTTGAAGCCTCCGAGACCGCCGTAACGTACTGCCCCTCGGCGCAGTGATTCATATTCGAGAAGAAGTGAATGGAAGTGCGTGAGCCGTCGTGGAGAAGTTTCAGCGACGATGTACGATAACGTGATCTATTCCCATATCGTGAAGACCGAACGCTCGTGGATGGACGTATACATTGTAATCGTATACCTGAAGGCAGCCGCCATGCGTATCGTATGCCAGTGTACAACTTGAGCGTACATCTAACCGAATGTCGTTCAGGTGTGCGTTCATAGGTGATGCTCGCGAAACGGTGTGGAAGACTTGGTGCAGTGGAATCTTCAATCTATTGCCAGTGTGATACCGGGAATATCGTGAAATCCTAAATGGATAGTCAAAGACTCAACTTATGATCTACAGTCTGATAACCGTTAGAAACAGGATACAAGACGATGCGGTCGACGCGATAAAATAGCGAGCAGGTGAAAAGGGTGATGTCAATCTGCCCGTGGTGCATCACATGATACTTCACTGGGCCACACGTGTGACCCTTGATGCCCGCCCTTGATGCCCTCGGTGTTTAGTAGTGGTCGTCGAAGTAGCCGACTAACAGCAGGCCGACACCGTTGGTGCAATTGTGGGAAGGAAGCGAATGGCGAGGTAGAGCATGACATGGAAGAAGGACTCGAGATCGTCAGATACCGTGACGACTCGCGCCCTCAAGTAGTTGACGAGGGCGCGGACCGATGCGAATTCCCATGTCCCCTGGGCATCGGTCATAACGGCACGACCAGAAAGGAACGACATTGCTTACAGTCCTATCGGGCTGACAATTCTCCTTCTTCGTCTTCCCTACCTCGAAAGCCGTCGACAGCTTCGAGTCTTTGAGCAAGCCACCCCGCGCACCCGCCTCGTTCTGGCACAGAAGCGGCAGGAGCGGACATGGTATGTTGCCCAGCGGGCTCATATTGTGGTGGATGCAACCTCCTTGGAAGTCCTCATGTCAGCAGGAAATCGGTGTACGAGCGGGCAGTACACGGAGGCTCACGATGGCACGAAGATTGGCAAGAACGAGTTCCAAGTTGCCTGTCGATTCGGAGAGCGATTTCCTGACGTCGGCTAAGACAATAAGATAATGCGGGAGAGCCTTCCAAGAAGATTTTCCGGATCTCGCAGTCGATCGGTTGCTTTGTCTCGTCATTGGGATCGGGTTTGTAGCCCTAGTACCTACTACTAAGTTGAACCGGGAACTCCATCCCTTTGAACCGACTGGAATTATTCAACTGCTCGCACTAACATAATGGTAAATGTGTGTCCGAGGTCGCGGAAGAGAGCACGACTTACCAGCCCAACGTACACGGCCTTCTCAAACTTGAAGGGGAAGGTGGTTAGAGCGGTGTCGTCGAATGTTATGATCGAAGACCGACTTCTTGAGAGAGACGAGATTCTCTGAGAAGAGCGTAACTAGAGAGGCTATGCCTAGCCAGGGATCTTAGGTATCAGTGTCAACTGCTACTCCCTACAGTGCTCAGGCTTGCCATCTTGTGCGATTCGCGAAAGAGACCACGTCAGCTAGCGGCGCTTGACTCGGCTTGAAGCTCTTCCTGGTTCTCAGCGGCAGGAATAGAAAATTATAAAGAACCCCACAGATTTCAACAGAAATGCATAATGATAAACCGAACTCGGAAGGTGATCGAGGGGCTATAGGATGATCCGGCGCGCAGCGTGATGATGGGAGCAAAAATCGCAAGTGAGCGAGTCCGAATCGTCGAATCGATCCTGCACCGCCACCAGTTTGTTACTACCGGAGTCGGGGCTCCTCGTTGCAACCGAGAACTTGTAAAAAGCCACAAAATATTTACGAGACTTTTATTTGAGAGCGTTGACGTTTGCGACAACAGAGAAACCAGCGAGAGACTTGCACAGAGGGGGACAGGAAATTGGAACAAGGGATCCAGCGGTGTGACACCACGTGCCCGAACGAGCACGTCACACCAAGTTGATACGAGCGCTTGTCCAGTTGAACTTTGTCTCTCAACCACCAGGTCCCCACCGCCGCCATTGTCCTCTCGTCTGGGACCCTTTCCAATCGGAGCCCACAATTTGCTTTGTGTGCGGCATCTTCCTGAATATCACGAGGCCGTTCTATCCCTCCGTATATAAGCCACCGCCGGTACGTTGTTCGCTTTCCATCCCGCCATCTCATCCATACTCCTCCTCCAACCACCCACCTCACTACACTTACTTCCACTCACATTCTACTGCTGTCGGTCTGACTATGTCTGCATCTCTTAATCCCCCCAGCTCTCCTACTAAAGCTTTGCGTCGGAATCAAAACGCGACACTTGCCTTCTCCAAACAGGACGCCCGCGCCGAACTACGATACACCATGCGCCAAAAGACGACCATCATCCCCCTCCAGGACATGATAAGGGACTTCTTGCCTGACGCTAAGAGCTCCAAGGCGATCCCCAACGTCTTCACCAAGGTCCCGAAGTTCAGTTCTGAGAAGGATATGTACGCGTACATTGTGAGTCGTCACTCCATGTTCCACCATCTGCTACAGTTATTTACCGATGTCCCGACGCAGACGGAGACACTCAACAAATCCGGGCAGTTCAGTGGCAAGAAGTTCGTGACCACTGCCTACAAACCCGACCCGCTCGACCCCAGTCGACAGGCGATCGATGCCGGCATGTACGACTCGAAGGATGTACCCCCGATGGAGTACACCGCCTCCGGGACGGAAGAGTCGAGGCGCTGCCTGTGGGCCCTCGTCCAGCTGCTCATCGAGTGCAAGCTCGAATCCGTCGGCCAGGACCCCTTCGACGAAACCGCCGACGACAACGAAGCGACCGCGGCAAAGCGCCGGGAGGTGCTCGGCCAGATCCTGTCGTACGTGGAGCTCGCGTTCAAGTTCCAGCAGCGGGAGTTCGTCTGGATGATCCTCTTCCTTGGCCGCTCCGCCCGCATCGTCCGCATCGACCGCTCGGGCATCATCGCGTCGGAGAAGTTCAACTACCAGACGCGCGGCGCGGAGTTCACGGAGTTCCTCGTTCGCTGGGCCCGCCTCAGGCGTACCCACCGCGGACACGACCCCAGCGCCACCCGGCTTACCGCTCCTCTCATGGAGCAGCTGAAGCAGCATGGTGCTGCAGCTGCCGAGCGGGACCCAGACGACCACGTGCAGAAGCTGTTCAACAAGTCGCTCGACCCCGAGTGGCCGTGGTGGAAACTCTCGGTCCCCGATGAGGAGTCAAAGGTCGAGCGGTGGTTCGCGGTCGGCAAGCCTCACTTCTATGCTGGTGGCGTCGCGGGTCGAGGGACCCGTGGTTATGTTGCAGTGCCGCTCAACGCCGAGGGCGACGGAATAGATCCGCAGGCCAAGTTCGTGTACCTCAAGGACGCCTGGCGTGTCGACCACGAGGGGATGGAGAAGGAGGGGACGATCTTGAAGGCGCTCAACGATGCTCAGGTCTCGTACGTCCCCACTCTTCTCTATCACGGCGACCTGGAACAGAAGACGATGTCGTATGAGTTGTGGCCCGGGTTCCACAAGGCCGAGACTCACGAGGGATGTCCCTTGAAGTCTCATCAACACTATCGTCTCGTCGTGGCAGAAGTCGGCAAGCCGCTGTCAGAGTTCGAGAATGGCCTCCAGCTCGTTTGGGCTTTGTACTGCTGCATCTGCGGTATGTGCTTCCATGTGTTATTGTATCGTCTCGCGCACTCATGCATACGAATAGCCCATGAACAGGCTTGCGCTGCTGGCTACATTCATCGAGACATCAGCGCCGGAAACATCCTTCTGTACCAGGATGCTTCCGGTGAGTGGGCTGGCCTTCTCAACGACTGGGAGCTGTCCAAGAAATTCGTAGACGGGAAGACGGTAGACGGCGGAAGACAGCTTGATCGTACGGTGCGTTTGCCTCCATCCTTGTGCGCGTCCTTGCACTAATTTGCAATATTCAGGGTACCTGGCAATTCATGTCCGTGCATACGCTGGTGGATGCCACTGGATTGATCGAGATTCCGGACGACCTCGAGTCCTTCTTCCACGTCCTCATCTACTTCGCCGTTCGGTTCATTCCCCACAATCTCGCCGATAATCTTGTCGGGCGGTTCCTCTACAGCTATTTCGACGACTACACCGACGGCGCCTCCGGCTTCACTTGTGGCCTCTTGAAGTACAACTCTATTCACCGGGGGGTCATTGACCTCGGCCACATCGGCCACATCGTTAATGACGTTCGCGTCGCCGGAGGTCAGGAACCTCTCATTTTCTTTGTCCCACCTGCCACCCCGTCCGACAGCAATGCGCAACCTGCCACCCCGTCCGACGGCAATGCGCCACCCGCCACCCCGTCTGACGGCAAAGACGCTACCGAGACCGAGGACAGCAAGATTGCCGCTGACAATGCTGACCACCCCATCAACGCCCTCATTACCGACCTCCTCAAAGCCTTCCAGGCGTTCTATGCCAAGCTCGCTGTTCGCAAGGCGACGAATCCGGCCACACTAGCGAACCCCTCTGGCAATACCCCAGCGATGCTCGCCGCGCGCAAGAAATATCAAGAGGCGATGGCTCGCCGGGGAGTCACCTCTGGTGCCAAGCTGCCCTCCGTCAACAGCGGCTTGATGGGCCCCAATCCCGAGTTGGCCCAAAAGGTCGAGACGCACATCGGCATCCAAGGTGTCTTCATGGAACACATGGACGGTACCAGGTGGCCCAAGATCGACAAGGACGACGACAAGAAGCCGCTCGGGGGATACGTCCCCGCGAAGGAGAACACCTTTGTAGGGTCAACCATCCGGACTGGAACGAAGCGCGCCGCCGAGGACGAGGGCGAGGACGAGGAGTCGATGTCCAGGCGGGTGCGGAGCCGGAGCCGCGTTTGAGCTCATGCCTGCGCTCCCGGCGACCGCGCACGGCTCGGAAAGGAGGCATTCATCGATGGAATCTCATCTCCGTACTTGTTCCCCATTGTTACAAGCCCCATTTCCTTCAGTATGATTGCGTTCGTCCGAAGTACAAGAGCTGGTACCCTTCCGCGGCCGCATTCCGATCGTTTTGCGTTCCTTGCATGTACAGTACATTCACTTACGTTCTCTAACCTCGTTCCTTTTTACCTTCACTGCATTTACTGAGGGTGTGCCTCGGTCCGGTATGCCCTGGATTCGCGCGACGACTCTGAGGAGCGTGACGCACAGCTTCCGCGGGCCTAGGATCCCAACCCGCGTCCGGCAACGATGCAAGCGCTCTCAGCATTGGCACTTGGCCTGTTCGCGACACGGCGTGAAAAGGAACTATAGGTATGCCTGGATCGATGACCCCGTTGCCGCTACCGTGCACAGCTAATACATATCTCAGGTGGAGCGCTATATATTGCCAATTTCTACGGTGGTCCTTTTACAGGCATGTCTGGTAGAATTAAGGCAACGCTGATGACACGCGGGGAATTACAGTGTTCTGAGCGGGGCAAAATGTGATTAATAATGGGAATGTAGAATGTCACATTTTGTACAACGTTTTGCTGAATATAGAACCCTTCGTTTCGGATCCTTCCAAATGTTGGCGAAAACTTAAAGTTCTGGCCGCTGTTCAGACTCCGTCAGAATGTCATACAGAATGTCACGTTCTACAGCATCCAAAATGTTTGCCAAAACTTGACATTCTGATGAGCACTAGAACTTGAATTTCTATCCGGGTTAAAATTGCGGATTGGCGAGGTGATTCGATTTAACCCGGGTAAAACTTCGAGTTCTAGAGCTCATCAGAATGTCAAGTTTTGGCAAACATTTTGGATGCTGTAGAACGTGACATTCTGTATGACGTTCTCACGGAGTCTGAACAGCGACCAGAAATTTAAGTTTTCGCCAACATTTGAAAGGATCCGAAACGAAGGGTTCTATATTCAGCAAAACGTTGTACAAAATGTGACATTCTACATTCCCATTATTAATCACATTTTGCCCCGCTCAGAACACTGTAATTCCCCGCGTGTGACCGACTCAGGTAAATTTTCCCGATCCGGCCATTTTGCAAGGGGTTTAAACCTCGCAGATTTGAGCACCAACCCAAAGGAGGAAATGCGCTTACGCACATTTCCAGAGCCTCGGGTGCAGCCGTGCTCTGGAAATAGTGTGGGACTCCTCCGGCGAGAACCAGCCGGCCATACCCACTAAAACCCCCTAGCGGTAAATGGGAAGGCTAATTCCCGGGGACGGTCTCTAACCCAGTGCTTCTGCACTTCTGGACACTGGGCTTTTATCGAGTTGCTCGATGGTACCGCTACACCACCGCGCCCCCAGCTAATACATATCTCAAACACTTGTTCGCTGTTGTCTATGGCTCACCGTATACGTTGTCGTTTGGTCCACCTCACGATCCGCCGTCCTCACCTTCACTGCACGAGCAGTTAGCGATCTCTCTTGGAATGTTCGGCACACCATCCCCTCTACGGAGCGATATAGTAGAACAAAATCGGCTCTTGGACACTAATGGTAGCACTGGCGCTGTAAGTACACATACAGTGCCTTTCAGAATTGGATCCACGCCGCGACGAATGTTGTCGAGAGCAGACCGGGAATATCAATATCGTCAAACGCTAATGGATACCCAACGGAGTGATCCACATTATGACAACCGTTGGAAACAACAAGACGACGCGGTGGACACGAGGACACAGGAGGGATACAGAAGATAGTACGACACCACGTCCGAGATGGGAGCTCAAGCCCTGGCCTTGCTCCGTATACGCTTCGACTTCGAGCCCGGCTCCGCGGGGGCATCTTCCAAGGGCCGCTTCGAGCCAGTCTTCGTCGAAGTGGCCGGGATGTTGTCCTTCGGCGGGCTGTACCCGTTCTTGGGCTTCATGTCGGGCACCTTGTCCGTGGCGGGCCACTCCAGCTCCCTAACGTATTCCGTCAGGAGCTCGACCATCGCGTCGTGGTTCTCGAGCTTCTGGGCATCCTCGAGCTGAGCGAGCTGAACGAGCCTCTGGGCTTGTGCAAGCGCTGCGAGCCTCTTCAACTTGGCTGTCTGTGACCGAACACTGGGGGAGGGGTTCGACAACTCTATCCCCGGGAGGGCGAGAGGAAGATCGCCGAGGACATGCTTGCCCTTTTTCGGACCTGGGTGCAGAGAGATCTCCTCCTCGTCCTGCGCATACAATGCCTTGAACCATTGGAGGAGTTCGGAGACGATGATGTGTATGGGATGCTGGTTGACTGCCTCGGTCGGCTCGCTGGTGGACTCTGAGCCGTCATCTGGCCACAGGAATTTCAGGAATTGGTCGATCAACTTGCCGTTGTCGCCAATCTTGCTGCCGGTGAAACGAGTGATGTCGATCCGGCCTTGGTTCATCGCTGTATACTTGGTTGACCCAGAGGTTTGACCTAGCTTTCCGTTGGTGTAGTCGTCGAAGTAGTTGAACAGGAGCTCGCCGACGACGTCGGAAGCGTTGTGAGGGAGGAAGCGAATGGCGAAGTAGAGCATGACGTGGAAGAAAGACTCTAGATCGTCGGAGATTGTGATGACCCTCGCGTAGTTGACGAGGGCGTGCACTGATGTGAATTGCCATGTTCCCTAGACGTCCGTCAGAACAGCTACAACTGGCAAGCAGGGAGATGTTTACTCACAGTTCTGTCGAACTGACGACTTCCCTCCTTCGTCTTCCCATCCACGAACTCCTTGGACAGTTCCCAGTCGTTGAGCAACCCACACCACACACCATTGTCGTTCGGGTAGAGAAGGATGTTGCCCGCGCTGATATCCCTGTGGATGTATCCCGCTTGGCATGCCTCCTTGTGCGCTGCGCAAACATGTAAGTATCAATTGCGGAAGAGGCTAGCGGAGGAAGACTCACCAATGATACAATGTAGGATGGCAAGGACGAGCTCTCGTCCGTTGGCAAATTCGGAGAGTGGTTTCCCGACCTCGGCTACGACAAGTCGATAATGCTGGTGAGCTTTCAAGGGACACTCGCACGGATCTTCCTTGGGGTGGTACGCGGGCCACTTGGCGTAGGACAGCGTGTCGTAGCCTAGATCTCCGTGGAATAGGACGGTGGGAACATAGTGCACCTTGTGGTTGTTGAGCACGCGCAGAACGGCGCCCTCCTTGTCGATACCGGCATGATCGACGCGCCAAGCGTCCTTGAGGTACACGAAGTACACCTCCTTGAAGTTCGACTCCTTCGACTTCTCGTCGTCGGCATCGGGAGCGACGGAGCTGCCGTCCTTGCCGGGGGCGGGATTGCTGTCCTTTGGCTTTGGGATACGGAGCGGAGTCGGGTTGCCCTTCTCGTCCAAGGGGATAGCGATGTACCCGCAAGTCCCGCGACCAACGACGCCACCAGAGTAGAAGTGAGGCTTCCCGACGGCGAAGAGATGACACGACTCGGTGACCTCGTCGTACACTTCGAGCTGCCACCACGGCCACTTCTCGTCCAGCGTCTTGTTAAACAGAGGAGGGACGTGGTCTTTCGGACGCGTCTCCTCAGCCTCCCGTCCGTACTCGCGCATCGCCGCTGCGAGCTTGGCCATGTCCTCGTCCTTCGGGTCGATGCGAATGGCGGTGGGGTCGTGGCCACGGTTCGCCTCCCCGTACCGGCCATAGCGCACGAAGAACTCGGTCAGACGCGCACCGTCGGTGGTGTAGTCGATCTTCTCGGTCGCGACGATGCCGGAGTGGTCGAAGCGGATGATGCGGGCGTACCGTCCGAAGAAGATGACAATGTAGTGGAAGAGGCGCTTCTGGAACTTGAAGACGAGGGCCGCGTAGGACAGCAGCTGCGCCCACACGTCCTTGCGAGATTGAGCAGTGGGCTCGTCGTCGTCCTGACGCTCGTCCAATGGGTCGACAGTGGCCATCAGCTTGCACTCGATGCCGAGCTCGAGGGCGGACCAGATGTTGCGCCTCGACTCTTCGCCCAACGCGGTCCAGTCTTCTGACGGGGCAGATGTAGAGACGTACATCCCGCAGTCGATGGCTTGCCTCGTCTCATCGTTGGGGTCGGGTTTGTAGCCGGTAACGACGAACTTTTTCCCTTTGAACTGACGGGATTTGTTCAGCCGTTCGCACTAAAGCCGCATTCCACGTGAGTCCGACGTCGTGGGTGAGTGGAAGGGAAGCGACTTACGAGCCAATGGTACATGGCCTTCTCCGAGGAGAAGGTGGTTGGGGCGCCATCGAAGATGTTGGGAACGGCCTTCTTCGAAGTCGAAGTGTTGGGAACGAAGTCCTCGAGAAAGGAGTCGACTTTGGCAACGTACACCTTCCTGTGGGCCATGGATCGGAGTTCCGCTCGTGCGTCGACCTTGGTGCGAGTAAGCGTCGCGTCGGCTTCGTTGACTCGGCGAAATTTGGATGGGGAGCTGGGTGCATTGGAGGATATGTAAGACATAACGATGAGTATGGAGATGGATGAAGTGCCAAGAGGTCCGAGAGGAATGTGGAGGAAGAGATAGAGAGAGGGAACACGAACATACCAGGTTTATATACGACGTGATCCTTTGTTTGCCTGTTAAGGGAGGAGACAGTATCAAGGTCAACTTTAAAATAATAATTGAGCCGAATTGATCCACCAGATGGGAGAACAATGGAGGATCGAGGTGGAGGTGGTTGAGAGAGAGCAAGTTGGATTTTCCTAGCGCCGGCGGCGCGCGCCTTGTGACTGGTTCCCCTGTGACCAGTCTGGTCACGTGTGTGTCCTTCTGCAACGACCGGCTTCCTCAATTCAGTATTTGGTCCTCCCGTTACTTTCGAACGCTATATATATGTGGTGTATAAAATCCAGTAACTGCAGAGAATATATTAAATTTGTGAACGCTTCTGGTGGGAGCGGGTTCTATCGGAGGACAAAGGCGAATGTGTGGCTGTGCAACACGTCACACATCTCATTTGAAACTCGTTAGCGCTTAACGGTCAACTTCGACTCATTCTTGAACTTTACCTTGGGTACCAAGGTTACTGCACACCCATAATTCAGGCGCTTATATCACCCGGTTTACGGCGATCATCGGAACTCGTGCCCTGTCCAATCAAAAATCACGATATCTGTCTGGTTAGGCGCCGTTGCAGGTTCACCTCAACATTCAACGTTCTCTCGAGTCTCTGACGGTCATCTTACATTGTTCGCTGTGTGTTCCTAAGTTGCTATATTGCATGGAAGACCATTCATGCTGTCGAAACTTCGCCACCCGTAAGCCTTCACTCCGACTCTCCGATTTACAGCCGATGACCTCGACCTCTGCGTCTAGTATCTACAGAGCCCCATCTAAGCAGCTCCTCGTCGATAGTCGCTGCCCCGGCCCCCGGATGTCTCCTCCTGCCCGTACCTGCCCATCCCATCCGCACCATACACCCTTCCCCCTCAAAACACCGGTCGCCCCCATGTGTCTGTGCACTTGCACTAACGTGTCCACTGGCGGCGACAACAGAAGATCCTGAAGACATCCAATCGACATCATTCTCCATCGCATCGGTGACGGGCGAGCGAGGCCTTCGAACATGCCATCTAACGAGCAAGAACAAAAAGTAGGAAACACGTCAAAGCAGCTCCACGACACCACAAACAATATTGGGGATGAAGGATTAGATGGCTCGGCGACTGCTGAGTTTGTTGATATCTCCATCTAGGCGAGCACAACATGCTCCATTGATCAAGGCCTTGCGAGAGGGCCTTTGTCCCCTAGTGCACACTCCAGTCTACACACACAGCACCTCAAACGGCAGCCGCAGCATTGTTACGTCCTCCATTGATGGGTATGGTATGGCGCTGGATGGGAAACCATGCATCTGACCACTACATAACCCCATGAGCCCGAGCTGGACCACGCGACCAAGTCCGACGACTTCACGTGTGGGAGCACGCATACCGATCTCCCATTTCCTGCGTCGTCTTCCTTGCCTTGCCTTTCCTTCCCACCATCCCATCCTCTCTGTTGTACCATGTTCAAGTACGTGTTGGTAGAGTGGCTCCCAAGCCACCATTGCATATACTAATCATTACATCCTCAAATTCCCCCGCTCTCTTATACTTACAACTATTTCATCCTCTTTCAAGGCACCTAATACTCAGTCTTTGCTCCTTGTTGACCACGACCTGACCAACTTGGACTGCACGACTCTGACCACGACTCCCTCGATCAGCGACTTTCCCTTCAATTCTCGGCCATGTTTCCTCGACTTCCGACCTCGTCTTTCGTCTCATCGCTTTCTATGACCTCAACTTTCATCTTTCTATTCTATTCCGTTGCTCCTCGACTCAACTTGCCCTCGGACTACGTACACAGACTGGTTCTGGTCCGCTACCACCAGTGACCACCACTACCATCCACTCCCTCTGCACCCACTCCCCTTGTCGCAGGCTCACCGGACCATTGCACCTTCAGACTGCCCACTCAGAGAGTGTTCAGGTCTATCACCGCCCACAGGGGGTATTTTTTGTAACGCTGAAATACACTTGATGCCGGGTGTCATAGATTGCGCAATATATTTCTGATATATGTACCCAAGGTTGCTGCCGCGGATATGCGGCATTTATCTAGTGACGTCGAAGCTCTCATATCTGGCTGTCGCAGCTTGCTTACCTCCCAGTACAACCAAAGGCACCACAGTGTTACAGAAGTTATAGAACTGCAAGTCACTATGCACCGAAAGACGTATGTCGTACCGCTTCGAGACATGATGAGCAAATTTTTGCCTGACCCCGCCAAGAAGCCCGACTCCGATACCATCCCCAACGTATTCGCTGAAGTCCCCAAGTTCCTTTCTAAGGAGGATATGAAGGAATACGTTGTAAGGGACTATATCCTCTGTCTCATTATCTGCTTGAGGTATTGATAGGTGTCGCAACATAGATTCAAAGACTCAACGCTTCCAAGCTTTTCCCTAACATGGGGTTCGTGGCGTTATCCTGCGAATCCAACCACGGCTCCTATGATCACACCACGAAAGTCACTTCCTGCGATACCCAAGAGGAGTCGAGACGCACAATGATATGGCGCCTCAACCACTCGCTCCTCGTTGTATGCAAGCTCAACCCTGTCAACGAAGCCTCATCCGACGAAGGCTTCCAGGACAACAAGCTAGAGAATGACAGGAGCATGGAGGGGCTCGAGCATATACTGCCATGCGTGGAGCTCGCGTTCAAGTACCAGCAGCGCCAGTTCGTCTTTGTGGTCTCCTTCCTTGATTACCACGCCTGCGTCGTTCGCTTCGACCGCTCAGGCATCATCGCATCCGAGCAGATCGACTACACGAAATGCGGCTCAGGCCTCACCGAGTTCTTCGTTCGCTATGCCTGCCTCCAACCTGCCGATCGCGGACATGACCCCACCGCCACTCGTATCCTTCCTACCGACTCTCTCGCGTCGCAGCTGAAGCAGCGCGGGGTCGACGCTGCCGAGCAGGATTCCGAGGACCACGTGCAGAAGCTGTTCAACAAGTCGCTCGACCCCCAGTGGCCATGGTGGAAGCTCTCGGTCCCCGACGAGGAGTCTGGCGTCACGCGCTGGTTCGCGGTCGGCAAGCCTCACTTCTGCGCTGACGGCGTCATGGGGAGGGGGACCCGTGGTTACGTCGCAGCACCACTCAACGCCAAGGGTGACGGAGTGGACACGCAGGCCAACTTCGTCTATCTCAAGGACGCCTGGCGTGTCGACCACGAGGGGATGGAGAAGGAGGGGACGATCTTGAAGGCGCTCAACGATGCTAAGGTCCCCTACGTCCCCACTCTCCTCTATCATGGCGATCTGGAACAGAAGACGATATCGTACGAGTTGTGGCCCGGCTTCAACAAGGCCGAGACTCACGAGGGATGTCCCTTGAAGTCTCATCAACACTATCGCCTCGTCGTGGCAGAAGTCGGCAAGCCGCTGTCGGAGTTCGAGAACGGCTTCCAGCTCGTCTGGGCTCTGTTCTGCTGCATTTCGGGTACGTATTGCCAAGCACTGTTCTATCGTCCCATACACTCATTCCCATCCATAGCTCATGAGAAAGCCTGTGAGGCGGGTTACATTCATCGGGACATCAGTGCTGGCAACATCCTCCTTTACAAGGGCGCGTCTGGTCAATGGGTGGGCCTTCTCAACGACTGGGAACTGTCTAAAAAGTTTACCGGGGGCGCCACCACATTCGGTGGACGACAACTCGACCGCACGGTGGGATTTCTTCCAACTTTGTGCGTGGCTTGCCACTGACATACGAGGGGCGTAGGGTACTTGGCAGTTCATGTCTGTTCACATCTTGCTCAAACCCACCCGGCTGGTCGGCATTCCGGACGATCTCGAGTCGTTCCTCCACGTCCTCATTTACTTCGCTGTTCGGTTCCTTCCCCATAACCTCCCCGACGATCTGGTCGGGCGGTTCCTCTACAGCTACTTCGACGATTACACCGACGGCGCCTCCGGCTTCACCTGTGGCCTCTTGAAGTACACGGCTATCAAGCGGGGTCTCATCGATCTCACGACCATCACTGGTCAGGCTGTCGATGCCGAGGGGAACGATATGACGCAGCCCCTCACATTTTTCACAGCTCATACTGATACTGATGGCGAGGACGACTCCGTCGTTCCCGGGCAGAGCCACCCCATCAACGCCATCATCGCCGAGCTATTCGAAGCGTTCCTGGCGCTCTACGCGAAGGAGGACGCGGTGACGGTTCGGTTCACCGACAGGAAGTCCAGGGGCATCTCCCTTCCACCGAGCGTTACGGACCTCGTCCAGCAGATGAAGGCGAAGCGGTCCCAGGGCGCTTCCACTCCCACATCCATTTCCCGGACACGTTCGACGGACAATGCCATCCTCGCTGACAACGTGAAGGCACACGAGCCGATGAAGATGCTTATCCTCGAACACTTCGACGACCAGAAGTGGAAGTGGCCCGAGCACGACAAAGGCAAGGACAAGAAGCCCCGCGAGGGATACGTCCCCGCGAAGGAGAACGCCGCCATGGCGTCGGCCTTTCAGACTGGTTCGAAGCGGGGCGCCGAGAATGGCGAGGAGCCGAAGTCCAAGCGGGTGCGGAACCGTGCTTGATCTCATGTGTGCGCTCACAGCCTGGCCCATCCCAGAGACATAGCCTTGCTCAACGGGACATTTCGTCTACGTACTTTTTCTCGGTCGTCGCGAGGCTCATTCCTTACGATTACACCAGAACTTGAATGATTTACGATTCCGGAATCGGAACGTTTCGCGTATCTTGCATGTAGAGGCCTATATCGCTTCTGTGTGACTATGTTCAAGTTCCCTGAAGTCGATCTCATCAGTTAGAGAGACCGTCGGCGACTCATGTAAAAAGAGTTTGCATCGTCTTGAGATGCACTGCCCTGGTGAACTCAATTCAGCCCTCATAGGAATTTTTGTTTTCTCGATAGCCCTAAAAATCTCTAGTCTCGCACCAAGACCGTCCGCGCGTTAGGCGGAGGGGTTTGCGTCGAACCTAAGAAAATCTATACCAGTGGAGGCTAAAAACAAAAGAGCATTTCGCGGCTAACTCCACTGCCCGTTCGGCGCTTACTATAATCTGACATCGGATCTCGGTTGGCAGTCTGAGGGGGGCGCCGGGCGATGCTTTCTCCTGCTCTCTCACATGCTCTTTCAGTCACTAATACGTGGGTACAGTATCATCTTACTGTGGTCGAACTCAACGTTGAACCCTCAGGCTGTTGAACCCTGTTGAACCAGGCTCAACAAATTCATTCACTGTAAATGACCGCCTGATCTAGATGTGTCGGGTCATAATTTTAACATATGGCTGCTGAGGTTGTCGTGATGGACATACTGGGCAGTGCCAAGTGGGCGCTGCACACAGAAGTCACCGGACACAAGTCGCGGCAATGACCCAGCTTCGGCAAGCTATCAATTGGACGATCAACTACATTTGATGCACACTGGCAAGTGGGCGATAACGAGCCGTTCGGGCTCGTGCTTCCGGTGTTCGAACTTCGAAATAGATAAGTGCATCGACTTTGCGTTTCTCAGAACCAGGCGAGCCTCCGGCTGGCAACTTGTGGGAAGTCCACCACGACCGACTGACAGCAAGGATTCTACGGTAAGTCGTATCACCAAAAGGCCTTGTAACTATGACTCTGTTAGCATTTGGTTTGCATCCGCCTACTAGCATTCCCCGGTGCTCACAACTTGTATCGGCAGATATCTCTCCCTCGATGACTTCCATCAACCTCGACAGTCAGATCGTCATCGTCGGCGCAGGATGCTTCGGACTGTCTACTGCCTATCATCTCTTAAAACGGGGTTATAAGAGCATCACTGTTCTTGACCGTGCTTCCCAACTGCCAGCGCCGGATGCGGCGAGTACAGATATGAGCAAAAGTGCGTACTCTCAAGCGCCCACTTCCACTAGTGCTCTTCACTCATGCATACGCAGTCGTCAGGAGTTCCTATGCGGACATCTTTTACACTCATCTGGCCCGGGAAGCCATCGCCGCGTGGAAAGACACTCAAGAATGGGCAGACAGCTATCACGAGTTCGTTAGCCCTACTACTTGGCGATTTGTGGGAGCGACCCGGCCTAAAACTCATTTTTTGTCGTTCCGCACAGATCGGGGGTATATTGCGCACTGGCACATACAGACACTTACACAGACCGCGCCTACGACAACGACGTAGCGGTCGGAGCGGCAGTAGAGCTACTCTCCAAGCCAGAAGCCATCCGCTCGGCATTCCCCAGCACCGCTCGAGTGTCTTTCCCCGATCACGCCAGGGGGTACATCAACCGCGACGGCGGATGGGCCTTTGCATCGCAAGGCATCGAGCGCATGATGGACAAGGTCGCTTCTCTAGGGGGCAAGATAATCCCTGGGAAGGCCGTATCAGAGCTTCGTCGGTCCGATGGAAAGGTGTCCGCCGTGCGTTGCGCAGATGGGAGTGAGTACGCCGCGGACCTTGTGGTGCTCGCGACGGGGTCTTGGTCGGCCTCTTCGTTCCCCGGTCTTGGTCTAGACACCAAGTGCCTCGCTACCGGGTATGCGACTTGATTCATTCGGTCTCGCGTGAAGTGTGCGCTGAAGTAGAACTATCGCTCACTAGACAGACCGTGGCCTTCGTACAACTGACCCCGGAAGAGGCAGAGCGCTACCGGGCATGTCCTGTGTACCTCGACTTCGACACAGGCTTCTACGTCTTCCCAGTACGTCGTCATACCTCTGACGCGTACAAACTGGGTCGTTGATGACGCGTCGCTCTCCAGCCAACCAAAGAGAACATAATCAAATGCGCGATCCACTCCAGTGGATTCGTCCAAAAGCTGAAGCCCGCGAACTGGGACGTATACATATCGACACCCCGCACCGTCGCCTCCGATGGGGACGATGGGCTACGGATCCCCAAAACTGCCTTGAAAGCCATCAGAGAGAGCCTTCAGCGGATATACCCCGACATCGGTAGCAAGCCCTTCTGCGGCACTCGGCTGTGCTGGTGGGCTCGCTCGTCGTGACCCCCCCCCCCCTAGGACCCCCACTGACGGAAACATCTTCCAGGTACACGGACTCGCCAGACGACAACTGGATCATCGGCGCGCACCCGGACACCGAGAACCTCATGCTCGCCACGTCTGGCAGCGGCCACGCATTCAAGGTGCCCCCCCTCTCATAACGCGCCCGCTCTAGCCCCTTCCACACCTTACTGACCCCATTCCCGTACGTCTTCTAGTTCCTGCCCGTCGTAGGCCGCCTGGTCGCCGACGCCATTGAAGGAAAGCTCGCGCCGGAGCTCGTCAAGAAGTTCGCTGCTGGCCGCTTCCAGGAGCTCCGCGTGAGCGACTCAGAGCACGTCGTCCCCGTGATCCGCGCCGCCCCACCCGCGGACCTCGTAGTAGAGGAGCTTTGCACCCCCGAGGACTTGCTGCCGGGCCCGATTCCTAACCGTCGGGATACGGCCAAGTGCGCGTGAAGTTGTAGACGCGTAGTTCTTCATGCAATGGTGGAATGTTGAAGGGTACAGTACCTTAAACATCGACAGAGGCAGCTGGAGTCCTGCATGCACTGTACACTCTGTATCCCCGAAACCATACCAAATGAGACGTCTTCGAGATCTATGATACGACGCCTCATCGGTGCGGAGGCGAAATACGTCCATGCCACCGACCCCGCGGAGATGTGCTCAACGTTCATCGACACACAGTCCTCCTCAGATTCGAGGACCCTGAGACGCTTTGATGCACACATCGGGAGACGTAGCGTCGTGGCGAGACACCATGGCAGTCTATTGATTATTCCAACATATACAATGAAGCACTCCGGCCGATTATGATACTTTTACTTTTGATTTGATCGTGACCGGGGCACCCCGAACGTCCCAAACGTAAACGTTCAAGGGCGCGAGCCGATCCAGTTGCCCCACGACTGGACCTCGGACGGTATCCGGCCCTCGGTGTACGCCTTCAGGCCGCCCTCCGGGATCTTCCTCGCGAGGCTCTCCACGAACAGCTGCGCGCACCGCGCGTTGTTGAGCAGCGGCAGCCCAAAGTCGACGGCGTTTCTAGCAGCAACACGACGACCAACCCCCGTCAGACCGACCGACCGACGAAAAACGCAAACGAACACGATACGTACCGCCGCGCGACGTAGTCCTCGTCCGTCATGTCCTTCCCGCGGGCCTTGGCGAGGTTGATCACGCACTCGATGTCGTACTCGTCGAACACCTCGCGGAGCTTGCGCTTGTCCTGCTTCGGGAAGAAGATGCGCTTCGCGGACACGTACGGGATGTCGTTCAGGAACCGCTCGACGGCCGGGGACGAGCAGTACAGCTTGAAGCCGAGGTCGAGCAGCGTCTTCGCGACCGTCCGCATCTCCGGCTTCGTCACGTCCCCGCCGACGAGCACCCCGGTCCCAGGGCGGGGCTTCTTGAAGCCCGTCGTGCTCAGGAGCGCCGCCCAGTACGCCTCCTGCACGTCCCGCCCAAAGGCCGCCACCTCGCCCGTAGACGCCATCTCTGCGGGCGCAAAAACGCAAACGTACGCGCGCACGTCATCGGCATCGTCGGCGTCAGGACAGATATAACGACATGGGGCTACTCACCGACGCCAAGGAAAGGATCCGCACCGGCCAACCGCGTCCACGAAAATTGCGAGACCTTGATCGCAGTGTAGTCGCGCTTCTGCGCCATGATGTCGACGGGCTCTGGAACGTCCTGGCCCACGATAGCCGCGGTCGCGGTGTCGATAAAGTTCCTCCCGAGCACCTTGGACACGAACGGGAACGAGCGCGACGCGCGCAGGTTGCACTCGATAACCTTGAACTCGGCGGGGGCGTCCGGCTGCTCGGAAGGTTTGCGGATGACCTGCATGTTGTAAGGGCCAGAGATATCGAACGCAGCGGCGACCTTCTCGGCGATCTGCTTCAGCCGGAGCATCTCGTCGTCTGTGAGGGAGAAGGGGGGAAGGACCAGGGTGGCGTCACCAGAGTGAACACCGGCGTTCTCGACGTGCTCCGAGATGGCGTGCAGGAGGAGCTTCCCTTTGTGCGCGACGGCATCGACATCGATCTCCTGGGCGTTGTCGATAAACTTCGTGATGACGACCGGGTGAAGTGGGGATACGGAGGCGGCCGCGGACAGGTTGTACTCGAGCGCGGACTCCTCGTAGACGACGTTCATCGCAGCGCCGGACAGGACGTACGACGGGCGAATCAGGACGGGGTATCCGACGCGCTGGGCGAACTCTTTCGCGGCGCCAACGGACGACACCTCCGCCCACTCGGGCTGGTCGACGCCGATGCTGTCCAAAATCGACGAGAACTTGTGGCGGTCTTCGGCGCTGTCGATCTTCTCTGGGTCGGTTCCAAGAACGTTGACTCCAGTCTGCTTTAGGCGCAGGGCGATGTTCTGCGGCAGTTGACCTACGAATGACAGCATCAGACGTTGGACGGAACGCAGGCTGTCAGAGCGCGTTTACCTCCGACGCTGACGATGACGCCCTGCGACTGCTCGAGCTCGTAGATATCCATCACGCGCTCGAAGCCGAGCTCCTCGAAGTACAGGCGGTCGGCCTCGTCGAAGTCGGTTGAGACGGTCTCGGGGTTGTAGTTGACCATGATCGTGCGGTTGCCCATCTCGCGGAGCTTGCGGGCACAAGTGACCGCGCACCAGTCGAACTCGACGCTGCTGCCGATTCGATAGACGCCGCTGCCAAGGACCATCGTGCCGTGCTCGTCAAACTCGACGTCGTGCTCAGACGCGTTGTACGTCGTGTAGAGGTAATTTGTGTGGGCCGGGTATTCGGCGGCGAGCGTGTCAATGCGTTTGACAAAGGGTGTGATACCCAGGGACTTGCGGTGAGCGCGGACCGAAAGCTCATCAGAAGCAACCAAGTCAGCGATGTGAGCGTCCGAAAAGCCCATACGCTTAGCACGCTGCATAAGCTCATGGTCTATAGATTGAATGGAGCCAGCAGCCTTGAGGGCGTAAACCGTGTTGACGATGTTCTCAATCTTATACAGGAACCACTGCGGACGGCGACTCGAGTCAGCGGCCTAGCGGTCCGAACGGCACAGTTGCCTACCTTGTCGATTTTCGTCAAATCGTGAAGCTGGTCGATCGTGTAGTTCTTGTTGAAAATCGCGTACGCGATCGCAAAGAGCCGCATGTCCGTAGGTTTGCTGAGTGCACCATCGAGATCCTCCGGTTGGACGTAAGCCTCGAAGCCTTTCCAGCGCGGGTCGACTTGACGGATAGCTTTCTGCAGGGACTCCTCGAACGTGCGTCCAATAGCCATAACCTCTCCGACAGACTTCATCGCAGAGCCGACTTCACGATTCACGTTGGTGAACTTAGCGAGATCCCACTTCGGAATCTTCGTGACGATGTAGTCCAGGGAGGGCTCAAAGCATGCCGTTGTCGTCTTCGTGACGGCGTTGGGGAGCTCCGGAAGCGTGTGGCCGAGTGCGATCTTAGCCGCGGTGTATGCCAGCGGATAGCCAGTTGCCTTGGATGCCAGCGCGCTGTGGACGACGTAAGGCCGTGGAGTGCGGGGCAGATTGCGGGGCATACCTAGAACGACTAAGCCGAGCGTTCACCTCGATAACGCAGTACTCCCTCGACGTCGGGTTGAGCGCGTACTGGATGTTGCATTCGCCGACGACGCCCAGGTGTCGAATAACTTTCAGAGCCGCAGACCGGAGCATATGGTACTCGTCGTCAGGGAGCGTTTGCGAGGGCGCCACAACTATCGAATCGCCGGTATGGGTGCCGAGGGGGTCGAAATTCTCCATGTTGCAGCAAATGATAGTGTTCTAGGGGGAACATTAGGATCCTGATCGGTGGTAGTGAGATGAATGCACATACATCCGCAGCGTCTCGTACGACCTCGTATTCCAATTCCTTCCAACCTTTCATGCTCCGCTCGATAAGCACCTGCGGGCTGAGACTGAGACTTTTGGCCGACAGGTCGCGCAATTCATCGGGGTTGTTTGCGAAACCAGAACCAAGACCACCGAGCGTGAACGCGGAGCGCAAGATGACCGGGTACCCAATTTTCTCCGCTGCGCTGAGCGCATCATTGACTGAGGAGACTGCTGTTGACTGTGCGACCGGAATGTTGATTTCTGCGGGGTGGGGTTGTTAGAGTTATGTATAGGGGCAAGCTAAGAAACCGGATCCGCAGAGTTCAATCCGCGACCGCGCGTATGGCGCATGCCACGATGCTTCAAAGCCGTCCAGGGCGTCCCGCCAACATAGGACAAGGGGAATGAGTGGGGTGATAACACAAAGCAATTACGAATGGGGGTCCGACGTGTACGGCTATTGTTGGGGACGCTGGGAAGCGATACGCAAGCACGGTCATCCAGTCAGATAACACCCCCGACTTCGTCTCCACATTTGTGTCTGGCGGCGTGTTTTACGCGTTCAAACAGGTGATTCCAAACGTCGCAGTTGGAACAGTCCGTCACGTGACCGCAATCAGGGGGAAACTCTTTCATTGGTGAATGCGACAATGGACGTGAAACCGAAATAGAGTCCCAAGGGAAAACGAGCACTCACCCTTGAGAGCCTGTACGAAGAGATCCCTGTCCTCCGAAACCTCCAAAGTGCGGATGGGGGTGCCAAGCACGCGAACGCCGAGACGGTCGAGGACACCCATGCGGTCAAGTGCGATACCGACGTTCAAGGCGCTCTGGCCACCGAACGTGAGCAGGATACCGTCCGGGCGTTCCTTCTCCAAGACATAGGCAACGTAATCTGCGGTGATAGGCAAGAAATACACTTCGGACGCGAGCTGGTGCGACGTCTGCCACGTCGCGATGTTCGGGTTGATGAGCACGGCGTCCACGCCCTCCTCGCGAAGTGCCTTGAGAGCCTGAGAGCCGGAGTAATCGAATTCGCCAGCCTGGCCGATGCTGAGACCGCCGGAGCCCACGATGAGCACCTTCCGGACGTCGGGGCGGGGGATCTTGGGGAGGACCTTGGCCGAGATCTTGCGCGCGAGCTCCGAGGGCGAGTTCAGGACGTGTTCCTCGCCCTCCTTCTCGTGGTAGGACCCAACTGCAGCCCTCGCGATCGCCTTCACCGGCCGCGTCGGGGCGAGAGCGCGTCGAGCATGGGAAAGGTGGAACGGGCGAGCGAAGCGCACCGAGCCGAGGACCCGAGAAGGACTCCAACAGGACTGGAGTCGCAAGAGACTCGCGGTCATCGTCGAGGACGGTGGTGGCAAGGAGCAAGGGGCGGCTTGGATGACTCGATAGTTTCGCCTACAATTTTGGCAGGGGGAGTTAACGTCCAGGATATGGGTGTTATCATACCAAATTAGGAGTAGCGGCCATCATATTCCTAGCCGACAATCGACCGTACGTCTTTCAAGTTGAAGTTCTCAGCCAGCACAACGTCGTCGAGTCCGGCATCCGTTCCAGCCCAGAATGCGAATGGAGGCAAGTAGCGAGCATGGTCATAGTCACAAACCAAGGGCAGACTGCCAGCTAAGTACGGCCGGACCTTGGATGCGATCGCTCCTGTCAACGACCGCGTGGCTACATACTGTTAGAACAGTTTCCAAGCCACTGAAGCCAGTCTCAATCCTCACTTGGGGCGCAGCTGCCATGTAACATTGGTGAGTTGATCATACCGGTACCTTCACCATCTCCAAGCCATCGAATTCTGGCATCTTTTTCGATTTTTATCCAGAGACAGCGGCGCCCTGCCAGCGCCGTTGATCCAGCGCCATGTTGGGGTGAGCACCGTCTTCAGATAAACGCATTTTACACTTAGGGGGTTCTCTCAGGAATGATATGCTACAGAAATGAATTTGAATTCTTCGGGTCATGCTGGAATTCGAACCCATAATGAAGCGATATTCTACACGAATACGTGAGTATAATATCGTCCCCCTGCTGGATGTATGCGGCTCTAGTAGTGACTGTTCCACTCTAACCACGCGGCACCTCGTAGTCATCTCTAAAAAAAAAAAAGCTTCATTCAGGTCTCCGACATGGTACGACTCCCTCGACATTCCATGGAATAAACTCTCCGCCACACCCTTTGAAAACCGTTCCTGACGCCTGACGCCTGAGGGACCGTGCTTGACTGCGTCGAAGCAAGAAGCAGGCATTCCATTCAACAGGCCTCCCCTGTGCCTTACTTCCCCATCTAGAACAAGGGTTTGCATGCGTGAATCCGTGGATCGAGAGAACCAAAGTCTGGAGTTCCGGATGAATTGTCGGCATATTCCATTCATATTGCAAGTCGCCCGAATCCGAACAAGTGTGTGCACTGAAGCCTTGATTGCATACTGCGTACGCCCTCCAAAAGGTGGCAAGTACCCGAAATCGCCAGTAAATGTATGTACGTTCAAGACGATCGTTTTCAAATGTGGAATCGGAATCGGATTGCGTACGCGTGAATTGACATCTATGTGTATCTATAGGTATAAGTACAACAAGTACAAGCGATGGAAGCATTACAGAGTAGGTCAAGTCAACTATGCAAGAATGAGAAATCGAGAACTAGTACAACCCCGATACGATACGAACCCCCCAGAGCCCAAGAAGAGCGGGATGCGACGGGCGACGCTCAAGCAAACAGCCCAACCACAACGCCCTGCATCTTCCCGTCCCGGATCGCCTCGTGGATGAGCGCGATGTCCTGGCCGATGGTCTGGTCCTCGACACCAGGGCCGTCCTTGAAGTCGTGCAGGTTCTCCGAGCCGTGCATCCGGACGCCCAGCGTGACGCGCACGAACTCGTACACCGCGCGCGACTTGCCGACGTACTTCGCCGCGGGGCGGGGCCCTTGGCGCCGCGCAGGTACTCCTCGCGCAGGCGGACGAGCGAGCCGACCATGCCCTCCGCGAGGCTGGGCGCGGAAGGCGACGACCTCGTCAAAGTCCAGCGACGTCCCGCGCTGCGCGCAGAAGTCGACGAAGGGCGTCGTCGTCGTGGCCGCGACGGTGCGCATGCGGTGCGCGGCGTCCATCGTGCTCGTCGTCTCGAGCGAGCGGTGGATGTGGCGGAGAGCACGGCGAAGAGCGTGGCGAGGTCGCCGTCGGCGAGGTGGCGGCCGAACGAGTGGGCGAGCTGGGCGCGGAGGATCTCGTCGACCTCGAGCTCGAACTCGTGCTGCATGGCGCGGAGGTCGAGTGCCTGGCAGAGGACGTAGAGGAAGCTCGAGGTGAGCAGCGAGAGGACCTCCAGGGAGTTGAGCGTCGCGCGGGCGGAGATAAGTGCAAGGGAGCTAACCAAAGCTATCAGGGTTGCGAAACATTGAGAGCGGCGCAAAGTACTCACTTGACAGCCTGGTTGTGCATCTCAGCGGATTGCACATGCGTCGAGACGGGGTTAGCGAGGTAGCCGAGCTCGCCGACGTACGCCGCCGCGTGGATGTCGACACCCTTGGCAAAGTAGTTGTGCGAGGGATCGGTGGCGGCGAGGTTGGGTGGCAGGCCGCGGTTCATCGAGGGGTTGAGGAGCTCGGTGCATTGCGCGAAGAGCAGCTTTCCGATGTGGTGCATCGCGAGACGCGTCTTCTCCATCGCGTTCGTGACGGACATCGCCTGGAAGTTGCCGCCGTGGTGCACCTCGCCCGTCTCGCCATCGATGAGCGGGTTATCGGTGGCTGTAAACAGTGGTAAGCCCGTGACAGTCCACAGTCGAGACCAGGCTAAGACTTACTGGAGTTGCACTCAATCGTGATCGCAGCGAAGGCGGACAGGACGTCCTCCACCTGAGGACCCAAGAACTGTGCGGATGTACGAAGCGGGTAACGGTCCTGGCGCAGCTCTCCGATGTCGGCGGAGATGTGCTTTTCCTCCTCGGCGGTCACAGCGAAGTGCGAGCCCTCGAGCAAGTCGGTGACCGTCGCGGCGACCTCAACCTGGCCGGGGTGCGGGCGCGCAACCGAGTGGATGAAGGCGCGAAGGACCCGCGCGCGCCGAGCATCGCCTCCGTGCACATCGCCGTGCACACCTGCCCGAGCAACGAAAGGTGGACGGCCTCGTGGACAGCGAGCGCGCCGACAGACGCAGAGAAGGCGGTCCCGTTGAGGATACCGAGGTGCTCCTTTGACGCAAGCGAAATAGGCTCGATGTGGTGCGCGGAGAGCGCCTCGCGCGAAGACACGATACGGCGACCGCGGAAGGTGGATGGCCCATCGAAGACGCGAATAGATGGGTTGCCGATGAGCAGACCGGCGATGTACGAAAGCGGCGAGAGATCTGTGGAGTGGCGACAGCGAGCGTGAGCGCTGCTCATAGAACAGAAGTCGTGATACTAACCTCCAGACGCGGAGATGCTTCCCCGGAGGGGTACGAGTGGCACGATGTTTTCGCGGAGCAGGGCGCCCATACGCTCAATGAGCTCCCAACGGACGCCGGAGTGGCCGCGGATGAGGGAGTTCATCCGGATGAGGATGGCGCCGCGGACCCAAGACTCCGGCATGCTCGTGGAGGTGAGGGGGTCCAAAAGGGGGAGCGCCACTGGGATCGAGTCGGTGTCGGATGGCAAGACTCCACACTGCTGGTGCTGGAAGAGCGCGAGACCGAGCGTGAGAGGATCGCTTGTGCGGGTGTCGGCTATGCACACGAATGACAGGTGAGAACGTTTCAATGGACAGGATTGTATGACACCTACCACTTCCGCCGAAGCCGGTACTGACGCCGTAGACACTTTTCTGGCTGGAGACCTTGTCGACGATGACTTGGCGGCTCTTGAGGACGCGGGTCTGGATGTCGGACGAATCATCGAGGACAACGCCGGCGTTATAGCGCGCTACGGCCGCTACGGCAGGGATGGAGAGCGTTTGGCCATCGACGACGATAGGTTGACCTTGCCTGTACGTCATACGAGATGTTAGCACGATGCTTGCTGATGCATGCTGGATAGGGAAAACAGCTGTTTTCAATATTGGCTAATGTACTCACTTGTAGTTGCTGAGGGCGCGATGCGCTTCCACGAACTTGTGGAGCAAAGTGGGAGCGGAGTCCTTGGGGAGTTCTGGCTCAGCGTGCAGGGGCACAGATACCGCGGCCTTCTTGAGGGTGAGGGGGGAAGGCTCGAAGGCGCTGTGAGTCTTGGTGAGGGTGTAGCCGGGCATGTTGTAAAGAAGAGTAGTAATTGCGAGGGGAGTGTTTGCGAGGGGAGTGTTTGCGAGGGGAGTGTTTGCGAGAGGGGCTTTGACGAAGAGGGTGTTTGTGAAGAGGGTTTTGGCGGTGAGGAGGAGGAGGAGAACTGGTGTGGGGACGGATCTTGGCTGGTAACATAGCGGGTCTTTATAGTCTTGGGGACGTAAGGACTCTGGAGGAGATTGGATAACCTATCCTTCTCGGAGGACGGGAACAAGCATTCGGTAATCAGAGCCGCTCGTGCGATGCTGCATCTACGATCCCGCTATGACTTTCCCGGCCGGATCATCCGTGCGGCTCGTGGCTTAGCCGGATGTCTCCCCTCGTGCGCTCTCCAGTCCCATGGGCTCTTCCTCTCGATCCATCTATCTACTCATGCCCCTAATAAGCCCTAATACAGCACCGAGTCGCGACCAAAGTCCCAGAAATACATTTCATAATTTCGCACTCGGAGCCATTTTTCCTTTTCCTCCCCCTCTTCATCCTCCTCGGATCCAACGAGCGCCTCGGTCCCGGGCCCCGGCCGGAGGCGGCACAGCAAACCTTCATGAACGACGGTCGACAAGCGAATCGCCCAGTCATTCAAAATCCACAGCCTTTGAACTGTATGTATCAAGTCATTAAAATGTCTGTCAATTCTCCAGTCACCCTCAACCATTCATGCGCACAGCAGCAGGAGGTAAATGTCTTTGAATCTCAGTGTGGCATCTCGGCGTCCCCATCATCCGTTACGGCCGTTTCAACTCTCCATCGAATCCTTCAAGCCAATCCCCGCACTCATTTGCGCTCGCACAGGACTGGCAGCACCTTACCCCCGTCCGCGGTAGTACAACTTGGACAGATGCGCCTGCAAATCCCGTCGAATCTACTGTGGCGGCCAGTGGTTGTTGAGCTACGGTCTTCGGTGGCGACACCAGTCTCCGTTTGGCAGAAGCCTCGCAACATACGGCGATGATTCGTCGCCGTCCTCTCACGCCGCCGTGTCCTTGCCACGCGCGCGTTGCAATATTCTTCGGTCCAAAATCCAGAAAAGACGAACACGTACACCCCGCGTCCGTCCGCGCGCGCCGGCTGGGAAAACGGAACGCGCATGCGCAAGAGGGCAATCCGAGGCCCATCGCACGCACGCCGCACGGGTACAATAAGGTAACGAGCACTCTTCCAGTTGCGACAAAGAACTGATGCATGTATTACGTTCACCCGAGGTCGGCAACTTGCGCTTCAAGATCAGCCCCGATTGCGTTCTTCAAAGCTTCGAGTCCGGGTCCAGGGAGGGAGCGCGAGAAGATGCAGGGAAGCCCCCCACAGGCTCAGGCGTCTGACCACACGAAGGTTCCGCAGGCCGCGCTCCGCCCTAAAGGCTGCGCACATCGGTAGACATCGGTGGCGGCGGAGCGTCGCGTTTAACGCGACCACGCGCGTCGGGTGGACGGGCCAACCAGCGACGCGTGCGCCGAACCGTCGAATGGACCCATTGCGGTCGTCCAGTGCACGGCGCACGCATGGCGGACGCCGCACTGTTCGGAGTCGGGAGTGCGAATAGAGCGGAAAATCCCCGACGCCTCCGAGCACAGAGAAAGGAATCGGCGTTCCAGCTTCCACCAGCGCAGAGCGCTCGCTGTCGGATGAGGCCAGAGGAGCCTAAATCTAAGCTCGCCGCCCCCCCATTGGATGGCCGTGCGTGCGCCGGGTCATGAGAGGTGCGCTTCTGCTTTGTGGCGAGTGTGCCGTAAGTGCACCGAATCCTGCGCCCATGTAACGTTATGACAAACGTTGAAGGAGCGGCTGTGAAAACACTTCAGCTCCTGCGCCAGAAGCGGGGCGACGAGGTGGGGCGTTCTGATAGATCGTGGCCGCCATCGATATTACTGACGTTCACGTTATCGACAGGGCCTGGGTGGGGCAACGAACTATTCCATGTACCAGACTACGTGTTCGAACAATAGTTCAGAAGTAAAGAAGCTGATTGTCCATCGGTGCGACGCCGCGGACCTAGCTCCGGGTACCGTCTGGGCCCCGACCGTTGGCACGAAAGATGGCCACCGCATGGACGAGTTCATGTCAGTACTCAACGCAACCTTGAGGCCATTCATCGCCTAAGAGCATACGTGAGTTTCTCATCGGAATGCGAAGCCCTATCGCGGACGACGTGGCTGACTTGCTGATTCACCGCCTCCCATACGTCGTCTCGCCATAGGGTGCCATCTCGAGTGTCTGCAAGCCGATAGCCAGGCATGTCTCACCACTTTCTTGAATATGATTCAGCCCCGCCCAGCGGCACTTAGCAATCCTGTCCGGCAACAGAGCAAGATACACGCGGAGGGTGCTTGCGGACGGAGGTAGATCGTTCGTTCTGCGGTGGGGGCGGCGCACTAAGTCACTTCGCAGCCAACTCTCGACGGACGTGAGAGAGACAGGTACAAGCCCACCGGCGTGCTTCCGCCTCAGAGTCATATCGCATCTTCTGCACAACGGCGTCCATCTCACGGCTTTGCTGCAGTTCCTGAGCAGCTTGCTTCGTGTTACGGGATGCGTACGGCCCAGCCTTATTTCGGCCGCGGAGCCCTCCCCGTTCTCTCTCTCGTAATGCGCACCCTTTTTGTTGGCGGAGGAAGGCAGCGACCGGATGGCAAAAAGGCAAAGAAGAGTTTATTCTTGTCCAGCGAGAAACCGACCTTGACAATGGAGCCTTTCTCCTCGCGCGCGCCACCTACCAGGAACGCCGGTACATGCGATGTACAAGTCGCCCTGTCAAACTCGGGGCAGTTAATCGTCGATGGTGGGCGCCGCGGAGTCATCGCAGGACGTACGGGCACAGCAAGCTCACCTCGGTCAAATGGGCTAGTCTCGACTCTCTACAATGGGCCAGTCGACGTCGCGAACAAATGTCAGAGGGTACCGAGGGCCGCCGCCGCACCGAGGCTGCGAACCGTCGACCCACGGTTGTCGCCTCGGGGAGTATGTCTGCGGCCGGCTGTGATGCACGATATATGATTGACACCGGTTGAATGGTGACAGCGAGAAAATCAGGGCAGGTGGATTGAATGAAGCTTCTTGATGCGATGGTCGAGAATAAGGACACTGACTAGAACAAAACAAGGATGACGATAAGAATGCAAACATTGCTTGCTTTCGAATGCCAGACTCGGAGGCACTTGGTACTATTAGTAGTTACTCAGTTGAGTTGTGGCCGCGCGCTCTCGGCTTCGACGGCATCTTGATGGCAGCCTCCGGATTATCCGACCGGAACACCGAAGTTAGCCGGAGTGACGGATCAATATTGTGAGAACCCGAGCCGAAATCCGGCGATCGGGATCTGAACACGTGCTCCCACTTTTCGACATCAACTCTCAGCACCTCAACCCGCTCGACGAGTCTGGTCCTCCCCCTGCCCAACTATGGTGAGCTGTGGACATACAAGACTGTTGAAAGCGTTGAAAGTTGACGTCATGTTAGGTCAAAGCCAAAAAGACCCGCAAATTTGCCGCTGTAAAGCGGATGCTCCACCCGAAAGACATTCGGTTGTACGCACCTATTACCTCTTCCATTGGAGCATCACACCTACCAGAAGCCGCTCAATAGGAAGGAAAATCAAGTCAAGCAGAAGCAAAAGGAGGAGGCTGAGAAAGAGAAGCTGGTCAAGAGAGCGTACGTCTCAGTTGCTTCATGACCGGATGGGCCCCGCTGACCGGCTGAGAACCCCAGTCCTCAAGTCTCCTCCTCCCTCTTCCTGCAACACAACACCGCGCTCGTGCCCCCGTACCGCGTCCTAATCGACACAAATTTCATCAATTTCAGTCTCCAAAACAAGTTGGAACTCATCAGCGGCATGATGGACTGTCTATTCGCAAAATGTGAGTAATACCTGCCTCAACCTCGGACCTTGTGCCCCCCCGTGCCCGTCCTCATGATGGCCGCCCCGCGCCTCCCCCAGGCATTCCCTGCGTCACGGACTGCGTGATGGCGGAACTCGAGAAGCTCGGGCACCGCTACCGCGTTGCGCTCAGGTGCGTCCCCCTCCCCTGTCCTAATGCGCGTCCCCGAGCGACGCCCTGACATGCACGCGACCACAGAGTCGCGCGAGATCCGCGGTTCGAGCGGCTGACGTGCTCGCACCCGGGCACGTACGCGGACGACTGCCTCGTCCAGCGCGTGACGTCGCACAAGTGCTACGTCGTCGCGACGTGCGACCGCGAGCTCCGCCGGCGGATACGCAAGATCCCCGGGGTGCCGCTCATGTACATCGTCCGGCGGCGGTATGCGATCGAGCGGCTACCGGACCAGGGTGCGCCCGCATGAGGAATATGTCTATGTCGTGGCGTCCGACGTGTTTTCGTCGTGCTTTCGCACTTGTTGATTTGGTAGCTTGGTCACTGTGAGTACCTTGCCGATGCCTAGATAGCGTCCGAGTAGCCGAACTCACTCGAGTCTATTTCCAGGTATTCTAGTAGTCTAGTCTCCGTTGCCTCGGTAGCCGTTCCCCAAAGGATGGCCTCTTCGTTGTATTGTCCCCGATGACGGACCATGGCCTTCTTTGACGTAGAGATGAGCTCACCCGTCCGGCAGTCGCGCTCCCATCCGTACGAGCCCTGAGAGTTGTCAACACAAGATGAATTTAGCTCCTCTCTCGCAACGGCAGCACGATCAGGGTCGTCATGCTATCCCTACAGACATAATGATACTGTACGACGACAACCCCACTAAGTATGTATCAGCTGTGATCCGTCGCGGCGTAGCGAGGCCCGAGGCATTCTGAACACCACTAGCAGCCCGCCACATGCGGTCCGAGGTCGGCGTACTTATCTGACAACAAAGGACGCAATGACACCATGACGCCAAGGGGCTGGCAACGTCATCCTGGACCTGATGCGCAAGATACAGGACTCAGTAGTCTCTGGGGCGGACGTGTTCCGTTGTTCTGATGCCGGGTATGCTCCGTATTCATTCCGCCCCGAATGTTCGCTGGTGCTAACGGCAAACCCGGCTTGGGGATGCGTTCGGAGGAACTCCACGCCGTCGTCGCTGGGCTGTCTTCGAATTCGAGGCCTGGCTCACGGATCTCGGGAGTTACTTAATCATCATTCGCGAGCGTGAGGAGCGTGCCTACATATATAATCGTTGGGGCGATCGTCGTCGGGTGAATGGAGTGTCTCCTGTTGTTATCTCATCCGTCCTTGTTTTGTCTTTGCCGCGGCTAAGATAAGCCGGTGTAGTCTTGGTGCAAGGGTCAGGCTGACTTCTAGCTCAAGAATCGCCCCTCGGACTTGTGAGCGTGCTCTACAAATGTAATGAGGAGCCGTTGCTCTTGTGTTGGTGGCTCGGGATCCGAGGACGTGGTTGGGTCAAATTCCATGATGGTGGCGCGTATAGAGACAAATAAGGCCAAATAACGCGTCGCGTCGCGTCACCGGCGCCACATGTACTGTACGGCAACCTCGCTCTTCCCGGAACCATTCCTTCCGCTCGTCCCTTAACCACCCTACGCCGCTCTACAAATCCTTGAACCATGAGCAAGAAGGACGACGACATCCTTCCCGCGGACTACCAGTACGAATGGACCCCCAAATCCGAGGGAACACTTCAGGACTTCCTGGGAAAGGTCCGTGGATCATCTGCCAGCGTTCTCACATTTGTTTCGAGCCACCTGACGCGCATATATCTACCAGTATAAGCCCTCGATGGTTCAGAACGATGGAACGAAGCCAGTGCGTCTGCGTTAGGCAGCTTGTTTGCGGTGGTCGGCGGTGCTGACCTGTCATTCTTGTCCGCAGTGGCTGTGGGTCGGCAAGTCTGAGCGCCCTGAAAAGCTGGACGGCGCAGATGCGGCTGTCAAAGAGGCTGCAGAGTACCGTACGTAAACGAACGGAGAATGCGGCGGTTACTGACTGACAGCTCCTCGGTCCAGTCGCCGGAGTCACGGAGCGTGTGGAAGAGATTCAGGTGCGTGCTGCGTCAAACACTGATGCCGGGTGGTCTTCCTGTGGATCCAACAGCGATTAACTTGGCGCTTTCATTTATCACACATCCAGAACGATGACTCTATTCCTGTGCGGGCCAACAAGAAGAAGGGTCTCAGGAGCAAGAAGGAATTGCGAGAAGAGGTGTGCCGATGTCTCGGGCTCTTCGTCGAGGCATTGCTGACGTCTCTCCTCCTATCAAGGTCCAGGGTGAGGCTACCCAGAAATTGAAAGAGATCTCCGTCAAACACGGCCATGTATCTGGAAAATGGTATGGCACTCCATGGGTTGTGTATATGTTACGTTTCAGCTCAACTAAGGGGGCAGGCTCATCTTTGCCCCTCCCGACAAGGTAGACATGATTTGGAGCTCCGTTGCGAGTACGTCCACTACGAGTCTGTTTGTTTCACATTGACTCACAAGTTATCGCACACAGATTCCATCGTCTCTGGTCCGCTGTCCACCACGAGCGTCTGCCTCGCCAAAGTTGCAACCAGTCCGCAAAACGACACGCCAAATTACTCCCACCTGATCTGTGTGTACATGCCGGACGCATATGATCAGGACAGCGTCACGGAGGTACGAGAGCCGGACTGCCATCCGTACCTTCTGTCTCTCACACCGTGCGTCTTGCGCCCACAGGTCATGAAGGTGCTCCTCCGCAATCACGGCATGAACCTCATGGGAGTCAAGACGAACCTGTACACGTCCATAGGTGATGGATTTCGTCCCACCATCAATAACTTCCTCGGCGCTCGCTGACCCTGCTGGTGGTGCCTTCACTGTATCAGGTTTGGACAGCAAGCACCCCAGCGGCGTCTCGTCCACGGTACGTCCGCCGACGAAAGTCGAAGCACTGTCTTCGGGACAGGAGCCCTGAGCACTGACGCGTGATGATGATGATTTGCATCGCATCTCTGTCCTTCCAGGTCTGGAAAAACACAGCCTTAATGAAGGACAGCGAAATCAAGGTACGGACGACTTGAGGCTGTCCTGCCCGCAAGTCCGTTCGCACGGCTCACATGCATGTATCACCCGTGCAGGCGCTCAAGGAGGAGTACTTTTCCGAGCTCAACGCTGCGAAGAGCGCTGCGGCAGAGGAGGCCGCTGCCAAGAAGGCGGAGGGCGGCGCTAAGCCGAAGCCGAAGCCGAAGCTCAAGAAGAAGGCGGGCGCTGACGATCCCTTCGCGTCTGATGACGATGGCGAGGGTGAGGCCAAGAAGGAAGGAAGAGAAAGAGAAAAAGCCGTCGAGCAAGGCAACGGTGGTTGCGAAACCGAAACCCGCGTCCAAGGGGAAGAAACCGGCGCCGAAGAAGAAGGCGGCCGCTGACGACTTCGCATCAGACGAAGACGACGAAGACGGGGAGGCGGCGCGCAGGGCGGAAGTGAAGGCGAAGAAGGCCGCTAGCGCACCAACCACCCGGAAGCGTAAGGGGACTGAGAGTGATTCAGAGCCGGAGTCCGTGGACGTGGCTCCCAAGAAGAAGAGGGGGAGGGCGTAGTCCCCAAGGCGTGGAATACATGGATACTTTTCATTTCTCGTGCCGTTCCTCGTGTTCTATGTGGTTGTCGCTGTCGCTGATTATCCATTTTCTATTGCACGTCCGTGTAGCGTTCTCATGGAGGTATGCCAGCTCTAATAGCCCTTATGATATCGGTTTAATCGCAACTTGGATAGGACTCACAGTAAACATGTTGAAGAACCAAGTTTCGCTCTCTCGCCTAAGTTTTCGCAAGGTTGAACCAAGGAATCACTAAGTTTCACTTCCATCCACCAGGGCCGATCTTATTGGTTCATGCTGCGGAGACCTTCATTTCGGATACAACGCGCTCGGCGCCGGGCCTGACCGGCGTAGCCATGCTGCACGGGCGACTCTTTCATTACCAGATGCGCCATCAGGAGCCTGGGTACTAGCTCAGCGTTCGGTACCCGGTGTTCGCTATCAATGCTGGTTCCTCGACCTGTCCCGGGACACAAGGCTCGGGAGGGCTTCACGCTCATTTTGGCTCATAAGGACATGGCGCTGCTCACCTGGCCATGCCCGCCGCCGCGCTCTCACTCTCCGTTCCCACCGCTGTCTTTCCCCGCTACCACAGCAACATGCACTCGCCAACGACGCCCCGGGCCCTCTCTACCTCCAAGCTCTTCGCTGCGGCATGGAGACCCTGGAGCATACCGTCGGACTGGATGTCGACGCGGAGGACGCTGTGTGGCTTGCTCAACAAGGTGACGCTCAGCAACCTCTCGCGCATCGCCGATCGCTTCGCCGCGCTCGCCACCCGCATCGAGAGATCGGGGGACGCTGCCAGCGCGGAAGCGTGTGCACACATCCTAGTCCATCGGTGCACCACGGACCCCATCCGGATCGGACTCTACGCGGCTCTGGTGCAGAAGGCGGCGGACGAGGTGGAGGGGGAGAGCCTCCGCTGGCGTAGTGTGGACCCATACCACCTTGACGACCCCGCGACGTCTCTGCCCGCGGCCGTGCGAGCCGTGCTCCTGGCCAGCCTCGACTCCGCTATCCGCCCTGGGCACGAGGGAGAACGAGAACGAGAGGCGCGGACCCTGGCGGGCTTCGCGGGGGAGCTCCTCGTGCTTGGCGTTCTCTCACCCGAGGACCTGCAAGATGTTGTCACCTCGCTCTTCGATGGGATCTCAGGTAACTGCAGCTCCGAAACGCATTGCGTCATGCTCTGCGCCATGCTCCGGCCCATCGTTTCCTCGACGGAGGCGTCGCATCTTATCGGGTCGCTGTCTCTCATGGTGCAAATAGAGGGTGTCTTGAAGGAGGATATGATCTCTCTCAAGACTCGGTACATGATGATGGTATGTCTTCATCTAGGTTGACTACTACCCATACCGGAGCACCCGAACTGAGGTCTTTCTGGCACCAGAGCATGTTAGACCACTGCATGTATCCCCGACCCCGGGACGCGTTCGGTTCAGATGTGCGGAGGAGTGAAATATATGGATTACATGACGATGGCGCAGAAGACGGCCCGCAACCTGCCATCAGCCACTCTGCCAACCATGCGGACACCCAACGCTCTGACGACGTGGTCGAGAGTTGCCAGCGGTTCGCGCGCACCTTCTTCACCCACGGAACATACCGGGCGCAGAGAAGTTCTTCCACACCTTACCGCCTCAGGATTGCCATCTCCTTACCGGTGCCCTCATCTCGACAGCCATGAACTCTGGGGACGAAGCAGATGCAATCGCCGTTGCATCTTTCCTCGCCCTCCCCTCCATTCATCAGGCACACACTGAAGACTTGACGGCTTTCAAGAAAGCCCTCGAAGCCGAGGTCATAATGCTGGAGGACACTGTCCTGGATTGCCCTTCCGCCTACCGCGCTATGGCGTCCATGCTCCACGCGACGGACCTGCCCGCACAGGTCATTGAGGACCTCGCCTCCCGCATTATTGTTCGCGAGAACCCTGCGCGCGACCGCCTCTTGGACGAGTTTAATGCACTCGACGTCGGTGCTGACGACCTACCGGGGCCGTACGAGAATGGGACGGAGGACACGTCGGGCGAAGAGGGATCCGCATCCGATTATGCTTATGCTTACTAAACGTCGTGTTGTCCATCTTAAGCCAGCGGTCTATTGCGGACATTTTTAACCATGTATTGCATCCAACCATCCACAAGATATGACTTCACGACACCTTGCACCTCCTTATTTGATAACTTTTCCTTTTCGGATTCTCGCTGCGCTCGTTGGAGCACCCAATTTTGACTCCGAGCCGCGGAAAAATGTAAATACGTACCGTACTACCGTACAACAGACACTACAACATGCTACAATCAGAGTTATGTTACACTAAACTACTCGACGGCGTTTGCAAAATGTGATCGGGGTTGACAAACTAAGTTGCGTGAGGACGCTATACCACACTCGTCATCTCCATGTCCTCCTCCTCGGAGTCCTCTTCGGCGATCCCAACTAGGGGCGGCGTCTTGATGCGCTGCTCGCCGTCAGCCTTGCCATCCTTCTTCTTTCCTTTCCGGAAGAAAGCCTGGGGCGGGGGCGTCCTTCCTGCAGAGCCGCGAACCTTCTTCTTGGCACGACCGCCATCGTCGTCACCACGGCGACGCTTGGGGGTTTGAGGGCTCGGCTCTTCGCCGCGGTGCAAAAGCCCAGCACGCCGCGCCAGCGTTCGCGCCCGAACGGCGTCGATCTGCTTGTACTCCGTGCGACACTTCTCCGTCTCTTCAGCGATGTCACGGAGGTTGTCCCGGTCCTCGTCCTCGCACACGCCGGGGAACCACGGCGTCCAACGCTGTATCTCGATCTCCGTTGCGCGCGCGTTCGACGGCCTGTTCCCGCAACAAAACCGCCCGTCAGTCCGTGCCCTCGAGTAACCGCAGGGAGAGAGAGAGAGAGGGAGAAAGAAGGAGAGAACGAGAACACGCACGTCGGGTGGTCCCTCCGCCACTCCGCCTCCTCCTCGTCGCTCGTCTCGACCTCGAGCTGGTTCCCCCCGCCGTCGTCCCTGAGCAGGCGCGCCTCGTCCCAGATCCCGTCGTGGTCCCACTCCGGCTCGAGGCGGGCGTTCGCGTGCGCGAGGTACGCGCGCATGCGCTCGAAGCCCGCGCGCTCCTGGCGCAGCTGCGCGCGGATGTGCGGCGCGGCGTCGTTCAGCCGCGCCACCTCCTCCGCGAGGTCGTCGAAGGTGGGCTGGGACGCGCAGTGGTGCCGCGCGAGCATGGCCAGCCGGGCGACCATGCCGTGCAGCTGCGCGTCCGTCGCGGGCGCCATGTCGGGGTCTTCTTCCTCTCCTCTTCTTCTTCTTCTTCTTCCTCGTCGTCGTCGTTTTCCTCCTCTTCGCCGAGGTCCTCCACTATTGCGCTCTCGTCTGCCTCTTTGGCCAAGACTCCGAAAGGGATCCTTTGGGGCTCGTCGCGCCCAACAGGGTTGACAGGACGGGGTGGTGGAGAAGGAGGGCGGAACACGGGGCTTCGGGATGGAGGGGAGAACACGCGCGGGGGCGGGCCGAAAACCGCTCGGGTCAGCGGGAACACTGGCGAACGGCCGGCAGGGTGCTCCGCCTCGGTCTCGGCCTCAGCACTTGCAACTCTGGCCGCTTGGGAAAGATTATTGGACTCTTGGGCGGCCTCCGGGGGGCTGTATGGCGTCCAGGACTCTTCGTAGTCGCTCGCAGGTTCCGGGAAGAGTGGGACCCCACGGAGGCTGTCGTATTCCTCGAGGGGCGTTGGGGACCGCGATCGGTAGCGGGGGTCGGGCACGATTTGACCACGGCGAGATGCGGAGGGAGACGCTGAAGCAGACGTCTCGGGGGCGGCGGCATTCCCGGCGCCCTGTGACGGGGGACGATGATAAGAGGCAACGAGGAAACCTTTCGGTATCCCAGTGGAGATGCTGTAGGGATGCGTTCCTACGATGATCGCGCATTAGGGTTGGAGAATTTCCAGAGAAATCAAATACAATTTACCTGGGGGGAATGTCGGGAAATTCGAGATCGGTGGCGGGGAGCCCGCAGGTGGTGAGGGCGGGAATGGGCTTAGCGGGCGGCGGGGAGGGTTGCGGGGTTGCTGCGGCCATGGGGCGCGACTAGCTGACGACCTAGAAGTATGACGATGAATTCGTGAAGTGGCAAGTACAATATTCGGGATCAGTCTTACTCGTTGAATACGCCCAGCGTTCCTGCCTTCGGTTTGGCACGTGAAGGACCAGCCCTGGGCTGGCTGAGCGTCGAAAGGTGCTGCTCGAAGGATGGCAAGGTCCTCTTTGCGAGGCCTCAGGCGTTGGCGACCGCGACGATCGTTGAGAGGGCGATATTTGCCTTCTCAGGGCTAATGGCCGTTGCGAGGCCGATGGCTCGGGGAGACGCGCTGCGAACTGTGACAGGAGTGAGACTTGACCAAAAAACCATCTTTTGAGAGACGTACTACGTTCAGATCCGGCCTCAGAGCCGGGTGGTTGGATTGATCTTGACTTGCCCTTCTGCGGTCGTCGAGACTTGGAGGTTGAAGGGAGCGGATGTTGGGCCAGTGCTGGTGGTTGAGACGACGGTGCCTGCGTTCTTGGAGCATCTTGAGCTAACGGGGAGTCAGATGTTGATGTCGCAGACACCCGTGGGTGACCCGTCGAACGTCGCCGTGATTGAGAGGTAGAGGTGGTAGGGCGCGGCGGACTTTTCCGGCATCTCATATCATGGTCTGCAAACAGCGATACTGCTGAATTTCTACTCACGATGGCTTAGAATGCTGTTTCGCGATGAGCTGTTTGATGATCTCACTTGATTTCAGGTTCGCTTTGATCCCGTTCGTCTGAGGGAGCGGAGGGAGATCAGGAAGTAGCAGTTGTATGAGCTAAGAAAACCACTTACTTTAGCGAGCCTCTGGAGAGCCTTGCGGTCTAACGCTCCGAGAGAGGTTTCATTCATGATTCTGGGTGGTGGGGTGATTTCAAGAGGAACTCGTCTGGTCTGGGGGATGATGGTGGGTGATTGAAGGCAAGACGATCGTGCGTACGGTGAGGGGAGGTGCAGCAATCGTGGGAACAACTGAACAACGCACCCAATTCCGGTGAACAATAACCGAAACAAAAGGCGGACGATCAAGTGGCACTAGTCTAGGCGCCAGCCGCTGCGGCACACAAGACACTGTATTTACTTAGTGGCCTCATGAATGGCCATCGACGAGTATCTGGAGACTTGTTCGTGCACAGGAAGCTTATCACCGTTAAATCCGATATGCCCATGGCCATGATGATCGTTGGTGTCAGGGACGACTGGTACCACCGTTTATCAAGTTCGGACACAGACCTGGCTGAGTGTGACTTTGCTTCCAGGTCTTCGATCGCAAGTGATTCTTCATCGAAATGAGTTCATATAAGGAGGGCCTGATTGGTTGGGGCCGGCCTCTCGGACCCCAAGAAGTTTTGGCTGGCTACGATAGTCTATAGAGTCCTTGAGTGTGAAGAAATTGTCAACTTGCAGCCATTGCGCATAGGATATATAAACCGAGATTTACCGCATCATCTACAGTATTAAATATTGAGACGGGGCGTATGTAGGAGAAGATACTGGGTGCGTGAGGGCCGAGTAGGATCATTGGAAGAGGGCGAAAAGTCTAACTTGGGTGTATGCAAGCGTATGATATCAAACGCCCGCCGCGTAATGCTAGCGCTCAGTGCGGCTGCTGTGATTATTGAACTGCACATCTCAACCTATGGCAAGATGGCCGAGCGGTCCAAGGCGTGTGACTCAAGCGAAAGCTTGCCTGCTTCGGCGGGTTTCTCATCTGGGTATCCAGGCGTGGGTTCAAATCCCACTCTTGTCACTCTTTTTGTCTGGCCACGCAGGGGATTTAGTAGAACAACCAACCGGTGTTCGATATTCCGGAATCTTTTCGAACATCGTGGTCACCATGGCTGAAGGAAAAAGCCGTGGCCAAGGCATCTGTACCAAGATGAATTTATGACGTGAATCGTCTTATGAGCTTAAATCGTACTAGTGTCTCATCAAACAATGTCCCCTCGCCGCTATTAATATTATTATCGCTACGCCGAGCTGAACAATGGCAAGTGAAAAGAGAATAAAGTCGAACGCTAGTACTGTTGTCCAGTACGTCCAGTACATATGGAGCACGCGCCAGATTAGTCAGCGACTAGTGGCGCATCGAGTACAAAAGCGACTCGACCACTTACTGTACCTCTCTTCCTGCCCACGCCACTTAGCTGCTAACTTGCGACCCTATATCCTCGAATCATCCTGTATTCCTTCCATCTACTCACACCCATTTCTATTTCGACCACATTCAAATACGACTCATGGGTAGCAACGCAACTCACCAGATTCAAGGAGCCGTAGAGCGAAGAAGTACCCGTGCATCAGTAAGTCCGCCGCTGGTTGATTCACCAGCGGTTATTGACGATACTATAGACAAGCAAAGATAGAAAAGACACAGAACGCATCAATTCTCAGACAATCGCACGGACCAAACGGCGACTTTTGACGTGAGTCTGCGTCTCGTCGTCGCAAGCCGTTCTCACAGGTAGAATCGACAGTAAACCAGCGAAGCGAACCGTCGATGCGGAAGCGGCCGCGGCGCCAACGAATGAAGAAGTTAGCGCTAAACCGTCTCGGGGGAAGGTCCCCAAACAACCTATCGTGGTCGGAGAGCCGGAGGGTGAGCGATGAACCTCATTAATCTAATGCGCCACTGACTCACATAAGTCCAAGGCGAACCTAGATCAACCAAGCCCGGAAAGCTAGCAGGTGCGCGCGAGCATCGGAGTCCAAGGGGGAACCCTCGCCCTTCTCCACCTGCGCCGGTAGCGGTCCCGGAGGCCCAAGAACCAGCGCCGTCCGACGCTAACCACCCGGCGGCAGCAGCGCCCAGTGAAGAGCCGTCCAACGTGCCCGAACTTCCACCAGATGGCATCCACCGACCGTGCGTATTGCAGCTCCAGGAGACCCTTTTCGCCCTCGACGACATCTGCAAGCAGGACGGCCGGATCCAGGTCCAAGTCGACGAGATCGGGCGCCTGCTCGCGGTGATCAGGCGGAAGGAGTCCGAGATCATCCAGAAGGTCCGGGACGTGCAGAGGACGCGGGTCACCGTGGAGCGGCTGTACATGCCGCGCTTGAAGTTGGGCCATTCGATGCCAGTGGTCGGGCTGGGTGAGAGGGAGGTTGCGGCGCAGGTCGCCGAGGTTGAAGACGGAACGAGGTATGGATTGTCGTGACGTTGAGTGTACCCGTTGAGATGCTTATTCCCAACGAGTAGGAGGAAATCCCCCGCAAATAAGAAGCGTCTAGCGGACTCCGAGGAACTGGATGAGAGTCAAGTACAGGAGGAGGCAGGAAGACTGAGTCCAAAGCGGGTACGAGCGTAGGCGGGAAGTGTGTGCAGCCTCTTTTCCACCCGTGTATGCTATGATGATGCGGTGTACAGTACTGTATCGGAAGTCCAGCGTGGCTGTTCCTTGTAAACGGGATTTATCTTCTCTAGTCATCTGAGCCTCACATAGAAGGTATTGAGGGACGAACCTAAAGGTGACGAGGAGTGTGAGGTCCAAAGTTCAAACGTCGGACTGGCAGTATTATGCTACTAAATGAAACTACAACTTTGCTGATTCACGGGTGCATCTGGGGTCATTGGAGACTCGTAAAGATGTGAATTGAAGAGGATAAATAGCCTTAATGGGGTCAGTTGAGCATGGATGCCAGGACGACACGAGGGGAGGGATTCATAATAAGGTGGCCCGGCATTAGCCACGGTGCCAGCCACGCCGCGCGGCTCTGAGCCGACAAGCGCCGCCGGCTGCCACTTGATGCGCAGCACTGGTTGTTTCCGAAACGTCCATGGCCCCGACTTGCTCTCGACAATACATATCTTTCACAGCGTTTGATCCATGTAGTCAAGCAATGTAATATGGCAAAAAGTAATAGAACGTAAGTGAATGTACTGTACATCCAAGGAAAGTGGCAAATCGGGATCCGGCCGCGGAAGGGTACGAGTTCTTGTACTTAGGACGAACGCAATCATGCTGTAGACAATGGGGCTTGTAACAACGGGGAACAAGTACGGAGATGAGATTCCATCGATGAATGCCTCCTTTCCAAGCCGTGCGCGGTCGCCGAGGGCGCAGACATGAGCTCAAACGCGGCTCCGGCTCCGCACCCGCCTGGACATCGACTCCTCGTCCTCGCACTCGTCCTCGGCGGCGCGCTTCGTTCCAGTCCGGATGGTTGACCCTACGAGGGTGTTCTCCTTCGCGGGGACGTATCCCCCGAGCGGCTTCTTGTCCTTGCCTTTGTCGTGCGCGGGCCACTTCCACTTCTGGTCGTCGAAGTGTTCGAGGATAAGCGTCTTCATCGGCTCGTGTGCCTTCACTTTGTCAGCGAGGATCGCGTTGTCCGTCGAACGTGTGCGGGAAGTGGAAGTGGAGGCGCCCTGGGACCGCTTGGCCTTCATCTGCTGGACGAGGGCCATAACGCCCGGTGGAAGAGACATGCCGCTGGTGTCGTCGTTGTCGGTCGACCGAATCGTCACCGCGTCCTCCTTCGCGTAGAGCGCCTGGAACGCGTCAAGTAGCTCGGCGATGATGGCGTTAATGGGGTGGCTCTTCCCGGGAACGACGGAGTCGTCCTCGCCATCAGCATCAGCATCAGCTGTGAAAAACGTGAGGGGCCGCGTCGTCTTCTTACCCTCGGCACCAACAGCGCGACCACTGATGGGGGTGAGGTCAATGACGCCCCGCTTGATAGCGTTGTACTTCAAGAGGCCACAGGTGAAGCCGGAGGCGCCGTCGGTGTAGTCGTCGAAGTAGCTGTAGAGGAACCGTCCGACAAGATCGTCGGCGAGATTGTGGGGAAGGAACCGAACAGCGAAGTAAATGAGGACGTGGAAGAACGACTCGAGGTCGTCCGGAATGCCGACCAACTCGGTAGGTTCAAGCAAGACGTTGACAGACATGAACTGCCAGGTACCCTATAGCTTAGTGGTCAGTAGGCGATACACATGAAGCTAGAGAAAAGCGTACCGTGCGATCGAGTTGTCGTCCACCGAATGTGGTGGCGCCCCCGGTAAACTTTTTAGACAGTTCCCAGTCGTTGAGAAGGCCCACCCATTGACCAGACGCGTCCTTGAAAAGGAGGATGTTGCCAGCACTGATGTCTCGATGAATGTAGCCCACCTCACAGGCTTTCTCATGAGCTATGGATGGGAATGAGTGTATGGGACGATAGAACAGTGCTTGGCAATACGTACCCGAAATGCAGCAGAACAGAGCCCAGACGAGCTGGAAGCCGTTCTCGAACTCCGACAGCGGCTTGCCGACTTCTGCCACGACGAGGCGATAGTGTTGATGAGACTTCAAGGGACATCCCTCGTGAGTCTCGGCCTTGTTGAAGCCGGGCCACAACTCGTACGACATCGTCTTCTGTTCCAGATCGCCATGATAGAGGAGAGTGGGGACGTAGGGGACCTTAGCATCGTTGAGCGCCTTCAAGATCGTCCCCTCCTTCTCCATCCCCTCGTGGTCGACACGCCAGGCGTCCTTGAGATAGACGAAGTTGGCCTGCGTGTCCACTCCGTCGCCCTTGGCGTTGAGTGATGCTGCGACGTAACCACGGGTCCCCCTCCCCAAGACGCCCTCAGCGCAGAAGTGAGGCTTGCCGACCGCGAACCAGCGTGTGACCCCCGACACCTCGTCGGGGACCGAGAGCTTCCACCACGGCCACTGTGGGTCGAGCGATTTGTTGAACAACTTCTGTATGTGGTCCTCGGAATCCTGCTCGGCAGCGTCGGCCCCGTGCTGCTTCAGCTGCGCCGCGAGAGAGTCGGTAGGAAGGATACGAGTGGCGGTGGGGTCATGTCCGCGGTCAGCGGGCCCGAGACGGGCATAGCGGACGAAGAACTCGGTGAGGTCTGAACCACGTTTCGTGTAGTCGATCTGCTTGGATGCGATGATGCCTGAGCGGTCGAAGCGAACGACGCGGGCGTGGTAATCAAGGAAGAAGACCACGAAGACGAACTGGCGTTGCTGGTGCTTGAACGCGAGCTCCACGCATGGCAGCATCTGGTCAAGTCCCTCCGTGTATTGGTCGGTGTCCAGCTTGTTGTCCTCAGATCCTTCGTCGGATAAGTCTTCGTAGACAGGGTTGAGCTTGCATATAACAAGGAGCGAGTGGTTGAAGCCCCATATCATTGTACGTCTCGACTCCTCTTGGGTATCGTAGGAAATGACTTTCATGGTGTTATCATAGGAGGCGTGGTTGGATTCGCAGGATAACGCCACGAACCCCATGTGAGGGAAAAGCTTGGAAGTGTTGAGTCTTTGAATCTATGTTGCGACATCTATCAACACCTAAAGCAGACAATGAGACATAGGATATAGTCCCTTACAACGTATTCCTTCATATCCTGCTTAGAAAGGAACGTGGGGACTTCAGCGAATACGTTGGGGATGGTATCGGAGTCGGGCTTCTTGGCGGGGTCAGGCAAAGATTTGCTCATCATGTCTCGAAGCGGAACGACATACGTCTTTCGGTGCATAGTGACTTGCAGTTCTATGACTTCTGTAACACTGTGGTGCCTTTGGTTGTACTGGGAGGTAAGCAAGCTGCGACAGCCAGATATGAGAGCCTCGACGTCAAGTTCAACAATTCGAAGTTGACCGTCAAGCGCTGACGAGTTCGCGTGACGTGTTGCACAGCCACATACTCGCCTTCGTCCTCCGGTGGAACCCGCTCCCACCAGAAGCGTTCACAAATTCAATATGTTCTCTGCAGTTACTGGATTTTATACAACCACGATATATAGCGTTTTAAATTGGGGGGGGGGGGGGGACCAAATACTGAGTTGAGGAAGCCGATCGTTGCAGAAGGACACACACGTGACCCGGCTGGTCACAGGAGAACCAGTCACAAGGCGCGCGCCGCCGGCGCTAGGAAAATCCAACTTACTCTCTCTCAACCACCTCCACCTCGATCCTCCATTGTTCTCCTCTGGGGGATCGATTCGGCTCAATTATTATTTCAAAGCTGACCTTAATACTGTCTCCTCCCTTAACAGGCAAACAAAGGATCACGTCGTATATAAGCCTGGTATGTTCGTGTTCCCGTTCTGCATCTCTTCCCCCCACTTCCCTCTCTTGCATCTCTTCCCCCACTTTCCTCCCGGACCTCTTGGCACTTCATCCACCTCCATTCTCATCGTTATGTCTTACATATCCTCCAATGCACCCAGCTCCCCATCCAAATTTCGCCGAGTCAACGAAGCCGACGCGACGCTTACTCGCACCAAGGTCGACGCACGAGCGGAACTCCGATCCATGGCCCACAGGAAGGTGTACGTTGCCAAAGTCGACTCCTTTCTCGAGGACTTCGTTCCCAACACTTCGACTTCGAAGAAGGCCGTTCCCAACATCTTCCATGGCGCCCCAACCACCTTCTCCTCGGAGAAGGCCATGTACCATTGGCTCGTAAGTCGCTTCCCTTCCACTCACCCACGACGTCGGACTCACGTGGAATCCGGTTTTAGTGCGAACGGCTGAACAAATCCCGTCAGTTCAAAGGGAAGAAGTTCGTCGTCACCGGCTACAAACCCGACCCCAACGATGAGACGAGGCAAGCCATCGACTGCGGGATGTACGTCTCTACATCTGCCCCGTTGGAAGACTGGACCGCGATGGGCGAAGAGTCGAGACGCAACATCTGGTCTGCCCTCGAGCTCGGCATCGAGTGCAAGCTGATGGCCGCTGTCGACCCATTGGACGAGCGTCAGGACGACGACGAGCCCACCGCTCAATCTCGCAAGGACGTGTGGGCGCAGCTGCTGTCCTACGCGGCCCTCGTCTTCAAGTTCCAGAAGCGCCTCTTCCACTACATCGTCATCTTCTTCGGCCGGTACGCGCGCATCATCCGCTTCGACCACTCCGGCATCGTCGCGACCGAGAAGATCGACTACACCACCGATGGTGCGCGTCTGACCGAGTTCTTCGTGCGCTATGGCCGGTACGGGGAGGCGAACCGTGGCCACGACCCCACCGCCACTCGCATCGACCCGAAGGACGAGGACATGGCCAAGCTCGCAGCGGCGATGCGCGAGTACGGACGGGAGGCTGAGGAGACGCGTCCGGAGGACCACGTCCCTCCTCTGTTTAACAAGACGCTGGACGAGAAGTGGCCGTGGTGGCAGCTCGAAGTGTACGACGAGGTCACCGAGTCGTGTCATCTCTTTGCCGTCGGGAAGCCTCACTTCTACTCTGGTGGCGTCGTTGGTCGTGGGACTTGCGGGTACATCGCTATCCCCTTGGACGAGAAGGGCAACCCGACTCCGCTCCGTATCCCAAAGCCAAAGGACAGCAATCCCGCCCCCGGCAAGGACGGCAGCTCCGTCGCTCCCGATGCCGACGACGAGAAGTCGAAGGGGTCGAACTTCAAGGAGGTGTACTTCGTGTACCTCAAGGACGCTTGGCGCGTCGATCATGCCGGTATCGACAAGGAGGGCGCCGTTCTGCGCGTGCTCAACAACCACAAGGTGCACTATGTTCCCACCGTCCTATTTCACGGAGATCTAGGCTACGACACGCTGTCCTACGCCAAGTGGCCCGCGTACCACCCCAAGGAAGATCCGTGCGAGTGTCCCTTGAAAGCTCACCAGCATTATCGACTTGTCGTAGCCGAGGTCGGGAAACCACTCTCCGAATTTGCCAACGGACGAGAGCTCGTCCTTGCCATCCTACATTGTATCATTGGTGAGTCTTCCTCCGCTAGCCTCTTCCGCAATTGATACTTACATGTTTGCGCAGCGCACAAGGAGGCATGCCAAGCGGGATACATCCACAGGGATATCAGCGCGGGCAACATCCTTCTCTACCCGAACGACAATGGTGTGTGGTGTGGGCTGCTCAACGACTGGGAATTGTCCAAGGAGTTCGTGGATGGGAAGACGAAGGAGGGAAGTCGTCAGTTCGACAGGACTGTGAGTAAACATGTCCCTGCTTGCCAGTTGTCGCTCTTCTGACAGACGTCTAGGGAACATGGCAATTCACATCGGTGCACGCCCTCGTCAACTACGCGAGGGTCATCACAATCTCCGACGATCTAGAGTCTTTCTTCCACGTCATGCTATACTTCGCCATTCGCTTCCTCCCTCACAATGCTTCCGACGTCGTCGGCGAGCTCTTGTTCAACTACTTCGACGACTACACCAACGGAAAGCTAGGTCAAACCTCTGGGTCAACCAAGTATACAGCGATGAACCAAGGCCGGATCGACATCACTCGTTTCACCGGCAGCAAGATTGGCGACAACGGCAAGTTGATCGACCAATTCCTGAAATTCCTGTGGCCAGATGATGGCTCAGAGTCCACCAGCGAGCCGACCGAGGCAGTCAACCAGCATCCCATACACATCATCGTCTCCGAACTCCTTCAATGGTTCAAGGCGTTGTATGCGCAGGACGAGGAGGAGATCTCTCTGCACCCAGGTCCGAAAAAGGGCAAGCATGTCCTCGGCGATCTTCCTCTCGCCCTCCCGGGGATAGAGTTGTCCAACCCCTCCCCCAGTGTTCGGTCACAGACAGCCAAGTTGAAGAGGCTCGCAGCGCTTGCGCAAGCCCAGAGGCTTGTTCAGCTCGCTCAGCTCGAGGATGCCCAGAAGCTCGAGAACCACGACGCGATGGTGGAGCTCCTGACGGAATACGTTGGGGAGCTGGAGTGGCCCGCCACGGACAAGATGCCCGACATGAAGCCCAAGAACGGGTACAGCCCGCCGAAGGACAACATCCCGGCCACTTCGACGAAGACTGGCTCGAAGCGGGCCTTGGAAGATGCCCCCGCGGAGCCGGGCTCGAAGTCGAAGCGTATGCGGAGCAAGGCCAGGGCTTGAGCTCCATTCTTGGACGTAGTGTCGTACTATCTTCTGTATCCCTACTGTGTCCTTGTGTCCACCGCGTCGTCCTGTTGTTTCCAACGGTTGTCATACTGTGGATCTCTCCGTTGGCTATCCATTTAGCGTTTGACGATATTGATATTCCCGGTCTGCTCTCGACAACATTCGTCGCGGCGTGGATCCAATTCTGAAAGGCACTGTATGTGTGCTTACAGCGCCAGTGCTACCATTAGTGTCCAAGAGCCGATTTTGTTCTCCTATATCGCTCCGTAGAGGGGATGGTGTGCCGAACATTCCAAGAGAGACCGCGAACTGCTCGTGCAGTGAAGGTGAGGACGGCGGATCGCGAGGTGGACCAAACGACAGCATATACGGTGAGGATCGCACGGTAGCGGCAACCCGGGGGTCATCGATCTAGGCATTCCTATAGCTCCTTTTCACGCCGCGTCGCGAACGGGCCAAGTGCCAATGCTGAGAGCGCTTGCGTCGTTGCCGGACCCGGGCTGGGATCCTAGGCCCGGGGAAGCTGTGCGTCACGGTCCTCAGAGTCGTCGCGCGAATCCAGGGCATACCGGACCGAGGCACACCCTCAGTAAATGCAGCGAAGGCAAAAAGGAACGAGGTTAGAGAACGTAAGCGAATGTACTGTACATGCAAGGAACGCAAAACGATCGGAATGCGGCCGCGGAAGGGTACCAGTTCCTGTACTTCGGACGAACGCAATCATACCGAAGGAAATGAGGCTTGCAACAACGGGGAACAAGTACGGATATGAGATTCCATGGATGAATGCCTCCTTTCCGAGCCATGCGCGGTCGCCGGGAGCGCAGGCATGAGCTCAAACGCGGCTCCGGCTCCGCACCCGCCTGGACATCGACTCCTCGTCCTCGCCCTCGTCCTCGGCGGCGCGCTTCGTTCCAGTCCGGATGGTTGACCCTACAAGGGTGTTCTCCTTCGCGGGGACGTATCCCCCGAGCGGCTTCTTGTCGTCGCCCTTGTCAATCTCGGGCCACATGTTGCCGTCCATGTGTTCGAGGAAGAGCTCCTGGATGCCGAGGTGCGTCTCGACCTTTTGGGCCAACTCGGGATTGGGGCCCGTCAAGCCGCCGTTGACGGAGGGCAGCTTGCCAGAGGTGGCGCCCCGACGAGCCTTCGCCTCTTGGATTTTCTTGCGCGCAGCGAGTACCATCGTGGGTTCGGCGGAGGGCTTCGCTGGTGCGACTGGATCCGTCACCGTCTGGACGGCGTCCTTGGCATAGAACGCCTGAAATGCTTTGAGGAGGTCGGAGATGAGGGCGTTGATGGGGTGGCCGGCATTGGCAGCGGCAATATTGCTGTTCTCGGTCTCGACAGCGTCTTTGCCGTTAGACGGGGTAGCAGGTGGCGCATTGGGGGTGGCAGGTGGCGCAAAGAAAACGAGGGGCCGCTGTTGCGGAACATCGTCGCTGACAGTGCTACCAGCGATGGTCGTGAGGTCAATGACACCTCGCATGATAGCATTGTACTTTCCCGGCCCGCACGTGAAACCAGAGAGGCCGTCAGTGTAGTCGTCAAAATAGTTGTAGAGGAATCGTCCAACGGCATCGTCTGGGAGGTTGTGGGGAAGGAACCGAACGGCGAAGTAGATGAGGACGTGGAAGATTGACTCGAGGTCGTCCGGAATCTCGATCAACCTTTTGATGTCCACCAGCGTATGCACGGACATGAATTGCCAGGTACCCTGAATGTTGAAAATCAGTACAGGGACAAGCCCAAGGATGGAGGCAAACGTACCGTGCGATCAAGCTGTCTTCCGCCGTCTACCGTCTTCCCGTCTACGAATTTCTTGGACAGCTCCCAGTCGTTGAGAAGGCCAGCCCACTCACCGGAAGCATCCCGGTACAGAAGGATGTTTCCGGCGCTGACGTCTCGATGAATGTAGCCTGCAGAGCAAGCCTGTTCATGGGCTGTTGGTGGGCATGAGTGCGAGAGACGGTACATTGACACATGTGAACACATACCCTCAATGCAGCAGTACAAAGCGCAAATGAGCTGGTATCCGTTCTCGAATTCTGACAGGGGCTTGCCGACTTCTGCCACGACGAGACGATAGTGTTGATGAGCCTTCAAGGGACATCCCTCGTAAGTCTCGGCCTTGTGGAAGTCGGGCCACAACTCGTACGACATCGTCTTCTGTTCTAGGTCGCCGTGATAGAGGAGAGTGGGGACGTAGGAGACCTTAGCATCGTTGAGCGCCTTCAAGATCGTCCCCTCCTTCTCCATCCCCTCGTGGTCGACACGCCAGGCGTCCTTGAGGTACACGAACTTGGCCTGCGGGTCTACTCCGTCGCCCTCGGCGTTGAGCGGCACTGCAACATAACCACGGGTCCCCCGACCCGCGACGCCACCAGCATAGAAGTGAGGCTTGCCGACTGCGAACCACCGCTCGACCTTTGACTCCTCGTCGGGGACAGAGAGCTTCCACCACGGCCACTCGGGGTCGAGCGACTTGTTGAACAGCTTCTGCACGTGGTCGTCTGGGTCCCGCTCGGCAGCTGCAGCACCATGCTGCTTCAGCTGCTCCATGAGAGGAGCCGTAAGCCGGGTGGCGCTGGGGTCGTGTCCGCGGTGGGTACGCCTGAGGCGGGCCCAGCGAACGAGGAACTCGGTGAACTCCGCACCGCGCGTCTGGTAGTTGAACTTCTCCGACGCGATGATGCCCGAGCGGTCGAAGCGGACGATGCGGGCGGAGCGGCCAAGGAAGAGGATCATCCAGACGAACTCCCGCTGCTGGAACTTGAACGCGAGCTCCACGTACGATAGGATCTGGCCGAGCACCTCCCGGCGCTTTGCGGCGGTCGCTTCGTTGTCGTCGGCGGTTTCGTCGAAGGGGTCCTGGCCGACGGATTCGAGCTTGCACTCGATGAGCAGCTGGACGAGGGCCCACAGGCAACGCCTCGACTCTTCCGTCCCGGAGGCGGTATATTCCATCGGGGGTACGTCCTTCGAGTCGTACATGCCGGCATCGATCGCCTGTCGACTGGGGTCGAGCGGGTCGGGTTTGTAGGCAGTGGTCACGAACTTCTTGCCACTGAACTGCCCGGATTTGTTGAGTGTCTCCGTCTGCGTCGGGACATCGGTAAATAACTGTAGCAGATGATGGAACATGGAGTGACGACTCACAATGTACGCGTACATATCCTTCTCAGAACTGAACTTCGGGACCTTGGTGAAGACGTTGGGGATCGCCTTGGAGCTCTTGGCGTCAGGCAAGAAGTCCTTTATCATGTCCTGGAGGGGGATGATGGTCGTCTTTTGGCGCATGGTGTATCGTAGTTCGGCGCGGGCGTCCTGTTTGGAGAAGGCAAGTGTCGCGTTTTGATTCCGACGCAAAGCTTTAGTAGGAGAGCTGGGGGGATTAAGAGATGCAGACATAGTCAGACCAACAGCAGTAGAATGTGAGTGGAAGTAAGTGTAGTGAGGTGGGTGGTTGGAGGAGGAGTATGGATGAGATGGCGGGATGGAAAGCAAACAACGTACCGACGGTGGTTTATATACGGAGGGATAGAACGGCCTCGTGATCTTCAGGAAGATGCCGCACACAAAGCAAATTGTGGGCTCCGATTGGAAAGGGTCCCAGACGAGAGGACAATGGCGGCGGTGGGGACCTGGTGGTTGAGAGACAAAGTTCAACTGGCCAAGCGCTCGTATCAACTTGGTGTGACGTGCTCGTTTGGGCACGTGGTGTCACACCGCTTGATCCCTTGTTCCAATTTCCTGTCCCCCTCTCTGCAAGTATCTAGCTGGTTTCTCTGCTATCGCAAACAGCTTGAACGCTCCCAAATAAAAGCCTCGTAAAGATTTTGAGGCTTTTTACAAGTTCTCGGTTGCAACGAGAAGCCCCGACTCCGGTCGAAACAAACTGGTGGCGGTGCAGGATCGACTCGACGATTTCGGACTCGCTCACTTGCGATTTTTGCTCCCATCATCACGCTGCGCGCCGGATCATCCTATAGCCCCTCGATCCCCTTCCGAGTTCGGTTTATCATTATGCATTTCTGTTGAAATCTGTGGGGTTCTTTCTAATTTTCTATTCCTGCCGCTGAGAACAAGGAAGAGCTATAAGTGCCACTAGCTGACATGGTCTCTTTCGCGAATCGCACAAGACGGCAAGCCTGAGCACTGTAGGCAGTACGTAGTAGTTGATACTAACACCTAAGATTCCTGGCTAGGCATAGCCTCTCTAGATACGCTCTCCTCAGAGAACCTCGTCTCTCTCAAGAAGTCGGTCATCGGTCATAACATTCGACGACACCGCTCTAACCATCTTCCCCTTCAAGTCTGAGAAGGCCGTGTACGTTGGGCTGGTAAGTCGTGCTCCCTCCCGCGACTTCGGACACACATTCACCATTGTGTTAGTGCGAGCAGTTGAATAATTCCAGTCGGTTCAAAGGGATGGAGTTCCCGGTTCAACTTAGTAGTAGGAGCTACAAACCCGATCCCAATGACGAGACAAAGCAACCGATCGACTGCGAGATCCGGAAAATCTTCTTGGAAGGCTCTCCCGCATTATCTTATTGTCTTAGCCGACGTCAGGAAATCGTTCTCCGAATCGACAGGCAACTTGGAACTCGTTCTCGCCAATCTTCGTGCCATCGTGAGCCTCCGTGCACTGCCCGGTCGTACACCGATTTCCTGCTGACATGAGGACTTCCAAGTAGGTTGCATCCACCGCAATATGAGCCCGCTGGGCAACATACCATGTCCGCTCCTACCGCTTCTGTGCCAGAACGAGGCGGGTGCGCGGGGTGGCTTGCTCAAAGACTCGGATCTGTCGACGGCTTTCGAGGAACGGATGACAAAGAAGGAGAATCGTCAGCCCGATAGGACTGTAAGCAATGTCGTTCTTTTCTGATCGTGCCGTTCTGACCGATGCCCAGGGAACATGGGAATTCGCATCGGTCCGCGCACTCGTCAACCGCTCGAGGGTCATCACGGTATCTGACGATCTCGAGTCCTTCTTCCACGTCATGCTCTACTTCGCCATTCGCTTCCTCCCTCACAACGCTTCCGACGTCGTTGGCGAGCTCCTGTTCAACTACTTCGACGACTACACCAACGGAAAGCTAGGGCAAACCTCTGGGTCGACCAAGTATATAGCGATGCACGACGGCCAGATCGATATCACTCGCTTCACCGGCACCAAGATCGACGAAAACGGCTAGTCGGTCGAGGAGTTCCTCACATTCCTGTGGCCGGACAACGGCTCAGAGTCCACCAGCGAGCCGACCGATGAAGGCAACCAGCACCCCATAGACCTCATCGTCTCCGAACTCCTCCAATGGTTCAAGGCCTTGTATGCGAAGGACAAGAAGTTAATCTCCCGGCGTCCAGGTCCGAAAAGGGTCAAGCGTGCCCTTGGCGATCTTCCTCTCCCCTCCCGGGGATGGAGTTGTCCAACCCCTCCCCCAGTGTTCGGTCACAGACAGCCGGGTCGGAGAGGCTCACAGAGCTTGCGCAAGCCCAGAGGCTCGTTCAGCTTGGGGTTGCCTGGAAGCTCGAGAACCACGACGCGATGGTGGAGCTCCTGACGGAATACGTTGGGGAGCTGGAGTGGCCCGCCACGGACAAGGTCCCCGGCATGAAGCCCAAGAACGGGTACAGCCCGCCAAAGGACAACATCCCGGCCACTTCGACGAAGACTGGTTCGAAGCGGGCCTTGGAAGATGTCCCCGCGGAGCCGGGCTCGAAGTCGAAGCGTATACGGAGCAAGGCGAGGGCTTGAGCTCCATTCTTGGACGAAGTGTCGTACTATCTTCTGTGTCCCTACTGTGTCCTCGTGTCCACCGCGTCGTCTTGTTGTTTCTAACGGTTGTCATGCTGTAGATCATAGGTTTCGTTGGCTATCCATTATATTCCCGGTATTATCTGCACACGGCACTTGGATACCCATCATACGAACTCCACTGGATTCCATCAAGTCTTTACACTGTCCTTTACAGCATCCTGCGAGCATGAGTCGCGTCACCTATGGACGCACACTTCAATGACATTCAGTTACAGGCAATGATGCTCTTGTGCATACGAAACACGTCACGGGAACCGCGAAGAACGGGACGCCGTCGAGCGTGTACGTTGGATTCATTGGCTTCTCGGACCTGGATGGTCTTTGCCTATGCCTCCCTCTGTGCGAGAGGGGAAAGCGGCGACCTCGCGTTGGGTTCGGTCGAATCAGACGGGCTCCGAGAGCGGGAGTTGGGCGTCAACGAATCGTGTTGAGGTCCAAAGCGCCAGCGCTGGCTACTCGAGACGGAGCAGCAGACGCGGGCCGCTACAGGGGATTATGTAAATACAGTGTCGGCATTGAGTAGCTAGGAGGAGTGAAATGGAATGAAAATAAAAATGTGAGTGAGTGGATCTAGAAGTATGTGAGCGAGGGGATGGTGGGAGGGCAAAATGAAGATGCGAGCACGAGTGTCAATGGCTGCGAGCAGAGCATGAGACGACGACGTCTCAACTGCTGCTCGCAAGTGCTACACATATGCTGGTCAAACCAAAGTGCTTTGTCTTCGCCGCGCCCGGCGCGCAGGCGCCGGTGGCGGCAAAGACAAAGCGTCGAGGCGGTGGTGGCTGAGTCGTCCGCATCGCAAAGACCACGAACTTCAAAAGAAGTTCGAAATCATACACCTATGTCAGTTTATGTGTGAGAAATTACAGGGAAGTGCGAGACATTAACCTTTCCCCATAATGCTGCCTTCGAGGGCGCACTTGCATGACTCGCATTGTCCGAGGTCACTGCCGCACTGTCGGAGGAGTCCTCCGGCTTCCTCTGGCGGCAGCGGTGCTGGGTGACAGCCTGATACGGTGCTATTCGGGCTTGGAGGGGACATCTACGTCTTTACACAAGCCGCGCCGTCGGATACTACGCGAAGTAGGCAGTCATTCTCGAGGTGACGTCGGGCGAGGCATTTTGAGAGTACATCCCCAATGAATGTTGACCGTGCAGACTAGCATGCGAGACTAGTATCAGACTAGTGATACGTAAACCAGACGCTGCGAACTCGTATTGCCACTATGGAGTGCAGGAGAATTGCTAAACCCGGCAAGATAGTATGGATCCAGTGACAGCGCTTAGTTCACACCTGCTGTCCCAGGCATGTCCCGTGAACCAAGGCCAATCATTCCTCGCGGATGGTATGGGACTACCGATGGATTTAAGACGTTCAGCCAGTTCATCTCCCGAATTTGAATGAGGTCATTGCCTGAAGTATGAAGGCAAATCGAAGCGAATGCCTGAAATAGACGGTCGGATATGTGTTCTCATTGCCGCGACCGAAAGACGTCGAGACACTCACTTCGATGGCATGAATGGACACAGTAAGCGACGCCACCTGTGTACACTGCAAGATGAGTTTGTAGACCACGCGGAGGGCTTGAGGCTCGAAGTCGCTTCGCGGTCAGGTATAAAATCCGGGGAGCATAGCGGGGGGAAATCATCGACAAGTCGCAGTCCACACCACATCGCACTCACGTCATGAAGTCCTTCTTCGCCCTCGCAACTGCCGTCGCCCTCGTCTTCGCACCCTGCGCCACGGCGAACCCAGTGCCACCCGGTGCACCCGCGCACTTCTTTACCAACCTCGGTCAGTCCTGATCCCAAACTTACTCCAAAACGACGCCCACCATTAACACACTGTCCATTTCGCAACAGGAGACAACCTCGCCTTTGGGGTTCCTAACCGCCACCCGGGGCCAGGTGCGCCGCTCGTCCTCGCCAACGGCGGGAACGGCTCCCCGGATGATGTGACACTGTTCGCGCTCACCGCGGGGACCGACCGCGGCGCAGGCCACATCCGGCTCATCGGAGGGTTCCCGGACCAGCCGCTCTGCGTGTCGGGGGGCCAGCCGGGCGGCCCGCCGAACCGTCCTGCTATTGTCGATCGGTGCAACCCCGGGGACCCCACACAGCGCTGGTTCGTACAGGGAGGCGGGCCGACGACTATCTCGAACCGCGACGGGGAGTGTGTCACCGTCCGGAGCGACAGTCCGTCCGTGGGCGACCAGGTGCGTTCGATTCCTGATTTCTGGAGCGACACCGAACGTGGAGAAGGAAGCTGACGCGTCGTGAATTGTTAGGTGACTATCGAACCGTGCGAGGATTTGGATGGCCCGGAACAGCTCTGGGACGTTGTTGGGGCGTGAGGCAACGATGGTGCCCTTACGGCGATTAGGCTACCCAAAGATTGTGTTTAATTACCGTGTCATACGCACCCTGACTCAATCCCTGCGATATCGTCATTTATTCACGAGGATCAGATGATCGCGAGGGAGTCACCTAGCTCCTCATGAGAATTAAGGAAAAGCTAGAGATAGCTTAACTGCTCACCTGAATCGCTCGCCTGTCCGGCGCACGGTGCTAAAATTAGCGTTTCAGACGAATAAGTGATTTGATAGAGCTGTCCTAGGCTGTCCTTCCTCAAGGCCTCAAGGCCTCATGGGTCAAGCTCAAGCTTCAAGCTAGCTTCAAGTATTATCTGCAGGAAGACGAAGACCCCAGCGCAAGTCCGAGTCGCGGCGTGTCGTGTACACAATATCTGTCGCTGGTGTGTTGTCTCTTGCATTAGTATCCCGAAGTCGTTCTACGAGGTGAGATCGGAGTGTAGCTGGCTCCCTCCAGCAGACACTGTCGCCGATCAATCGTTGAACGTCAACGATTATGCCGTCAGCCTGGGGGCCAAGTCACGACGCAGCAATATCAGGTCCTCGCTTTGGAAATCGTCGTCGACCCACATGAGCCGGAGTTTGTCATGAATGCCGTATCTGTTGAGGGGGATCCTGCCAACTTCCATCGACCGGCGTTTCAACGCTGAGGCAGTCAGTTCACTATCCTGAGTGAAGCCGGAGGATTCGTCGGAGTACTTGTGGATGAACAAACCCGCAGACTCGTCCGGGAGGTTGTGCTTGAAGAAGCGGATGGCATAGTAGATAAGGATGTGGAAGAAGCTCTCGAGCTCGTCTGCGACGCCGATCGGATTGGAAGGAAAGTCGAGAGCGCGGGCGGCTGAGAACTGCCGGGTACCCTTTGGGGTGACAGTGTCAACACCTCACTTGGATGTGGTCATGAAGGAACTTCTTACCACACGTCTATGTTGTGTTGGCTCTGGAAATACTTTGCTGTCCATACTCAACTCCCAATCGTTGAGTAGGCCATGCCACACCATGTCGCCTTTCTTCTTGTACAGAAGGATGTTACCTCCACTGATATCTCGATGCATGACCTTGGCACGCATCGCGTCATCGTGGGCTGGCGTACGAATGAGGTCAGTTCGTGGACAATACTTTCGAAAGTCGACGCGCACCTTGAATACAGTCATACAATGCTAACACAAGCTCGCCGCTGAAAGTGAATTCGGACAATGGCTTCCCAATATTTTCCACAACGAGGCGATAGTGCTGATGCGTCTTGAGGCCTTGAGGCGACACTTGAATTTAGCGTTTACCTTCTTTCAGGCTCGCGCTCGTATCTTGCCCTTTGATATCACCGTGCAGACCTAGGGGGATTCGGGGATAAAAACTTCCAGGAATTGCACATAATCGACAAAAGATAGCATTTTACATCAGGAGATCGCAGTCAGCCAGACGTCCGTGTTGGTAAGAGTCGAGGTAAAACCTAGTACCAGGTAAATGGCAGGTCGAAGGTTGGTGGCTAGGCGCCTTAGCACTCAACCAGCTGAGTTCCCACGCCATTCGGGACATTCCGAATGCCAGTACGTGACCGCCAGCACCACATTGACTTTCTTCCTATAGCCTTGAGTAACACACCGCGACACGATGAGTGTCGTAGGCATCAGGAAGTATCTGAACATTAGTCAACATCCTCATATCCAAAATCCAGAAAGGTACATGGCGTAGCCTCCACGCGGACTCAGACCAGTCTGAGGTCTCCGCCAAACGGCAACGTACAGTGAGTCACAACCCCATTCTAGGCTCGTCTCTGTGTAGACCTAACACCAGTTTCTAAGGGCATTCCCCATTTTTTCGCGGCACGCATCCTCCATTTTTCCTCGAAGCCAATTACTGTCGTAGGTGACATCGAGAGCTTTTTCCACATGCCCATCTACTACTATTTTTCAACACAACATTCCCAATGGATGCGTCGACCCGTTCCTACATGGATACTTCGAGACACCCTCAGGCATGACTCAGACTGATAAGTTCACCGCCCCAGCGTTGAAACGAGAGTCCATGCACACAGGCACCACATCGCTCGAGTCCTGCAGCCTTGACGGCCCTCTGCGATTCATATCGATTCCCCACTCGGACTCGCCTCGAGATCCGACTTCCAGCTTCGGTGTTACCCCTCCGCCCAACTACGACCGTCCACTGAACGAACTGGTCCATACGCTTCTCTCCTGGTTCGGCGCGGTCTATACGCTCAACCGTCTAAACGCCACCGTTATTCCCGATCCCCCTCAAGCTTGTTTGGGCGGCCGTGTCCCACTGCTCGGCGGCGACTCAGAAGATGAGGATTATTTGGAGAACAATCTCGCAGGTGAATCGCCTCCGGCTCAGGTATGGGGTCCCTCGATGACATGCGCAAGCCGCAAAGCTGGACGGACGCAAGGAGGTCCTGAATCTCTTCAAACGGACGCGCAGGCAACTGTCCCGGGATCCAAGAGCGCCGGGTACAAGCCGCCAGAACCACCCACCGACGCGAACACGAGCTCGGGACAGAACGGCCGCCCTGCTGTTACTTGGCACGTTCACGCTGAAGCACTGGAGACCGGCTTGAGCGACTCTTCGATCGAACGTCTCGATGATGTTTCCTTGATCTGGGTCGCCCAGCCTACTAGCATTGAACTCTTTGTGAGAGTGCTCGCGTTTCCTATATCGAATCGGGGCTAACCTTACCTCTGCTCCAGTTCTATTCCGGCCGTCCCATTGTAGAATCTACTGTGGTCGGCGAGGTTGTGCGGGAGGAAGCGGATTGCGTAGTAGAGCAGAGTGTGGAAGAACGCTTCGAGTTCATCCTGGACGACGATCTTGCGGTATGGGTCGTTCAGCGCAATTGCCAAGTTCCGTGTTTGCGCAAACATGAGTCTGTTGAAATGACCGCGACGCGAAAAAAGCATACCGTTCGGTCTGGCTGCCGTCCTTCGGTATCCAGGTACTCTACCTTCTTCGACAACTCCTAGTCGTTGAGGAGCCCGTACCACTCCCCGTCGTCTTGCATGTACAGCAAGATGTTGCCCGCGCTGATGTCGTGGTGGATGATACCAGCTTCGTACGCTTCCTCGTGAGCTGGACAAAACTGCGTTAGAGATACACTATCAAGACAGCTGTCTATGGAACGTACCTAGCAAGCAGTGGTACAAATCCTCGCAGAGCCCCGTGGATCTGTTCCTAAATTCTTCGAGCGGGAGCCCGACTTCCTTCACGATAAGGCGGTAGACATTGTGCTAGTGCCGTTTGAGGGGTCGACACGCCAAGCGTCCTTGAGGTAGACGAATTTGGCATCAGCCGAGATCGTATCATCGTCGCCGATAGGGACCGCAACGTAGCCATGAGTGCCGCGTCCTGCGACTCCGACGGACACTGTAAGGTATCGGCGTCTCCTTGGACGACTTATCGTCCGCCAGCGTCTCGTATGCCTAATTTGGCGGTCGGTCGGTCGGCGTACCCGCGTGCTCCGGATCCCTCTCTTGGCTTCGATCGTCATCCCTCCTTTTTTCCTATTGTTCTATTTCCTTTCCCTTCTTTATTTATCTCTTTCTCTCTCGGAGCTTCGACACTCCCGTAGTCTCACTCCACCCATTTCCAATCACTTACTCCTTATTGTTCTAACTAGGTATATATAGTATGGCATGTACTCGTACGGGGATGGACCCCCGTTCTTGCGATACGACGACACTACCCACTCTGGTTCACTCGCATGTCTCAAGACTCTCTCGTGTTTCCGGCACTTCCGACTCTCGCGCTCAACGCTTAAGTCTCGGAAGCCCGGTTTCTCACAGACACCGGGTGCTTGGAAGTGCGGCATGCGACCACGAAGTTGAGAGCGACCCTCTGATGACGCTGATTACGCGTCCTGGCCTGAGGCTCTTCAAGTTGGACGTGCACCTCGACTTTCCACCATGGCCACTGATCGTTGAACGACTTCTTGAAGAGCTTGCGGACGTAGTCGCGGAGATCATTGGGGATCTGCTTGTTCGCCCTAGTGAGCATCGCGGTATACAAAGGCGTGTTGGGGAGAATACGGGTGACGGAAGGGTCGTAACACGCTCCGCGTCCGACATCCGCGCGTCCGGTAAAGGAAGTCGACGAGGATGCTGCCGTTGATCTTGTAATCGAACTTGCGAGTAACGAAGACGCCAGAGCGGTCGAAGCGAGCAATGCGGACTCTGTTGCCGAGGAAGAAGAGCATGAACACGAACATACGATGCTGACGCTTGAGGATCAGCTCGACGTAGGAGAGGGCCTGACCGAGTGCGTCCTTGCGCTTGTCTGCGGTCGGCTCGCCGTTAGGCTGGGTGTCGTCGAACGCGCCTTGTTCGGTCTCGTCGGCCTTGCACTCCATTGGTAGGTCAAGGCCAAACCAGTCGACGGCCGGGTACGCCTTGCCCTTCTCGCGCTTTGGGGCGTCCCTTGGTCCGGTACAGACCGAGATCGACAGCTTGCTTGGTGGTGTCGGTCTTATCCGCCTGGTAGGAGTTGGCGACGACCTTGAAGCCAGGACAGATCTCCGCGTTGTTAATGGCCTTGGGCTGTAACCCCGACATGAGCGACGCGCGATACGACCGCAAGCATTGAACAAAACTCACCAATTCCTTGTACATATCGGGCTCGCCCGTCGGTCGCGCGATATTCAAGTTCTCGAATATGTTCTCGTGTTCGATTTCCCTCTCATTGAACGAAGGCAAGAAATTTTCGACAAATTCGCTGTATAACGATGGTGATCTTGCCATGCATGTTGAAACAGAGCTCGGCGCGGTTGCGGGCTAGATCCGGCTTGGTATTCGTGTGGCTTGAGTTACTGTTGAAGGGCTTTGCTGGGGAGTCGAAGTCCTTAGTCCCTACTCAACTCGCTCATCGCAGAGGAGGACTCAGGCACTGAGGGTCCCAACTTGCCGGTGTACCGCATATTCGAGAACAGCGCCGTCGTCGACGCCCTCCTCCGCTTCTGCTACTCCGGCCGCCGCCCCCGCTTCTCCCCCGCGCCCGACCCCGAGCCCACCGCGCATTTCCTGAGCGTGCTCGCGGTGCTGCAGCGCTACGCGCCGGCCGCCGCGGACGACCTCGTGGCCGCGCACTGGGGCTCGTGCGCGTGGCGCCAGCCCTTCCGCTTCTTCTTCCACGCCGTCGCGCGCGGCCTTGTGCCACAGGCGCACGCTTGCGCGCAGCTCGTCACGTACGCGTCGGGCACCGCCCCGAACGGGCTGCACGCGCTCTACGTGCCCGAGATGGAGGCCGTCGGCGCGCTCGCGTACGTCCACGCGTGCCGCGAGGCGGCGCTGGGCACCGCGCGCGCGTGCACGTGGGGACTACCGCCCGGCCCCTCGCCCACGACCGCGACCGCGACCGCTGGCAAGCCCTGTCTGGATCTGGGGACGCGGGCATGTGTGGACGGCGTGGAGTGCGTGTGCGCGGCTAGCGCGCGCGCGGTGGCAGACGAAGCCACTCCCCAGCGGCAATCCAGCTGCTGCTCGGGGAGCTGCAGGGGGAGCCCCGCGGGCGGGTGCTGCTCGGCAACCGCGCGTTCATCGACGCGTTCGCGGAGGCCGCGCATGATGCGCTGTGCGTGCCCGACTTGCATGACTACGTGCCGCCGTCGCTCCTGCGGGTGCTCATCGCGCTGGCGGTAGGCTGGTGGTGCTGGTCGCTCCTTCGTCGTCGTCGTCGTCGCGCTTGCATGGGGCGGGTCGAGGTTAAGTGTGGGTGTCCGGAGGGGAAGCACGTTCCGTGGGCCGAGGCGAAGCTCCGGGATATTGCGTAGAAGGTAGACGAGGCGGTTTCGCAGGTGAAGTTCATTTTCTCCCGGTGCGATGCTTATCATATCCTGATAATTACGTGCAGGTCAAGCTCGATCTGTCGGGGGTGCTTGAATAGTTGGAGTACCCGGTAAATTGAAATAAATGTATACCTCAACGTCACCATTTCAAGTCCTCGTACAGCGGTGGTGCGTGTCAGGCCGCGCGCGCCGACAAGACCGTGCAGAGGACCTAAGCGGTTGTAGGGCACGATAGCATTTGTAGAGGTAGTCAGAGCGTTGTGGACAGGGATATGTTCCGGCGTACCACGAGTATTTACGGCTTCGGAGCAAGGTCCTATATTTGTCACCCAAGCAAGGGTAGAGGACGTAGAGAAGACCGTCTTGATTATCGAGGAGAACCGCTGCAGAGAGCTATGCAGAATCTGCCTTGTCAAAGTGGCAATCAGCGGGGTCCCTTCTTGAGATCTAGGTTCTAAGACGGATACGTCAATGGAAACCTTGAGAGATAAAAGGGGAAAAGCACAGACAATTGTCCAGCTGGGTACCGTATACAGGAGAAGGACGTAGTGCACAACGTTTTGACTGCGGCACAGTTCAGAAGGGCAGCACTTCATAACAAGTGCCATATCTGCACGCGCGCGCGCAGAGGGGCGAGGCGTTCTGTGGGTGGGTGACGAAAGGCGCGGTCGTGGACATGACGAAGATACACCTTTACTGAGGTTTTTACTAGGTGTAATAGTCGAATCCACAACCCCGTCTGCTCCACTATTCTGAGGCAAGCAAATCATCGCGGCCCACACGGAATCACGACGTAACCAATCACAGACTCGCAGAGTAGAGCCAGTTGGGACCGGGACTCAGACATGGGGGGTGGAATATGAGCAATGAGCATTTGCAGAACGAAGGACGGAGCGACGGGATCGAAGATCCGGCAAGGGCCGCCAGGAGATAGTGTGTATGGGCCCGGTGACTGGCCCGAAGGTCATGGCGCACCCATGGTCGTCTTGAACGCTCGGTTGGCGCTTTGACCTTCAAGTTCGATAGGGTGGGCAGGGGCAAGGGTACCTCAGGCTGTACGGGGTGCAACTCTGTAGGGCAAGACAAGTACATCCTGCATGATCGCCGAGGCATCGAACCGTCTGCAGCTGGAGAATCGACGCTCGCCGAGCCCCGATACCTCCACGGTTCGACCGCAGCACCCTCGACCAGCTTGAGCAATGTGATTACCGCAGAACGATCCACGTACGCGCCGTGACCAGGAGTGCGCGCGTCCGTCACGATGCACGAGGCGCGCTGCGCGCGGGAGGGAAGGGGTCAAATTCGAACCGAGTCCGGGGTCAAGCGCTAGGCGCTACTTCTTCTCAGTCCGCCACCACCACTATCACCACCTTCGCCCTCCCCTCTACATCCTCCCATCCTCCGTCCATCGTGCTATTGTTGGGCACGCAATGGTCGGGTTCGACGAGACGACGCTGCGCGAATTGACCTGGGACCAGCTGAAGGCCGTCGCGAGGGTGAGCATGGGCCGGGGGTGGCTGTGGTTAAGCACCAAACACGGTGGCGGCTGACCCCCGTCCCACGTCCCTTGCAGGAGAACGGCGTGCGCGTCGGCCAGAAGCGCGAGAAAATCACCCAAGAGCTCCTCCAGATCGGCAGACCGAAGATGACCCAGCTGTGAGTGCCCATCCCTTATGTACTTTTCCGCGCTGCGCCACGGCCGGTGGTTGAACCCGCTCGGGGGGAAGGCCGGGGGCTGACGTGCGTCCTTTGTGTGCTTGTTCAGCGCGAAGCTGCAGGGAGATAAGACTGCCGTGAAGATGGAGAAGATTCGCCGCAGGACCCTCGGGCACGTCAAGACGCCGCCACGGCCGGCATCCAGCAGGGGTCGCAGGGCAGCTTGCGCGTCGAAGGCTGAGTCCAAGCCCAGGCCCGCGCCCGATCCCGAGCCTGAACCTGTGGCCCAACCACCACAACCCGAGGCGTCGAAGCCTCTGCTCCGGTCGCGACTGCGGTAGAGGGACAGGTCGAGGTCCTCGCGAAGCCCGACGAGGAGCTCCGGCCCCTCGACAGGGCGCGCGCCCGGTACCGCTTGGAGAAGGAGCAGGCGGAGCGCGAGAGGCGCGGCAAAGAAGACGCAGCCCGATCCGAGGCCCAACCACCCAGCACTACCAGCGCTGAAGCTCCAGCACCAGCGCCAGCAGAGCCCGATGAAGGTGAGTCCCCGACGTCCGTCCCGGAGCCTGAGGTCGTCGGCCACCAACGCTGACCGTCTTGTGCCTTTGTTCGTAGCCGACACACCGTGCATCGAGCATGTGCGGTCCCCTCGCAAGCGGGTGCTGTACCGGGTAGGGGAGCCCAGTAAGTGTTCACTGAGGATGATCAACGACCGTAGGTGGGGGGAAGGCTGACTTTGCTTGCCGCAGTACCAGACGAGCCGCCGTTCGAGCCCAGAGCACGTACCCCGGGCCCCCGCAGGGACGTCTGGCCCGATGAGTGGAGGGTGGGGCTGCTCTCCCCGGACCCGAACAACCCGCGGCCGGTGTTCAGCCCGCCGACGAAGCCGCGCGGCGCGCCTGCGGAAAGACCAAGACAAGGAGGAGGAGGAGGATCGGCCCGTCGGTCCCGCGCTTGATGAGAAGGTGTCAGGTCAGCCCGCCGCTCCTGGCTTGTCCGAGGAGAAGGAAGTCGAATGCGCGCCGGCGGTGGACGAGCAAGAGAATGTCGACGGCGGGGACACGGACACAGAGCTGGCGGAAGAGGACGAAGTATTCGAGATGACGTCGATGGACAACATACGCGTTACGCTGCCGGAAGATGAGGCTGCGGATCGGTACATTCAGCATCGGTTGCCATCAGATGTTGGCGGACTTACGTTCCTTTTATAGCGTCGACGGAGGGAGAAGACTGTGCGTCAGAAGAAGAGAAAAGCTGAGGACGACGACGAAGAATCGGGGGAAGAAAGAAGACCGTTACCGCCCGTAACCAATCGCCTCAGAAGTGTCGCCGCACGGGGTTGCGAGGATGGCTCAGCAAGGTTTTTAGTGACAATGCCAACACACCTACAGCTTTCTTGTCCTTCCTGGTGCCTCGTTCATAGTCAGATGGGAGTCTCGCATCAACATAGGACTTGTATGCGATGCAGATACGCGCAACTTGTATTTTGATGTTGAAAGGGCGGTCGTTTACTATATGATCCTGGAGGATTCAACATTTGATTGAAGCTGGGACGCCTGGAAAATGTCAGGTCTAGCATACAAACGACATGAGTGTTTCGTTTCAGGGGCTGAACATACCCTAGCACCGCCGGCGAAGACAGTGTTGTACGTCTCTAACGCAACTAGCCCCCCTGGGGCCATGTTGAATACATCGTGTTGACAGATTTGACTGGGTACAATACGACTGAAATTCTTAGCTAGATACTTCTTGAAAGCAAGAGATGAATATACAGCAATGCAAACGCGAGATCATAATGTGTCATAATAGGTATAAAAGCTGGACAAATTCGTGAGTTACTACCAGACATACAAACCCCGCATGCAACGCACCTTATGAACAGACTTCTCAAGCCTTCACCACTACTTTCACCTTTCGACCCGGCGATGGTGGTGGTGAGGATGGTGGTGGTGGTGGTGGTGGTCATGATGGCGCCGTTCTCTCCTCCCCACTCCACAGCACTCGCATACGACGACGGACATGAGAACCATCCCCATGAAGCTGAGGGCGACTCCCGCGAGCACCATCCAGAGCCCGGCGCCCCAGTTCAGCGTATAGTTGAACTCCGTCAACGGCCCAATCTTGTTCTTCCCGACGAGGATGAGCGCAAGGTCGATCCCGAACACGGCCGCACCAATGAGCATGGTGAGGATGGACGTGATGAGGGAGATGATGCACATGGCGTGGGACTCGAGGAAGAGCGACGTGAACAGGACCACGAACGCGAGCCCGGCCGCGACGAGGTGGAGGATGAGCACCACGGTGAGCCCGCTCGCGACATCGTCGACGATTGCGGGGAACCCGGTGAGGTTCGCGATCGCGTCCGGGATGGTGTAGCCGAGCATGGGCCCGATGCACTCGACGGTGTTGAGCTGGCTGTATGCGCATACGCCCCAGACGCCGAAATGGAGGTCGGTCGCGATGGAGGTGACGGGCTGGTTCGGGTTGGTCGCGAACTGGATGCGGAAGATGTAGATGGACTTGATGATCGTCACGGAGAGGCCGACGAGGAGGAAGAGGACGAAGGAGGCGAGGAAGATGGCGCACGTTGTGAGGGAGATGCCCAAGTGTCGGGCGAGCGGACGTGGGCGGCGCCGCGACGACTTGGACTTCGTCCTCCGTCGGCCGAGACAGGGCATGCAGGCCATGGTGCGCGCGACTGCTCGAGGGGGACGACGGGGGTGAAGGGTGGGACGAGCGGAGGGCTCTGAGGGAGCGCTGGGGAGGGACTCAAGTGACCGTAGTGCTCGAAGGCTCGGCTCCTGAGGCCTGAGGCCTGAGCACCCCAGAATGGCCGCCGCCGCCGACAAACTTAGCTTCTGCCATCAACTTCATGCTCGCACACGTTCTTCGAGGTGCCCGAGGCTGGATGAATAGACTCGAGCGACGGGGGCGACAAGAAGGACATAGTGGGAGAGTGCAGGGTGTACGTACTTGATAACAAGGTTGGCGTTGACGTCGTCTCCAAGATGCTTACGAGTATCTGCACTGTCTCCGCGCTATCGCTCCTTCGGCCTCCATTGCCGACATATCCCACCGCCCTCATCTAGTAACTCAACTAAGGACCACCAGGACCACCTGCTCACCGCATCGACGAGGCTTCCAGTCGAGCGATCGTCCAACTTCGAGCCAAGCACTCATGGAAGGCTGTGGTGAGTGTCAGTTGATCTGTCATTCCGCCTCGGTCCCAATCTGAATATGATTAAATTCAACATCGCCTGCGACTCAGGACCTGTTTGGCTGCCTATTCAAAGTCTAGTCCAAGCTCCTGCCAAAATGTGTGTGGTCGGTCGCACAGATCCAAGCATGGACCGTCGGCAACTTATACTCAACGTCCTCCAGGTCGCGAGACTCGACCCCAAACCGGAACGGCCTCATGGTGAACGCGCTCACCCGCAAGACCGGCCTCTCGCTGGGGCCCATCATCTTCGAGACTCTCCTCAAGCACTACTTTGATCGCATCGCGAAGGACCACGAGTCGGAGGAGTCGACAAGGCTGAGGCGGGAGGAGCTTTTGTACGATGAGGCGTTCAATATCGTCAAGGTGCGTCTATATGCGCAGCTTGTTTCTCTCTCTCTTGCCAGTCTTGCCATGCCCCAGTCGTGCCTTCAAATTGGGTTTGCGGCATAGACGCATATCCCCCCACAAACGCCTCGCGTGCTCCACGTTCCCACAGAGAAGTGACCCCGCATTCACCGTCACCGAGAGGGCTAAGAGGATGCATCCGCCCTTGCCCTCAACTTCGTGAACGAGTGTCCGCCAGAACGGTGGCCATATGTCTGCCGGAAGAATAGAACCGGTGGCTGTGAAAGGAAGTTGCAGTGCAGCAAGCTAACACGTTTCTTGCAGTCGTTTATGGAAGCAGCGACGAAGTGAGTGCACCACTTCCTGCTGACGATGTCGAAATTACCAATGCTGGTTCAGGCACACTGTAGAGGAACTACAAGCCTTCTCCAACACCCGCACGCCAAGTCCTCCATGGGTGCATGTCGTCCGACTCATTGTGCCAATGTCATGCTGCGACGATGCCGCCGCGCATCTCATCAAAGCGCTCGGTGGCGAGGAGGTTACGAAACGCGTTGTGGGCGGCACGAAATGGTGGCAAGTACGCGGCGTCAAAGGGTTAGTGTTGATACCGATCCTCTTCGCGAGTGTCACTCAGATGCATGGCTGGGCATAGCGTGGATGCGGAGTGGATCGTGGCGAAGAAGGACTATCAAGAAGCGAAGAGGAAGCAGAAAGCGCGAGAGAGGTCGATGAATCCATCTTCGCCAGGGCCGCAGGATACGGAGAATGGAAGTCAGGAGATGCCTCCAACCTATCAGCCGGAGATGGACGAGATGCGCTGCGTCTTGTATGCGCACGGAGGTACGTCCAGGTACTGGATGGGCTCTGCGTATCTCACCAAACTTTGCTAGGCGGTTACTACTTTGGTAGCTTCGATCAAGAGAGGTTTTGTTTAATTCCATAAACGCGGCTTCCTCTATGCTCATTTCTTTCTAGGTATTCGATCCAAAGGCTTGCGCGAAAGATCAATGGTCGGGTTTTCAGTAAGTGGGACCGCTAGGTGTCAGGTTTGCGTATTCAACGTGCATATAGCCATGAATTACCGTCTCGCACCCCAATACCCCTTCCCATGCGCCATCCAAGACCTCATTGCATCATGTACGTGGGCACATGCTTGTTTCGGCGCCGATTTCTAAGTTTCCTATAGACCTATACCTCATACAGCCTCCGCCTGATGCACTTCATACCCCTGTTTCTCCATCGAACATTGTCTTCGCTGGCGACTCTGCTGGAGGCGGCCTGTGCATCGCAGGACTCCAGGTTGTACGCGATTCTGGGTTGCCCATGCCAGCTGGCGCCGTCCTGATCTCCCCCTGGTGCGATATGACGCATTCGTTCCCTAGCATACATCTGAACACGGCGACGGTAGGCTTTTCGTGCCTCAAAATTCTAAGTTACGTGTTTCTAACGCTGGGTCTTGGGCAGGACATCATCCCGCAATTTGGTCTTTCCTTCCACAAGCCTAGCACATTGTGGCCCCCTCCTCCAGACCACGTCACGAAACAGGTGCACCAAGGTCTTCGCCAGCGCGTCCGGGAAGCCATCCGCCCCAAAGAGAAGGGTGCAGACAAGGATAAACGTGCTAGCATCGATACTTCCCTTCCCGAACCTTCCCGAACCTACGCCCGAACCTACGCCTGACCCTCACGCCCACCCATCTGACCTTCCTGCCAGTCCCCCCTCGCCCGATTATATCCTGAACGACCCCACCAGCGGACGCACCCTCCACATCGGCGCTGCCAAGTCCATCCCATCTCCCATTCTGCCCGAGCCGCTCAAGAGCCAACGGTTGGAGCTCATGACGGCCCAGGGCGAGAAGCTCACGATCGACGGGCAGGTGCACATGTACACGCCGAACTACCTGCTCCCGCACCCGCTCGTGAGCCCGGTCGTGTCGTACTTGGGCGGGCTTCCGCCCTTGCTCGTGATCGCGAGCGATAAGGAGGTGTTGAGGGATGAAATCATGTATTTGTGAGCCCCCCCTTTCATTGAAGACTTGTTTCCTGGAGGTCGTGGTGCTGATATGTGTTGGGTTTGTAGTGCGCACAAGGCTGCGAACCCGGAGAAGTATCCTGTCAAGGCCGAATCCAAGCTGTTGTACCCTCCGCTGGAGGGCATCGAAGAGCGGTACGGCCCGACCCAGGTCCACCTGCAAGTTTACGACGGTGCGTTCTTCGATGCTTCCAAACTCTGCATTCTAAATCCGTCCCATGCAGACTGCGCGCACACGCTTCCTATCCTGTTCGCGTTCACGACCCCTGGCAAGTTCTGCTTCCGCGCGATGTCGACGTTCATCAAGTACGTGACGGGCATGCTTCCGAAGCCTACCCTCGACATGCCGATGATCCTGGAGAACGACAACACGCAAGCAAACCTTCTCGCTGTCAACGGCGAGCCTCCGGTGATGACGGTGTCGCGATCGGAACCGCTTCTGAAGACGCGGAGGAGCATACCCACGCTCACCGCCAGCCCAGAGCAGATGCCGAGCCCTCCGGCCCCTGGCATCTCGCCATCGAGCACCTCGGACATTCCCCCGCTTCCCCCGCTTCCCGCGTCGGAGGGCAAGGGGAAGGTGCGGCGGGCGCTCAGCGCGAGGGTGATCCGCGCGAGCAGTTTCTTGCGCCGTCGCGCTGCTCCTTCCGAATCTGACGTTCCCCCTCTGCCGGGCACTCGGCCTCCACGATCAGACAGACGCGACTCGTCCGGCCGGACGTCGCTGGCCCGCGCTGGCAGTTCCACAAGACGAGTGCGGACCCGCAGCATCGCCATGCGGGGAACAGGAGGTGTACGACAACGGGCTCGTGAGTTTTTCTGTCCCATTCGATCCTCATCCCATCTTCCTATCCTTCGGGCTTTCTGTGGTTCGACCGCTAATTTTCCCTATGATAACTCGCGACCGCTCAGGACACGATGATCCGCGAGCGCGTGTCGACGCACGGCGTGCTCCGCCCCCTGGAGCCCGAAGAGGACCTGAGTGCGTTTCGGCTCCCGCCCGAGCTCATCGGCGAGATCTCGGAGCTCGCGGTGCGGCGGTGGATGGACGGGACGGCCAAGTTCGGCAAGAAGTTCGGCAAGACGGCGAAGGCGATCGAGAAGGCGCGCGAGCGGAACATCGAGCGCGCGAAGGAGGACACGGTGCGGAACATGGTGCAGCTGCAGGCGTTCCTGGAGCACGGGCACGACGAGCCCGGGAAGGACAAGGGCAAGGGCAAGGGCAAGGGCAAGGAGGGCGGCGTTGGGGAGGCCGGGACGGTGAAGGAGGGCCTGGCGGCGTCCGGGAGCTGGCAGTGGGCGTGGGCGCTGGACGTGGACGAGAACCCGCCGCCGAGCAGCATCGTGTCGAGGCGGGATACGGAGGAGGCGCGGAGGCTGGCGAAGATCGCGGACCAGGCGGTGTTCTCGGACGACCAGGCGATCAGCGGGAACAACCTCTGGCAGCTCATCGTCAACTTCCTCACTGCCACGCCCGAGCGCAATGCACACAAACATCATGGGCACCACCACCGGCATCAGCAGGCTGCGTCGGAGAGCAGCAAGCAGATGTCGGAAGGGGACGGCACACCGGACGGGACGGATGGTGCCAGCGAGAAGCCCGCCTCTTCCGAATCTGAGGCTACAGACAAGCCCGAGGCGATGTCGAGGCGAGAGAAGATCGTGTCGAAGTTTGCGTGGTTGGTTGCTGAGAACAGGAAGTCGCGGGGTGCGGCTGTGACTGCTCATAATGAGCAATAGCGCAAACGTCCGGCTTTTTCTCTTCCCAGCTCATTTGTTCCTGATCTATACGGGTCTTCGTCCCGGACTCTTGTTTACTTCCATTGATGATTACGACGTGCTTTCTGACCGTGAGTGCCTCATTAACACACGGTTGGCGCAGGCTCTGATGGGCTTAGCCAACAGATAGAATATTCAACAGAGGATATTGTATCCGCTTTGTGGATTAATGGCACCCCTTTCCTATATCTAAATGGCCCTGTTTGCATTTCAGGGACGAGGCATTTTCGCGGATGATGAGGTCATTCGCGGGCCGAACTAGCTAACCCTCTCCAAGACACTGGGCTTCGATTAATCCGTTCGCGATATTCTCAATGGTATCCCATTTTCGCATACTTGAAGGACCCACGGCCGCGACTTATGATGATGCACCGTTCGAATTCGCACAAACCCGTCTATGTCGGCAACACTATCATCTTCCCCAAAACCACTGCTGTAGGGATACACTGTCGAGTGACAAGGTGGGACGCCTCCTTGCCTTACACGCTCCTAGGTCGATCGTAGGATCCGGCTCCATTACGACAGCCCCTCTCCTGAACGATGTCATACCCCCCCCCCGTCGGGCTGACTTCAGTGGCTTATGTAGCGCGGGGACACCCCATATATATAAGTGCGCCATCGTAGCGGCGATCGTCCCAGCTCGCATTCCCCGAACATAACCCTCACCATCATGGCCGACACTTGCACCTGTGTTGATCAGACCAACTGCGCGTCAGTGTTCAAAACCGTCTCTGCGTTAACTGGTTACATGCGGCTAACCAACGTGAACAGAACCTGCGAACCGAGAGGCTCCGGTTGCACCTGCGCCCAGGGGAAGTGCAAGTGCAAGGACTGCCCGAACAACCCGACTCGTACGAAGAAGAACACGGTTGGTATTCCTTGGCGCCGTGCCTCTGGTTTAATGCAATGTTAACGAGATCGGTTGTAGTGTGGCTGTGATCATTCCCAGTCCGCCGACTGCGCCTGCACCAGGGCCGGAGGCACATGCACTTGCGAGCAGTGAACGCGAACCGTTCGTCTAGTCCAGTATCGAAGGCGATGAAATGCGCAGAGAAAGAACTGTACAAAGCTTTGTAGGAATTCGCCAGGTGAATAATATTTGTCGAGAACATGATCGTTGCCGGCGCCCAGATCTAGACGTGCAGACCGTTTTAGTTTACGTCCCCGACTCGCGTGGAGACCATCTGAGGGTGAAAGCCGTATGATAGCGAGGCATTCATGCATTCACCATCCATGACCTACGGCAATACGAGGACAAACGCATCGCTAGCCTTCCCCGTCCTCGACCTACCCACCGACGCATCTTGGGCAGCCTCATCCCCCTCTAATCGCGACTCCCACCTTACATCGACGATCTTCACCTCCTCACCCTCCGGCTGCGCCTGCTCGCCTTGCTGCTGCGCGATTTGCACCGCACTCCTCCTGTCGAGTACCTTGATGTTCGGGATCCTCACACGCCCGCATTCGACCGGGATGAGGTTCCATGTCACGCTCTCCTCCGCCCCCGGCAAGAGTATGGGCATGCGCCCGTGCCTGAGGCCGGCGACGACGAAGGCCTCGGACGCCTCCGGCTCCAGTTGCACGGTGACGTTTGCGGACCGCGTCGGATGGCGGTTGCGGATCGTCAGGCGCAGGGGAATGGGCGCGTGCAGGCGCGCGGTCGTCGGGGCGTCTAGAAGGGCGACAAGGCCGTCCGAGGGCGGCCGGAGGGGAGGGAGGGAGAACGACGTCGATGCTTGGGCGCCGTGGATCACCATCGGGCAGGATTCTATGGATCATGGTGAGTGAGGATTAAGTGTCCGCGGGAATGCTGATCGACGTACCTTCGCCATTGGACCGTGTATTCGCCTGGACCGGGGATAGGTTGTTCTGGGTCTTCCTCATCAGGTACAACGTTTATCCTACAGCGATCGCATAGCTCGTCGCCAGCAAGCCACTCTGGAAGGCGTACACGTTAGCACTATCGCATGGTCAGGAAACCAAGCCGGCACACCTCCATTGAAATCCTCCCCATCAACGGAACAATCTACCACGGCAGCGAAATCGTCGTCCTGCATGTAAAAGCACATTCAGCGTCGCACACTCATATGAATAGACGCTTGCACTCGCCTTTCGCTGCAACACCATACTGTCAATGACGATCCCAGACGGAGCAGTAACAGTCAAAGTGCTTGTTATCGACGCCTCCACCATAGTCGCCTCGTCCCTCTTCCCACCTCCAAACGTCTCCAAGTCTGCCAGCCCGGGCTGGGGCCTTGTCGGCCGCCTATACGTCGCCGCGTGCGCAACTGTGAACGCATGAATCGCCGTGATCGCAATCGTGCGGAGCGTCTCAGTCCTGTCGACGAGCGGCGCCGCCGAGGATGTGGGCGATGTTGGCGAAGCTGGCGCGGCTGCGTGTATAGCTGGTGGTTGGGCTTGGGCCTCGGATTGGACGGAAATGTCGATAATGCGCTCGCCGTCGCTGCCGTGGTTGGTGAGGTAGAGCTTCTTGAGGATGCTCACTCCTGGTGCGAGGGTGCCGCACGCGACGCCCTTGATGAGACTTGTCGAGCGCTGATCGTCCATCGCTACGTAGTTGACTAGAATGCAAACAATCCTCAGTTGATTGTACAAATAAGAAGGAAGGAGGTTCCAAGATGAAGACGCACCGGCTTCATCGATTTCAGTGGGCTGTAGTAGCACGTCCACGATGATGGCGAGCTCCCTCTCGTCGTTATTTGTCACGTTGATCTCGATGGGGAACTCCTCCCCGATGTACGCGGGCCCGTGGTGCGAAAGCGACACCTGCACGCGGTGACTACTGTACCGCACACGGACCCCAGTATGGTGACGCCTCCGCATGGGCACAAATTGTGGAGGATCGATGGAGCACAACCACTTCGGCGCAGTCAAGGAGTGATCCGGACGGGCGGTCTCCGGGAGGATGGGCACCTCGATCCACCAGCTGCGTTCCCTGATGGTCAGGACGAGCTTCGCCACCGAAAGATGCATGGGCAGGTCCGAAGACGCGCTCCCGGTAAGGACGATTGTCGATCCCGGACCCCACCGCAACACGCCCTCGATCTCTCTTGGCTCTGCAGCCGCAGGGAAACAGCGATCTCGCCTAGGTCGAACCGCTGGACGGATGGAACCTCGGCATCGGGGTCTGCTTGAACGTGTTTCACAATCACGGATGGTGCATCGCCGTGGAAATGGACAGCGAGAGAGGAGAACGGGATGGAGGAGAGGGAGACGTGTGGAAGAGAGGAGAGCAGGATCTGGAACGGGGCGAGGACCCCGACGTCGACCTCAGGATCCCAAAACACGACCGAAGTCTTCACTGCACGCACACATCAGCATCATCATCTCAGGAGTGTGCGACGAAACCTGGCGTACAGAGGGGTTTGGATTCGGATAGATCAACGACAAGCGGCTCGTCCGTCGCAGAGGGCACGGTGCTCTGCAAGACAGCAAGCAGGTCGTCCTGGAGCGCGTCGGGGTCGTCCGCGGACGCAGACGCGCCGTAACCGAGCATCTCCACGAGTAGCCGTACGCTCAGGTCGACATCCCCAAGCTGCTGCGCGCATTTGTACCATTGCGATAGCAGTGGGTGTAGAAGGGACTCCCAGCTCTCTCGGCGGTATGTCCGTGCAATGCGTTCAAAGAAGCTGTATATGCAGGGATTCAACTGATGATCGGAGACCAAGCAAAAGAGGAGGCGTACCGGACAGCCATGTCGAACTTGCCCGAGTCGTAGTAGGTCTGCGCGATGCGGTACGCGATCCAGAGGGTCAGACGGCCCGGGTTATTGTTCTGTTGAGGACCCCACTTCTTGAAAAGTTCGTATGCGCGCGTGTACAACTACGGCACGAAAACGTTAGGCGCTTAAAACACGGAGGGACGGAGAGCGATGCAGACCTCAAGCACGATCGTCAGATGGTCGACCTTCTTTTCGTTCACGAACCCAGGCGAGGTCGCCTGCTGCCCCTCAGCGTCTTTCATAGCGAACAGGAACCGTTCCCGCCGCCGTTCCGTGCAGCGCGCGGCCATATAGTAGTAGAACCCGGGATGCTGGAGCGCTTGATTCGGGTTGAGACCCAGCACACGCATCGCGTCCAGCCCGATCTGCGACGCCTCGAGCGCCTGGGCGGCCACGGCTGCGGCTGATGGCGCAGGAGGTGGGTACGCAGAGGGGATCTTGAGCGTCGTGCGCGTGCCCTGCTCGAGCAACTCGGCGAACACGCGGTGCCTAGATCGCAGAGAAGCGAGGAGGTTGTAGCAGTGAAATCAATTTGGGGGAAATCACGACCGCTTACTGTCGCGCGAGCCAGGACCAGAATTCGAATATCTCCTCGCCGATACCCCACCCGCGCGAGAAATCGGCAAATTTGCGCATGTGGCTGTTCTGATAGGACAACGCCAATGCGTGCTCGTTGTTGTATAGATACAATTTGACGATCTGGCGTTTAAGTGCGCGATTGGAATTCGGAGAGTTTGAGTCAAATCGCAACGAGGGTGGGAGATGGTGAAAAACCGACTTTCATATTGATGCAGTCCGCGAGCACCTTCGCTTCGGCCCATCGTTTCGTCCGCGGGGGCAGAATGGCAGTCGATCCAAACATTATGAGGAGCGTCGAGTACGCGTCTTGATAGTGTCTGCACGGAGATAATTGAACGGACGCATTGATGAGAATGGTAATCACACATACTTGAGCGCGACCTGGTCCTCCCCACGGAACTCCGCGAAACACGCCATCTTGTACTCGTACCGCACAGTCCATCCTTCGGGGCGGAGCGGGCGCGCAGTACCTGCGGTCGCGAGCGGGGAGATGGGGATCTGATACGAGCTTGCCTGCGAGTGGCGATTGCGCTTCCGACGGACGCGCTTGGAGTGGTTGGTGTAGTACTCGAGCGCAGGCTCGTACAGTGCATCCTGCAGACTGTGTGTGGTCCGTTCGCGTTTGGCGGCGCGCGACATGTTGACCGCGAGCGAAGACTCACCTGCGCACAAACTCGCCAATCTCCGTCTGGGATACCGGGCTGAGGACGAACAGCGCTGCGCGAGGGTCCAGACCGCTTTGCCTTCGAATGAAAGTGAGCCGCGCATCGAGCGTCGGATCGTCTGTGCACGTCAGTTGTAACGCTTTCTACATACGACATCAAGCGGTTAGGAGTGCTCGATGCATCTGAACCACCATGGGTGGGTATATGCGCGTGCACAAACACTTTCAAAGTGTGTTGTATACAGGAACGACGCGTTCTGGCGCATGTGCACCGCGGATTATATCCTAGGTGTGCATCCTCGATTCACCAAAGCCGCCCAGCATCCATGTACAGAGGAATCGAACATCCTAGCCTCGAGCAGCGAGATTGCTCACCTAGCATTCGCCTACTCGCCATGAGCACCGCTGTGAGCTTGATGTTGCGCTCGTTGGTGGTCTTTTTGCGCTGCGCGATCTCCGCCGCGAGCTCCATGTCCCGTCTCCGCTCCTCGGCCTCCCGCTCTTTCTGATCCTGCTCTTGTCCCTGCGGGGATACGGGCGACTCGTATATGCGCATAAATATGACGAAGACCGATGGCACGAGCGTTGTGTGCTTTCTAATCCATATGGGCGCGATGAGACCGTCGGGTGCAACGGAGACGACTGCGTGAGCGGGGACAGAGGAGAGTGCGACGAGTTGTACTGAGGTTCGTCTGGACGCAGCATCTTGCGCGGGGGGAACGGCACGTCCTGGGGCGCGGTTTACTATGACCATTCGGACCACCAGTTGATTGCCCCAACAGAAACACCGGGCGCACCTTGTCGACGAGGACGACCTGAAGGTCTTGGCCTTGTCCAGCTGCCAGATTGCGACTTTTCGTTGCGCGAGGAGCGCGTCGCGCAGACGCATGGTGAGGACGTAGAAGGCATCTTGGCGGGGCTGGGCGGAGGCGTTGGTGGTGGTATCTGCTGCTCCGCCCACGGGGGTCGTGGGTTGCGGGCGCGCGTCGAGGCCTGCGACAAACATGACGGGCGCGAGCTGCACAAGCAGCTCAGGTGGGTAGGAGTTCATGTTGAGATGGGATCGTCGTCGGGTCGGTGAGGACGAGGTCAAAGTCCAAGGATGCTTCCAGTCTGCAGTCGTTCATTGCAACGGTGTATTATTTCGACTCTAATGATAATTGTCATCAACCTTTGACCCATTAAATCCCGTTTAGCTCAGTTGGTAGAGCGCGTCACTAGTATTACTAATAATCCATGACGAGGTCAGTCGTTCGAGTCGGCTAATGGGAACTTTTTCCTTCGTCTCTTCCGGAAGCATCACCAACTAATCGAGGGACACTGAACAGATGCACACACGTTGTTATCAAAATAATCAAACGACTAAACTTTACCTGTACTTGTGTAAACTACCTACTTATTAATTACTGCCTAGCCTGTTTCTGGACCCCGGCCAAAGGTGGCCGTGCAGGAAGTAAGTTCGGGCTGAAGCAGCTCATCACTGCCGCACGGTGCCGGGCCTACACCGCCGTCCCGGAGAAACGTTCCCACAAGGTTGGACCGGGCGCCTTGGGATGAGATTTTCGTTTTGTAAGATCCAGCATTGAATCATCTGATTTTACGATTCGCAACGGGGATTAATTTATCGTTTTCCAACGGCTTGACCTTTTTTAACATGTTGGCGCACCTCATCCGAACATGGGCTCAGGAACCGAAGGCAAGCACGGCGCCGCTTTGCTTTCTGGTTCTGGACTGCTTGCCACCGCCAGCAACAATCTAATCAAACGCCATGAAAAGACATATAAATATATTCAAGGATATAGTGATGGTTCAGTCTCTACATAAATGACAATGCCCGATAGTGCTTCTAGTAACGCACATTCAGGAGGGGCCATATGCTAATGATACATACAAGATGATGAAAAGGCGTACCTGAAATGAAGACGAACTCGAGATGAAGAGACGTACCCGAACATGCGGCGACCATGGGGAGCGAGGACGCAGATGCCAGTTGGGCAACCAGTCATCCCAGCGAGAGCGCCAAGAACAAGCCCAGCCAGCTGCAGGATGGATCCAACCAGTCGTATGAGTGATCCAAGCCATCGTAGAGCTGAAACGCCAGAGCACCAGTAGCAGAGACAGAGACCAAGCCCAAGCCAGCACGAGAGTCAGACGACGTCACAACGACAGTGGGCTGAGCGACGTTCGGGACCAGAAGGCCAGGTCCAGTAGTCTCAGTCAGCACAGAGAAACCGTCGAGGCCAGAGTCGAGAGAAGCTGCATCAGAGTAACGTTGAACCCCCGCCAGGATGTCACTTGACGGCGGACACATGTTGGACTTGGAGAATGGAGATGGGAAGGACAAAAGCGCCTGCGACGAATGTCGCAAAGTGTTCCGTGGCTTGGCTTTGTTTGTTCGCGCTTTGAAGATGGAGACGCCCATATGGCGGGAGCTCGAGCCAAGGTCGTTGGAACGCAATGTTGTCCGCAGCTCGCTCGGACGCTTTGTGGACATTTCACGACGGGAAAGGCTTTTACATGGAGCGTCAAATCGAGGCCGATTTGATGTCGATCGGGGAAATCTGTTTTTGAAGCTTATTCGCAAAAACCTTCTGGTTACGATTCGTTGGGAAAATTGGCGGTGTATGTCGAGAACTTTCAAATCGAGTCTCTCCCCCTCAGCACCTTCTCTCGCTCTCTCATGTATTTCTCCACTCCAAACGCTGGACCTGAAAGCATGACTAGACCACCACTAGTACTAGCATTCCAGTCAGCACGCGACCCGACGGTCTCACGATGGCAAGGTTTCATACAACCATATGTCATCCACACGGGCTCATCCTGACCGAAGGCAATCACGGCAATTGCACCCAGCTGAATCTAGACTGCTTGGCTGTGCAACGACTGACGGCAGCGGTAAACGCACTGATCATGAGGGCGACTTCGGTGTAGTGCGCCTGGCGTATAAAAGGTAACGGTTCATGTACGACAGAGAGAGACGACGACGACGACGATTGCACGCCACCTACAACTGCCTCCCTCACCCTCGAGCTCGCCAGACCACGCTCTTTGTGAGTCACTATGAAGGGCTTGTTCATTCTTGTTACCCCTCTCCTGGCCGCTGTGCCCCTCGTCTTCGCCGACGTCATCCCTGAGGGCTCGGCTGCCCATTTCTTCTCCTCGCAGAGTACGTCCGCCTTCAATCTGCCGACCCATATACCGCATACTCACGCGTCCATACGCACCTCTTGTAGACTCCTCGCTCGTCTTCGGCCCTCAGTCCGCCGCAGCCAAGGAGATGCTCATCGCGCAACTCGCAGGCGACGGCTCCTCGAACGACCGCACGGCGCTGTTCGCGACGTTCGGGACCGGGGTTCCCGGCCAGATTGCGTTCGGGGACTGGTGCATCACCGCGAACGGCGTGGAGCCCGAGTCGTCGAGCCAGACGCTGTACATCGACGAGTGCTCGGACGACCCGAAGCAGCTGTGGACGGTGAACGCGGACCCGCCGACGGTCTCGAATGCGGACGGGAACTGCATACACTTGGCAGGGCTGCAAACGGTGTTCCGGTGAGTGCTTTTCCGAGGGTGGGGGGTAAGAGGGGAATTGTGGTGCTGACCTTTGACATGTAGGTCGTCCTGGATTTTTGCAATGATGTGCTCCAGCACCTCCAGTTGTGGAATCCTATTGTTGTCTAGGCTTTTGGTCGGCGGACCTGTTGGACGCCGATTGTATTATTGATCAATGGTCTTACATACCCAATGAAGCAAGTGAAATGCTACGTCCGAGTGCGCATGCATAGGGGCGTACAAGTTGCGGTTCGCTCCGTCAAGTTTCCTGGCGCGCAGTGACTACTCGCTTACTTTTCACGCACTGCCAATGGAAGCATGGTCCTCGGACTAGATTACGAATCCAATTGAAAGCCCGAATGAAAGTTTGCGGCTCTGGCAGGCGAAGGTCGGCCACTCGGAATACGGAGAAGCAGCAAGGGTGCTGGCGAAAAATCGTTGGGGCATGTCGAGAACCAAGACGAACATACCCTACAACATTACTGGTAGTATCTTTCCCACTGAGGCCAACTTGGACGCATGCGATCCGATGCCACAGGAGGTGGAGCAATAGTAGGCTCCCCATGTGGAACCGAGGAATCCTCTTTGACACGCACAGTGAGCTCCACAGCGGGGCGACCGTTCTGTCCCGCGCTCATATTCGCGTCGGTGAGTGATCCTGACGGTTTGTCCTCGCTCTTGGATGCCGAAGATAGTTGCCTGAAAGACCACTTGAAGAGCTTCAGGACCTCCTTGTGTCCGTCCAGCTTTGCAGCGAAAGTTCGCAGCTTGCGCATGTCATCGAGGAATAGCTGATCCAGCGGCTTCCGATGGCCCGAATCAACTGCGAGATTGTCCTGCAAATCATCATCCTCGTCTTCTGATCGTCGTCGAGGAGTGGGACCCGGCCGCCCAAACAAGCTTGAGAGGGATCGGGAATAACGGTGGCGTTTAGACGGTCGAGCGTACAGACCGCGCCGAACCAGGGAAGAAGGGTGTGGACCAGTTCGTTCAGCGGATGGTCGTAGTTCAGCAGAGGGGTAACACCGGAGCCGGAAGTCGGATCTCGAGGCGAGTCCGAGTAGGGGATCGACTCGGACATGAAGTCAAGGCCGCAGAACTCGAGCGATACGGTGCCTGTGTGCATAGACTCTCGTTTCAACGCTGGGGCGGTAAACTTGCCGTTCTGAGTCATGCCGGAGGTTGTCTCGAAGTATTCATTTTGGAACGGGTCGACGCATCCACTGGGAATGTTGTGTTTGAGCAAGTGCACAGCGTAGTAGATGAGCATGTGGAAAAAGCTCTCGATGTCATCTGCGAAAGTAATCGGCTTGGATGAAAAATCAAGGATGCGTGCCGCGGAAAAATGGGGGGTACCCTTAGAAACTAGTGTCAGATCTATACAGAGACGGGCCTAGAATGGGGTTATGACTCACTTGTACGTTGCCGTTTGGCGGAAACCGGTTGGCAGACTGCTCCGAGTCCACGCGGAGGCTACGTACCTTTGTCGATTTTGGATATGAGGATATTGGTATGATTGATGTTCCGATACTCCCTCATGTCTAAGCTATATACTCATCGCGTCGCGGTGTGTTACTGAAGCTTTAGGAAGGAGAGAGGGAGAGAGCTCAGGGCGGGTTGGCCGCGGTGTACTGGCATTCGGAATGTCCCGAATGGCGTGGGAACTCAGCTGGTTGAGTGCTAAAAGCGCCTATTAGCCACCGACTTCGACCTTTACCTTGAACGTTCAAGGTAAAGGTCGAAGTTGGTGAACGTTTGAACCCTTGCGTTCATACCAACACGGACCTGGCTTACTGCGATCTCCTGATGGAAAATGCTCTCTTTTGTATGCAATCCCTGGAAATTTTTGTCCCCAAATCCCCCAGGTCTGCACGGTGATATCAAAGGGCAAGATACGAGCGCGAGCCCTCGGACCTGGCTTGAAGAAGGTAAACGCTAAATTCAAGTGTCGTCTCAAGGCTCCAACGTCAAACTCACTCGCAAAGAAAACCACCGCGAACTACGCCACGACATAATGAACGTCTCCTTGGTCGTCGAACCCGACAAGTTCCTAGAGCTGTTCGTTCCAGAACCGGCCCCTCCATCGGGCAAGGAGGCCCGTCGTAAGCACTCCAATCCGTTCACCGACACGGGGAAGCCAACCACCGAGAAGAAGATGTACGAGGACTACGTAAATCACTTCCAGTTCTCGACGACTGTCACTATTTGCTCATGCATCTTCCAGCCCAAGCACTTGAATAAGATCATCCGTGGCTCCGGATACGCGTTCGTCGCGACGCCGTACAAGGCCGATAACGCTACTGACTCCAAGCTCGCCGTCGACTGCGGCATGTACCCCCGCAACCGCATGCCGAAGAAGGACCAGATGAAGGGGATGGATCCGGCAACGAAGAAGGACTTTCGACATGTCTGTTGGTCGGGATCGACCTCCCCGCGGAGTGCAAGGTTGAGGACGACCCGTTCGAGGATAGCGTCGACACCGGACGACCGTTCAGCGACAAGCGCAAAGACGCGTCTGGACAGGCGCTGTCCTACGTCGAGCTCACGTACCACCATCAACACCGCACGTTCGTCTTCATGCTTGTCTTCGTCGGCGTCCACTGCCGCCTCCTTCGCGTTGATCGCTCTGGCCTCTTCGTCACCAAGCGGTTCAACGTCACCAACACTGACTACCTCGTCGAGTTCCTGTGGCGCTACACGCAACTGTCCCCCGAGGACCGCGGTTACGACACGACTGCCGAGTACATCAACCCTTCACCCAACGCTCGTGACCCTCTTGCGAAGATGATGAACAAACGTCTATCGGAAGTGAAGAAGGCCGGGAACGAGGAGGAGCACGTCGTCGAGCTCTGGAAGGATGCCCTCAACAAGAAGTGGCCGTGGTGGAAGCTCTGCATCTCGGATGAAGTAACGGGTAAGGACCGCTGGTTCCTCGTAGGCAGACCGTCGTTCCAGGCTCCCGGGGTGCGGGGCCGGGGCACTCGTTGTCACATCGCGGTCGAGCTCCTCGAAGGCGCGGACGGCACTCGCTCTCTTGCTGAGCACTTTGTCTACCTGAAGGACTGCTGGCGCGTAGTCGTGGACCCTGCAAGCGATGACACGACAGACATCCAGCAGGAGGGGAAAACACTGCGGTGGCTGAACGAGCACAACGTGGTGCACGTCCCGACGCTTGTGGCGCACGGCGATGTTTGTGGACAAGGCACGAAGGCCCCCGATGCCTGGAAGAAGGTGAACGATAAGCACAGGTGTCGCATGAAGAACCATCAGCACTACCGCCTCGTCGTCAAGGAGATTGGTAAACCGCTCTCGACGTTCAAGAACAGTGGCCAACTTATACTGGCGATGCACGATTGCCTTCAAGGTACGTCGACGTTCATCTCCAACGTCGTTTTCTTGTAGTCTCATTAGAATGGCAGCGCACAGCGACGCGTTCAAAATCGGTATCATACATAGGGATATCAGTGGAGGCAATGTCCTTCTGTACAAGGACAAGAAGGGCCATTGGCGAGGCTTGCTCACCGACTGGGAGCTTTCGAAAAACATCCACCATGATACCAAGCCGAGACAGATTGGCCGTACGGTGAGACCTCCACTCTTGAACTTCATCGCCGTGCCATACTGATGTGGTTTCCAAGGGCACCCTGCAATTCTCCGCAGCACGGGTTCTCGACGATCCTTCCAAAACTGTCTGCGTCGCGGATGAGATCGAATGATTCTTCCACGTGCTTATTTACTACGCGGTGCGGTTCCTCCAGCACAATTTGCCGGACAAGTCCGTGGGCTTGTTCCTCAACAACTACTTCGACGTGTCTGCCGGTCGGACCCAGGCGGATGAGCTCACAGCTCCGGATTTGAAACGTCGATCTATGGAGTTGGGCAGAATTCCGCTCAACTTCTGCGGCCTTCACTCCGCCTCCCTTCAGTTTATCTGGGTCAACGACCCGCCCAAGTCCGTCCTAGCACCCCGTCCGCCCCAGAACTACAACCATCCCCTGAACGAGTTGCTCAGCACACTACTCTCTTGGTTCCGCGCGCTCTATACGGTCGATACCTTCGACAAAGCCCCACCCGTTATTCCCGATCTCGCTCCCGCCAACCTGGATGGCGAGGTCGCTTTCAGCTTCGATGACGAAGACGACGACGACGACGAACCTGGGCCGTCTATCAGTGCCCCCAAACCCATGTCTCCGGAGGAATTGGAGGAGCTGAGAGGTGTCGCAGCGATGCTAGGGAACCATGCGGAGGTTCTGAGGCTATTCAAGGCGGCCTGCAAGAAGGAATATCCGCGCGACAAGGGCGAGGACAAGCGGCCCGAGAAAGGCTATACCCCCTGCTCTCCAGAGACCCCCCAGTTCTCCGAGATCTCTGGCTTTACCGACTTCGGGGTAGAGTCCGAGTCCGACGAAGATGCGCCCGCTGTCGCCCCTGACGCACCTGCTCCAGACGCATTTGCTGCCGATGTAGCTGCCAACGGCGCGGGGCCGGTCGAAGCACAGGAGGGCAGGCTTGAGGACTACGACAATTCGAGCTCGCGTTCCCCTTGCCCCAGTCGGCCGAAGCGCGGTCGCGAGGACGACGCTAGTCCCGAGGACGGCGCAGCGCCGGGGACATTTGGCAAACCATCAGGAAAAACCTCATTCCATAATAAGCGATAATGATGTGTACTTGAGCGGAATTATTGGTTATGTTTATTTATCAAGGTCCGGATATAACGAGCACGAAACGAGACATAATTGTGCACTCACGAATGCAATAATTTCATTAGAATCAGGTATCATGCCGATCGAACACACTAGATATCACGCCAGAAAGTATATAAAACCCTTATATTGAAAGACTCATACGAAAAAGTAACAATGCTATACTACTACAGGAGTACACACCCTCCCCCGCCGCCGCAACGCCTTCTGTGCTCCAAACACAGCCAGGCGAAAACATTGGGGACCAAGCCGCAGCAAGAGATGAAGGAGTCCAGCAACATTATTCTAAGCAAGGGAGGGCACTCACTAACATCGCCGTAACGACATAAGGAAGCCAGCTGACTAGAGAGAAAGGCCCCTCACGAGAGCATCCGTTGGCAGGCGCAGCAGGATTTGCCTCTGAGCTCGAACTAACTGCCCTGCGACCTGAATCGGCATGATTCAGTCAGTCCACCCTTCGTGGTCATCCGAGAACGAATAGAGAGCACGTACCAGAAGCCTAACAAGGTGGCAATGCTCCGGGACCACGCACCGATGGAGGTACCATCCTTAACGACGACGTGGCAGCAACATCTCCATTCGAGAAACAGGTGGTATGCACTCGGGGTGCGAGGTCGCGAGGAGTTTATTATGATGGAACCGAAAGGGATGTTGGCAGCGTCCGACCTGTGACTGAAACGAACGATTTGGACTAACTGCACCGCATCCGGTGCACGAACACTCACAGATAATAACGCCTGCATTCAAGTGAAGGTGAGTACGGGAGCAATGAGGTGCTCACCACTTCTTGGCAGGCCTTGCCACGTCACGCGCGCGACTATAGCAGCCAAGCTAGATAGGGAGCCACATACACCAATTGGTCCTGAAGGCCAGATGAGAAGATGAACTCCGTAGCTGAGAGAGAGCAAGGAGTAGTAAGGAGTATAACCTTTGGCGCAACACAGACTCGCAAGAGGCATGGTGGACATGGTGGATGGTGGAAGAAGGATGGGTCGGAACGCAACGGAAGCAGCCGCAGTATCGGGTTCGACGTTGGCGCCCACGTTTAGGGCCGGCTTGCGCGGACTTAGATATTCAATGCATCTCGCCGCCAGCCAAGAATATTGGTCTCCGCCCCACTTCGAGGCTCGCGTTTGAAAAAAAAAATAGGCGGGTGTCATTGAGCGAAGCAATACTAATGGTTAAACACCACCAGACAAGCTTTCGTCCCGAATAATCGCAATTAGCGCCTAGTTATAATAATCGATCTCTCATTAGAAAATGAGGTTTTCCCTGATGACGGAGCCGGTATTGAGCCCCAGACAGAACACCCTCTGTTACCAGCGATTGCTGGCGATTCGGAAATATATAAATCTTTTTCTTCCTATAATCCGCCTATTTTTAGGTCAAAGCTGTCAAATGTAGTCATAGTTAATGTCAATTCTTATAGCACTTTCACCCGAGTTGTATGACAATCTCGGGCGCTTGACTCAATGACATACGCTAAAAGCAAAATGACATTGTCAAAGCTATCGACCCGCTGAGTCCCGCTCACTGCATTTTTGGCCGCTCCCCGATCCCCCCCGCCTCACTGTCGATGACGCCATTGACATGCCCGACGTTCCCTTAAGATGAGAGGACGTCTTCCGCCCTCTCCCCAACTTCTTGCTTCGATCCCCCATCTCCCTGCCTCCCTCTCCAGCCCCTTCCCTCCCTTTCTTGATGTCTCCCCGCCTCGGTGAGTCTTGTATACCCTTTCAGTCGAAGGAGGACTGCGCGACAGCGCGCAAAGGTGCGTGGATTCAATGGGGCGCTTACCAGTTGCTGACCTGTCAGGCACACGACCTCTTCAGCGCGGACGTCTGCGCGAGTGGATATGACTCGAGGGAGGACCGACGCGACGGTATGTACATGACGGGAGCGACGGGAGCGGGCAATTGCAAGGAAGTGGAGGCACAAGCACGGGCGGGCGCGAGGGATACGGCGTGGATGCGGGGGCGCGGCGGAATGGGAGGATGCGCGGTCGAGCAGAGGGTGCGCGGTCGAGTGGGAGTGGGAGGTGCGTGCGGCAGGATAGGGGCTGGGGTATAGCACGCGCGCGAGTCGAGCGCGGCCGCGCGCGTTCGAGCGAGCATGGTCCGCGAGCGCGACAGGAGTGTGCATTGGGCGCGCGCCGTGTAGTTTTTTTATCGTATAATTATTTGCTCGAATAAATTGGTTTAGGCCACAAACCAAGGTGTGCAGGTGTGCAGGCGGCGCGCGGGCGAGGTCGCGCAGCATGCAACGCGCGAGCGCGCAGGGTCTGTTCCCCGCTTTTTCTGGCTGGCATAATAGAAGAGATCACACTGAAATCGACCGAAAAAGATGGGAACACTTAGGAAAAGCCAAATTTGGCAAATTTCTGTTCGTATATTTTTCTACATGCTTCTACATGCTTTGACCCTTTCCCTCCGAATTCTGCCTATGCGCCAGCTAGAAAAAGGTAAGAATAGCTAGAAACAGGAGGCGTTCTCTCTGGGATTGAGCAGGATTATACCCCATACTCACACTGGCAGGTAAATAGCTATCCCCAATCCCCCCAATTCCTCGCTTATGCCCTTCGCGGGACATGGACAGCCTCCATAACCTATATCCTGTCGCAACACTGGAGTATCGGATTTTCGCATATTTCGCATGACTGCTTTCTGTTGCCGCGCTCTCGCCTACAGGACTTCAAGCTCGTCACAGTAGGTTCTCGTTCACACACTGGCACATATCGTACTAACCCCACACATCACACTGATTCTTGCATCTCACATGTATACGTACACAATGCTATAGGTTACAGGATCTACATTCAATGACACTGCTTCGCTATGTATTTTTGATGCTGGGTTCCTGTCCTAGCTCGCGCGTGATAATCCTGCCGCACAACCAACGACAAAACCTTCCACTTGCTACGTCCACTGGCCTATCGTATCTCTATCTCTGTGATCGTGTGACCTTACTCAGGAGCATGCCCATGGAGTCCCAGCCAGTTTTGACTTCGGACTCAATGTGAGTGGGCCTGCATGGGCTCCGGAAACGAGACTACTTAATCGAGTTGGCGTCTGTTACACGGAGTTGCAAGTGCGACGAACTTTTCAAACGTCTTCGCATCCTTGTTTATACAGGCAGATGTTTCCTGCCTTGATATCGCGATGGGATCGGCAAGCCGGGCCATTTCCTGAGCCATGGATTAAGGTTGTGAAGTCGTGAAATGGTGCGCACAGAAGATTGCCACAACGTACCGGTGATGCCATATATCAACGCCCACACGAATTCGAGGTCATGCGCGAAGTCCGAGGTGGTCACTTTCAGACCTTGGACCGTGCCATCGTAATAGCGAGGCTCGCCGACAGTGAAGGAATATTCAACGCCAGTTTGTTTGTCGACTGCCGACATATTCCACCATAGGTATAGTTATTCATCGTCAAGAGACTCGTTGAAGATCCTTTAGATGCTGTCTTCCTGGGCCTATTGGTGGTTCCTGACCGGTGCATGTTCAACGGCTGCTAGACCCGGTGGATAGGACTGGTGCAGAAAATTGGGGGTCGCGTCCACGGCGCGCGCTTTCGAGATGCAAGTAAGAGCAAAGAATGCCGCGAACCCCCGCCGTGTCGCGCATAAGTACTTGAACTTTTCAGACACAGTGACAACCGAGTCATCTAGTCGGACGACGCAGCGTAATCGACAAGGAAGGGACCAACGAGCGCTGCTGATTTTTGGGTGAGTACACCTACAGGATTACCACAGGAGTGCTACAACTGATAAACGGTGGTTGACTGCCAGGTTGCGGTTGTTATCAGCTGGCTACAGCTTCAAGTCATCGGCTGGGTAATGATGTACTTCCAGCGGTGCGACGCAGGTTGATTGGCAGATCCAGTAGTCCGCGGTTGCAATAAACCACCAGTTGCAAGGCAGGCCGACTGGGATGTCTCAAGTAAATGGGACGTAGGTCGAACAATGAGGAAGTGCATGCCAGGAACTCACCACATGTATGCTGCAAGCTACATTGAGCGAAAAAAGTAGATAGGGACCTCTGTCTGCGCCGCTACAAGATGCCATGAGCCGCATATATAGGGGGTCTACGCGCGCAACGACTTACCATCCTACTATATCTCTACCTTCGCATCATCCACATCCATCGCAGCAGGCTGCGACAATGGTTCACCTTTCACCTCCGTCTTCAGTGCAGTCGCCGCCGACTGCGAGTCCAACCCAATGCTTTCCTTCAGCGCCAACCAGACCTCCCGCGCACCCTTCTCCGCAAGCTCGCGCGCCTTCCCCAACTCCGAGACGTCGAACGGCGCAGCAGTGTGTAGTTCGTCCAGAGCAGCGAGCACGGCGGCGTCCCAGAAGCAGCCGACCCAGAAGCAGCGAGCGAAGATGAAAAAAAGAACGCAAAGCACCCGCTCCCCGCCAGCTTCCCCAACTCCGCCTCCTCGGGGTCCAACACGAGCCCGCCCTCTGCGTCCGACCTCAGCCGCCCCACGGCGACCGCGCACACGACGCCCCTCATCGGCACGGACGCGGCGTTGACGAGCGCAGCGGCCGTCGCGTTCACCAGGCTCGCGACGAGGCTCGCGTTCCACCCACGCCCCGCGCTGCCCGTCCCGCTCCCGCTCTCGGAGCCGCACAACGCCTGCGCGACGACCTGGACGAGCGTCCGTGGGTGGCGCGAGAGAAAAAGGGACGGGGCGAAGATAGATTTGAGCGTTGTCGCGAGGGCCTTCGCGTCCGTGCCTGCGATGCCAGGTAGGGGGCGTACCTGGACGTCGAGCGTCGCCTGGGACGGGTGCTCGTGCGTAGGGCGGATCTCGATGGGCCCTGAGACGGACGCGAGGGACTTGGTGTGCCCTGACACAGGAGATGGGGATGTGTTTGGCATGGAATGTCCGCGCATATAGGCTGCATACACTCACCGAAGCCAAATCGCGCGGAGCCGTCTACCCTGTCCAGCCCTTCGTAGGTGATTGTGATTTCCCTCGCCTCATCGGTTTGCCTGTTGCCTGGACGTGTGTGCGCGGCCATGGACGTCTGAGAAGAGCGGGGTGAGAGTGGTCGAGATGGAGGAGATGGAACGTGGGGGTCGTCGGCGAGTCGCGGGCAGTGAAGAAACCAGACGGAGCCGCCTGTGGTGGGGATGCTCGGGCGCCTCGAGAGCAATCAAGCATCCGAGCAGAGGCTCAGGACGGCGACCACAATGGCCTCACCCACACACTGAGCGACCCCCTTGCCATAGCCCACGGCGTCCCCGCTGCCTGAGTTCATGACAATCTTGGGCCTCCGACACCGCCCTCCTCGCCTTCACGGCACCCTCCCCGGGCCCTCTCACTAATCTCGACCCATCCCAACTTCAAACGTTCCAACCTTCCCCAACAACTCGACCGAGTCGGCAAAGCTCGGCTAACGCTGCCACCACCGCCGCTGCCATCATTGCCATGTCGAGTACCACCTCGCCGCTTCGTCCTCTACCACTACCTTGAGCTCGTCCGATGAAAACAGCAGGGCCTTCTTCAGCTCGGGCGGCTCGACCTCATCCTCGCCTTCCTCGCGATCGGCCTCTTCGTCGGCGGGCTCCTCGTCATGTTCTCCATGCGCCGCTATGTCAACGTGAACCGACGCCGCATGCGGGCCTGGCAGGCCAATGGGGAGCGGTCGTGGGGCTGGGACCCCGTGCTGGGGCTCCCCGCGTCGCTGCTCGTGGACATGAACTCCCCGTCGCGCCGGCACAAGGACTTCGGCAAGAAGCCCGAGCTGTGGGACGTCCGGATCGCAGCAGCAAAAAGGACGTGGATGGGCAAGTGGGAGGAGGCGACAGTACGTATCTCTACATCCGCTGTGACTCCGCGCTTCTGCTCAAGTCTGTTCGGATTTCGACTCGCCGCGCTCTTAGCCCATAGCTGCACGGCATCTAGATGCAGGCCGACACTCTCCGCCGGCGTGCGGTCTGTCGGGCGCGAATGCATCTGCGAGAATCGGCAGCCCCACCCGGCCGTTAGACTCCAGCATTTTGTATCCTTTCCGCGTTGGCCTTCGCGACACTCGTGCGCAGGTCGCGAACCTGCGCGTCCCATGGTCGCGCCAGGCACCAAACAATGTGGGTGCGTCCTCTCAAAGACTGGTCGATGGTACGCCAAGGTCCTCAGGTACCGCGGAACCTCAGGAGCGCCGCGCGCAGAAATCGCGTTCGCAATAGCGCTGCCTACGCAGACCCTCCGCGTCGGGGCGCGTCCCCTCTTCGCGCTCGGGGTGACGAACGTACGCTGGGGTGACGGATCGTTGGCCCCGGAGGACGCTACGAGCCCGATCCCCCCACGATATCCACGTGTGGACGCCGATGATACCTCGCGACGTTCTTGATGATCACGCGTGTAGTTGTTGTACAGCACTTGTTCTGATCCTGCTTCTGCTCTGCTCTGTGTTGCATCTTTGTTCTCGTAAGCATGTGTTTGTATCTCGTCTCACCCTGTGCGCTTGCGCATCATCTGTGTAGTCTACGGTATGCGTTTCTTCTCGGTTTGGGACTGTATGCGAACTATTTTGCTAATGTCGGTCTCGGAGTTGTACTTAGATATCAATAGATTCGAACAGAGCCAGTTGAAGTTGCAACCGCACTGTTGTCAATTCGGTCGCGAGGAGGGCGTCGGCCCCGTTCGACTCCCGAGGCTACACGAATTCGACCACAGCGTTCTTGATTCTGCGAAGGCAAATTTTCACCGCTTTTTATCGCAGGATCCGGGACCAATTCGGCGCAACAACACACCCTGGATGCATATGCTACTCGTTGAACCCGCACCGAACCCCTAGGTGTGAGTCGTGAAGCTTTGGTTGAGCCAGGGTATAATCATCCGATAAGAGGGGGGTATGTAGTACAGCGTAGAAGAGCAACAAGGACACAAACGCCACAGCAGTACGAGCAGTTAGAAATACAGCAGCAAACAAAACAAGAACAAGGGAAACATTCGTATATGATCGACAACAACTTGGTGCGCCTGGCACGGGCTCGAACTGGTGGACGGCAAATGAGCGCTCACAGAGACCGGTTTCTTCCGCTCCCATCATCTTCATCGCCCAGTCAGGATGAGGTTAAGTGCAATACTCCTATGGAGGCAATGGTATTCAGAACCATACCCCGGACGACTAGGACCAAAGATGTATGAAACTTACGTTCAAGCCCGAGTCCTGCGGCGCTTAGGCTGACTTGGCCTCAGCGTCTGGGCGGCTCCGCTCCATCTACGACTGCGGTACGCTTGCGTTTCTGGCCGGAGTTGGCAGCCCGAGAGGACCTTCAATAGAGGGTGAGCAAAAATGCATTAATTATGCGTAACTGCATTGTGACTTACTTCGCGCCAAGCAGCTTACCCTCACGTAACCTCAGCAGCGTGAGTGCAGCCTCGAACTCCCCAATCAGCTCCTCTGAGCCGACGCCCTGCCCCAGTGGCCCGAGCACCGTCCTTTCCGGGCGATCGCCCGTGTCGGGCCCCTTCCCGTTAAGCAAAACCGCCTTCGAAGGCGGATTTGGTGTGGCTTTTGCCACGGTAAGTCTTGCAGACCGGCGGGTGCCTGCTAATCGGTAAGTACGTGTGCCACTGGTCGCATGCAGCTAAGTGGTTCCGGCGGACATACCGGTACGCTCAGCCTGGCTCCCCTCTTCCTCTACCAGGTTCTTCTTCACCTCGTGAAGCACCCCTCCGGTCTCCCCCTCCGCCGCGGTTGGCACAGTGCTACACGCCGGCCCGGGGTTTGTCAGCAGCGGTCCAAGCTCGAACGCCGCAGGTCGCCATACAATACGCACCTGAGGCTGGTCGAGGCGTTACCCGCCAACCACTCAAGTAGGGCCTTTCTAATCTGTTGCATCTGGCCCAACCGCCCTGACTCCGTTTTCCTACGGGACATAATGCGCAGGATGACAGTCCGTCAGCCAGCTTGGCGCATCGCTAGGGCCTAACCACCCGGCTCTCACCTTGGCGAGTCGCTGGAGCGCTGGCCGCTTCATAGCTTGGATGCTGGTCTCGTCGAAGGTGTTCATGTTTGAATAAAGTTGATATGAATGGCGGAGGGGGTATGGAGAAGTTAGCTGCGGTCCGACGAGAGAGAGGACTCGGAAGGAAGAGGGGGAGAAGGTGAGTGTGGTTCGAAGCTCAAAGCGCTGCGCTCTTTTATATCGGTGACGGACACATACGCGTCCGCTTTGATGTGACCAGCGCAGACAAAGGGCTTTGAATGGCCGCCCGTGGCCGAACCACGACCACAGATTTTTTTTTTTGGCCAAGGCCCTGGCAACTGGCCGCGATCGCGACACGTTTTGCAGACGGGGTTACCGCCGGAGACCCTAAGCACAGCTTGTTGATCGGCGAGTTGCTTTGTCAATTACGCGAGCGTGGGTTCCTCATTGTGTCCGGAGTCGATGTGCGCCCTGGCTGTGAGGCTTTGGGGGAGAGACTCGGATGCGATGCGAGCCAATGAGTCCGATAAGTCGTCCCAGGACGGACGTCCTTGCCGCCGTCGAGTCCGAAGTAAAATATCGGTTGAATCGATTACTTTTCAGGGCTTGCTATGCACGTCATTCATTCCGGCTTACCTGTATGCATAGTTCCTAGGGATGAAATTGAGCGACGAGTGCATAAGCGGCCTCTTGCGCCAAGGACACGACGAGGACAAATGCATCGCACCTTCCCATGTTGCCCTAGCTCAAAGGCATGATAAACTTGTGGACGTATGGAAATATTACTAGGCGATGCGGCGGTCAAAGGGATGGGTAGCGAGGATCGAGAGTTCGAAGCGATGCTACTTGTTGAAGTTGAACGTCAATAGTACTTTGTAATCAATATGATCATCGATGATGTGGGGCACGTATACATATGCGATGGACCTGGTGATAATATGCCAGTGAACGAGAGCTAATTGTGACAAAGTGCGACGAATGTCGAGGAGAGCGCGGAGAGCAACAGAGAGTGGTTAAGAGGGATGAGCGGCGATCCGAGACTGACACCAGTGACATTCGAGATACTCAAGCATTGCGACAGAATGTGATGAAAGAGGAATGGACCGAGAGAGTCGCGCACTATCGAAGCGGAAGAGGAAGTAGACGAGAGGTCGGGGGTCCAGGTATGGGTCGGGTGGCGCTCAGTACCGGCTCCGTTTGCCAAAGGTGCCCGGCGCAGCGCCGTCCTCAGGCTCGCGACCGGCGTCACGGTCGTCCTCGCGATCGCGCTTCGGTCGCGTGGTGGCACGCTTCGGTCGAACGGGGCAGGGAGAAGGGGAGCGGGAGCTGTCGTCGGGCTCCAGCTCATCCTCACGAGTACCCGCCACGACGATAGCGCTACGACGTTCGTCACGGTCCCGTCCTCCGTCGGCCGCCGCGAGTTCCACAAAGGCGCTGGGGCGGGCGCGTCGAGCACGGTGATGGCTCCGTCCTCCACTTCGTCCTCGGAATCGGCCCCGAAGTCGGTGAAGCCAGAGATCTCGGTGAACTGCGGAGTCTCGGGAGAGCACGGAGCGTAGCCTTTCTCGGGACGCTTGTCCTTGCCCTTGTCCAGAGTCGGGAACGGCTTGAGGGCAATCTTTTCGATGAGGTCTAGGACGTTCGACTGGTCGTCCAGCTTCGCTGCCAGCAGCTTCAGCTCTTCCAGCTGCGCGGGGGACAGCTGCTTTGGTTTATCCTCGATCTCAGCCTGAGAAGCGTCACGCCTACTCCTCCTTAGTCGGATGACCGTACTGTCCTTGGGGGCCTGGGATGGGGCACCACCAGAGGATGTAGTTGGACCAGAGGACGGTTTCCGCAAGGCTTCGAGAGTGTAGAGCGCGCTGAACCAGGAGAGGAGTACCTTGATGAGCTGGTTAAGTGGATGATCGAACTCTACCGGCGCAGTCGTGGCATGAGCCTCAGGATCAGCATTCTGGAGCGCGTGTTCATCCTGTTGCCCAGCGTCCTCGAGCCAGATGAACCGCAGAGTGTCCGTGACACCGAATTCGTCAAGGTCGATGCTGCCGACTTTCATCGACGTGCGTTTCAACGCCGGGGCGGTGAGTTGTCCTTTCTGGTTGAGGCCCGAGGACGCATCGAAGTAGTTGTTGAGGAACAAACCCACAGACTCGTCAGGGAGGTTGTGTTTGAGGAAGCGGACAGCGTAGTAGATAAGCACGTGGAAAAAGCACTCGATCTCATCCGCGACGCAGACGGCCTTCGAGGGATCATCGAGAACCCGCGCCGCCGAGAACTGGAGAGTTCCCTGGGAATATAGCATCAGTATCTCATATGAATGGAGGAATACAGGGGAGTCCCACCGTACGGCCATGCTGTCTTGGCGTAGGAAAGTATTCGCTGTCCTTGGACAGCTCCCAGTCGGTGAGTAGGCCGTGCCACTCCTCGTCGCCTTCCTTCTTGTACAGAAGGATGTTGCCTCCACTGATATCCCGATGTATAATCTTGGCACGCATCGCCTCTTCGTGGGCTGCCATACGAACGAGGTCAAGTCTCGGACAATACTTTCGAAGATTAATACGCACCTTGAATGCAGTCAAACAACGCTGATACAAGCTCACCGCCGTGTGCAAACTCCGACAGTGGCTTCCCGATCTCCTCGACGACGAGGCGGTAGTGCTGATGCGTCTTGAGGCGACACTTGAACTTGTCGTTCACCGTCTTCCAGGCCTTTGGAGTCGCGCTCGTATCTTGTCCCTTGATGTCGCCGTGCGCGAAGAGCGTGGGGACCCGCTCGACATTCGCAACGTTCAGCTTCTTCAGGGTGTCTCCTTCCTTCCGAATATCCAAGTCCGGATCGGATGCGTCATCCGCGAGGATGCGCCAGCAGTCCTTGAGGTGGACGAACTTCGTGTCGAGGACCGTTTTCTTGTCACGTTCCAAGACTTCGACCGCGATGTAGCAACGAGTGCCTCGGCCACGCACCCCGGGAGCCTGGAACGACGGTCTGCCTACGAGGAACCAGCGGTCCTTACCCGTTACTTCATCCGGGATGCAGAGCTTCCACCATGGCCACTTCGCGTTGAGGGCATCCTTCCAGAGCTTGACGACGTGCTCCTCCTCCTTCCCGGCCTTTTCCACTTCCAGTAGACGTTCGTTCATCATCGTCGCAAGAGGATCCTGAGCCAACGGAGAAGGATTGATATACTCGGCAGTCGTGTCGTAACCACGGCCCTCGGGGGATAGTTGCGTGTAGCGCCAAAGGAACTCGACGAGGTAGTCGGTAGTGGTGACATTGAACCGCTTGGTGACGAAGAGGCCGGAGCGATCGACGCGGAGGAGGCGGCAGTGGACGCCGACGAAGATGAGCATGAAGACGAACGTGCGTTGTTGATGGTGGTACATGAGTTCGATGTACGACAGCGCCTGCCCAGACGCGTCCTTGCGCTTGTCGCTGTGCGGCCGTCCGGTGTCGACGCTGTCCTCGAACGGGTCGTCCTCGACCTTGCACTCCGCGGGGAGGTCGATCCCAGACCAGCAGACGTGTCGAAAGTCCTTCTTCGTCGCCGGATCCATCCCCTTCATCTGGTCCTTCTTCGGCATGCGGTTGCGGGGTACATGCCGCAGTCGACGGCGAGCTTGGAATCAGTGGCGTTGTCGGCCTTGTACGGCGTCGCGACGAACGCGTATCCGGAGCCACGGATGATCTTGTTCAGATGCTTGGGCTGGCAGATACATGAGCAAATGGTGAGAGTCATCGAGAACTCGGAGTGACTTACATAGTCCTCGTACATCTTCTTCTCGGTGGTTGGCTTCGTCATGTCGGTGAACGGATTGGAGGGCTTACGACGGGCCTTCTTGCCGGGTGGAGGAGCTGGTGATGGAACGAATAGCTCGAGGAACTTGTCGGGTTCGACGACCAAAGAGATGTTCATCATGTCGTGGCGTAGTTCGCGGTGGTTTTCTTTGCGAGTGAGCTTCGCGTTGGAGAATGGAGCCTTGTGAACAAGATTGGCCTTAAGAGGGGAGTCAGAGCCAGGTGCATTCGAGAGAGTGTGACTCATGTCGGTATTCAAAAGCAGAGAAACAGTAGAGAGAGGAGCAGTTGGTGGAATGGGGATGGGGATGGGGTGGTTGGGAGACAATGAGAGACGAACACATACCAGTAGATGCTTTTATATGGGCACAGGGTAGTCACGTTTTTCTGTGCCTCCTTCCTAAAATGAAATCAGCCAATGCGGGGAAAGAGAGAACAATGAAAGGCCAGATAGCCGTGATGACTGTTGAAAACGAACCAGGCAAGCCCAGGCAGCGGCAAGCGCCAGCTGGCGGTGGCGCCGTTGTAGTGCGTGACAATCATGTCACGCCGATCTGGATGAACCGCAGCCGTCCTCTTCCCTAGCTTTCCACCTGCCATCTACATCTCCAATGGATTTCCAGATTAAAATAAAGTTCGTGTATATACCCATATCAAACACCTACATCTAATACTATAATGGAAGAGAATCAGAGCAGGGGATGGCTAGTCTTGGTGGCGGTGCAGTGGCAAGTTGTGACTCCACTAGTGATTGAGCAATCCGATTGAATGGATCGAATGGCCAGGTTCAACAAGAACAGTGAACGTTCAACTTCTGAAGTTTTGGCAAAATAATTATGCCTCTGGCCTATTACAATATCAGCTAATCCACTCTCCTCATATTGTTGGTTGTTTTATTGGCCGTGGCCGCGGCTGCCAGTGTGACTCAACAGTGAACACACTCCGAGTCAGGCCAAGCGGGTGCCAAAGATAGTACTAGTACACCCTGAACGCTGCGGCAGGAAATGCAGTAAGTCTGCGGCGTAGCGAGGTAATCCACCAAAAAATGGTGAAGTTTTAACTTTTAACTGGACAGTCTACTTCGGTATGGGATACAAGATATTGTAGTACACGTAGTAGATACTACAATCGGAGTTTACAAACCGTAGGCCTAATAGGCCTTGCTGGTTTCAAAATGACCTTCACCCTGTTCGTGATGCATCCGAGTGCCGGAAGGTGCCTTCCCCCGTGACTCTACCTCCCGATTACAAACGAGTCCATTGTAGGTCCCTGTACACAGCTTAGTACTACTAGTAGGCTGTACCAGTAAGTATTGATTTCAGCGCGCTCGGGCGGCAGCATGCTCATCCACTGGCCGCTGAGCCTGCACGTACAGTGAAAACATTGCCGATCTGGCCCGGGTGCCTGCGTTATCGTTATCGTTATCTACAGTAATACTTCACATACACTATCATACAGGACCTAAGATACTGGTTCAATGAAACTTGAGAGATGATGGATACGGACTGCCCCAAAGGCATCCACCGAAGTCAAGAATTCGCCATTCGGAGAAAACAACACATGATCATCAGGAAAAACCTCCGTCTATAATGAGGCATCAATTATAATTACACGGTACTAACCCCGACTAACCGGTACTATTTGCTGACAACCTTCATCTTCCGGCGTTTTACAGCTCCTGTCGCCATATTCAATACCATGCAGCAACTTTGTCTGAAAATTGAGCCAAGGGAAGGAGTGGAAGCTGGGGTTTTCCGTTCGGGCTACGAGGTGTGTTTTCTCGAAGTCCGCTCTGCCCAGCCCTAAACATGGGCGTCAAGCCGCAATCTACCTTCCGACTTCTGCCGCTCCGCAGCGCTCTCTCTCTTGACTCGCGTCCTCCATCCACGTCAATCTTGTCATGACTCTATGACTGGCTTTCCCTCTCCAGCGACTTGTCTGCTGTCCTGCTGGTTGGGTCTAAGAGGTACGTGCTTTTATTCCTTGCCTGATATCCTGAGCTTGGTCCGGCTTGAGTGTTTCGTAGGTCGTGTCTTGTGACGTGGCAGGTTCGCCGCCAACGGCTCTGGTAGGTCCGGCCATCTGTTTCGGTCATATCGCTGTTAATGCTGACTTTAATGCCTGAGAAGGACATGCCTTCAAGCCGATGCTGTGTACAGTGTACGAGTGTCACCGTCCATCGTGCATGTTACGGCCGTCACCAAGAGGACTCTCGGCGGCATGTGCAACAGCGGGCCTTCTTAATCTGATAAGCGGCCCCTTCCTCAGGCTCCATTTCACTTCGATGCTACGGTATGTCTTGTAACCTGTTTCTCTCCCTCCATGCTCATGCTCAGCCTTCGCCGCGATCCTGGGTCATTTGATGACCATGCATGCCTCTGTCCACCGACTTCTCGTTTACCGGCTACGCAATAGCCTGCCTGAATTGTTGCCCTGCGCCGGGCCCTGGCGTGCTCCATACACCCCGCGCAATGTGCTTCATTTGGTACGTCCATTCATTACTTAGATGGTACACCACCCCTTGAACGCGAGCATCGTGAGTAGCCTCCCTTGCAATGTCTTCGTTATTATGTGAACTGACAGACATTTCACGGTAGTTTTTGCGCAATCATTGGCTTGCTTGCCATTGGCGGATGGGACGTGCATCAGCAAAAGCGCTAACCCGTGGCAATGGCACTGCCATGCCCGCCCGGGTTTGCCTACCGTAACGGGCCCGCCGAGGTTTGCAATACATCACCTTGCCGTCGCAAACCCTGGACCTGACGAGGTTGTAATCGCCACATCAAGGCTACAGTATTTATTGGTATTGCATGAGTACAACTTTGGTAAGGATTTGTTAGTCAATTACCTTGGAATTCCTTCGTATCCCAGGGTCACGGCGCTTCATGCCAGGCGGCGGGCGGCAGGCCTCAGCGCTCGAGCTTCGTTCGTCTCTCGCTGTCTCTCTGTAGCACCACCACTACGAATGCTCCGTCCCTGGTCGTTCCCTCTGCAGCACGCTCTCATGCTCATACGGTCATATCAATGCAAGGACGGTCCACTTCTTCAAATTGAGCATTGAGCCTCCAGATCAACCCCCCTCGGCTCGCACGTGACGGTGAGTGTTCTTGCATCTGTACAGGCTCCGTAGGCTGCGCAACACGAAGAGGAGGGGATATGAGGATTATCAAGTGGAAGTGGGCTATCTGCCACAATCAGATGAGGGCCGTGCGCTTCTGTGAGGGGTCCGTGCGTTATCACGGGCTCCGGGTCCTGGTTCATGAGCTGTCACTCGGCTTCTCATCTTATAAAAAGCTGCACGCCCTCTTCGCTCTTGACTTCAACGCTTGGACTCGTTCACCCAGCATACCCTCCTTCGCCCCAAGCCATCCGGGCACCATGTTCACAAGATGAGCGGTGCGGTCACCCATCTCCAGCGCACATCCCCACTGAGCCGGCACAGCATCCCTGGTGGCCCGCGATAGCGCCGTCCTCTATGGTTGCCAGTTAGTCATCATTGTATGCATCTTTCTCTCGATGTCTAATACTGTTACTGACTATATGCGCTTCTATGCTTCACTAGACAGATGTTCACGGCGCACCTTGGGGTCTGTCTTCGAAAGGTTAGGTACGTCAACGTTGTAGCTTTCCGAGTCATTCATTCGCCTGGGGGGATTCGCACTGCAACACTGTTGTGCCCGTATCTTTTCTTGCGGTAGGTCCGGTTCTGTTATGCCTCGCTCGCTTCTCCGGCCATCGTCGCCGTTCATTCTTCCATCTCGGTCTTGCCCTCCGCGCCCCCTCGCCTTAAAGCCCGGCATCAATGGAGGTCAGTCCTAATTTCCTCCCCATCTTGTCCACACATTTACCTCTCCCGCCTGCTCGACCCCTGCATGTCCATTCCCCAACGGTGAAGCCTCTCTGCATCGCATTTTCAGCCCTTATGTATGTTAGTTTACTTTGATAATATAATCTATTTTATGTTCCCTATTCATCTGGTGTGAACGTCAGGCATCGGCTACTGTTTGATAAGTATCAGTATCCTTTGCGCTGCCATTCCAGTCCCTGAAGTGCCATTGAATCTTCTCCTTGCATGGCGAAGGTTTGCAATGCGCCCCGCCAAGGTTTGCAATGCGATCCTTGGTATGCAATGTGCATCCCATAATAGCCACTCCTTTGCAATACCGATACAAACTTCAAACCGGCAATCCGGTTATGTAATGCTATTCAGAATTATAATCCATTACATTGGCATTGTATGTGGGATTCCAATGGTTTGGCGCCGCCGCAGATGTGACGGAGCTGAGCAGGCTAGAAAGGGTTCGGTATAGTGTTAGACCTGTACTATAGTAGTGTAGTAGCGTTGTATGTATGTATGTCTTCAATATACGAGCTTTTCTTCCTTACATTTCTGTATGATCTGCTGTGATCTGGGTCGTGAACAGGGGTTATGACGGAATATTGTCACTTTTGAGTACATAATTATGTCTCGTTTATCCATCGCTTTCCCCGGACCTTGATCATTAGACTAATCCGCTAATCCCGCTAATTATACATTGTTATCGCTCATTATGAAGGGAGGTTTTCCCTGATGATCTATCAGCACCCTCCCATGCTCGGTGACGACCGCGGCACATGTGGCGTCGGCCGTCCTCCACAGTCTCACCTGGGACTGTGCAGTCGCGATGTACCTTCCGTCAGGAGAAAAGCATGCGGACCCTCCAGATTCCCGAGCAAGGCTGTCTCTTTTCCTGACACTACGTCCCAAACTTTTGTCGAACGGTCGACCGATGCAGATAGCAAGGAGCTGCCATCTGGTGAGAAGGATACGACAAGGATCTGCATTGTGTGGCCTATCAGGACAGAAAGCATGTCACCGGTCTCCGCGTCCCAAATCCGCACACAGCAAGGCTCTTCGTTATCTCGGTTTTTCCATCGTGGGTCCGTGGGCAGTTGCGATACGCCTGCTCTCGGGGTCGAACGAAAGTGCGTTAATGAGGTGATCTGTGCGACTCGGGTGCGACAGGAGCCTTTTTGGTTGTTCCTTCGTGCCCGGCTTCCAAATGATACAAACGTAGCCACTGGTCGGCGATTGAGATATCCACGCTAGCGAACGCCCATCGGGAGAGAACTGTAGAGCGCGCGGCGAGACAGCCTGTGGGTCGTCAAGCGAGTCGTGTGGCTGGAACGTCAGCGCGTCCCAAACATGCACTGTTCCGTCCTGGGATGCTGAGGCGATCAGTGCACCATCGCGGGACCAGGCGCAGGTGCGGACGTCTTTCGTGTCGCCGGAAGGCACAGCAAGACTGGTCGCGACTCGACCCTCGTGGCTGCCAATGTCCCATACTGCAAGCGTCCTGCTCCCTCGAACACCGCCAGTAGACAGTAGTCGTCGGCGGTCCGGAGACAAAGCGACAGCATAAACGGGGCCGAGATGTGCCAACCACTCCTGCGCAATGGTGCCCTGTTCCGTGTCCCAGACGATGATGGTCCCATCCTCGGAGGCGGTCACTATCCGTTTGCTGTCGTGAGAAGCGATTAAGGAGCTGAGTCCCGCCTCGTGACCAAGTGGGTATATGGCTTTAGCTAGATTATGCTTGCGGTCAGCGGGGTGTGAGGAGGTTCAGGCAAATCTAACTCACAATGCATAATGGTCAACGCTCCCCTCTCATTCAATCTTGGAAATGCATGTTGGATGGCTGCAGACCAAAACTCCGATCTTCTCGCCCTGCACCTCCAATCTGAGTCCTTGACTACAACCTGACAGCGAGGAAATCTGAGGAGTGCCTTTTCCAACGCTTCGCATGCATCCAAAGGAGCGCCGCCCAATGTAAGGCAGCAACCAAGGTTCGCCATGGCATCAAGCTCAAACTCCACTCCCACGTATTCCAGACGGGCTCTCTCGATAGAGATTTCAAGAATTCGTGTAGCACAGAGGATGGCTCGTAATGAAAGGCCCTGCTCTGTCTCCAGGTCCCAAGAGATTGCGGACACGCTCGGGATCCGAAGGGTCAAGGACGAGAGCGGCCGCGGCGATGGCCAGTGGAACTGACTCATCAGCGTTTCCAATCTTCCTGGTCGCCAAACCCATCAGGACGCCTTCATATACGGGATAATCGGACAGCTCACCGAGATAATTGTCCCGTGTGATCGTGAAGATGGCTAGGGTAAGCTTCTTCACTGTAGGGGCACTACGCGCTAGCAGGTACTCGACCGCACGAATGTCTACCAATGGGCCGACCTTGAAAACCGGATTCTTAGCCGTTTGTTTTCCGTACTCTGGGGAATAGTTGGATGAAAATAAAGTACTAGGCACTACTCACGAGCAAGCTCTGGATCTTGGGGGTCTCCGAAAACCTGTTCGCGTTGGGGTTCACTATGGGTTCTTTGCTCGTCCGAAACCAAATATATGAACAAGCCAGTGCATGGATCCCAGGGAGCGCCGCGACGAGACCCGTGAAGTCCGATATCTCGTCAAAGTGGATGTGGCGCAACTCCAGCTTCCGGATACAAGCCCCATATGTCCGGTAGCACGAAAGTGAAAATCGATGGAAGGACAGCCAAGCCCTCGTGTGGGGTACTGACAAATCCATCTTCCATCCACGCAAGTTCGGGAGTCTGGAGAGGAGATGCACAGGAACGACATCAAGTACACGAATATTTGGGGTATCAGGGATATGGGCCACAGGAAGGGAGAAATAAAGCGTGACTTGTTGGATGAGAGGGAGAACCCACGGACAACAGTCGAGAAACTCATGTGAGGACTCCATCTGTGGCACCGTCTGAATCAATATCCGGCTGAAGAGATGGTATCGAGTGCGGGGGAGGAATCTCTTGCATGTGAGCGAGAGGTGACGCAAGGACGCCCGAACGTCGCTAGCCTGGTCGATGACAGCTTCGAATACCTCAGTCGGGAGAAAACCTGAGGAAAGGGCCATCGTGGTGAACTCGTGGGAGGTGACAAGTCCGAGAGCGAGGGGGGGGAGGATGACCATCTCCTTGGCAGCTTCCTAGCCTTATATCCAGAGTCGGAACAGCGCTAGCGCAAAGGCAGTGCGTCGTTCTGAATGTGGGCGTTGTGGGATTCGAATCCAACTGAACCGCCTTTCCACATACGACGCCATCTGATTCCTCACGCTGCACGGGCGTACTGATCCGTTGTTCAAAGGAAAAGGAATTGTCCCTGCACCCTCGTCATGAAAAGAGAGAAACAACTTCTGGGTACTACATGATTGCTCCAACCGACCACACAGAATGATCTCACGCACCGACTCGCCCTGCGAACTTTATCAGGCCCCCTTGCGCTCCGTCACCTTCAACATCAATGGCCCCCTGCTCGACACCAAATGGTCATGCACGGTCCCCAACCACGCATCCCGCTCGAACCCCTCCGCGAACGCAAACTCGAACTTCTGCACGAGCGCGCTCACGACCATGCGCATTTCCATGCGCGCGAGCTGCCGCCCGACGCAGTTCGCGGGCCCGTACGAGAACGGGATGAACGCGGTGCGGTCGAGGACGTTCCCCGCGGGCGCGCCGTCCTTCGTGGGGAGCCAGCGCGAGGGCAGGAACGTGTCGGGCGCGGGGGAGAAGAAGCGCGGGTCGCGGTGCAGGACGTAGGGCGGACGTAGACTTGGGTCCCGGGCGGCACGTACCTGCGAGCGAGAACAGGGCGTCAGCCGCGGAGCTGGTGCGCGCGCGGGGTGAACGCACCTCTCTGCAATGGTCGCACCCAGCGAACCATATGGAACCTGGCGTGGTCCATTCGTCGGAAGCGGCGGCGCGAGCCTGAGGGTCTCGTTCCTATCATATCTCTCTCGTCAATGACATGTGCGCAGATTCGACTAGACGCGAAACTCACAAGCACGCGTTCGTCCAAACCAACTGGTCATGTTTGCTTGTATCCATCGCGTCCTCCCCGGGAGGGTACACCCTATCAATTTCTTCCTTCAACCGCTGGTAGCACTCCGGGTTGCAGAGCATGTAGTAGAAAAACGACGCGAGCGCAGACGAAGTCGTGTCTGCACCCGCGATCATCGCGAGCGTTCCATCGGCGATGACGTCGCGCACGGACGGACGGGCCTTCTCGAGCTCCGCTTCGTCCGACTGTTTATCATCGCAATGTGAAAGGCTAAAATTAATGTGGTGCAGAGGCTAGAGCCAACGAAGACGCACAAGATGGTACCACAAATCCTTGATTTTCGCGCCAGCCTGATGACGCGCGGCCGCGTTGCCCTGGCCGATCTTCCTGAACGCCATGAGGTGGTGCGAGATGAATGGAAGCTTCGTCATTGCGTCGTGGGCCCACGGGATGTGCGCGACGAGCGCCGTTGCGCTGTGCGGCAGAAAATTGTTAGTCGATCGAACAGTAGCGCTGTTCAGGACGCCAGGACGCCAGTGGACGTACAAGACGAAACGGTTGAGGATATCCCACAGCCCATTCTTGTCTTCGCCCTCTTCCAGCATATGGTAACTGCCTCCGAATCTATCCGAGTAAGGCATGGAAATGGTGAGTTAGTGAGCTGAGTGCCTTGAAGCGAACGGATTACGGTCGTCTACGTACGCCATATCGCCCATGAAGTCGAACGTGAAAAGGTTGATCCACTTCACAATATCTACCACATTGTGGCCTCTGTGCGACTCTTCTTGCAACCTGGCGACCAGCTGCCCCGCATGATTCGCGATTAAGCCTTCATACTCTACCAAGCTCTCGTGGCTCATGCCGCGGTTCCAGAGTCGGCGCCGGTTGTCATGCTCTTCGCCTGTCATGGCGAGGAGAGTCTGAGGGATGGATGGGTCCCTCCGAGAGCTGTAGTCTACACGAAACAACAGAAGACGTCGATCAGCGGAATACATAAACATTGCGACCAACTAAAGTGACCTCGAGGAACTTGACTCACACTCTCCCTTTGGAATACCCGCGGCGCCGAAAACGTCCACCACAGCCTTGACATCCACAACAGACAGCTCGTTCGGACCTGGTTCTCGGCATAAATAACCGGATAAACGAGAACATAGAAGGTACCGCACCTGTGCGAACAAACGGCCCATACTTGTGATGCAAGCGCAACCAAACATGATGCTGGTCTCCATTCCACGTGTTTAACGCTCCCCACAGCTTCGTAACCTTCGCCAGAGGCGGTCCTGGGTATCCTGCAAGAGGATGGAAAGGCGAGAGCCGATAGACAGCGACGGATGCAAAGAGTGCGGTGACGTAGGTACCGATCGCCAGAGCGACCTCAGTTGCAAACCATGGCCCGGAGAATAGTGAGAATAGAGCGTATCCTAGAATAATGCCGGTAATTAGGAGCGGTGTGCCCAGCGATGTCGGACGAGCATAGTGATTGAATATGGCGTGCGTCAGCTGCCAGTGGGATTGTGGAATCAGCCCTCGAGAACTAAACTGCCGCGGCACTTCGAGACAAAACAGTGCTTACCACGCCGAGGGCAGCAGCCTCGAAACCCATGCAGGACAACTCGAAGATGCAAGCAGAAGAGATCTCTGAAGGTCAGAGGTAAGGTTCCGTTCAACGCATGATGTTCGACGGTCAGCCACGTTTATAGTACTCACAGAGACCGAGATACGCCAGCTATTCCTGAAACCCGCCATTTTCGGTTAGTCCATGACTGTGCCCGATGCTACCGCCGATCGGATTTCGTAACATTCTTAAGAAGTACCTCGGGTCAATGGCGAAGAAGCGGCCCATATCCACGCGGAAGACCTCCATTCGGTAGCTGGGAAGGTCAGGGGTTTTGCCAATGCCCGCCAGCGGAATGACAGCATGACTATGCTTATGCCATTGTGAACGATTTCGGCGAGTAATTCCAGTTCTGCATAGGATGGGACGGTTATCAAAACATACAAAGAAAGAAATGAACGCCTTGCCTGCCAGATCTACGACAGACGTGCAGCATGAGGATGACTCGGGACTGGGATTGTCGGAGAGACTCGGAGTCCACGTTGTTCCTCGAAACATATCTCCTCCTATGAACGCCTGAAAGACTGGCGTTATGTATGTCGAGGCATCGTCTTCAGCTCGTGAAGATCAAACTGAAGGAGGTCGTAGGCCGAGCAATACTACAATGTTCCCCGGGACCATGGTGTGGTAGGAAGACTGTACAACCGTCGAACTTGAACAACAAACGCTGAGCGGTGTGAATTAGCGCCAATTGTGTCCGTCGGAAAAACACGGAGGCACTTCCCGCGAATAGCCGAAGTCGTTAACTCACCAGTCACCAGAGTTGAACAAACTGGTCCCTCTGTGTACTTGAACGCGCTTTGTGCCAACCGCGGGGAGCTCGAGCCCGAGATCGTCAAACATCTACGAATTAGCCGTCGCCATCGCTATTGTACATATTACAAACTGTCCATGCCAGTGTTGGTGTTGAATATTTATACAAGCATAGAAACAAGATATCCAGTGTCCACCGTTTTCCGCAGCCCACACCTCGGCTTCACGTCGATGTCCAGTGGCTGGCACCTTACCACTACACGCCCAACGCACCCTCTACATCGTCCTCCAAGTCCGACTCTGACGGCTCCGAGTCGCGGATGACCTCCCGCGTGATCTTCACCTCGAGGACCGTGCCCTCCGTCGACCTCGCTCCGTCCAAATCCAAATCTTCGGTGTCGTCGCCGTCGTCGCCGAGCACGTCGGACACCGAGTCCTGCGCGTGTCGCGCCTGCCAGGCTCACAATCAGCCTCTCTGCAGCTACGACGCAGGTAAGCGACAGGTAGGACGTGCCTGGAGGGTATGACGCGTAGCTTTCGAGAGCTCGATGGAGTCCCCGGGACGGACGCTGACGCCGAACGGCGAGGTGTCCGTCACGCCCGCGGGGTGGCGCGCGGAGATGGACCGGCGCGAGTTCAATCTGCAAGGTTAGGCATCGGACGGTCGCCCGTCAGATCCGCGAACTACGACAGGAGGGACTGAGGAGGGGCGTTGCACGTACGCAGCAAGAAGAGAGTTGGAGTACACTGCGCGCGGCGATGGCATGACGTGATGTTAGGACGTGCGCGCGAGACGGAAAGTGGTACGAGGCGTTGGGGTACGCACGTTTCAGCCCGACCAAGACCGTCGCCCAATATAGCAGCGTTTCAGGGAGGGTGAGAGACTGTGGCGACCGTAGAACGTCAGCGCATTGGAGCGGAGGTTGCAAAATGGGAGCTCACCACTATGAAGCAGACGATGTTGTAAACGCTAAGATCACGGTTCAGCATCGGGATGCCGGTCGATGCAGAACGTTGAATGGTCGACGCACCCAGTGACCAGACCTGATGGACGGATTAACATCATCGTAGGATATACAGCGCAAACAGGAAATAAGACGAACCTGTGCTGACGGCATACAAGATAAGATCGTTGATCATGTCGTTCGTCCTGCAAATCAGACCGCTCAGCGTGATGCAGACGCTCGCACGCACACTGAGGGCATACCGCTTCATGCTCCGCCTTTTGTTTTGACGAAGCGTGTAGATCAGGACGCCAGTAACAAGAAGGTCCGCGACCGCAGATGCCGCGTTATGTACTGAGACGAGCCACTGGATATCCAGGGCAGGAAACGTCAGCCTGAGCACGGCTTCACCGACGGCAGAGTATGGCTCGGAACCCACCACTTTCGACGCCATACCGCCCCAAGTCTTCAGTCTAAGCCTAGAACACAAAGCGTCACAAACAGTCGGTGAGGGGACACACGCATCGCGTACATACCCAAAGACAGTGTACGCTACAGGATAATTGAGCACGTATTGTCCCGTTGTCCGAGAGCGGGATGGAACTCACCGAAGCACACGCCAAGCTCCAGCATCATGAACATGAACTGTTTTGCCTCAGTTCAGGCCTATCAACGTGGATTGCACACATCACTCACCGCGACGGCGACGAGTGGCCGGAACTGCGGCCCAACTGGCACACTCTTTGTGAGCGATGGCGTCGAATGGTCAGGACGCATACTCACTGAGCCATACGCGGTGGAGAAAGAAGCTAAGATGAAGGCCATCAGAAATGAAATGAGATATTAGGAGAGCAGCACGACGCACCATTGGCTAAGCACGACCATGATGGACTGAAGGGGGGAGGGTTCAGTGCGGTTCATACACGCAGGAGAAGGTGCTCGAGCGCTCACGCCAACGATAGCCAATACCTAGTGGCGCACAAGCATAAATCAGGTCAAAACAGGAGAACAGAATCGCGGTGAACGTACTAGAGGTGACCTGTGTGCATGCCCATATCAGCGATGGAGTGGGACAAGGCCGGCGTCGAAACGCACCATGCGATATAAAGTAGACTACCAATATTTGCGAAATTCGATACTGCATAGTAGTAGCTTTTCGGCCCCATCTCGGTCAGAATCCTGTCCCCGGAGCTGGAATGACGACGTACCAGATATGCATGGTGAGTACGGTACATGCAAGTTCGAGGACGCTGCGATCGCCGGGTGTCACAGCGTGAATCATCGTACTAGACTGCTATGACGACTCACAGGACTATCGCAACCTGATGATGACGCATGTCACGAACGAAACGGACTATGGAGGTAAATTGCACTCACGTAGATCTTCAGCCATCGTTTATCGTACGGGTAGTTGACGTAGTATTCGTATGCCTGATGTAACGCCAATCCGTACAATCTACATGGCGGAGCAGATCAGCAACAGCGTGGCAAGGATGCAATCAGAGGCGCACGCACACAAGAGATATAAAGGTGCCAATGAGGACAGCACCAAGCGTATCGTCGACGGAAGCGGCAGCAGCCATGACGACGTCGCAGTTGGGAAGGGACGCCTCAAACCCATCCAGAGGGCGGGGGCATATGTACTGCAGGCCCCAGGCAAGGTTCGAACCTTGAGGGGCACCGGCCAGAGAACGATGGGCCCACCGGCAGCATAGGTGCGCGATTATCCGCATTCTCGAAGCCAGCTCCGCCGGACGTACGGTATGGAACCGCTGGCATGAGGCACGGGCCTTGCCCCCGCAGCCATTACGTTGGGAAGTCGCATCTGTCGGAGGAACGGGAGATTACACCGATAAGGCATCTCCAGTCATTAAAACTGTGTTGCAGGAAGTTCGCCGTGATTTCCTTCGTGTGCAATGAGAGCCCCAACGGCCGGCAGCTATTCAAGCGCCTGGGCGAGTTCCATTACGTCGCATAGGGAGGATCCTGGCGGCAAACGACAACATCGAATCCTCTTCGTCCAATGAATTGCGGGCGTGTTCTTGTCTAGAATCAGCAATGTGGTCTTCGCGAGAATCGTGACGCACAATCGCGTCAATCTAACCGGGAGAAGACTCGAAGCGCGTACGAGACCTCTTCGGAGGAGCTGTCAGAAGGTGTCTCTCTTTGAACTCCGGTACGCGCAGACGCCACCGACCGCCCTATCTCCGGTGGTGAAATGGTATGCGCGCATGGAGTTGGGGAGCGTGATAAACGAGCTCGAGAGACAGGTCAACGAAGGGAGGCAATGAGGAATGCGAATGCGATGCCTGCGCATAGTGTCAAAGTAGACAATAAGCATAGCAAAAGCAAAGGCATTGTAACTATCCCCGATAATTGCTGATGACCGGAACATGGCGGAGGATGGCAGATCCGAGGATGCTTACGAGGCGGGTTGTATGAACGCAACACGTGGTGGATAAACTTCAAAGCCGTGAAGCACACGCAGACGTCACTTCGTACAAAAGGAGAAAGTGCGCATATAGAGCTTGTACACAGACATACGCTGCATTGGACATCATTTTCCAACTCGCTTTCAGGCAAGGCCACGTACTGTGAACTTACGGAAGCTTCAAGGAGCGCCTGTTGACGTCCTAGTCTTCTCGGTGGGATATTGTGGTGTGCCGTTGCAAGAACGGGATTCGGAAGTCGTCCAAGAGCCTCCTGTAATCCGCCTTCATCGGATGTATACGCACCGACACCATAAGGTCACCGGCACCCTCCTCGCCACCGACGGCGACTTCAAAACGCCGTCCTTCCGATCCCCGAATCTTGCCTAAGGACCAAGGATAGTTCCAGCAACCAGTATCAAATCAACAACGATCAAAGAATGCAAGCAGGATTGGCGAGAAAAAGCATTGCGAGACAGTCAAAGGAGGTGGTGGAACAGAACCAACTCAACAATTTGACAAAGCGGCGCTTGTAGCTGCTGACGCGAGCGAGAACACGTGATCGCGCGCGCACAAACGCGTCGCGTCGCGTCGAACCCAAGGCTCGCATCAATCCCCTTTGCGCCCCTCGTTCTCGTTTTTGATGTGGCAAAGAATATGTGCACTGAAACATAACATCCAGAATAATATGCTTTACACCGCAACGAGAGTATAAGAGAAGTTGGCCCGCAGCCGAGGTGAGCATCCCATCTCATCGACCTCTTCGCGATGGCACCTGATCCACCCTGGCCACGAACTCCTTCACCGCACCCCAATCCTTGCGTTCGCCACAAATATTGCTCCACTGCCATCAGTTCCCACCTACACCTCACAGCCGTCGCAACTCCTGCTTCGTCGTCCTGGAAGTGTTTCCGCCGGCTCGTTAATCCGGGGTTCAGGCTGGCACAAAGCCCACAACACCCCCCTTTCATCCATCTAGAAGTAAGCATACCTATTTACCCCCATGTCTTTCACGTATGACCCGTATATCTAACGCGTGGCGTTCAGGGTACAGATGGACCCACAACACGTTATCTTGGGTACGATGTCGCCCCATCGCGCGGCCAACCGAACGACCCACTCGCGGCCGCAACCCTTCCGCGATGCGCGTGTTCGGCACCCAACGCCGAGCGAGGATACGGCCACGACTATCTGTCATACTCGCACCTCGCTTCCGCCCTTTCAGCACAAGATATCGTACTCCCAGGTCCGAAGGTGAGCGTGGAGTTAGTTACGGGATAGCGGTGGCCCGAGCTGACGGACTGTAATCCTGCGCATTGTGTGTTGTAGGAAATGGAGCGCAGCTCTATTGGCATCAAACATGAACACTATCGACAAGAACACTGTCCAAGCCATGAAGCGGCCGGCCCTCCAGCAGCTCGCAAAGGTGAGAGCCGGGTGTGATCCACCTGACGGGTGACTGCGGGACGAGCAACATGGATTGAGGACTGTCGGGCCGGGCGAGCACGCAGGCAGTGGTTGGCCGCTCGGTCCCGTTATTGTCGAGGGAGTTGTGGCGTTCGAGCTCGGACCACCGTGACTGACGACCCCGGGCCGGCCACCAGCACTTCCCAGAAGGGGAGGATGAAGGCGACGTCGAGAATCGGATAGACGAAAGGCGGGACGAGGTGAAACATACGGGTACGTCCATAAGAACCACTTGGCTGCATGCGACCCGCACGAGTGCTCACTATGCAATTAGCAGGCACCCGCCGGTCTGCACGATTCATGGTGGCAAAAGCCACATCAAATCCGCCTTTGAAGGCGGTTTTGCATAACGCGAAGGGGCCCTACACGGGCGATCGCCCGGAAAGGACGTGCTCGGGTCACTGGGGCAGGGCGTCGGCTCAGAGGAGCTGATAGTGGAGTTTGATGCTGCACTCACGCTGCTGAGGTTACGTGAGGGTAAGCTGCTTGGCGCGAAGTAAGTCACAATGCAGTTACGCATAATTAATGTATTTTTACTCACCATCTACTGAAGGCCATCTGCGACCTTCTCCGGTGGGACAAGCTTCCGCTTGCCTTAGGATGCTGGGCGAGCTGCCTCAACCACAGTGGCTCCGACAAATGCTACACAGGACTCTGCGCGCAACGATACAGAGGTGAGCGTCCCTTTTTCTCCTTGAGGAGTTGGACACGGACACGTCTGAGCTCGTTTGGTAGTTGCGAGCGCCGCAAGTTGAAGACTCAGGCCGCAACGCAAAGCGGAGATCATCTTACCGACTGAGTGGGAGTGGCCGAAGGACGTTCTCGCTTCGGCCCTCCTTCGATATCCACTGCAACGCCACCTACGCCTTCCCTCAACCTCGCGCCATCGATCCACCAATGCTCACTCTTTCACCAACAAGTTCACACGCCCATCCCTTCCACGTCTCCCGGCTGTGTCCACGACTCGGACGTGATGCGCGGTGCTCAAGGTCATATCGGCGGGCTGAACTGGACACAATACGTGTTCATACCATCTCCGAACGACTCCCCCCCACGGGCAACCACCCTGGCGGTCTGTAAGGCATCCGCGAGCCCAGATGATCACGCCCCAGTTCTTACTAATCCTCTCCACATCTCTCCGCCACAGGCCCTCCGGTCCTCGACATGAGCTCGCCGCGTCCAACGCCGCTACCAGGGTCTGGGAACAGGCTGACAGCCATGCCACACCCGACCGACGCCCATCCGGTGGAAGAGTGACGCGCGGACGCCGGAAGCCGTGTGGCCAGACGAACAGATACAGCCCGACGTGGTTCTGCAGCGGTTCCTCTGGCTGGTGCGTTTTATTCGCGACTCACCGCGCTCGAGCCGCAGTTGACAACCCTTGGCTATTCTGACAAAGGCGGACTATCCACGGCCACGGCCCGACTCGAAGAGCCCTTCAAAACATTAGAAACCGAGCCGAAGGAGAGGCACGACCTCAACATGCCAGGTGCGTCCGCTAAAGCCCCGCTTGCGACCTTCTACCGAGTTCTAACGAAGAACCCTCAGCACTCGACCGTCGAAGAGGCCATCAGCAATCGCGTGCTCAGATCCTCGATTCGGGATGACGGAGCATAGGCTGCATCGGTCGCGACCCTGCGTCCTCGCGCTCTCGCGCTCTTTGCGCGGTAGGGTCTACTTATTATATCTGCATCACCCTCACCTTCCGAAAGCACAAGAGCACGACCAATGGATCCAGGTGTCAAGGAAGACGAAGGAGGCTAGACCGACTCAGAGCCCAGAGGAACTCGCGGCAGCGGATGCGATGCGACAGAGTGACACTCCCCGAGCGAGACGATGTACCGATCGGGGACGTTGCGGACCGGTACGTGCGCCTATCACACACAACTTAGATACCGGACGCTACAGTAACCTCCTATCATTACAGTCCATACAACGCAGCCTGAGGCACCGTCACGCCGTCGACTGCCGTCGACTTCCCAACTTGAACTATTGAAGACATTTAAATATTGTAGTTACTCACCGATTGACCCTAACATTGTTGATCGTTATATGGAAGTTTCCCTATCACCGGAAGTGCTTATGTTCGAACCCGCGATGAGTTTGGTAGAACCAGCAGAGAAGTCACTAGTAGTACAAAGTTCGAACCCTCCGGCAGCTACCTGCATCTGTGACAGATTCTGATACCGTCAGTAGACTCGCATCGCCGTCAGAGTACAATGGACCACTGACCTTGAATTCGGTTTACCCCACGAAATGTGCAGTAGTACTAGGCAGTACAAGGCCAGCCTGACCGAGTTGGTGAACCAGGGGACTACTTACCAGGAAGTGGACAGTGGACACAGCATCGGACGGCTTTCTCCATGCCCAATCATCATCAGGCGCTAAAGCTCCACGTGGATTGAACTTTGAAGCGAGCATCCAAAAACGGCAGTCCCTTTCATGAAGCCTTCCCGACGCTCTCATCGGCAAAAGTACAAGGGGACCGTCGAGAACGTCGGGGACGACAGATGGGGAGGGCGGCGGGTATAAGAGTGGAACGAAGTTGATCGATGTCTCTTCGTTCGTTGACCGACCCCTCGCCTCACTAGCGATCTCACCAGCTCACCTGCACTTCCCCTCCGTCTTCCTGAGACGACAGCCCATATACCTCCTACCTGTGATACCATCATCATTATCGCCATCACCGCAACTGTCATCATGTACGCCCGCGCGCTCACGCTCTTTTTGTTTGCTGCTTCCACTCTCGGTACGTCGTTCCCAAAGACAACATGGAAAGAGGCGCTGACAGATCTCATGAACTTCAGTTGCCGCATCACCTATTGACTCAAAACAGGCGAACGTCATCGCCGTGAACCACAATGCTGCGTGCTCAGGACCAGAGGGCTGCCAAGGGGTGCGTTGAGCTTAACCCACCCCACTTGATTGGGACGTAGCACTGATTAAATTTCACTTGCACAGGCGAACTCCACCCAGGCCGTCGATGCTGCATCAACATCGGGCTCATCGGGCGCTCTGACGGTATCGTCGGGAGCTGTCGTCGCCGCCGTCGTGTTCGCAAATCTACTATAAACACCTGTGCAACACCCTCCACCATCTCCACTCTACGACCCGTCGAATGGGTCAGCCAACGACGTTCAAGTCGACGCAGAGACGATGAACGACGAACCTCACGATTGCCTGCAGAGGCTGCAGCTCGGACTGCCCCATCATTTGTTGTCTTACACTCGTTGTATATTTTATTCATATGTATCAAATAATCACTAGATTCTCGCGTCTCCTCGAGAGAACGAAGTCCCAGCCATCCGAGACGCTGACTAGGTGTGTTTCCAATCCACCTCGGTCTCTACGCCCCGCATCTGTCCCACCCTACCATGGAGTCCTTGACTTCCTGACCCCTCGCCAGTATATGTTGCGCCTACATGCATGCATGTATGTTTCTTTCATACGCAGGTTCGATATCTTCCCAGGCTGCATCCCCCAGAGCCCAGTTCATCACGAAAGCTAATCGAAAACCTACACTGAATACAACTGCCCTAGTATCATTAGCACCAACCGGAAAGGACCGCACCAGCCCACGCCCATCAGGCCTCAGCAAGGACCGTACTTCGCCGCGCAAACGTGGGCAGCAAGCCCCGCCGTCTGCGTCTCCGCCGTGAACAGCGACCCGCCATCGTTCGGCGCGTACCAGACGTTGCCCACCGTCCAGTCCGACCCCGTCGCGTAGTGGAACACGGCCGACTCCTGCGCGCCGATGAAGTCCGTGTACTTGGACACGCGGTCGGGCGCGCGGTCGAGGTAGAACTGGAGGTGCTTCATCCAGAGGCCCTTGAACATCGCCTGGTCGTTGTCGCACGACGACGACGACGTCGGGTCCGCGTCGTCGCACGACTCCTTGAGGATGCCGCTCTCCGTCTTGAGCGAGATCGCGGCGTCGAGCGTGATCTCCGCTTCGGTGAGCAGGCTGGAGTCGCCCGTCGCGAGGTAGAGCTCGGCGAGGCCCGAGGCGACGACGCCTTGGTTGTACGTCCAGGTCTCCTGGCCGTTGTTCTGGCAGGAGCTTGTCAGGCTGCGAGCGGCGTTAGTCGATGGGCAGCCCTATGATGTTCAAGTTGAGACCCACCCATCGTTCCAGAGGCCTTGGGAGTTGCGCATCCCGGAAGTTGAGGACTGTACAAGTTGGTTGAGTACGGTTTGTTTTTACTGGGAAGGCACGTTGGGCTTACGCCACGTCCACGTCTGTGAGGGTCTTCCATCAGGGTATACGTTATGGCAGATAACATGTAATGAGTAATCACCTTCTGCGCGTTGGCGAGGTATGTGGAGTCACCAAAGCGATTATACAGGTTCGCAGAGGTGTGTAAGAACAGCTGATTCGTGATCGCGTTCTTGTAGGTATGCGCGCTGGACCACCACACTGAACATTCGACAATCGTAAGCCAGATAATCCACGGGGCGGCGGCGTACAGGCCGAAGGTTTCGAGCTACCCACCACCACCGCCACAGACAGACGTGTCCCACTCCGCCGCGATCAGGTCATACACGATCTTCGCGCTATTCTACGGGTAGGAAAGGTCGGTCAGCATATTACGGGCGCAGGACAATCGGCCATCAACGCACGACATATGCGGACGCATCCTGCCCGTGCGTATTCCTGTAGTCGGACACCTTCAACAGAGCGAGCACCACCCACTATAGAAGTTCGGGGTGTCAATCCACAGTCATTGTGCATAATGCCAGTGGATCACTTACGCCTGCGTCGTCGTTGCTGCCGTTTAGCTGTGAGATCCAAGCGTTTTGGTCTTGCCCGAGCGCGAGCTGACCGATGGTCGTGGAGTCCGCGACGTCGAGGTCCGTCGAGCCTTCCGCCAACATGAGGTTGTAGAAGTCCTCGATCGTGTTCTGCATCGCGTGCACTCGTCAGCTGCGAGTCCCCCCAGGATGAAAGGATACGCACGGCGTCGGTCCAGAAGATGCCCCATCCTCCCCCATTCCAATACGCACTCTGAAGGCGAGTCGCGACGCTCTAACGGTGGGGCGATGCAAGCGTGGCAGGTGGAACGGGTCGTTTGGGGTTAGTCACTCTCATATGCACCGATCGCGGCCAAAGGACACTCACGGAGGCAGTACTCAGCGTCGTAGCACACTGCGCGCGGGCCACGAGCGGTGTCGGGGATGCGGTAGCAGCGGTCGGGTACGTGCTAAGCGTGGAGAGCACGGTGACCAGAGTGGTCATAGACACGAGCTTGTGGAAGTTGAACAACATCTTGACAAAGGATCGGGCAGTTGCGGGATAACCTGGTACCGTGGTGGGCGAGGATAAGGGCGGACGGCGTCGACATTCTGACAACGTATGATGTCCGTTTAAGTACCACAGCGTTGTCCACTTCTTGATAACAGTATATGCGGTCTCTGAGAGAACGTAATGTCTTCCGAGGCGCGCCGGATTAGGTGGTCATGGTTCGAATCTGTCCATGTGGGAGCACTGCACATGAGTCCACACATGATCGTTTGCTTCGATGCGGACGGAGTGTATTCCCCAACGCACCGCAGCGCACCGCTTTCGGATCGGTGTGGGAGTCCCGCGTACATCGCGTCGACGCAGCATGATTGTGTGAGTCGGGAACGGGCGAAAGCATTCGATATGGGCATCTGGCTTCTACACTTGTACCATCGTGTCAGAAAGGACGAGAAGAAACGTTCATGGAACGCGCCCCGACTGAGCATTCCCCAAATCCACAGATGGTCGCCATACAGGATATGTAGAGGTTGGGCACGCGTCGTATTCTGTATCACGAAAGAACCCAAGTTATGATCATCAAGTGTACGTACTTTGCAGTGACAGAGTAACCTGTGATATCGATGGCATGCGTGTCCCAAAAGTTCCGCGAACAGTTGATCACTTCTTTAAGCTTCTTCGTCTTGTCTTCGTCTCTCTGGAAACTCGTTAGAATATTCTCGGCCATGAACGCAAAGATCGCAGCACTTCACGGGCTTTGGCAGGATGTCTTTGAACTGCACTGGTCAGAAATGGGCCTGACAACTTGTGAGCATGCGGAACCATGAACACTCTTGAGTCTTAAAGTCCACTTTGAGGCACCGTCTTGAAACGACCTCTCTCTCACGCTCTTTTTGCTCGAAATCGAGACGAGGTTGTTGACTGGAGCCCTAATGGAACTTCCATCATTCACCGCTTTACCAGTCACTTGACAAACGACGGTGCCATGAACAATGTGGCTTACTCGAAACCAGAGGACTACAAGGCTGGGCACACGTATTCTTCTACTCTCTGCTGACTGTCCTTCGTTTCTTAAACACTGTACGGCCCAATGAATTAGCCTACGAAGTTCGTACAAAGACGGTGAATGACAAACCTCGGACTCATGCTTGCCCCGGGTCCGCAAAGCCAACGGCTATACATAAGCTTGTGCATATTGGTCACCAGTCGCAGTTGTCGATTTCAAAATCATGATTAGAACCCATTCGCAATCCTGCGAGGAGCAAAATCAGAGACGCGAAACGACCCAATCACAGAGAACAAGCAAGCACCATCAGGACTCAGGAAGCTACGAAGCCGGTCGAAGTTCTGTCATCTTAGTGATTCTTACTAGGGCAGGCCCCGCGGCAGGGTGCGACTAAGCGGAAGATGCATCCCGGTGCATAATTCAGAGCTTCAGAGCTTCAGAAATGCGGAGAACATAGTAGAAGCAAACGTGACCACGGGTTCAGGCCGCCAAGGTACAGAAGTTCCATGACTCGACCACGAATGTCGCAATAAATGGCCCTGAAGTGACGTCGAAATCGCAGCACATAGACTGCTCAGTACTGTAAACCCATCTTCCCCAGCGTGCACGCAGCGCCATTCGTAGTGAGTAGCAGGTTGGGCTTCGGGGTCGGGAGTCTCATGGATGGTGGTCGAAAGTTGAGCTGACTAGCGCCCAGACATGTCCGCCTACGGAGCCATCACTGCACCTACCAACTCCACTTTTCTCCCATCCACCACATGGCATCTGAAATCGAAACGTCCCGAAGCCCCGCCCAGCTTGACAATTCACCACCTTAGGCTCGCGACCGCTGAGGCGTTCCCCGGACTGGTCGACTACATCCACAAGACCTTCGCGGACGAACTCGAGCGCGGCCAGACCTACCCTCAAGAGATCCTCGCTGGGGAGGAGTACACCCGCGCGTCCTTCGACGCGTACTACTTCGCCGCAAATGTCCTCGTCGCGGTACTCGGGAGAGAAGGAGACGAACCGCAGCCTGACGGCGCAACAATCCCGACAGGGTTCGCCGAGGCCGTGAGCGGTCGGTCTTGGGAAGAGTGCATCGCGGGGTGCTACTACGTGAGTACCGTCCTTCTTCTCTCCTTTGCTTCTGGTCGCGATTTCCCCATGTCGCGCTTGCGCAAGCCCAAGCCCGCGCGGACAGGCCAGAGCCAGAGCGCTCCGGACGGGGTCGCCGATCGTGGATCGTAGGAATCCTTACTGAGTGGTTGGCCTACAGGTGAAGCCCAATTACCCCGGACGGTCGTCGCATGTGAGCAATCCTTTCTTGGCTGCGTTTGCATTCCTCCGTCCGCGCTCCGTTGCCTTAGACGGAGGCGGAGATGGGTGCGATAGGGAGTGGCGGACTGATTGCGTGGGTATCGGTGCATCCGGCTCATGGGTGGATTGGCGATCGCCGTGCCCTAGAGTTCCAGCGTGGCGTCTGCTCTTTGGGACACCATAGAGTCAACTTGGACCCCGTTTTTGAAACTCGAAAGACGGAGGACTTCCATAGAAGGACATAGGGCCTCCCGATCCACAGCGTGGATCTGGAGACCTCCCCACATTCCTTGTGAAGTGGATGTCTGACGTTCACGTTCAGGGCAAGTACCCTTATTGGCAACGTAGACCGCCATTGTCTAGACGAGCTCGTGGACTTCCTGTGTTGCCTACGAACTGGACCTTCTGGACCTTCTGGAATGTCGTCGTGGATGCGGACGCGCGCCGTGGGCTTTGGAGGTTCCACCACATTAGGGGGGTCCAGTATAAGTGAAAGGGGTTGTAAGCTGGTGCAAGGCGATCTATCATCTGAGCACATTGACTACGTGATGCGTGTTTGTAGCCATGATGAATATGCTGGGGGTGACCAACATCTCCATCTCGTGAACAAGGGCGCAACCCACCCACAACAAGCCCTACGATTCAACTGGTGACGATGAAACACTCACACTTTCTAACCACAGATCTGTAACGCGGGATTCCTCGTCCCACCAACCCAACGCGGTCGTGGCATCGGCGCTGTCCTCGCGCGTTCGTTCCTCCATTACGGCCCCCGACTAGGATATGAGGCCAGCGTATTCAACCTTGTCTACGTCAACAACATTGCTAGTGTCAAGTACGTAGCAACTCCCCGTTCCTGCGTGTGAGCTGACTGCACGCCCGCCAACAGATTATGGGAAGCACTCAACTTCGAGAAAGCTGGACGCATCCCGCGCGCTGGACGGCTCAAGAAGGCGGATGGCAGCGGGGAAGAGTTTGTGGACGCCTGGGTGTTTTACCGCAGGTTCGACGCTCCTTCTCCCGCCGAGTAGGGGCCCTGCATCACAAGAGAACATGTACGTGATTTAGATCCGTTATAAAGCATTCAGTTTTGGGACGCAATCTCCGACTGTCACGGAGGCTCCCTTAGCTCCTACCCCAACTTTAGAAGTTAGGTTCCGCCCTGCAACAAAACGTTTCGTCAACGATGGATGCAATACTATATATGATCCTGGAGCTCCACGACCCAACGCGCGCCGCCTGACGCCCGACGTGATTGCGTTTCTTCGTGCCAACGAAAAGGATTGGTGGTGAGTCTCGGAAACCCATTCAGTCCTTTCAATCCACTTCCCCGCGCACGAGCACTGGCATAAACCCTGTCGATCGGTGAATGTTAAAGAGTTCCGTTCCAACTTCACCATCATTTATGCTAGGAGTCGGGCGTGCCGCCGCGGCGTACGCTATGACACAACCAGCGTGCTGGGGACAGTGGCTCAAAGTGATGCCGGCGCTCTCTATGGGCGGCGTGGTCACGAATCTTTCCATTTGTCTGTACGTCCGACGTTTCCCCTCTTGACATTGGGTCAGAACATCAGAAGTCGACTCCCTTAATAGGACGCTGGGGTCGAGAAGGCATGAATAATGAATGCTTCCTCGACCCCAGCGAGCTCTGCAGGGTCATTCAGCGGCGAGCGCAACGCCACGACCAGGACTTCATCTTGTCACAAACAATGAGCGCAAGTCCTTCGGAGGGTTATCTTCCGGACGTAGCATGCGACATGCGCTATCTGCAGGGAGAAGTTGTCGCGTGATATAGAATCATGTCCTCCTTCCCTCTGCAGCGCCGCTAATTCAGAGTATATAGGCCATTCAGTACGTTGAGCTTACCGGCTTATGACCCTCCGACCGTCAAGGAGTTCAGTATCTCTGGCCGATGATGGGGCAAGGAAGCAATGGATGCGGCGCCTCCTCGATGGTGTCTGAGCCCGGCGTCCGACCGGACGCGGAGACCGCCACACTTCTCCCCTCCCGTTCAGCGGTTGTGGCGTGAGCCTGAGGTCCGCGGGACGGCGGGCGTGGTCCATGGACCTCCCGCAGATTGCGTACCGTTGTTAGAATTTGTGTAGGTCCATGTGGACCGCCTACGTCCCATCCCGTAGCGTTCCGCACGGTTACGGCGCTATGTCATGACAGGGCTCGACGATCAGTAAGACCCGACGGCGCAGTGCCAGGTACCGGTTGGGACATCCTCTTCCCCACCTCGTCGCGATGACAGTGCCAAGCGCAGTCACTTGCAGTTCAGGATATCCAAATATCTGCATTTCTCGTCCAATTTAGGTCGCTCGCCCGTGGGCAGAGCGGGCGGCGCAGACTTGCCAGGAAAGCCTGCGCGCTCACGGCTCCTGGGACTTATTCAGCTTCCCGGACGCGACGTCTCGGCGAAGCTAGCCTCGTGCTCGTGTTGTGGCCTGACGTATGCGTTCCGAGAGCCACGTAAATATGCACGCCTCATGGGGCCGGCCCATTCCCCTTCCTGGGATCCCGCGCGGTGCGCGACACGACCGTGTTTCCACACCTGTGCATGGCACGCTGCCACAGGGGAACCTCCGCTGGCGTGCAGACACCCCGGCGCGCCGCGCCTGGACTTCCTGTGGGATGCCTAAACTCAATCCGCAGAGAGATCAGTTGAACGCGAAACTCAATCGTGAAGCTAACGCGCCGGGGGCGAACGACCACGGATGCATCTTTCTGCGCATCCGTGCCTGGTAAGGCTTCGCGATGCTCCGACTGGCAAGGTCCTCCTCCCAAGACTCAGTTCTCCCCGGTCTCCCAGCGAGCTCAGCCTCGGGGCGAGGCGATAGGGCGACCGGGAGAAGCTCGCAAGCTCTGGACGGGAGCCTGATGCAACGTGTTCTGGTTCTTGAGCTCCGCTGCTGAGCGGGCTCTCACCGTATCGTCGGTGCCGTAACGTGAACTTTAACGGCAATGCTGGAGGAGGAAGTGAAGCGAGACGAATGCCCGGCTTCGGCGGCGCAACGCGGACTGGACGTTGTGCGTCCTCAGGGTGTGGTGGGTTCTGATTAAAGATGAAGCTATAAGGTGAGCGAGCCGCATTGCACTCCGTGGTGATTGTACGGGGTGAAAAATGACTGCGCGCTAGCAGACAACTGCGGTGTCGACCTTGCCACATACCGAACACCTTCATCATGACCGTGACAAGCACGGTCCCGTCGTAATGCCGCTACAGCCGGTGGCATATACATCTGATGAAAGACAGGACGTTGGTGGGTGGTTCGATAGCTCTGACGGTCTGGAGCATTCCCAGCGAGGACTCTATCTCACGCTCTGCGATCGGAAGAAGACGTTCTTGAATGTTACACATGCGGGCGCCACAACGCTGCAAGGTAGAGGGAAGTCATCGTTGAAGGTTGTCAAACGGTTCATCGACATTGACATTGCTGACACAATTTGGTTCATATCAGAAGCTATAACACCGGCGTTATAAGGCGTCCAATTCAAACAAGTCCTCCAGGGACCGGGACCGCCGGGCATCAGCCTAATGATTTCACGACAGGTGATCTAGCATGCGATCGGAATCTCCTCAAGGAAGGAAGGAGTTTTCGTTCTTTGAGAGACCCCGCCTGCCTCATCCTTGGATACTGGCCAACCGTCGCCGACTCAGAACCCCACAACGACCACCGCTCACGAAACATGCGTATCACGTCCTCCTCGTTCAAGTTGTCGTTCGATCATCTCATCCGAAATCAACCCTCGGTTCGTGACATCGCAAACTACTTTCGATGCGCACACACACACGTACACGCACAAGACGATACACGATGGACAACGAGGTGAGCAACTACTTCGCTAAACTTCGACCTTCCCGTCCTCCAAAGCATCCGCGCGGGCGCGGAAGGACTGGTAACTGTTGCGATGAACCCCGATCACGTAATCGGCCATCTCCACCCACTTCGCCCACACCCCCACGCGAAGTCCCTTGGTGACCACATACCACTTGCCGTTGTGACGCGGGTTGTCCGGGGCGATGTGTTCGTCTATGAAAATTTTTTTTTCATGAGCGCATGAGTAGTCCCGCTACTAGGGGCAACACCGGATGTACCTTCCATGTTGACGTTGATCATTGAAATTGGGGCAGGAGGGGCGGCGATGTTTGGGACCTCGGCAGTAACACGCTGCGGCGCTCGCTGGGCGGCAGCACGCGCGCCTCCTCCCTCTGAGGGGGCAGCTCCGGATCCGGTGTAGATATTGATGGAGGAATTGCGTGCATGCACGACAACCCGGGGAAGGTCGCCCAAGGACAAGGTGGTCATGTCGGGTAGATCGTCTGCGACGGCATCATCGCCCTGACTTGGGGTCTCTTGATCATTGGGGGGGGTTCAGTGATATTGACTGATAAGCTTTTTCTGTGGCGAAGTACAAGAGAAATATGTTCAAAGTACCCACCCTCTGCACCAACAGTCGTCAGATCGTCAGCGTCGCCGGGTTTCACCCGAGGGGAGGTGGTGCTAATTGGGCGGGTCATGGTGGGGGCACGGAGAGAGGGGCGAGCGCACCCCGGGAAACTCAGTCTACCCCAATATAAACTGGGAGCTGCTCCCGGAAACCTACGTTTGCTATGGTTCTCCGCAGTGCTAGTTCTCCAGTTCCCTCGCGCACGATCTCGGATGGACACAATACTATGTGGTTGCCGTACTGTGATGGCGACGATATTGGGAGAGTGCACCGAATAACAGAGATATTAATCCGATCGTTAAATACAACGTCCCTAGTACTCAACGGGCCCGTGTACTCAGAGTGCAGCAGGTCCGACAAGCTCAGCGCCCGCATTGGAAGCCATGCCTCGTGGTCGCGGTACCTCAGCTTGCTTCAAGACGCCCACAAATGCTGCTCACAGTTGGACCCTGTACACTAGCGGCAAGGGGAGCAGACGCATCATGGTGGTCCCGTGGTTCGTAAAAGCACAACTCCTTGGCGGCCAAGCCCAACAAGGCTTGGCAATCCCCGACGTCACCGACTACACCGAGCCCCAGGAGACATACCAGACCATTCTTCGTGACTCGGATAGACTGAGACAGATCTGACAAGACAACCGTCCAACACGTACACAGCAGCAGATGCATTTTTACAGAGTGCATCAGCACCACAACACATCACGGTCCACGGAGATTAGCTCAGGTGAGTCCGATATGAGGTACGTGACGGAGTTCGAGGAAATACAAGGAGCGTGGGCAACGTACAAGGAGAATAAACACAAGACAACAAGGGGACAAGGAGCGAGTCATTTAGCGATACAAAGGGAGATTCCATAGCGAGAGTAGTTGCAGTCCGCATCGAGAAGCTTGCTGCATGGCGGCATACACCAGAGCGGTACATCCAGAATTACAAGACATGAGGGAAGGAGGAAAGAGCATGAAGGATCGCGATTACAAGCCCGCGAGAGCCTGAGATCTAGTTGAGAGCGGCAGCAATACTGTACCAGGCGAGGGCCGGATGTGCATACATATGCATCGACAACGCGAGTAGACGGCGAGCCGAGTTGGCCTACCACAAATAGCCCTGCAGTTTGGCATAGGCGACACCTGGCTGCGGCTCCGTCGGAGGCTTCTTCTGAACCTTCACGCGAGCGGCCCCAGCGCTATGTGTGGGATGCCCACCGGGCGTGACCGGCATGCCCGTTGCGGGCGCGGTCGAGGCGGACGTCGACAATCCTGGCGTGTGAGGCGCAAGGGTCCCGCCCGGATGAGCCACGATCGGCGTAAGAGGGCTGACGGCCTGACGCTGGGGCTGGAAGGCCCACCGTGACGCGGACGCGTGGGTCTCGGCGTAGTTGGGGTAAGGGCCGCGTCCCGCGAAGTCGCGGCGCACGCGCCTCTCGAACCCCCGGACCGCGGCAGCGTCGACCTCGACGTAGTTGTCGAGGAAGCGCCGCAGGTCGCGCTCGCCGCCCTCCACCTGGTCGCGGTGGAAGAGCCCGTTGCCGACGTCGACCCAGTGGTCGGTCGACGCGCGGGTCTGGGACGCGATCCGGAGCGCGGGGAGGAACACGCGGTGCCCTGCCAATACATCGCCCCTCATAGCGGGAAACCGGGTCTTGAGGCGCTGTAGGAGGTACAAGGCCGAGAACACCGTAGAGTCGCTCACGTTCGAGCGGTGGAGGGCATAGGCGATGAACCTTGCCAGGGAGATGGGTGGGTCGTCGAAAGGGGAACCGGTCGTCGGTGGGGGGTCTGGGCACTGGAAGATGTGCGTTATGAAACGCGCGCAGAGTTTGGCGAAGTCTCGACGACCATAATACGGATCGTCGCTCTGCGAGTAATGTATCGCCTTAGTGACTGCATATGAACGACAGCATAGGTCTTACTGCTATATGTCCTCCGCGATGGCTCTTGGATGGTTGCGGGGAGTGAAAGGCGGCCGCGTCGGAAAAGGGGTTGACGTTCGGGTAGTTCATGTTGAATGTGCCGGACTCAGCAGAGTAGTGGTATGGCTCCCGATTCCTTCGATGGTTTGAGAATGACGACGATCTGCCGCAGCTTCAAGCTTAAATACGTGATACTACGAGGCAGTGAAGCGTGCATGGTGACGCATGGCAGAACAAGCTCGGAACCTATAAGACAAAACTTCAGCAAGCTACTGGTACGGCGGAAGTTTCCGCTACTCCGCAAGTGCCTTGACTTTTGAGACAACTTCTAATGGTTGTCGCGTTCGAAAAGGCGGGGAGTACAACGAAGGCCGTGTAGCTGGGGATATCTACTGGCCATCGCTTGAGGGAAAAAGTGTTGTCAGTAGGTTGGTTGCGAAGGCGACAAAAAGAACAAGAGGTCGTACAGGATAGTAAACGCTCACCGAAGCCTGAGTTGGAAACGGAGGCAAGCAATAGCAAGCACAATATAAGGGACACTATATGAAGATCTATATCACGAAAAACCCGATGTTCATGAAGCAGCTGTGAAATTCTGCCATACAGGTCGCAAGGAGGAAGGGCCCTCCGGTCGGGGGTTGTGGCAGGCCTAGGGTGGCGATATCAACCACGTTCTCCAAATCGGGTATGTCAAGCGCCGATTGCCCTTGTGACGGAAAAATAACCGTCCTGAAATTAGCGCAAACCACAACAAGGACTTACCAGATAGCGACTACAATGAATACGATCTCATATTTCCTTCTGAAAGCGTCCGATCATCGTGTATGTTCCATTTGGAGGGGCGATGCGCGGAAAAATATGGCTGGGCTTGGCTGGGCTTGGCTGGGCACGAATTTAGTAATAATAGTACGGGGTGTGCGGCTGAGACACCGCTGGATGGTTTTGAACATGTCCCTCTCCGCCGAAAATCACGATAGAGGCGTTAGCTTCTGTAATCCGAGCTGCTGCTCGTGGCAGGCTTGATGCAGAGCGGAGGTTAGAGGATCAACTTGAAAGGGACCTTGTGAGCGATATCAAGGACTAGCAGTTTGAATCCACGACAGACCGTGCCCAATAACTCACATTTGTCAGTAAAAACATGCTCGCGACTCATAGAAAAGTCAAAAGGCTGATACACCGAGCCTGGGGGGGATGGGAATCGATGACGTTGGTTGGAAAACAAGCTCACACCGGTGGCCGGAGCGCCGGATGCCGAATGTTGTGTGGCAGTGCGGCTGGTCTTGGCGGTCGAGCGAGCAGCGCACTCCAACATGAACGCACCTCTTGGCTCCCCATCTTATTTCTTCCCAGTGCCCTTCTCCTCCCTCTTCTCGCTGTACAAAGCCGCTCCTTTCAACCCGTTTCGTGATACCTAGCGCTCTATATTCGATGCATCGACTATTTCCCACGCGCGGTCTTTCAAATGCTGGCCGTTCGGCAACTCCCCGAGGCGTTTCCGGTGCCGCGTGGCCGCACCGTCACGGTCATCCCGCCATTCGCACACGGTTCAACTCCAGATCCCTGACCAACGGCGCAAATCGCCCGCCAACGCGTCGCCAATATACCCCGGAAGAACTCTTGCAACACAAGAAACAAGCCGAGGCCGTCTCTGGCGAACTTCCATCCTCGCCTGTGGGCCCCTCGATCGGCTTTGGGGGATTTGGAGGTGGCGGGGGAAATGGGATCAGGATGCCATCCTCACGACCATCTTCGGTGTCGCTATCTGTAAGTATCTCCTATTTTCTGTTTAAGACCGCGCGAAGGTCGCGCCGAGACACCTGAGACCTCTCGACAGAGGGAATATCATAGCATGCTTGCGAGCGACGCGATCTCATAACATGACACGCTGCTGGTCGGAGACACAAGAACTGATTGATGTCCTCCACAGTGTTCTCAGGCGGTGTCGTTTACATGGCCTGGTACAAAGAAAATGTCCTCTGGAAGGTACTCCAACCACATAATATTCAGCTTTCCGTTCGCTAAACAACCATGCCCCACACAGATAGAAAAGGCGTTTGCCCCAGGGTACGACCCGGCCCTCGAGCTCGCGAAGCATGCCGCGCGCAAACCCGCCCCGGCTGAACCCCAGATCGCTGAAGAAGACGGGCTCGAATGGGATCTGGACGGACCATGGACACAGCACCTGCGTCGTAACGAGCAGGACCTCATTGATCGCATCGTCCACGGCAATGAAGTCGGCCATTACTTCGTCCTGCTTGGTCCTAAGGTACGTTGGATTGCGCTCGGGTTAGGTATGGACATGGACATGCCCAACTAGTTTGACCTATCTATTGCGTGCCCACATGTGCGCGCATCTGTGAAACTCGGGTGCGTGCATCTGCGGGTGTGGCTAAAGGTCTGGTCACCATGCAGGTGCATGGGGTATCATGACGATCATGGAACCTGAGCAGCTTGCACTGTGGGCGCAATGGTGCCTGCCATGGCTGATCTCGACGGCCTTGTCAAAGATGAGGTCCATGTCCATCAACAGCACTTGTGTTGCCATTTTAGAGGTCGCCGACCCGGCCGCGCTCTCGGTATCGACCAATGGGCGTCGTGGCCCACGAATTATCATGTCCTCTTGGCGGCCCAGTGTCCATCACCATGTTTCAAGTCCGGCGACGGCAGTGGTACTTACTACATCCAACCCCTAGGGAACGGGAAAGACGACCATGGTTCTCGACGCGATGCAGGCCATCCAAGCCGAGGGCGTCGCGATGTGCGATGCGCACCCCGACTTAGAAGTCTTCCGCTTGCGACTTGGCAAAGCGCTTAACTACGAGTACAACGAAGACACCCAGACGGGGCTTTTCCAGAGGCGAGACCCGCGCGAGGGCGGCGCCGCCCTTGACATCGAGCGTGGTAAGTGTGTGCGCGTCTTAGTGCTTCAGGTTGATGGTGAAGTTGATCGTGTGTCGATAGCGCTGAACAAGCTGGAGAAGGTCGCCCTTCGCCATGCGAGATCTACGGGGAAACCGCTCATCCTGATAATCAACAACGTCCATTTCTTCAACCATGACGATGACGGGAGGAACATCCTTCTCCAGTTCCAGCAGCGCGCTGAAGCGTGGGCTGCCAGCGGTATGCCGTTTTCTGATACCCAGCCGTGACGAATCTGATGACTTCTGAATAGGTATCTTGACAATGGTTTTCAGCACGTAAGTAGCACCTTGGAGTTGGTCATTAGGTTCATGCTGAGCATTCGCTTTTCAGGGATGATTTCTGGCCATTCTTTGTCATGCGTACGTCCTTCCTCTATAACTTGCCAAACACCTCCTGACTTACCGAACGCAGGGCAAAATGCCAGCAGGATGCACGTATGTCCCTCAATCACCGCATGCTCGCTCGACAGCATCTCACGGCGACGCAGGTCGTCTCCGTCTACGACCTCTCACGAAAAGACTCCCTCACCGCCGTCATGCGCATGCGCATGAACGCCCAACGCTCGCGCGCGTCGCCCGAGACGTTCGAGGAGGTCGTCGGCCTCGTCGGCGGACGCCTCACGTACATGGGCAAGGTCGCCAAGGCGGCGGACATGATCAAGCACGCGAAGCATCTGCTCAATGTCGAGAAGGCGTGGCTCCTGTCTCAGATCGGGCTCATCCCGGACTGCGACGACGACGTCATGGACGAGCAGAAGTGGTCGTCGTGCTCGTGGCTGCTCCTGAGGGAGTTCGTCAAACGGAGGCAGGACGACGTCGCAAGGAAGAGGGAGGAGATCGAGAGGGGCGAAGCTAAGCCTGAGGATTTGGACGACTTGCCGCTCCCAAGGATATCCTATGTGCGTTCTTACCGCGCCCTTGCCGGTTTGGTGCTGATGTCGATACTACTTCTTCTCCGCCCCTTCCAGTACGAGGCGCGACAGATCATGACCCGCGCAGACTTCATGGACGGTGCGCATACCGTTTCATACCGTTCCCCGACTCCGCGTCGATATTGCCATTCTGAGTGTACCCCCGCAGAGCTCGACCGGAAAAACATCATCGCCATCGACGTGAGTTCCCGAGCTTCAAGCTCCTGCCACTAACCTCGCACTGTCGCTGAGCACCTTGCGCCGCCCCCTTGCGCACGTTTGCAGATCAACCACGACGTGACGCCCGATTCGATGCTGATCCTGCACGCGGCCGAAGAGGTGTGCGCGGAAGAAGGCTTCGACGAGCTGCTCGAGGGCGTCCGCGACCGCGTAGACGAGATCGAGTCCCTGCACCGTACGCGCGAGCTCACGGTGCGTCTTCTTTCTTCTTCCAGTCTCTCTGGAACGCATCTCTCGACCCTCCTACGCGAGGTTGGAGGGGGCCGTCCATCGTTCGGTGCTCATATGTAATCTGCAGTTCAAGGACGTCGACAAGGGCGATCGGATTCGCCTCAGCGTCGACAAGGGGGGTGCGCGGCAGGTGTGAGGACTGGCGCACGGCACGTACAGCCTCTTCCTTGTCACAAACGCACGTCGCTGTTCAGTACGTTCTTTGTCACTTCGAGGCATACGCGCGACTGCGGCACCGCGAACCCATGTTTCGATATTCGATGCGGGGACGAAGACTGTCAATATAGAATATAGCCTGCGCTGTTCTATCTCTGCGGACAAACGACTTCAGGCATCCAGCCCGCCGCTGGAGACAAACGTTCCGGCGATGTTCTGAGGCCTCGAGCGCGTCCCAACCGACACGAAGACATTCAGCACACATCCGAAGGCTGGCAGGCCAATGAGGATGAAACAGGGTCCTTCTGTCCCCAGATCGCCGCCTTCGATTGACTCGCCATCTCAGCGAGTCCGGCCTTTAGACCCGCTCTATGCATTGCATTGAGCCTTCGTGCTCGTGCCGGAACGCAATGGTTCTACATGCGCATCAAGGCCTGTCTAGGTGCTCCCGGAACAAAACACGTTGGAGTGCAGTGTCTTCAAACAAGTGAACTCACGACGTGGTCGTTCTACGATACGTGCTATCGGGCTTTATCTTCGAAGCTCGACCCTCGTTTCCCGAACACAGACTAGCTCCAGCGGACAAGTTTCGCGGACTCACAATCGTCCGCGATATCGTCCTCTGCGGGCCGTATCGTGCGGTTCTCGGCAAGTTCTCCGGGACTCACGGATATCGTGTGGGAGGCCTGGCCAGTCGCAAGCTTTAACCCAAGGTCCGTGTATGGGGCCACCCTCGATGCTCGCATGGCCAGATCGAATACCCAGCCAACACCTCTCGGAGTAACGTGCCGCTGCAGTAGACACGAGGAAGACCCGGACGCCACGAAGGCGCTTCTGTGTCTAGAAGAATCGCACCCGCATCTGCCTGAGCATCTTCGGCACGGCGAGCCTGGGCAGGTGCCGTGTCCTATGATCAACACATGCCGCAGTTGGGCTACGTCGCTCGGTCGTTGGCCATGGGACTGCCAGCGCACCGTCGCGCGTCCAGCGGTGTCTGCCGTGAGCTGGCGGAGCGACGGGGCCCTTGATATGTATACGCCGTTTTTAATGATCTCAAGATCCGGAAGCGTCTGTGCGGTGCGGACGCTTGCCTCTCGTCGCTTCATTTCTGGGCAACGGCCTGCCTGACCTGACTGCTGACCGCGCAGAGCTTCATTCTCACACTGATAACGCACGTCTCCTAGGCGTACGTGCGTGCGTGCCGCTGCAGCCCCCTAGGGTCGCAGTGCCACCTACGCACCGTTCGTTTCGTCACGCCGCAAGAGCCTTCGAAACCTGTCCCTGCAAAGCTTATACCACGCACCAGAGCCCGGCGGAGAATAGAGGCACGCTGCAGCCCTCCGGCCGAACCGATGCTCCAGCCCCCAGCGCCAGGAGGGAATCCACGCCCTATTCTTGATGCCTTCGAGCCGGCTGAGGCGCACGCGAGCGGCAGCAGCTGGCTTCGCTCAGGGTCCGATTTCCCATCCTGGCCGGCCGTACCAGGAACTCAGTGCTCCACCCTAGCTGGCGCACACAAAAAGCACTCACCCTCGAACCCTTCGCAGAGCGGAGAACGCTGATCGCGCGGCCCACATCGGACGCTGCGTCCGATGCCTACGTGCTCCGTCTCCACTGGACCACGGCGCGAGCACCCATTCCATCCACCTCCGTGGACCATGTCTCCGCGGTGTGAAGGTGAAGTGGTGCTACGCGGCCGCGGGTCCTTTACGTTACGCGTGAGTCCACCACGCCCCGCTGAAGTCTGTGGAGGAGTTGGGAATAGGGCTCGTCGAAATCGCCCTGGACGAGCCGCGGTCAGTGCGGCCATCGGCAGTGGTTCATGAACGCTGCTCAGTTTGAGTTGGCCGGGTAATCGCTGATCGCTCGGCCCATTACTAGTACTGTTGCTGCAAGGGCAACATGCCCTGCTGCCTTTCTCGCGTCCCGCCGCACCGCATCTATCTTCGAGACGAGCGCGTCATGCGGATGGAGTCGTGTTTGAATGCGTATGGCGCCGTCCGGCCTTCCACGCACCTGGCGCGGGGTACAGGCCCCGAATATTGAGATGGCTTCCTTCTGGCTTCGGGGGGAGTTTCAACGTTGAAGGGCCGACCTCCCACAGATGTATTGTTGGAAGACCGGACCCGTTGCCTGTCCCGGAGACCGGCGGGCCTCCGTAGTCCCGCCACGCGCAATCCACCTGAGAGGGACAATGACGGGCGAACACGAACGCACGGCGAGCCATGGACTTGCGGCGCGCGGGTGTAGAAGACTTCTATTCGATGGCATGAGGCCCTGAACCGCTCGGCGACAGAGAAATCGTAGCTCAACTACCGTCACTGACCAATAATCTGTTCTCAATCCTGGGCCGTATTATGACGCTCGTAATATCCTGACCAGAACGCCCTTCGATCAGATCATGGGCGATGGAGAGGGTGCCACTCTACTTACGAATATGAGTAACGCGTGCGGCGCAAAACTTGATACCGCCGAAAGGAACAATACCCGTGGACTAGTCCATGATCATAACGCCTCTCTTCCATATCCTAGGAACCCCCTGGATTCGCCTCCATCACGACAGTGCGGTGCACTATGCGATACCCCATGTCGTACTCGCTGATTTGCGTGGGTCCTCGTGTGAGCCTAGGACAGCGGTGAGCGGCCAAAACGACGCGCAGCAGCCGCGGCTCGCTAACCTCGACCGAAGGCGTTACGTTCCCGTGCCACCACCCGCCTTCGTGTCTTCGAAATCCACATATCGCATGCTGATGCCCACTTCGATTTGGAGTTCTCGGTCTGGGAGACTGATTTCGCATCAGCGAATTGTGGATCCAGCGGCGAGTATAACGGAAGTACCATCTGGTATGCGGACTTTCCTATATATGGCAAGACGCAGAACAAGAAAGACAAATAAATCATACCACTTGATTGATACGCTTTTATTCTCCTGGGATCGCAGCGTGCCTTGTATTTATACTTCAGGCTGCTATAGCAGTTGAGGCCGCTTGGTCCATGATCATCTTGGTGTAGGATGTCCAACTCGGAGGTAAGGAGGATTGCGAATCCCGGCGCCAAGAATCGTATCGAGAAGATCGCTGTCGCGGACATCAGCCAGCTCAAAACGCAACCATGATTCATCCCAAACATAGGAATGTCAAGGTATCGAGTACAACGTCATTTGGAAACAGACCTCGCAGAAATGTAGTCTGCAAGGATATTGCAGCTGTAATCTCGACCAAATGGGAGGTGCTGAGAATCCCGTTCAGTTGAGGCATCGAACAGGCTAGAGACCTTGATCCAACGATGAAAAGCATTGTCGTGCAATGCAATGATCGGCTTCCATACGCCCCGGATATGACGTAGTACATTCAGGTGAGAGACCTCCTCGCTGAGAACCTCGCCGTATGTCAGCTATGTCCTTGATTATCGACTGGAAGTCGAACATTTATGATTGAATGGCTACTCCATACCTTTCCACAACAACGACGGTCCGCGAGACCACCAGGCATAGGACTGTGCGGTCGGCCTCGTCATCGGACGTTGAACGCACCTTCGCGGTGACGTCGAGCGAAGCATTCCCTCTCCAACTCAGCACAGACACAACCCTACTATCCCGTTACCAGCGCTTCAACGACTTTTTGAACGCGTGCGTCAGCTGGGACCCTCCAAGCTCCTCCAAGAGAATCCACAGACCCGCATATAGTCACCAGTTCGATTCCACAACATCATATGGACACGCCACTCACCCGTCTAACCCCCTTCCAGGCACCTGCCCTTCCTTTCCGCGCATTCCCAGGCGTATAGAGCCGCGGTTGCGCCACGAGCCCCCTGCGCACGCCCGTGGACCGCGCCACGCGCCACGGGACGTTCTAGACGGCCCGATGCCGACGATCCCCACCCTGGACGAGTTCAGGCTGACTTCAAAGCCTCAGATCGTAGGAATCTCGGGGAGGGCGAGAGGGGGGGCTCGAGAAGAGAAGATCAGCAAGCACATGGGCTCCGAAACCATTGAGATGGGAATAGATCAGTCCAGGACCGACTCCGCTTACGCATGTGCGTTGCGCGGATTAGGGAATAGTGCACTTCCAGATGCCTCCAGGCTCAGACTCAGGTGCGTATCATCGATGCCGCCTTCCTCCTCCTCCCGAGCCCGTTGCCTCCCGGGCATGACGTCAGGTGGCCGTTCCGGGCGCGACGGTGTGGTTTCTCTCACCTCTCATCCCGGACGCGGCGAGGCGGTGTCCCAAACACCGAGTTTGAGATTGGCCTTATCGTCATCCATGGTCCGCGTCGGACGCTGGACTGGTGAGAGTTTGTGTTCGCGTCAAGATGGCGTCATTGCGCGGTTGCTCGAAACTCCTCGCAGTCAGAATAACCATCCTATTGACGACGTACTGTATCATCCTGTGCCGTTGACTTGTTAGAGGGCCAAGCTCAAGCCGAAGCCTGAACTCAATCGCACAAATATGTATAATTGCAGAGAACCTTAAGACACGGACGAAGCCCCGTCGTGCGATATCGACGTCTCGGCTTCACATTCCACAATACAAGTACGAGTCGTTCTCGTTCTGATCGATTCTGATGGTGTCGCATCTGGACGCTTCAAACGCCGCGACATCGCAACATGAACGATAACGAGGACTCGCTGCTGGGATGCCACGGACCGTCAACAAGGGAACAACCAGCCCGGCCGTATGGCGAGGTCCAATATGACCACAAGAAAGAGGCCAAGCCAGAATCAGCCAGAGTCACCTCGCCCAAAATCGCTCAGCATGGGAACCGTCGTCGGCGTACCACTGTACCAGTGTGGGCGGGAGCAAGATATCTGATGCCGTGTCTGACAGCGATCAGCCCCCGGAACAAGTCCTTGTCTTCGAGATAAACCAGTTCCTCGATACGGCAGATGTAGCGGTGTGCAATACAAAGACTCTCTCGCCCGAGAGATGCGGACCAACGGACTCGTCAAGCCCGCTCAGTTGGGACAATCCGATCGCGGATCGGCGAAGCGCCATTTGGGCGCCTAAAAGTACATGTGGGCGCCTGTGTCTCCAGTCCTTGCAATTGCGAAAGGCCAGATGCACTGGAAACGCCAGCGAAAGCAAAGCTTCGGCTTCGGCTCCCCTTTCGCCGTGACCTGAAAGATTGAAAGGCGCTAATAAAAGATGCCCCGCATGGATCAGGTGCCGACGCGGGTGTGGAGAAACAGACGCTATGAACGGGGAACATTGGGAGACCGTTCATCCACCAGACCAGACAACCTCCTTCCGAGAACACGGCGTGCACGCATTGCGTGCTCGTGACGACCAAAGTTCGTGGGGGCGGCACTGCACCCCAACCGTCTGACCTGCATTGCGCAGTCGGGAGTCAACATGTCATGAAAGTGAGCACTTTCGGAAACCTCAATGAGAAACTCCTGTTCCTTTTTGTTCGGCAAACTTGGCAGGTCCACCGTGAATGTCGTGCCAAAGCAAGTTTTCACTTCCACTTCCTGAAGTAGGTCTGATCGTAAGCCGGCCAAGCATACCGCGTCACCTCCCTCAAACATCCACCGATGCACAGCCTTCCGGGACCGGTGGATGGTAGTCGGGGGGGCGCCTCAACAACGTCATGGAATCTGACATCCAGCCCGAGGAGGGGGTACAGATGACGAAGACGGCGGAACACGGACGGACCTTCTTGCCCACGCATACAGTAGGGCTGCATACTGTACGGTGTATGCATTACCCCGAACGGCGTGCTCGCAGCGATTTTTCCACCGCAGGCCGCGGCTCGGCTGCCACCTGCATATGTTAGCAGAGGTCTAGCCTCATCCCGAATCTCGAATTTTCCTAGAGTATCACGCTGACGAATGGCAAGTCAGAAGATCGGACTGTCCGCACTAGACAGCATGCCAAAAAAATTCAATGGAGCTGCACACCTTGACTCGAGGTCCCCGACATCATGAAACTCCACAAAATTTCGCATCCGACGTCCGCTTCAGTGTGTCCGTGTCCTCGACGTCTTCATTCAGTCAGCAGGTTCTCGAACAAAGCCGTGCGTACTCGGACTCGGAGGATGTGTAGCTCGGAGGCAAAGTGCGCTTGGACGGATTCGAGTTCTGCGGAACCCAGGACGGGCGGAGTTTGAAAATGTGGCTGAGTGAGCACCCACCCGGAGCCCAATGGGGCTGTGCCCGGACCCCGAGGGCCTGGGCCTGGCCCCGGAACTTATTAGCGCTTACCAGCCAACTTTGTGGCACCGTGTTTACCAAACACCAGCAAGCCCCGGCATGGTCGAAGTTCACAAAACATGGAAGCTGTACTTACAACGAGTCATCACATTAAACCCGAAGCCATAGATTTATCTACATCCGTAAGTCCATGGACAGACATCCCAAAAGAGCGGTGAAAAGCTAAGCACAATGAGATGAGAATATTGAGTGCCATGGCACCACAGTACGCTGCGGCGCGATGCCCGCACTCCGAATCCGATTCGCCCAAACGCACACAATTGAAGACCACGCCTTGAAGCTTTGAAGGTTATCCATCGCAGGCTCATGCGAGCGAAGGTGCGTATGGCTTCCCTATGCGATGCGAAAGGTTCAAGGCGGGCAACGTGCTTGATCCTGTCTCTCCAGAAAACCGTTCAACGCGAAGAGCGCATCACGGAGGCGTGCGTTCCCGACCCCGCCTTTCTCATTGACAATTGAATATCTTCACCCGCTTAGGGCGTTTTACCGAAGAAACACTGTTGGCGCAGTAGGTAAATAGCGCGGCCCGCCATGTCAACCTCCCGGCCATCCGATCGCGACAGTCTTGCCCTCTTCCTTCAGGTGAAACGGCATTCAGGCGGCATCCGTGCGACGTGAAACCAACCAGAACCAAACTGAGCGCGTCCGCTCCCAATCCCGCCCTACAACCTCAAGGTCAATGTCAGACGGAACTGATGCCCGCGTGCAAAGTAAGGATAAGCTCCTGCTTCTCGCCCCTGATGCGCACTCGCGGCAAATATATGGCAGTCCGTCCCGCCCCTTGTCCGAGATACTGTGGATCCAGCAGCCGCCAATGTCTGTCTGTCTCTGTCCGATGGCGTGAATCAGAAGCCCTCGCGCGCCCGACGCGAAATGGTTCTCTAAGCAAAGCCCCCGGCGTAACGTGACGAGGCTACGTAGCGTCCCGCGCTACGCGTGCGCAGAGGCGCAGCCCATGGAGCGCGTAGGGCCTATGTACTGTCTACTCATCTGCGGTGGAGCGCCACGGCGACGTGGGGACGCGTACGGCGTCACGAAGCGTGAACAAAAATTAAGGCCCGCTACGCAGCTACTGACACCGCGGCGACAAACGGCCTGTTCGGGCGGCGGTCGCTCCCAATTGCCAGGCGCTGTACGATATGCATATGGCATGCAGCATCATATCCGTCGGGGGACGGCGGCGGCGTACATAGTACGTGATGCACAGTACTCGGATCGCGAGCACGTTGACGGTCGAATAATCAAGGGCCCGACGTTTCCAGAGCGACGTCCTCGGCTGGGTCGAGGTTACGATACGCGCTGTGCATGCCCACACTCACAGTGGACTGTCGCCGGCAACTCATGAATGGTTGAATGCCGTACGTCCACTGCACCATACTCGACCTGGACGGCCCCAATTACAAGAGACCACGCGAGCCGCTGTTACGCGGCGTTCGTCCGACGTCCGTGGTGCCGAAATGGCCAGCCCGCGATTGGGAGCAGCATGCGCGGTCGCGAGGATGTTAGAGAGCCGGACGCAGGGTGGTGTGGACTTACTTCGGCCCGCCTTCCCCTTCCATGGCGACAAATCGTTGAGCCTTTGCCAATACGAAGTATTGAGCGTGTCTCCGTGAAGCATGGGAGCTCGGCTAATGACTGGGGACAGTCAGCCCAGCAGGAAAAAGAAGCAGAGAGGGGACGTTTTAGAAGAACAGAATAGCCCACTACTGATATGCCTGGTAGCCACGCCGGCGTCCCAAAGGATCCAAACGAGTGGAAGCGAGATGCGCGCGCTGTCCTCCACCTTGAGTCCTCGTCCAATCCTAACCAAGTGTGGTATGTAAGCCATGGCACGATGTGGTCTCGGGGCTCGTAATCCACTTACCGCCTGCGGTGCTGGTGCGGGTGCGATGCACGCAGCGCGCAAGTACGTATACCCTAGGTCCTGGGCAGGGTGCAAGGTGAAAAGGTGAATAACGCCGGAGGTGGGTCTGATGCGCGAGAGAGAGAGAGAAGTTTGAAAGGGGAGCTCGACTAACCTCCCCTAAGCGCGCCGGCGGTGCGATGTGCATTGCGGATTGATTGACTCCCATCCGAGGGAATATCAAAGGCGTTAGCGGTGAGCGCAGGACATGACATCAGGACATACTTAAGCGAAGGGTTTGACCCTGGCCTATAAGAAGTATTCGTGTGAGCACCATAGGCGGACTACGAACAATTGAACGGCCTTTGGACTTGATCGGTGGAGGTCGGGCGGGAGCACAGGAAGGCGGTAGTGCGGGATACGATTTTTGAGCTGCTCTCGCCCTGGCGTCACCGAGTGTCTGGGAACATGGAGCAAGACAGATGGACAGAAGCATATACAGTCTTAACGGCAGCTTTCGGTCCTAAACGACGTGAGCGCGGCCGCCTCCCACTTTCCCTTTCCCTGCCCGAGCAAGCCCTGCAGCCCAGGCTGCCAGTGCTGCCCGCGGCCGATGATGAGTGCTTAGACCTTCAAGCTTCATCCTCAAACAGGTACATGAGCCCTCGAGCCGCGCGAACAGTGATAGGAACGCACCTCCCTAAAGGGCTCCAAATACGAATACTAGGAGCGGGTGAAAGACGGCGAAGGCTCCGAGCACAGAGGTACCCAGAGAAGCGGCCAAGAGCTCGAGGGCAGTCGAAGGACGGGATGAGGTCATGTGCCGGCCCACCTGCCACGGCCGCGAGAGCGCGACGGGCAACGCGATAGCCACGTTTGAGTGTGCAGCGCGCGCGCCCTAGGAGAACCAACCCAAGGGCCCGTGCAGCGTGCCCGAGGTTCCAAGCTGGGGGACTCTTCTGAGGCGGCCACACGAAGCGAAGAGGGTCAAATGAGTCCCTGAGGCCTGCTGGTGGGAGCCTCGAGATCAGGCCTCTCATTGTTCGCACGGTCCGGGGATATCCGTGCGCGGGCGCCCGACCACTGACGGCGCCGGGCAGTCGGGGACCAAACGCGGGAAAATACCGAGCACCGAGTGCTGCGACCGCGGCGTCACGTAGTACATAAAGCACTGTCCAGTGTCAGGGAGGGGGGAGCCTGAGAGCGCGGGCGGTCCCGGTCAGCGGGCAGGCGGTGAGAGCGTCGGTCTCCGGCGACTTACAGGCTCTTGATTGAAATGCGGTGCAAGGGTCCCCGTCTCTCATTCCGAATCCGAATCCCTGAGACTGTCTCCCGTCCCATCTCACGCGTACATGTACACGTCTCCCATCGCCCGATGCAGATGTGCATCGAGCATCGACGCCCCGCCATCGCGCCCTGTGTGTCATATTAATCTCTCGAAAGCCTAACCCTCCTCGCCGACGGGGCTACGCCTGCCTACTCCGCACGCAAGGGTCGCGCTTCCGAGCGAACCTTGATGCTGGACTGAATTCTGAAGATCACGCACAGGACGCGCGCAGACGCTCTGTGCATATGCTGACTGGCAGGACGTGGGATCGACAGAGACGCAAATCGGGCATCCCAACGACAGCAGGTGTACATGGGATCCTGAGAGTATCCTGAGTGACCACCGACTCTGATGGTCCGAGGCCACGCGTACTTCCACAGGGGCGCGGGGAGGGCTCGACGGGAGACATACGGTGACACGGGCAAGGGAGCAACGAGCAATCTACCATGTTCGGTAGCATGGACACCGACATCAAAAATGCACGAGCACGACATAACAGAACATCGCCCTGCCATTTCTCCACCCCAGGCACGACCTAGACAGACACTGACAGACGGGCAGACAGGCTTACTTTACATGGACCAGAAGGCCGCGCCAGCGGAGACGCAGAGCCAGACCGTCGCGGACGACGGATGACGGAGGGCGTGTGTCGGATATAACGCGCGTGCGACGACACCCTGCGCGACGAGCGAGCATCCCGACCTTCTAGAACGGGACGTCAGAGCCTTCGAACCACTGCCAGTGCCCAGCGGATGATGCATGGGCACGCGCGGGGGGGCGGCCCGGAGCACGGATCCGGAGCTGGCACACGCCGCCAACGCCGAGCGTAGAAACCGAAACTGCCACCCTGCCTCGTTCTTGTTCTTGTTCTTCGACATTGTCATTGTCATTGTCTCGTCCGAGTCTTGCAATTGTTCAGTTCTATGGCGGTGCAGGTGCATTATGTACAATGTACTGACATACCATACCATACGATGCTCGTTTCCGACGCAATAATAGGACAAACAGCCACACCAGAAGTGGACCATTTGTCCGCGCGAGCACCCGGCCTCCACGATGACGACGCAGAAGAAGGATCCACGACGCCGCACAGACATACGCTCGACATCAGCATCAGCCCCGATGCCCGTGCAGTGCGCGAACGCATGATCGCACGAAGACCGGTCATCGAGATAAATCCCATTGGGTGGGGCGACGACAAGGCCCGCGCATGGGAGACAGGGCGGTAGAGCGGCGCGGGGCAGTATGATGTCATGGGATATCGGCCCACCCACATGCATATGGACGAGCCCTAACACAAGGTTAGGGAAGACGCGCGGTCGGTCGGGCTCCTGGGGTATCCGGATGCTCACCTCTCACCTCTCGCCTCTCGCCTCCCTCCGACCGTCGACGGGTCTTCCGCGCGGATGCCGATGCTGTTCGAAGCCAGCCTGTGTCGGTTGTCCCTGCGTCCGGAAGGTGAGTTTCTGCGCGTGGCAGAGCGCGAGCCCGACTCGGGATCCGAATGGGAGGTGTATTCCCTGATGAATGAACTTCTTGATGGTGATGACCTCGAACACGATGGCGGGCGGGCGGGAGAGAGGCGCGACGCATCGCTTGGCGTCAGCACGGAGTGAGCATGGAACCAGTGCGCGGCTCACTATTTGAGGGCAACTAACTGCGTCGAAGTTGAGCAAGCGCGCGTGGAGTCGTTTCAAGGTCTACCGTCGCCGTGTTCCCTTTGCCATCTTACTGTATCTTCTTCCGGTTCCTAGTCTAGCGAAACGGAGACGCGCAAGAGCGACCTTCGGGATCCAAAGACGACTGCGATCTATGCGGAAGTGTGCCTGCAGGATAGCTGTAAGTATGACTGTTACGAGGTCCAAGAACGCGAGCTGTGAAGAGTGATGGATGGGGTGATCGCTTCCTCCCAAGGTCTTGCAAAGCTCTACCACACTGCCAACACGAGCGAACTTGGCGCCTCGACAGTACTCAACGAGCGCGCGACGTGCTCTACATCGTATCGAAAGGGTAAGCCAGGGCGCCCTTCAAGAAAACAAACGCCAGAACGTGAATGTGGGCACATCCACGCTCCACAGCAGATTTCGAACTCGAGGGATCCGAACCCTCGAACCCTCAGCTCGGGCGCCCTCGGGTGTCAAAGCCCCCCTCTTACTAAACTGCGCCGCGCTCCATACACTTCCTCGAGCTACACGCCACGACCCGCCCCGAAATGAGGGCCACGGCCACAAGAAGGCCAAAGAGAGGGCCAGGAGCAAAAAGAGGGACGACCGCGGCCGCGCGTGCGACGGTAGGGCAGAACCCCTCCGCAGCCGCAGATCATGAGCCGAGCTCTGCCACGAAAGCGTGGAATAGGCTTGCCCGCGGACGTGCGACATGACATGAAGGGCGACTTGGCGGTGAAAGAAACGAGCAGGCAAGCGGGACGCGGTGCAGTGCCCGCGGCGGGAGAACACCACTCGGTATATCAAGTTGCAGTGTGTGCACGATCGCGACGACCCGACCAGCTGGCGAGAGAGTTTTATACAACCACCGGAGAGAGGTATGACGACAGGGGTTCGCGCGCGAAAGGCTCGACGACTCGGATGGCGGATTTGAGCGAGTAGTCGGAGAAGCGCCCTACTTGGGATGGAGCATTCGAGGCAAGCCGGATCTAGATAGGGCCGGGCGAAGACATAGGAAGTTGTTCTGAGGGTGTAAGTAAGTATGCGCATCCTAAACCGTGCAAACCATCCCGGCAGAATCAGGAAGAAGGATCGGATGGCGCAGATAGAACCGCGGCAAGCTGGATGTAGATGTACGGCGGATTGGCCGCACTGGCAGCCACTGCAGCATCGACAACCCCGAACTCGGAGGAAAGGGTCGAGGGTCCCGTTCCCGCTCCCGCTGTCTCTCCCGTCCCCCCTGCCGCCAGCCGCCCTTCACCGCGCCTTGCAACTTGAATGCCAATGCAAAACGCACACGCAGTCCCGCAACAACGCGCGAGCAACGCTCTCCTGCACTGGCACCGGTCCCATCGTCGTGCAATTGCAATCGGACGTGCCCACCGGCGACCCGTCGCCAGATCGTCTCGCAGTGATATGGAGTAATAGCACGGCATATCCGGCGCGAGCGAATTCCAGGAGACTTCCCGCTCTCCCATCGCCCAACGAGCACCGTTCCTCCGCCCTTCACAAGTCCCCGCCTTCCCAGCCTCGCCAGCCTAACGCGATACGACACCTGGCGTTCGCATGCGCGTAAACCGCTATCGCGCGCGTCCAACTGCCAACGATTGACTGCTTACCATCGCGGATACTACGCTATAGGCGAGAACGTGCGTTGTCCTGCCGTCGGAGGCGATAAGTTATGGTGCACGGAGGAAGCTGGCCTCGCGGGGGCCCGGGCGACGTCTCCGTTCCGCCACCAGTACCGTATATGCGATCGCCCTCGATCGTAATAGAAGTACCAGCCAACAGCAGTCATACACACGTATCAAGAGGGCAGGAGCTGATCACGCTAGTCCGCGTCTACGCGTATCCAGTATAGACGTTCGTTGTATGCGCTCGGAATCTGCCATGCGGGCGAGAGAGAGAGAGAGAGAGGGTGGGCGCGACATGTACATCGTACGTGATGCATCGCGCGTGTTCCTGTGGATCTCGCGCGCTCAACTCGCGCTCGGCCTCTTCTGCGCGCGCGTCTCGCGCCTTGCGCCCCGGTTAGCGAGAGCCATGCGTCCTCCGTCCAAAGGCAAAACACGCATGATTTCGTGCGCGTACGTACGTCTTACGCGCCACGGTGGCGCATATAGGCATCGTGGCACGGATGCGAACACTGCATTGAATGAGGGCACCAGCACCCACCCATCCAGTCGCGAGCGCAGAAGACACATCTTCCACCAGGTTCTCCCAGGGCGAGCAGTCTGAGCGCAAGCACATTCGCGCGGCTGCGTCCCACGGCGATTGCGACATCGGTCCATCGAGCCAACACAGTCCGTTCCGCACCAATACAGCACCTCGCACGTGGACCTCTCGCCTTTCGCCTCTCGGGGACAGCAGTCCACGTAGGACACGGAGGCGGGGGTAAAGGTGAAGGTGATGACAGCCAGAGGAGGACTTACATGCACTTCGCCGCCCTTCCGCCCTCCAGGCACTCTCGCGCACCCGTCCAGTCGCGCTCCCATGCCCCTCCTGCCGTCCGTCTCCGACCCAGCCTCGACGTTTTCTGGTCCTGGTTGCCGCGTTCGGGGTTCGCGCTGCCCCGTTGCCTCCCGCCACGCAACGAGGCGATCCGGAACCTTGAGGTTGCGCTTGTTCCACGAGCACCCGAACCCGAGGAGGCGGCACTCGGCGCATAGTAGTGCCAGAGTAGGACAGAAGCGTCGCGGTGCGGTGCAGAGCGACTTTGAAGCAGGTACCCCGCCGCCGCCACTGCCTTCGTCGGCGTCCCCCCAGAACCAGGAGCGGAAAGCCCTAGAGTCTGGAGGTCTGAAGCGTGAAGTTTTTTTGCAGCTTGTATGCGCGAGCGAGCCAAACCGGGACGTCGACGCAGACGTCGCTCGGGCTTCGAGTTCGAGTTCGAGTTCGAGTTCGATCCACCGTTCCTAGCAAGCACTGCAGGACTGTGAGCCCGAGCAAGCGACCAGGAAGCAGTAGCCGTCGTCCCAGCCCGATGTACGTGACGCACGAACTTTGCGAAGTCTTCGAAGGTCCAGGAAAGTTGAAACCGTCGTCGCGTCGTCGTCTTGAAACGCCACCCGCACAGTTCCCAAATTTTCTAGCTCGGAGGTTGAGTTTGTGGACCGTGGACCGAGCCCCAAGAGACGACGAGAAGAGGGTATCAGGCTGGTAAGAGTCGGTGCGCATCGCGCCCGTGGAGTGCGGTGGCGCCCGACCCGGCGCACCCAAACTCCTGCGGCGGCTTCTACATAATCTTCAAGCTTCAAGGATTAGCGCGGCGGCGCCCGAGCCTCCACAGCTGGACAGCGCGACCGCTCCGCACTGCGAGCGAAAAGAAACAAGGACAAGACAAGACGGAACGAATTCTTCGTCTTCGAAGTTCGTGCGCGCCGCGGTGGGGTGGCCGGGCCCCTGTTGTCACTGATGATGTGCGCAGGGGCCGGCGCCGCGCGACAGAAGGTATACGTAACATCGAACGCATTCGAACCTGCTCCTAGGTCGCTGCCACAGCGGGTCCGCGCGGCGTCGGAAGTCCGCAATGGGGCTTCGGTGTTGGGTATTGTCGAACCTTGTATGGGCAGCGACGGTTTTGTTTGAGATGAGGCCTAGGGAGGATCATCTCAATGGAGGTCGAGCGGGGGCCGGGAAGGGATATGCGGGTGCCAGGAGAGCATAGGCCCGGGCGGGCGCCGCGCCCGCGCGCGATGGGGATGGGGATGGGGATAGAATTGGCTTAGGGTGTGTACAGTGCACTGGTATTGTCATCATCATACTACAGTGGTATGGACCACGGCGGGTCCAAGACATGGCGGATCGCGGCGGTCCATGTCGTTACAAATATGCATATGCGTTTCAGAGGAGAAATCGGACTCGAGACGACGTAGTCGAGATGCATATATGGTGATATGGACGTCTTGTCATGCGTCGGTATGCATGCGCACATGTATCAGAGGGGTGCGGTACATCTCAAATTGAAGAGGGCCCGTTTGGTAAGTATCGGGGTGCCGAGGCGGTTAACTTCAGGGCGCGCGCGCTCGAGCTCAGGAGGAAGAAGGCACTTCGAGTCCGAGATACGTCAGGGGATCGGACGAGGTTATGCTCGGAAGGAAACGCTCGCTCCATGCTCGCGAGTCGCCATCACTATATCTTGGAGGTTGGCGCAGGTCCACACATCTGGTGGGATATCTTGCCAAACTCGTCGCACAAAGGGTTCGTGAGGCACCATGGCCGACGGATGTACATACGAGTAGCCGGATATTGTCATAATTACCTGGATGTACGAACGGTGGCGATTGGGTGACGGAGACGGCCCCTTCAGCACGGGTGGGGTGGTGGTGCACGACAATGGGGCCCGGGCGGGCTCAAAGAAGAGAACAAACAGACGACCCCGAAACGGGGCGTGCGGTTGTAGTACGTCCGCGTGAAGAAAGAAAGTTTATGAGCGACCGCGCAAGATGGATCATCATCACGCATCGTGGAGCGCGCCGCTGCACGCCAGTCAAACCATGGAACGGCTAGACGTCCGGTCGCGCGCCACCTGAGGCGCGCCGGGTCGGCGTTCTTGAAATTCTCGCCTGTCGGGCTGCTGCCACCAGTTGGACAGAAGATACGCAGAGAGTTGGAGAAACGTGTTGCAATTGGCAGTGGCACGCTGGACCTGGCGCTGGACGCGCCCGGCGTCGAAGCTTCGCATCAGACGGGCCAACGCCATGATTCGCAAAATGGTTTGAACAATTTGGGGAATCGCGCCGCGTGGAGGGAGAGTCGTATCTGAACGCGCGACGGGTTCAGATGGAAACGAAGCAGCTGGGAGAGACAACAAATGTTCTGTTTTCTGTTGATCAGCATTGCTTGGACACCCCGGCCGCGGTCGCGGTGGTACAGGACGCCCGACGGGAGGGCGACAGCGCATCAGGCGAGCCCGCGCAAAAGCGATGCTGGTGCTGCGACGCGCGACATGGCTGGTCGCTGTCGCGCCTCGGGGCAGGGCGGGGTGGGCTTGGGAACGTCGTCGGCCGTCGGGGAGTGATGACGATGCGCGGTGCCAGCATTCCGCGATTCGGATGTCCGTCGTGCATTGGAGCGGTGACTGGAACTGACTGGCGTTCAGTACGATAAAGTAAGCAGCAGTCGGCACGACGGAGGGAGGCAAGAGGCGGTGGCGGCTGGGCGCGACTGGGGCGGGCGCGCGGCACGATCCGGCGCGGCTCGGAGGCTCGGGCCAGTGCACTGTCTCTTGGACCGGCTCGATATGGAGAAGTCCGGCGCCTATGGGATGGGGCCCGGAAGATGTTTCGATCTCGATAACGTTCCTGGCAGTGTCACCCCACCCAGTCAGAGAGCACTTATATATTCTCCTCGGACTCGCAGCGGGTCCCCTTGTCGTCGTCGCTTCCACTCTCAGCGATATATCTGTCTCTTCGTCCTCAGCCACATCCACCTCTCTCCAGCCATCGTTGCCGGCGCCAGCACCCCTGCTGGCTATTTACGAAGACCCGCAAGGCCTCTCCATCTGCTTCTGCCTCGCGGTGGTTTAGCGAACGGTGCACGCCCCTGCCTCGTTCCTCGACAGAAGGCAAAGTCTCACGGTGAGTTTTCGGTATAGAAGCGAGGAAGTCCGGATCAGAAGGGCAGGGATTGGAACTCCGCCGAAATTTACGGCTTGATATTTGTTGGCTGATGGGAGCGCGCGGCGGATATGGCCCCGCGCGTCTGAGGCCGCGTGCCGGAGGAACTCCCATGGCTGCCTGCCCTTGAACCATCCCAAGACTCGCAACCTGCCATTTCCACCTCGACTAGCCCCATCGGCATATGCTTATATCTGTCCTCTCCTCCCAGTCCCTTCCCCACAAGTCTCCCCTTTGTCCCGCCCGCCCTCCGCACTACCGTCCTCTCCCCGCGACACCCTCCCCATGGCCGCCGTATCCGGTCCATCCACAGCCCGTCATCCCTCTCCCATGAAGAGGCAGACACGGATGTCCTCGCGCCCCTCGGGCTCGAGTTCGTCCCATGTGGTGGTCAGTACAGGCGCTACCTGTGAGTTGCCTATTTGAGTGCTGACACTCCTCCGTTCCAACTTCTCTAGGATCCATACTACGGTCATGAAGAGACCGCCAAGCTCTGTGCGCGATTCGTCACCCATTTGTTTGCGTGTCCGGATCTGCCGCCACTCTCCACCGCCGTTCCTCCCGCACCTTCCCCTCCACTCGCCAACTTCATCGCCTACGCCCTCCATCGTACCCGTCTCCATTCGTCCGTAACGTTCGCCGCGCTCTACCTCCTACAACGCCTAAAAGCCCGGTTCCCTGCCGCGCGGGGTTCCTCAGGCCATCGTCTATTTATTTCGGCGTTCATGATCGCGTCCAAGGTGATCTGCGACGACACGTATTCGAATAAGTCGTGGTCGATCGTCGGCCAGGGTATGTTCGCCCTCCGGGAGATCAACCAGATGGAGCGCGAGATGTGCTCCTACCTGGAGTGGCAGCTCAATATCGAGCCGAACGCGCTGAAGGAGTTCGAGGCCAAGGTGCGACGTGACTTCAAGGGCCTCGGCCCGTATCCGACGTATGTCCTCCCTTCTCCCGCGCCGTCTCCCATGCCGTCCACGACGCCGTACAACGCGCAGACGGGCACCACCGCACCCACTCCCTCCTTCGCTGCGCGCTCACAGCAGCCCCCGTCGACTTCGCCCCCAAAGCCGATACCGCCCCCCGTGCCCGTGCATGCCGGTGCCCCGCCCCGCTCCGCGCCCCACTCCGCCTCGTCCTCGCCCCACACCCCCGGGACTCCTGATACTCCCGAGTCGTCGATGTCGACCTCGACGTCCCCCGCGTCGAGCGTGTCGCCATCGACACCACTCGGGTATGAGGACCACTCGGTTCGGGTCGTGTCCAGCGGGACGATCGGCACCCCCATCGCGATCGACTCGCAGTCGCCGACGACCGCGCCGTACATGCCCGGCACGACGTCGTCGAGCGCCGCTGTCGCGTACGCCGCCGCGCGCAATGTCCCCGCTGTCCTCAAGAAGGCCAAGTGTGGCGACATCTTCGCGCGCGCGAGCCCCTGCGTCTGGTAGGCGCGGTGCCCGCGTCGTCCTCGTGGAGCCCTGCTTGCTTTGCTTGATTGTCCATGCTGTGTGGACCCCGCTTGCTTGCTGCATATATTACTCACCCGCGCGTGCGTATTGCATCTTTTTGCTTTGGACATATTATACCCCTCCTCCCTTTTACCCCTTGCTTCACATCTGTCGGTTTTTGGGATTGGGGTTGCTCTCGGTTGTTCACCATGTCTCGTCTCGCCTCGCCTCGTCTCATCTCATTGCTCATCGCACGCACGCATGCCCACACATCCATCATCATACAAGTACCGTCGCCGCAATATCCGTATATCCAATCATGTTGTATAACTAGTGCTAAGACCCCAGAACCCTCCAAGACGTACATCTCTCTCGTTCTTCCTCTCTCACTCTTACGTATCTATCTCGCACTAGGTAGTAAGGTTATTATGCACCCACCCGCCGCACAACCGGAATACACAGAAAGATAATAACCTCCATCTCCCGCTCGCCTGCCCTCTAAGCTTACCCTCGCCGGCCTTGAGAAGAAAGCGTGACACCGTTCAAGCCCCTGTCGTCAACCGGGCTCGATCACGATCGCAACTGATCCAAGCGGCGGCGGGCTTGTACAGTACACAAGTACGACTCCGCCTCTTCCTCGTTCTGTCGATCGCGTCCATGGAGCAGGTGTTCGGCCGTCGCGCGCGCGGTGACAGCGGCCCCACTCGCGATCGTGCGCCCCACGTTTCACGTCCTCAGTTTGTCCTCAGTCCTCAGCCTCAGCCGCCACAGCCGCCGGCGGGGTCCCCCCGCGTCATTTTCCAGCGACGAAGGCGGCTTTCTCTTGACGTCGACGGTCGACCTCTTCTTGACCAAATCTCGACCCGACGGTCGGGCGTCAGGGCGCGCCGTCTCCTCGCGTGGGCACCCGTCGCGACGTTGCGCGCGGCGGGCCCGGACGTTCGCCACTAGCTATACAGTAGTAGTACGTAACTCAGGTACGTCCTCCTCATACTTCAGGTTATTGCTACGTAACGCATATGCCCTCTTCAGGCCTCGCGATATTGGTCGGGCGATACGAGCGACTGCGCGCAAGTACGTACTCTCCGCCAACATGAGTCTTACATAAAGTATTCGGTATGTCAGAATCGTGCACGATATCATTATGATAGTGGCCGCGAGCCACTCAGCCACCCATTAATAACGAGCTCATTATTGCGATCAGAACCGACGCGGGTACTCACTTTCTCGCGTCATGATATGCGTGTGTACATAGACACAGGTACATGTAGTAGGTGGCGGCGGACGAGGCTCGATCAGGGCGCTCGGGGATCCGGAGTCGGGGAGCTTCGTTCCGTCCCTCGCCCGCGCGCCCCTCGCGATGTCCGAATCCGTGGAGACGTCCCAAGGCCACCGGTTGCGCTGGCGGAGGAAGCTCATCGCGGCCATGTCTGCATCCGCAGCGCGGCGGTGCCTGGATATGTTTCGTCATGATCCTCGTTTCTGTCTACTTACTTCCACCTTCGTTGCCGGTCGCGACATACGTATGGTATAGGTAAGTAGTACAACCGTCGCTCGTCCCCTCGCGCGCGCTTGATGCCCGGTGCAGCACAAATTTAAACCCAGGGCGGCGGCCAGGCTGCGTGCCGCGCCGCGCCGCACCTTGCCCAATCGCTCGCCTTGGATGGCACCGCTACCTATACAAGTCTTATCACTCACGCGGACGGCTCGGAGAGGGCCCAAACGTCGATCTGTCGAGGTGGTGGGCCTCGCATCATCATCATGACCCATTGACCGCAACACACGCCCCCTCAGCTAGCTGACGCCTATTGGATGCAGTTATGTTCCTAACCTGCGCCACCATCCATCGATGTGCGGCTTCGTTCTGTGCTCTTCTGTGCTGCTGCTCTGAGTTGGCGCGCGGTGGCTGAACATCGAATATTGAATGCTGAGCGCTCCACGTCCGAGTCGGGCGCGCCGAGAGCCTGAGATTATGATATCGGGCACCGACCCGGAGTCGGACCGGCAACGCGGAGTGGCGGTAAGTATGTTGAAATGTTCGCTGTAGGTGTGGTGTACTGGTCGCTGTCAAGCTGGTCGCCGGGAAAGGTATGTCTGTCTCCAATATACAGCCACCGCTATGGAACATTGATATGTCAAATTTTGGTTGGACAAGGACGGCCAGTGGTGCTGCCACATACTTCAAGTGCTTGGATGCTCGGACCAGTTACTGGTCTCATGTCCGGTGTCCACCCGTCCCGCCTCACACTGCCCACTGCGGTTGAAAAGAGACCCTGGGACATGGAGGCGGATGGGTACCAGAGCAGTCGCAGAGCAGTCGCGACTCGACATCGCGGCCCGCTCCATCCACACGCCTGTGCACGTGTATATGCTTGTGGACGAGCATGTATGCAGTACGCTTGTTAATGTTTCACTTGGGTTTCACCGAGGCAGGATACTTATCGGTTGCAATGCCGGGGAGGCAAGTCTGGGCTCCGGCAAATGATGAGGTACTTGAGTAAGTAGATCATCGTATGCGCCTCCAAGTTTGAGTCCGGTGGACTGATCGGCGTGAATGCACGCAGAGTTGTAATAATATGTGGTTGTATGTTTATGTTGCAGCCCCAATTTGGTCGCCTTCGGTCGCCCGCCTCGGCCGTGGGGCGTTTTAATGTTTCACCTTTCGAGCTACTTATATCAATGGGCCGGACTGAATGCGCCCTCGATTTCAACCCTCAGCCCTCAGCCTGTACTCCCTCAGCCTCCCCGAGCATGGAACTCGAACTTAAGATTTCTGATGCTCAAGGAAGTATCTTGTTGGGCGGTTGCACCACGTGCGCCCGATATCTGCGCTGGCCAGTGCAGTTGACTACGAGGATGCTTGAAGGCGAATGATGCCTACTTCCTAGAGCCTCCTAAGCACAGAGCATTGATGATCGCAGCGTAGACGCTAGTCTCGGGCAACTAGAGATTGGAGTGGTTTCCTGTGGTCTCCCATCTCAACGCACCAGTTGGCCTTCCTGGAATGTTTAAACCACGAAGTCCAGTGCTCGACTGGACAATCTCGCCCAACCGGCTTTCCGAATGATCTTTAAAGTTCCGCGGTCAGCTGAAACACCTGCAGCATCCCCAAACAGCATCCGAGCATACTGAACGCCGAGTATGTACATGGCACGCAAGCCGCACGCACCTCACTAGACTTCACCTGCCTGGAGGGGGCTGTGCCTCTCTATCGCGTGGCGTAACTGACAGGTCTTAGACTGTCTTAGATTCTCCGCACCACGTTCCTCGTCCGGCACTGTCTGGACGGTGCGATCAGCTGATCGTCCTAACTTCGCCCCCGAGGGCGGCCTCGTGCCTTTGAGGTCCCCGAACTTGGGAGCATACATGCCATCCTGTGCGTAGTGAGCAGGCGTCGCGTGAGCGGGAGGATCGAACATGCACCTTCTGGCAAGTATGACACGCAGCCGAGTCTCGATCGACCTCCTTCGAGGCGTTCTATCTGTCCAAGTCGCAGTACGTTGGAGGAGCTGATCAGATGGGTGGATCACTCAACGTTCCAGGAGGAATGGTGGCGTTGCGCGATCCTATAACGTTTCGTGGCCAATGAGAATGGGTTTAGCGGCTGCATATATTGCGTGTATTCCTGAGAACATTAATAATCTATTTGGATGTGCTATTTGCGCGATGGTTGAGGTTCGACCTTTGACCCGTTTGAAGAATGGTAAACTTGAATGCGAATGGGTGACAAGGCGATTGAATGGGCAGTAAAGATCGGTTTCATTGAAAGACATTCGTTACTAGCAAGACAAAAGGTGAATAATCCTGAATGGGTGGCTACGGTCGACTGAAACCCGACTGAAACCTGAGCTTCGAAAGAAGGGAGGCATGTTCTGCCGAGGCGTAGCCCCCTCGAGAGATCACATCCCAAATCAGGAAGCTTAAACGCTAGAGATCTACATCTGAACCCTCGTTATGATCACACTGCCTCCAACACGAACCGTCATCAATGTCTCGACTCAGCCTCCACTCTTCGACATACTACTCTGAACATGAGAGCAGCACAGAACACACCATCCTTGTGTAGGCCTGTGTCCGTGTGTATGGTATGCATTCATGGCCCGGGTCCAACGCTCTCGACATTAGCTCAGCTACTGACGACATATGTCATCAATCCGTTTCCAGGCAAGGCTCGCCGCTCGCGGTCTGTCAATACCTTATTTCCTGCGGACAATTAATTGTCGGCGGGCATCGGATTACGACACCCCCGTCGCCGACCCTTGCGCACGGCTCCTTCGCGTCCCCCATCACCCATGCTCATCTTTCGGGGGCGCAGCGTGTCCTTGGAACTCCACCTCAACGTGTGTCGCGAAGGGCACTGCGTCGAACCCAGGTCGAACCTCTCCTCGACCTCGACGAAGAGCTCACCCGAACAACCCCCATCTTCAAGGCGCACAGCGTCCAGTAGGTCGCCATGGATGATTCTTTCAACCTCTCCTTGCAACGCTCATGCGAACTCGTTTGGTCCGCGTCGCCGGTCGATAGGTTGTCAAGTTCCAATTGCCACCAAGAACCCTACTATATGCGCAGCCCCGCAGCGTTAGGGGCGCTCCGAACGAGACTATTACGTCTACACTGCCCTCGCAATAAGTTAAGTACGTTCCTCGCGCCGTGCCCATGTTCCAATGTTCACGCCGGCATCTTCTGATACGCCGACGCCCCCGCCTGCAAGGAAGCCGGCGGCCCATGCGGTTCCGGCCCCACTCTGATTGCTCGGAAGGCTAACCACGGACAATGCATCCATCATCGTATGTACGTCCACCCACTTCTCTCTTCCATTCGTGAATAGGGCTCTCTGTGTTGGTCCTTTTTTCCTTGCCAGTAAGTACTCACGGCAGAGCCGTCCATGTCCATGCAGGCTCGAGGCACCCAAGAGCCCGGCAATCTGTCCAATCTCGTGCGGTGCACGCTCTCACGCGCGTCGCTATATGCGGGTCCCGCACTGGCACACCGCGAATGCCTCGTGGCGCAGTCGTTTTCGCGAGAGACGGGGCTTCTGGGCTACACGTGGCCTTCTGTGGAAGCGCATTGATAGACCGGGCGGGCGGGGGCACGCGCGTCGGTGCGCAGACTTGGACCACCGGCCCAAGTGGGTTCGAGAGCGTGAATGTCGCAATTGATGGTGCTCATGACAGGGCTCGGGTCGATGTTCATTGCTCGAGGATGGCCGACGTGCATCGCATGCCGGGGGAGATGTTCAGTGCTCCTCTGGCCAGGGGGGGGCGCGACGCCAGAAACGATTATCCACACCGTTCTGTGCCAAGCGCGACAAAGCAAAGCAAGTGGACGGCGTTCAAAATGAAGAGCTGGAAGAACCAAACATGACTCGGGTCGCGTCCCGATGTCTTCCGACGTCACCCTACATACGACCACCGTGTGCGTTGTCGTTCGCCTATACTTATAGTATGGGTGACCTCTTTGTCCCTTCTTTCGCTGATCTTGAATTCTCATCGCATGTGCTTTAGGTGCGTTCGCTGGTCCCCCACGATCCAGCGCACATTATTCCGTTCACTGGCCGTTGCCACCTCGCGCCCTTCTATCGTACCGGAGAGCCTGGATGCCGTCACTCCTTACCGTTCGCGTGTGGCGTGGGCTCTGGCAGACTTGGAGGTGAGTTACCGAGTCTTGTGCTGGTTTGTCTGTAATTGGGATATTCGTGAGCCTGCGAGGCTTCAGCCACGAAGCACATACAGTAACATAGTGCATCATTGCGCCATCTGCCATCCACATCTCTTCCACTGCACGGCGGGGGCCACCATCCCGTCATCTGTCACCTCACGCCACCTGCGCGACAAAACATCCGTACGAGGCGCCTGCGTACTCGCGCGGGAAAGACTCATGCCAGTAGTAGTACTAGTATGGCTCGCGCGCGCGCCAGCATGAACGATGCAGCGACTGTCTGGGGCGGGACGCGCGACAAAGCTGCCCCCGTCAAGGAACCATGCGCTGATCCATTCTCTGGCCGTGGACAGGTCAACGTTAGCGCTCAAGGCTGGCACGGTTCCTCGAGGGGCGCTTCTCGGGCGCCCTGCCTAGCCTCGCCGTGACCCCGTCAGCTTCTTCAGCGCCCCGGTGGGGGATCGCCGTTCTCGCCGGCGGTGCATTCTGCCTCTGCTGGGAAGCAAGCTACATATTGTCCCCGTCCTCGGCATTGTCAATGACATTGTCAGGGGGCGAGCGGCCTCTGTATAGCCCTTCGGCGATGCCGAGTCCCCATACACTGGTGTTCTATCATATATGTCGCGGGCGACATGCCGGCCCCGCCAATCTCCCTGGACTAAGAACTCACTACTTGCAGTAGTACTAGTGGCTCGTGAGTCGTGATCCGGTCCTCATCTCCGGCAGTCGAGGACTCTTTCACATTTCCCCCACCGGTGCGGAATTCGCTCGGGCCTCTAGCCTGAGGACCGGCAGCGCTCGCGAACGGTGCGCGACGTCCAATGGTATGTTCGCGAACATACGTGGGTAGCTTCGTGCGGAGTGCGCGGGTGACAGGGTGGCGTTGGCTGCAGCCGTTCTGCGGAGCTCGCGAAGGCTTCTGTGAGCCACTATGCCCCGCCGCGAGTGGTGTGCCCATCAGGCGGGGTTGCGGGGTCTGTTCGCGAACAGTGCTGACGCTGGCGCTGGTCAATGTCGATGTACTTAGCCGGTGTGGTTGGCTGAGACGCTTGGCTTCGACTCGCTATCATACCCGGCGCGCTGGTACGGTGCATCGAGGCAGACTGCACAGGACTGCACGCGCTCTGCTATCTGCAGCGTGGCCTTGATGGGGGGTCTTGTTCGGCGACGTTCCCCAAACCGGGCAAGTGCGTCGACTTTAAAAAGTTACCCGACGGGGCATGCACAGGCCACGAGGCACCCCAACTCTCGCGAGACCTGTTCCCTGCCTGCACGGTTAGCGCCTTTGTTCAGGTTATTCCCTGACGGGGGCCTTCCGGTGCGTGACTCCTGCTTACAATGTTCTCAGCTCATCCTTACGGTATAGTGCTCGAATCAAGCAGGCGCGGGCTCCGTCGTGGCACCGCCCTAGTACTTCACCGCGAGCTTGAAGTGGCATTGTCTACGGACTTGCGACGGTTATTCCCGAGGTACGCATATCTATTGTGCGGTGCGGGATGACTTTTGACCGTCAGTATTAGGCGGGAATGGAAGACCGCCGAGCCATCACAGAGCCCGGTGGTACCGCGCAGGTTGGTAGACGGGTGACCGGTCAGAAGAGTTGCCTCGCTTCCAGGACGCGGCCACAAGCTGATATCCTTAGGCATTTTCGCAGGGATTCTGGTGGACCATCGACGCCCACGGCGGTTACAGCGGTCAATGTCGTACTATGCAGATCGAAGGCTAGAAGTATTTGCTGCCGTCCTTGCTGAGGTAATGGCGCTCGCGTGGCTCCCACGGGCCACGGGTACCGCTCACGCTGTTTGTATTTGCTCACAGGTTTCCACAACGACCACACGGATGCACACGGGTTTTGCACGCCCACCCATGTTTCAGACTACGACATCACTGGTGAATACAAGAACGCGAGGATTGTCCGGCGGCCTGTACTTAGGCTGTATCCTTCCCGGTCTTTGTTCAGCACACGGCATCGCAGCGCCTCAAACTGGTCGAACCGGGTCATACCTTTGCAGCGTTGTACAGGTTGTCAAAACAGTACGTGAACTGGTAATCTTCTAATCGCGCGGCGCAGCACCATCATGACGTTCGAGGGTGTGGTGCACGCGATTTCAATGCGACAGCCGAAGTTTAGCCAAGGGGGACGTTGCAATTACCGTCCATGCGTAGACGCGGAGGTTCAGGCCCGAAAGGTGGCATGCCTCCACACGTAAACGTAAGTGCAGCTCCCGCTCTCACAGTCCACCGTGCTCATGAATGTGAAGCGGGGACGTGGTACACCGTCCCATCCCAGTGTAGGCCTGATGAAAGAAGACGAAGACTCGGCCTTCTCAGACGTGAATGCCACACCATGGCAGGCGACGACACCACCTGGCGGAAGGTACTTATCTCCCCTTCGGTCTACCGCCCGCCTTGGCGCCGCAAACTTACACTGCGAACTCTGTCAGGCTACGGATCTAGCGGTTCTGTGGCCCTCGTTACGCGGGCGCGCGGTGCCCCTGATGTTCGGCGTGTGGGGTTTGAAGCCTCTTTACCTAACTTTTCGCACTGGTTTTATGGCACCGAACATATGGTGAGAGCAAAATGCTACGATGTCATCCTGAATATGACCGCATTTAATACTTCTTATCACAGCCCTCGGCTTCTATGGCCTCAAGGCAATGTTGTTTGGCACGGAAGCAGCGGCGCTCCCGGGATCGTACTTGGTATACCGGCAGTCCTTGGAAACCTTAGAGCAAACAAGGGTCCACCATGCTCCGCCACCTCAAACGCTGAACCGACTTCGTCAGATGATTCTGAACGCTGTCCTAGGATTTCCTCCGCGACCACCCAACTTCTTCTCTAGTACTCAGTGACTGGCAGAACTGACTCGGACAGTCTTCCCATCACCGGGGCGACCCGGAGTGCCCTGACAGCACGGCGGTACGGCAGCTCGCAGGTTCGATTTACGTGCAGCATTCCTTCGGCGGCCGTTTGGAAACGGTATCGTCAACGGTCGTGGGGCGCCGGTTCGGTTCATCGCTTGTTGAACGCCTTCTTCGCATCCGTGCAGCCGCTATACTCCCTCCCGCGCGCTTCAATGCATCTACCGCAACGTGGTTCGCGGAGCCCGCGAGATAAACTTTAGCTCTCCGGCCTCCTACCACGAGGCCGGCCGTCGTCGATGGACAGGCACACTGTCGGCAGTGGGTACCCAGGACCGTCCCGTGACACACTGAAGGTAGGTTCCCCGCAGACGAGCGGTGCTGTGGGTGCATGCCCATGACAGGTTCGATTGGGTCTTGGTTTCAGCAGGTCGCAAGGACGACACGTTTCGCTGGTGCAGGTGACACTAGTCGCCGGTCTGGCCCCTCGGTATGGAACGTCTTAGGGTCTTCTTGCCGGCAGGATCGAGTAAATTACTTATTGCACGTCGATGGATGGCGCATGCCCGAACAGGCTGCGAGCCGCAGGCCTTGAAGCGAGGAAAGTTGGCAGTTATCAGTGGCCTCAGTGCGCTAGGCGGGTACGGAGGGACAAGCCTCAATGGAGTTGCGTGGACAAGGCGACACCGCTGTGAGTGGAACATGCCTTCTTGTGCTTGTGGTGGTAGTGCTGACCGGAGGAGATAGGGACATAGCAGCGATCCTCCCGTACTCGCAGCGGCTGGTGATTACACAAGGTATTGGGATGTCGATTGGTCTTCGATCAGAATCACCCAGCTGTGTGGTCTGTTCGTACTCCGACGCCGCGGGAAGACCATGCCATGTCTCCGTTAACGATCGGATGGAGAAAGCCCACCCACTGTTTATCTCAGCGAGCCAATTGAACGAGTCTTTCACGCTTTAAAATCATAACTTCTTGCCGTTCTTACTACCTAGGCACATCGGATTACTGAGAATGTCCGTTCTCTGGTTGTCTTTGCCGGTCCCGGTGGACATGATGAGGTCCGTAATGCTCGTGTTGTCCGGGCTGTTCCTGAGAGAGGAAGACATTAGTCCAATTTACTCCCTTAACGGTGCAGCTTTCATGCACTGGCGGAGTGCGCACTTTTTTTAAGCGTGGCCATTCGCTTACATACGAGCGCTGCTACAAAGTCAGTCATCACGCTATGTGCGCTCCGACTCGACATCGGATATGGCAAGCCTCCCGTAGAGGATACAGCTAGGGACCAAACACGAGAGACGCATCGCTTCATCCTTATGCTCAGGGAAACCTCAATATTCACTGGAACAGAGCTTACCATGAGTAATTCGAGGAGCAGGGCCTGTTCACCGACCTCTGTCAGTGGCCCAGTGACACTCAGGGCACGTTGAGACGCTACCGCGTACTACCAGCATGCTGTTCCTCATCGGTCCCACACATATCGTCGTAATGGCACAGATCTTGGAGTACGTTGAAATGGTGCAGTCGGATTCAAGCATTCACCATGAGGTGTAAACTTCAATGTTCAAAAGGCTGACTAAGCTATGCACCGCCACGTACGCATGGCTATTGTCGTGGCAAGGTTTAAACTTCGCCCCGTCTAATGACAATACGCTTTGTTGGAAGTCTTGTGCTATTCCTTTTATCTGACATTCCACCACTTATAGCATCGTCCAAAGAGGAGGAATGTCCCCAAGGCAGGCCAAGATTAGTCCAAACCGCTACTCGGCGGCGTCGGCGGCGCGGTGGCGGAGTCGACGGTTGCAGATATTCTCGGACTTGTTAAAGACACCCCGAGGGTCCGACACTGCTTTTCATGAACCAGCGGAAAGGACCATTCAAGTTTCAAGGACCATGTAAGCATTCGCTTTTACTCATAAAAAGCGTCATGAGCATTGACCTCAACCGGCGCTTGGCCGCGGGATGTTCAGTTAGCTGCTTTGTATCCCGGGTCGGGTATTTGGGAATAAAGTTTGCTCGCTAATAAATGTAGCCGTCAACTTGAACGAGACCCTCAACCACTCTTCTTTCTTCCTCCCCCCATGGCTTCCTACCAGCCGCCTCGCCACGCACGACACTCATTAATATTCTCGGGCCTACCACCCGTAGAATACCAGCAAGGCTCAGCGGTAAGCCACATACACAGCTGTCTTGTCGATCGTGGATTATGATTGACGCTGCGGTATTCCTACAGCTACTTGTATCCGGAAGTCAACAACAGTATTTGAGGAGAGCGGAGCTCGCGACGTTATGTGCGAACTGGCTCATGGGCGTATTCGGATGCCCGAGCATCCCGCAGCCATCACCGACGGATCCCGTTAACTTCCGCCCAAAACCACTGAAGGACTTCATCGCCCACATCCTCCACCGCCTCAAATCCGACTCTGCGGTCGTCTTCTGCGCGCTGTATTACCTGAACCGCTTGAAGGAGGCAAAACCCGATCTCGGGTCCAAGTCCGGCCACGCACTCTTCTTCGCCGCCTTCGTGGTCGCCGGGAAGGTGCTCCCCGACGTCGCGTACAGCAACAAGAACCTCGCCGAGATCACGGAGGGCATGTTCCCTCCCCGCACCACGAACCACATGGAGCGCGAGCTCCTCAAGAATCTCGACTGGGTGGTTAGGCCCCCGGATACGCAGACGGCGAGCGAGTTTGAGGCGCAGGTGCGCACGCATCATAGCGTTCGTCCCCGGCGGCCGGACGAGCCCGTTCGTCGCCCAGGGGAGGATGTGCCTACTACGATCGACTCCCGCTACAAGGACTACCCCGACCACGTCCGACCGCGCCGCGCTGGTCCGGTCTACCCCCGCCACCAACTTGAAGACACCCGAGTGGAGCACCCGCGCGCACCCGTCGCCATCCGCTTTCCACTGCAAGCCGACGCCGACAGACCAGCGACGTCGACGAGTGCGAGTGCCGGTCATCGCTCGACGCAGGCCGGCCCTCGTTCGCAAGTTCGGCTCATCCGCACCGGCGGGTTCGAGTCCGACTCTTCGTCCGCGACGCCGTCCCCTGTCACCCCAGACGACTACGAGGATCTTCGCGCGAGGCCCGAGAAGCCCCGCCAGAGGCTCAGGCACGGAGCCCCAGGCGACCGCGGCTGCGTGCTCATCCCGGGCGACGCGTCTTTCGGTTCCGTGGCTCCGCGGGAGCAGAGGAGGCCGCGCGCGGAGAATATCTACGCGCTGCGTGCTAGGCCGTAGCCCCCACACGCTTTGACTCCAACCACTCTCGCCGTCTGGCGGCGCGACGTGGTCCCTTTCTTCTCCTCCGTCTCTTTCCTAACCCTGATTGTTGCACGCGTTGCGTACTTCCGCGCCGAGCGCGCTCATTCATTCACTCCCAACCATGTACACACGCACGCTCCTTGATCTCCAACTCCATCTCGGACTTCTTGCATTCCGTCACGGGGCTCGACTGCTCCCCTGAAAACAACACCGTACCGGTTTGTATCATATTCATACACGTACATACGCTCGTTTACCAACATGCTCTGCTGTCGCCATTATCATGTAGCATACACCGCATTCTACTGTCTAATAGATATCGCACCAGCGCAGCGAGGGAGGGGTACGCGGACTCCATGCGCATCGATGCAATCGTACGCGCGTGTGGCGGGGGTTAGGTTAAGTTAGAATCACTGGAATGGAAGATGTGTGGACGTCTCTCTCTCTCTCGCTAGCCGAGGCTTGAGGCTTGACACTACTTCGACGGCGTAAAAGGGATGGATGTTCAAAGGGACAATTGGGATAAGCACACCGACGTGCCAGTATTGGAGCCTTCTCAGACTAGAGCTTAGGTATAGTAAGCTTTTTAGCCGTAGCTTACCGGGATGTCTAATGTCGATATCGCTGGAGGTGGTCCACGCGGTGTTTTATCAGGTGCGAACATCTCAGGTACGCCTGGTGACTTAACGCTGCCGACCTGAAAGACAGTGACGTCGCACGCGCATGGCCCCGGATAGTGACCCGAACCTTCTCAACTTCAAAGAGTGCTGGTTTTCGATAGGTTGGGGAAACCTACACCCGTACCCACAACTACATGGATATACCACTCGCAATTGGCTGAAGTGGCCTTGCGGGACGTTCGTTCAGCCACCCTGGAATGTGACTCATTCAGCGGCGCGCGTGCTCTCGTTTGGAGCTTCGGTGGACAAATCCGCTATGAGGTTATGAGGATTCCCCATCCCGCCGTAGGAGTTCTCTACGCTGCAGCATGAAGCTACGTTCTCTGCCAGAGCAAAGAGAAAGTACCGCCAATCCTACAGTGGCAGTCCGCCGGACACACCGAGATTGACAAGTACGACCCGCAAACCCTAATATTCTGGACGCCGAGTGCGGAGTCACAGACATCATCTGAGGGTATTCGGGCCCATAGGAGAGCATACATACAGCGAAGCACTGTTCTCGAGGACACCTCCCAAGTACCCCGCCGTAGATCGAGGCTCTTCGGACAGAAGGACCTCTCCATGAGCGCTGAGCTGCGGTAATGACCCCTGATTTCGATCGCCATACTGACACGGACGAGGATCCGCGGCACCCGCACCATCTGCCGTTGAGTTGAGCGCCATGGACTCGCATCCGTGCAGACGGACCCCCACAACCCTATCGCGCACATCGCTGCTCACTTGAGAAGACAGAGGCACTCACGCCGTTATGGAGTGCTTCCATCGGAACGAAGCACCCTCAGGCATTCCGTGGACAGCCAGGCTGGTTCTTCTGGGCGATATCGATCGGCGGAAAGCCCGAAGCGATCTCGACTGTGACGGGGAGGATGCTATGTCTACGTCTCTTGCGATTGGGAGGTCAAAGGCCGAAGAGTGTACTACAGATGCCAGGATGAGTCACAGCGAATAGAAAGGAAATACTAGCTGGATCACAGAGATAACTCAACTGTGTCCCTGTGTTCTCAGTTCCCGGATGGAACAATATCGCGTCCAATGAGTATCAGGGCGCAAGGACGGTTGGTGGTCGACCTGAAAGCTCCTGAAAGAAAGTCACTGCGGCGCGCCCCGCAAAAGAAACGAACCGGCCCGACCGGTCCGTGCCACAGGCGCTGAGGCCACTCGAATTCATCATGGCTGTGCGGTGGCTTGTTTGTGCGCAACAATTTCATCCTAAGGACTCTGAGTTCGTGCCTACATGACGAACTGCTCTCGGTCAATTCTAGTGCCTGTTAAATCACTCTCTCGTTCTTGCGACTACTGTGTTCGTCTAATTTCAACAATGGGCCTGCACTGGCAACGGATTATCATGTGTCAGTTTCTGCTCCATCAAATCTCAAGAACCGACTTCATCAAGTCGAACGGTACTATGGCCCGGGTCGTCATGATGTCTCTCTTAAAGGAGGTTGACGATGTGCTAGAATGCGTTGGGTCTTGGAGGAGGGCCGTTGACGTACTGTGATGTTCAATCAGCGCGGCCACGTCATCATTTGCTCTCACCGCGACAACCACCCTCCCCTCCGCAAGCGATTCTTGCCACCCCGCCACGCTTTCTTGTCTCAGAGTGTTCACCCTTTTTCTAATGCGTCGTGTTGCTCGGAAAGGTAAAGATGCAGGTGGGCCGTTGAACTTGGGGAACGCCTGAGGCTTCGTCTCGAATTGGGGTCTGAACCCAACTGGTACGTCCGAAGTCGTACCTGAACTGTATAAGTGCTTACAGCTGATTTCGAAAATGATGAGACTGGCCGAAATTTTTTTGGCTGCCAAAACGACGTCAGCACATCTTCCGACCGATCTTCCGACCTATCTTCCGAAGTAGACGCCCATGTCGCCACAAGCCACAGAGCAATACTTTACCTATTACATGGTAGTTTAGGCCACATAAACTGTCACTAAACCAGTGTAGACAATAGTACAAGACGGTAGAGATACCTGGTCAATGCGCGAAGGGGGCGCGAGAAGCTGTGCGAGCTGGAAACCTTGCGCGCGCCGGGGAGTGATCGCGACTGGTTCTGCAACACGATGTCCGCTCAAGCGCGGCGCGCGAATATGAAAATATGTACAGAGTATTGGTGCACAGACCACCGCGCTCTCGCGCTCAATGTTGAAGACCTCCTCAGTGTTGGAGTGAACTAGAGGTCGCAATGCATGGGCCAGCGCCCTTGGGCGCCTACGCTGGAAGGTGGCTCGGAAGATCGGTCGGAAGGTTCGACAAGTGCCAAACCTGTGAAGAAAAAAAAGTTGTCGTCTCATCATTTTCGAAATCAGCTGTAACTATTCATCATTGCCAGGGGTGCTGATTATCGGGCCGGAACATTGGGTGCAATGGACGTTGCACACCGTCACAGCGATATCTCCGTAAGAAGCTTCGTCCGGATTACTTGGCTGCGTGTGCTGACTGCACCTTACGCCCGACAGGTGAATAGACAGTGTGGCAAACTCTGCCTTATGACTTCTATCTTACGATTTATCCACCCTGCGATCCTCCGAGCCTTGCTCTTCTCTTCAAGCTTGTTAAGTAGTATGTGACCGCCCACGACGTGATGATCGTAGAGCAACACACCTCAGGACAGACATGCGTCAAAACCAAGGAAAACCCGCTCTTCTTCGGAAGTAGCGATACGCTCAGGGCCCGGCGCGACGCCACACCACCCCCGGTACTCGGTTCTGCCGCCGTGTCGTGACTGCAAACGCCCGAACAGAAGTTTCTCAACCACTCCGAGTCAGTTGGGATGCATTGGCATCGAAGACGAAGACTTGACGTACGTTGACTTGTGCGCCCACTTCACAACGATCTCATGCAGTCATAATCAATCGGTGAACTGTGGCCGTACGGAAAGGGTCCTTGCGAGGTATATAAGACCATGATCGACGTCCATCGGCGACCGCGTGGATCCAACCCCCCGCACTCCATCAACATGCTCCCCAGATCTTTTCTCCCCATCGCTGCTTTCATCACGGCCGCCATCGCCACTCCTACGCTCCTGCTCGAGGTGTCGGGTCCGTCAACCGTCAACAGCATCGATAGGCTCAACATTACCACCACAGTGAGGAACGTGGGCGATGAGGCCGTCAAGCTCCTCAACCACCCTCGCAGCCCCCTGTCCGACCTACCGACTGACATGTTCACGATCACCAACCGATATGGCTTTAGCCCAGACTTCATCGGCATTGGCGTCAGTCATCTTTCCTCTAACGCTGGACTGAACTCTCCGCGCTAATCTATCGCGGATTCATGCTTATACTCCTCAGGTGAAGTACTCTCCGTCAGTAGCCGCTGCGTCCAACGACCACCACGCGTATACTGTCCTCATGCCCGGACAGTTCGTATCGGTCGAGCATGACAGTACGCTGTTTTCTCTGGATTCCATTTGCGTTTTCCTCAGCCTGATCATCTTCGCGCGCCCTCTAGTCTCGGACGCGTACGACTTCTCAACCTCCGGTCCGGGTCAGTACATCGTTAGGATGAAGAGCACTAGGATGTTCTACTACGTTGTAGACGGCAAAGTCGCGACTCTCGCCGGCGGCAGGAGCGAGCCCTTCCACACCGTCACCATCGTCGGCGACGCTCGGTCGCATGAGAGCCCTTCTCACAGGCCCTCTGACGAGCAGTGTGAAGCCTGGGAGACACACGCGATCAACGCTGCCATTCCTCTCGCTAAGAAATACGTCCGCCGCGCTGTCGAGTAAGGATCTCACCAACTTCATTTCGACGCTCTCGTTGTCCATATCTGACGCCACTTATTAAGGGTATTGAAGAAAGGCGATCCCCAGGATGGGCATTATATGCGCTGGTTCGGCCGTGGACTGTACGGAAATAGGCATTCTGTCGTCTCTGGCCATTTCGAGGCTCTCGTCGACAACGACTTCGCGGGGTACGCGTACACATGCCACGCCCACTTCTGCGCGAACCGCCCCGGCGTCTTCGGCTACGCGTACACCAACAAGTGAGCGCACCATTACGACCGTGTTCGGTTCGATGCGCTGTTCGCTAACGAAGTTCTGCACTGTTAGATTTGGCGCCATCCACCTCTGCAACCAAGTCTTCGAGGCCGAGATCGGAGGCCAAGACTCACGCGCCTCTACCATCGTTCACCAGGTGCGCCCGTTTGACCGTCGCCGCGGTAGCAGCCTTGTGAACTAACGTTATCCCATGATCGCCAACTGGTACGTCAGGCTCTCCTCTTCGCGAAGAACGCCGGAGGTGTAGTGGAACACATCCACGGTGAGGCGCTCGCCCTGGAGCTCACAGAAAGTTACCCGCATCTGGCAGCCACGAATGCGGACAACTATGAGTACTTTGCTGTCGCTGCGGCGGGTGATGGGGGGGACGACGGCTCTGTCCTCCTTACGGAGGTGTATTTCGGTAAACACATTTCGGGCTTGTAATCGTATCGCCTCAGCAGGACTGGCGGGGCGGAGTTGGAGGCCCTTTGTGCGTGGTGGGCCGGGGTGAGGCGCATATATGCAGTGCGGAGACAATATACTGCTAGTGGTCAACATAATCCGTGCACGCCGTCGAATGCGTTAAGGAGGAGGAGGCGGGGCTCATGCGCAGATCCCGGAAAGGCGTCCTCGAGGAACTCCGAGATGATGAAGGATGCGTGGAGCGCGCGGCCTTTGTACTGGCTTGTCGCCTTCTTCTCCGAACAAGCTACTCGTGACCTGCCCTGACTCTCCCATAACTGGGACCGTGACAACGCGTCGCCGTCTATCTCAAACAGGTGTGCTTTCCCCTCTGAACCAAGCACTCCTGAGCTTCCCTGGTGGGCCCAGGTGCGCGTTGGCGCAGGCTCCCCAGTACAAGTACGTTCAGCACATTCTTGGGAACAGTTCAGGATCATGTAGCGTCTAGTAAGAGGGGCCCACTAGTTCTCGTTAGAATAATTACAAGTGAAGGATCTTTAGACAACATTGGAATGCGTAGGTAGCCGTAGGGATACAAAAACATGAACACCATTGCAGTGGGGGTGGGAGTCGTACTGGTCAAGACTAGTACTGACCCAGTACCTGCACCTTGAAGTCTGCGATCCAAGACCCTGGGGCTAGTTTGTAAAGTCTCCATAAGTAAAGATGGTCAAGCATAACCTCATGGTCCTTATGCTTAAGGGGATTGCCTTCTTTGTGCATTATTGTCTATCATAAATTGCCGCAGTAAGGTCTAACAGAGCCTTTGGGTGAACGAGGGAAACTTGCCATGAAGTGTTCCATCTCAACAGCAATTTTTTGAGAAAGCACCCTCATAGAAATGGTTTTCAAGAGTCCTTCCCCCCGGCGTACTGTGATTTGCCTAACATACGGAGGGTAGCCAGGAAACTACAGTTCTTGTAAGCAAAATCTGATCCTAGATTGGGGATTATGGAGACTACTAACCACGAGCCTTAAGCCCAGCTTGACCGGAACCATACCAAGCGGCGCAGGGAGTCGTCCATGCAGGAGAGTGTCCAGATCGTTTTTGAGCGCCTTATCCAAGGGAACACCATCGCGACCTCGGACATCCTGACGGAAGTAGACAGCATCTAAAATACGGGTGGATTTGAACTCGCTACCCCTCCTGGCAGTGTAGTATGGGACATCGGATGGCAGGTATTCGGTCTATGGATCCAAGCGGATTCAGTGATAAGGTGTGGTGCCCAGAAAGTGCGATTTGTTCACCCTCTGACAGAGACATTGAAACAAGTGGAAACCACCCCAGTCGATATGCCCCTGTGGTATACCATATAGTACCTGACATCATAGGCGGACTCGAGTGTCCACTAACCTTCTCCGAGGCATCCTCTCGGTTTTCACTGCGACGGGACTCTGGAAGATGTTTTGAAGAGGAAATATTGAGTCCTCCCTCAGGATCGAAGTCGGGCGTCCCGGGCCATGGCTAGAAAAGAATTATTGAGCTCGGCATCAGTTTAGGCGATAGCGAAGCGCACTTACTGCCACGCACAAACCCCTCGAGCATTTGCACAAGTCAAGGTGCGGACAATGGTCCCGACTGGGTACCACCCCCCGCACTTCCATATTCCCGTTAACTGTCAGTCGCAAACGCCTCAGGGAGGGCGAATAAATGTGTTCGATAAATGCCTCCGCGGACGAGCGTGCCACACTGAAGTCAATGCTGTCCCCTTCCTCGAGGAACGTCAGGCTAGACAGACGCGGGAATTCAAGCCCGCTGGCGTCTGCCATTCAGCTTTTGTGAGTCCGATGACGGGACGTGAAGAGCCCGAGATTCGCGCGCGCTACGCACCATACAAGGTTTCCTCGGGGGCGCATACATGGGAATAGCCAATGCGAAGTTCTTCAACCGTCACGCTTGCGAGACGAAGAAGAAAACGTAGAACGGGACGTTCTACATCTGTTATGAACTATCCACTTCCTGTGAGTATTTCATATGCTACAAGCGAATATAATCATGCACTACGCACGCATAGACTCCGTAATGACCGATGGTGTCGGGGTCGGGTAGTGTCTCCTGCTGTTGGACTGGCAGTGTTCTTGCACTTGATATTGGAGCATTGCAGATCTCGTAAAAGGGGAAGGGAAGCTAGGAGGCTTCCGAGCTCGGCATTGGAGGTGAAAGTCAAGTCTGTTAAGTCCAACGCTTGGATACGGAGGGTGGTCCGGAGGAACGCCAGGGTCGCCCGATGGAAGGATAGAGGAGACTCCGGTGATGGAGTCGCACCGGTGAAAAGCCTCCAGTGACGCAATCGCGGGAATCTTTTGATCAACTGGGCGGGAAAGACCTCTACGAAGGATTTGGTGGGCCGGCGCGAGCCATTGGGAAGACGCACGGTGACTACATGGACGAGGTCGGCCAGCGGGGGATTCTCATCGAAGATATTGCATAGAGAAGAGACGTCCTGCAGGATCGGCTGAAATCGTATTGAGAAGAAGATATGGTAGCGGCTGCGAGGGAGGAGAACGCTGCAAGTGAGTGCGAATTGACGGAGCGTAGGAATGTCGGAATGAAGGATGTCGATAACATGTTCAATGACCTCCCAGGGCAGTCTGGCATGCTGAAGTACTAGAGGATACGGCATGGCTGAAGTCGACGGCAGCGGGAGCGTTGACGGGACGAGACGTTGTCCTCGCATGGATCTTGAGTGCAGGTATAAATTTAGGTTTGACGTACACGTGTACCAAACGTGTTGATTCAGAGGTTACATTAACGTGCGTACCCCGACTGGCGCTTTACGGCAGCATACGTCCTGATCTAGAGGTTATACAACGCGGAGACCACCTAAGTACATCATGGCAATAAAAATTAAAAACAGGCATTGATTTGGAGGGCGCAATATCTTACATATTTGGCATAAATGCACATATCGTACACGTTCATAGCCCCGTGCATCCCCCTAGAACGAGCGTCCAGCTCTGATGGCCTTCGCACCCTCGCTCTGCGCCTCGTCGCGCAGGTACCGACCGTAGATCTCCGTGAAATGCACCCTTTCCTATCGCACGCGTCAGTATCATCCCGAAAATCATGAAAAATCGAGGCGGAGAACCCACGCTCTGCGTCTTGCGTACGCTCTCGCGCGTCTCCAACCGCGCCGCGTACTCAGCCCACCCGCTCCCCACGGCCTCGCGGCTATACCCCCGATGCTCCGTGACGACCCAGTCCCGAGTGACCCACGGCGCGAGCGCGACGTCGACGAGCGTGAACTCCTCTCCGAGGAAGTACGGCCCCTTCACCTGCCCGCAGAGCGTTCGGAGCGCCTTGTTCAGCTCCTCAAGAAGCGCGCCCTGCTTCTCCGCCCCCTGAGCTTGGATGAGGCGCATGTACGCGGGGACGACCTGCTTGTTGACGTGGTCTGTCCAGAGGCGGACGAGAGCGCGGTCGAACGGGTCGGACGAGAGAAGACGTGGCGAGGCGGTAGGGAAGGCATCCTCGAGGAACTCGCAGATGATGAGGGACTCGTAGAGTGCGCGTCCTTTGTACTCGATCGCGGGGACGAGGCCCTTCGGGTTGATCGCTGTAGAGGGATTACAGTGAGATGGAGGTTTAGGCGATGAGACGAGGATAAACTCGGAGACAGACCTAAGAAGTGGGGCTCCTTCTTGTAAGGATTCACCTCCTTGTATTGGTAGGGGATGCCTCGCTCCTCGAGGACGATCCAAGCCCGTTGAACATACGGACAGAACTGGACAGAGAGAGTCGCATCAATATTCCGGTGCGTCTGGGGGGAATCGCCACACGCACCCATCCGGAGTAGAAGATGAGGTCTTGAGGCTCCTGATGTTCCGCGACTGTCGTCGCAGCACGACCAGTCGCGTGCGGGTGAATGTTCTCGTCCGGAAGTCCCATTGTTCGCTTGCGCTGGGAGTAACTACGTTGGGAAAGGCAGTCAAGGGCAGTTGAGTAGCGGTCAGCTTTATAAACTGCCTTGAGACATTCAGCAGCAGCTTACTCATCTCCGGGTTGCGCAATCGATGTCGACGGTTCACACACGCTCCAACAGGGACCAAACACGGATGGGCTCACTGGCAGTCACACGCTAAGCTTCTGCTGAGTCCATCGTGACACAGACCGTGGGCATCAGGAATCCTGCTACATTTTCCCGTCAAACGACTTGTAGAAGGGTTGAGGTGTACTTACGTTGCTAGGCCGCTGCTGGCCGCTGCTGGTGAGGTTCTGGTAAAGACCCCGAAAGCAGACTCAAAAGACGGAGCGGCAACTGCCGAAAATGCAACTCCGCCTAAAATTGCACGAAGCGCCGATAACTTGAAGTTGGTCCGTGATCGCTACACGGTATGGCCCGTCTCACTGAGAAACACTCTGGAAATACCCTCACGACGCTGTCGAGTAAGTAGCTCAACTATTCAGGCCTGGAGCATCTTGTATTCAGCCTGATGCCGCTTCTTCAAGAATATTGGAGAAATGCGTGGAGAGGTATCCGGCACTTTGGTCCCTCCGCCTGAACGGCAAGCACGGTCGGGGCACTCGCCGTGGCGAACGGACACGGCGACAAGTACATGACAATTCTCTTTTCGTCATGGATGCTTAGGTTGATCTCTAAGGAATGGCGACCTGCGAGCGTCGCAAATTAGGCGGAGCTGTGGCAAGACAAAGCAACGTCTCCATCGTGGCATCGATGATCACGGTACGCTCTTCCCCTTTCTCTGACTCTAATGCGTGTAGTTCCGTGGCACACGAAGACAATCGTTTTAAGCTGCGCCTCACGTATCTATCACCGCGTGGAGAACACGCGTCCAAGTTGCCAGTAGCGGCTGGACAACCACACTCGGTGTAAGACAAAGGCCATAGTTTTGCCTGAGTGCCGTATATGTGCCAGGCATCGACTCCATGCCTAAGCCTCAGAGCCACAACACCTTTACAAACCGTCTTCACCGCATCATCCACCTTCTACCCTGCAACAATGACCCTCACGGACTTCATGAAGGCCGCGTTCGGCGTCGTCTTCGGCTACGACCTAGACGCCGCAGGTGAGCCACCCCACGCGCTTGTTCCTTCGCCCTCGCTAAGCCTTCATGATTTTGAAGTCGCCGTCTTCGACGAGGAGCGCAGGCGTCACGGGTCTCCCTCCACGAACCACGCGTCCGTCGACGACATCGACTACTTCGGATATCCGCAACTGTACTTCTCCCTGTCGGGGCAGGTCCCATCGCGTACGCTTGTCGTGTGGAGTTCAAGGCGTTCTGGAGTGGTTTGAGCAGCCTAGATGATTCGTCTACGTGTAAAAAGACGTGTGGATGTGCTGAAAATGTGATGTCGTCCAATATTTGCGAAATCGTTTTGGGGTGCACGAAGCGCCCATTCATTCACCTGTCTTCCGTCGAAACCTTGATGCTTTCCATAACGACGCGGACTCGATGATCATAGAGGCTCAATTATTTTGCGCCTTGTATAACAAGAAAAATCTCAGAGACCCTCGAACAACGTTGTGTGCGAAGACGAGTCGCAGGAGGACAAGGGCTCGTGCCGCTGGTCAAAGTTCCCACGCAACCTTGTTCCTCCTTCGGATGTCGAGACCGGGTATCTCGAGACCGATACCTAGAAACCTTGTCCCCGGACTACAATGGCATACAAGGGATATGTGAGAACTTACACTGGATGTGTTAGCTCAAAAGGACGGGCTTTGGGGCTAGCCACTTACAACTCAATCTCTACCACCTCCACGAGGCCCTCGATCCTGAGTCGGACTCACTGCTCAAACCACTTACCGCACGACTCCTCCCCACAATTACCAACGCCATACCCTGCTGAGCAGGCCACTACGCTATCACAACGTCCATTTAACCCGGCGCCGCTATGCACGCTCCCCTCAACGTCCTCGCCTTCCTCCTCCTCGCAACTTCCGCTCTCGGTAAGCAGCGTTCGAAAGCCTCATGTTTGCTGTTCACGGTGCTCATTATATCGACATAGTCGGGGCCATAGACCCCAGGCAGGCTCGGGTCCTCGCCGTCAACAGAAACGCAGCGTGTTCAGGGCCATCTGGTTGCGCCTCGGTATGCCTTCTACCATTGTCCTAGCGTGCCGTGGATCTGCCAGTACATACTCACCTCGCGCCCAACTACCACAGGCAAATGACGTGAACTAAAACCTTGAAACCCTTCACGAAACCACCACAGGGCGACTCGTAGGAGTCAATTCTTCTTCCCCTTGGGCCAAATGGAAAAGACAAAACTAGATCGACTCATGGCTTTCCCGACTCGGACGACTTTCACGTTCCCACAATACTTACCTGCATCTATGATACCCATGATTGTAGTATAGAAAACACTGTAACGCTATATACGAGCCATCACGCCCATCACGATTCACGACTGTAGTTCACGACCATTACTTGCTTACCCTCTTCCCAATCAGTTGCAATATACTTATACCCCCTCATTAGGAGGGGTGTCGAGAGCGACGTATCGCCGTCCGATACTCGTCCGATCCGTCAACTCGCCAACCTGGTGTTTCTCGTGCAGACACGCACCTCGTCAAAAAATTCTCCGCCGACCACGTTCTCGGTGTGTCACCAGGCGAGAGACCCGTGCATCTCCAGCCGCGTCGCGTACCTAGCCCACCCACGACGGCACCCCCGATTCTACGCGACGGCCCAGTGCTCGATAGCACACATCGCAAGCGCGATATCGACGAGCGGGAGCGCGCTCTGCGAGGAAGACAAGAATAAGTAGCCCGAGAGCATGATATCAGGGCCTGCAAATGTTAACTTGGAAAGCATTGCATCGATGGACTTAAAAACAAACTTGGAAACCTTCTTGTGAGGATTGCTTCTTATCACTTGCAGGCGATCGCCTTCGATGACGCGATGGACAGATGGAGAAGCTACGCCACCTTGGTCAGCAATGCACCTGGAGTGCTTATAATATAAATATAATGAGGGAGGGTCCCGACCTCGCGACCCATTAACATCATCCTCACCCACCTCCGCGCCTTCCCCATAACGTGAATTACGGTTTTGACTTTGATCAGAGCAATGGCCATCCCAGACGAGAACTTCCACCCGGTTGCGACCGGTGAGGCAGCCAAGACTGTGGAAGTCCACCAAGCTCCTCAGGATCTTATCTTCTACGCGGGATGGGTGATCTACGGCCAAACCAGTCAGCTGTGTCAGTCTAACCGCCCTCTTCGTATCCCTAGTTCTGTCCGTTTGTCCAACGTGTCTGGATTACGCTCGAGGAACGCGGCATCCCCTACCAGTACCAAGAGGTGAACCCCTACAAGAGGGAAGCGCACTTCCTCGGTACGTCCCTTTCCCATCCGAGTCGCCGCCGTCAACAGGCTGCCCTGGAAGCCGGCTGACGACCGCGCACATAGCGATCAACCCAAAGGGCCTCGTGCCCGCGATCGAGTACCAAGGCCGCGCGCTCTACGAGTCCCTCGTCCTCTGCGAGTTCCTCGAGGACGCCTTCCCCGGCCCGACGCACGACCCGCACCTCCTCCCCGCGGACCCCATCGACCGCGGCTACGCGCGCATCTGGACGGACTACGCCGCCAAGGTCGTCGTCCCCGCGCACTCGCGCCTGATCCAGGCGCAGGGCGCGGAGCGGCAGCGCGAGCTCCTCAAGGAGTACTACACCGCGCTCCGGACGTTCGCGGCGCAGATCAAGGGCCCGTTCTTCCTGGGGGAGCAGTTCTCGCTCGTCGACGTCGCCGTCGCGCCGTGGGTCGTGCACGATTGGGTCGTCGCGGAGCACCGTGGGTTCGACCGGGCGGCGGTTGGGAACGGGTGGAAGGAGTACGTGGATAGGCTTGAGCGCCGCGAGAGCATTGTCAAGACAACCAGTGTAGGTGCCGCCCAATTACGTGGGGGATATGAGTGCTGATATGCGCCGTGATTTGCAGGAGAGACAGCACCTTAAGGTGATTTATGGGAGATACCTCCGGGACGAGGCTCAGAGCGAGCAGGCGAAGGCTATCCGCGCGGGGAAAACGTTTTAGGCAAGAAATTGTATGAGAAAGGACTTGAACTTCGACATCGTCTGTTGTTTCTCGCAGAGGTTCGGCCTGTCAAATGAACCAAGTCTTGTCACTTCTGAGGAAACTAGATTGAGTCCCAGCAATTGGTCGTCAAAGTGAGAGCTAACAAGAGCACGTGGAAGATTACAATTACAAGGTAATGCTTGCTCACCAAGTGAGATTTCATTTGTGCGCCCATGCTGACTCCGTGCACTGCGCGAAGACAGAGGGCCCTCCGCCAACTGGCGGAGGTCGCGTGCATGCATGCTACTACCTTGGCACATGTTGCCGTGCTCGTCCCGTACCTATACCTCCGAACAGAAAGGTACGGGGATCTTCCCAATATTATGAAAATCATGCCTATACGAGAACCTTGGGATCAACAAAGACTTAGTTCGGAAGTCACAGTGGCTACTTGCCATCCGGATAGCATCGCCTGAAAGCGAACTTAATCATCCTCATATAGGCCTTCCACTCGACAGCATCCGCCGCCTCCCCCAATACCTAACCAAACAGGCCCAGTACGCTGGGAGAGATCTGACCAGCAGAAATATTTGTTGAAGCAGCCCCAGCAAGGTGTCCCGGCATCCAAGCGTCAGGTATTCGAGTTGTAATCTGATATTACAACTTGAATCCCTGACGTTCGAAAGCCCTCCTTGTCTCAATGGGCAAGATGTAAGGGGAAAAGAAGTTAGAACGGACGCAGAGAGGGTGCCCAACCCACCACGAATATTTATACTCCCCGGGTGTGTCTACCATTGTGGGCGTAGGTATGGATATCCATAGTAACAAGCCTCCCGGGCGCACCGCTGGTGATGACGCGCAACGCCTTGCATCATGGAGTCATACCCCAGAACTCCTGCCCGCAGAGATGTTTCACCTCTATACATCATCATAGCATCAGTGTGGCTGCGCTTTTGAACACTGGGATTGACTTATTTGCGTGATGTAGACAAGTAATCCGAGAGGGCCACCGAGGGTTTCAAGCCTTAGCGGGTGGCACTCGCGCGCTGTTGGTGGCTATCGTCAGACAACTATTGGCGGCGACGAAGAATGAAGGCATACATTCTGTAACAACCTTGCAGATTGCCTTGATAGAGAGTTCGGGGTCCCCTGGAGGAGTGGAGGCAGAACTTCCGAGTTCCGAAAGAAAGTCAAAGCATCCCATCAACGTTAGACGTCCATGCGGCCTTGCTTGAGGAGATTTTTAAAGACTAGTAGCCTGGATTCTACCTAACGGAATCCGGAGCCAAGCATGGGAGATGGTGGGGGTCAAAAAGAGAAATTGGCATGGAGGAGTAACCGAATGGGGAAGGCGGAGGCTTTGGATCCTAACAAGGGCAAACAACGCCAGTGACGTAGCCGCGAATTTCATTGATGAACAAAGTTTTTCCCGCAGCACACATTCAACCCTCAAAAGCCCTCCAGATCTCTCCAGCTTGCTACCAGTCGCTCGCAGGCTCATCCATCATGGTGGGATTGAAGACACTCCAAGCACTGTATGAGAGTGAGTGTCGAGATTCATAGTAGCAGCTGTTCCAGTTCCATGGCGCGCGCATAGGGCATGGAAAGTACGCGCCCAGGATCTCAGGAGTGCCGAAATGCCTACTCACGATGTCCCTCATGGTTGCGTCTAGCACCTGGGTGCTGTCTCTAACATGGCATATACATCGTTGGCGCAAGTCCACGCTGGAAGTTGTGCTAATTTGTTCTGCACACAGGTACAAGGCATTGGTTCGTGGTAGTCCCGCCTTTCCTTTGTCCCACCACCTTCGTCATCGACGCGCCCTTCGGACGCTTTGCTTCATCAAAAACGAGCATCTTCACGGTCGATGGTGAGTCAATTTTCTACCTTCTCTCCCTCCCCGACCTGTGCCCAAGGATGTCCTCTCATCTGGACTCGTCCCCAGGCATCCGCTCCTGGATATTCATGGAGCTAGTCTCCCTCATCTTCTTCGCCAACGCATACCTCCGCTCGCCGCTCTCCCCCGCCTCCACTCTCGCACTCACCTCCCCGACCGGATTCCTTCCCAACGCCCCGCCCCTCAGTCCCACGCACCCCCCAACGCTCCTCGCCGCCGCATACATCACGCACTACCTCAACCGCGCTCTCATCTCCCCCCTCCGCACGCCCTCCCGCTCCACGTCGCACCTCCTGGTCGTCGCCTCCGCCGTCTTCTTCAACGTCGTCAACGGCTCCCTCATGGGCGCCTACCTCTCCTCGCCCACCGCCCAGGCCTTCCTCCGCGACGCCTTCGCGCGCCCGTCGTTCTGGCTCGGGCTCGGGCTCTGGGCCGCCGGCTTCGCGGGCAACATCGTGCACGACGAGATCCTGCTCGACATCCGGCGCAACGCCCGCCAAGCCCCCACGCCCAAGGGCGACGACGACGCGAACAACGGCAAGACCAAGCCCAAGGGCGAGCACTACGCGATCCCGCACGGGCTGCTGTACCGCTTCATCTCGTACCCGAACTACTTCTGCGAGTGGGCCGAGTGGCTGGGGTTCGCGCTCGCGGCGAGCCCGGGGCCGTCGTGCGCGTCGCTGGGCGCGTTGGTCGCGAGCGTGAGCCCGCCCTGGCTGTTCTTCTTCAACGAGATCTGGTTGATGCTGCCCCGTGCGTACAAGGGCCACCGGTGGTACCTCGCGCGGTTCCCGGACTATCCCAAGGAGCGTAGGGCCGTCATCCCGTTCTTGTTGTGAAGCAGAAGTACCTATGTATGTAGAAGAGATGTCGGAAGTCACCAAGGGTCCCGGTCATGAACCGCACGTAGCACTGTGTGTAGAGACTGTACCGTATACCCGCATTGTACCGTCCCGTGTAGCCCACTCAGAGGCTTAGGCACTGCTGTGTGCGCGGCGGGCACAGAGAGTGAGCGCATGTCCTGACAAAAAGCGCTTCCTCGCGTCGAGCGGTTCGCTGTATGGGTCCAGCCTCACCCGCTCCGCACCCCCGTCGCACATCAGGATCCCAGCGGTTAAGCTCGTAGTGGCAACTGGTCATACACCTGTACAGACACACGGGCGGCGCCTCTGCATTACTCGTATGGAGGAAATAAGACACTTCGGTATGGTAAGGCGTAGCAATCGTTCTATGTCGTAGCAAGCGCGTACCGGCCACCTACGCGCATCCCACCATCGCGTCAGAATAGCCGCACACAGATTACGGGGGAAGGACGCACCTGGACCACACAAGACACGAGACAGTTCACAATCTATCCAACACGGTCCCAGGGTTCTCGCCACGCGGGATCTTTTCATCGCTGTCCGCCGTAGCGCGTCTTGCGGCCGATGTCGAAGGGCACGTACTTGTACTTGATCATGTGCCTGAGAAGCAGAGATAATGCGAACACGTCAGCGACCGCACTCGAGTTGAGTCCCAATCTCGCCTCCGCCACGTCATTCCCACCAGATTACAGGTGTGGATCGGAGGGGCGGACGACATGTGGCGGAGGGTACGGTACGGGAAGGACTAGGAAGAGAGAAGAGAGGAGCACGTACTGTATTTGGCGGCGCATGGTGAGGAGGAAGAGGACGAAGAAGTAGACGACGAGGATCGGCCAGTACACGGGCACGTCGAACATCTCGAAGAAGCTCGCAAATATCGACGCCACCGTCGCGCGCGTCGCCGACAACCTGCCAGCACCACTACCATCAGCACCGCATCACACCATACCACGCCGTCCCTGCAGCGGAATTGAAGGGGGGGAAGAGAAGAAGGGAGGAGACGCACCAGAATTGCCATTCTGGGAGGCGGCGGACGAAGGGGCGGAACTCGTCGTCACGGGAGGAGGGAAGGGGCGAGGTGGATTCGCCGCCCTCCTCGATCTCGTCCGCGAGGAGGTCGTCCTGGAGGGAGGGGTCGAAGCGGGGCTGGAGGAAGGCGAGGAAGAGGTTGAGGAGGTAGATTGCGTGGGCGTCTGCGTGCGTGGCGGTCAGTATCTCGCTCGAGAACTCGTTCCCACTGCCTTCAATTTCGGTACGTACAGCACACTGTAAAGGGCTTGTCAGGATAAGCATAAACCCACGAAGGACGGTGAAACATACCGATATACCACTGTTCGCAGCGAGCAGGCGGTGAGGGAGAGGGAGGGCACAGATATCTGTCAGGCACACACGCGTTTAACACAGACCAAGATTGAGCTCACCCCTTGCGCTACGACAATCCTCAACATGAACAGGGCAAGGAGCACCGCGGTACCAATCCACCGGTAGAGCACGAACGGCGTGACTTTGTCGAGCCATTGCTGGTACTGCCGCTGTGCCTTTGCGAAGTGTGCGGCCAGCGGTTGGAATGGGGTCGTGGAGGCCTCGGGGTCTGATGAGGACATCATTTTTGCTGTCGTAGATGCAGGCGCCGCACGTCAGAGCCGAAGGGGTAAACCAGAAAACCAAAGCCGAAGGACGATACGAGGAGGAAGGGGCCGAAGGGTGGAGGGAAGGGGAACAACGTGTACAGCACCAGCGCCCGACTGTGCCAACTGAAAGAACAGGCACTCGCTGTAAGCAACAACTCGTCCCCGCGCAGCGGCGTTTGCCGAGGGCGTCTATTGAGCGGTGTTTTCCCGGGCCGCTCATGCCGTTCACCTCCCGCGAGCCTCGCGAGTGGCAGTCATGCGGAGCGGACTTCCGCTCTTTCGTCTGTACCACCAAGACGGTAGGAGAGAGAGAGCGGCGATATACATCGCGATGGCTAGCACGGTAAGATGATGCCCGTATACCTCAATATCTGCCTTATTGGCTTACATTTGACCCTTGTCAATCGCAGGAAGCTTCTGTGCCGTCTCCACCAGAGGCCGTAGGGTACATGAGCTCTCATGTCCTCGCCCAACTGGCAGCACACCGTGCGCAGCACGAGAAACAAGGCGTGTCCCTCTCCTCGATACCGCCCCTCATCGTCGGCGTCCAAGGACCACAGGGCAGCGGCAAGACCTACCTGACGTCCATCCTCCGGGATACCCTGCAATCCGCACCACACAACCTCTCCATCTCGGTGTTCTCGCTTGACGATCTCTACCTTCCCCACGATGGCCTCATCGCGCTAGCGAACGCCCACCCCCCAAACGCGCTCCTCAAGGGACGCGGCCAGCCGGGGACGCACGACGTGCCGCTCGGGACCGCCGTCCTGAACGCGCTCAAGCGCATCAACGACCCCAGGCCTGGCGACACGGAAGGGCATGCGCAGGTTGAGCTGCCGAGCTTTGACAAGAGCCTGTTCGGCGGAGAAGGGGATCGCGCACCCTCGGGCACGGTCGTGCGCCCGCCTGTGGACGTCGTGCTCTTCGAGGGGTGGTGTGTCGGCTTCTATCCGATACCCCGCGAGGAGGTCGAGCGGCGGTTCGCGGCCCCGGTGACTGGCCTTGGCGAAGCTTTCTTCGAGAAGAAGGGGTACCGCGTGGAGGACGTGCTGGATGTCAACGAACGGCTAGAGAGCTACGTCTCATGGTGGGACTTGTTTGATGCTTTCATCCAGGTGCGTACAAGGTATATCACTCGCCTGATGGCATGCTTATCCACGCTGTGGTGAAGATCAAACCACCCGATGAGCACCCTTACACGCATATATACAAGTGGAGGCTGCAGCAGGAGCACCACATGAAGGCACGGAATGGCGGCAAGGGCATGACCGACGAGCAGGTCGTTGCGTACGGGATTTCCCCATCCCGCTTTGATGCTTCGCTGATGACTTGTGCATTTTAGTTTCGTGGATCGCTATATTCCTGGGTACGTCTTCTTTGGCGACGGGGTGACACGAGGATACGAAGAAGCCCCAGGCCAGCGCAAGCTCCCTCCATGGATAGACCGTGGTTTGCGGGTGCAGATAGGCGAGAATAGAGGGGTCCTCAGCACTAGCACGTTCTGAATGGGAGCAAGATCTTTGTGTACGAGTATAGGACAAAGGAACACGAAGCATATGGATACATACTAGGAATTTCCTCCCGTTTGCTGTTTACTCGAGCGATTCACTAGTGGCTGTCGGTGTTTCCCTGGTCTTGGAAACCAGAAAAATACGATCATATTACAACTGGATCATCTTCCCATTAGCCGATTCGAACGACTGGCCTCATCATTACAAGTGACGCGCTCTACCACTGAGCTAAACGGGAGGCATCATCGATGTACTTCACGATCTGCTCGATAGGATGATAACAAACGTTCAAAAGAATTCCGACTTCCTAAAGCTCTGGATGCAATCACCTTCTCTCATTTCTTCAAAGAAAGGAACCTGGACGAGCATACACTTTTGATAAGCGGTAAATACTAATGTATAAGGGTTACTAAATCCGCGTCGGTTCGAGTTCGGTTTAGACCCACGATATCATGATGACCGCACCGAAAGGTTTCTTCACACTTGCCTTTTCGGTCTCGACACCTTGGGCGCCTGGCGTACCTGATCGGGCCGCCGCGCGTCATCTCACCTTGACCCTGGACCGCCTCTCCGTCCGTTCCTCTCTGTGGTTCCTCTGCTCCATTATGCCTCTCATTGAAGTAAGTCCCCCATATTCTCTTACTCAAAACTGCGCTCACCAAAATACACTGCTGTATCGTCTCCTCGAACACGCCATCGCCCCTCAACGGGACCTGCCTCCTGCACACTCCTTGTGCGGATATTTGGGTGGATGATCGGCGATATAGGTTATTGCGAACGACCGTCTCGGGCGCAAAGGTACGTGGCCGTCAACCTCCTGCCGACACTCGACGTGCGTGCTGATCGACGTGCATCCCCCCGTCTCTGCCGCCACAGTGCGTGTGAAGTGCAGTCCCGACGACACCGTCGGCGACCTCAAGAAGCTCATTGCGGCCCAGACCGGCACGGACCACACCAAGATCCAACTGAAGAAATGGTGTGTACTCTCTCGTGCCTGTCACTCTTTCCCTACGCCGACCTTTCCTGCGCATCCCTCGACCTTCCATCAATCCAATTCTTGCTAATCTCGAGGACCAAGAGCTGACCTCTGCCCTCTAAACGCAGGTACACGATTTACAAAGACCATATCACACTCGCAGATTACGAGATCCATGATGGCATGAGTCTTGAGATGTACTAGCGAACGTCCTCGCGACCTGACAAGAGGTGGCGTGGTTTGTTCTCTCGTCTCGGATCGTCTTTTTTTAGGCCGATTGTACACTGAAGATGTTGTACTCGTGATTTTGTATCGATAAACCCGTATTTCCTCCCTACCACCTGCCACTGGACACCGGTACCCCGCGACCAAGGCCATGGCTGGTTCAACCCTTCCACAGGCGTGCCCCAGACTTGTCGAGCGCCTTCTTGATCTTGGAGTCGCGGCGGTTAGGGGCGAGCGCAAGGCACGTCGGGACGTTCTCTGGCTGCTCGACCCAGAGGTGGTGCGCGATCGGAGGGTCGGTGGCGGCGAGGAGGCTTGCGAGGCGTTCGATGCTCGCTTGGTCGGCGGTCTGAACAGAGTAACAGACGGTCGGTCAGCAATGTGGATCGTAGCGTCAACATAGGGACGGGATGCACCTGCATGACAACCTGCCGGGGGGGATGATAGATAAGCTTGACAGACAACGGTCATGTAGGAGATGGAGGCAGCGCACCTTCCTCATGTTCTTGAGGTCGTCCAAGTACGCTTGGGTCTCTGAACGCTCGTGGGTCTCGTGCAGTACCTACGGCACACGTAAGACAAGGCAAAAGGACAAGCGTGAGCTCGCGATACGACGGTGTCTGGATGGAGCGTACAGCAGAGGTGGCGTGCGCGACCTGGGCCATGAGCGGACCTACGCCCCAGCCTTCAGTCTATCCTACATAGAGGATGGTGGATGCCAGCATACACGCAAAGTCAGAGGCATGGCTGAATCAAGTGGCGACTTGGAGAAAGCAAGGGCGAACCTCAAGGAGGTCTCGACGGACAACGATCTGCATGACCAGCGGTTGCTGGGCCGGCGCCGCAGCGGGTGTAGCTCCTTCCAGTGCGTCTGTCATGTTTACAGACGATGCTATCGAGTGGTATGACCGTGGTTGGCGAGGAAATGTGAGGCTGGCTCTAGCCCAAGACGTCGGGCAGTTCGTGGGTAGGTGTTGGGATGAGATATCGATTCTCCCAGCCCGTGCAACGTGTGGCGTCCCCAGCCGGTGGCCGAGACCTACCACGGTACGTATGGCAGATATAATGGCAGGATTTGGAGTCCAAGAACTGTTCAAGAGTTATTAGTACTAGACGAACCCTCTTCCAGGCGATGTTGAACTTGTTGAACTTGGTCGAAGATCGCGATCGATGCATACACGTGGCGACGTTGGAGCATTGGCGCTTACCCCTCTTACTTACATAGCTTGCTTCGCCAGCAAGTTGACCACGGGCGCCTGAGGACAATTACTCTCCCTCCCGTGGCCTGCTCAAGGCCAGACACGGCCTAAAGCAACGGCCTATATGCGCCCTTAAGCTTTGTTTCTTGGCTTCAAGAGAAGCCATGGCCAGTGTTCCTTGACCACATCAAAAACGTCGGGTGGCTACGGGCGGGTGCTGGCAATCCTTCGCCATCATTTGTGGTCAAAAGACCTACAGCGACACAATAGCAATAGCAAAATTCAGGTGATTTCATTCGTCCATACTTATACATTTTCGCTGCGAAACTTATCCACCCGCAATAATACTCAGGGCTGACGACATGTCGCTTACCGTCTCACAAAGCTTTGCCCGGTATCGGCAAGCCCAATTTGGTCCCTCCGTCCCCATCGTTTGTTCCGTTGTGGTGCTCGCTTTGTGATTATGACAGTCGCAACATGCAAAGCCACTACTTCTGCAGTCAAATGCAGCTCGCGCCACCGTCACTGGGGGTATCAAATCTCGGTTCAAAGGCCTTGTACGCTGGAGTTTCACCGTCATCCCCGTTACCCGCCCACTTTCCTTTCCTCCGTCTCATACAGGTCCCCCTCGCCCGGGAAGGTTCTCAACCGCCAGCGTACGTCCACTACTTAGACCGCAGTCTCGACCGTCGTCGCCATGTCCCAAAGAGCTGCATCACCTTCCGTTGACCGCAAAGCTCGTAGGAGGAAGCGACTGGAGGTGAGCAGAGTCTTTGTGTGCTCAACACCGTACCACACTAAAGCCCTTCTGCTCCGATCTTTCTAGGATCCCTACTTTGGCCACGAAGAGATCGCGAGGCTGTGCGAGAACTTCATCACCCACTTGTTTGAGTGTCCGGAGTTGCCACCAAACTGCGCCCTCCTCCCTCTCAAGCTGTTCATCGCCAAAGTCATCTGCCGAGTCAGACTCCCAAAGCCGGCAATTTTCGCCGGGCTCTTCCTCCTCGAACGCCTGGGGACCCGCCGGCCTGACTACAAGGGCACGTCGGGACACCGGCTGTTCGTCTCGACAGCGTTGATCGCCTCGAAGTTAATCGTGGACGACTACTTCTCGAATGGGTACTGGGTGGCCGGCGCGGGCGACAACTACTCTGTCGAAGACATCAACGAGATGGAGCGCGAGGTGCTCGGCATGGTGGACTACGATCTTAGCATAGACCCCATCGCGCTCCTCGAGTTCGAGGCGAAGGTCCGGCGCATCTTCAGCGGCACCGGGCCGTACACGGCTTACGCCCTCCCCCACCACGCCGTGCACTCACACAGGCCGTTCCCAGGCCCCCCGAAGGCCACAATTGTACGCCTACTGCTCAACCCTTTCGTTCCGCCACTTCCTATACCCACGCCCTCAGCGCGATCGCCGCCGACTCCGATGTCCGTGGATCCGCCTTCCATGTGCCCCAGCCCGTTGGCAGACTCCATGGAGTGGACTCCTGGGCTATCCGGTTCGATGTCTACGTCGCCGGCGTGCAGCATAGTGGCGCCAGCAACCCCCGATGGGTACGAGGACCGCTCAGTTCCAGTCGTGGGCGCCGGGAAGAAGCCAATCGTTTCGGCAACCACCGCCGCTCCGCAGGTGCCCACGACCGCATCGTACCTTCTCGGGGCGTTGTGGGATGCCGCGACTGAGACTGCTGCTGGGAGCTTGATGGTGGCCGACTTGCTCACGCGCGCGATTGCGTCTGTGTGGTAGCCAATACGTTGCCTCGGGTCCGAGACGTAGGCCTTGCTCGTGGTGGATGGAGAGCCTGCATTGTGGTGTTTCGGCGTTGGGATTGGATCCCTTGGAACGGGTTCATGGCCCCAGATCCTCGAGTGTTACGAGAGTTTTGTATGTTATGTAGTGAGATCGCACAGGTAGTTTCGGGAGCACTCCTCCCCTGGTCACTCATTGTATACGTTATTGTAATGCTACCCCGAGCCCTGCTCATTTCGCTCCTTATCATAACACCGTTATTTTCCATTCATATGCTTGGGTTGCCTCGACTGGCTCCCTTGAATCCGTACTCAGCTTCCGTCACCCTCGCAATTGTTAAGAAATTAGCAGTTAGGAATAGGTAAGTCAAAGGCGGACCTCCAAGTGTAATATAAAATCCACCCGCCTACAGCTGCCTGGCCGCTGAAGGTTTTCACTTAGTTACACTGACTTGTACATTAGCGCTGAGAGATCGAGATCGGCGTACAGTAGCCACGTTGCGGCCGTGGGCGCTTCAACTGCACTTGCCTCCAACCACCACCTTCCTCTTCCAGTGTGCAGCCTCGTCCGTAGACAATAGACAATTAGGCTTCCCCTCCGATACAATGTCAAAAGGCGAACTGCAAGACCTCAATATGCATATACCTGTGTGCACTGACCCAAACATCCTGGTAAGCACCGCATATAGTCACAATCGGAGACTGGGGAGGGCACCTGAGGGCACCCAGTGGCGACTGAACCAGGTGCCGCTTAGTACCTCTCGTTTTGTTCCCAATTGACGCTGAGAACAATACGGCTGACCTCGTCTGTATTCAGAGCTTTTGTTCAACACGTAATCTGCTGTCGTAACAAATGAGGCAAGTGTCTTTCAGTAGACTCCTTCCAACATAGTACGCTCTCCACGTTCCTGCCGTTTGTTCTTTTTTTATACCTCTGCGGTACGACCAGTAACAATCGGAACGGCCCTACATGACGCTTCTGCACTGGCCTCGCCGCACATGGCTCGCGCCACGGTTCCTGCGGTATAAAGGTGGGTCCTCACTGGCCTCGGTGGTTCGTCCGCTGATTTACTCGGTGTTCAGCCTCTCTACAAAATTGAAACCGTCTTGGACATTCTTGGCGACGGTCTCGACTGTCATCCTCCGATTTCCCACTCCTTCCTTCGGACACGACACTCCCTATGGCCGCTGTATCGGGTTCAACCGCCGTCCCTTGCTCCTCTCCTACGAAGAGACAGATACGGGTATCTTCTCGCCCCTCGGGTTCGAGTTCGTCCCGTGTGGTCAGTACAGGCGCTACCTGTGAGTTGCCTATTTGAGTGCTGACACTCCTCCGTTTCAACTTCTCTAGGATCCATACTACGGTCATGAAGAGACTGCTAAGCCGTGCGCGCGATTCATCACCCATTTGTTTGCGTGTCCGGATCTGCCGCCACTTTCCACCGTCGTTCCTACCGCACCCTCCCCTCCTCTCGCGAACTTTATCGCCCACGCCCTCCATCGCACCCGACTCCATTCATCGGTTACGTTCGCCGCACTCTACCTCTTGCAGCGTCTCAAAGCCCGTTTTCCTGCTGCGCGTGGTTCCTCAGGCCACCGTTTGTTCATTTCGGCCTTCATGACCGCGGCGAAGATGATCTGCGACAGCGCGTACGGGAACAAGTCGTGGGCGATCGTAGGCCAGAGTATGTTCGCCCTCCGGGAGATCAACCAGATGGAGCGCGAGATGTGCTCCTACCTGGAGTGGCATCTGAACATCGAGCCGGACGCACTGAAGGAGTTCGAGGCGAAGGTGCGGCGCGACTTCAAGGGCCTCGGCCCGTACCCGACGTATATCCTCCCTTCTCCCGCGCCGTCTCCCATACCCTCTACAACGCCGTACAACGCGCAGACGGGCACCACCGCACCCACTCCCTCCTTCGCTGCGCCCTCGCAGCCACCACCGTCGAGTTCGCCCCCGAAGACCATGCCGCCTCCCATTCCCGTTCACGCAGGCCCGCCGCCCACTGGCAACGTCCCGTCCTCCACGCCCAGCACCCCTGGTACTCCCGACTCCTGGATGTCAAATTCGGAATCACCGGCGACGAGCGCGTCACCATCGACCCCAGGAGGACCCGAGGATCACTCGGTTGGCGTCGTGGCCAGCGAGACGCTCGGCTCACCGATGGACGTCGACTCGCCATTGCCCCCTAGTGCGCCGTATATGCACGGCACGACATTGTCGAGCGCGTCTGTCGCATATGTTGCGGCGCGCAATCCTCCCGCCGTCCTCAAGAAGGCGACCGCCGGCAACATCTACGCGTGTGCGTCTCCTTGCGTGTGGTAGGCGCTGCATTCTCCTGGGAGACAAACACGGAAGTGTCAACGGAATCAGCGGCATTTCCGTGTGCTCGTGGAGGGTTCAGGACAGGTAAATTGGTCTCTAACCTTTCTCGCTCCGAGCGAGAAGTGGGTGGTTGGTGCCTGGCGTTTGCGATTCGCACAGCCAGTGGTTCTGCGGCCAGTTCTTTATTGCCCTGTTGAACGGGCCGTTGTAGCATTAGCCCAACTCGTTTCGCTCTTTATAAAACTGTTGTTGTTTCCTATTACAGTGGGACTGTGGCTACTCAATCTTTTGATGCAAGCGAGCGTAAGTATTGAAGCAGCGGCCACATCCCTCCCTACCGCTGACCAACCTACCTTGAGACACGGGGACAGCGCATGTCTGTACACAAAACGCTGTAGGCTACTGACGACGATCGGACCTATTTACAGGCAGAGCGGCTATCCGACAGTCTGACTTCGATGGGTCCATAGGAATATCGAGTTCACGTACACTGGCATGCGAAGGATGCTAACGCTTGAACAAGCCACGTCTACGCTTCACGCTGGCGGACTTGTTTTCAAAAGAGTTCAGCGTATAACCTGAGGAAATCTAGATTGGGGAAGACGTTGGTAACGTGCTTCTTGACAAGTTCATTTTCATTGGCCACCTGTTGAACGCGATGTGGCGATGCATTGTGTTCTTGCTCATGTTCCAAGTACGCGTCCTTCCGTGCTTATTCGGATCCCGTTCCTATAACAGAGTTAACCACAACGTCTTCCGATGTGAGACTCCAAGATGTAGTACATTCGAACCATTCGTGTGCAGTGCGGTGATCCGCCCGTCTGAAGTGCAGTGGGGAGTACTTACAAGGGAGTACAACGCGGGTACTATCATTGAATGCCAATGTTCAATGTTCAATAATGATGGTCGACATTCTGGCGACTGTAGAACACATTAATATTTCCTCCATAACTTCGGTTACACCAGTCACTGGCATGCGGTCCCGGACTCGGATTCAGATGCTGCGTGATGTCACCAAGGGGCCAAGCGGTTTCGGGGTCCCGGCGCTAGGCCCTGATTTTTTGTTTCGAGGTCCTCCTTGCTTCCTGCCTCCGTCTTCCACCTGGACAGACATACGACGGATTGCTGACCCTCCAGCATCCGGCTTTCAGAGCTTTAGATCCTCCTCGCGACCTTTCGTTCGCCTGCAGGCAGGTCAGCTTTCACGACCGACCTTCACGCGACGCAACGTTCAATTATCAATCAAACCCATCGCTGCACTTCGTCAGTCTTTATCCTCCTCCCCGCCCCCCGTTTCGTGCTCATTTCGCGCCCCAGAATGAGCAAATCCTCCACGGCTTCTGCACCAAAGACGTCGACCCAGCTACCGTCAAAGTCGGCTTGGGCAAAGGGCCCGCCAGCGAACACTTCGACAGCGCCGTCGCCCCGACCACAGTCTCCCGCTCCTTCAGCCACTCCTTCAGCACCACCTACTCACTCTAGAAGACCGAGCACGTTGGGACAGGGTGTGGCGTTCAAGGATGGAGTAGGAGCTCGCACGCCTTCGAATGCCTCAAAATCAGGTGCGCACCCGTCCTCTGCTACACAGCCCGGGAGACGAAGACGATCTCACCCGTCTCCAGGGTCATCGGTGACCTTCGGGTCCATCAACGATGCCTCTGCGCCCATCTCGTCCTCCCCCGGCCCTGCGCCGATAGTGAAGCCCGAGGGGATCAAGTCGTTCGGCTCCGTACCCGCCGCGAACCCGAATGGCAAAATCCACTCCCGGACAACGTCGTTCTCGACAGGGATGCCCCCATCAGCTGCCGCAGCAGCGCCGGCGTCATCGTCGTCGTCGACGGCCACATCGACCTCTTCAGCCTCCACAGCGTCGTCGTCATCTACGGCCGCATCCACGGCTCCATCGGCGTCGTCTTCGACCCCAAAGGCCGCCAAGTTCGACGTCAAAAGCCTCTTCCAAAACAAGAGCACCGATGCGCCGTCCTCCTCGACACCCGCCACCGCGTCACCGTCCCACCGGCCAACGCCGCTTCCACCGTCCTCGTTGAGTCCGCAAGGCCAACCACCCCATCAGGCATCGCCTTCGCAAATGGGCGCTCCGTACAACACTTTCCGGCCGCAGCCCAACGGGGTGCAAGTGACAAGCCCTGGGGTGCCGAGATCGCCCAATTTCTCGCGCCAAATGCCAAATGGGAACGTCAACGCCGGAGGTGTATACGTCGTCTTGGCGCGCTGTTCGGGGACGAGGATCGCGGTGCGGAAGGGCACGCCGGTGTGGCGGAGGGCGGGCGTGTAGCGTACATCGCAGAAATATATTTTGTTGAACGAACTTGGATGGCTGTGTGCGCGGACGGCGGAGAAGACGACAGCGCGGGGTGGACCCACTCGGTGGCTGTGTGGATGGTAGCCGAGGCGTTGAGTAGTGCGACTAGCGACTTGGAGGTTAGCAGGCGGCAGAGCGCTAGACGCAAAGACATGCCCGGGCCGTCAAGTGCACAAAACGTACCAAGTGAAACGGTTGTGATAGGTAGTGTTATGGCTGCATATTGTTCTAGGGAGTGTTCTGGATATATACTGGATATGTATACAGACGCAGGGACTCGGATGGGCCAGGAGGAGGCCCGAGGACAAGTCTCGCGCAGGGTGGTTTGGTGGGGCCAACCTCGGGTTTAATCATTCTGAACTCATCATGTCATGTCGTACTGTACATGGCGTGCTAGCGAATACTGTCTCCTGGTTCCCAACGTCCAACTGCCCAACCTCTTTCCACCCCAAGTCCGAAATCCCGTGTCTTACAGCAAGAGCGATGGTGGACGCCGAGTGGCCCCGTCCCGCCGAAGCTCGAACGACTGGTCTCGCGGTACCTGTGAAATTCAGCCGACGCATTGAACAGTACGTACCGGGGCGGAATGCACCTGACTCACTCCATGGACGCAAGATATCCCGCTGCGGCGCATGGCAAGTCTTCCCGCTAGGCCCTCGCATTTGGTACCAAGACGAGCGAGATCCAAAATCCGACCTCTTGCGATTGCTGCATGGTCAGTTTTACATCCGACGTGAGAAAGGAGAGCGCGCGTACCAAGCGTGTCGGCGAAACACAACGCGCCGTCAGTCCGATGCCCAGATCCTCTCCCCTCAACGACCTTCCTTTCGGGCGGGGAGACCAGGTCCGGACGGAGCTCCGTACCAAGATTCTGGCGGGAAGGTACGTACCAAATTTCGTCCTGGACGCGTTTCCGCCTCCACCTCTTCAAAAGGCGGCAGGTCAAGCCGGCCTATCCTGGATAACATGGTGTATATCAGCATGCAACTACGGAATACGCGACCAGAAACTCACCAGGACAGGACCGCGCGTGGATAGGTGGAAACTCAGGGCGGCAATCTGGAGCCAAACCCACCAGCTGACGATCTGGCAGCAACACGGGCATAGCGACTGGCTGCCATGGGGACGTGCGATTCGCTCCGGCCGAGAGATATCGCAGTAGACGAGTAGCGTCTCGGTGCGCTCAGACGCGTCCTGCATGGGGAAGTGGGCGAGGTGCTGAGTCGAGAGGGGTACACACAGCCTAAAGCAAGGGGATGCGAGTGAAGGATCCGGGGCTTCGCGGAAAAGGAAACGCAACGAGGCGCATGATGAGAGGCACGTACCTCAACATCCACAGTCGGCTGTATAAGACATGAAACGCGTTGGAAGAACCGCGTAGTGACGATCGTACCACTGAATCGATCGTCCGGGAACTACCTCGTCGCCGGCCTGAAACGTCCGAAGACGTGCAGTAGTTGTACGACGCCGTTTCACGGCGTCGTCCCTACAGTGCACAGACGTGGATGGTAAATGGCGACGGTCACGCTGTGAGGTCAAGGAGGGTACGGCGAGCAAAAGAAACAGTCGTCCGGGCGTACCAAAGGGGACGGGAGGGGGGGAAGTATGGGTGGGCAGAGCTCAGACGATGAGGGTTAATGGGAGAGGGTAGGTGTTACGTGGGGCCAACGTGGCATGCACAAATCCCTACAAACAAAACCAAGGCCATGTTTTCGGTATATTTGATATGCGTACCTGCCTAGCGACCACTCTCCATCAGCGTTCCACCAGATCCGAGAGCTTAGGGCGCCGGTTTGTCTGGCGCCATACACTGTCGCTTCTGTGAGAGTTTGTAACCTAGCCGCTGCCATCCAGCATAGACGCACTCACGCTCGCCGTAGTTACTTAGCTGAAAAGACGGAGTATCGGCATTGGGCCTTTGACTGTGCGGTGTGTGGACGGGGCAGAGCCATTCTCGCGCCGACTCGGAGTACGTACCGAGGATTTAGAATTGTGCCTCTAGTCTGTTGCGAAGCGTATCCTGGGAGGTGGTGACCCTGGACATGTACACTCGGGCGCCGCTTGCCGCACGACGGTGAAGGGTTGCGTGGTGCGGCGGGCTCAGTTTTCCCGTGCCGTCCGGTTTAGAGCTAGGGTGGGTGGGTTGCGAGCATCAGAAACACTCATTTGATGTAAAGATTGGAATACGCAAGGAGTATCCATGGGAACGGGCAGTCGGCGTCCGAGTTGTCGAGGATGATGATGGGCGGGGAAACCAAGAAGACGAAGCGCCCGGAAGATGCGAGGACGAGTGGTCGAAAATGGAAACCGCCCTCGCTTGTCCTCTCACCGCCACCACCATCCCCGACATCGAGCTCCGCGAGCTCAACGCTCCTTCATCTGCTCATTACAGCTATTATAGATATATTATTACGACAACTAATGTATTTTGAAGCTCCTGCTATGTACCATGCGCACACCGTCCGCCGTTACCTTCCAAGTCCCCGCCACCGCCGGACTGGGCCTGCCTGCCTCCACCAGCCTCGCCCAAGCCGTATCGTATGCTCCGCATACAGTCTAAAAGTGAGTCGTTCGTTGCTAGACGTCACTGCTTGACGACCAGACGGGTCGCGTCTGGACTTCCAAACAGGACGCCGGTCGAGACTCGGATTAGCGCAAACTTCAAACTAGGAACGTGAGAGAAGCGGGCTGCAGCGGGCAGAGCCGGACTCGGACAAGCAGGTACGTCGAGCTGCGAGGCGCATCCCGGAACCCGATGCCGACGCTAATCCCTCACAACAGCGCAGTCCATGAAACTAGCGAGTCTGCCGCCCCCGTAGAGACCGGGTACATCGCATGAACGACGTCGCGGGCCAGAAGCTAGTGCGGACCGGCGGATGAACACTCCCGTACGCTGGCAGGACCCAATGCACCTTGCGTTACCGCGTGTTATACAAGTGCGCTACAAGACACTGAGGGTCAGTGGGTTCGACTGCCTTCTGAGTCGGACGACAGAGAACTGACCGGCTTCCCTGCAACGTGATGAGTGCGTACCAGCTTTGTGCCGCCTCTTCAACGTGTTCAATAACGTCCGCAGTATCTCCCGGTGTAAGGTTGGACGACCCTGGAAGATGTGCACGACAGACGAGAGACCAGGCGACAGCGATACGGGCGTCGGACGAGTGGGCCATGAGGGAGAGGATGCAAACCGTGAAGGCGCGTAAGGATACCAATGCCACAGCATTAGGTGGCGTGTACATAGTTTCCACGGCTCTCTTACTCATTTGTTTGTCACCTCTTGTTTCCAGGGCGTACCGGCGTAGCAAGCGCCTCCGAGTCGGCTTTCGCCACTCGTTCCCATCTGGGATCGTATCCCGTTGGCTGATCCATCTCTCACCGGCGACATCTCCGTGTTTCATTTCTGCACGCGTATGGTTCGAGAGGCTAGCCTTTGGCTTGGACGACAACGTTTTCAAGTCGTTCGCCTGTCGATTGGTCCCTGCAGCGCAGCAGCTCCACTCGCTTCAACGCGTCGTCCTCGACTTTCCGAAACATTTCATTCTCTTCCTCCCGCACCTGTCTGGTGTAGCAGAGATCAAGATATACGGGCAGCCTTACCTTGTACATGGGAGAGCATTCCTCGGTCGCTCATTTATCTGTGCGTGCACCTTTGTCTCTCGCAAGGTGTGGGCTACTGACGATCGGGAGCTCGCGCGATTTCTCCCGCACGCCTGTACGTCTGATCAGGATGAGGCCGAGTCGTGTAGAAATAAACAGGCTCCAGGGTCAACGAGCCCCGTAATTGAGGATAAGCGGTAACTGATCGTCTCGCAGGCTCGCATATTACGCATCTGTCTGGCGTCGCAACAGTCAGCCCCCAAATTAACCAACAGTGCTCACCAAACCGAGCCTCGCAGGCTGTCACATCGTCCGTCTAAAGGACTAACTCTGGCTTCACATTGATTGCTACAGTCTGTTGCATGTGGCGAAGCGATGGGTGGACGGCCCTTCAGGTCGCCGCTCGCCTAACTTACAGCATGGTACGTTCGTCCTCACACTTCTAGTCGAAACACTGCGGATATTGGCGGCCGCGGCGGCCGCTATCACAAAACTAATTGCTGTCGCAACAGGGCTTCGTCTTCGTGGGACTCGGCCTCTCGCGCATCTGTGTCTCTCCCGCTCGGGCGCTGCGGGCATCCGCCGCTGCCAGTGCCTCTAGGTCTGTCGTCGCCAAACGTATCCACATGTCCGGCCGTACTGACGTGTTTTGATTCTCAGGGAGGTCGGGTACTCACCGTTCGACGCCAAGAGATTCGGCAAGCGAGTATAGCAAGGTCGGACGGCATGTACGTTACGGTCTCGGCCGCAGCGCCCTAATGGCATTGTCGGCCTCCGGCTCTGCCAGCACCCATGCCGATCAAATGGTAGGTTCTACGCAGCGGGTCGCGGGAGGACCTACAAGATTCGCGGCAAACGGCCTGAAGAAACGTCGCATCCGCACGCTTGGGGTCTTCATAATGACATCTTGATCTGCAAGATATTTACCGGGCGCCCGCGTCGTCAAGGGACAGGCCCGTCGCGCATCGAAATCTGGGGGCTCGGCGTCCGAGCGCAGCGTGAGCGCGACGGTACGCGAGCTGGCGGGAATCTGGGTGCGTGATCTCCGTCTCTCTCGCAAGCTCTGATTGATGTAACTTACCGTTCGGCTTCCAGGAAGACCGGACTTTCTCGTTCGACGGTGCAAGTTTGTCCCCCCGACGGGATTTGGAAGGGGAAGTTTGAGGTTTGGTGTCGAGGCATAACTGTATGTAGCGAGGTATCAATATTCTTTGATTCGTATCGCAAGTATCTTTGCGGGTATGACGACTACAGTAAGACGGCGCCGTGAGCTCCCATTGCGAGATGTTCGAGGACACGTCTTCCGAGGACATGGCGAAGTGGACTTGCGATGATCACCGCATTGCAAAACCGTCTCAATGGACGCGTACGAGATGATCTGCCGCCACACGACGGCGAGTTGGGACTTTCAGGCGTCTTCGCTCGTCGCCTAATGCATCGGCGAGAAGTTGCGAGCGCGACAACACCGCGCAACTGAGCAATGCCTTCTGAATTTCTGGTGGCAGATGCGCGGAAATTTCGCTCGAGGAATGGTAGTCGGGCTTCGAATATGGTAGCTCGCGAAACGTAGATATATTGCTGTAAAGGAGCGAACGTACAACTAACTAGCTGCTTTGCCCCACAATTCGCCGGATCGAGACACGATTGTGGCGGCCGGACGCCGACGTCGCACGCGCAAGACAGCGATTGGAGACAGCTATGGACGGTCTCAGCGACTGCTCATACGAGTAGTGGAACGGAAATGCGACTCCCCAAACCCGCGAGCATGGGCGCACGCGCGCCCGGATTCAGGACTGTGAGGACGGACGCTCTGCTCTAGATCATGATAGTACGGTAGATCTTGCAAAGCACGTGGACTCTGGGCCGCTGTTATTGGGCTGCGACGCTTGGAGCGATTGGATGAAGCGGCGGCCGGGGACGGGACGGTCACATCTGTCGAGGTCGCGACCGGTAAACGTCTCACTTGTTTCAACTCAAAATGGTACGTCCATACCCCTCGTTCTCAGGTTCGAACCCGCCAAACTGTTTTGGGGACGCTTCGCGTTCGCTCGTGGCCTGTCCAGAACGAGAACCGTCAGTGCGAGTACTATACCGTGAATCGCCGCCATGTCCGGGCACACGATGAAGAGGGCGCGGCGGACATGGCACACCACACGCCGCGAACCGCATCGGCGGCGACGCCCAAGCTCGCTGAAGACCCGGCAGCGAACGTCGGGTGCGCCCTGCACGCCGTACGAAATCCAACTTCTGTGCGATGACACTGAATAAACTGAACGGCGTGACAGGTCAGCAGGAAAACAGTGGTCCAATTGAACTGGAACACGTACATAGCGCGACCGTGGAGATTCGCCAAGTCGGATGGCGACGCGAACGTCGCTGCGCCCGGGTTGCGACCCTGAAAGAGTCAAGCATCAATTGCGTTACGGAAGGGCGGCAACGGACGGAGAGCCATTGTGAAGCCAGAGTTAGTCCTCTGTATCCTCCGGACCATACCCGAGTTCGAAAGAGTTCGGCGACCTCACCTCATACCAGCTGCAGGACTTGCTGGGGTGCGCAGAATCGGAATACGCCACCCACATGAACCGCAGAACGCAGTCGTCTGCGTGCGTCGAGTTGGTACCGAAAAGCGGATTTGGTCAGTATCGCGCAGGTGCCAAGAGACCCGCTTGAGCAGGGAGCCATGGCGAAATCATAGCCCGCCTCGTCCCTAGTACGCAGCTGTTCTCTGCCGGGCGGCGCGAACGACGTGCGGTGGTGAGCAATGTATTATTTCCAAAAGACTACGACATGCACTAGGTACCCGATATTATGTACGTACCAAGTTCCCAAATTTTCCGTACCGCGACGACGACTCGGCAACTGCATCGTCCTGCGAGACTACACGCTCGCCCAATGCGATACGATCCCGGTACGTCTCCGGGCGCGTGCATGAGGGCAGCAGGAGACGTGCGGAGGCGAGACCGGACGAGGTTGTGATAACGTCCGTGCGAGGGTGAGAGTAGACCGTGCATGGCGAAATGAGATCAGTTGCGAGGCACACGGAACAGTGGCGAGGCGGACGTACTGGGCAAGGTGCGCTCGCGAACGAAGCGCGAAACGACGTCGTCTGCATCCGGGCGCCGAGCGGGGTTGCGATGGGAGCGTGTGCCGTGTGTGTTTTGGCCGATTGTTTCGCGAGAACGGGGCGTGTTCCTGGCGCACTGATGTATAAAAAGTGGGGCGGAGAGGCGCCATAGGGCAGTATTCGTCGCTCACCTTTTCGAACCCTTCCACCCTGTCTGCCTACCGTCTCGCGGTCGCCGACTTCACCTCGGACTTCACCTCGACATCCACCTCGGACCGCTACGCAGCGTCTTGCCATCCGCTGCGAGGCACGCTGTCCCGGCCGGGTGCTCTATTTTGATCTCCCATTGTTCGTCGCCGCGCCGAACAAGTCCGTGGCGGAAGGTGTTGAACACGCCGGCGTCGGTAGCTTCTCGGGGGCGGCGAGCGGGGCCCGACGCGCGGCTGTGTGGTGAGAAGTAAGAACCGCCAGCTACCGGTTGAGGGTGAGGGAACTAGGGAGGCGTCGGCGTACGCAGACGTTGAATGTTCACCATTGAACAGACATGGGGATCGACGCTTTGAATTAGGAGCCTGGTATGGGGAGCGGGTGCCGAGGGCGGTCGGGCCAATGTGGGGCGTGTATCCGCGCCGTCGGGCATCAGGCCACAGAGGACTCGAGAGGAGTACGGTGCACTATGACGACGGTGGACATGGGCAGGCAGCGGGCGCAGAGGGAGACGGCATGGCGGAAAGAAACTGATGGAGACTGTATGCACATGGCTCGAAGGTGTTGTACGCAGACGAGAGAGGTAGAAAACTTGGGCCGAGCGGGAACTTGAACGGCGAAAGGTGCAAAGACGAAGAGAGGGCAGATGCTTGGACGGACAGACAGGCGACAGGCGACGTTCGAGAGCTGGACGTCGGACGAACGAGAGCTCGGGCGGGACTCAGCCGAGTTGGGAGGTTACGCTGCCAGTGACTAGAGTCTAGCAATCGAACTTTACAGGACGGAATTCAAAGTCAGTGGACATGAGCGCTAGCGCTGAGAGATCGAGATCGGCGTACAGTAGCCATCGTGGCTGTGGGCGCTTCAACCGCACTTGCCTCCAACCACCACCTTCCTCTTCCTGTGCAGCCTCGTCCGTAGACAATAGACAATTAGGCTTCCCCTCCGATACAATGTCAAAAAACGAACTGCAAGACCTCAATATGCATATCCCTGTGTGCACTGACCCAATCATCCTGGTAAGCACCGCATGTAATCACAACCGGAGACTCGGGACGGCACCTGAGGGCACCCAGTGGCGACTGAACCAGGTGCCGCTTAGTGCCTCTCATTTTGTTCCCAATTCACGCTGAGAACAATACGGCTGACCTCGTCTGTATTCAGAGCTTTTGTTCAACACGTAATCTGCCGTCGTAACCAATGAGGCAAGTGTCTTTCAGTAGGCTCCTTCCAACGTAGTACGCTCTCCACGTTCCTGCCGCTTGTTCTCCTTTTATACCTCTGCGGTAGGACTAGTAACAATCGGAACGGCCCTACACGACACTTCTGCACTGGCCTCGCCGCACATGGCTCGCGCCACGGTTCCTGCGGTATAAAGGTGGGTCCTCACTGGCCTCGGTGGTTCGTCCGCTGATTTACTCGGTGTTCAGCCTCTCTACAAAATCGAGACCGTCTTGGACATTCTTGGCGACGGTCTCGACTGTCGTCCTCCGATTTCCCACTCCTTCCTTCGGACACGACACTCCCTATGCCCGCTGTATCGGGTTCAACCGCCGTCCCTTGCTCCTCTCCTACGAAGAGACAGATACGGGTATCTTCTCGCCCCTCGGGTTCGAGTTCGTCCCGTGTGGTCAGTACAGGCGCTACCTGTGAGTTGCCTATTTGAGTGCTGACACTCCTCCGTTTCAACTTCTCTAGGATCCATACTACGGTCATGAAGAGACTGCTAAGCCGTGCGCGCGATTCATCACCCATTTGTTTGCGTGTCCGGATCTGCCGCCACTTTCCACCGTCGTTCCTACCGCACCCTCCCCTCCTCTCGCGAACTTTATCGCCCACGCCCTCCATCGCACCCGACTCCATTCATCGGTTACGTTCGCCGCACTCTACCTCTTGCAGCGTCTCAAAGCCCGTTTTCCTGCTGCGCGTGGTTCCTCAGGCCACCGTTTGTTCATTTCGGCCTTCATGACCGCGGCGAAGATGATCTGCGACAGCGCGTACGGGAACAAGTCGTGGGCGATCGTAGGCCAGAGTATGTTCGCCCTCCGGGAGATCAACCAGATGGAGCGCGAGATGTGCTCCTACCTGGAGTGGCATCTGAACATCGAGCCGGACGCACTGAAGGAGTTCGAGGCGAAGGTGCGGCGCGACTTCAAGGGCCTCGGCCCGTACCCGACGTATATCCTCCCTTCTCCCGCGCCGTCTCCCATACCCTCTACAACGCCGTACAACGCGCAGACGGGCACCACCGCACCCACTCCCTCCTTCGCTGCGCCCTCGCAGCCACCACCGTCGAGTTCGCCCCCGAAGACCATGCCGCCTCCCATTCCCGTTCACGCAGGCCCGCCGCCCACTGGCAACGTCCCGTCCTCCACGCCCAGCACCCCTGGTACTCCCGACTCCTGGATGTCAGATTCGGAATCACCGGCGACGAGCGCGTCACCATCGACCCCAGGAGGACCCGAGGATCACTCGGTTGGCGTCGTGGCCAGCGAGACGCTCGGCTCACCGATGGACGTCGACTCGCCATTGCCCCCTAGTGCGCCGTATATGCACGGCACGACATCGTCGAGCGCGTCTGTCGCATATGTTGCGGCGCGCAATCCTCCCGCCGTCCTCAAGAAGGCGACCGCCGGCAACATCTACGCGTGTGCGTCTCCTTGCGTGTGGTAGGCGCTGCATTCTCCTGGGAGACAAACACGGAAGTGTCAACGGAATCAGCGGCATTTCCGTGTGCTCGTGGAGGGTTCAGGACAGGTAAATTGGTCTCTAACCTTTCTCGCTCCGAGCGAGAAGTGGGTGGTTGGTGCCTGGCGTTTGCGATTCGCACAGCCAGTGGTTCTGCGGCCAGTTCTTTATTGCCCTGTTGAACGGGCCGTTGTAGCATTAGCCCAACTCGTTTCGCTCTTTATAAAACTGTTGTTGTTTCCTATTACAGTGGGACTGTGGCTACTCAATCTTTTGATGCAAGCGAGCGTAAGTATTGAAGCAGCGGCCACATCCCTCCCTACCGCTGACCAACCTACCTTGAGACACGGGGACAGCGCATGTCTGTACACAAAACGCTGTAGGCTACTGACGACGATCGGACCTATTTACAGGCAGAGCGGCTATCCGACAGTCTGACTTCGATGGGTCCATAGGAATATCGAGTTCACGTACACTGGCATGCGAAGGATGCTAACGCTTGAACAAGCCACGTCTACGCTTCACGCTGGCGGACTTGTTTTCAAAAGAGTTCAGCGTATAACCTGAGGAAATCTAGATTGGGGAAGACGTTGGTAACGTGCTTCTTGACAAGTTCATTTTCATTGGCCACCTGTTGAACGCGATGTGGCGATGCATTGTGTTCTTGCTCATGTTCCAAGTACGCGTCCTTCCGTGCTTATTCGGATCCCGTTCCTATAACAGAGTTAACCACAACGTCTTCCGATGTGAGACTCCAAGATGTAGTACATTCGAACCATTCGTGTGCAGTGCGGTGATCCGCCCGTCTGAAGTGCAGTGGGGAGTACTTACAAGGGAGTACAACGCGGGTACTATCATTGAATGCCAATGTTCAATGTTCAATAATGATGGTCGACATTCTGGCGACTGTAGAACACATTAATATTTCCTCCATAACTTCGGTTACACCAGTCACTGGCATGCGGTCCCGGACTCGGATTCAGATGCTGCGTGATGTCACCAAGGGGCCAAGCGGTTTCGGGGTCCCGGCGCTAGGCCCTGATTTTTTGTTTCGAGGTCCTCCTTGCTTCCTGCCTCCGTCTTCCACCTGGACAGACATACGACGGATTGCTGACCCTCCAGCATCCGGCTTTCAGAGCTTTAGATCCTCCTCGCGACCTTTCGTTCGCCTGCAGGCAGGTCAGCTTTCACGACCGACCTTCACGCGACGCAACGTTCAATTATCAATCAAACCCATCGCTGCACTTCGTCAGTCTTTATCCTCCTCCCCGCCCCCCGTTTCGTGCTCATTTCGCGCCCCAGAATGAGCAAATCCTCCACGGCTTCTGCACCAAAGACGTCGACCCAGCTACCGTCAAAGTCGGCTTGGGCAAAGGGCCCGCCAGCGAACACTTCGACAGCGCCGTCGCCCCGACCACAGTCTCCCGCTCCTTCAGCCACTCCTTCAGCACCACCTACTCACTCTAGAAGACCGAGCACGTTGGGACAGGGTGTGGCGTTCAAGGATGGAGTAGGAGCTCGCACGCCTTCGAATGCCTCAAAATCAGGTGCGCACCCGTCCTCTGCTACACAGCCCGGGAGACGAAGACGATCTCACCCGTCTCCAGGGTCATCGGTGACCTTCGGGTCCATCAACGATGCCTCTGCGCCCATCTCGTCCTCCCCCGGCCCTGCGCCGATAGTGAAGCCCGAGGGGATCAAGTCGTTCGGCTCCGTACCCGCCGCGAACCCGAATGGCAAAATCCACTCCCGGACAACGTCGTTCTCGACAGGGATGCCCCCATCAGCTGCCGCAGCAGCGCCGGCGTCATCGTCGTCGTCGACGGCCACATCGACCTCTTCAGCCTCCACAGCGTCGTCGTCATCTACGGCCGCATCCACGGCTCCATCGGCGTCGTCTTCGACCCCAAAGGCCGCCAAGTTCGACGTCAAAAGCCTCTTCCAAAACAAGAGCACCGATGCGCCGTCCTCCTCGACACCCGCCACCGCGTCACCGTCCCACCGGCCAACGCCGCTTCCACCGTCCTCGTTGAGTCCGCAAGGCCAACCACCCCATCAGGCATCGCCTTCGCAAATGGGCGCTCCGTACAACACTTTCCGGCCGCAGCCCAACGGGGTGCAAGTGACAAGCCCTGGGGTGCCGAGATCGCCCAATTTCTCGCGCCAAATGCCAAATGGGAACGTCAACGCCGGAGGTGTATACGTCGTCTTGGCGCGCTGTTCGGGGACGAGGATCGCGGTGCGGAAGGGCACGCCGGTGTGGCGGAGGGCGGGCGTGTAGCGTACATCGCAGAAATATATTTTGTTGAACGAACTTGGATGGCTGTGTGCGCGGACGGCGGAGAAGACGACAGCGCGGGGTGGACCCACTCGGTGGCTGTGTGGATGGTAGCCGAGGCGTTGAGTAGTGCGACTAGCGACTTGGAGGTTAGCAGGCGGCAGAGCGCTAGACGCAAAGACATGCCCCGGGCCGTCAAGTGCACAAAACGTACCAAGTGAAACGGTTGTGATAGGTAGTGTTATGGCTGCATATTGTTCTAGGGAGTGTTCTGGATATATACTGGATATGTATACAGACGCAGGGACTCGGATGGGCCAGGAGGAGGCCCGAGGACAAGTCTCGCGCAGGGTGGTTTGGTGGGGCCAACCTCGGGTTTAATCATTCTGAACTCATCATGTCATGTCGTACTGTACATGGCGTGCTAGCGAATACTGTCTCCTGGTTCCCAACGTCCAACTGCCCAACCTCTTTCCACCCCAAGTCCGAAATCCCGTGTCTTACAGCAAGAGCGATGGTGGACGCCGAGTGGCCCCGTCCCGCCGAAGCTCGAACGACTGGTCTCGCGGTACCTGTGAAATTCAGCCGACGCATTGAACAGTACGTACCGGGGCGGAATGCACCTGACTCACTCCATGGACGCAAGATATCCCGCTGCGGCGCATGGCAAGTCTTCCCGCTAGGCCCTCGCATTTGGTACCAAGACGAGCGAGATCCAAAATCCGACCTCTTGCGATTGCTGCATGGTCAGTTTTACATCCGACGTGAGAAAGGAGAGCGCGCGTACCAAGCGTGTCGGCGAAACACAACGCGCCGTCAGTCCGATGCCCAGATCCTCTCCCCTCAACGACCTTCCTTTCGGGCGGGGAGACCAGGTCCGGACGGAGCTCCGTACCAAGATTCTGGCGGGAAGGTACGTACCAAATTTCGTCCTGGACGCGTTTCCGCCTCCACCTCTTCAAAAGGCGGCAGGTCAAGCCGGCCTATCCTGGATAACATGGTGTATATCAGCATGCAACTACGGAATACGCGACCAGAAACTCACCAGGACAGGACCGCGCGTGGATAGGTGGAAACTCAGGGCGGCAATCTGGAGCCAAACCCACCAGCTGACGATCTGGCAGCAACACGGGCATAGCGACTGGCTGCCATGGGGACGTGCGATTCGCTCCGGCCGAGAGATATCGCAGTAGACGAGTAGCGTCTCGGTGCGCTCAGACGCGTCCTGCATGGGGAAGTGGGCGAGGTGCTGAGTCGAGAGGGGTACACACAGCCTAAAGCAAGGGGATGCGAGTGAAGGATCCGGGGCTTCGCGGAAAAGGAAACGCAACGAGGCGCATGAGAGGCACGTACCTCAACATCCACAGTCGGCTGTATAAGACATGAAACGCGTTGGAAGAACCGCGTAGTGACGATCGTACCACTGAATCGATCGTCCGGGAACTACCTCGTCGCCGGCCTGAAACGTCCGAAGACGTGCAGTAGTTGTACGACGCCGTTTCACGGCGTCGTCCCTACAGTGCACAGACGTGGATGGTAAATGGCGACGGTCACGCTGTGAGGTCAAGGAGGGTACGGCGAGCAAAAGAAACAGTCGTCCGGGCGTACCAAAGGGGACGGGGGGGGGGAAGTATGGGTGGGCAGAGCTCAGACGATGAGGGTTAATGGGAGAGGGTAGGTGTTACGTGGGGCCAACGTGGCATGCACAAATCCCTACAAACAAAACCAAGGCCATGTTTTCGGTATATTTGATATGCGTACCTGCCTAGCGACCACTCTCCATCAGCGTTCCACCAGATCCGAGAGCTTAGGGCGCCGGTTTGTCTGGCGCCATACACTGTCGCTTCTGTGAGAGTTTGTAACCTAGCCGCTGCCATCCAGCATAGACGCACTCACGCTCGCCGTAGTTACTTAGCTGAAAAGACGGAGTATCGGCATTGGGCCTTTGACTGTGCGGTGTGTGGACGGGGCAGAGCCATTCTCGCGCCGACTCGGAGTACGTACCGAGGATTTAGAATTGTGCCTCTAGTCTGTTGCGAAGCGTATCCTGGGAGGTGGTGACCCTGGACATGTACACTCGGGCGCCGCTTGCCGCACGACGGTGAAGGGTTGCGTGGTGCGGCGGGCTCAGTTTTCCCGTGCCGTCCGGTTTAGAGCTAGGGTGGGTGGGTTGCGAGCATCAGAAACACTCATTTGATGTAAAGATTGGAATACGCAAGGAGTATCCATGGGAACGGGCAGTCGGCGTCCGAGTTGTCGAGGATGATGATGGGCGGGGAAACCAAGAAGACGAAGCGCCCGGAAGATGCGAGGACGAGTGGTCGAAAATGGAAACCGCCCTCGCTTGTCCTCTCACCGCCACCACCATCCCCGACATCGAGCTCCGCGAGCTCAACGCTCCTTCATCTGCTCATTACAGCTATTATAGATATATTATTACGACAACTAATGTATTTTGAAGCTCCTGCTATGTACCATGCGCACACCGTCCGCCGTTACCTTCCAAGTCCCCGCCACCGCCGGACTGGGCCTGCCTGCCTCCACCAGCCTCGCCCAAGCCGTATCGTATGCTCCGCATACAGTCTAAAAGTGAGTCGTTCGTTGCTAGACGTCACTGCTTGACGACCAGACGGGTCGCGTCTGGACTTCCAAACAGGACGCCGGTCGAGACTCGGATTAGCGCAAACTTCAAACTAGGAACGTGAGAGAAGCGGGCTGCAGCGGGCAGAGCCGGACTCGGACAAGCAGGTACGTCGAGCTGCGAGGCGCATCCCGGAACCCGATGCCGACGCTAATCCCTCACAACAGCGCAGTCCATGAAACTAGCGAGTCTGCCGCCCCCGTAGAGACCGGGTACATCGCATGAACGACGTCGCGGGCCAGAAGCTAGTGCGGACCGGCGGATGAACACTCCCGTACGCTGGCAGGACCCAATGCACCTTGCGTTACCGCGTGTTATACAAGTGCGCTACAAGACACTGAGGGTCAGTGGGTTCGACTGCCTTCTGAGTCGGACGACAGAGAACTGACCGGCTTCCCTGCAACGTGATGAGTGCGTACCAGCTTTGTGCCGCCTCTTCAACGTGTTCAATAACGTCCGCAGTATCTCCCGGTGTAAGGTTGGACGACCCTGGAAGATGTGCACGACAGACGAGAGACCAGGCGACAGCGATACGGGCGTCGGACGAGTGGGCCATGAGGGAGAGGATGCAAAACGTGAAGGCGCGTAAGGATACCAATGCCACAGCATTAGGTGGCGTGTACATAGTTTCCACGGCTCTCTTACTCATTTGTTTGTCACCTCTTGTTTCCAGGGCGTACCGGCGTAGCAAGCGCCTCCGAGTCGGCTTTCGCCACTCGTTCCCATCTGGGATCGTATCCCGTTGGCTGATCCATCTCTCACCGGCGACATCTCCGTGTTTCATTTCTGCACGCGTATGGTTCGAGAGGCTAGCCTTTGGCTTGGACGACAACGTTTTCAAGTCGTTCGCTTGTCGATTGGTCCCTGCAGCGCAGCAGCTCCACTCGCTTCAACGCGTCGTCCTCGACTTTCTGAAACATTTCATTCTCTTCCTCCCGCACCTGTCTGGTGTAGCAGAGATCAAGATATACGGGCAGCCTTACCTTGTACATGGGAGAGCATTCCTCGGTCGCTCATTTATCTGTGCGTGCACCTTTGTCTCTCGCAAGGTGTGGGCTACTGACGATCGGGAGCTCGCGCGATTTCTCCCGCACGCCTGTACGTCTGATCAGGATGAGGCCGAGTCGTGTAGAAATAAACAGGCTCCAGGGTCAACGAGCCCCGTAATTGAGGGATAAGCGGTAACTGATCGTCTCGCAGGCTCGCATATTACGCATCTGTCTGGCGTCGCAACAGTCAGCCCCCAAATTAACCAACAGTGCTCACCAAACCGAGCCTCGCAGGCTGTCACATCGTCCGTCTAAAGGACTAACTCTGGCTTCACATTGATTGCTACAGTCTGTTGCATGTGGCGAAGCGATGGGTGGACGGCCCTTCAGGTCGCCGCTCGCCTAACTTACAGCATGGTACGTTCGTCCTCACACTTCTAGTCGAAACACTGCGGATATTGGCGGCCGCGGCGGCCGCTACCACAAAACTAATTGCTGTCGCAACAGGGCTTCGTCTTCGTGGGACTCGGCCTCTCGCGCATCTGTGTCTCTCCCGTTCGGGCGCTGCGGGCATCCGCCGCTGCCAGTGCCTCTAGGTCTGTCGTCGCCAAACGTATCCACATGTCCGGCCGTACTGACGTGTTTTGATTCTCAGGGAGGTCGGGTACTCACCGTTCGACGCCAAGAGATTCGGCAAGCGAGTATAGCAAGGTCGGACGGCATGTACGTTACGGTCTCGGCCGCAGCGCCCTAATGGCATTGTCGGCCTCCGGCTCTGCCAGCACCCATGCCGATCAAATGGTAGGTTCTACGCAGCGGGTCGCGGGAGGACCTACAAGATTCGCGGCAAACGGCCTGAAGAAACGTCGCATCCGCACGCTTGGGGTCTTCATAATGACATCTTGATCTGCAAGATATTTACCGGGCGCCCGCGTCGTCAAGGGACAGGCCCGTCGCGCATCGAAATCTGGGAGCTCGGCGTCCGAGCGCAGCGTGAGCGCGACGATACGCGAGCTGGCGGGAATCTGGGTGCGTGATCTCCGTCTCTCTCGCACGCTCTGATTGATGTAACTTACCGTTCGGCTTCCAGGAAGACCGGACTTTCTCGTTCGACGGTGCAAGTTTGTCCCCCGACGGGATTTGGAAGGGGAAGTTTGAGGTTTGGTGTCGAGGCATAACTGTATGTAGCGAGGTATCAATATTCTTTGATTCGTATCGCAAGCATCTTTGCGGGTATGACGACTACAGTAAGACGGCGCCGTGAGCTCCCATTGCGAGATGTTCGAGGACACGTCTTCCGAGGACATGGCGAAGTGGACTGCGATGATCACCGCATTGCAAAACCGTCTCAATGGACGCGTGCGAGATGATCTGCCGCCACACGACGGCGAGTTGGGACTTTCAGGCGTCTTCGCTCGTCGCCTAATGCATCGGCGAGAAGTTGCGAGCGCGACAACACCGCGCAACTGAGGAATGCCTTCTGAATTTCTGGTGGCAGATGCGCGGAAATTTCGCTCGAGGAATGGTAGTCGGGCTTCGAATATGGTAGCTCGCGAAACGTAGATATATTGCTGTAAAGGAGCGGACGTACAACTAACTAGCTGCTTTGCCCCACAATTCGCCGGATCGAGACACGATTGTGGCGGCCGGACGCCAACGTCGCACGCGCAAGACAGCGATTGGAGACAGCTATGGACGGTCTCAGCGACTGCTCATATGAGTAGTGGAACGGAAATGCGACTCCCCAAACCCGCGAGCATGGGCGCACGCGCGCCCGGATTCAGGACTGTGAGGACGGACGCTCTGCTCTAGATCATGATAGTACGGTAGATCTTGCAAAGCACGTGGACTCTGGGCCGCTGTTATTGGGCTGCGACGCTTGGAGCGATTGGATGAAGCGGCGGCCGGGGACGGGACGGTCACATCTGTCGAGGTCGCGACCGGTAAACGTCTCACTTGTTTCAACTCAAAATGGTACGTCCATACCCCTCGTTCTCAGGTTCGAACCCGCCAAACTGTTTTGGGGACGCTTCGCGTTCGCTCGTGGCCTGTCCAGAACGAGAACCGTCAGTGCGAGTACTATACCGTGAATCGCCGCCATGTCCGGGCACACGATGAAGAGGGCGCGGCGGACATGGCACACCACACGCCGCGAACCGCATCGGCGGCGACGCCCAAGCTCGCTGAAGACCCGGCAGCGAACGTCGGGTGCGCCCTGCACGCCGTACGAAATCCAACTTCTGTGCGATGACACTGAATAAACTGAACGGCGTGACAGGTCAGCAGGAAAACAGTGGTCCAATTGAACTGGAACACGTACATAGCGCGACCGTGGAGATTCGCCAAGTCGGATGGCGACGCGAACGTCGCTGCGCCCGGGTTGCGACCCTGAAAGAGTCAAGCATCAATTGCGTTACGGAAGGGCGGCAACGGACGGAGAGCCATTGTGAAGCCAGAGTTAGTCCTCTGTATCCTCCGGACCATACCCGAGTTCGAAAGAGTTCGGCGACCTCACCTCATACCAGCTGCAGGACTTGCTGGGGTGCGCAGAATCGGAATACGCCACCCACATGAACCGCAGAACGCAGTCGTCTGCGTGCGTCGAGTTGGTACCGAAAAGCGGATTTGGTCAGTATCGCGCAGGTGCCAAGAGACCCGCTTGAGCAGGGAGCCATGGCGAAATCATAGCCCGCCTCGTCCCTAGTACGCAGCTGTTCTCTGCCGGGCGGCGCGAACGACGTGCGGTGGTGAGCAATGTATTATTTCCAAAAGACTACGACATGCACTAGGTACCCGATATTATGTACGTACCAAGTTCCCAAATTTTCCGTACCGCGACGACGACTCGGCAACTGCATCGTCCTGCGAGACTACACGCTCGCCCAATGCGATACGATCCCGGTACGTCTCCGGGCGCGTGCATGAGGGCAGCAGGAGACGTGCGGAGGCGAGACCGGACGAGGTTGTGATAACGTCCGTGCGAGGGTGAGAGTAGACCGTGCATGGCGAAATGAGATCAGTTGCGAGGCACACGGAACAGTGGCGAGGCGGACGTACTGGGCAAGGTGCGCTCGCGAACGAAGCGCGAAACGACGTCGTCTGCATCCGGGCGCCGAGCGGGGTTGCGATGGGAGCGTGTGCCGTGTGTGTTTTGGCCGATTGTTTCGCGAGAACGGGGCGTGTTCCTGGCGCACTGATGTATAAAAAGTGGGGCGGAGAGGCGCCATAGGGCAGTATTCGTCGCTCACCTTTTCGAACCCTTCCACCCTGTCTGCCTACCGTCTCGCGGTCGCCGACTTCACCTCGGACTTCACCTCGACATCCACCTCGGACCGCTACGCAGCGTCTTGCCATCCGCTGCGAGGCACGCTGTCCCGGCCGGGTGCTCTATTTTGATCTCCCATTGTTCGTCGCCGCGCCGAACAAGTCCGTGGCGGAAGGTGTTGAACACGCCGGCGTCGGTAGCTTCTCGGGGGCGGCGAGCGGGGCCCGACGCGCGGCTGTGTGGTGAGAAGTAAGAACCGCCAGCTACCGGTTGAGGGTGAGGGAACTAGGGAGGCGTCGGCGTACGCAGACGTTGAATGTTCACCATTGAACAGACATGGGGATCGACGCTTTGAATTAGGAGCCTGGTATGGGGAGCGGGTGCCGAGGGCGGTCGGGCCAATGTGGGGCGTGTATCCGCGCCGTCGGGCATCAGGCCACAGAGGACTCGAGAGGAGTACGGTGCACTATGACGACGGTGGACATGGGCAGGCAGCGGGCGCAGAGGGAGACGGCATGGCGGAAAGAAACTGATGGAGACTGTATGCACATGGCTCGAAGGTGTTGTACGCAGACGAGAGAGGTAGAAAACTTGGGCCGAGCGGGAACTTGAACGGCGAAAGGTGCAAAGACGAAGAGAGGGCAGATGCTTGGACGGACAGACAGGCGACAGGCGACGTTCGAGAGCTGGACGTCGGACGAACGAGAGCTCGGGCGGGACTCAGCCGAGTTGGGAGGTTACGCTGCCAGTGACTAGAGTCTAGCAATCGAACTTTACAGGACGGAATTCAAAGTCAGTGGACATGAGCGCTAGCGCTGAGAGATCGAGATCGGCGTACAGTAGCCATCGTGGCTGTGGGCGCTTCAACCGCACTTGCCTCCAACCACCACCTTCCTCTTCCTGTGCAGCCTCGTCCGTAGACAATAGACAATTAGGCTTCCCCTCCGATACAATGTCAAAAAACGAACTGCAAGACCTCAATATGCATATCCCTGTGTGCACTGACCCAATCATCCTGGTAAGCACCGCATGTAATCACAACCGGAGACTCGGGACGGCACCTGAGGGCACCCAGTGGCGACTGAACCAGGTGCCGCTTAGTGCCTCTCATTTTGTTCCCAATTCACGCTGAGAACAATACGGCTGACCTCGTCTGTATTCAGAGCTTTTGTTCAACACGTAATCTGCCGTCGTAACCAATGAGGCAAGTGTCTTTCAGTAGGCTCCTTCCAACGTAGTACGCTCTCCACGTTCCTGCCGCTTGTTCTCCTTTTATACCTCTGCGGTAGGACTAGTAACAATCGGAACGGCCCTACACGACACTTCTGCACTGGCCTCGCCGCACATGGCTCGCGCCACGGTTCCTGCGGTATAAAGGTGGGTCCTCACTGGCCTCGGTGGTTCGTCCGCTGATTTACTCGGTGTTCAGCCTCTCTACAAAATCGAGACCGTCTTGGACATTCTTGGCGACGGTCTCGACTGTCGTCCTCCGATTTCCCACTCCTTCCTTCGGACACGACACTCCCTATGCCCGCTGTATCGGGTTCAACCGCCGTCCCTTGCTCCTCTCCTACGAAGAGACAGATACGGGTATCTTCTCGCCCCTCGGGTTCGAGTTCGTCCCGTGTGGTCAGTACAGGCGCTACCTGTGAGTTGCCTATTTGAGTGCTGACACTCCTCCGTTTCAACTTCTCTAGGATCCATACTACGGTCATGAAGAGACTGCTAAGCCGTGCGCGCGATTCATCACCCATTTGTTTGCGTGTCCGGATCTGCCGCCACTTTCCACCGTCGTTCCTACCGCACCCTCCCCTCCTCTCGCGAACTTTATCGCCCACGCCCTCCATCGCACCCGACTCCATTCATCGGTTACGTTCGCCGCACTCTACCTCTTGCAGCGTCTCAAAGCCCGTTTTCCTGCTGCGCGTGGTTCCTCAGGCCACCGTTTGTTCATTTCGGCCTTCATGACCGCGGCGAAGATGATCTGCGACAGCGCGTACGGGAACAAGTCGTGGGCGATCGTAGGCCAGAGTATGTTCGCCCTCCGGGAGATCAACCAGATGGAGCGCGAGATGTGCTCCTACCTGGAGTGGCATCTGAACATCGAGCCGGACGCACTGAAGGAGTTCGAGGCGAAGGTGCGGCGCGACTTCAAGGGCCTCGGCCCGTACCCGACGTATATCCTCCCTTCTCCCGCGCCGTCTCCCATACCCTCTACAACGCCGTACAACGCGCAGACGGGCACCACCGCACCCACTCCCTCCTTCGCTGCGCCCTCGCAGCCACCACCGTCGAGTTCGCCCCCGAAGACCATGCCGCCTCCCATTCCCGTTCACGCAGGCCCGCCGCCCACTGGCAACGTCCCGTCCTCCACGCCCAGCACCCCTGGTACTCCCGACTCCTGGATGTCAGATTCGGAATCACCGGCGACGAGCGCGTCACCATCGACCCCAGGAGGACCCGAGGATCACTCGGTTGGCGTCGTGGCCAGCGAGACGCTCGGCTCACCGATGGACGTCGACTCGCCATTGCCCCCTAGTGCGCCGTATATGCACGGCACGACATCGTCGAGCGCGTCTGTCGCATATGTTGCGGCGCGCAATCCTCCCGCCGTCCTCAAGAAGGCGACCGCCGGCAACATCTACGCGTGTGCGTCTCCTTGCGTGTGGTAGGCGCTGCATTCTCCTGGGAGACAAACACGGAAGTGTCAACGGAATCAGCGGCATTTCCGTGTGCTCGTGGAGGGTTCAGGACAGGTAAATTGGTCTCTAACCTTTCTCGCTCCGAGCGAGAAGTGGGTGGTTGGTGCCTGGCGTTTGCGATTCGCACAGCCAGTGGTTCTGCGGCCAGTTCTTTATTGCCCTGTTGAACGGGCCGTTGTAGCATTAGCCCAACTCGTTTCGCTCTTTATAAAACTGTTGTTGTTTCCTATTACAGTGGGACTGTGGCTACTCAATCTTTTGATGCAAGCGAGCGTAAGTATTGAAGCAGCGGCCACATCCCTCCCTACCGCTGACCAACCTACCTTGAGACACGGGGACAGCGCATGTCTGTACACAAAACGCTGTAGGCTACTGACGACGATCGGACCTATTTACAGGCAGAGCGGCTATCCGACAGTCTGACTTCGATGGGTCCATAGGAATATCGAGTTCACGTACACTGGCATGCGAAGGATGCTAACGCTTGAACAAGCCACGTCTACGCTTCACGCTGGCGGACTTGTTTTCAAAAGAGTTCAGCGTATAACCTGAGGAAATCTAGATTGGGGAAGACGTTGGTAACGTGCTTCTTGACAAGTTCATTTTCATTGGCCACCTGTTGAACGCGATGTGGCGATGCATTGTGTTCTTGCTCATGTTCCAAGTACGCGTCCTTCCGTGCTTATTCGGATCCCGTTCCTATAACAGAGTTAACCACAACGTCTTCCGATGTGAGACTCCAAGATGTAGTACATTCGAACCATTCGTGTGCAGTGCGGTGATCCGCCCGTCTGAAGTGCAGTGGGGAGTACTTACAAGGGAGTACAACGCGGGTACTATCATTGAATGCCAATGTTCAATGTTCAATAATGATGGTCGACATTCTGGCGACTGTAGAACACATTAATATTTCCTCCATAACTTCGGTTACACCAGTCACTGGCATGCGGTCCCGGACTCGGATTCAGATGCTGCGTGATGTCACCAAGGGGCCAAGCGGTTTCGGGGTCCCGGCGCTAGGCCCTGATTTTTTGTTTCGAGGTCCTCCTTGCTTCCTGCCTCCGTCTTCCACCTGGACAGACATACGACGGATTGCTGACCCTCCAGCATCCGGCTTTCAGAGCTTTAGATCCTCCTCGCGACCTTTCGTTCGCCTGCAGGCAGGTCAGCTTTCACGACCGACCTTCACGCGACGCAACGTTCAATTATCAATCAAACCCATCGCTGCACTTCGTCAGTCTTTATCCTCCTCCCCGCCCCCGTTTCGTGCTCATTTCGCGCCCCAGAATGAGCAAATCCTCCACGGCTTCTGCACCAAAGACGTCGACCCAGCTACCGTCAAAGTCGGCTTGGGCAAAGGGCCCGCCAGCGAACACTTCGACAGCGCCGTCGCCCCGACCACAGTCTCCCGCTCCTTCAGCCACTCCTTCAGCACCACCTACTCACTCTAGAAGACCGAGCACGTTGGGACAGGGTGTGGCGTTCAAGGATGGAGTAGGAGCTCGCACGCCTTCGAATGCCTCAAAATCAGGTGCGCACCCGTCCTCTGCTACACAGCCCGGGAGACGAAGACGATCTCACCCGTCTCCAGGGTCATCGGTGACCTTCGGGTCCATCAACGATGCCTCTGCGCCCATCTCGTCCTCCCCCGGCCCTGCGCCGATAGTGAAGCCCGAGGGGATCAAGTCGTTCGGCTCCGTACCCGCCGCGAACCCGAATGGCAAAATCCACTCCCGGACAACGTCGTTCTCGACAGGGATGCCCCCATCAGCTGCCGCAGCAGCGCCGGCGTCATCGTCGTCGTCGACGGCCACATCGACCTCTTCAGCCTCCACAGCGTCGTCGTCATCTACGGCCGCATCCACGGCTCCATCGGCGTCGTCTTCGACCCCAAAGGCCGCCAAGTTCGACGTCAAAAGCCTCTTCCAAAACAAGAGCACCGATGCGCCGTCCTCCTCGACACCCGCCACCGCGTCACCGTCCCACCGGCCAACGCCGCTTCCACCGTCCTCGTTGAGTCCGCAAGGCCAACCACCCCATCAGGCATCGCCTTCGCAAATGGGCGCTCCGTACAACACTTTCCGGCCGCAGCCCAACGGGGTGCAAGTGACAAGCCCTGGGGTGCCGAGATCGCCCAATTTCTCGCGCCAAATGCCAAATGGGAACGTCAACGCCGGAGGTGTATACGTCGTCTTGGCGCGCTGTTCGGGGACGAGGATCGCGGTGCGGAAGGGCACGCCGGTGTGGCGGAGGGCGGGCGTGTAGCGTACATCGCAGAAATATATTTTGTTGAACGAACTTGGATGGCTGTGTGCGCGGACGGCGGAGAAGACGACAGCGCGGGGTGGACCCACTCGGTGGCTGTGTGGATGGTAGCCGAGGCGTTGAGTAGTGCGACTAGCGACTTGGAGGTTAGCAGGCGGCAGAGCGCTAGACGCAAAGACATGCCCCGGGCCGTCAAGTGCACAAAACGTACCAAGTGAAACGGTTGTGATAGGTAGTGTTATGGCTGCATATTGTTCTAGGGAGTGTTCTGGATATATACTGGATATGTATACAGACGCAGGGACTCGGATGGGCCAGGAGGAGGCCCGAGGACAAGTCTCGCGCAGGGTGGTTTGGTGGGGCCAACCTCGGGTTTAATCATTCTGAACTCATCATGTCATGTCGTACTGTACATGGCGTGCTAGCGAATACTGTCTCCTGGTTCCCAACGTCCAACTGCCCAACCTCTTTCCACCCCAAGTCCGAAATCCCGTGTCTTACAGCAAGAGCGATGGTGGACGCCGAGTGGCCCCGTCCCGCCGAAGCTCGAACGACTGGTCTCGCGGTACCTGTGAAATTCAGCCGACGCATTGAACAGTACGTACCGGGGCGGAATGCACCTGACTCACTCCATGGACGCAAGATATCCCGCTGCGGCGCATGGCAAGTCTTCCCGCTAGGCCCTCGCATTTGGTACCAAGACGAGCGAGATCCAAAATCCGACCTCTTGCGATTGCTGCATGGTCAGTTTTACATCCGACGTGAGAAAGGAGAGCGCGCGTACCAAGCGTGTCGGCGAAACACAACGCGCCGTCAGTCCGATGCCCAGATCCTCTCCCCTCAACGACCTTCCTTTCGGGCGGGGAGACCAGGTCCGGACGGAGCTCCGTACCAAGATTCTGGCGGGAAGGTACGTACCAAATTTCGTCCTGGACGCGTTTCCGCCTCCACCTCTTCAAAAGGCGGCAGGTCAAGCCGGCCTATCCTGGATAACATGGTGTATATCAGCATGCAACTACGGAATACGCGACCAGAAACTCACCAGGACAGGACCGCGCGTGGATAGGTGGAAACTCAGGGCGGCAATCTGGAGCCAAACCCACCAGCTGACGATCTGGCAGCAACACGGGCATAGCGACTGGCTGCCATGGGGACGTGCGATTCGCTCCGGCCGAGAGATATCGCAGTAGACGAGTAGCGTCTCGGTGCGCTCAGACGCGTCCTGCATGGGGAAGTGGGCGAGGTGCTGAGTCGAGAGGGGTACACACAGCCTAAAGCAAGGGGATGCGAGTGAAGGATCCGGGGCTTCGCGGAAAAGGAAACGCAACGAGGCGCATGAGAGGCACGTACCTCAACATCCACAGTCGGCTGTATAAGACATGAAACGCGTTGGAAGAACCGCGTAGTGACGATCGTACCACTGAATCGATCGTCCGGGAACTACCTCGTCGCCGGCCTGAAACGTCCGAAGACGTGCAGTAGTTGTACGACGCCGTTTCACGGCGTCGTCCCTACAGTGCACAGACGTGGATGGTAAATGGCGACGGTCACGCTGTGAGGTCAAGGAGGGTACGGCGAGCAAAAGAAACAGTCGTCCGGGCGTACCAAAGGGGACGGGAGGGGGAAGTATGGGTGGGCAGAGCTCAGACGATGAGGGTTAATGGGAGAGGGTAGGTGTTACGTGGGGCCAACGTGGCATGCACAAATCCCTACAAACAAAACCAAGGCCATGTTTTCGGTATATTTGATATGCGTACCTGCCTAGCGACCACTCTCCATCAGCGTTCCACCAGATCCGAGAGCTTAGGGCGCCGGTTTGTCTGGCGCCATACACTGTCGCTTCTGTGAGAGTTTGTAACCTAGCCGCTGCCATCCAGCATAGACGCACTCACGCTCGCCGTAGTTACTTAGCTGAAAAGACGGAGTATCGGCATTGGGCCTTTGACTGTGCGGTGTGTGGACGGGGCAGAGCCATTCTCGCGCCGACTCGGAGTACGTACCGAGGATTTAGAATTGTGCCTCTAGTCTGTTGCGAAGCGTATCCTGGGAGGTGGTGACCCTGGACATGTACACTCGGGCGCCGCTTGCCGCACGACGGTGAAGGGTTGCGTGGTGCGGCGGGCTCAGTTTTCCCGTGCCGTCCGGTTTAGAGCTAGGGTGGGTGGGTTGCGAGCATCAGAAACACTCATTTGATGTAAAGATTGGAATACGCAAGGAGTATCCATGGGAACGGGCAGTCGGCGTCCGAGTTGTCGAGGATGATGATGGGCGGGGAAACCAAGAAGACGAAGCGCCCGGAAGATGCGAGGACGAGTGGTCGAAAATGGAAACCGCCCTCGCTTGTCCTCTCACCGCCACCACCATCCCCGACATCGAGCTCCGCGAGCTCAACGCTCCTTCATCTGCTCATTACAGCTATTATAGATATATTATTACGACAACTAATGTATTTTGAAGCTCCTGCTATGTACCATGCGCACACCGTCCGCCGTTACCTTCCAAGTCCCCGCCACCGCCGGACTGGGCCTGCCTGCCTCCACCAGCCTCGCCCAAGCCGTATCGTATGCTCCGCATACAGTCTAAAAGTGAGTCGTTCGTTGCTAGACGTCACTGCTTGACGACCAGACGGGTCGCGTCTGGACTTCCAAACAGGACGCCGGTCGAGACTCGGATTAGCGCAAACTTCAAACTAGGAACGTGAGAGAAGCGGGCTGCAGCGGGCAGAGCCGGACTCGGACAAGCAGGTACGTCGAGCTGCGAGGCGCATCCCGGAACCCGATGCCGACGCTAATCCCTCACAACAGCGCAGTCCATGAAACTAGCGAGTCTGCCGCCCCCGTAGAGACCGGGTACATCGCATGAACGACGTCGCGGGCCAGAAGCTAGTGCGGACCGGCGGATGAACACTCCCGTACGCTGGCAGGACCCAATGCACCTTGCGTTACCGCGTGTTATACAAGTGCGCTACAAGACACTGAGGGTCAGTGGGTTCGACTGCCTTCTGAGTCGGACGACAGAGAACTGACCGGCTTCCCTGCAACGTGATGAGTGCGTACCAGCTTTGTGCCGCCTCTTCAACGTGTTCAATAACGTCCGCAGTATCTCCCGGTGTAAGGTTGGACGACCCTGGAAGATGTGCACGACAGACGAGAGACCAGGCGACAGCGATACGGGCGTCGGACGAGTGGGCCATGAGGGAGAGGATGCAAAACGTGAAGGCGCGTAAGGATACCAATGCCACAGCATTAGGTGGCGTGTACATAGTTTCCACGGCTCTCTTACTCATTTGTTTGTCACCTCTTGTTTCCAGGGCGTACCGGCGTAGCAAGCGCCTCCGAGTCGGCTTTCGCCACTCGTTCCCATCTGGGATCGTATCCCGTTGGCTGATCCATCTCTCACCGGCGACATCTCCGTGTTTCATTTCTGCACGCGTATGGTTCGAGAGGCTAGCCTTTGGCTTGGACGACAACGTTTTCAAGTCGTTCGCTTGTCGATTGGTCCCTGCAGCGCAGCAGCTCCACTCGCTTCAACGCGTCGTCCTCGACTTTCTGAAACATTTCATTCTCTTCCTCCCGCACCTGTCTGGTGTAGCAGAGATCAAGATATACGGGCAGCCTTACCTTGTACATGGGAGAGCATTCCTCGGTCGCTCATTTATCTGTGCGTGCACCTTTGTCTCTCGCAAGGTGTGGGCTACTGACGATCGGGAGCTCGCGCGATTTCTCCCGCACGCCTGTACGTCTGATCAGGATGAGGCCGAGTCGTGTAGAAATAAACAGGCTCCAGGGTCAACGAGCCCCGTAATTGAGGGTAAGCGGTAACTGATCGTCTCGCAGGCTCGCATATTACGCATCTGTCTGGCGTCGCAACAGTCAGCCCCCAAATTAACCAACAGTGCTCACCAAACCGAGCCTCGCAGGCTGTCACATCGTCCGTCTAAAGGACTAACTCTGGCTTCACATTGATTGCTACAGTCTGTTGCATGTGGCGAAGCGATGGGTGGACGGCCCTTCAGGTCGCCGCTCGCCTAACTTACAGCATGGTACGTTCGTCCTCACACTTCTAGTCGAAACACTGCGGATATTGGCGGCCGCGGCGGCCGCTACCACAAAACTAATTGCTGTCGCAACAGGGCTTCGTCTTCGTGGGACTCGGCCTCTCGCGCATCTGTGTCTCTCCCGTTCGGGCGCTGCGGGCATCCGCCGCTGCCAGTGCCTCTAGGTCTGTCGTCGCCAAACGTATCCACATGTCCGGCCGTACTGACGTGTTTTGATTCTCAGGGAGGTCGGGTACTCACCGTTCGACGCCAAGAGATTCGGCAAGCGAGTATAGCAAGGTCGGACGGCATGTACGTTACGGTCTCGGCCGCAGCGCCCTAATGGCATTGTCGGCCTCCGGCTCTGCCAGCACCCATGCCGATCAAATGGTAGGTTCTACGCAGCGGGTCGCGGGAGGACCTACAAGATTCGCGGCAAACGGCTTGAAGAAACGTCGCATCCGCACGCTTGGGGTCTTCATAATGACATCTTGATCTGCAAGATATTTACCGGGCGCCCGCGTCGTCAAGGGACAGGCCCGTCGCGCATCGAAATCTGGGAGCTCGGCGTCCGAGCGCAGCGTGAGCGCGACGATACGCGAGCTGGCGGGAATCTGGGTGCGTGATCTCCGTCTCTCTCGCACGCTCTGATTGATGTAACTTACCGTTCGGCTTCCAGGAAGACCGGACTTTCTCGTTCGACGGTGCAAGTTTGTCCCCCCGACGGGATTTGGAAGGGGAAGTTTGAGGTTTGGTGTCGAGGCATAACTGTATGTAGCGAGGTATCAATATTCTTTGATTCGTATCGCAAGCATCTTTGCGGGTATGACGACTACAGTAAGACGGCGCCGTGAGCTCCCATTGCGAGATGTTCGAGGACACGTCTTCCGAGGACATGGCGAAGTGGACCTGCGATGATCACCGCATTGCAAAACCGTCTCAATGGACGCGTGCGAGATGACCTGCCGCCACACGACGGCGAGTTGGGACTTTCAAGCGTCTCTTCGCTCGTCGCCTAATGCATCGGCGAGAAGTTGCGAGCGCGACAACACCGCGCAACTGAGGAATGCCTTCTGAATTTCTGGTGGCAGATGCGCGGAAATTTCGCTCGAGGAATGGTAGTCGGGCTTCGAATATGGTAGCTCGCGAAACGTAGATATATTGCTGTAAAGGAGCGGACGTACAACTAACTAGCTGCTTTGCCCCACAATTCGCCGGATCGAGACACGATTGTGGCGGCCGGACGCCAACGTCGCACGCGCAAGACAGCGATTGGAGACAGCTATGGACGGTCTCAGCGACTGCTCATATGAGTAGTGGAACGGAAATGCGACTCCCCAAACCCGCGAGCATGGGCGCACGCGCGCCCGGATTCAGGACTGTGAGGACGGACGCTCTGCTCTAGATCATGATAGTACGGTAGATCTTGCAAAGCACGTGGACTCTGGGCCGCTGTTATTGGGCTGCGACGCTTGGAGCGATTGGATGAAGCGGCGGCCGGGGACGGGACGGTCACATCTGTCGAGGTCGCGACCGGTAAACGTCTCACTTGTTTCAACTCAAAATGGTACGTCCATACCCCTCGTTCTCAGGTTCGAACCCGCCAAACTGTTTTGGGGACGCTTCGCGTTCGCTCGTGGCCTGTCCAGAACGAGAACCGTCAGTGCGAGTACTATACCGTGAATCGCCGCCATGTCCGGGCACACGATGAAGAGGGCGCGGCGGACATGGCACACCACACGCCGCGAACCGCATCGGCGGCGACGCCCAAGCTCGCTGAAGACCCGGCAGCGAACGTCGGGTGCGCCCTGCACGCCGTACGAAATCCAACTTCTGTGCGATGACACTGAATAAACTGAACGGCGTGACAGGTCAGCAGGAAAACAGTGGTCCAATTGAACTGGAACACGTACATAGCGCGACCGTGGAGATTCGCCAAGTCGGATGGCGACGCGAACGTCGCTGCGCCCGGGTTGCGACCCTGAAAGAGTCAAGCATCAATTGCGTTACGGAAGGGCGGCAACGGACGGAGAGCCATTGTGAAGCCAGAGTTAGTCCTCTGTATCCTCCGGACCATACCCGAGTTCGAAAGAGTTCGGCGACCTCACCTCATACCAGCTGCAGGACTTGCTGGGGTGCGCAGAATCGGAATACGCCACCCACATGAACCGCAGAACGCAGTCGTCTGCGTGCGTCGAGTTGGTACCGAAAAGCGGATTTGGTCAGTATCGCGCAGGTGCCAAGAGACCCGCTTGAGCAGGGAGCCATGGCGAAATCATAGCCCGCCTCGTCCCTAGTACGCAGCTGTTCTCTGCCGGGCGGCGCGAACGACGTGCGGTGGTGAGCAATGTATTATTTCCAAAAGACTACGACATGCACTAGGTACCCGATATTATGTACGTACCAAGTTCCCAAATTTTCCGTACCGCGACGACGACTCGGCAACTGCATCGTCCTGCGAGACTACACGCTCGCCCAATGCGATACGATCCCGGTACGTCTCCGGGCGCGTGCATGAGGGCAGCAGGAGACGTGCGGAGGCGAGACCGGACGAGGTTGTGATAACGTCCGTGCGAGGGTGAGAGAAGACCGTGCATGGCGAAATGAGATCAGTTGCGAGGCACACGGAACAGTGGCGAGGCGGACGTACTGGGCAAGGTGCGCTCGCGAACGAAGCGCGAAACGACGTCGTCTGCATCCGGGCGCCGAGCGGGGTTGCGATGGGAGCGTGTGCCGTGTGTGTTTTGGCCGATTGTTTCGCGAGAACGGGGCGTGTTCCTGGCGCACTGATGTATAAAAAGTGGGGCGGAGAGGCGCCATAGGGCAGTATTCGTCGCTCACCTTTTCGAACCCTTCCACCCTGTCTGCCTACCGTCTCGCGGTCGCCGACTTCACCTCGGACTTCACCTCGACATCCACCTCGGACCGCTACGCAGCGTCTTGCCATCCGCTGCGAGGCACGCTGTCCCGGCCGGGTGCTCTATTTTGATCTCCCATTGTTCGTCGCCGCGCCGAACAAGTCCGTGGCGGAAGGTGTTGAACACGCCGGCGTCGGTAGCTTCTCGGGGGCGGCGAGCGGGGCCCGACGCGCGGCTGTGTGGTGAGAAGTAAGAACCGCCAGCTACCGGTTGAGGGTGAGGGAACTAGGGAGGCGTCGGCGTACGCAGACGTTGAATGTTCACCATTGAACAGACATGGGGATCGACGCTTTGAATTAGGAGCCTGGTATGGGGAGCGGGTGCCGAGGGCGGTCGGGCCAATGTGGGGCGTGTATCCGCGCCGTCGGGCATCAGGCCACAGAGGACTCGAGAGGAGTACGGTGCACTATGACGACGGTGGACATGGGCAGGCAGCGGGCGCAGAGGGAGACGGCATGGCGGAAAGAAACTGATGGAGACTGTATGCACATGGCTCGAAGGTGTTGTACGCAGACGAGAGAGGTAGAAAACTTGGGCCGAGCGGGAACTTGAACGGCGAAAGGTGCAAAGACGAAGAGAGGGCAGATGCTTGGACGGACAGACAGGCGACAGGCGACGTTCGAGAGCTGGACGTCGGACGAACGAGAGCTCGGGCGGGACTCAGCCGAGTTGGGAGGTTACGCTGCCAGTGACTAGAGTCTAGCAATCGAACTTTACAGGACGGAATTCAAAGTCAGTGGACATGAGCGCTAGCGCTGAGAGATCGAGATCGGCGTACAGTAGCCATCGTGGCTGTGGGCGCTTCAACCGCACTTGCCTCCAACCACCACCTTCCTCTTCCTGTGCAGCCTCGTCCGTAGACAATAGACAATTAGGCTTCCCCTCCGATACAATGTCAAAAAACGAACTGCAAGACCTCAATATGCATATCCCTGTGTGCACTGACCCAATCATCCTGGTAAGCACCGCATGTAATCACAACCGGAGACTCGGGACGGCACCTGAGGGCACCCAGTGGCGACTGAACCAGGTGCCGCTTAGTGCCTCTCATTTTGTTCCCAATTCACGCTGAGAACAATACGGCTGACCTCGTCTGTATTCAGAGCTTTTGTTCAACACGTAATCTGCCGTCGTAACCAATGAGGCAAGTGTCTTTCAGTAGGCTCCTTCCAACGTAGTACGCTCTCCACGTTCCTGCCGCTTGTTCTCCTTTTATACCTCTGCGGTAGGACTAGTAACAATCGGAACGGCCCTACACGACACTTCTGCACTGGCCTCGCCGCACATGGCTCGCGCCACGGTTCCTGCGGTATAAAGGTGGGTCCTCACTGGCCTCGGTGGTTCGTCCGCTGATTTACTCGGTGTTCAGCCTCTCTACAAAATCGAGACCGTCTTGGACATTCTTGGCGACGGTCTCGACTGTCGTCCTCCGATTTCCCACTCCTTCCTTCGGACACGACACTCCCTATGCCCGCTGTATCGGGTTCAACCGCCGTCCCTTGCTCCTCTCCTACGAAGAGACAGATACGGGTATCTTCTCGCCCCTCGGGTTCGAGTTCGTCCCGTGTGGTCAGTACAGGCGCTACCTGTGAGTTGCCTATTTGAGTGCTGACACTCCTCCGTTTCAACTTCTCTAGGATCCATACTACGGTCATGAAGAGACTGCTAAGCCGTGCGCGCGATTCATCACCCATTTTTTTGCGTGTCCGGATCTGCCGCCACTTTCCACCGTCGTTCCTACCGCACCCTCCCCTCCTCTCGCGAACTTTATCGCCCACGCCCTCCATCGCACCCGACTCCATTCATCGGTTACGTTCGCCGCACTCTACCTCTTGCAGCGTCTCAAAGCCCGTTTTCCTGCTGCGCGTGGTTCCTCAGGCCACCGTTTGTTCATTTCGGCCTTCATGACCGCGGCGAAGATGATCTGCGACAGCGCGTACGGGAACAAGTCGTGGGCGATCGTAGGCCAGAGTATGTTCGCCCTCCGGGAGATCAACCAGATGGAGCGCGAGATGTGCTCCTACCTGGAGTGGCATCTGAACATCGAGCCGGACGCACTGAAGGAGTTCGAGGCGAAGGTGCGGCGCGACTTCAAGGGCCTCGGCCCGTACCCGACGTATATCCTCCCTTCTCCCGCGCCGTCTCCCATACCCTCTACAACGCCGTACAACGCGCAGACGGGCACCACCGCACCCACTCCCTCCTTCGCTGCGCCCTCGCAGCCACCACCGTCGAGTTCGCCCCCGAAGACCATGCCGCCTCCCATTCCCGTTCACGCAGGCCCGCCGCCCACTGGCAACGTCCCGTCCTCCACGCCCAGCACCCCTGGTACTCCCGACTCCTGGATGTCAAATTCGGAATCACCGGCGACGAGCGCGTCGCCGTCGACCCCAGGAGGACCCGAGGATCACTCGGTTGGCGTCGTGGCCAGCGAGACGCTCGGCTCACCGATGGACGTCGACTCGCCATTGCCCCCTAGTGCGCCGTATATGCACGGCACGACATCGTCGAGCGCGTCTGTCGCATATGTTGCGGCGCGCAATCCTCCCGCCGTCCTCAAGAAGGCGACCGCCGGCAACATCTACGCGTGTGCGTCTCCTTGCGTGTGGTAGGCGCTGCATTCTCCTGGGAGACAAACACGGAAGTGTCAACGGAATCAGCGGCATTTCCGTGTGCTCGTGGAGGGTTCAGGACAGGTAAATTGGTCTCTAACCTTTCTCGCTCCGAGCGAGAAGTGGGTGGTTGGTGTCTGGCGTTTGCGATTCGCACAGCCAGTGGTTCTGCGGCCAGTTCGAATTTATTGCCCTGTTGAACGGGCCGTTGTAGCATTAGCCCAACTCGTTTCGCTCTTTATAAAACTGTTGTTGTTTCCTATTACGGTGGGACTGTGGCTACTCAATCTTTTGATGCAAGCGAGCGTAAGTATTGAAGCAGCGGCCACATCCCTCCTTACCGCTGACCAACCTACCTTGAGACACGGGGACAGCGCATGTCTGTACACAAAACGCTGTAGGCTACTGACGACGATCGGACCTATTTACAGGCAGAGCGGCTATCCGACAGTCTGACTTCGATGGGTTCATAGGAATATCGAGTTCACGTACACTGGCATGCGAAAGATGCTAACGCTTGAACAAGCCACGTCTACGCTTCACGCTGGCGGACTTGTTTTCAAAAGAGTTCAGCGTATAACCTGAGGAAATCTAGATTGGGGAAGACGTTGGCAACGTGCTTCTTGACAAGTTCATTTTCATTGGCCACCTGTTGAACGCGATGTGGCGATGCATTGTGTTCTTGCTCATGTTCCAAGTACGCGTCCTTCCGTGCTTATTCGGATCCCGTTCCTATAACAGAGTTAACCACAACGTCTTCCGATGTGAGGCTCCAAGATGTAGTACATTCGAACCATTCGTGTGCAGTGCGGTGATCCGCCCGTCTGAAGTGCAGTGGGGAGTACAAGGGAGTACAACGCGGGTACTATCATTGAATGCCAATGTTCAATGTTCAATAATGATGGTCGACATTCTGGCGACTGTAGAACACATTAATATTTCCTCCATAACTTCGGTTACACCAGTCACTGGCATGCGGTCCCGGACTCGGATTCAGATGCTGCGTGATGTCACCAAGGGGCCAAGCGGTTTCGGGGTCCCGGCGCTAGGCCCTGATTTTTTGTTTCGAGGTCCTCCTTGCTTCCTGCCTCCGTCTTCCACCTGGACAGACATACGACGGATTGCTGACCCTCCAGCATCCGGCTTTCAGAGCTTTAGATCCTCCTCGCGACCTTTCGTTCGCCTGCAGGCAGGTCAGCTTTCACGACCGACCTTCACGCGACGCAACGTTCAATTATCAATCAAACCCATCGCTGCACTTCGTCAGTCTTTATCCTCCTCCCCGCCCCCGTTTCGTGCTCATTTCGCGCCCCAGAATGAGCAAATCCTCCACGGCTTCTGCACCAAAGACGTCGACCCAGCTACCGTCAAAGTCGGCTTGGGCAAAGGGCCCGCCAGCGAACACTTCGACAGCGCCGTCGCCCCGACCACAGTCTCCCGCTCCTTCAGCCACTCCTTCAGCACCACCTACTCACTCTAGAAGACCGAGCACGTTGGGACAGGGTGTGGCGTTCAAGGATGGAGTAGGAGCTCGCACGCCTTCGAATGCCTCAAAATCAGGTGCGCACCCGTCCTCTGCTACACAGCCCGGGAGACGAAGACGATCTCACCCGTCTCCAGGGTCATCGGTGACCTTCGGGTCCATCAACGATGCCTCTGCGCCCATCTCGTCCTCCCCCGGCCCTGCGCCGATAGTGAAGCCCGAGGGGATCAAGTCGTTCGGCTCCGTACCCGCCGCGAACCCGAATGGCAAAATCCACTCCCGGACAACGTCGTTCTCGACAGGGATGCCCCCATCAGCTGCCGCAGCAGCGCCGGCGTCATCGTCGTCGTCGACGGCCACATCGACCTCTTCAGCTTCCACAGCGTCGTCGTCATCTACGGCCGCATCCACGGCTCCATCGGCGTCGTCTTCGACCCCAAAGGCCGCCAAGTTCGACGTCAAAAGCCTCTTCCAAAACAAGAGCTCCGATGCGCCGTCCTCCTCGACACCCGCTACCGCGTCACCGTCCCACCGGCCAACGCCGCTTCCACCGTCCTCGTTGAGTCCGCAAGGCCAACCACCCCATCAGGCATCGCCTTCGCAAATGGGCGCTCCGTACAACACTTTCCGGCCGCAGCCCAACGGGGTGCAAGTGACAAGCCCTGGGGTGCCGAGATCGCCCAATTTCTCGCGCCAAATGCCAAATGGGAACGTCAACGGGCGGCCACCTCCGCCTCCTGGTGGCCCTCCGTCGGGCGGCATGCCTGCCGCCATGCCGAGCCCACGCATGGGCCCACCTCACGGTGGGCAACCGCAACCGGTTCCCCACGGCCAGCCGGGAGTGCCTGTCCCAACGCCCCAATGGGGTTACTACGTAAGTGAACTAGAATATCTTGACCCCCGTCATTCGTTGCTCTTTGCCATCCCACATTGGAGGTGTATACATCGTCTCGAGCGGGCGCATTGTTCGGGCCCGATGGGTTGACTCATTGGCCGGACCGGACGATAGTGGGTGCTCGTGCCCCACACCGGGCCGCTCCAATCAGCTAGCGCTGTCCTGCTTGGATGGCACCTCGTAACGCGAGGCAGTATGAAAGCCGTATTGGACAGTAATTACAGTTTGGCTTATGAGTCGTCACCCTGCGCGCACCGTTGGAGGCCTTCGTGGAACTTGTCCGCTAACCACGTCATTTATAGTACTACCCCGGCATGCCGATGGACCCCAACTACAACCCTTACCAGACGCCGCAATGGATGCCACAGCACCTGCCACAGCAACATCCGCCGCAGGGACCGCCTGGACCCCCTATACCTGGCCTGCCGATGTCACCTAGAGGGCAGCCACCACCGCTCCACGCTCCTGGGACCCCGACCTTGGCGCCCGCGATGCCTCCTCCTGCACATCCGCCTCACTCTACGCCCTCCCCGCACACGCACACATCCAGCCTCTCTAATGTCTCTTCTACGCCGCCCACGCCTGCATCGAGCACCGCGCCTGGGGGTGGCTTGTCCCGCCTCAACTCGAACGCGAGCTCGTTCACGCCGAAACGCGTGACGATCAAGTCGGAGTCTGGGCAAGAGGTGGACCTCGAGCGGTGGAAGAAGCAGGCCCCTGCTGCTGTCGCGTCGCCTGTTACCCCTAGCTCTCCCGCTCGCCGGACAGTACAGGTGCGGTTAGAGACCGAGGAGGCCAAGAAGAAGCGACTAGCAGAGGAGGAGGCCGAGAAGGCAAAGAAAGAGGCTGAGAAGTCGAAGAAGGAGGCTGAGGAGAAGGCGAAGAAGGAGGCGGAGGAGAAGGCTAAGCGGGACGCCGAGGAGAAGGTCAAGCGCGAGGAGGAGCGGAAGCGGAAGGAGGAGGAGGAGAAGGAGAGGGTACGCCAGGAGGAGGAAGAGAAGGAACGGAAGCGGAAGGAGGCTGAAGAAGCTGAGAGGGTGCGCAAGGAGGCTGAGGAGAAGGCGCGGAAGGAGGCCGAGGAGCGTGCGGCGCGTGAGGCGGAGGAGAAGGCCAAGGCTGAGGCTGAGGCTGAAGCCGCTGCTGCTGCTGCTGCCGCGAAGCTAGCCAAGGTTGAACCTGAGGAGGGTGAAGTCCAGGAGCCCGAGCAGGCTGCGGAGGCCACGGACGAGGCGACGGAGGAGGCCAAGGACAAGGTCTCCGACAAGGCGCCTCTCCGGATCGACACAACGCTCACTTCTGCGGACGGCAAGCGTCGGCCAGGTCGTCTGGACCTCTCCGGGACGAAGAGTCAAACTATTCCCGCGGCTCTTCCCTCTGCTTTGGCGACCGCGCGCATCATCGAGGACATCGGGAGCATCCATTACCCCGAGGGCGTCAAGAGCCCCAAGCCGGAGCTCAATGTCAACGCCAAGCAGGGCAAGTTCAGGTATGTTAGGTTCACCCTTCGCTTTGGTCAGGCTGGTTCATTTAGACTGTCCCAGGTACGATCGCGACTTCCTGTTGCAATTCATGGCTGTCTGCAAGGAGAAGCCTGACTCTCTACCACCTCTCGATGCCATCGGTCTCGAGCCGGTGGAACAGAGCTTCCCCATCACCCGTGGCGGCTCGCACGGTCGCCGCTCGTCCTCAAATACCATGCCCCCTCCTTCTCGCCAGGCGTCCGTCGGTCTCGGCATTTCCGGATTCAACAAGCCTTCTATCAACCCGTTCACCATGGGCCAGTTCTCGACACCCAGTCAGAAGATGACAAGCGACGACCGCTTCGCTGCATCATCGCGCTCAACCTCGATGTCTAGCGGCCCCGCAGGCATTCCCTTCGGACGTCCGGCTCCCATGGTTCGTTCCTCGAGTCAAGGCGGACCCGGCGCCCATCCGAGCAGCGGCCGCACGCGGAGTCAGCGTGGTGGCAAGCGCGACAAGGACCGACCGAGTGCCCCGCCGCCCGGCCAGGGCAGCTCTTTCGGCCCGTCATCCGGTTTCACAGGCGCCCAGATGCTGGAGCCCGTCGCGCCATTGGAGGTTTCTGCCAATCGCTGGACACCTGGAAGTCTCGTGAAGAAGGGTCAGCCCGTCGACTCGGAGTCGCCCGAGGTCGTCGACAGGAAGGTCCGATCGCTGCTCAACAAGCTCACCATGGAGCGGTTCGACTCCATCTCCGACCAGATCATCGCATGGGCGAACAGGTCCGAGAAGGAGAAGGACGGCCGGACGCTCATCCAGGTCATCCGTCTCGTGTTCGAGAAGGCGACGGACGAGGCGACGTGGTCCGAGATGTACGCGCGTCTGTGCCGAAAGATGATGGAGCAGATCAGCCCGAACGTGCACGACGACGGGATCAAGAACGCCGACGGCAAGCCCATCGCCGGCGGTCAGCTCTTCCGCAAGTATCTTCTCAACCGCTGTCAAGAGGACTTCGAGCGTGGCTGGGTCGCCAAGGAGGCCACTGCTGCGGCAGCCGCGACGAAGGCGTCTGAGGACCAGGCTGCGAAGGCTGCCGCGGGGCAGAACAAGGACGAGGAGCAGGCCCTGTACTCGGAGGAGTACTACGCTGCGCAGAAGGCAAAGCGTCAAGGTCTTGGTCTCATCAAGTTCATCGGCGAGCTCTTCAAGCTGCAGATGCTCACGGAGCGTATCATGCACGAATGTGTCAAGAAACTGCTGGGCAACGTCGAAAACCCCGAGGAGGAGGAGATCGAGAGCTTGTGTAAGCTCCTAACGACTGTTGGCCAGATCCTCGATACCCCGAAGGCTCGCGCGCACATGGACGTGTATTTCTCGCGGATGAAGGAGCTCACCAAGAGCGGGAATGTGAACTCCCGTATGCAATTCATGCTTCAGGTACGTGGTTTTCTACGAATGGTTGGCGAGTTAGGCACTCATGTTCCGTTAGGACATTATCGAGTTGCGCGAGCGCAAGTGGATTCCCAGAAACGCCGCGGCCGCTCCTATGACGATTGCTGCGGTTCACGAACAGGTCCGTACATACTCCATCTTCTTCGAATTCTGCCGTTCTCATGGGTGTCCCTTGCGCTTAGGCCGCGAAGGAGAAACTTGCCCAGGAGAAGGAGGCCTTCACCCGCCAGCTCAGCATGTCTCGTGGTGGCTCAAGACGTGGGGGCGAGCGCGGCGATCACGCTCAGGTCGGTCCTGACGGCTGGGCGGTTGCTGGCGGTGCTGCTCCTCGACCGCCGCCCAAGGCTGGTGACCTGTCGAAGTTCGGCAAGATCGACAAATCGGCGCCTATGACGTTCGGTCCGAGCTCGGTTTTCCAGAAGGGCGACAAGACCAAGAGCCGCGAGTCGATCGTCCGGCAGGGTTCGACAAACATGTTTTCGATGCTCAGCGGCAACCCGGAGATGGCTGCAGAGGTCGCCGGCAAGTCCAGCCGTCCGCCAAGTCGCAAGAGCTCCATCGACCTCGGACCGGGTGGAGTCCCCGATGGCGTTGCTCCCCAACGCAGGAAGCTTCAGCTTCTGCCCCGTTCAGTCCCACTCGAGAACAAGTCGGAGTCGACGCCTGCTGCATCCACGGTTGGTTCGGAGGACGAGGCCGACGAAGAGCCCTCTGGCACGCCGTCAGTGTCCGAAGCTGATGCGAAGGCGCGTATTGAGGAGGACTTGAAGGAGTTCTTCTCTATCCGTGACCTGCAAGAGGCCGAGGTGTACTTCACGAAGCTGCCTTCCGAGCACCGGCACCTGCTCGTCGACAAGCTTGTCACCAAAGCAGTGGAGTCGAGACAGGAGGACGCCCAGTTGGTCGCGGATCTGTTCGAACGCGTCATCTCTCGGAATCTCTGCTCACCTGCGTCGTTCGAAGAGGGCTTCACACCAATAGCGGAGATCATCGACGACATCGCGATCGACGCACCGAAGGCAATGAACCTCTTCGCGATCATGATCAAGGGCTCGCACCTGCACCTGGACGAGGAGCGACGGACGCGACTTGCGAGCAAGTCGATGGACAGCGACAAGCTGGTTGCTCTCCTGTCATAGGCCGTCGCTATGTAGACATTGATTGGTATTATATTTTTGCACCTTACTCTGCCGGCATTTCGTTCCGTTCGCCCCCTGCATCGTCACGACCACCCACACATCTTGTATCCGTGCTCTTCTGCTTCCTGCTGGCCCCCTATACTACCGTACATCCTGCATTCCCCATCTTTCCCTCTCCCCATGCCCTCCTTCCCTCCTTCATACGCTGCGTTGCATGCATTCACCGCGTCAGCCGTGTGTGTTGACTCGCCGCCGCCGACCGTCGTTCGTCCTATTTGGTCTCGTTAGTACTGCGATGCGATCCCTTCCTCTGTTGTCTCTCCCTCCCTCTCACTGTCTCTGCACTCTTGGTGTCCTATATTCCACGCATAGCGCGCTGGTGTTTGCATTAGTGTGTACTTATTACATCGCACAGTATTGCACGATAATAGTACCGTCTCGGTTCTGGTCTCGAACATCCAAACGTGTGTCGTGTGCAAGCTCGCGTGATTTGCAAAGCGACCCGAGCCGCGTCGCACTGCTACCTCACTTGATAGCAGCAAAAGGATTTGCAGGACACATTCGTGCTACAATCAATTGATTGCTAGAAAGGGTTTCATCATTGAGTCTAGGAGGCCCTGAATCCACTACTACTTACTGCAGCAGGTCGCGGCGCGCATGCAAAAGCCAAAATATCACTCAACGATACACATGCAGAATACTGAATCTCGACCACATGATACAAAACCGTCTACAACATAATACAAGTTCAACAAAGCATTAGACAACGATAAGGGCGCTAGCGTAGCCGCCACAGGCATTAATTATACAAGCGAAGCTACCGAATATCCGACGAAGAATCCGAATCGAACGCTAGAAGGCTACAATCCGACCTCAGCAGATGAGGGTGAGGTGGGGAGCTCTCTCCGGCCGGCGAATCCTGAGAATCCTGCGAATCCGAAGGTTGAACGATGCTCGAAGAAGAGACAGCGGCAAGACGGTCGAGTTCGACCGCGCGATCGAGAGTCAGGATCCTACAGCCGTATGAACTGTTCATACGCAACTGTACCCATATAGACGATAGAGCTAGGGACGAACATACCGCTTAAGCTTCGCACGCTCTTCGAAGAAATCGTAGACAGTAGGTAGCCGGTCCGACTCCGCGAACCGATCTTCTATGTCGATTCCTACGTTGACAAGGGGGACAAACTCCTCGAAATAATGCTCATACCCAAACGTTTGCGGACGGCGACGGCCAGAGTGCAGGGCACCAGGAGCCGCGGAGGAGGCATCGTGGGTGGGGGAGGAAGGACCGAAGGGAGCTGGAGTCGGGGCGGAATGAGACTCTTTTGTGCCGTCAGTGAGGTTCTCGTGGCGTTGAGCCATATGGTGACCCAACTCCTTCCAATGGGCCTCTTCAATGAGGTCGACTTGGTTAAGGGGAACCTGGTAAGCCCTGTTGTTGTCGAGACCTTCGGCGACCCGTTGAACGGCAACCTCGACCGCAGCGTAGAACCAGTGAGAGCAGTCAGGGAAGGGAAGGTCCCGCTCGGGGCGGACAGACTGATGTACGGGATGAGTGAATGGGTGTACAGGGACGTACATGTCCGACGTGAAGCCTTCCATGTTGTCAACGAGGCGCGGCCCGTGGGCCACGATGTCGACAGTGTAGCTGGAGGCCTCATCCCAAGCGAGCGGGGGTTCGTGATTCTAGCGATCTGCGTAAACTGGGGGCCAAGAGAGCGAGCGCGACAGGACGTACCGATCGTAGATACACGATATATGTTTTTGCCTCCTCCGCCAACTTTTCGGCAACTGCAAGCGCTTCAGGATCGTTGATGCCTTGAACGGTCGCCATGAAGTCGATCTTCATCCATAGGTATTGTCCAAGGAGGGGGAAATATGTGTGGACCTTGAGAGGCATGAGTGGTGGCGTCGGAGAGGATGATGAACGTGGAAAGGGGAGGCCCCCTCAGGCTGAGGCTGACCCGCGCCTACAACTTTGGGCAGTTCCGCTTGACGTCATTCACATGAATATTCCCAACGCTGACTTGGTTGAACCACTCACAACCATGGGGGAGATCATAAGTACGTATTCCAATATCCCTAAGGTCTAGCCTGAGGGCGTGTCCTATAAGTAGTACGCGCGGTGTAGAATTGCAACCGTAAATGTCAAGACTGCAGCATCTCCAATTCCACCATGGTGAGCAAGCTTGCGAGTAGCTGATAGCAACCAAGGAGGATTTTGAGGGCCGAACGTGTTCTGCGGAAGAAATTTTGTCCATCAGCGAAATTCGCGGCTAGTACGTCACTGGCGTTGTTTGCTTTTGTTAGGATCCACAGTCTCCGCCTTCTCGATTCGGTTCACCAGGGGCGTGGCGCCCGTGGATATTCACCAGTTAGGATCACCTGCGGTACCAGTGATTTTCAGCGGAAACAGGTGAAAATCAATAGTTACACTTTCGTTTGTTACCCGGGATTTTCAACAGCAAAATGACAGTCCCGAAACGCCTGAAAATCAACAGTTTCAGTTGTGTTTTTCAGCGGTTTCTAGTAGGTTCATTAGGTTTATACTGGCTATTGCGCACACGGGCTGGGGACATACGCATATGGGCGAAAACTGATATATTCAAGTTGTAGTACCTAGTATATACAAATCTACATGGACTTCCTGCTATCTACACACTACACGGCAGTTGCCAGCGCCAGCACGCCTCTAGACACTATACCCGCCCAGATGACCAGTAAATGCCATCCTAAATTATAGCTATAGATAAAGTAATATCAGTCAGGACTCGAAGTTTAGTGGGGCAGGACTCACCTTCACCTGTACCTGGGCGCATCAACTGTCTAGTGTTCAGTCTGGTCTATGCATGCACGACACCGCAGACACTCACCTGTGCAGAAAACCGGGTTGAGGCGGAGAAAACTCACCTTGCACACAAACGGGACACATATCCATGGCAGAGGGCATGTCACTTACCGATAGAGGCTCGGAGGTGAGTGGTGTCCACGCAACGGACTCCCACAGAGGCCCCGAGCAACGTGGATGGACACTCACCGGATACGTCATTCCAAACAATGCCAAATGCAGCATGTACCGAGGTTCAGAGGCTAATGGACACACCTCGCTCTTGAGCTCGAGTCCTACGCCATCGCAGCCCGGATTCCTGTTGGTGCCGTAGTAGTTGCGGGGTCGTATGGGAGGCGGGAAAACCAGATGTCTTGCAGAGATAAGCGTAGAGACAACCGAGGCTAGTGAGACAACAAGCAGCGCAGAAAGAAGAGAGCGATGTCATCCCGGACAAGTGAAACGTTGCAGACGACGCATAGAGCAAGACGAAAATTGCTGTGGATGTCGACAAGCGCTCGTGTTTAGGGCCGGCGTTTGGGGACTTCGGTGGCGGTCATCCGCATCTCCCCGCCAAAAATCAACTGGTGAAAATCACTGATCAAATCACCAGTTTCCCAAATCACCAGTACAGTAGGTGATTATGAATTTTCCTTAGTTTAACTGGTGATTTTCCACGGTGCCCGGCTCCATAGTGGTTACTCCTCCATCCCAACTTCTCTTTTTGAACCCCATCTCTCGTGCTTGCTCCGGATTCTGTTAGGTAGAATCCCCACTATTAGTCTTGAAAACTTTCTTCAAGCAAGGCGGGATGGGTATCTAACGTTGATGGGATGCTTTGATTTTCTTTCGGAACTCGGCTTCTGTCTCTACTCCTCCCACGGACCCCGGACTCTCTATCAAGACAATCTACAAGGCTGTTACAAAATGTATGCTTTCATTCTCCGTCGCGATGATAGCTGTCTGATGATAGCCACCAACAGCGCGCAAGTGCCACTTGGTAAGACTTGAAACCCTTGGCGGCCTCTTCAGATTAGTGGTCTACGTTACCCGATTCTAGTCTTTACAAACGTCCTCATACTGATTCTGTGATGTAGTTGTGCAGGTAAAACACCTCAGTCAGCGGCATACCTGGTGTAAGCCTCCATCCCGAGGCGTTGCGTCATCACCGGCGGTGCGCTCGGGAGGCGTGTAACCATGGACATCCATACCTACGCCCACAATGGTAGGTACACCCGGGGAGTATAAATATTCGGGGTGAGTTGGGCACCCTCTCTGCATCAGTCCTCTTCCTCCCACATCTAGCCCGTCGAGACAAGGAGGGCTTTCGAACGTCAGGGATTCAAGTTGTAATTACGAGATTACAGCCTGAATGCCCGACGCTTGAATGCTAGGATACCCTTCTCGGGTCGCATCGACAGACATTTCTATTGGGCAGATTGCTCCGAGTGCACGGGGCCTATTGATTCAGTCCAGAGGGAGGTGGCGGATACCGCCAAGTGGAACGCCCGTACGGTGGCCGACTCCGTTTTCGAGCGACGCCATTCGGAAGGCAAGTAGCCATGGTCACTTCACGCAGTTTTCACTGAGGATTGCGCGAGTACGAGTACCTCGGTCTCTGTTCGGGGGTATAGGTGCGGGATGAGCAGCGCGCACAACAACACGCTGCACTGGCAAAGGTAGTTGTATGCAGTGTACACGAGCTTTGCCATGTGGGGTAGGTAGGGCGTTCCGCCTTCCCGCAGTCGGCTGAGCATGGCTGCACAAACGATATTTCACTCGGTGAGCAGCATTAAAGACACTTGGTTGGATTACCCGACAAGCTTAATCTATGCGAGAAACAACAGACGATGTCGAAGTTCAAGTCCTTTCTCATACAATTTCTTGCCTAGAAGGTTTTCCCCGCGCGGATAGCCTTCGCCTGCTCGCTCTGGGCCTCGTCGCGGAGATATCTCCCATGTATCTCTCCTGCAAATCATGGCGCACATCAGCACTCATATCCCGCTTGTAATCGGGCGGCACCTACACTGGTTGTCTTGACAATGCCCTCGCGGCGCTCAAGCCTGTCGACGTACTCCTTCCACCCATTCCCGACCGCCGCCCGGTCAAACCCACGGTGCTCCGCGATGACCTGATCGCATACGACCCACGGCGCGACGGCGACGTCGACGAGCGAGACTCCTGATGAGGGGGTATACAGTATATTGATTGGGGGTAAACTGGTCATGAACTACACAATGGCTACTCACTACGCGAAAGGTGGGACTCAAACATCGAAGGGCTGAATTTAGTATCAATGGGTGAGTCTGGGGTGGGGAGCTGGGTCACTTCGGATACTTTCTGCCTCGACTAATCCTGCAAATCCTGCAAATCCGAAGGTTGCATGATACTCGAAGAAGAAACGGCGGCAGGACGGTCGAGTTCGATGGCGCGATCAAGAGCGTCAGTCAAGACCCTGTAGTCGTATCAACATGAGCAACTGTAACCATGCCTAGGGACGAACGCACCGCTTGAGCTTCGCACGCTCTTCGAAGAAGTCATAGACCGTAGGCAGCTGGTCCGACTCCGCGATCCGATCCTCTATGTCGATTCCTACATTGACGAGGGGGACAAACCTCTCGAAATACGGGGCGTACCCCGGAGTTTGTTGTTCGCCACTGACGGAGTGGATGACATCAGGAGCGGAGGAGGCGTCGCGGGTTGCGGAAGAAGGATCGCAGGAGGCAGGAGTCGTGGCGGAATGCGACTGATCCATGCCGGCAGTGCCGCCAGCGAGGCCCTTGCGGCGTTCAGCCATGTGGTGCTTCCGCTCCTTCCGGTGGGCCCTTTCCACGAGATGGACTTGGTCAAGGGGCACCTGGTAGGCCTTATTGTTGTCGAGACCTTCGGCGACCCGTTGAACGGCGACGTGCACCGCGGCGTAGAACCAGTGAGAGCAGTCAAGGAAGGGGAGGTCCCGCTCGGGACGTACAGACTGGTGTTCGGGATGAGTGAATGGGTGTACAGGGACATACATGTCCGACATGAGGCCTTCAACGGAGTCAGCGAGGCGTGGCCCGCGGGCCACGATGTCGACGATGTAGCTGGAGGCCTCATCCCAAGCGAACGGGGGTCCGTGATTCTAGTGATCTGCGTGAATGGGAGCCAAGAGAGCTAGTGCGACAGGACGTACCAATCGTAGATACACGATATATGTTTTTGCCTCCTCCGCCAACTTTTCGGCGGCCGCAAGCGCTTCAGGATCGTCGACTCCGAGGCCTTGAACCGTCGCCGTGAAGTCGATTTTCATCCATAGATATTGGGCAAGGAGGGGGAAATATGTGTGGACCTTGAGAGGCATGAGTGGCGGCTTCGGAGGGATGAGGAACATGGAAAGGGTCAGACTGAGGCTGACCCGTGCATATAAAGTAGTCGGTGGCAAGTGCCTCTTGACGTCATTCCAGTACCCCTAAGACATAGGGCATATCTATCTATGCGCCATACGCGTGGTGTAGAACCGGAACAGTAGCAACCGTAAGTGTCAAAACTCACTCTCATACAATGCCCGTAGCGTCTCCAATTCCACCACTGGCATGGTGAGCAAGCCTGCGAGCAAGTCTCGAACGTCTATCGATCATGTTCATCTGCTTGAATATAATACCATCCATCAAAAGATGAAGATGAAGACGTATACAGATTTAGCAGGGTGGAAACATGAGGACACCCATGTCGCATCTGCATGTAGCTTCACATAGCCTAAATACATCATCGGTGGATAGCTCGTGAGGAACACCCATGTCAAACCCAACGTATAGAAACTTTCTCTCAACCAGGATATAAGTATGCCCGCGACGTCATAGGCGGGACCCTCGGGTGCTACGGCGCTTCACAGGCGGGATCGTCTCGGTGTCCCCGTGCGCGTCCGCCTCCTGCCGCGAGGCCCTCTTCGAACCCAGCGAGAGCCCACGATCCGGGTCGTCATCCCTGTCCGGGCGGAAGTCCGCGCGCAGCTGGTCTGGGACCCTGTCGTCATGCGGCCACGGCTCATGCTCCGCCCCAGACCTCCAGACCCGCCCGAAGAGGCTGACGACGTGCCTGTGCTCTTTCAGCTTGGCCGCGAGATCTTCGAGCTTCTTGCGCTCCACGTCCACCATCCCTGTCCTGCGTGCAAGGTCGGTGAAGTCCACGGCGTAGGCGTCGATGAACCACATCTCCTCCTCTGTCGGTTCCTCCGCTTGCTTCGCCGCGGGCCGGGACCCGGCACGAGGCCCGGTCGTGGGGATCTTCTGCTCGTTGATGAGGGCATATTGAGCATGGAACCACTCCAGCATGCAGTAGAACAGGGCGTTGATGGGATGCAACTGGCGGTCAACCGAAGACGTTGCTCCGGACGAAGGTGCGCCACTGTTTACTGCAGTGCCCGCCGTCGATGGCTCGGAAGGTAGGTAGAAGACCAATACGGCGTCTTGGTTGGGAAGGGTGATGGAACCACTCGTCATGGCACGCGACTTTGCGAGCCCACAGAAGTACTGGCCGTTCTCCTTGGTGAAGCCGTCGAAGTACTCCTCCATGAACATGCCGACGTCCTTGCAGTTATGCGGGAGATAGCGGATGGCGTAGAACAGGAGGAGGTGGAAGAACGACTCCATCTCGTCCTCGACGGTGATGACGCGCCAGGGGTTGCTGAGCGAGTTCGCAGACATGAACTGCCAAGTGCCCTGTATGAGGCGAAGTGGAACGTGAGAACCCTTGACCGAGGAGAAAGTGGAGAAAGAAATACTAACCGTGCGATCCGGTTGTCGAGGCTCCATCTCCGACTGATCCAGGCGCTTCGACAGCTCCCAGTCGGTCAGGAGGACGTCCCTGGTCCGTGAGAGTTTGTCGTCCTTGACAATCTCCTTGACCTGGATGAGAACGTTGCCGGCGCTGATATCGCGATGTAGAATGCCGGCCTTGTAAGCTTGATCATGCGCTGATGAATAGTGCTCAGGTTTAGGATCTGAGAACCTCGGGTGCGTGACAGTGAGGGCGACTTACCTGAGATACCCCTCGCTATAAGGTACACGAGTTCCTTGGCGTTCTTGAAGTAGCTCATAGGAAGAGCGACTTCCCGTACAACGATGCGGTAGTGGCGATGAGTCTTCATTGGGCATTGCGCTTCAGCCTTGCGAGTGGTCCAGTACTTCTGTGAGACCGTCTGCTGGACTCTTCCCCGCGGCTTCTCCCTGTCGTTCCCTACCGTGTCCTCGTCTTCAGCGTCCGCCTCCTCGTCGTTCTCGTCTTCCTCGTCCTCCTGCCCCTCCTCGTCGTGACCTTGCTCGGGATCGAGGTCTTCCTCGATTAATCTGTCGTCCTTCCGCGTTCTCACGTCCCCATGACATACCAGCGTCGGCACACGGTCAACTTTCTTCTCGTTGAGGTAACGGAGGATGTTGCCTTCGCGCTCGATGCCCTCGTGAGCCACCCGCCAGGCGTCTTTGACGAAGACGAGTGCGCCACGGGGGTCCGCGAGGTCCACAGCCACATAGCCACGGGTGGCGCGGCCAGCGAGACCCGACGCCTGAAAGTGTGGCTCGCCGACGAGGAAGAATCGCGGACCCGCCGCGTCATCCACCCGCAGCTTCCACCATTGCGCGGAAGAGTTGCTGACGGACGCCTTGAAGAGCAGCCGCGCGTGCTCGTTGACGATGTGGCCCTGCGCGTTCTTCTGCGGCACCTCGGCGCGCTCGCGCATGAGCTTGTACTCGGGGGAGGTGGTGAGAACACGCCTGGCCGTTGTATCGTGCCCGCGCTGGGCGGCGGACATATTCACGAAGCGCGAGAGGAAGCGGCCGAGCATCCATGGGTTTTCGACGTAGTTGAACTTCTTGCTGACGAGCACCCCCGCGCGGTCGCAGCGGACGATGCGGGCGCACTGGCCAAGGATGACGAGGGTGAAGTGGTGCGTGCGCTGCTGGTGCTCGAAGCCGAGGGAAGAGTACGAGAGGACCTGCCCGAGGTTCCTCTTGCGCGCCCCAGAGGCGGGCTGGAACGTGACGGCGTTGTCATCGAAGGGATCCTCCGAAACCTCCTCGAGCTTGACTTCGATAGATAACTCGACCGCGGACCAGTTGGCAGGGTCGCTGTCTCCTGGGGCCGTGTCGGTGGTGTATACGGCCAAGTCGACCCGCTGCTTGCTGGGGTCGGACGGGTCGGGGGTCGCGGAGGTAACGACGACTTTGAACTTAGTACCCTTCAACCACCCGTTGTTGATAGCCTTCGCCTGAATATTGGACGATGAGTGTCAGGGAGATGGTGGAAAGAAGAGGTAGCGGCTACGCACGAAAGGTTTATAAAATTGGCTCTCGGTAGCCGTCTTGCTCTTGAAGTCGAAGCCGAGGTCGAATTTCGACTCAAAATATGCATTGCTGGGATCTTCTTTTGAAGTGGGAACATGATTCATCATCGTCTCATAATCGACGACCACGATCTTGCCGTCCATGCTGAGCCGGTGGCCTTTGCGTTGTTCTTCGGCGAGTTGTTGGGCGATCGCAGAGTAGCGAGTGGCCGTGTGGTTCCGCTTGTTAGGGCTGGCCTTGAGAGGTGGTTGCGGTGGTATAGATAGAGAGGGCCGATCTGAGGTATTAGGCTCCGAATCAGCCATGGTAGTTGGGAAGGTGGGAGGGGATGGGATGGGGATGGGAGAGAGCAGGACCTCACTTCTTAGCGCAGTGCGAGCCGCCTTTTATATAAGTGTTGACAACAAAGGCCAGCTAAATTTGCGTTCCATTGTTAGCTGTAAAAGGAAAAATGCGAAAAACCGAGCGTACCGGGAGGATTACGCGGCCTCTGGTTGCTGGTGGTGGTTAGGGATTCAAGTTGACTTTCCTAAGCGCGCAACACGTTCCCATCAAAAGAATCACGTGCTCCCCTCATGAACAAGTTCGACTCTGGCGCCGACTCACAGTAGTCTGCTCAGAGTCCAGACTCTGCTGCACACCTCGCAGCCTTGCAATGTTGCACGCCTGACCTCGAGCTCTAGCGTCTACTCATACTGCTTAAAAAAACATGCATGTGCCCCATTTCAGCCCAGGATGCACAGAAGCAACGTGCGCTCCACAAGGAGCTCAACGAGGCGCCCCCGACGCTCTGCGAGAATATGGGGCGGTACTTCCTCGGGGAGCAGCTCTCGCTCGTCGACGTCGCGCTTTCGTCGCGTGCCATTGTGGACGAGGTAGCCGCGGAGGATCGAGGGTGAGGCTGTGGGCGGTGGTTGGGGTCAAGTAGGCGGCGCGGCTGGAGATGCACAAGAACGTGCCGTGCCCAGCACGAATAGTAGCATGGCGACCTTCGACCGGCTTTGAGACAACTGGGACTCGCTTGGAGAAACACCGAGAGCGTGGCTGGCGGAGAACACCTTAAAGAGGTATGTATGTGCACGAGAGACACTAAGTTGGCGAGGGAGCAGATCGGACGGTAACGCGTCGCTCTCATCGCTGGCGTCCCTCCTGATGAGGGGGTATGCAGTATATTATTGGGAAGAGGGTAAGCAATGGTCGTGAACTACACAATGGCTACTCACTACGTGGGAGGTAGGGAATCAAATGCCGGAGGGCTACGATCTAACATCAATGGGTGAGCGTGGATGGGAGCTGGGTCACTTCGGATACTTTCTGCCCCGAGTCACCTAATCCTGCGAATCCTGCGGATCCTCAGGTTGCACAGTGCTCGGAGAAGAAACCGCGGCACGACGGTCGAGTTCGACGGCGCGATCGAGAGCGTCGGTCAGGACCCTGTAGTCGAATTAAGATATGCAACTATAACCATATGGACGATAGGGCTAGGGACGAACGCACCGCTTAAGCTTCGCACGCTCTTCGAAGAAATCGTAGATGGTAGGCAGCTGGTCCGACCCCGTGAACTTGTTTTCTATGTCGATTCCTACGTTGACAAGGGGGATAAACCTGTCGAAATAAGGAGCATAACCCGGAGTCGGCTGTTCACCACTGGAGAAATGTGGATGATATGTGACGCCGGCCTGACTGAGGGCCTTGCGGCGTTCGGCCGCGTGGTGACTCCACTCCTCCGAATGGGCTTCTTCAATGAGGTGAACTTGGTCAAGGGGAACCTCGTAAGCCTTGTTGTTGTCGAGACCTTCAGCGACCCGTTGGACGGCGACGTGGGCCGCAGCATAGAACCAGTGAGAGCAATCAGGGAAGGGAAGCTCCCGCTCCGGGCGGACAGACTGGTGTACGGGATGGGTGTACGGGTGTACAGGGACATACATGTCCCACGTGAAGCCTTCAGCAGAGTCAGCGAGGCGCGGCCCGCGAGTCACGATGTCGACGGTGTAGCCGGAGGCCTCGTCCCAAGCGAGCGGAGGTTGGTGATTCTAGCCATCTGCGTGAATGGAGAGCCAAGAGAGCTAGTGCAACAGGACATACCGATCGTAGGTACACAATGTATGTTTTCGCCTCCTGCGCCAACTTTTCAGCAGCTGCAAGCACTTCAGGATCGTCGATGCGTTGAACCGTCCCCACGAAATTGATTTTCATCCATAGGTATTGGCCAAGAAGGGGAAAATACGTGTGGACCTTGAGAGGCATGAGTGGTGCCGTTGAAGAGGATGAGAGATATTGAGGAAGTTGTGAAAAGGGGCGCTTCGGCTTACGGTGAGGGGCTTCCTGACGCCCCTCCTGGTGTGTATGCGCGTCGGAGCCGGTTGGGGTTTGTACACCGCGGCGTTCCACCGTTCTACATCTCTGGTCACAACGAAACGTGTTGTGAATATCTATGAAGTAGGATCAGGAGTCGAAATCGAAACGCTGCGAACGTAGAACATCAATTTTCGCATCGCCACATCGAACTTCACGTGACGCGTTGGCCTCAGAGCGCATTGACAAGAATCACAGTACTTCAGCGCGACTTGTTGCTTTCCCCTCTACACTATTCTGAGCGAATAAAATGTATCAGAAGCTACGATGAGGACGTCCAAGGCGGCTCAGAGTGTCCGAATCTCACTGCGTGGTGATCAAAGATCGGAGAGCGCACAGCGTTCGAGACCGGCATTCAGATATTCAGGTTCCTGCATGTTCATAAATACTTATACGGATGAGAGCAACTGTGAACTCACCGCTCGATTTTTTAACGCTCTTAGAAATCATCCATGGTCAGGAGTTTGTCCAGCCCCGCGGATCATTGATATGTATCGACCCCGACATTCATGACCCAGACAAATCTGCCTATGGATGTGTGACTCTCCGAGGATTACCATACACCAGAGAAGGAGGCATCGGGAGTGGAAGAGGCGTCGTAGGTAGGGAAGGAAAAGTGACCGCAGGACACTGCCGGCGGAGGAGCAGAATGTGGGTGATGTCGACAGTAGAGAAGCTGCTAGGGACCTCGACCTTTTCCCTCGGAATTATTAGTGCCCCCCGATCGCCACAAATTGACGAAGAAGATCCTGCAGCCAGGAAGCATGAGAGTGCAGTAAACTGGCCCTAGTGGCAACTGTGCGGTGGAGGGTATCGCCTGGTTCTCGTCCCCACTAGCTTGATAAGTTGGAGCGTACAAGTGGAGTGAAGAAGTTGTCGTCCTTTCCTGCCAGCATAGGAGCGAGGATCGGAACATAATATCAGTGACCCTTGCGTGGCAGTCAGACAGTAGACTCAAGTACGCAGACTTGGGCATTGGTACAGCGTGTTTGGAAGGCTGCGTCTGTTTCGCTCCGAATCTGCGAACAAGTAACGACCATTTCGGAATATTATGAAGCCAATTCGACGTCGTTGGGAGAAAAACAGTGGCAAGAGGTGGATACGGTGAGAGATTTACTACACTAAATATTCAGTATGTCGCTAGGCCAATTAATATTGACGTTGACCCGAATCCGGGCAAATTCGGAGGACAACGGCCGACACTATTGACGTAATATGACAGGATGAGCTGGCAGAAGGCGCCTTATTCGGGAAAATTCCTTGTAGCCGTGGGCGCTGACGTAAGCTTACGCATTACAAAAATTCAGAGGACGGATACGCTGGCGGCATCCCCCTTCCTCTTCCCCTTACCACCATGTTCGCTGCTGCTCGTTCCCTTCGTCTTGCTGCTACCCGCTCCGGCAACTATGCGGTGAGGTCCCTTGCTCTACGCGCGTGTGGACGCGAAGTCACTGACTGGCGTGTAGGGCCTCCCGCGGTCGATGATTGCCAGGAACATGAACTCCAAGGTCAACGGTGAGTTGTTTGCTGGCACACGACTTCAGTGTCTTTCTCGTGACCATCTGACGCGTGCGTGCAGGCCCCGTCGTCGGTATTGATCTTGGAACGACAAATTCCTGCGTCGCTGTTATGGAGGGCAAGACGGCGAAGGTGATTGAGAACGCAGAGGGTGCGCGGACAACACCGTCGGTCGTTGCGTTCACGAAGCACGGGGAGCGCCTCGTCGGCCTGCCAGCTAAGCGGCAGGCCGTCGTCAACTCGGCCAACACCGTCTTCGCATTCAAGCGTCTTATTGGTCGTCAGTTCAACGACGCCGAAGTTAAGCAGGACGCCGCACACTGGTGAGTGCCTTTTTCTCACGGCGCGTTCCAGTTCTGTTGTATGTTTGTCGTGTCCGGTATCCAAGTTGCCATCGCCTGTTTAGACACGACGACGTATGTCATCTAAGGCGGAGCTCGTGCTATGTTCCCACTCACTGGGTGGTCTCGCCGGTCACGTAGCTGCTTGAGAAGCAGCGTAAATGTGATGCTTATTGTTCTTTGTGTATGATTCTCTCTGGCTAGCTGGGGACGATGATCAACTAAATCTCTGACTTGCGCATTATCTCACTGCACTCGAATGCTACGTCATACGAATAAGTGGCTAATTAATCTTTAGGCCTTTCAAGATCGTGCCAAAGTCCGACGGCAGGCCAGCGGTAGAGGTGACGAACGGTGACAAAAAGCAGCAATTGGTGAGTCCTGCCCTTTGCAATCAATGCGGACATGGGTCTAACATTCACAACTGGCAGTCGTCGGAGGAGCTGTCGGCCATGGTGCTGACGAAGATGCGAGACACCGCGGAGCAGTATCTCGGCAAGAAGGTCAAGTGAGTAGTCTCGCTTTCTGACGTTGCTTGGCCGGAGGCTGATTAATTCGTAGCCACGCTGTCGTCACTGTTCCCGCATACTTCAATGACGCCCAACGGCAAGCAACGAAGGACGCAGGCACTGTTGCAGGCCTCGACGTTCTCCGTGTCATCAACGAGCCAACGGCGGCCGCTCTCGCGTATGGCCTTGATCGTGCTGACAACTCGGTCATTGCTGTTTACGATCTTGGAGGTGGAACTTTCGATATCTCAATTCTCGAGATGCAGAAAGGTGTCTTCGAGGTCAAGTCGACGAACGGTGACACTCATCTTGGTGGCGAGGACTTCGACATCATCCTTGTCGAGCATATCCTGAAGGAGTTCCAGAAGGAGTCCGGCCTCGACCTCAAGGGTGATCCTGTCGCCATTCAGCGTATTCGTGAGGCGGCGGAGAAGGCGAAGATCGAACTGTCGTCGACGACACAGACGGAGATTAACTTGCCCTTCATCACCGCCGACGCGTCGGGCCCCAAGCACATCAACTTCAAAATCATCCGCTCTCAGTTCGAGAGCTTGACGTCGAACCTTATCCAGCGCACTGTCGACCCTTGCAAGAAGGCGCTCTCGGACGCTGGCGTGAAGGCGTCGGAGATCAACGAGGTCATCCTTGTCGGTGGTATGACGCGTATGCCGCGCGTTGTCGAGACCGTTAAGTCGATCTTCGGCCGCGAGCCCAGCAAGGGGGTCAACCCCGACGAGGCCGTCGCGATTGGTGCCGCCATCCAGGGCGGTGTCCTCGCCGGCAACGTCACCGACATCCTGCTCCTCGACGTTACCCCGCTCTCGCTTGGTATCGAGACCCTCGGCGGCATCATGACCAAGCTCATCTCGCGCAACACGACCATCCCGACGAAGAAGACGCAGACGTTCTCGACGGCGGCGGACGGTCAGACCGCGATAGAGGTCAAGATCTACCAGGGTGAGCGTGAGCTCGTGCGCGACAACAAGCTCCTCGGGAACTTCAACCTCGTCGGCATTCCCCCGGCGCCGAAGGGTATTCCTCAGATCGACATCACCTTCGACATTGATGCTGGTACGTTTTTGCCATTTGGCGTTGTCTTTCCGACCTTGCTCACGAGTTCACAGATGGTATCGTCCATGTCAATGCTAAGGACAAGGCGACCAACAAGGATCAGTCCATGACGATCGCGTCCTCGTCCGGTCTCTCTGACAAGGATATCGAGCGTATGGTGTCCGAGGCCGAGGAGTATGCCGAGACGGACAAGGCGCGCAAGGGCCTGATCGAGGAGGCGAACAAGGCGGACTCGGTGTGTGCCGATACCGAGAAGGCGATGAACGAGTTCAAGGACCAGATCGACGCGACGGAGAAGGAGAAGGTCACAAAGCTCATCGCTGAGCTGCGCGAGCTCGCGGTCAAGGGCCAGGCAGGCGATGCGTCCGTTGATGCTGACAAGATCCGCGAGAAAATCAACGAGACGCAGCAGGCGTCGCTCGGCCTCTTCCAGAAGGTGTACGAGAAGCGCAACGCGGACGGCGCTGCGTCCGCGGAGCAGCCTGCTGAGGAGAAGAAGGAGGAGAAGAAGGATTAAGTTCCTGGTCTTCCCTTGCTCGTCTTTGACTCCGCTTTGTTTCGCCCCTCTCCTCGCGCTGCCTCCCCTCATCTGCAGTCCGGTGCTTCCTCGTCCGTTGACTATCCTTGCCTACCGCTCACGTCCACGCTATCGTTGTCCTGCCATGCCCCTCGTCCTCGTCCTCGTCGCCACCCCCTCACCCTGCAGCCCCAGCATCCAACATAGATTTAGTTACTTACGACCCACCCACCTTACACAGTGAAAAGTACCATCACGTTTATTGCCCGTACATTAGCATGCACCTTCTAGTCTGCCTCGTACTTGTAACCCGGTTACGGTACCGGCTGTGTCCCTACCTACTACTCACGCTCACGCGATTCTTACCGACCAACCAACCACCCCCGCTCAGCAGCATCAGCACGCACCTTTTGGATCTCGCCCTTTGACGTAGTTTAGTGCCCCGTCGCCGCTTCGCAGCAATGTATTTCGCAGCAGAGACATGCATTGACGATGGACGAGTGATCATGCTCTTGAATTGGTGGATCGATCGGCCCGGGTTCCGTATTCGTCGAAAAAGGCAAATCAAGCGCCGAAGATGAGGCGTGGCGTCGGCGGCGTTTTGGCAACAAGTTGCTCCACTACCAGTGCCAGCTGCTGCCACTGCCCAGTGCCGCGCGTTCCCACAAAGTCGAGTCAAGGCAGTTTTTGAACGGTGGCGGGGCGGCCCACTGGGAAGAAGCTAGTGCAAGTGTTGCCGCGGAACCGTGAAACTAAAGATCTATACTACTAGGAGTAAACGGCGTTGCGATGGACGCACAATAACTTAGCCTAAGAATGCGCCGGCTTGCCACCGGACCTGCCTCATTGGACCGGAGGGGCGTTTTCGCCCCGTGACTGAAACATACCCCTCCATTCTTCGCCGACGGCGACCAACAGCGCCCGAGTTGCCGCGCGCCGGCTAAGCTCGAGGCATTTGACCCCTTGGGGCCTGGACCACGGACTTCGGACGCGGCGTTTGGTATTGTATGACGGCATGCCTCGTCGCCGCGTCGTAAAGCGCTGGTAAAGCATGAATGCAGTGATGCCATGATGCATTGGTACAGTGCTGCTAAAGATACAGATACAGGTGCAGCGTGCTGTCTGGTGCTGCCCGTTTCGCGATACAGTGATGCTATGATGTCGAAGTGATGTGGAAATGATCAAGAAGTTGCGAGAGAGGAATGGGGAGGTGAATGAGGAATCCGTCCGTCCGTCTCAGCCGCCATCATGCTAATGGTTGTGGCGGCGATCAACATGTCCATGCCTCTCCTGCCCTCGCCTCTGCCCTCGCTTCTGCCTTCGCTTCCGAACTGCTTGCCCCATCCGCCTCTATCCCTGCTGGCAGAACCTCCCCCCAGACCTCCACAGGGATCTCGGCGATCCCGCCCGCGTGCCACTGCTCGTACGGACACACGCGAAGATCCACCTTGCGAAAGGGAGGGGCTCCGCGCGACTCGCCGCACTCGGAGATCCGAATGGGTGCAAGCTCGCGCAACCGCTCGATGTGAGGTTCCAGCTCCTTGCGAAGCTGACTCCGTACCGCCGTCTCGGAGTGGTCGCCACGGTCGACGAGCTCGCGCGGATAGCAGGCCCACACGACAAGGGTGGCGTCGGTGACTTCAAGACGCTCTTCTGCGAACAAGCGGCCCACGAGGCTTGCGACATCGGGGATGGAGGCGGCGGAGAGCTGGGAGTCGCGGTCGAGCTTGAAGGGCACCAGAACGAAAACCGTCTTGAGATCTTTGGCGTCGATTACGTGGGGTGGGGGGGTGACGGGGTCGACGAAGACTTGGGAATCTAGGGAGAAGTGTAAGTGTTATTTAGGCCCTGGTGCCAGGTCGATGAGTAGGACGACTGACCATATACGTTGACTAGGCTTGCAACAGAGAAAATGTCGTAGACGATGGATTTGAGCGACGTTCGACAGCACTGGAGCAACGATGCGAAGAAGGCCCCTGTCTGCGCACAAGAATCCTGGACGATGTAGAAAAATTCAATCAGTCCGCGAGAAGTCTTCGGCCATGAACGACGCCTACTTGCCTCAGCGATGATGTTATTCAAGAAGGAGAGTATTTCAAGGCGAGCTCCTGATACGCTCAGCGCATCCTTGAGCTCGACAACGTCCATCACCTCCGTGCGAGCGCACCGAGGTCGCGATACTTGGAGCACTCCATCAGCAGGAAGGGACCGACAGAGTCTGAACAGGAAAGTCCACCATTCTAACGCGGGAGATTCGAGTTGGAGTAGGAGTCTTCCTCTTGAGATATGGATAAGACGTCTAATGAGAGTATGCGCATCTTGTTTTAAAGATTGGGATATCCGGGGAACCTTGATGATCAGAGGTGAACCCAGTCCATGGGGCCTCGCCCTCAACGCCACCGTCGCATCAAGCAGACGGCATTCCTCCGGAGATTGTACATGCCCGAACGCTGGAAATTTCTCCCAGATGAATTTGGTGGCAAGATAGCTGTATATGAGGGATGCCATGCCGCTTCAAAGGAGGAACTGCCAGTGATGTAGGAGTGGGAGAAGCGCGTATATCGAAGGGCAGGAAGAGAACATACTGAACGAGCATACACGACGCACCTATATGTATTTAAGTCTCAGGAATCTGTACTGACGAGGCGGAGGTATGAGCAGGAAATAAAATATCGTGGAATATCTTATGTGACAAGACACGTGTTTGGCTGCAGAGTAACCATGGGAGCTTCGACAAAAGGAGACGATGTAGGCAACCTATGAGATGATGCTGAGTGCCGCGGGGCGATCGTTAAATTTGTGATCTAAAGCTGGCACGCAGGCTGAGCTGACTCTCACCATACGCAGTTGATAGTAGTGCCGCATAACAAGAGTGAATGGGCATGCAACGCCACAATCCAGGAGGGGCACTCCGAGGACAATATCTGCGCCCCACAAACGCGCAGTCAGAACGTGGCGTCCAGTTACAGTGTAACGAGGTAGATGAACCTCACCTCTAACGTGTACTTTCCCGCTCATATAAGATCGACGTTCGACCACTTGCCTGAGAATCAGTAGTAGAATTCGGGCCCGAGTCTATCCGAGCGGATGTGCTCGCTAGCAAATTCATGAGTGAAGTTCTTGGACGAATTAGATAAGTCACATACCTCGTATTGTCGTGCGGTAACACCTGGATGGTAACGACCTTCTCAAGTTTTAGAAGACATTGGGTGATGCGAGATTGCCACGAGGAAATATCTCGGGTCCGATTCCCTAGGTCGAACGTAATCGTCTTGAGGTTTGGAAAGCAAGAACCAAGAATCGTCTCCTCCATGGGGTCGCATATCGCGCGAAGATGGTCGAGGAATGCATCTGGTGCTTGATCAATATCCGGGGCGGAAAAGCTGAGTTTCAGGATGCATAACCTAACGGCATTTAAGCGGCGTAGTAGGCGCGGGATTAGGGCTACAACGTCAGCGTAAGGGACGATGGGTCCACCGTCTTTGTCTTCGAATCTAGTTTTGAGCCCCGGCACCATAAAGATCTCAAGGTGGAGGACATCGAGACAGGGGAACTCGATGACATTGAGCGGATGGTCCTCTAAGCAGGATGTGCTAAGTAAGTTATTGGGAATTTTGAAATGTCGCTTTTTTGACAAACCTTCGAATTGCAAGACAAGGATTCGAATAGGAATTACGTTAATCAACAGCTTCGACAGCGTTTTCCTGCATGCTTGCAGGAGATATTCATAACCCAGTCTGTTCGCGATTTGAAAACATGTCTAGACGCGTGAATAAAGATGAGGCGCTTAGTCTTCTCATCGATAATTCTGGACCATGATTTACCCACCTGTCCAGAGCCATCAAGCATAAGTCGTAACTCGGTCAAGGCGAGGGGTACCTTGAGTGGCCTTGGTAGTCCATGCGCCTTGCCTTGCAGCCTATGAGTGCGGTCCATCCACCACACCAAGTGCAGGGTCAAGACGCGTGCGTTGGGGTAGGGGAAAAGAAGCCCTTCCAGCTCGGAAGTGTTCCGTAGACCTATGAAGTCGTATTCAAGAGTCCTCACACTTTGTATGCGGGTACCAGGCAAGCAGAAGAAGTGATGCATGTTGAGAGGGATAGCGCTCTCATCCTTCACAAATACCGCCCTAAGACGGGGGAGGTGAATACCCAGCCACCTTGGGAACGACTCCAGGATCCTGGAGTCCTCGGGTCGATGTATAATCCGGACTTCTTCTACGTAGGCTGCCAGATGTGGAGCGACCGCCAGGTGATGCTGATATCGAAGCAACGTCCCTTCATCGGCCTTGAGGAAGCGCAAAACACGAAACAGGAGCGCACGACTTCTCGGATGCCAGCCATGGCAGACGAGGGACGTGTTCGCCAAGGTCTGTTTCCAAACGCGGATTTCGACGTCCTCGGTGACGAACTCCAAGATATGCTCGTATATCTCGAGAGGGAATGCGGATTGGGAGGCCATTGGGAACGCGGGGGATAGCACGGATAGCAAGGAGGCAGATGCGGCGCAGAAAAGCGCAGGAACCAGTGGATAGTGGAAGGAGATGACGATATCTTGATAATATCGATGGCGTAGATGACGGTCTGTGTGCCAGACTCCGACAGAGGGACCCACAGACCGATCGTGTGAGAAAGAGGCTGCCTTCAACCGCTCGTCCGAGATTCATGATTGCCGCCTTCCCCACCTGACACAGACCGCCGATCGCACGACGGCCGCAAAGTTCCTGCACTAGACGGAATGTTATCGTCGTTGCTAGTAGCATTTGCATAGTTTGACTTACCAGTTGCTGACCCGACTCTCCGGACGGTGATCATCGAAAGACGCGGTACATCTGTAGTACATGGACGAGAAGATGATCTCGAAATGACCAGTTGAACACCCGCTAAGTCACTGTCAAAGGGTATCAAGAAAGATATCGCTCGGAAGACTCACGGGAGAACCTACAAACCTCATGCACAAGCGTGATGTCTGACACCCGCACGCGCCCTGCACCGTGCGTTCTAGTAAGGAGAGAGGAGATTACGAGGGCCAGGCGTTCGGAGCGACCGGTTCTATACGTTCTGCAAGAGAACCCCAGAGCAACTTCCATTTTCAACATAACGACTCGATCGATCATACTTGACGGCATGAACAACTTCAAGCTAGACGATCGGTTCTGCAGCTAGATCGTCCAAACGGCTGCTCACGACGCGTCCTCCCTGGACGACGGCGAAGAGATGGTCCTCCGGATAGTCAAGAACCTTCACGTCGTCAAGGGGATTCGCGTCCAGCACAAGCAGGTCTCCGTAGCTTCCCGGCGCGATCCGCCCCAGCTTGGGGTCTCCTAGCATGACCGCTTGAGAAGGGACCGATGAGTCCGAGCGGCGAACAGGGGACAGCCTGAGGTACGGGTCCGAACTCACCGGCGTTGCTCGTGGCATGCTGGAGGACTTTGGCCGAGGGCAGGACGGAGCTCCGCACCGTGAACTAAGGAGTGCAATTAGTCTTTCGCAAATTCAGATTCGCATATTCGGATCAACGAGCCCAGCTCACCTCTTCCGTTTGCAGGGCGTGCATGGACGTGAGCAAGTCGGACCCACTGAGGATCGGGCGTCACCAAGGTATCCCTACGAAACCATGGAAGTCTGGCCATGGAGGCTTACTAGCATATAGTGACCCCCACTTCGTCGGCGATCTTGAGCGCATCCAGACCCTTCGCCATCACTTGCTCGTTCTTGACCTTGCCGTCGGGCGGGAGGAAGTCCTCGAACGGTGGCCGGATCATGATCCCATAGCACGAAAGCGTAGGGGTCAGGAAGATGCCTTTCTGCGCCATCCTACACGGGTTTCAGTGAGAATCAATATCGGTTGACATGTCGAAGTTGCACTCACAGCTCGGCGGTCTCGCGGCTGATCAGGTTCCCATGCTCGATCCCCTTGACGCCATTGTCGATAGCGTGGCGCACAGAAGCGTCCGTATACGCGTGCGCGGTCGCTGGGACCGCACATTCAAATCGTCAGCCACGGCGACGCCGCGTACGATAACGCATCCACGCACTGTGCTTGTTGCCCATCTGCTTGCAGGTCGTCGTGATCGCCCGGATCTCCTCGGCCGTGAACTGGACGGTCTCAATCGCGTCCGTAGGAGAGGCGACCCCGCCGCCGCACATGATCTTGATGAAGTCCGCGCCGCCCTTGAGCTCCTCCCTGGTTGCCTTCAGGACCTGCGGGACACCGTCTGCCGTGCGGCCCAATGATTGGGAGTGGCCCGCACAGCAGCCCGAGCTGCTTCCGGACGGCCCGAAGTCCGCATGGCCACCTATATTGGGGATGTGATCATTGCGATAGAGGATTCAGGCGAAGCGGTCTGACCTGTCTGTGAAAGAGCTTTGCCGCATTGGATCAGGCGCGGTCCCGAGATCAGACCTTCAGCGATGGCGCTCGCCAGCGCTTTGCTTGCTCCGCCTGCGAGTATCGCCGTTAATTTAGTAGTCAATGTCTGCGCAGAATGCCAGCCACCTGTATCACGGACGGTCGTGAATCCGCGCAAGAGCATCTCTACACATTACGTCTCAGTATAAAGCCGCGACACGACAAGCTCGTCTTCAGACTGACCGCGCAATACATAGATGGACCTCAGGTGTATCAGCTCTTCGGCAGTCTGGACGAGTTCGGACATGGTCTTGACCCCCGGGACCGCGGTGACATGGACATGACAGTCAACGAGTCCCCTGCAAAGGCACACTTGATGAGCAATGTGTCGGGTCCTCGGGTTGCACCTGCCGACGTACGGACAAAGGAACTTCCCGCCCAAGTCCACAGACACTGGTGGCGGATCCTTCGGTGCTACGCTGCCAGTGGGCTCGGCCCCAGCAGGGGTCACAGAGAGGACTAGTCCGTTCTCTATGGCCACGTCTTGCAGCCCTGGTAGCAACGCCGACTGTGCAGGATCTATGACCTGTGCGTTCCGGAGAATCAAGCGTGGAGGATCCGGCCGGATCCAAGGCTTAAGTGCGAGTTTTGGTAGACTATCAACGGCGATGGTCAGTAGCTCGACCTCGGACGCGACGAAGAGAAAAGGTAGATGCTGACAGAGTGTCCCGGGTCTTGTCGGGGGAACCTGGAAAGTGCGCCATGGTTACAAGAATCCCCGTTGGGTAGTCTTCGAAGCGGCGTGCTGGTGGTTGAGCTCCAGAGCCGGATGGCCAAGCCTATCGTACATCCTGCTGAGAAGCATCTTGATAAGCCATCGCGATTCACACAAGCCAATGCACGTGCACTTACCCATATGCAGAGAACATCAAGCCAGAGGGTCATTGGAAAACGTGAGCCCACTAAGGAGTGGCAAGAGTCTTGCCGAGATAGTCGGACATCGAAAACTTGAGACGAAGGATCGTACACCGTGTATGATGCCCTGCCAGCGATGGCGGGTACCCTGCAGAACCTGAACTGACGTACCGTACGCGTTCGTCGTTCCAGCCAAGACACTCCTCGAAAGGTAGCACAGCCCAAAGGAAAATATCCAAGTTCCCTAGATCCACAATACACACCTACAACTTCGACTTCGAACCAGTCACACCAGCCTCCTCTAACGTCTTGTACGCCAGGTGGCCCATATACGGGAACCCGTTCACGTACATGAACGCCCTCTCCGAGCTTGCCTGCCGCCGCGCATACCGCGCCGCAATGCCCTGCATGATTATAGCGCTCTACGACACGAGACACGAAAGTACTATACGTTAGCGATGCAAAGGGGGTTACACGAGGAAGTCGAACGTATAACTCACCCGGAACAACATCCAACTCTGTGCGAAAACCATCTCCGGGATCGGGTATGGCTGGCTCGTCACCCGACAGTACTCCTGCTCGAGCTCCTCTCCTGCAATGGGCGCGTCCTTGGTGTTGTTCTTGAACGCCGCCAACACGTGTGCCCCATCGGGAAGGCTATTCGGAGCGATCGCCCACGGCTGCGTGAAGTTCGCCAGGTCCGCGAGCTACCATTCGCCTCGTCTCAGCCCCGAGAACCCTAGACACTCCACGCGAGCAACGTGACGCACCGGACTGCCCAGCGTGCACAGCTCCCAATCCAGAATCCCGATGACGCGGTTCTCCGTGGGGTGGAACACCAGGTTGTCCAGCTTGTAGTCCCCATGGACGATCCGCAGGCCCGTTTTGCGCTCGTCGGGGAGGTTCGCCCTGTACCACGCGACCATCTCGGCGAACCGCGGGATCTCCCCCGTCTGCTTCCCGGTCTCGACGTCGACCGCCTGCGCCTGCGCCTGCGAGACGCGCGTGAGGGCCTTGATCTGGCGCGGGAAGTAGGGCGTGTTCGGCGCGAAGGACGAGAGCCCGATCGCGGCGGGGTCGAGCAGCGAGAGCGTGCCCAGCACGCGCGCCGCCGAGAGCCAACTGGTCGGTCATAGTCATGGTCATAGTCACAGACGTCTTCCGTGAGCCCGTCGCCCACATATGCATATATGCGCGTCATAGAGGGGATGAGAGGACGCACCACTCCCGCCGCGCCTGCGGAGAGACCTCCGGCATGCGCGGGTCGGTGAATATCCGCCCGTCCAGGAACTCCATGATGTAGAACGGGGTGCCGATGACACCTACGTCTTCGCAGAGCACGATCGGCTCGGGGATGGGCACCCGCTTGTCGGGGGGCGTGGCGGGGCTCGTGTTGTGCTTGTGCAGCGCGCGGAGCATCGTGTACTCGCGCTCGACCTGGTGTGCGGTCTTGGAGAGCAGCTGCCCCGCGGGCTTCTTGCGGAGGACGAACCGCTTCTTGCTACACTCGTGGTTGGCATCTTTCATCTTTGTGCGCGAGACAGAAGGGAAGAGAGAGCAGGTCTAAGGATGGGCGACGTACCTCGCATCCGTGAGGAAGTATGTCGGGTTAGACTGCAGCCAGACCAGCCAGACCCTTCAGACACGCCGAACTCTCCGGTCCTAAACTAACTTTCAACACACCTGCCCAAACTGCCAAAAGCATCCGCATGAACCTCAGGAATGAAGTCAGGAGACGCAACAGACATACCTACCTTGAACTGCTTGATGTCCACCGGAGCTACGACCGCAGGGACGCGCGCCACGAGGTAGGCGTTCAGCTTGTCGCCGTCGATGTTCGCGCGCACGTCTCCGTACTCCCCGCCTATCTTCTTCGAGGGCGGCATGCTTATGTCCGGTGAATGCTAGCTGAGCCGTGGTGGTCGAGAGAGGAGAGGTGGGGAGCTGACCCCCGGTAAATTCTGTAGTAGTAGCCGGTTGATCATGGGGATTGTGATAGAAGCCGGGGCCGCCCCCGCGCTTGCCCCGCACTCTTACTCTTACATACTTACCTCACATGCTTTTTCATGCACCCGCCTGCGGCGCGAACCATGCTCTCGTGAACGTTTGAACCCCCACGACCATCGTTTTGCACTTAATACAAGATTTTGGGTCGGGAGTTTACATGGCTACGTAAAAAGTCGCCACTCAACCGAAAAGTACAGGGTCGGTGGAAATGATATGCGAGCCTGAATAGGCGTATGTGGAGGAACGAGTGGTTGTCAGGCATGATGCATGATGTACAACATGTGACAACAACACATGTACGCTGGACATCAGTGTGGCGGCGTGTATGTGTGTGGGGGAAGGCGGGGGGTATAACAGGAGTCGCAGATGTGAGGCCGTGCTGCGGGACGAAGAGCTGGTCAGCACATACACTGCAACCGCGCGCAAGAACGACGAACTGACCGTTCTCTAGCCTTCCCTCCACTCTGAATTTCTATTCTCCCGCCGTTCGCTGCGGCTCGTGGTCGCAAGTTACGTGGCCAGCGTACTAGGGGAGCCATGGAGAGAAATGAAAGGATAGGAGAAGGCAGTCGCAAACCAAACCTCGATTCAGGCCGTACGCCACGGCGTTTTGATTTCGAGCAAACAAACATCCATGTTCCGGAACGGGAGCGAATACGCGTGAAGGGACACAGAACAGGATATGACATTGAAACGTAGGTGCACACAACATGTGGGAGTGAAATCCTTCTATGCGAGGTGTGGGGTGGACACGATTCTCCTCTTCCCCTCGCGACGAAGCCTTGGAGCTTCGAGAACCATCTTGAATCATTTCGAACGAAGTAGGGCGCAGGTCGCGCTGCGAAGGGCGGGACAGAGTGGGCAGTGGAGCTGGCAGACGAAGCATAGAAGAAAGGGTGGAGACCAGAGATGGCGAGATGAGGCAGAGAACGAGAACCGCGGCCGGTTGGTGGCATCGATGATATGTACGCCAGAGCTTCCAAGTCCCATGGCGTCTTCCATGGGCGCATCGAATGACGAGCAGAGCGCAAAACGGTCGGCCGAGTCGAGCGCAGAGCTTGCAAGTGGCGAGGTCCAGCCTGAGCCTGAGAAACAATTGCCGTGTGGCGTCGGGCCGGCTGAATCTAAGATCTAAGATGGGATCAATGGTAATGGTTATAAATGGGTGAAACAAAGGAAAGCAGATTGTCAATTGACTCTGTCGGACTCGTTCTCGGATCTGCAGACTCAGTGCCCTCCTGCAGGCTCCCACCAGGCTACGTACCGCTGCGACCTACCCAGCTTCCTGCGTGCACGCTGATCGCACATGTCCTGTCAGTGGGTGGGCAGCATACATCCCGAGCCGCCCTCAGCTGCCAGGGTGCGTCGCATTGTCGTCGTACCCCAACTGCCAATACTCTTCGCCCCGCCACATCGTCCAGCTGATTCGCATGCAGCCAACGTGTCGATATAGTGCCTCAATCTCGCGGCACCTCCCTCGCCCCCTGCCCGGTGGCGGTCGATTCCATGGTTTCGACCATGGGGCTTCAATTGCCAGTAATTACCTAGGCTTCAGAAGCAGCTAGCCACCCACCAACCGTCCTCCCGGCACTTTCGGATGATCGCACGGTCCTCAGCACCAGCCCGCCCTCCTTAGCGTGTTGAGCGCATTTCGTGCAAATTCCAGAGCGAGGTACGAAGGAAATCGTCGTAAGGCGGTACGTACGCGGCGCAGAGTGCATAATCCCTCGCTCATCGGACATGCTCGTCTTTTGCATTTTAGGCCGGATTCTCACAGATTCCCAGGGCCTGCCGATGGGCGCTGCCACTTACTTCCGTCCCCGGCGGACGATGTGCCAACCAGCCGCTTCCATTCTCTCCTCGCGCCCCCCACTCTGCGCGATGCAATCCGTCTCCGCGGGCCTCCCCCGGCGTCTCAACGACTCAACACGGTCACTGGCGCGAATCCCGGCCACGATCCCTCCCCACGCCGCCCCCGACCGGTCTCTGAATCCTGTCCGGCAACCATCGCCTGTATATGGCAAAGCCAAGCTCCGACTCATCCCCGCTTCCTGGCCAATACAGCGGATACAGATTGGGGCACCGGAGTCCTTGTCGTGACATTTCTCGCCTCCGTCCGATGATGACTTTGATAGACCCTTCCTCACCCGTGCACGGCGCAGTGCACAGCTCCCGCCTCCCATAAATCCACTGCATTTATGCTGCCCAATGCCCCTCCCTACCCGTCTTGCCCCTCCGCCCACTCACCTCATCCTTTGAGCTTCCACAGCTAGGCCTTCGGACTCGTGACGATGGCCGACATGGAAAAGTGCCAGTCGACATTCAAGGAGTCCTCTGACCGTGACCTCCCTGGGCTCCACGATGACAACACCTCGATGACTGCGGTCGACCAGCGGTCGCTCCCGCCCTCTGTCTCCATCTCCGTGGCCGGCTCCGACTCTGACGTCTGCGTGCCGCCTTATTACCCCGACGGCGGCGCCCGTGCGTGGCTCACCGTCTGCGGCGCATTCCTTGCGCTCTTCTGCACGTTCGGGCAGCTCAACTCGTTCGGCACCTTCCAGACGTGGTACCACGAGCACCAGCTGAACGACCTCCCCTCGTCAACGATCGCGTGGATCGGGTCCCTCCAGCTATGGGTTTTCTTCTTCTGCGTAAGTTCGCCTGGGTTCGCTCGCGCATATAGCCTGCGGTGTGACACGAATAAGTAAAATGACTTACTAATCGGGCTGCTGTGTCACAGGGAGGATTCGTCGGACGGCTGTTCGACGCGTACGGCCCGCGGCCAATAATGGTCGTTGGCACGCTCATGCTCGTCCTCGGCACGATGATGATGAGCATCTCGTCCGAGTACTACCAGTACATCCTCGCCCAGGGCATCCTCGTCGGCCTCGGCATTGGCACCATGTACGTACACGTTTCTGCATGCGCGGCAGTCACTGGTGCCTCCATATTGAGTCTTTATCTCATCTTGAGTTTGCAGATTCTACCCAAGTCTGGCGGCCATCTCGACACACTTTGATAAGTACAAGAGCACAGCTCTCGGCATCGCAATCGCGGGGTCTGGTGTCGGTATGTCTAGTTCTCGTCGCGATGCCTGCGCAGCTTTTGACTTTGTTCGAATAGGCGGTGTGACATGGCCAATTATGTATCAGGCACTGTTCACTCGTCTCGGCTTCGCGTGGACGGTCCGTATAACCGGTTTCGTCACACTCGCCCTGTGCGGCATTGCAATAGTGACCGTCAAGAGCAACCTGTCAACGCCCACGCAGAGCCAACCATGGCTGAACGTGCGGATGTTCCGCGACCTCCCATATGTCCTCGTCATCACCGGAAGCGTACTCATCTGCCTAGGTGCGCATACACCCTCCCCCTCCCCCTCCTCCTCGCGGCTCACTAACCTCTCCCCACCCACAGGCCTCTTCATCCCCTTCTTCTACATCGTCGACTACTCCACCGCGCAAGGCATCTCCCCCTACACCGCCTTTTACGTTCTCTCTGTCATGAACGCCGGCGGCGTCCTCGGCCGCCTCGCGCCGCCCTTGCTCTCCGACTCCCTCGGGCGCTACAACATCCTCGTCCCCTGCGCCTTCCTCGCCGGGCTCGCCATGCTCGCGTTCTGGCCGTTCGCGACCGGGCTCGTCGCCATCATGCTCTTCGCGGCCGTGTACGGGTTCTTCAGCGGCGCGTTCAACGCGCTCATCATCCCCTGCGTCGCGCAGATCTCGGACTTGAGGGAGATCGGCACGCGCGTCGGCGTGCTGTACTCCATTATCTCTTTCCCGTGAGCACCCCGTTGCCCCCCCCCGACCCCTTTTGCTCCACTCCGCTTTATTTACTTTACGGAGGAGATGCTGACGTTCGCTCCGCGGGTCCAACACAGCGCTATGCGGCGGCCCGGCGGCGGGCGCGCTCCTCAAGGCCCTGGGAGCTTAGCGCGTGTCCTAGGTGCACACTCCCGAATCGCAGTTGGGCGGGTGCGCCTGAAGTGTTAGCACGTGCACACGTACCATCGAGAGTCAATGAGATAGGGTGTGTTTTGGGCTGTAAAGAAGAGTAGGAGCGGGGCAGGTACTGGTGGTGGTTTGGTGCGGTGAAGGGCATGAAGAGCGTAGATGAACGGGCGGGACGGTGTCTCGAACGGGTTTTCGGCTGGGAAGTTATGGCGAGTTTCATACACATCATGTACAGTACATATGAATATATCTCGATTATATGGAGCCCGAACAAAATTTTGAGCCCAGCGCGTATACGAGAGCCTGAGATGGCGGATCGCAAGAGAGAAGTCTCGCCGGACCGCGAGCGCTTAATCAGCTTGCGACTTGCTTTCTGCCACTGCCACCACGTCCGCTCAGGCACTCGTTCTCCCCGTCCGTACTGGCACCATCTCTCTCGCGCTGCTCCCTCTTCGACTTTTGCGCCTTCCTTCAGTAGCGGCTTGTGCTTGGCTCCGATGTGAAGACTTGGGGAACAGCACTGTGCATTTGAGAGGCCTCGGTGAGTTGTGTCGACTTGCAGGCATTGTGCAAAAGGTACGTACCATTCCAAAATTTCCGGGGACTACTTTGGCATTGCGCGAGACTTTCTGTGGGAGGTACTGGAGGTTAGCTGGGGCTTTTGGCAGAGAGAGAAGTTCATCTGCGCTGTAGCTTCCGCGCTCTACCTACGTACCAAGGTGAGTGCATGCAACAGGTAGGCTGTACCATGGCCGGTGAGGACGCAGGCGTGTCGCATTGCCGTCTCACCCTCAATTGGGTCCTGCGCACCTTGGTTCTCCCCTTCAATTGGCTGACAGCCAGTCGTCTTCAACACCATATTGAAGAAGTCCTCGAAGGACGGGTTGTAGGATGGGGTTGCCAGACGCTGTCATTCGGGGTCGCCGCAATGGAAAGGTAAGGTCAATGCATACGAAACAACATCAAATTGAGCATGCGCCGTCTCAGAAAACCCATTGTAGGTACGTACCATATCTATGCTCCATCTTTCTTTCATCGCAACTGTCCAAAGCACTAGATGTGTACTGCCTGGCAGACTGCGTGGTCAGATTTGCCCGAGAGTGAGTGTGCTTGACGGGGTAAGGCTGGGAGGGAGCATGTGGCGTGAATACATGAAGGTGTCGTGCTGAGAGGGTGGCCTGCTGCTCGACACAAAGCTGGTCTTCTCTCGTGAACGGTAGGTGCGCAGAATTGCGGTCCAGCAGGGATGGTCGCATTTTGGAAGGCTATGCTAGATATTAGTACCGTGTCATGTATGGTGCTGATTATCAAACATCACGTACCATTTCCTTTACACAGTGCATAGCCTGTGCATAAGCTGTGTCGATTACCTCTCAGCTGGCCAACACTGTACTGGAATTCCGTCAGCGCCTTGAGTGGTACCAAATCGGGACTACTTACTCAGCTTGAGGTGCGTACCGAGCTTCTCGCTGCCTGTACTGTCCACCACCATCGTGGATGATGCTGCCAACACAACATGTGTACGTTAAATCCAGGTGAGTGCCTATCACATCCTAGAGCAAGTATGCTGTTGGCGTACCTGCAAGTTCTATACTTGTGCTCGACAATAGGCAGCATTACGGTGGCGTGTTTGAATGGTGCGGAGATCCTGTTGTGAGCAACCATGCCAGAATAGGACGTGTGAGGCGAGTTGATAGAGGTGGGATGCAGGCAGACGTTGCCGCAGTGTCGTGAATACTCAGAGCAAGACTTGGAAAAAGACAGGGCCCAGAGGTGACTCGTGAGCAACCGGAATGCAATTATGATATGAGAACAATTGGTGAACAGGTTCTAATTCATTCACTGATGGTTGGCAAGGCATCATGGCACAAAATTTGAGAGCAGTGAGCGTGAGTTTTGCAACATCCCACGGCAGATCGGACTCCACATGCTGAGGTTGAATAAGTCGGTTCAAATATTTCGCTTCAGCGGCCCTGACAGAATGCACATGAAATGTTCTTTCAATAGTCCACAACGTGCCAGACACACACTATCAGCTTCATTCTCGACTCACAATATTGAAGGACATCTGCAGGACTGGAGGTGCAGCTGAGGTGCAGCAGCTCTGCTCCTCGGCTTAATCTCCAACACCGCAGATATCCAGGTCAACCCATCACAATTCCGGAAGGCTAACAGACCAAATGATACAAAATAAGCTACCAAAATGGAGGATCAGTGACCGGAGGTATGTTTTCTGGAATTCCGTGCACATGGAACTTTGGGGCATTGCACAGGCCCTGAAAGATCGGTGTTGTGAGGCTACTGAACATCAAGCCAGGAGTACTTACCAAGTATATGAAGTATTTTCCAGAACATAACAGCAGAAATCCAGACCTTGTGCGAACCACGGCATTGCGGCAATTTGCAAAGACGTGAGCGCGAGGTGTCGCAGGCTGACTCGCCACATGAGCACCAAGGAAGAAGATTGCGAGGACGAGTATCCCGATTTAGGATGCTGCGCCCGCTTTCTTACCAACCACCACCTTCCGCTGTCTCGCTCCTCGCACTCGGTGCTTTAAACATTCAATAATACGCAAATGTAATATAGTCAAACATGAGAATAAACAGGTTCGGAATATCACTAATCCCACTCCTCAATCGGGTCGGACAACAACTCACCAGCAGCCCGCGCTCGGAGCTCACGCCGTATCCGCACCCGCCTCTCCTCATCATTGCTGAAGTCCTCGATGTCCTCCACACGTGCTGCCAGCATCCGCTCCTTCGCCTTTCGCACCTCTGCCTCCGCCGCTGCCTCCGCTTCCGCTGACACCGTCCTCGCAGACTTCGGACCATTCCGCTCATACTTGTACGGCAGGCCGAGCGGGTTCGTCTTTGGGCGGTACCGGCGCGCCTTGATGTCCGAACGGCCGTACCACTCAGGGAGGCCGAGGTGGAGTGGACCGGGAGCGGCGCTAAGGGGATTGAGAAGTGCGGCCTCGCGCTCCTCGGGAGTGACGTGCGCGAAGTGGATCACACCCGTGTTCCAGAGCGTGGTGATGTGCATGATGCGCGCGAGGCCAGTATGCTTGCTGAGGTTTGTAAAGAGCAGGTGGCGGGCCCAGATGAAGCGGATGTTGAGGCCAAAGAAGATCTCGTCGAGGTACTCCTGGAGGGACCAGCACATGTGCGCACTGCTGCAGCCTGATATGCGGACTTGAACGGGAGGTGAGTCGAGGGATTAGCGCAATATCCAAACAGTTATTAACTCACTTAGCTCATCATTTATAGACTGCCTGAGCTGGCTCCGTAGCATGATCTCACGGCGGGCGTACTGGCCATGAAGGGTTTGTCCGAGTGATCGGCGCCCTGTCATATTGGAGGAGGCACGACCGGAAATGCGAATGGGGATGAGATGGTGGTGGGGGGTGGGCACGAGATTCAACGTGGTGGAAGAAGGGGCACCTCTAAGTCGCGCACCAGAGTATACTTAAGTTCAGCGACAAACAGGTATGGTTCCATCTAGTGCGTCTGTAACTTACCTAGAACACGCATCCAGGGACCCACAAACGACGTCAATTGTTGTTCCGCACACAATCTTTCCAGACCTCCGATGCTCGCAATCCCGTCGTCTCGCATCACTCAACCTGACCACGAGGTACCATCCCCGATGTCAAGGTACTGTGGGCTGTTTCGGTTTCATCCGAGATTCACACTGAACTAGCTGACGACCCTAGTGGCGGTGTATGGATCTCGTGCACACTTTCCCCCGAGATTTGCGCTGCCCTGAGACCTCTTGATCGTCAGGTGCGATCCTCAATTGCAATACCACCACCACGCGCGTCTGCATCTATGAGTGAATCTCGGTGTATTCGCAAGCCCTTCCTGTATTCCACCCTGTTTCCGGCTCTATGGATACCCCCTGGGACCCCGTGAGTGCTGTTCTCTGTTCATGAACACCCTCGGCATGTTCTCATCCCTTCCGGACCAGAGCTCCCACGTTGGGGCTTGATTGCCATGTAATGGCACGGACATGTGAGTCCCCTTCGAATTCAGGCAAGCCACTTGGGCCAATGCAGCCTCGGCCATTTCGTGCGACCTGACCGTCACCTGTCATCTCCGAGTCGTTCTCCAGAGACTGCAGTGTCTCATTTATTATAGGTTTCAGCTCCTCAATGTCCGCCGTTGCAGCACCTCATGCAGCACCTCCAGTCACCCATAACTGGAGGTTGCGGGCCACTCCGTCATGCCCAGTTCACTGCATGTCATTCATTTGCGTCCTCAGGACAGAGCTGCATCGCTGTGCCGACTTGGTCCATGCTCGTGTCCGTCAATGGGTAGGTGCGGAAAACCAGCGGTCATTTCGAGTCATCATATTGCATGTACATGGTGGCTACGTCCCGAATGCACCCAATAGCCCACTCTTTGGTGTACAGGAGAGCTCGTGCTGCCACACAACCCGAATGAATGGCATGGCGGCCGACGACTATCCAGACAGACCGTCTCCCCTGATGCCGGGTAGTACAAACTCATGCACAGGCGGATGGCCACTCGGCAGCCACATTCAGCGTGGCCATCAGGTGGCTACCCAGCCATGGAGACCCGTGACAGCACTGACATACGCATACTAAACGTGACTAAAACAAGACTCACCTGGGCGACCGTCACAATGTCCGTACAGGACGTCTGGACACTGCCGCGTGTGAACGCTACATGCCGTTCATTGTGCGAAAGGAAACCATGTGATCATTGCGCATGGTCGCTGGGATCTGGACGAGTTCCGTCGCAGATAATCGCGTTCGAGCCGAGTGTTGCCGCATTGTGAGCATGGGTCCGGGTGGGCCAGAGGGACGACCGGTGTTCGTGCTGCCTGGCGGAACGGTTGAACATAGGACAGTGTTTGGGACACGTCAGCGAAAGGAAAATTTTGCATTTAGAATATCCGCGATGCAGAAGCCGTGTGGTACTTACCTGCGTAATGATGCAGTACCTCAGCTGAGTGGAACCTGACAATGTGTGGTACAGGGAAAGCACCGCCGGATAACGATACTGCATCCTTGACCGCTGCGATGTGAATCCACAGACCGGATGACGGCGCCGGTGACCTAAGCGCAGAATTCGCGCTTAAGATGTTGTATGGCACGTGGGTACTGGGCGAGGCGGCTGGACGGCGGCATCAGATGCAACGACCGGCAGGAGGGGAAAATGTGGACACTGGGGGTAGGACCTGGCACATTCCAGAATGCGGTTTGCGTGAGGACTGGTATGAAAGAGAGCTCAGAGGACGCAAGGCTGGGAGGGTCGATGACTTTATGGGTGCCATGAACCTGCCCGAAAACACTGATTGTGCTCGTCAGCGCAGGAAGGCATTGCGGAATAGTACATACATTGATTCTACCTTGTTTTACGACCTGATACACACGTAGCCTGAGCGCGAAGCCCGTGTTTGGCGAAAATCCGGGGGAAAGTGTTGCGTCGTGTTCTGGGTATGATGTCCTCCACATTGAATATTAGCAACATAAACTCTGAAAGCTTCATAGAACACGCACAAGTTGTTTGAAGGAAGTGCTAGGTGTGCTGGATGTGCTACACCCATCCCGTCCTAGGGGTACTGCCCAGCGCCCAAGGACCCGACTCCTCGGATTCGAAAACCGATTTTCAGAACTCCTTACGGCTTTAAATACATTTAAACATGTTGTCCAGTGTGTGGCACACCTGAACAAATGCTTCCGCGGCTCTCTGGAGGACAGGAGGAGTAGGCGAGCGTGTTCATTTCCGAACGCAATGAAACTGCACGAAAATGCCGAATTTCAGAACTCGTTGGAGCATTGCCAAAGCAGACGCAAATTGTGCACATTGCATTCATTTTATAACAGTTTCCAACCACACCAAGAAGGTCAGGGGACGAGAATCAAAGTTTTGGCTGGGCTGCAATACCACGGAATCACGTCGGGATAGTGCGACGGCTGGAATCGCAATGTCGCGCTCCCCATACGTCAAACAAGTCAGCATTACTGCTGTCGTCTGTCTGTACTCAAAAAAGATGGCTCGCCGTCGCTTTGCGGGAGGCGGCATTTTGCCTCGATCCCCGCCGCTGCCCAGTCCTACATAGTAGCTCCCCCAACCGGACATTGCGGCCCTCTTCTGTGTCGCATTCTTTATACCCCGCACGCGTCGTCTGCGTCTTCAGAACGTGGCTGGAGGGCCTTATTGACTTGATGCACGCCCACATCCGCGGTCTGACAGGTGCGCGAAACCGACGTGATCATTCCGGGTCCAACCCCGTACACCACCTGTACACCCGGCCTGCAACTACAACCCAACTGCACGCTCCCCGACACACAAAAGAGCTCGAACGACTGCACCGCTCAGGCGCAGCTCACCTCCAATGACAGGCCGAGCACTCTGACGCCCCCGACTGACAGATAGCCTGAGTGGAGTCCACTCGGCAACCGCGCCCGTTTAGCGCAGCGCCAAGTGGCCACAGTGACCCAGCCATGGAGGCCCGTGACAGCACTTCGTGTACACCGTAGACGCAGCAAAGACGACTGAACTCGACTCACCTGGGCGACTGCCGCGGCTGCACCGTCCGTGCAAGACGTCCGAACACGACTACAGCGCGGGTCCGTATGAACGGGGGCACTGTATGGCCGTTCTCCATCGTTTGGCGAGTGCAAACCGCGCGAGTGCGCATGGTTTCTTGAATCCAGACAAGTCGCGGAGCGGACGATCGGGTCTGCCGGGTGTTGCTGCGTCGCCAACATTGGTCCGGGTGGGCCACTGGAGGGATGATCGGTGTTCGTTCGGCCTGCAGGAATGACCCAGCACGCGCACACCATTTAGAACGCATCGGCGAAACGAAAAATTCGCGCTTGGGACAGAAATCGCATGGTACTCACCGGGTAGGGAAAGCGGTGCCTTGGCGAGAGCCGATGGCGTTCGGTACAGGTACAACGCGAGCGCTGGTCGCAGGTTGATGCAGCACGTTGGAGTGCTGCGATGCGAATCCACAGGCCAGGGTGTGTCGGCGTTGGAGACGCAAGCACAGGTTCGCGCTTAGGATGTTGTGTGGCCTGCGAGGACTGGGTGAGGCTGGGCATCGGCATCGGACACAACGACCGGGAGGACGGGAAAATGTGGATACAAGGGGTCGGACCAGTTGAGCCACATTCCAGAACGCAGTTTGCGCGGAGAGTGGTATGACAGAGAGAAGAGAAAGGCCGGGAGGGTGGACAACTTTTCGGGTGCCATGAATCCGCCCGAAAACACTGATATCAGATGTGCCCATATCAGCGCCGGCAGGCGTTAGAACATCGCGAAATGATACAGACGTTGATTATACTACGGTTTACAGCCCGGTAGACCCGTAATTCGAGCGCGAAGCTCGATTTGGGTGGGGTTTGGCCAAAATCAAGGGGAAAGTGTCCCATCGCGTTCCGGGTACGATGTCCTGCACACCGAATGTTAGCGATATAAGCTCTTACTGCTTTTTAGAACACGCACGAGTTCTTTGAAGGACGCCCGAGGCGCGGCGGGCCCGCTACGACCATCCTGTCCCCGAGGTACCGCCCAGCGCCCAAGGACCCGACCTGAAACCCGATTTTCAGAACTCCTTTCCACGGCTTGAAATGTATTCAGACATGTTGTCAGAGTGTATTATACACCTGAAAAAATGCTTCCGTGGCTCTCCGGAGGACCAGAGGAGTAGACGAGCACGTTCATTTCCGAACGCAATGAAATCACACGAAAATGCCGATTTTTAGAACTCGTCGGAGCGCCACCAAACCGGACGCAAACGGTGCAGAATGTGCATTACTTTCGTTTTATAACAATCTCCCACCGCGCCGATGGGGTCAGGGGACGAGAATCGAGACTTTGGCAGGGCGCGCCACCACGACATCACGTCGGTACAGCGCGATAAACGGTCGGAATTGCGGTGTCGCGCTCCACGCACGTCAAACGAGTCAGAGCAGTGACTACTCTCATCCGTCCGCACTCGAACAAGGTGGCTCGCTGCTGCTTTGTGGGAGACAGCATTTCACCTCGATGCCCGCCGCCACCGAGTCTTACATAGCGACTCCCTCAACCGGACATTGCGCCTCCCTGCGTCGCGTTCTGTACACCCCATACGCATCGTCTGCGTCTTCAGAACGCAGCTGGATAGCCCTGTCGACTTGCTTGACGCACGCCCACATTCGCGGTCTGACAGGTGCGCGAAACTGACATGATCATTCCGGGTCCGGCTCCCTACACCACCTGTACACATGCAACTACGAGCCAGATACTCCCAACTGCCTGCTCCCCGACGCACGAGAGAGCCGGCACTACCTGCACCGCTCGGGCGCAGCTCGCCTCCAACGACAGCCCACACTGACACTCCCGACTGACAGAACGACAAGCAGGCGGACGTCCACTTGGCAACTGCACGCGTTCAGCGCAGCCGCCAAGTGGTCACCCAGCCATGGAGACCCGTGACAGCACCTCGTGCGCACCGTAGACGCGGCGAAGACGAGACTCACCTGGGCGACCGCCGAAGCTGCACCATACGCGCAAGACGTCCGAATACCATGGCCAGTGCAGCGCTGGTTCGTATGAACCAGGCATATGCCCGTTCTCCGTCGTGTGGCGAGCGACGAATGGAACCGTGCGATTGCGCATGGTTGCTAGGATCCAGACGAGCCGCGCCGCAAACGATCGCGTCTTCCGAGTGTGGTTGTGCCGTGAACATGGGTCTGGGTGGACAAGAGGGATGACTGGTGTTTGTGGGGCCTGCGGGAACGGCCTAGGACGCCATTTCGGACGTATCAGCAGCGAAATGAAAACTTCGCGCTTAGGATGGGGTGCAGAAGCCATATGGTACTCACCTGCTAACCAATCTTGCGGTACCTCGGCGGAAGCTGATGGTGTTTGGTACAGGGCAAGTGTCATCGGAAATTGATGCTGCGTGTTGCAATGCCGCGATGTGAATCCACAGGCCGGGAATCGGCGTGGGAGATGCGAGTACGGGTTCACGCTTAGGATGTTCGTGTGGTGCACGGGGACTGGGCGAGGCTGGGCGTCGGTATCGGGCACGATGACCAGCGAGAGGGGAATGCATGGTTACAAGGGATGATGAGGGCCAGTTGTTGAGCCGAATCCGCGGAGGCGGTTTGCGCGGGGGGAGCAGCATAAAAGAGAGGATGGAGAGGGCGCCGTCAGACCCAAGGTCGGTCTTCTTCCCTCGAGACGTTCTCCTTCTGGTCACTCTCCCGGATCTATTCTTGCGGGACGACGAGCTGAGGGTTCCATACCATGTGGCTGGACAACGGTACGGTGAGCATAAAGACTGGTTTGCAAACAGACTACTTACTGAGGACCGGGGTGGATGGTCAGGACACTCTGTGCGCGTCCAACGTCGAAAAAGAGGCACTGCGGAGGGTGGCATGGGCGTTTGGCCATGAAACGGCCTGTCCAATGGAAGGGAGCAAAAGCGGGTCAAGGGGAAGGTCGTCAAAGCCGAGTTGGACGTATGGGGCAGGAGTGTGGATGGGTAGGTAAGATCTGATAGACGTACTGAGGCCTACAGACCTGTGTACATATATACACGTAGCTGCAGTGAAGCGAGGGCGGGTAGATTGAGATGCGGTGAACGGGATTTGCTGTGGCCTATGGCTGGGAGAGAGTCGAGGAAAACCGAGGCCACAGGGTCGTTCGAAAGGCGCAAAGAGGCAGGCAAGAGTGCCAAACTTGTGGGAGTGAAGCGAGAAGTTTGACTGCCTTGCGGCAGCGAAAGGGGACGAGAGAGCGCGGCACATTCGAGCCAGCTCGAGCGAAAGGTCAAGACTGACGGGCACGTCTCGAGTCTCGACACGGTCCTAGGGTGCTATCCGAAGTCGCCAGGAGAAGGGCGGGGCGAGTCTTGGAGCTTCGAGAGCCATCTTGCATCACTCCGAACGAAGGAGGGCGCAGGTCGCGCTGCGAAGGGGAAGCAGGCGGGACAGGGTGGGCGGTGGAGCTGGCAGACAAGGCATAGAAGAAAGGGTGGAGACCAGAGATGGCGAGATGAGGCAGAGAACGAGAACAGCAGCCGGGTGGTGGCATCGATGATATGGCCAGAGCTTCCAAGACCCATGGCGTCTTCCATGGGAGCATCGAGTGACGACCAGAGCGCAGACGGTGGGCCGAGTCGAGCAAAGAGCTTGCAAGTCGCGACTGTGGCGTCGGGCCGGCGGAATCTGAGATCTGAGATGGGATCAATGGTGGCTGCCGAAAGCAGACTGAGATTGACTCTGTCGGACTCGTTCTCGGATCTGCAGACTCAGTGCCCTCAGGCTCCCACCAGGCTACGTACCGCTGCGACCTACCCATCTTCCTGCGTGCACGCTGATCGCATATGTCCTGTCAGTGGGTGGGCAGCGTACAGCCCGAGCTGCCCTCAGCTGCCAGAGTGCGTCGCATTGTCATCGTACACTAACTGCCAACACTCCTCGCCCCGCCACATCGTCCAGCTGATTCGCATGCAGCCAACGTGTCGATATAGTGCCTCAATCTCGCGGCACCTCCTTCGCCCCTGCCCGGTGGTGGTCGATTCCATGGTTTCGACCATGGGGCTTCAATTGCCAGTAATTACCTAGGCTTCAGAAGCAGCTAGCCACCCACCAACCGTCCTCCCGGCACTTTCGGATGATCGCACGGTCCTCAGCACCAGCCCGCCCTCCTTAGCGTGTTGAGCGCATTTCGTGCAAATTCCAGAGCGAGGTACAAAGGAAATTGTCGTAAGGCGGTACGTACGCGGCGCAGAGTGCATAATCCCTCGCTCATCGGACATGCTCGTCTTTTGCATTTTAGGCCGGATTCTCACAGATTCCCAGGGCCTGCCGATGGGCGCTGCCACTTACTTCCGTCCCCGGCGGACGATGTGCCAACCAGCCGCTTCCATTCTCTCCTCGCGCCCCCCACTCTGCGCGATGCAATCCGTCTCCGCGGGCCTCCCCCGGCGTCTCAACGACTCAACACGGTCACTGGCGCGAATCCCGCCCACGATCCCTCCCCACGCCGCCCCCGACCGGTCTCTGAATCCTGTCCGGCAACCATCGCCTGTATATGGCAAAGCCAAGCTCCGACTCATCCACGCTTCCTGGCCAATACAGCGGATACAGATTGGGGCACCGGAGTCCTTGTCGTGACATTTCTCGCCTCCGTCCGATGACGACTTTGATAGTCCCTTCCTCACCCGTGCACGGCGCAGTGCACAGCTCCCGCCTCCCATAAATCCACTGCATTTATGCTGCCCAATGCCCCTCCCTACCCGTCTTGCCCCTCCACCCACTCACCTCATCCTTTGAGCTTCCACAGCTAGGCCTTCGGACTCGTGACGATGGCCGACATCGAAAAGTGCCAAACGACATTCAAGGAGTCCTCTGACCGTGACCTCCCTGGGCTGCACGATGACAACACCTCGATGACTGCGGTCGACCAGCGGTCGCTCCCGCCCTCTGTCTCTATCTCCGTGACCGGCTCCGACTCTGACGTCTGCGTGCCACCTTATTATCCCGACGGCGGCGCCCGTGCGTGGCTCACCGTCTGCGGCGCATTCCTTGCGCTCTTCTGCACTTTCGGGCAGCTCAACTCGTTCGGCACCTTCCAGACGTGGTACCACGAGCACCAGCTGAGCGAGCTCCCCTCGTCGACGATCGCGTGGATCGGGTCGCTCCAGCTGTGGGTTTTCTTCTTCTGCGTGAGTTCGCCTGGGTTCGCTCGCGCATATAGCCTGCGGTGTGACACGAATAAGTAATGACTTACTAATCGGGCTGGCGTGTTACAGGGAGGCTTCATCGGACGGCTGTTCGACGCGTACGGCCCGCGGCCAATAATGATTGTTGGCACGCTCATGCTCGTCCTCGGCACGATGATGACGAGCATCTCGTCCGAGTACTACCAGTACATCCTCGCCCAGGGCATCCTCGTCGGCCTCGGCATTGGCACCATGTATGTACACGTTTCTGCGTGCGCGGCAGTGCCTCCATATTGAGTCTTTATCTCATCTTGAGTTTGCAGATTCTACCCAAGTCTGGCAGCCATCCCGACACACTTTGATAAGTACAAGAGTACAGCTCTTGGCATCGCAATCGCGGGGTCTGGTGTCGGTATGTCTAGTTCTCGTTGCGATGCGTGCACAGTTTTTGACTTTGTTCGAATAGGCGGTGTGACATGGCCAATTATGTATCAGGCACTGTTCACTCGTCTCGGCTTCGTGTGGACCGTCCGTATAACCGGTTTCGCCACACTCGCCCTGTGCGGCATCGCAATAGTGACCGTCAAGAGCAACCTGTCAACGCCCACACAGAGGCAACCATGGCTAAACGTGCGGATGTTCCGCGATCTCCCATACGTCCTCGTCATCGTCGGAAGCGTACTCATCTGCCTAGGTGCGCATACACCCTCCCCTCCCCCTTCTCCTCGCGGCTCACTAATATCTCCCCACCCACAGGCCTCTTCACCCCCTTCTTCTACATCGTCGACTACTCCACCGCGCAAGGCATCTCGCCCCACACCGCCTTCTACGTCCTCTCCGTCATGAACGCCGGCGGCGTCCTCGGCCGCCTCGCGCCGCCCTTCCTCTCCGACTCCCTCGGGCGCTACAACATCCTCGTCCCCTGCGCCTTTCTCGCCGGGCTCGCCATGCTCGCGTTCTGGCCGTTCGCGACCGGGCTCGTCGCCATCATGCTCTTCGCGGCCGTGTACGGGTTCTTCAGCGGCGCGTTCAACGCGCTCATCATCCCCTGCGTCGCGCAGATCTCGGACTTGAGGGAGATCGGCACGCGCGTCGGCGTGCTGTACTCCATTATCTCTTTCCCGTGAGTACCCCGTTGCCCCCCCCCCCACCCCCCACCCCTTTTGCTCCACTCTGCTTTATTTACTTTACGGAGGAGATGCTGACGTTCGCTTCGCGGGTCTAACAGAGCGCTATGCGGCGGCCCGGCGGCGGGCGCGCTCCTCAAGGCCCAGCACGGCTCGTACCTCGGGATGACCCTCCTCGGCGGCGCGGCGGTCGTCGCGGGCTCGCTCTTCCTCCTCTGGGCGCGCTGCGTCCTCGGCAGAAGAGCGAAGGGGCCTCGGCAGACGCTCTCGAGGAGGCTGCTCAGAGTCAATGTCGTCTGATGTTAACAACGTTGATCGGGATCGTCTCCCTCCTCCGAACCCGAGTCCGGGTCGGAGGCAGGAGCCGGCGGTTCGGACGCTTTTCGACTCCTTCGCCTTCGCCCTCGCCCTCGCCCTCGTCCTCGCCCTCGCCCTTGCCTTCTGGTTCTGTTGGACCGCCATGCTTATCTCGTCGTCGTTCCTGGCTCTGGAGCCCGGGCCGTCCGGCCCTCGGGCGTGTTGTAGGCTATAGCTCGCTCATCTCATCCACATCCACATCCACATCCACATCCTCATCCGCCCTCGCACTCGCACTCGCACTCGCACCCGTACCATCTTCGTTCGCGCCGCGCATTTTCCGCTTTCGCGTGTACATAGCATCATACCCCTCTCGCCTCCCCGCTCCAAGTCAAGTCATTGTCATTGCCTGCATTTGTATCGTTATTTGTAATGTACTGTACCCCATCGTCCTCTCTCATCCTTTCCCTCGCATCTCCTTACGCCCCTGCCTCACGCTGACGACTTACTGGCACTAGTACTATTCTTATGTTTACGCCGACGCCTGTTTTGTAGTCCAGTACTTACTGCTTACTTACTCATCGGATCCTGAGCACTTAGTACTCAGTATCGCATCACGAAACATTCATGCATCCGTTTTAATAATGATCGTTCCGGTTTCTAATCCGATCCTGGTATTCTTCGTAACATATTGCCGATGTTTTTTGACCAGGCATGCATCCACCCTGCATGCGATTCACAATATCGTGCCGGGTCTCCAACCATTCAATATTTAATGACAACCTCCGCCCTTATCACGCATAGTGGAGCCCATCCCTCTGAAGGACGGGGAGTAGAGTAGGGGTATTAGTACTGAATAGAATACATCCGTATAAGTTAGTTGCGCTGTAGGCGTCATGGTCGTCTAGGTGTATATCAATCCTCACTAAACGTAACCCATTAATATGCGCCGCGACACAATCGAGAGAGTTAGCAGGACTCACTCTGCGGTTTCTCGTCTAAGAAAGAGGTCTATAACAGCCGAGAACGCGGCGAAAGCCACACCACCACCGACGACGGCTTTTGGACCCGCGTTTCGTGCGAGTATGCCACCGGCGACGAACCCAGCGGCGACCGGGTTGACCATGTCGTTTCGTGCTCGATACTACCGCGCCATTCATGAGGACGTGTCACTCCAAGCAGGAACGAGAGAGACGAGGACGCACCGACTCGATCACACACTCGATCCCCGCGAACAGCGCGCCGACCTTCCCGAAGCCCTTGCCGCTCTTGTACATGCCCTGGCCCATCTCCTTGAAGATCGCGCGCGCCTTCTGCTGCGTGCTGAGGCTCTGCCTGAGCAGCGGGTCCTCGTACGCGAACGACGAGCTCATGAGCGAGAAGAACGCCCCGATGACGAAACCTAGCCACGCCCTTCGCGGTCGGTGAACTCCCATCGCGCACCCCAGCGGAAATGCAAAAAAAAAAAAAAAAAAAAAAAAAAAACAGCAAAAGCAAGCAAAAAGGGACGCACCCCCGCCGCCGGCGATGGCGGTCTTCGCGACGCAGGACTCCATGCCCGTGGTCATCCAGTTCTGGTACTTGCGGGCCTGCATGAAGTTTTCGCGCTCCTCCTCCGTGATGCCTGGCGGGAGGGGCTCCTTCCCCGCAGGGAAGACGGGTGCGACCATGGGGATGTTCATGGCGAAGCAAGTCGAGACTGCTGAGGAAACGAGTCGAGGGACTTGCTGGCACAACGGCGGTGGCAGTCTGGCAGACGGCGGCACGAGAAACGCGAGTCCTTCGGGCGTCTACGGATTCCATGTGGGTTATGTAAGCGCCTTGTGACACGAGTCCGGGAAAGCCGGACCAAGGCCAACTTGGCTCTTTCGCTCATCCTCTGCACCATCCACGACCGACGATGTTTCCTCCGAGACAAAGACTGCCAGAGGGCGACGCCGCGATACGCGCAACGGACAGCGATGCTGCGGTGGCAAGGCTCTCGGCGGTGCAGAAAGGATACTTGACGGATCCCTTCATCCGGCCCTTCGTCTCGCGACCGCATCTCCAGCAGCCTCGGCCGCCACTCATCAACATCGGGACCTACGTGCGGTCGGAGGCCCTAGACGAGCTAGTGAACGGCTGGTTGGCTCTCTCAGAGCAAGAGGGGACGCAATGCCAGATCGTGAGCCTCGGTGCGGGAAGCGACACGCGTTTCTGGAGGATCGCGGTGCGTGCGTCTTGAACTTCCTTCGCTATGACACTAGGTGACCACGTGTGTCCAGGCAGACGGGCGCAAAGAAGGATGTATTGGCTAAGTACGTCGAGATTGACCTAGCGGAGAATACGACCAAGAAGGCCATGGCCATCCGCAAGAGCAAGGAGTTGAGCGCAGTGTTAGGGAAACCAGAGGACGTCTCGCTGGGTGCGTGGTTACAACGTTTGTATTGTCATCGAGCTCTGAATAGCTGTCGTTAATTGTATTTAGCGGCCGGAGGAACCACGCTGCTCTCGCCTGTGTACCACCTCCTCGCGGCGGATCTGCGCAGCCCGCCCACAGATTCTCTGGCACCTCTTCTGGCGACCCAACCGGTACCCCTTCTATCACCATCATTACCTACTCTGCTGCTTTTCGAATGCGTCCTAGCATATATGCGCCCAGAAGCGTCCAACGCCATTCTGCAATGGTTCACAAGTTATTTCGACGCTCTTCCTGAAAGTGGTCGCGAGATCCTTGGATGCATCGTATACGAAATGTTTGCCCTGGAGGACGCTTTCGGGAAGGTCATGGTAAACAATCTCAAGGTGAGTGTATATAGCACCTCCCCCCACTCCCCCCACGTTACCGTCAAGACTGTGTCGGGTGTTGGGAATTGCTGGGATCATTTCCGGGAAGTTGGCGTTCCCCAACAGTCGTCGAGATGTTCCAAAGCTAAAGTCTTTGTATTATCCTCTATGACGCTACTTGCTTTGGTTAAATGCGATTGTTCAAGGCTCGGAACGTAACGCTACCTGGCGCTGAACCATACCGGACCTTTGACTCCCTCCCCACGCGGTTTATGCAACACGGCTGGGAGATTGCTCGTGCCCTCACGCTCAAAGACATTCGGAGGCAATATATCCACCCCTCCGAACTGGAACGGTGTGTCTAGCATCTGCTATTGAACGAGATTTTGACTCACCTGCATATTAGAATATCCTGTTTGGAAATGTTGGACGAGATCGAGGAGCTTGAGTTGGTCCTTGCGCACTACGCCATCACCTGGGGAGTCAAACTGCCTCCCGGCGGTGCAGCCTTGAAAACGAATTGGTCTGAATGGGGCCTCAAGCGTAAGGTGGTGGATGAGGAGTGAGTGTAGGTTAGTAGGCCGCAATTACAAGTGTATAATATCCCAAGGTGAACTATCCTGGAGCGAGATCAGGAGAGTTCGACGGTCAAAGAGTAAAACGTACCTAAAGCATGTGTCCCGGAAACCCATCAATGTATGGGTCTGCTGACAAGCTCCTGGTGAACGTTGAAATATCTGAAAGGAACGTTCTCTTATTCAACGAAAGCATCGTAGATTGAATGCAGGACGACTCACCGCGCGACCTTCCCCACCTCCCTGCACGTTCCAACCCCATGCTCATCCCAACTCACAATCCACCGCCCCAACAGCCCACCATCCTTCGTCCTCGTCTCCGCAATCGTCTCCTCCCTGGGAATGAGCCCCTCCGCCCGCGCACCCGCGACGTCCGCCTCGGGCAGCATGAACGCCTCCGCGAGCTCCCACGTCGCGAACGGCCTGCTCGTCGGCACGAGGAACGCTGTGTCATACACCGTCGTCACGCGCTTGTGCAGCCCGAGCGTGAGGGTCGTCATCTCCACCGCGCGCGGGCCCCCGGGCAGCCTGCGGAGCGTCGTCACGTACGGGCGGCCGCACCAGGCGACGAGGAGCGTCGAGACGCCCGACGTGGCCATCGCGATGCCGGCGAGCGCGAAGCGGCCCGCGACGGGCACGGACGACGTCGACTCGAGCACGAAGATGAAGGGCGTGAGCGCAAAGGTGAGCGTGAGCGAGGAGAGCGAGAGGATCTTGAGCCGCCGGAAGGTCGTCGTGAGCGGCCCGTAGTACTCCTCTTCCTCTTGCGCGTCTGGGGAAGCTGCACCGGCTGGCTCGTGGTCGGATGGTTTTGGTGTTTGGGGAGGCGCTGGGGCTCCTGGGGAGGTGGCTTCGGTGACGACCGTCCGCCGTCGCGTGAGGAATAGGTGTGGGGAACAAGTGCTGTGCGCCAAGGGCGCTAGGAGGTGCGGCTTTGGGCGGGAAAGGGTGCTCAGACCGCGCAAAGGTGGAGCTATAGCGGTCTTGTAGGGTCGCAGACGAGCGGTGAGGTGGAGGAGTGAGGGGGTCGTCGGCCTCATGGTGGTGGTGGGTCAGTGAGAGCGCAACTGCTGCCGTGTCACCGCGCGCGCACACCGATCGCGTTTGCACACGCGTCTCGGCTGTGGCTGTGGCCTCGCGCGAGCTCAGCGCTGAAGCGCTCAACGTCTTGCCGCAGGCCAGTCAAGCTTGTTTCCGACCACAACCTCCATCTTTACAGCGCTCATGGACCTGCCGATATACTACACAAGGGCGGAGTACATCGAGACGGTAGGTGAATGGAGCTGCCATATTCCTCGCGTGTGTCCGATTTACTGATTGTATGCGCGCAGGACACGGGGAACAAAGTCTCCCGTAGAGCTACCATATCCGGACCGCAGAATATCATCCTCGGCGGCAAGACAATTATCGCTAGCGGGGCTATCATCCGAGGGGACCTCAGGAGAACAGGCCCGGGGCATGCTGTCGTGATATCGCTAGGGCGATATTGCCTCATTGGAGAAGGGTGTGTCATGAGGTGCGCTAGCTCAGCCTTCTTCACCGCCTGCGGTCCTCCCAAATGCTCGTCGCTGGCAGACCACCATACAAGACGTATCGCGGGAACTTCAACTACTACCCGATGAAGATCGGGGACCACGTCCACATAGGCGCGAACTCCATCGTGGAAGCCGCGACCATTGGGAACCATGTCGAGATAGGCAAGAATTGCATCATCGTATGTTTTCCGTTGCTGTTAGGCGTGTTTCTTTCTTCCGGAACACGGACGTTGGGCGTACTTTGGGACAATCGAAGGGCGTGCGGTGGGCCGGCGGAGTGTCCTCCGGAGCAAAGGACTGCGGGGTGGAGCACGCAAGCTTTGCCCCGATACTCCGATGAGCTCGTTGGATAGTCTAGCCTGTGCTGCACCCTCGTCCAATGAGCCTCGAGTGCGTTCAATATCCACGTCAAGAGGAAGGGGCATTCTTCCGAGAAAAGCTCAAGGAGTCACATACTGATGCACCATGGCACACAGGGGAAGTTTACGATTATCAAGGATTGCGCCAGGATCGCTGACAACACCGTTATACCGCCAAACACAGTCGTGCCGGCGCTGGCCTTGTTCGCCGGCTCCCCAGGTGCGTATCGCACGCACAGCTGCGCTCAGTCACGCCAATAAGATCCGTTATGCGCAGGCCGTTTTATAGAGGACCTGCCGGAGTCCACGCCAGAAATGGTGGAGTCGCAGACGAAGCAATACTATACTCGCTTCCAACCTCTCCCCTAGGAGCGGTGATTGATGGGCCAACCGTCTGGTATTCATCTTATACCCTTCTCCCCATACCCGCAGGTCAAGCAGGAGACCATTTGACCTGCCTCCCTTCTTCTGCCATTTGCTTGGTGCATCGATCCCTGGACGATGCCATTTGTCGCTTCCATGCCACCTTCCAATTCAATGTAAATCGATTTGTGTGACGGCAGCGTGGAGAGTGCCCCATATGACGGTGTTTTGACTATACATATGCGCGCCTCAAGTTGGTGCTCGGTGCTCGGGTTGTGTAGGCGCCCAAAGGGGGATATTCCTTGGCGGTGATGAGGGCAATCTGTTTATTGCCCTCGACCTTTCCCACCGAAACCATCTAGCCCGGCCTGAATTCTTCAACCCTCAACCACGACATCTCTATCCCCGATGCTGGGCTCATCTAGCTAACACACCCACCCCCACCGCCGCCGCCGCCGCCACCGCCGCTGCTGCCCGCCAAACTCGAGCTCCTTGTCCCTACTGAGGGAAATGCCTTCGATTCCGAGCCGTGTCTATGTCCCTGGGCGACTCCGCGGCTTCAAGCGCTATGTCCTGAAGCATCTCAACTTCTACCGTATACACTTGCTGTTCTTGTGAGTAAACGTCTACGCCTTTTTCTCGTGCCGAGTGGTTCCGGGTCGAAGTAGAAGGGTGAACAACACGCCACACAACGTTGGGCTGGGTGAGGGAGTTGTATATATGCTGCCTGGATGTCTGTCGCATTCCCTTCTGTGCATCCGGTGCGTTTGTTTAGTGGCGGAAGGTGGCGTTGGCACCAGATGGGGATGGTGGGATAGAGCAGGGTATGCACGTTGGGTGGTGGCGTGGTTCAAATCGCTTCCCCTCCCATCGCCTCATAATCAGCCCTCTTCCTTGCCTCGAGTGTCAGCTCGCTAGTCAACGGATGGATCGCTCGAGATCAAGGAGTCACCTACCTAAGACTGAGCGGTTACATCGCAATGGGCTCTCCTTGATGACGCGCGGCGGGCGCAGATGAGGTTACGCCACATCCTGGCTGGAGTGCACACTCCCTGTCACGGTGGGGGCACATTTGGGGAGGTCTTTGCTTGTCTTGGACATCGTCTCATCAGTCCACTTACTCGTCTTCCAAATGCAGCACGTTCACTCCCTTAATATTCTCCGGAATTCTCTACGCAGCCAACACCGACTTCCACGTCTCCTATATCGATTGCCTGTATAATTGCGTCAGCGCAATGACGGTCTGTGGTCTTGCGACCGTGGATCTGAGCGGCTTGACGGGCTTCCAACAAGCCTTGTTGTTTGTCCAGATGTGCATGGGTAGCCCTGTAAGTGTCGCCGCGAATCTAGACCGGTGTTGGGCTCATAGTTCCTAGGTTATTGTCTCGGTGGTCATCGTATACATTCGAAGGTAATCTCCCTCTGTCAAGTTGTTAAAATCACGACTCACAGTGGACCCAGGACGTTTTTTGCGAGAAAATTCCAGCGGATTGTGGAAGCGGAGCTGAAGCGAAGAGCAGAGGAGCAGACCGGCTTGCCGGTAGAAGTGAAGGTGAAGCCGTGGTGGCGGAGGGCGATGAACCTATTCAGGTTACCTTGGAAGACCCGCTTGCGGTCGTACAGCGACGCTGTCGCCCAGGAATCTGGGAATGGGAAAACTCGCGGTCGTTATCAGCTCCGCCCAGAGATGATTCGGCGAGTCGAAGGAGCCCCGAAGCTGGTCGACCCCAGCGGGTGGATCAGTGAGGGTATTTCCGAGCAGCCCTCCAAAAGCCCGACGCCGACTACAGTCCAAGCTCCTATGTCTCAAATGGATGGAAAGGACGTGGACCGAGAGGGGGAGTCGAGCACAAGCTCGCGGGGAAATACAGAGTCGACTGAGGTGGAAAAAAAGCACGAGCACGGGCCCGAGCAGGCTGCGGGGCAGGAGATGTATGTATCCCTCCAGGCGTTTGCCGACATTAACGCTGAGAAGCGACCCGGGTCTTTTCTAAGTCGGGAACGCGAACCTCCAGAGCTGTCGCCAGCGTACTCTGCACCGGCGCCGCAGATCAGTGCGTGACTGAACTTAATGATCGTCATACGACCAGCTGATCCCCGCAAAGCGGCAGCGGCAGGTGCAGTGCCTATCCTTCGCACCCAAACAAGCAATCGCCCAGGTCGAAACCTTCCTTTGCCACGCACACAGACGGTGGAGTTTGCAGCGATCCCGCAAGCCATCGCCCTCGAGCGTCGCATTAGCCCCATCCCACAGGAGGGGGACATCACTCATGGAACGTTCCACGGACGTCGTGAGTTATTTTTCATCCCCGAATTGCATAAATCCCTCTGACCGAACACAATCAACGCCGCAGGGTCGATTTCGCGCCCGACCATCTCGCGCCGCACAATGTCGCGTCCGACCGTGTCTCGGCCCAGCGTATCGCGCCCGTCTGGCACCCTCCCTCGGACGGGCACGGTCACCACGGGGACGTCGCACCCTTACGTCGAGCATCCGCGGCGCACGATGGACCGGGACTTCGGCGGCTTCCCGACCCCGTTCGCGATCGTGTCGCGCCTGTTTGGGCGTGCGTTCCCGAAGCTCGAGCGCAAGCTCACGCGCACGGTGACCATGCCTCAGACGCACACCATCGCGTCAGAACGCGGCGCGATCCCGGCCGGTTCGCGCCCCGTGCCGTACATCTCGTTCGATGCTGTCGTCGGCCGCAACTCGATGTTCCAGTCTCTCACGCGGGAGCAGCTGGAGGAGCTTGGAGGAGTGGAGTACCGCGCGCTAACGGCGTTACTGTGGATCGTCCCGCTGGTGAGTAATGCTCGTCTTGGTATCTGCGGAGGGTCTGTTTGGACGTTAACGCTCCGTGGGCCAGTATCACTTTGGATTGCAGCTCGTCTGCTTCGTGATCATCGCTCCATACATGTCTCTAGCCAAGTGGCACAGCGACTTCATTCCGCCTGCACTGCACAGGGTTATCGGGACCACTTGGTAGGCATCTACGGCTGCAAAGATATCTATGATACGCTGATCGGTTCCCTCGCAACAGGTTTTCTGCATATCAGGTGGTCTCGGCGTACACCAACACTGGGATGTCCCTTGTGGACCAGTCCATGGTCCCATTTCAGACGGCGTATCCGATGGTAGTGACCTTGCCATTCTTGATCCTGGCAGGCAACACCGCATTCGTGCGTCTGTTTTCTTCCTGGTTTATATCTACAATCTGACTTCTTCCCTTTTATTAGCCTGTATTGTAAGCTGATTTCTCCGGGCCATGTGTGGCGCATCTAACCGTTCCTTTGCCACTTTCCAGCCTACGCTTTCAGATGTAAGCGGCAGGCTTTCATTAATGTTTATGCTCCCTCTGATACTCCCTTTCCAGCTGGATTACCAGCAAACTGGTGCCGCGTCGATCACGCATTAATGAGACACTCCATTTCCTGCTGGACCACCCACGTCGATGCTTCGTTTACCTCTTCCCCTCCCATCAGACCTGGTTCCTGTTCACCGTGGTTGCTGGCTTAACGTGAGCTCTACCGATTTCCTTACTGCCGTCCTTACCACTGAGCGGCCTACGTGCAGCATTACCGACTGGTTCTTTTTCCTCGTGTTGGATATCGGCAACCCGGAAATTGATAGTATACCCTTCGGAACTCGGTTCTTGCTCGGCTTCCTTCAAGCAACAGCCGTTCGCGCCGCCGGCTTTGCAACCGTGACGCTATCGGGCCTTGCGCCTGCGGTCAAGTACGTCCATGTTGTGTCGCTTAATCGCGATTGGTGTTGATGTGTGTCCAGGGTGTTGTTTGTTGTGATGATGTATGTCAGCGTCTGTGAGTATATCCGATCTAGAACTCAGATGAGATTCGTATTGACCCTGCATGATCTTATAGATCCCATCGCTATGAGGTAGGGACCCTACGTTGTTGTGACGTACACACGGTGCTGAACGTCCGGTGTGCAGTGTCCGGTCTACGAACGTTTATGAGGAGAAGTCATTGGGAGTGTACCATGACGATGACGATGCCATGACTGAGACGGGTTTCAACCCTACGGGAAATCGCGCGGCGGTGTGGGGGAGGTACCTTACTATGCACGCTCGGAGGCAGCTTTCGTTTGGTGCGTCCATGCGCTCGCGGAGTTGATGGGTAATTTGTGCTGATTTTGCCGGTTGCCAGATATGTGGTGGCTCGCATTGGCCTTGTTCTTGGTTTGTATCATCGAGGTGAGCTGGGTTGCCGCGACGTGACGAGTGCATTTGATTGAGTGTCATGCAGAAAGACGGCCTTGAAGATGAGGCGAACAGCAGCTGGTTCAACATTTTCAACATCAGTACGTTTGCACACTTTATGCGTCGCTTAGTCTAATCCACCTTCTAGTTTTTGAGCTGGTCTCGGCCTACGGCACGGTCGGCTTGAGTCTGGGTCTACCCTTCGTATGTGATTGGTCTGCTTCGCCTTTTGACACCGATGACTCATGGTACTACAGGCCAATTACTCCTTCTCCGGCGCACTCCATCCACTTTCGAAGCTCATCATCTGCCTGGTCATGTTGCGAGGCCGCCACCGTGGTCTGCCAGTGGCCATTGATCGTGCTGTGATGCTGCCTTTCGAATTCCGTGACGACTACCAGAATACCCTCGATGAGAGCTATGCGGACGATTTTGGCGACAACATGACCTCGCAATCTTCGGAAAACACCTCCCAACACCACCTTGACGATCTCGACGGCCGGCCCCGTACGGCCGACCCCCCGGATGGCCACGCTCAGGCTCGGCCTGAGGGCCTGTTCGATCAGGAGAGATCGCCCGTACGCGGTCGTGACGCCGCGCCGAAGCGGGTGTCGATACAAGCGGACACGCTTCGTGATCTGGAGAACAGGATGCAGAATGTCGCGGACGAGCAGACGCGAAGAGGCGGACTCACTTCGTAGTTGACGCGCTAAGGACGATCCGCAACCTAGACCTATTTAAATAGACGGGGAAGAGCGTGCTCGTCTTCCTTCCTTGCATTTCAGCTTCGGAATAGTTTACTGGTGCCCTCAGTCATATTTTTTATCCTAAGCATGCTGTCTACTTGCAAGTTGTGCATTAACTATTTACTACTATAGTTCATATCTTGAATACTACATACAGTAGGTGTGGTCTGTTGGTTTTGTAGTACGGCGCCATGAAACCGTCCGTGCCAAGATGACTGACACCCTCACCCCCATGTTCAGTGCCTTTGATGGAGCATTCCTCTTCGTCGCATTCAGATTCGGCATGGCGCATGGGCTGATAGAACTTCAGCAAAAGTGCAAACGGATCGTAATCGATTACGTACGCACGCAATCCAGCCAATCCATCCAATTTTGCAATTGACTTGCAGCGACCTCCCCGTTTTCTGCAAGCGCACGCAATCCCTGCAATCACTTGCAATCCTTGCAATCCCTTGCTGAGATTGCAAGTGTCATTAGAAGATTGGAAGTCGATTGCGTGCAGCGTGCGCGAGGGACCTGGTTGTTGCGACCGGATCTAGCGCCTCTCGTGCAGATACCAGAAAAGAAATTAAATAACATGTATATTGTCTCGGGCGTATCAAATACATCGAAAAGTTCTACGGAGTTTCCGTGCTAGCGATGAATCTATCACGCAGCGCAGGAAAGCCGGGAACAGACCGCTATCCAAAACACAATATTTATCAGCTACAGAACCTGGATTGCACGCACCTGGGTCCCAAACAACGTGACGGGACATTCACCACTGCGCCATGCTTGCCCAACTCCAGTCTGCGACGCATCTTACAAAACAGCATTTACCCGATACTAGCGGTCCACGGGGTGTCTCACAGAGCTGAACTCTTACCGATGATGATGGTGATAAGATTGCGCGCCGGGCGGGTGGATGATGGTGAGGATAAAGGGACTCACAGCAATGCAATGGCAGATATCGAGCTCCTTAGCTGCTCGCAGCGGCAGAAGTGTCCAGTTAGAGGTGCATTGTGGCCACCAACACGTACTAACCTGCCAGAGGGAAAAAAGCCCACCGCAGTGGCAAAAATGTCTATGCACGCACCTCCAATACTAGCCTGGGTCCGAGTCGCTATGTTGGTACGGAGTAAGAATTATGGCACATACCTGAATTCCGGAGACCGGGACGTAGTACACGGGAGGTTGGCGGCACACCAGTAGTAGAGCTGCGAGTGGCGACCGAGTGAGAGTTGGAAAAAGTTAGAGTAGATCCGGGACAGTCCGTTAGTCGCCTTTTGTACGGGGGGACACGCGTCAAACCAGGACGAACGAGGAACAATAAGGACACTCACAATCTGTTATTGTTCTTGATGCCACCTGACTCCGAGCGCGCGTTGTAGCCAACGGCGGCGACAGATGCTGGCGAGCTCGAGCCTGGTGTCTATGGATGTTGGAAGCTGACGCATCCCGAGATTTGAAGTGGGTTACTAGTGGCTGGTGGGTGTATCAAATGACTGTATGAAGTCTGGAGGCGGGGATTGGAAATGAATGCAGGAGGTTGTAATACGAGGAACAGATTGCATCAGCAAAAGCGCATCCCTACTGGAAGGCGATGCAGAGCGCTACGCAGCTCTACAGGGGGATGCAGGAGTTTGTAGGCTCCGGCGACGCCCGATAAGACCCTGCAGTCAGTAGGAAGGACCTGATGGTGGCCTGTAGAGCCATACAATCTATACGTCGGACACGCTCAATGATTACATGATCATGCGGGGTCTCCAGCGGATGCGACTGCCAACTACACTACGCTACAATGGGGGGCAGGATCGCAAGCAATTCTCCATGACGACTCCGACTCTACAGCCCATCGGCAGCCACCCAGTCTCTGAGTCCCCGCCGACAGCTACCGCAGATACCGACCCTTGCCGACTTCAAGCTTCTACTTATGCTTAGCTCACCTTCCGAAATCTGCCTTCTGTGCACCATCAACTCCGTTGACCTGTGGAAACTCACGGTTACTCGCCGCTCGTACTAATCGGCGGCGATGGCCTTTTAGTTCTCGCCCTCGCCCCCAGGTGCCAGTTTCTACACTTGTTCGCCTTGGAGGCCTCCCGCACAACCCGCTACCCCAACCACTTGTCAAATTACCCCAACGAGTCTTGGCAGTATGCTGGACTTCTTCAAGTCAGCTGCGATGATGTCATCGTCGTGTCCTGGTCCCAATATAGCCGCGCGTTGCATGGACTTCACCCCAACGCGACTTCAACCCCATCCATCATCTTCTGCCTTGCTCTTGCCTGAGTTATCGCTCCTTGTCTCCCCGCTTCCTGACCTCCATGGTATATGAAGTCGCCTTCGACGTGGCAGCTTTCTACCATCATATAACAGTGGAGCACTAGTCTTGCCTTGGAGTTATCATCTCACTGGGCCGAATCCGATATCAGGTGCGTATCCGCTTGCCATCTACTGCATAGTTCGTACGTGTGGCATCTAGTAGGTTCCTTGGTTCGCTTTTTGAAGGTGCGTGCCCTCCGTAATACTTCAACTTTAAGGTACGTGCACAATTCTGTACCCTGGTCCCCATTCAGGTGCGTCGCCGGTTGCATTCACGCATTGAAGCACAAGGTACGTGTTTGCACCTCATTCTCCAAGCCTCCGAATGAGTCAGCCCACGAGTACTGTGTTCACTGCCGCGCGCCGTGAACAACTCACCCTATTGCCCACCCAAAACCTCCCCCATCTTCTGCGCTCGCCGCTGGCGAATCTCACGCGCCTTCCGCCCGTCCGAATCATTACTGATCTGGTGAGTTTCCGTTTATTGACCTCGCCGTCGGTGTTGGCTTACCGTAAACCCTGCAAATGGTGTTCGGTTGTGGTTTCCCTATGTACATTGTTTGCATTGAGTATGTACTCTATTGTCGGATTGGTATATAGCTCAATATATTTTCATTTTAAATTTATGTCTGATTTGCGAGTATGCGGAACGGGAATTTGCGCGCTCTGTCCTTCGGGGTTCACAGGAATCCATCGGCTCCTACAGAGCTCCAGTGGTTGTCTGACAGATCCTTACAGAGCCCTGCCGTCCGGTGTAGGTTAGATTACAAGCCCCTACAGGACTTCGCACCCATATTGTAGGTTCCTATAAGGCCCGATGCGGGGCTATAGGACCTGGTTACCCTTCTACTGACCTCTACGGATGTTGCAGTGCCCTGCGAATGCTACAGGTGCTTACAACACCGAAACCACTTTTAGTGATGTGCACCAGCTTGCAATCGTCTTGCAATCCCGCGGTTGGCATGCAAGCGATTGGTACGTCTGCAAGCGCTTCCAATCCGGGCCGCTAAGCGCCAATCCTCGCAATACGGTACGTGCGAATCGACTTTTTGCTGATGTTGAACATGCAACGCACTTAAGAAAGTAAACTTAACTCCCTAACTCTCCCTAACCACCACTAGCAACCAGAAGCCGCGTCTCCTAGTACTTTCCTTTTATAGCCAATAATAGAATATAACTTTAGCTGGGCTTTGTTGTCAACTACTTATATGAGAGGCAACTCGCACTGCGCTTAGAAGTGAGTAGTACCGGTCCTGCTCTCTCCCATCCCAATCCCATCCTCTCCCTCTTTTCACAACTACTACCGCAGTGGTTGATTCATAGCCTAATACCTCAGATCGACCCTCTCTATCTATACCACCTCAACCACCTCTCAAGGCCAGCCCTAACAAGCGGAACCACACGGCCACTCGCTACTCTGCGATCGCCCAACAACTCGCCGAAGAACAACGCAAAGGCCGCCGGCTCAGCATGGACGGCAAGATCATGGTCGTAGATTATGAGACGATGATGAATCATGTTCCCACTTCAAAAGAAGATCCCAGCAATGCGTATTTTGAGTCGAAATTCGACCTCGGCTTCGACTTCAAGAGCAAGATGGCTACCGAGGGCCAATTTTATAAACCTTTCGTGCGTAGCCGCTACCTCTTCTTTCCACCATCTCCCTGACACTCCTCGTCCAATATTCAGGCGAAGGCTATCAACAACGGGTGGTTGAAGGGTACTAAGTTCAAAGTCGTCGTTACCTCCCCGACCCCCGACCCGTCCGACCCCAGCAAGCAGCGGGTCGACTTGGCCATATACACCACCGACACGGCCCCAGGAGACGGCGACCCTGCCAACTGGTCCGCGGTCGAGTTATCTATCGAAGTCAAGCTCGAGGAGGTTTCGGAGGATCCCTTCGATGACAACGCCGTCACGTTCCAGCCCGCCTCTGCAGTGCGCAAGAAGAATGGTTTAAATTGAAGAAGATGGACATCTACAACTTGTATTCAACGAGATATGTTGAACTGGCGCCCAGCCACCGGACACGGGCTTCGGTCCATGGTTCCGGAAAACCTTACTCGCCATTGTAGAGTAAGGTTTTCCGGATGGTTGGTCCGAACACCTGGCCTTTAGCCGCCCTGTAGCCCAATCAGGCAACTATACCGTACGGTTACCGGCTACCATAAGTAACTGGTACTGTGATCACAACAGTGATCACACGGACTCTTATATAATCCTGTACTCTACAGTAGTATATAAGACAGCTCTGTAGGAGCTGAATCGATAACTCTTTAAACTCCTCCCATCACGTACGCTATCGTGTACTGCAAGCCTCTAACACCCACATCCAGGTAAGTATGCGGAGCGTCCGCTAGAGTTGCACCCGGGCGTGGGCCTTTGCCCTACCCAGGTTCAACAGGTTATGAGCCCTGGTCGACGCCGTAGGGACTGCGCCGCTCATCGCGTGCTGCGACCTACTGGCTCCTGGCTTATCTGGATACCCACCGTCGCCGTTATGGTCGACGACCTGTGGATCGGATGTGGCGCGATTATACGCTGCCTGCCGTCCACAGCAGTGGAGTCGGATGTGGCGCGATCACCCGCTGCCTGCCGCTCCACAGAGGGGGAACCTATGTCGGCACATTTTTTGCTTGCCGTCATCGTCTGTCTTGAATGAGATTGACTGACCAAGTCTCTCTTCCAGACGCATACACCCTCTCGTACACCATGTCGAGTGCTCTCTACCAGGCCGTCCCCAACGTCCTTTCGGGCCCCAACTACCTCGAGCGGGCTCAGGGGATGAAATCATACCTTATGGCCCAGGCAATGTGGCACGTTATCATAACGTCCCAGCCTGCCGCTGCCGCGGACGACCGCAAGGACTGGGACGCCAAGAACGTCCAGGCCATCGGTATCCTCCGTCTTCGCATCACAACGAGCATTCTCAGTGCCGTCGACACCAAAGACACCGCCGCGGCCATGTGGAAGCACTTCCAGGACAACTACGGGAAGCCCGGCATCCCGATCGTCTACCAGGACTTCCGCGCCGCCATCGCCCTCACTGTTCCTAGCGACTCGAACCCCGTTCCTGCGCTCGACAAGCTCGAGGCCCACTTCCAGCGCCTCGAGACCAACAAGTTCGACATCTCCGAACACGTCAAGGGCATGATGCTCATGTCGAAGCTCCCGCCCTCGATGGACTCGACCATCCAGGTCTACACCTCTGGCCTTACCGACACCGCCACTACCCCCGCGATCAAGTCGATCACCCTCGCTGGTGTCCGCCAGGCCGTCATCATGCACTGGGAGCAACGTCAAGGACGTCACGCACCGCGCAACAATGCAACGAAGATCAGCGCTGTTAAGCGCAAGGGTCCCGACCCTACCTTCCGTCAGCAGCAGCGTCCTCAGGGACAGCAGCAGCAACACCAGCCGCGCCCTCAGAGGCAGCAGCAAAACCAGTCCGGTGGACGCCCTCGTGGCGCGCGCTCCAAGCGCGACGGCCGCACTCAGCAGCAAGGTGCGCACCAACATGCGCACTTCGCTCACATCGCTGACGCGCCGACCACCATCACTCAGGGGCCCAACGGCCCAGTCGACCCGCGCGCTCTCATGCGCAAGCCCGTGCGCGCGAAGACCGGGAACAACAAGTACCCGGCGCTCACGCGTGCCATGGCCCTCGCCAACGAGCTCGGGGTTACGCCCACGTACGAGCGCATCCGCACTCTCGAGGGCATCCCTGAGAGCGCCCTACCATCCTCCTCTTTGTCGACAGCATCGTCGACGCCATCGCCCACGAGCACAATGCGCGCCCTCAGTCAGAGCGCATCTCCGACGATGAGTGGTGGGCACGCGTTCAGCACTGGCAGAACGGCGAGGATCGTCGAGGTCACGGACTCCGACGCCGAGGACTCCGAAACCGAGGTGCACGCCCCGCTCCCCAAGCGAACGCGCACTCTCAGGGAGCGCATCACGCTAACCCTCGAGGAGCGCCTCGCACCTCTGGACAACCCAACGGACGTCCCAACGGACGATCCGATGGAGAGCGAGTCCGACGACGAGTCGGACGGCGAGACCGCCATATCCCTCGGGATAACTGATGCTGAGAACGAGCTCAATGAGTTCTTCAACCGGACCATGTTAGTCCATTCTTCCTCTCACACCGAGTTGTATGCTGACTGCCTGCCTTTACGTGCAGCGAGTAGTGTCGCAGGTCCCTCTCGGAGTGTGGATGCCATGCGCGTACCTGTAGCTACACCTGTACAATTAGCTACAGATGATAATATATGTACTCATCGCTCATCATATGCGAAGTGTGTGCGCTGCAAAGGCAAAGGAAGGCAGATTGAGCGGCAAGACTCGAACATGTGGATGCTCGACTCAGAAGCGTCCATGCACTTTACGTTCACTATGAACGACTTTGCCGACTTCCGCTACTATAAGGTCCATAAACCGCTCTATACAGCGGATGGCGTCACTTATATGACTGGTGAAGGAACGGTCTTCCTTCCATTAGATTCAGGGGAAACGATCAAGCTGACTAGTGTCGCTCTCGTCCCTAATCTAACCCACAAGCTTATCTCCATGGGAGCGTTACTCCGAGATGGAATGCAGGCACGTGCGTCAACCACCAGCATATCCTTCTTTCGGAGCAACAAGCTTGTAGTTGCGTTCGAACCACGCAATGTTCTCCGGTTGAAAGGTCTCGGGCGAATTCCCCACAACGACCTGTGAGAGAGCGGAAAATTCCAGTTCGCGATGGTAATGTCTACGGTGAATCACGGCACCCAGTAGACATTTTCAAAGATATTGAGAAACGGACATCGTGGAAAAAGCTGGTTGAAACACGTGGTAAATCGAGTCGCTCTCGACCCGCCACTGTACCACCATCTAGGGATGAGAGGCTTCCCGGGCCTAGCTCTTCCAAATCACTTCCACGTTCACGCGATAAGTCCGCTCAACGTCTTCCATCGAAATGGAACACGCCACGGGAACCTACCCCGTTAGTGTCATCTAGTGGTAGTGACGCTGAGGAAGAGCACGTCTCGGGCCCTGTACCACAACCCGAACCTGCAGAGATGCACGCTCATCCTCACTCAGGCACTCCTAGTGAACACGGTTCAGAGGCATCCTCAGAGGAAGACTCTGAGGACGACGACGAAACATCAGATGACGACGACGACGAGGAGTCATCGGACGAAGCATCATCAGACGAAGTCGAAAATGCCCTGCGTGATCCAGACAGAACTGATGTGGCAGAACTATGCCGGGAAGGGGGAGCAGACCTCATCCAATACTTAATTGCGAAAGCGATTCCACCAGATGAGGGGGAGAAAGTCCCGCCACAGAACGTGCGCCAGTGGACTTTCCGCGATATCGCCAGACTACCTACCTCTGACCGAAAGGAGTGGTTTACCGCTTGCCGCGAAGAACTAGAGGCTCTTCGCAGCCGCGATGTCTACGACTTGGTTGACCGACCGAAAGGCCGGAAGGTCGTGAAAAATCGCTGGGTATTCGACGTCAAAACTGACGGTCGTAAGAAAGCCAGACTTGTTGCGAAAGGCTTCTCCCAAGTTGAAGGCGAAGACTTTGACAAGATATTCTCCCCAGTTGTACGCTTTGAGACAGTCCGTCTCATCATAGCACTCGCGGCACTCGAGGACTGGCATATCTCAGGCCTCGATGTACGCAGTGCCTATCTCTATGGCAAACTGGAGGAAGAAATATACATGGAGCAGCCAGAAGGGTTTTGCGCCCCTGGCACTGAGCACAAAGTCTTCAGATTGAAGCGTGCTCTATATGGGCTTAAGCAGGCAGGACTTGCGTGGTGGTGCACACTGTCTGAGTCCATGCAGTTGATGGGCTTTAAACGGCTCAGCAACGATGCAGGCATATACATCTACAAACGATCATCCGATGGTCAACTTGTAGTTGTTATCGTCTATGTTGACGATGCGCTCTTTTGTGGGCGAGACCGGAAGCTTGTAGCTCAACTGAAAGCTCGCTTCATGAAGAAATGGGAATGCCGCGATCTTGGCGACGCAAGTGAATTCTTGCGTATGTGTATCGTGCGCCGAGGTAGCAGTATCCACTTGGATCAATGCGCCTACTTGGAGAAAGTACTGGAACGCTGCGGTATGACGAACGCACGACCAGCTCCAACCCCACTTCCCGCCGGTTACCAACCTATGCCCAACAAAGGGCAGGCGACACCGGAGCTACGCTCCAGGTTCCAAACGGTTATTGGATCCTTACTCTATCTTATGTTAGGGACCAGACCGGACTTGGCATTCGCCGTGACCAAACTAGCACAGTTTGCGTCCAACCCGTCCGAAGATCACCTTAATCGTGCACTCTATATTTGCCGATACCTCATTGGGACCAAGAATTATTCACTGGTCTACAAGGGTGACTCTCAGGCTGGCCTTGTTGCCGGTACTGACTCTGATTGGGCATCGGACCCCAATACCCGACGATCGCAAACAGGCTTCTTTTTGAAGTTAGCGAACGGGATCTTCTCGTGGACTTCACGTGCACAGAAGACTATTGCTCACTCCTCAACTGAGGCTGAGTATATGGCGATGAGCGATTGCAGCCGCCAAGTAGTATGGGTTCGCAACCTGCTTGCTGAACTTGGCTACCATATGGATCATATACCACTCTCCGGAGATAACCAAGGGTCGATCTTTATTGCATCCAACCCTGTTACGGAATCGAGGTCTAAGCACATCGATATCCGCTATCACTACATCCGAGAAGTATATGAGAAGGGTATTGTCGATATTTTCTTTATTGAAGGAAATGACAACCCTGCCGACATCTTCACCAAGAACCTAGGCGAGGCGAAGTTCATTAAATTTTGCTCGCAACTTGGTCTCCGCTTTCCCCGGGCTGCTTAGAGCGCCTACTACGCTTACGTATCTATATGGATACTTAGCGAGGGGGAGTGTTGAACTGGCGCTGATGTGCATCGCGTGCGGGTGCACGCGTAGCCCATCACGCGGTACGCACCGTCTTTGCGCACCTCCGACGACCTCAACCCATCCTCGTTCCTCGTCCTCGCCACCCCGTGATGTTCACGCACCTCCGACAACCCTCAGGCCATCCTCATTCCTCGTCCTCTCCACCCCGTGATGCCTCCACCACCGCCCCGTCGTCGATCGCCGTGCCAGCTAGTACTTCAAAGGTCCCTCCCGTCACCGGCGTGCGTCTGCATCAGCGAGACCGTGACCGGGCAGGACGCGCTGTCCTCGTTTTGGTTTCTTCCGTGTTGATGTACTGTGTATTGCGCGGCCTCATCCATATCTCTTCTGTACGCGGGGATCCCGCCGTCTCGTTTGTACTTAGGTTTTGATTAGGTTCCCGGAAATCCCAGCTTCGCTCACCCTCTCGTATCCCGCCCGCGTGCGCTCTCGACATCTCTCCCCGCCTCTCGTCGTCAACGTCGTCGCCCGCGTACCCTCGTCTTCCAACCCCGCGCTGATCATTGTCTACTCGAATTACAGGTCCCCATCCGGCCCCGCGCCCGAGCCCGTCAAGCAGCCCTCCCCCCTCTCCTCTCACCACCCACTCTTCCTCCCCTCCGCGCACGCTCGAACGAGCTCGCGACGCATCTTCCCTCGCTTCACAGCTTTCCCTTCCTGCGGGGTTAGCGTCACATCAACTGGAGCCCACCGCGAGGGGGTTTTGCTCCGCTTCTTCAAGCCTCTGCCGTTGGCGAGTGTCCACTGCACCTACTACTACTCCCAGAAACCCCTTTGCTCCCTTCTCTACTTAACAGGCTCTGCCCCTCGTGAACCGTACCCGGACGCGATTCGTCCGCGCGCAGCGTGTCCACCACGACGTGTACCACTCGAGGAGCCCTCCGACACCAGGTGGAGCTCGAGCAGCTGAACGCGGCCATCGCCAGTCTCCTCGACGATCCCGATCTCTTCGCCGAAGTCCCATCATTCGACGCCACTCATAACAACCTCAATCTTAGTTCCGACGAAGCGGAGGCCCGAGACCTTCTCACCCGGAGCCTCTCCCCTTTGACCCGCTCTCCGACTCTCGAACCGAGCCCAGCACCGACTCACCACACCTCTCCAGCCCGCGATCCATCGCCCGATCTCTCGTACCTCGATACCCAGCCCGAAGGGTGGCCAGAGCTTCCACTTATCCGCCCGAACTCCGCTCAGCCTTCCTTTCTCCCCATCATCGGCCATCTGCTCCAACAACTCCGAGCGCGCGATCTCGACATGGCTCAGCCTTATCGGATGCCCCCGCGCGGCGCGTCTGGCGCCCCATCCTTTGACCCCATCGCTGACAGCCGTTCCATCATAGGCTTCTTTGAGGATCTCGACTTCTGTCTTGAGCAGGCCGATATCGATGACGAGGCGGCGAAGAAGGCGCACGCCGTCCGCTACGTTCCGGATTCGGAGAAGACCATCTGGCGCACCTTCCCGGAGTACGCGGACAACGATGCGACCTACGAGGATTTCAAAAGGGTCGTCAAGATCGAATACATCGGCGAGGATGGAGTGAGTCTTTTTAGTCGGCGCGACCTGGACCTACATGTGGCAACAGCATCTTCCACGACCATCAATTCGGTCAAGGACTTCAACATTTACAGCCGCAAGTTCCGCGACATTGCATCATTTCTTGTCTCGGGCCGGCAGCTCCGCGAGGATGACCACGACCACCTTTTCTTGCACGGTCTGCCCCCGCTCATACGCACCGGTGTCCTTGAACGTCTCCGCATCACGGTCCCGACGACCCGCTACCCACGCGACCCATACTCGATTGCACAGGTGACGGAGGCTGTCCACCACACGCTGGAGGCAGCGACACTCGGGAGCACCACCAACACGGCTATCTCCACCAGCGCTCCAGCCCCACAGGTAAAGACGGAGCTGACCCAAGCTGTCGAATCCCTGGCGAGCATCGCAGCCGCGTTCATGCAGGCGCAGAAGACCCCATCGGCGAACACCCCACCAGTGGCAGGCGCACCACCATTCCATCAGCGACCACTCCCACCGCACCTAGCACCACCAGGCAACCCGGCCATACCACCGCCGCCACGCACCTGTATCTATTGCAGCGACGCGAGCCATGGGATCCGCACCTGCCCCCTTGTCGACTCTGACCTTGCTGCCGGCCTTGTTAGGCGTAATGAACGGAACCAGGTCACGCTGCCAAATGGCTCGTTCATTCCCAACACGGTCACCGGTACGACGCTCCGTGAGCGAGTCCAGAAGTACCATCAATTGTACCCGGAGGCGCGCGCACAGACGGTCCCTCAGCTGTTCTTCGCGCTGGTCCACCACACAACAACCACGGAGCCCGCATACGCCCTTGCCACCCTATGCGCTCCGACACCAATGAGCCTAGGCACCGGAATGGACTTAGCACAGCAAATCGAGGAGTGCCGGCAGGAACTCTACGCGCTTAAACAGCAACTCGCCACCCAACAAGCACCACGAACTGCGGCCATGGCGAACACAGCTGAGGCTTGCGCTGAACGTGCGTGCGCCGTCGCAGTGTCCGCTTTGACGATCCTCCGGCCCGGGTGCCCACTCCTCCACCGACCGCACGCATCGAGGAGATGCCTGACGACGCAGCAGATCAGAGCGCACCACCTGCTTCACCCTCCGCTCCATTGGCTGTGACGGCTCCAAGCTCAACAGCTCCACTCTCAGTGATCGAGCACCCTTTTGCAAACGCACGTGCGATGCGACTTACACGCCACCAGCTCAGCGCAACTACGGCATTCCACCTCCTCGCGTGCCGCTAGCCTCGAAGAAGCCGGACCCTGCATACCGCGCGCGCCCACCTGTCTATGACCCACATCATGTCGCAAATGTTCTGCGCCGGTGTCTCGAACAGCCCATCATGGTCACGAAGGAGGAGCTCCTTTTGATGTCTCCCGAGTTCTGCACCTCCACACGCGAGCTCTGCACCACGTGCAAGGTCCCAACAGAGCCGATTTTGGCGCAGGATGAGGCAGCCCTTCCTTTTACAGGTGATGACGAGGTACCCCGGCCCGACCGACCTTCCCAGCAACACGATGGCCTCTTGTCTTCGCTCCCTGCCACGTTTGAAGCTGCACAAGCCTCTGGTGCTCCTCCTCCGGGCGCACTTGTGGTTCCCGATCCAGTCGACATGTACCTCAAGAGTCTCCCCCCCGATGCCGAGCGCATGCCAGTCAAGGTGTCTGTCGAGTCCGCGGCTATCCGGGCCATTCCTGGCATCTTCAACTCTGGGATTGAGGTTTCCTGCATCCACGACGATGGTTCCTCGATCATTTCCATGTCGGAGGGTGTCTGCCATCACCTCGGCCTCTCCTACGACCCACGTGTTATCCTCCAGATGCAGAGCGCGAATGGTGCATGTGACTATTCCCTCGGCCTGGTGCGGAATGTTCCTGTCCGGTTCAGCACCATCCCAGTCTACCTCCAGTTCCATGTCATTCGCTCCCCCGCATACGATGTCCTCCTTGGCCGCCCCTTCGACCTACTCACCTCCAGCATTGTACACACCAAGGCCGGATGGCTCCCAGACCATCACCCTCCATGACCCCAACTCTGATACCATAGCAACCATCCCAACGGCCCCACGCCGGCCGCCAGAATTTGTCCATGCCGATTCGTCGAAGCCGGCCCACCATCGCACGACCATGGAGGAAGTACCGGAGGATTTTCACGACTAGAGGACCTAGTCGATGACGGTGATAGTATAGCTTTAATTATTAGTGGTATACCCAGCAAGCCTGATACTTACACCGTTGATGCCTATTCAGTCCTCGCTTCTGATTGCAGCCCCACCGATATTGATTTACTTTACTTATCTATTTGCGACCCTGATACCCTTGGCACAGATTCACTCTCCGACCCTTCATTTCCTTATGACCTTTGTTACTCGTCGTATAAACCCAACTATAATACCTTTACTCCCCCATTCCCACCGTCTCAACAAGTCCCTATATTTTCTATTCACTCTCACGTACTCAATCCCACGGCGCCAGTCTCGTTCTCCAGCTCATCGTCTTCCACCAATGCCTTGCCATCCCCTTTCCCTATTATATACCCTGCTGACCCATTTCTCCAATATGCTAGCTACCATTCTCTGTTCCAGGCTGACGGCGTCCCCTACAGCTCGACGTTGACCTATCTCTCCGTGAAAAAGAAGTACAAGCCCATTGCAAAGAAGGTCAAACCCGTCCTCGCCCCGCTCCCCGACAATTTCCGTATCCACCGCAACATTGTCGGCGACCCACTCGCCACCATGAAACCACTCTCACCGCACCCGCCCGACTTCGTACCGACTGGCCGCTACACCGCTGAACGCAAGCAGATCATCGACGACCTCCACGGTGACTTTCTCTGGCCCGAGGAGTGCAAGCTGCTCCACCAACTCTACATGCAACATGACCGCGCCTTCGCCTGGACCGACTCGGAGCGTGGCTCATTTCGAGAAGACTTCTTCCCCCCCGTCCAGATACCCGTCATCCCGCATACGCCGTGGGTCCAGCGCAATATCCCCATCCCCCCAGGTCTCTACGACGAGGTCTGTCGCATCATCCGTGCGAAGGAGGACGCAGGCGTATATGAACCCTCAAACTCTGCCTACCATTCACGCTGGTTCTGGGTTCTCAAGAAAGACGGCAAGTCCCTTCGTATCGTCCACTCCCTCGAGCCTCTCAACGCTGTCACCATCGCCCAATCTGGAGTCCCACCTTTCACCGAGCAGATTGCCGACCATTTCGCCGGGCGCGCATGTGGCGGTGTCCTCGACCTCTATGTTGGCTATGACGAACGGAAGATCGCCGAGTCCTCGCGCGACCTGACAACTTTCCAGACGCCATTTGGCGCCCGTCGCCTCGTCACTTTGCCAATGGGTTGGACAAATTCTGTCCCCATCTTCCATGAGGACGTCTGCCACATCCTCCAGCCCGAGATCCCGCATGTTACCATCCCATACATCGACGATGTCATTACGCGTGGCCCCAAGACTCGCTATGAGCTTCCCGACAGCGGCTTCGAGACGATTCCCAAAAACCCCGGCATCCGACGATTCATCTGGGAACACCTCCACAACACCAACCGCGTCGTCCAGCGCATCGAGTACGTCGGGGCGACATTCTCCGGTCTCAAGTCCATCCTCATTGCCGGTGAGTTCACGGCCATTGGTCACCGTTGCACGTACGCTGGCTGCATCCCCGAGCCATCCAACTACAACAAGATCCTCAACTGGGGGCCGTGCCACAACCTCTCCGACGTCCGTGCCTTCCTCGGCACGGTAGGTGTTGCCCGCGCGTTCATCCGCAACTTCAGTCACCGCGCCTGGCCTCTCCTCCGACTTACGCGCAAGACAGAACCCTTCGTCTGGGGTCCAGAACAGGTTCGCGCACAGGACGACCTCAAATCTGCGCTCCTTGCCTCACCCGCGCTCCACCCCATCGACTACGAGTCCGGCGCAGAAGTTATCCTGGCTGTCGACACGTCCTACATCGCCATCGGTTACCTCCTGGCCCAGTGCGACCCTCAAGACCCGGCGCGCCGCTACTACGCCCGTTTCGGCTCGATCGTCCTCAACGCTCGAGAAGCTGCCTATTCCCAGGCAAAACTCGAAATCTACGGTCTTTTTCGTGCGCTCCACGCCTCCAAGTGCCTCCTCATAGGCCTTCGCAACCTTGTCGTTGAAGTTGACGCACGCTACATCAAGGGCATGCTCAACCACCCTGACGAGTCTCCCAATGCCTCAATCAACCGTTGGATTGTTACCATCCTCACGTTCCACTTCCGCCTCGTCCACGTCCCAGGTGTTTTGCATGGTCCTGACGGCCTCTCACGCTGCAAGCCGCAACCGGACGACCCTCCTGAGCCGCCAGAACACGATGAAGACTGGATCGATTGCCTCAACGGCTTCCTGCACCTCATCAACACCCCCGCGCTTCTCCTCACCAGTCCGACCCAACTAACTCCCACCTATACCCACGATGCAACCGCGGACAGCACCGCGACCACAACACCGGCACCACCGACAGTCATCCCACGCTCCTCCACCGCCTGCGCTGAAGACGACCATCTTCTCGTGGTCTGGCGCTACCTCAACGCGCTCACTCGCCCGGATGGCCTATCAGACGATGCCTTTGCGACTTTCCATCACTTTGCAACTCGTTTCTATGTTTACAACTCCGCCTCTGGCGCCGCAGTGCCACAGGTGACGACCGCCTCGTGCTCTGGCCGACGCAACGCCTCGACATCCTACGGCAAGCCCACGACGATGTCACGCACAAAGGGACTTACGCCACGCATGCCCTCCTAGTGCTTCGTTTTTGGTGGCCACACATGCAGGCCGACGTTGTTTGGTATGTGCGCACATGCCACCTTTGTCAGACGCGCCAGCTCCGTCAGGTTCTCCTACCTCCCACCGTGCCCCGGCCACCATCCTCCATCTTCGTCCGCGTTCATGCCGACACCATGCACATGCCGACCTCCAGCGGCTTCAAGTACATCGCACACGCCCGGTGCACTCTCAGCGGCTACCCCGAAGCCCGCGCTCTTCGTCGTGAAACCGGACGGACCATCGGCGAATGGATCTTTCAAGACCTCCTCTGCCGTTGGGGAACCGTGGTCGAAATCGTCAGCGACAATGGTACACCGTGGATCAAGGCCCTCGACTACCTTGCCAAGAAGTACGGCATCATCCATATTCGCATTTCTGGCTACAATTCACATGCCAACGGCATCATCGAGCGGCCGCATTTCGACGTTCGTTAAGCCCTCTTCAAGGCCGCCGGTGGAGACCAATCGTGCTGGGCTCAGTACCTCCATCACGTCCTTTGGTCCAGCCGCATCACCGTCCGCCGCCAACTCGGATGTTCCCCTTACTTCGCCGTCACCGGCTGCCATCCCGTCCTCCCGCTCGACATAGTCGAGGCCACCTTCCTCATGCCCGCTCCCACAGCCCTCCTTGCGACGGACGACCTCATTGGTGCTCGTGCACGCGCACTTGCACGACAGCAGGACGACCTCGCCCGGATCCACGCCCAAGTCTACCAAGCTCGCAACAACGCCGCTCGCACAATGGAACGGAAGCACGCCGCATCAATTGCAGACTTCAACTTCAAACGCGGTGCCCTTGTCCTCATGCGCAATACCGCCATTGAAAAGTCTCTCAACCGCAAAATGCGCGCTCGCTACCTCGGCCCCTATGTCGTGCTTTCACGCAACCGCGGCAGCACGTATATCCTCTGCGAGCTCGACGGTTCAGTCCTCGATCGCACCATCACTGCCTTTCGCCTCTGCCCCTACCTCGCGCGCGAACATATCGACCTCCCGTGGCTCAATGATGACACTGGCGCCTTCGACATCTCCACCGCCCGCCTCCGCACGATGGAGGCCTCCGAATCACAAGGCGACGACGACGGCATCCTCGACGACGACTCGGACGTCCCTAATGCGGCCCGCACACCTGTTCTCAAGGAGGAGGATGAGTAGGAGTTCAGGTTCAAGTAGGGAGGGAGGTTTGTTACCGGTACGCCCCCCACTAGAACCGCTCTCTTGCGTTCCGTCAGCGTACAAGACGCTCTTCCCACTCGTGTACCGTCATGTTCGCATGATGCATTCCCGCGTTCCCCAATTTTTTCCGCCCGTACGGCTTCGTGCTGTATTGTTTCTGTCCCCCTTCCACTACCCTTCCTCCGATTGTCCCCATGTTCGCGGTGTTCGCAACACCCACGGCACTCTCACCCACCCCTCGAGTGTTGGACCGTGGACGGTCCATATCTCAGTAGGGAGGGGATGATGTGCATCGTGTGCGGGTGCACGCGTAGCCCATCACGTGGTACGCACCATCTTTGCGCACCTCCGATGACCTCAACCCATCCTCGTTCCTCGTCCTCGCCACCCCGTGATGTTCACGCACCTCCGACAACCCTCAGGCCATCCTCATTCCTCGTCCTCTCCACCCCGTGATGCCTCCACCACCGCCCGACGTTGATCGCCGTGCCAGCTAGTACTTCAAAGGTCCCTCCTGTCACCGGCGTGCATCTGCATCAGCGAGACCGTGACCGGGCAGGACGCGCTGTCCTCGTTTTGGTTTCTTCCGTGTTGATGTACTGTATTGCGCGGCCTCATCCATATCTCTTCTGTACGCGGGGATCCCGCCGTCTCGTTTGTACTTAGGTTTTGATTAGGTTCCCGGAAATCCCAGCTTCGCTCACCCTCTCGTATCCCGCCGCGTGCGCATTCTGACATCTCTCCCGCCTCTCGTCGTCAACGTCGTCGCCCACGTACCCTCGTCTTCCAACCCCGCACTGATCATTGTCTACTCGAATTACAGGTCCCCATCCGGCCCCGCGCCCGAGCCCGTCAAGCAGCCCTCCCCCCTCTCCTCTCACCACCCACTCTTCCTCCCCTCCGCGCACGCTCGAACGAGCTCGCGACGCATCTTCCCTCGCTTCACAGCTTTCCCTTCCTGCGGGGTTAGCGTCACATCAGCGCCCAGCCACCGGACACGGGCTTCGGTCCGTGGTTCCGGAAAACCTTACTCGCCATTGTAGAGTAAGGTTTTCCGGATGGTCGGTCCGAACACCTGGCCTTTAGCCGCCCTGTAGCCCAATCGGGCAACTATACCGTACGGTTACCGGCTACCATAAGTAACTGGTACTGCGATCACAACAGTGATCACACGGACTCTTATATAATCCTGTACTCTACAGTAGTATATAAGACAGCTCTGTAGGAGCTGAATCGATAACTCTTTAAACTCCTCCCATCACGTACGCTATCGTGTACCGCAAGCCTCTAACACCCACATCCAGGTAAGTATGCGGAGCGTCCGCTAGAGTTGCACCCGGGCGTGGGCCTTTGCCCTACCCAGGTTCAACAAGATATACTAGGGGAGTACCTAAAAGCGATACAACGGCTGCGAGCGGGTCACATGCAACTATAGTATGCAACAAGGAAACATTGGAAGTCCGAGTCCATGGGATCGTCGGCATAAAAAGGGAGTTGTACAATGGATGCAAGACTACTGTATGACAGAACGCTGCAGCAGGAGCCTGGGTATGGCGGATTAGCATGTTCTGGTGAAGGTGAATCTTACTGGGAATGGTCGATGGCAAGCCTACTCTAAAACAATCCTAACATCGCGTTAACAGTTATGAAGGGATGGCAAATCGCCTTACCAATTACAATTACACTACAGCATGGATAATAGGGTTAGGAACCCCCAAAATGCTACCTCCGGATCTTTAGCCGTACACGGAGCCAACCAGTTGTCTCGACTGGAAATACTGGCACTACGCGGCATCAGTGCCTCCATTCGGCTATTGGACGGATAATAGACCCGAGGGTGAGATGGCCGGTTCGAAAGGGAACAGTGGAGACGCTCTCGGAGGGAAACTCACCAACATACTCCCCTGCCAGGCCAGCGACGCCCGCCATCCGGATAAGCCACACTGATTTGTATGCTGTTTCCCGACCTCTGGACTGCGATGCGGCCTAGCCCCCCGGCATGCCGCAACAGCAGACAGAGCAAGGCGATTATGTCACGGGACGAGTACTCATCCTCCTCCTCCTTGGTGACGAAAGGCATAGGCGCCCCCGAGCAAACTCCGAGTTTGCGCGCCGTTAGCGCCGCAGAGAGGTTGGCTCCGTTCAACACGGAACATGGCATTCTGAATCGCAACAACAGGCGTTTTGGCCACGCGGGGGTGGACTCCATCAGCGTCACAATAGCGCAGATCTGCTCGTTGCTCCTGCAGAAGCTCTCAGGAAAGACGCACTTCTCTCCGAACAGGTCAAACGTGATCCCGTTGGCGGGGCCGTAGCCAACCTGCGCGGGGCGCTGGCGCATGACGACCGTCAGCTCCTTGACCTGGCTGGCGACGGCCTGGATAGACGATGAGCGCTCGGCGTCGTGCTCCCAGATTTCGTTCAGGCGGGATCTACGTAGGATATATATATATATATGAAAGCAAAGGGCATGAGCATTCCGGCGCGGAGGAGGAGAGGGGGGAGGGGAGGAGCTCCGACGCACAAGTTGCATACGTTGACGAACGTATTCAGGCGGCCGACGTGCCCACCCAGCTTCTTGCGAGCCGCGACCACGTCCTTCTTCTTGAAAAGCTCCCACTCCACCGCCCGCACGCCGCCCACGAAACGTGCCACCACTCCTCTCCTGGCCGCCGCGGCCGCGGCCGCGGGCCCGCTCTCACGAGCGCGGCGGAGTGCGTTGTCGTACTTGCGGACGCCCTCCCACACGCGCTCGACGACGGCGTGGCAATGCTCGACCTCCGCAATGAGGCCGTCCACGGTCGCGGTCTCGATGTCGGTCAGGGTCGCCGCGGCCAAGATCTGCAGGATGCGCCTCAAGGCGAGGAGCTCTTGGGTGAGGCACTGGTAGTCGTGGCTCGAGCCGGAGCTGGCGCTGAGAGACTTCAAGCCGCGGACGACAAGCTCCACGACGGAAACGAAGTCGCCGAACGCGCCGAAGGTGAAGGCGGTGGCCATGGGGGATGGATCGGCGGGGGTATGACGGGGGACGCGCCGGGCAGGCAGGAGGTATGGGAGATAGTAGGATAAGGGTATTGGGGATGGTTAGGCAGAAAGACGGCGAATGGGTAGACAGACGCAATACGGGCTGGACACGAGCCGCGAGCCAGGCGAACTGGAACACCACTCCCCGGCCGGTGCGGAAGACAGAAGACAAGGAGGAGTATGTAGGGCACGGCCGGGTGACTGGCTGCATGTGCTCACGGAGAAGCGAAGCACTGTGATAGAGTTCAATAATTCACATCTATCAGCGCCATCTTGAACTCACAATTGGGCTTCTCGTGTCTGTTCCACACGCCCTGCTCGCCAGGCCGCTGGCAACTGTCCGTTTGTATTTCTTTGCTTGGCCTTGCGGATTCCCCGTGCGCCTGTCTACCCATTCCCCCCACACCTGTCTTGCAATCTCCTTTCAAGCTCGGCATTTTCATAAGGAGCTGTGGACAAGTCATCGTCAGATGCTATAGAGCGTCTGTGTCGGACATGCGGGCGCAGTGGGGGCATGAGGAATCACAGTGAGCGTCTCGGATGTCGAGAACTTGAAGTTAGACGAACTTACCGCAACTGCTAGTAGCTAAAGGCCGCCTCCTAAGGACGGCACTCGATGCAATTTCAAGGCGAGATCTCACGCCCCCGCGCGAAGACAAGGACGTATTGAACATGAATCGAATGCATGGCGGCTGAGTTCCGGGAATGCGAGGGTGGAGCAGAGACAAGCCTATATGGCGCTTATTCAAGCGGGCGGCACTGGCAGACAGAAATTGTGCGAGGGCGTCAAGTAGTCATTCAATTCGTGCTATTGATACAGCGTCCGTAACTGGTCCATAACGATACATGATAATGATAGGCATAACGAAATGAGAGTCGTCGAGTGGGGGGAAGGGGCACCAGGCCATGGGCATCTTGAAGTGATGAATCCACTGAATGTTCATGCGCGGAGCGCCAAGACGAGGCCCAGCACGAGGGCGACGACGACGAGGGCGAAGACGGAGAGCGCGACGAGACACCGGCGCGCCCACTTGACTTCCGTGCGGCGCATCGACGCGATGAGCTCCTCGCGCTCCAGCTCGGGTTTGGATGTCTCCCAGTCGGCGGGCGCGGAGAGGGGGGAGAGGAGGATGAGGGCGCCTGCTACCCAGAAGAGAGGGAACACTGATACACAGAAAACGGTTAGCATCGGCGTGAGACGCACAAGAGTGGAGAGAGACTCACTGAAGCCAAACTTGAAGAGATACATCGCGAGCGTGGGCTGGTCGGCGACCTGCGAGTACGCGGGCGGGGAGATAGAGTGCTCGTAGGGAGGGGGGAGCGCGTCGTCGACGGGCGAAGACGGCAGGGTCTCGTCGTGCCGGCTGTCGCGCGTTCCGCCGAGGCTGGCGTTGCGAGCACGGCGCGGGCTCGAGGGGCGCGAGGGGCCGAAGAAGTCGTCGATCGCGTCCGTCGTGTCGTTGACGGACGCGCGAGTTGCACGGGGTGTGTGGGTAAGCGCGGGAGTGGGTTGCGCGAGTTGTGCCTCGAGGTCGATATCGGCCGTGGAAGTAGTCGGGCGGTCAAAGAGACCAAAGAAGGTGGGACGCGAGGTGGAGGAGGAGGCGACAGGCGAAGACATTGCTGATGTGGACGTGGACGTGGGATGGGTGCGTGCTAAGTAACGTCGGGGATGGGAGATAGCTCGAGGTGCTGGAAGGGAGAGACGACGAGGGGATGTGATGGCTGCATGGCCCGAGCTCGGGGTGTATATATGGGCTCGGAGAGGAGCAATTGGATGGCCAATCGGTCTGTGGGCGCACGCGGTTGTCGATTGGATTGCGGTTGGTAGCAGCAGCAATCCTGACGCTCGCAGCCGCCCACACGCACAAACAAACAAACGTCCACACAGACTTCCCTTAATTGGAAGGCATTGAGCGCTTGAACCCCTGATGGCGCGCTATGGCGCATCAACGCTGAAACTGGCAAGTTCCTTGCTTGTTTGAGATACGCGTCGCAGGGTGTCGCGGGGCCCCGCCAAATCACGACGTCATCACGTTATTCCTACTGATCCGCGTTTGAGCGAGGAGGATACAGTACTACTAGGATACTGAGCCAGACTGAGCCTGAATCAGGCGTTCTCGGAACATGAGTATACTTACAGTACAGCCGTCCTCATCTCTCCCGACCGACTCGATACGCGCGCTTCGTACTTATTCGCCAGACATCCGCCAGAGCAAGGGTCTAGACACCCAATGGCAGCTTGGCCGATTGGCCGGCGGAAGGAGTCACTGTCAGCACAGCAACCCGGGCGGAACGGCAGAATCAATGGGATCGGGACCCCAGTTCCGGACCGGAGTGAAAAAACTGAAGCCCAGGCACAGCGCCGGTCTCGATCCGGCCGCGAAGCTGCTTCCTTCCTCGCCTATAGTCACTGACTCCCTCCATCCTCCTTCTCTCCCACCACACACACACACCAGCCAGCCATTCATGCCCACATCCGCCAAGTCGACCCCTCACAAGAATGCCCTCGACATACGACTTGCAGAGTCCGTCGTCTTCCTCCGCGCGGGCGACGCCACAGGCCGCCGCCGCGGTCTCCTCGCCGACGCCCCCCCGGGCATGCTTCGCGGCCTCCTCGTCCTGAACCTCGCAAAGCCCACGCGGATCACCAGCATCGAAGTAGAGCTCACAGCAAAAACGAACACCGCATGGCCCGAAGGTGCGCACTTCTCTCGTCTCGTCTTGACTTCTTCGTCGCGCTTCGGGGAATGAAAACGGAGCCACGCAGGCGTCGGTGCGAGGCGCATCGAAATCTCCGAGGAACACGAGATCTACTCCCAGTCATACGTATTCTTTCGCGCGGGGCACGCTCCCGGATCCACCTCCCGTCGCCATCTCTCTGTCGGCCCCGGCCTTGCCCTGGAGCATGAAGACGAAGATCACTCCGAACGGTCAAGCATTGCGCAACAAGAGGGAAGCGCGAGCGGGCACGGGCACCGCGGCCGCTCGCCAGATTCGCGCCAAGGACCGGAATCTCTGCGTAGGGCCCACCGAAGGTACATGAGCGTCGACCAGACCCATTTCCAGCGGTCGTTCGTGACCCATCGGGAGAACACCATGCCTTCGGTCGCGTCTCCCCTTACACCCCCCCGTATACCCCCAATGGCACCCCAATGCACCTCAGTCCGTCGGCATCCATGTCACATCGGGCCCACGTTGCTTCCCCCGATCAGTCCCCCGCAAGGAGCTTCGAGGATCTGCATCGAGCTTTGGAATCGGAGCCTATCAACGGTGAGTGGCGGTACGCCGATGCTCCGTTCCAGGTCTCTTCATTCATCCCCGGAACCAACCTTAGGATACACCCGCTCGCCCTACCATTCCGCATCGAACATCCTGCCCCCCGAGTCCCGCCGCGTGAGCTTCGACGACGACGGAGGCGAGTTCCAGCTCGGGAGCAGCAGCGGCCCCCCTCCTCACATACATGTGCCGGACGCGGGGGACGAGACGATCCGCGGGCGGACGCAGATGCAGGCGCAGATGCAGAAGAACAAGCGGTTCTCGTTCGCGAGCGCGCTCTTCGAGGCGATGGTCGACCGCGTGCGCTCGCGCTCCCCGTACGTCGAGCAGGATCCCGCGCGCTTGTCGGGCTACACAACCCCGCCGCGTGGGCGGACGATGGACCGCGCGCTGCTGGAGGCGGAGACCGAGAGCCCCGCGCGCAAGGAGGTGTCGGCGCTGGGCAGGATGGGGGAGGCGCTCGGGATCGAGGTCGAGGACGGGCGGGAGTACGGGGACGGGTGGAAGGAGTTTCGGAAAGGTGAGTCGCCCCTCCCCCTCCCGCCCCTTGCCCCGTCGGTCGAATGCGCGCACGTACCGTCCTGAGACCGAGACTGAAACGCCCGATCCCCTATCTCCTCCGCCCACCGCCCACCCCCGACGAGGAGGCGTGTACACGTACCCGATCTCGTTCGCGATCCCGGCCAAGTCGCCGCCGTCGCTGAGCGTCGACTACGGGTCCGTCGCGTGGCGGCTGAAGGCGGTCGTGCACCGGCCGGGCGCGTTCAAGAGCAAGCTGACGGCCGCCCACGACATCACCGTCGTCGCGACCCCGGGCGAGGACGACACGGAGGAGAGCGAGAGCATCGTCGTCGAGCGCCAGTGGGACGGGCAGATGCAGTACTTGATAGTTATATCCGGGCGCAGCTTCGCGATTGGGGGATACATACCGGTCAGCATCACGTTCATGCCGTGGACGAAGATGAAGGTGCATAGGATCTCGGTGATCATCGAGGGTGCGTTTATTTGTTCTGTTGGGATGAATGGGTGCGGCGATGTTGATGTGGATACGATGCGATTGGCAGAGCGGGTGGACTACTGGACGGGGTTCAAGCGCGTCGTGCGGACGGACCCGAACAACCGCGTCGCGCTCCTCGCGCTCAAGCATCCGAAGAAGGACGGCCCGCCGCTCCTGCCCCTGCAGGCGGACAGCGACGATCCCGACGCGTTCGCGCGCTCGCCGCTCGCGGAGGTCGTCGGGCCCTCGGCGGACCCGCTCGAGCTGGGCGAGGCGATGGCGGGGTTCATGGGCCCCGGGCCGTGGACGATCCGGAAGGACCTGGCGCTGCCCGGGGTGGGGGGCGTGCTGCACCCGACGAACAAGAACCGGGGGAGCAACATCTCGGTGGGCCACATGCTCAAGGTCGTCTTTCGGGTCGAGCGCGGGGACGACGAGGCGATGGACCCGGCGAGCGGGAAGCGGAAGCTGTTCGATATCGTCGTACAGACACCTGTGCATATCCTTTCGGTGAGTCGGCGCGCGCGCGCGTGTGTGTGTGTTTTCTTTCGTGGTGTTGGTAGAGGCTGAAGATTGGCGCGCGGGCGACGTAGCATCTGTGCAACCCGGAGCACACGTCCCTCCCCGCGTACTCGCGCCTGCCCGACCCCGGCTGCGCCGTCTCCGGCTCCGGCTCCGGCGCCGTCAGCTCGGAGCCAGAGCCTGCAGACCCCGGCCTCCCGCCCGCAACCGCAGCCGCACCCTTGCTGGACTCCACCCCGAGCGCGGGCTCCATCGCACAGCGCCGCTCGATATCCGGCGCGCGCCCGACACACCATCACGCGTCCTTGTCGCTGTCCGCCATCCTCCCGCACCATAATATTGTTAATCACCACCCGGCGTCGGTGGTGAGCGGGTCCGACCAGTCGCTCTCCCAGTCCGCGAGCTCGCGCTCGAGCCTGAGCGGCAGCGGCGAGCCCGCCAGCCCTGCCGCTGCCGTGAACGTGAACGCGAACGCGAACATGAACGTGAACGGGGCGTCGGGGCACGAGCGGGAGCAGGGGCAGGGGCAGCACGGTACCACCACCCCGGAGCTCTTCGAGCGGCTCGTCGCGGGGCAGGAGAGCGAGGAGGGCGAGGCGCCGCCGTCGTACGAGGCCGCTGTCACCGTCGAGTCGGCGTCGGCGTCGGCTGCTTCCAGCGGGGCGGGGTCGGGGTCGGGGTCGGGGACGGGGTCGACGCCGGTGCTCACGGTCGAGGAGCATCATTGAGCCGTGTGCTCGTGTTGGTCCTCGTGTTTCTCTTGGTCTGGACCATGATAATTTAATAGATGCGTAAGGTAAAGCCGAAGCAGTTGCAGTTATGTACATCAAGGTTGTATTATTCTTACCCCCCCCCGGTGCCCATTGGACCATACCATTGATACCTTACATTATGTCACATTTGTAGCGTGCTCTTAGTGGAGAGGAGGCTAATAGGACTCGGGCGCTCTACCTTCTATCTACTGTTATATCATATTTGAGTTTGTACCCCGTCTTGACCGTGCTCCGCGCCTGGTTGCTCCGGTTGTATTCACGGATACACTACATACGTTAATGACCGACTTGGCCAGTCTAGATCTGCACTACCAATGTCATTGTTATCTTGCTTGATGCAACGGGGCACCGTCCGACCGGTGCGATCTCAGCCTGCGGCTGGTGCGTAATAGAGGAGCTTCGCAGAACTTCCTTTACAGTGTATAGATCCGGCATATAGATCCGGTATGCGTACATATATAAGGTAGGCCCGATTCAGATTCCACACCCTGTGACAGCGTGACAAGACGTTTCCGCTCCTCCTCGACCGGTCCTCCCTCCCTCCCCTTGGCTCGACTCAGCCTCAATTTTCGCCAGTATACCCCAGAGACCTTCTCCGTGACCCCGCGCAGGTTTTTCCTCCAGGGGATGGGCGGGGAGGGTGGGGAAAGAACATCGCTCATCACGTGATAATCACGTGATAGGTGTGGAATCTCAATCGGGCCTACCTTATCTACAGCAGATAAAGAGGAGCGTCTATGCGCATGTTCAACAGCATTCGGAGATTCAACCACCCGTCTCTAGAAACGGCCGCACTTGCATCCCGTTGAAGCATCAGAACTTCGACTTGACCTCGCGCAGGCGGGCATGCTGCATGCTCTCGTCTAGACACAGACACAACACGAACCAATCAGCCCCCAGCCCTATCCATTTCCGAATCTCAGGAGAGAACGCTCACAGTTGGAGTCGAACAGCCTATCCCCGGGCACGGGCACGATGTGCGCCTTGAGGCTCGATGCGTCGATCATCTCGGGCCCGATCTCCTTCAAGCTCCTCGCGCCGATCAGGCGCATGTTCATCTCGAACTCGTCGTGCAGGATGTTCAGCGCGTGGTCCACGCCCTCGAACCCGTACGACGAGAACGAGTACAGGAACGGGCGGCCCACGCCCACCGCGGTCGCCCCCAGCGCGACGGCCTTGAGGACGTCGTTGGCGCGGCGCACGCCCCCGTCGACGAACAGCTGGAACTTCTCGTTCGGGAAGGTGAGCCCGCGGCGCGCGCCGAGCTCGCGGGTGACCTCGGCGAGCACCTCGATGCCGGAGCGCGAGAAGTCGAGCTGGCGGCCGCCGTGGTTGGAGAGGACGACGCCGGCGAGGCCTGCGTCGTACGCCTGGAGCGCGTCTTCCCAGCACTGGACACCCTTCAGGATGATCGGCACTGTAGGACGGGGCAGAGGCGAGGATGGGTGTCAGTCAAGGGAAAGGGAAGAGGGTATGGACATATGAGAGAGAGGAAGGGACGCACTCTTGGTGATGCTCTGGAACCAAGGGATGTCTTTCCAGTCGAGGCTGGGGTCGATGAAGGAGCTGATGGCGCGCGCGGCGCCCTGCATACGGTCGACCTTGCCGTCTTGGTTGTTCGCGGTCACCTCTGCGGGGTCCTCCGCCTCGAACTTCTGCCGCATGTCCTATTTGTATTGCCGTTGTAAGCTTATCTTGTCCGGAGGTAGTAGAAAAAGAAAAGCAGGCAGACCTTCTCGCGGCGCCCGAGCTGAGGAGCGTCGACGGTAATGAAGAGTGCCTTGATGCCGCGCTTCTCGGCGTGCTGTATAAATTTCTTGGAAATTTCGCGATCCTGGTTCACGTATCTGCGATCGCTCTTAGCACATATTTAGAGCGAGCAGGTGTTAAATTGGACTTACAGCTGAAGGAATTGCACTTGACCTGGCTGAGCAGCATCGACCAACTCGTCAAATGCACACGAGGCAAGGGTTGGGATCTATATATGCATTTATATGCGCGGATAAGCAATGCATGCACCTAGAAAACAGCCTTTATATGCGCACCATCTGGATGATGCCGTGCTTTGCTGCAGCCTTCGTGAGGTTGAGCTCACCGTCGGGGTGTCCAAGCTTGCCGAGAGCGGTGGCAGTCTGTGACAACGTAAGCAACCCTACATCTTCTGCCGGACACGTCCTCACTGACAATATACAACGGCATCTTGGAGAAGTGGCCAAGGATCTTGGTTGACCAGTCCACATGCGTCACGTCCCTGAGGATACGTGGTCTCCACCAAATCCTGTTGGCATCAAGTGTTGGATGTAAGCAAAAAACAGCCACCATGAAGCGTGCTCTCTCGTATCTCACCGGTGGTACGCGACGTGGTTCTCGCGGTTCGTGATCTCGTCTTCGGCAGCAGAGCTGTAGTACGCCCACGCCTTCTCGGGCATGACCATCCTCGCGATAGCCTATATATGCGGAGAGGATCTGTAAGCACAGGACGAAAGGAGGCAGCATGTACGCGCGGAAAAAATGCACCTCGAAGTCATGCAGGTTCAGGATCTCCGAGAGCGGGGGGCGGTTCGCAACCCGCTCTAAACGTTCCTTCTCCACATCCGTGACCACGACCTCGACCTTTTGGACCGTCCCGGGGTCCACGGATCCTAGGCTGAATGCATGCCGATCATTATTTCGAAACGGCATGATACGACAGTGTGGTACTCACTGCTTCTCCACAGGCAGGTGCGTCGTGATGGCATCTGGTGGGTGGATAGGGTCGTATTCTGCACTGTGCAGAGGATGAATACTGCTTAAGTTCCTGAAGGTCGAGCATACACCTACGTTGCGTCCTTGCCGGCGTACTTGAGAATGATCCTGCTCCCGCCAGGATGGTCTAACACTCAACTTGAGTTCCAGTTAGCCACATACCATGCCTCCACTCACCATCTAAGAAGTCCGTAACGTCATAAACCTTCCCTAGAAACACAATCAGAAATCCGGGTTGTAACAGGTAGCTTGGGACATGGATCTTAGAAGCCGCTCCACGAATACTTCTATCGACCAAGAGAGGACCGAAAAGGAGAGCCTTCTCCCTTCCTCCTTCCCGTTACAGACCATTCATGTGAGACCATCCCTTGCGCCCTGTGATGAGATTACACGAGAATGGGCCGTCGGATGGTGGGTCATGCGTGACGCATTTACGTATGCTCGACGTGAGCACAGTGCCCCGTGAAACCGGGCCAACTCCTACTCCCTTGTGCGCTATCGTCCCCCCCCCCCCCCCCCCAATAGAGAGAAGACTACGAACACAAGCCATGAAACTCACCGTGCACGATAATCCAACAGCTCTCTCGCGAGTTGTGAGTCGCGACCTCCTTCCCGGATATCACCGCCTTAGACATGTTCGTGAACTTCAACCGAGGAAGAGGGTATCCCGGGGCGTTTCAGTGGAGGGGCGAGAGATGGTGGTGGTCGTTGGTCAAGAGGGCGGGGGTCGCATAACGCGACGAGCGAGAGGCGAGAGTCTCGTGTTCCTGTCACTTTGGTCACTTTTAGTGCAAGCATCGTTGATGTGGGGCCGGCCCGCGCTTTCCGTCGGAGGCGGGGCCCCGAGAAAACCGCGAAGCATCAGTTCGGGTGTCCAATCTCTTCCGTTCTATTTCGCACCGTCATGATCCCCAGTGAAAACTCGCTGTTTTCAAATACATCTACGTAAATATAGGACTATTTACATCTATCTAAAGTGATTGGTCTCGATCTAGTCCACACACCGCCGTCGAGCAGTCGCTCGATTAACGTTCTCAACGTCTGAGTGAACGGTACTTTTTCTTGTAACAACTCCCTCGTTCATTCGACCGACCCACTCAGTAACTATCAAGCGCCCGACGAGAATAAACTCACGTAAATTCGCACTTGGAGGCTCCATCGCGTCATAAGCAGGCTGCCACTATCGCGCGCACTCGGTGCAGCAACGCAACTGCCAACTTGTTCCTTCCCACTTCTCTCCTATTCCCTGAATGTCCGCCTCCTCGCTCTCCACGCACTGCGGCGGTCTGTTTATCTCGGCGTACGAGGCACGTTCATTTCCTTACTCGAGTCGAAGCTGACATATTCAGATTGGGACAGCGGCGATCCAAGTCCCGGCGCTGTGGAGGCCGGCGTTGATGGCGTGGAGGACAGGGGCCGACGTTCCGGCCAAGCCCCCGACTCGGAGGGGGAAGGGTTTCGACCGACGGCGTCGCTCACGACGAGGATGAGACCGCGACTCGGACCCTGCACCATGAAGTCGTCGTGGGGGTAAAGGTAGGGGGGGAGGTCAGAGTGGGCGAGCCCCCGAGCGTCATCTCAGGCTGGTAAGTCAACTTTTGCTATATACTCCGGCAAGTCAGGTGTTGGCAGGTCTGTGGTTCCCTCGAGAGTCAGGTTACTGGCTGCGTGCGCGCTGTGCGTAGGTGGTGCCCCGCCGCACATTGGGCGTGCCGCCAACTGGTTGCCCCGCGGCGGGAGGAGGCGGAGGAGAGGGCGGGTGAGGCGGTATGACGGGAGGTATGACGCAATGCTAGCTATAGTCTAATGATGTAGTCGAGTACCAGATAAAGCAATGAAAATACTGTTTTTGAACGTATTGGCCGATTTGGCGGTCCCAACAGCTGCAGAAGGATTAGACATTTGTAGATCTGTTTGGCTCGCTCCTGATATATTTCGATCGCTTTAGAACAAGGTAGATAGATTTTTCGTTGAACTATAGGACATCTGTGGATCTACCGCGAACTAGTACACATTTTCAGAGATCCCCCGAGGGTGTTACATTAAATTGATTGTAGTTACATGTAGATCAATTTATATACAGCGTGTTCTCACTGGGCATGATCATTGATCGACATCTGTGTAACGCTGACTTGTTGTTATACTTACTCGGACTGCTTCCTGCTGGAATGTAAGTATGTAAGTATATGGGCCACACATTGAATTCTCGGCGATGCTTATCCGAACCGAGCTTTGGATAGGTATACTATAGAGTGATTAATTAGACTACACCTCGGGCTCTCCGAGTCCTCAGTACGCACGCACGAGAGTACCACCACAATACTTACCTAGCCATCACGCAGCTTGACCACAGTGTCGCCCTCACATCCACCCACTGTCGGCCTAGAGATCACGCGCATCTCAATTACAACGACACTAAGTACCGGTGATTCCTCCCACTATCGACATCGCGTCCCACCTGGCGTGGCCCGTTATCCATTGACGGACGTTTTAAATCAAGTTAGTATATCAAGGACATGGAGCTTGCATGGAGCTATACATAATACTGTAGTAGTGATCGAACTCGTTCGTTCCATCTGGCAGCATTATTAATCCCTACTTCACACATTTCGGACGCTGTTTCAAACTTTCTGCATCATAAGTGCTCCCATCTCCCATTGTAGAGCCCATCGTTTCTGTACTCAAAATGCGCGGCATCGAAGTCATGGCTTTTTGAGGATCCGAGTGTCTCCCGGGCGCGCCCAAGAAGCTACCCGGGACGAGCGTCCAAACGACGAATCTTCTTGTCTCGTACTGCGACATGCATCGTAAAGCGGTTCCTGCAGTGCAACACCCGCACAGCGCACAGAAGGATCGTGGCTGCGCCGAATTGTCAAGGCATCGGCACAGATCAAACCACAAAGTGATGTGCGTCTGCGGTACGTACGCCGTCCCGCTGCCATCGTCGTATTTCAAGGGAAGGATCACGACTATACTGTGTTCACCAAACAGGTCTCCCGTCTCATCACCTATGCTCTTCAACTTCTATCCTTTGAAAATCCGTATACCATGCTGGCCGCGCAACGGTAAGTAAACAAAAGGACCGCTCAACGGTGGCGTTGATAGAACCTCTCGCCACGGTCAACTCGTGTGCGTCAAGAACGCGATATCACTTCTTTTGTGGGCGGCACAACCTTGCCTTGGGAAGTTCCTCACCGGTGCCCGCTCATAATACGCTCTAGGTTATCGATGCCGCCTGCATAAGTACTAGTGCAGTGCAATTCCAACCCTTGTCTCCGACCCCCCACTGTGCCCTCGCTGTTCCTCCGTCTTTTTGGATTACTAGTAGCTCTGCTATCCGTGACCGCAGCCAGTTATGTCCGCCAGCAACACACCCACTGTTGCCGTGATTGACGACACTAACGTGCACTATAATACCTCGCGCGACGCTGGTCAAGCTCTCGCGCCCTCAAAGGCAGTGAGCGACTCGGTCAGCGCTGCCAAAGCGTCGCCTTGGAACGGCACCCTCGCCATCATTACGAGTCCTATTAGCATCTGGTACAACGTCACAGGTCGGTGGTTTCTGTTTTCTGCGCATATATCCACCAATCTGATCGACGTTCGGTCAGGTTACAGTCGCATCGCGGTATACGGAGCTCTCATCCCACCCTCGAGCATCGGGGTGACAGCATGGGCCAACTATACAATCAACGGAAACTACACAGCGGCGAACATCACGACCTCGACGCACATCGTGACCGACTTTCCCCTGTTCACGTCCGTCGAGCTCGATCCCAACCAGCAGTACAACCTCACCGCTGATATCTGGGCCTCGCCGGACGCACCATATCTATTCGACTATCTTCTTGCATTCTCTCCTCCTAACCCCACACCTGTCTCAACGTCAAGCACTGCCACTGCATCAAGTACCAGCACAGGCGCCCCTACCGCCACGGCTCAGTCGTCCGGGGATTCCATCGACATCCCGCATCCCATTATCATCATCGGAGCTCTAGCGGGGGGATGTGCCCTGCTCCTTGCGTTGTGGCTCGCCACTCTGTGCTGCTGGTGTCGAAGTCGAGGGTCCAAACCCAAGAACATCGGTAACTGGTTTCTTTCCCTCGTCATGCCATCAACAGAAGGTGATAATGAATCATTGCAGATAAGGAAGAGCCTATGGGTATGGGGCCAGAGCCTCCCTTCGCCCCTCGGCCCACTGTATCCAAGAGCGCGACTTTGGTCTCGCCAAAGGCTTCTAGGCGCGGGGAATCATTCCTGGAGCCCCCTCTCCAGTCATCCGACTCATCCACGCTGGCTTCTACGCCCGGCCTCTCTCTTATGCTAGAACGCGCCCCCACGCCGGTCAACGTCGCGCCTGGTCCCGCGCCCAGGCCAACAACCACATACGTGCCTGAACACGGGCAGTTCGCGCCTGGGCTGCCCACTCACCATCGTTCCGCGACGCTGCCCACCACGCACTACTTCGCGTCCCCTGTTCCGAGTAGTATGATGCCGCACGAAGGAATCCACCAGCGGCCCATAGTCCCGCAACACATGCTCCCGCACGCCGCCTCGATGCCGCGCCTAGGGACACCCTTGGGCATGTCGACCCCCATGGCGCTGCAGCTCCCCACGCCCTTCGAGCACCCTCCCGCCGGGCAGATCCTCCGCGCAGAATCGCCCCTGCACAACCCGTACGACGATCTGTATGGACACCTTGACCGTGACGCGCCCGTCGTGACAGCATCAGGGTCGTCCACGCCCATTGGCACGAGGTCTCTGTCGCCAGCTCCAAGGCCTTCCGCCTTCCCCACGTCCACACCCACACCCACACCCACACCCACACCCGCACCCGCACCCGCACCTGCAGCCCAGTATACCACCGGTGGCCCGCCAGCTTCCACCCCATCGGCGCCGACCACCTCGGCGGCGGCGTCGCCATCAGCGCCCGTACAGCCCGAGGCCACAACAGCCGCTCCAGCCGCTCCGGCCGCTCCCGCATCCGCTGCCGGCAAGGTGAAGCGGCTGAGCCCGAACAAGTACCCGCCCGAGAAGCAGAAGCAGGAGGTGCGGCTGGAGCCGCCGGCCGCGCAGGCTTCTGCGTCCTCGCCGGATAAGGAGGACTTCGGGGACAGCCCGCCTGCGTACAGCTCTTAGTCCGGTACTCTTACCCTTCGGACTGTTGGAGCACGCAATCGTGCTCGAGTCGTCGCTGGGCACAGGTATGTGCTGCAATGTCTTGATCGCGCTCGTCGTGCGCGTGGGTCTCAAGTCATCGGGCCCGCACTGCTTCCTTTTTCGTTTATCTAATCATTCCGGACATTTCCGTGTCGTGCTCGCGCCGCACTCATATACTTGCCGTTGCTCGTTTCCCCGCCCTCAGTCTTGCTGCCGCATACTGAGGGTGAGCCTTCGTGATCTGTTCCCTTCCCTGCAGTAGTTGCTAACTCTATGTACTTGTAGTCCTTTCTAGGTACATTGCAATAAACTTAGTCTTGCTGCCGCATACTGAGGTCCTTTCTAGATCCTTCCCTCGTCCTCGCTGCGCCCCGAACTCCCATAGGTTATGAGCCCTGCGGGAAGGCTCTAACTGCAAGACTCACTCGCCTCCCGCTCGATTCGCCCTTTGCCCGCGCCATTGCCGCGCTCCCTTCGCCCACTCGTGCCTGCGCCACTGCCGCGCTCTCTGCCCGCTTTCGCCTGCGCCCTTGCCGCGCTACCCTCTGCCTGCGCCACTGCCGCGCTCCTCGCCCGTGCCCTGCTCGCGCCACTGCTGTGCCTGCTCTTTCGCTGTATCCTTTCCATTCTTTTTTCATCCGCTGCCACCGCGTCTCTCGCCGCCGCGCGCTCGTTACACAGCCACTCTCGTCCCAACGATCTCGCTGGCACCATGTCTGTCGGCCTTTCCGATTTTGTTGCTGGTGTGGAGAAGCTCGACGCTTCCGGAAAGAACTTTGTTCTGTTCCGTGACCAGTTCCAGATTGCCGTCACGCAGAAGGAGGCTTGGGCTCACTTCGACGGTACGTCCGCCGCCCGGTTCCTGCCGCTCCGAACAACCCCACCGCTCTCGAGATTGCCTCCATCGCCGCATGGGACAAGAAGGAGAACCTCGCGCTCTACCTCCTCAACCTCAAGGTCGCCCCGGCCGTCTTCACGAAGCACAAGCGCAAGGGCAATGTCGCCGCCATCTGGTCAAGCATCTGCTCGGAGATGGGCGCCAAGTCCCTCCTCCAGCGTGCCAACCTTCGCCGTGACTTCAACAACATGCGCTACATGTCCGGTGCCGACTTGCATGCCGAGGTCGACCGTCTCCGCCTTGCCTACGAGACCCTCATTACGCTCGAGGTCAGGATCTCCGACGCCGAGTACGCCTCTACCATTATCGCCTTCCTCCCGCCCGATCTCTCCGCTTTCATTGCCCAGCTCTCCGCTCAGACTCGTGCCCATACGCTCATGAACCCCACGACTGCTACGACACCGCTCCCGCTGACCCCGACAAGCCGCCTCTCGATCCCGAGGTCATGCTGACGCTCGTGCTCGAGGAGTGGGACCGCCGTCAAGCTGAGCGCAAAACCTCCAAGGTGAAGGACCGCGACACGGGCATCGCGCCTCTGTTCTTTCAAGCGAGAAGCCCAAGACTCGTGGTCGTGGCCCCCGTAAACCCGTCGGCGTCTGCTGGACGTGCGGCGGGAAGGGTCACAAGCAAGACGTCTGCCCTTCGCCAAGGGAGGAAATGAGTCCAACACCCCGCCACAGGATCAGAACACCCAGCCCGCCAACCCTCCTGCCGCTGGGGCCGCCTATTCCCTCGACGACATTGCCGGTGCGTGGAGTGCCTTTGCCCGCAGCTTGCGCACGTCGACCTTAGCGACAATGACATGTCCGTGCACGAGGATTTCTGGTCTGACGATGCCGACGATGCCTATTCCGACATCACCGAGGACTCGGATGCCGCTGACTCTATGCCCGACCTCGACTCCCTGCCTGCCTCCCAGTGCGCCTCGTCGAAGACCCTGCCCGACGTTGTGCTGCCTGCCCCGCCTGCCTCTGCACCCGTCTCGCTGTCCAAGCGCATGCAAAATGTTTCTGCCTGGCTCGAGTATGCCGACCCCGGAGCACGCGTCGAGGGTGACGTCCCTGCGCTGCCAACTGGTGCCGCGTACGTGCTTTCGGTCGCTGCCATTGCCGCAGCTGCTCCTGCCCCCATTGCCTCTGCCCTGCCTGCCCAATCCTTGCCTGCCACCACCTCTGTGGATCATCCGAACGCCGCCTCGCTTGAGGGGGAGGAGACGTCGAGTCCGGCCAAGCTCACGTCGTCCGTCCACCTTGAGAGAGAAGTTGTGCACCCACTTGCCGCTGACAACCTCGCCGCCATTGTCGACTTGCCCCCTGGACTCTCGATGCCCATGCGGATCGCTGCCCCGCTGAACGAGAATCTCGCCGCCCAGGACCTGCCCCGAGACGTCTGCCCATCGCCTGGAGACGTGCTCAATGCCATGCTCAATGCCTCGCCTGCCATTCCCGCCTCATCGCCTGCCATTCCCGCCTCATCGCCTGCCATCCTCGCCTCACCTGTTGTCTCGGACAGCACCCCTTCACTTGTTGACCCGCCTGACAAGTATACAGTGCCCGTCGACTCAGTCTCCAACAGGCTGCCCGGACCGTGGCCACTCGTTCCTGGATGCGACATCACCCGTGGTTCAGCCGCCTCTTTGCCGTTCAAGCCGCCATTCCTCGTCGACCTTGGTGGTCCCGTCACCCGCATCTCTGCTTCGCCCCACAAGTTTTCTTTGCCCATTGCCCCCTCTGCTTGCATGGACTTTTTCGATACGTATGATATGTCACCTGCTGCCCGTGCCCATTTCGATCATGTCCGCCGCTACCCCGACATTTATGATTCCCGCCTTGCTGCCTCTTCGCCTTCCACTGTTCGTGCTTCCGTTACTTAGTGTTTTTTTCCCATTGCGTTGCGCGCACCTTCGCTCCTCCAACTCGTGCAAGATTGAGGGGGAGTGTTGGAGCACGCAATCGTGCTCGAGTCGTCGCTGGGCACAGGTATGTGCTGCAATGTCTTGATCGCGCTCGTCGTGCGCGTGGGTCTCAAGTCATCGGGCCCGCACTGCTTCCTTTTTCGTTTATCTAATCATTCCGGACATTTCCGTGTCGTGCTCGCGCCGCACTCATATACTTGCCGTTGCTCGTTTCCCCGCCCTCAGTCTTGCTGCCGCATACTGAGGGTGAGCCTTCGTGATCTGTTCCCTTCCCTGCAGTAGTTGCTAACTCTATGTACTTGTAGTCCTTTCTAGGTACATTGCAATAAACTTAGTCTTGCTGCCGCATACTGAGGTCCTTTCTAGATCCTTCCCTCGTCCTCGCTGCGCCCCGAACTCCCATACGGACTCAGGGTCGTGAAACCGTGAGTCCGGGTCGGGTCCCACGGGAGGGAGCTGTTGTTGTTGACTGGCGCGCCTCGCGTATGTAAGTATGGGTATTCTGCACGATTGGTCGTTTATGAGAGTTCGGGCACGGGCACGGTTCGATGAGCGAGGGCCTGACCACGGCCACGTTCCGTTTACTACTCCCACTAGTTGCCATTACGGCAGCTTGGTTGGTTTCGAGTTTGGGGATGTGGTACAACTTGTGATGGGGGGTATGTCCGAGTCGGACACGATGGCGCACTACGTGTATTTATGCTTGATGATGTTGATGACGATGGAATGTTGTACCAGTCTCCGAGTCCGCTCAAGGCTTTGGCAAAGCCTTCGCTAGGATCAAGCTTATTGGGTGTTAAGTCAGGTTGCGTCGCGTCATTCACCGTTTATGCCACCCCCATATCGGTTAGAAAACCGTACAACGTATGACCGCTCACAAACTCTGATATACGACTGGCCAATGCGACTCGATAATGTGCCAGGGGGTGGCGACTGCATCTCAGTAACTTGTAAGTGGTTCACAGCGCCTTCAATTTGCAAAGTGGTCGTGATTTTGACTGGCGGCGTTAATGGAGGCGACGCTTTTCAAAGTTCAGTTCTTTTCTGCGAATGACTTCGGCGGGTGTAGGCCGTGCCCGTGCCATTATGGAAACGCTTCATGTCTCCAAGCTCATTATCGCCGAAAGCCAGCCCAAGCCAACCTGTCCTCCGGATTGTGAGTACTAAGTGGATCGCGATGTTGGGGAACGACTCTCACCCGATTGATATTTGTCAGGTTGGGAGAACTCCGAGTCCGATAGCACATGTTGCTGGCCGATGCGACGCGGTGGTGGCTCGGAAGTCTTCGTGGTTGTGGTTGGGACAGTGGCATTTCTATGGGTCGTCAACGCGTGATCTCCCGACCACTGTGCCAGTGGACGCCACCGTTGCGCATCTCCGAATTATAGGAATGCGATACTTATAACTTACCTAGAGCAACCACAATACTCCCCATTGACATCGCTTGAGAGAAGAAGCGAAAATACGATCAAGAGTTCAACGGCAACGGTGGTCCTGTTTGAGTGTGACTTTTCAGCTTTCCTGGGCTTGAACGCGATCATCTAACTGAAATGCAAGCTGATATGCACATGGAAAACGCACCGCTGGCATCGCCTTGTGGTTCATCACCGTTTATCGTCGCCACCGCGAATAAGTACCGTCTCGAAATGTAAACGGTTAGCCCAACGTAGGCACTGTATAAATTCCGTTCCTCGAGCATTCTTCAAACGACACCATCTGTCAAAGGTGGCGGCGGAGCTTCGGAAGAATTTCTGAGAGCAAAATCATCTAAACCCAGTCAAATGCATGTCTCTCCTTAGCGACCCTACCCGACAACTCTAGTCCCGCAGCTTACACTTAGGGTCCACGTCGCATCACCACCCCACTGCCGCCCTACTCGGTCGTTGGTTACAGAAAGTGCCACTCAGCATCGACATTGGCGAGCCGAGATAGCAACCCCACTCGCCGCTATCGCTCCAAGGCCATGCTGGACAAACGGAAAAGAGTTTGACGAGGCGGGAACACAGGCTTCTGTGTCCTCTACAAGAATACTGCGGTACCGGGTGATGTCCAACTACCGCCACTCGTAGTAGTCGCTCCTGTGTAAAAATGGGATGTAGTGTTCGTAGTGTGAGCGTCCATCACCAAAGAGAGATATAGCTATACGACCCGCACTTTCGGAGTACAAGGAGCCGTTCGCGCGAATTCGACCACGGTGATACGAGTGGAGACATGGGAAAGTTACTGACTTATCTATTGCGTTGGCGTTGGCGCTTCAGAAGCCTCTGTGGTTGTGGTTGTGGCTTTTCTGTTGGGCGTCAAGCCATGATATCGCGACTATAGTGTTCGATAGCGCGGACTGCGACAGACCCCTGTGCTCGAACAAGAACGAAGTGCTTTTCTGTGATCCGACATTACACCCGACGCCGTGGAGCCTCACGAAATCGTGGTTGCGGGGCGTAGATATACGTACAATTCAATGCCTCAAGAGCATCAACCGAGGTATGGCCCGATGAATTGGCGCACCGAAAGGCCATAGAGCTCGAACGCTTCACGCCCTGCCTTCATAAACTCCTGCAGCGCGACGGAATGAGTACGAGTACGCTTTAGAAAAACGACAGTTTTTATAGAGAATGCGGTCAAGTGCGCACCTTCAGCTCTGTGTCGTTGAATATGGGTTCAAACAGCGCAGTTGAGGGAATGGTACAGAACGTGAAGTCAGACGGCATGAACTTCGTCGCCGTCGCCTCGTGATCGGCGTCTTGCCCGAGCAGGCCGGACGTGGTGTCCATGAAGGTCCAGAGCCGGTAGCAGTCAACACTCGTCGGCCCTGCCGAATCTTCTACGGAGTTGCAGGGGCTGGTTGGGAGGAAGAGGCGCTTCTGGCAGTACTCCCCCAACCCAACTCCTGATGCCTGAGGCGGCGGATGAACGCTGCCAAACTGCGTGAGCGTGCCTCGGAGTTGAAGTTGACTATACAAAAAAACACTCACTGTGTGGGAGCACCAGCCGTACTCTGGCTTCCTCAGGGGCGCCCCGCGACGAAGGTGCCTGAAATAGTCGAGGACGCGCTCGATCTGCGCAGACTCAAGATCCTCCTGCGCTTTCATCCTGCGTTTCTCGTCGCACATCTCATGCTCCATATTGACAGACATGTGGTTGGATGTGTGGACGTCTGTGAAGGACCACCCGTGTCCATTCGAGCCTAGGTACCTCATGCAAACATCGAGGGAAATGACGAAACCATTCCGTAGTTTAGGATAGGTGGCGTTGGACATCGTGGCTAAATATTGGCTGTAGTGTATGTGAAGAGGGTACGGGTGAGAGATGAGAGGGGAGGAGACACGGGTCGCGGTGGGTCGCGGCCGGATGTCCTTTTTTGGAGAATGGGCGCTTATGGCCCCACCGCCTTGGGGTCACGAAGTTCACTGTTCAGGTTGAAGTGGCGCTCATCCTGACCATCGAACGTTGCTAGCTAACCGTAGCTCGACATTAGCTGAGGACAGGTCGTACAAGAAATGCAAAGCATCAGAAGTCGTTACGAGGCAGTACCACAGAATGTATTGGAGGATCTCTAGCGGTGCGCAAAGAACAGGACATGCATAACAACATGCGCGATAGAAAACACAGGGGAGACGATACATACACATACATACAATCAGAAGATGCAGAGAGAACATCGCGCGACAGCCATCGCTGATAGAAGCTAGCTGGGATAACCTTCGTGTTACAGTTTTGACTCCTGGAACTTCGCCAGTTGTAATGGCTGGTCTGCACCACACCGCCCAACGTGTCAGCAACAGTGTGAACCAAACATGTGTAAGAGGGCACACGCACAGGTGTTCTGGAAGAGGTTGTCCTGGGGCGTCATCACAAAGTGCGACGACAGCGACTTGGCGTCGACCATCTCGGGCACGATGTCCTTGATCGTCTTCGCGCCCAGCAGGCGCATGTTCATCTCGAACTCGTCCTGCCGTCCCCCCTCGTCAGCCCTTCCCCCCTTCCCACACATCACGTACATGATCCAACACGGCACTCACCCGGAAGATCTGGATGGCCTTCTCGACGCCCTCCTGCCCGTACGCGCAGAACGCGTACAAGAACGGCCTGCCCACGCCCACCGCGGTCGCCCCGAGCGCGATCGCCTTGAGCACGTCGCTCGCGCGGCGCACGCCCCCATCGACGTAGATCTCGAAGCGCGGGTCCGGGAAGTAGCCGCGGAGGCGCAGGGCGGAGACGACCTCGACGAGCACCTCGATGCCGGAGCGCGCGGTGTCGAGCTGCCGCCCGCCGTGGTTCGAGAGCACGATGCCCTGCACGCCCGCCTCGTACGCGAGGACCGCGTCTTCTGCGGAGCCGATGCCCTTCAGGATGATCGGCACTGGCGAGTGCGGCCGGTCAGTATATGCGCATATATGCGGAGGCGGGGAGCGTGGGGCACGCACTCTTCGTGATGCTCCTGAACCAGGGGATGTCGTTCCACGACAGGCTGGGGTCAATGAACGACTGGCGCCGCAGTCAGCGTAAGAACTCAAGCGCGCATATATACCCAATGAAGACCCACGCTGATCGCGCGCGCGACGCCCTGGTCCTTCTTGACGTCCTGGCCCTTCTGCACCTCCGCGCCCGCGTCCGCGTCGACGACCTTCATGCGCATGTCCTTCTCGCGGCGGCCCAGCTGCGGCGCGTCGACGGTGATGAACAGCCCCTTCACGCCGCGCGCCTCCGCGTGCTGCACGTACTTGCGCGTGATCTCCCGGTCCCGGTTCACGTACAGCTGCAGGAAGAACGTCTGGCCCGGCGCCGCCGCGTCCAGGATGTCATCGAATGCGCATGATGCGAGCGTCGCGATCTGATTTTGCGCAGGGGGGAATGGGATGTCAGCGTCCGTGGTTATCGCGCGAGAGGGAGAGGGAGAAGGAGAAGGGAGGAGCGGGACAAACCATTTGGATGACGCCGGTCTTCGCAGCGGCGCGCGTCAGCGTGAGCTCGCCCTCAGGGTGGCCAAGCTTGCCAAGGGCCGTCGCGGACTGTCCAGTTGCAAATTCAAGCCCTTGGTGAGACCGCGGCACGGCAGCGCGCATATCGGGACAAGAAGACGCACAATGTACACCGGGAGGCTGGACTTTTGCCCGAGAATGGTGGTGGACCAGTCGACGCTCGAGACGTCGCGCAGGATACGCGGGCGGAACCACACCCTACATATTAGAACCGCGGGGATTGCCAAAACGAGACGCAGGCACAGTGCGTTAGTATGAAAGCTTAACTTAACTTTCGCGGGCGGATGAAGTGTGTGCGCACCGTTGATATGCCATACGGTTTTCCCGGATCGTTATCTCATCGTCCGACGCAGAAGAGTAGTACGCCTGCGGTTCACGGACGCATGAAGGGGGCACAGCAGCCGCAGTCCGTCAGTATTGACGTCGAGCACTGAAAAGCGGAGGCGCGCCGATCACGTACCCACGCCTTGTCCGGGAGGACGAGTTTTGCGACGTTTTCGAAGTCGTGCAGGTTGAAGATGCTGTCGATTGGTGGGCGCGCCTCCATGAGCGCGAGTCTGCGCCTCTCCTCCGGGGTCACCTCCTTGACGACTTTAGCGACGGTGCTGGCGTCGATGGGGCCGAGGCTGAAACGTTCACACCGTATGAATGACCGCGGAGTGGGTGACACGGGTTAGAAAGACGCACTGTTTTTCTACGGGCAGGTTCGTGGTAATGGCGTCGGGCGGGTGGATGGGGTCGTAAGCCTCCCTACATCATGGTCGCGTAAGCTCAGGTAAGCTCTGTAATTCAAGGGCCAAGGCGATCACAGTGACAAGGGCCACTTACGTTGCGTCCTTCCCCGCGTACTTGAGGATGATTTTGCTTCCACCGGGATGCTCTGCAGTCAACGAATGAATCGATCCGTCGCAATGCCGTGATGTGAGACACGGGCCGTACCATCAAGGAAGTCTGTGACATCATACACCTTGCCTGCATAGAGCGCATATAGTCAAACATCTGAGGAGGAAGGGGGCGAGCTTCGGGGGGTGACGTACCATGGACGATGATCCAGCAGCTATCCCGGCTGGCGTGGTCAGCGACTTGGGGGCCCGTGAGAATCTGGCTCATTGTGTTATGTACGACGACGACGGATCTTGAGAGAGAAGAGGTGGAGAGGGTGGGGCACGGCGGGGTGTTGTGTAACTAACCCACAGCCGTTGGCTCATTCTTTTCAACCATCCACGATGATCCAGAGACGGGACGGGGCACTCCGCACGTATCTACTGTCACTTCGCAAACGCTAGTCTCGGGAACCCGTGACAGTGGATTCAGGGCGACAGTTGGCCACGTCAGTAAGATAGGGTGAGCCTGACGGTGCAGCGCGAACTCCTGCCAAAGAGAGAGCCACCATTCGTGGGCGGGGATGGGGTCCGGGGAGCCTTGGCGGAGGACGCACCTATCCTGCGGGGTTTAAGCGCATGTCCGCACCACGTCGCCCGATATTGGTCGGGGTTAAGACAACCGCGGGGGGAGCGCAGAGCCATCTGGCACCCGGTGTCAATACATTCGGTTACAATGCATCGCACAGGACGCCCTCTCCGACGGCCGGGCCATACACTTCCATAGAGTGGCAGCTGGACGAGTCTTCTGTGGAACAAAGAGTTTGAAAAGAAAGATAAGGACTCTGACGATAAGGGGGTCCTGTAGCAGCGCAGTCGCGGTGAGCGTCAAGAGAGTCGGTGTCCACAGGAAAAGAAAATCCAAGTTTTCGCACGGAGTGATTTGGCGTGGGCGCTTGAAGGTCGTCGCGGGAGAGGGATCGCCGGTACTCGATCTTATCCGCTGTCGTCGATAAGCTACCATCACCTCCGCCGACTAAATATTGCTCAGTCTCAGATGTCTTTAGGCTAGCATACTCTGCGAAACCAGCATCTCGGCCAAGTGCGCTGTAGGAGATGGAAGACAGCCGCTGCTAACGCATGGCGGCCCAGTCTATCGATCTCGGAGTCGGACTCATGTCTCCTACTGACTCACAACGATGCTGCTGTCCGCTAACGCTGTCAATCACTCGGACGCAATCGCACTCTGCTTGCCGACCTATAGTTACCAACGACACACGTTGGGTGCACGCCTCGAAGATAATGATAATCCCGTCTCCGAGAGGCTAAGCCCCACCTTCGAATTCGTCTCAGGTCCATGCGGTACGTGTTTAGTGATTAATGACGCTCGTACTCGCATTCACACATGTTCCTATCCATTTGCCCACGCGCTGTGGATCGATTAAGGTTTCTTCCCTTCCTTCCTTGCGAAGTATCGGCAAATGGTCGCTCTTGGCGCAATAGATATGGCCAGAAGCAGCAGAACAAACTTTGTCCGCTCTATCGCCGTATACCGCGCCAACGTACCATCCCAACACTTCTCTCATCCGCAGTCACAGTGCCATCCTGGTCGCATCCCGACTATGCGAAACGGAACTACTCCCAGAATAACGCGCAGCCAGCGCGCAGCCCTCCCCGCTGCCAAACGGAACTTGGCATGCCATCCTCGTCCTCGATGTGATTCTCCCTCTTTCTAGGGTCAAGACCGCTGGGCTGTGCACAGCCGACATGCCAAGACAGCCCGCACCGGGTGATGCACATCCCGATGGGGGCGGGACAGGTTGAATACATGGTTGGGGAAAAGTGCGGGCCTCCTTCGTTCGCTCCCTCCCTGCAGAATTCTAACGCCGCACCATTCCTGTCCGCTAGCCCCGGAGATCACTTTCGGACGACATCGATCCTAGGGCAGCCTACTCCACCGCTACGGTGCCTGTCAGCGTTCCGGTACGCGGTGCGTTTAGAGAGCTGCCCGCTTTCTGCGAACGAGGAATGGCGTTTCGACTGCCCACCCTCGCGTCACATTGCGCGCCGCACTCAATATTTCGGGTGCCACGACATGGCTGTGCGCGCCATGATTCCGGTTCCGGGTCTCACCGTCTCCCATTGTGATGCTTTCGGGAGAGGTGTACGTATCTGCGCGAACGGCCGTGAACCCATGCGTCTAATTTTTCTGTCATCAGCGACTCCTGCGCTCGCGAAGACGACACGATCGCGTCTTTTCCAGAGCCCTTCCATTCCCCGGGTCTCTTCTCGCTTCCATTTAAAAAGACTCATCCTCACAACACAACTCCCCATCACCCAACAACACACCCTCCTCCTCACACCCACAACCGCATCTGCACCCTGCCTCAGGGCCCGCACTTCGCCAACCATTCCGCTATCTATCGCATATCTATTCCGTCGCATCACTGCAACCATGCCCGGCCTCGATCTCTTCGGCTCCTCCACCCCCGCCACCGCGAACACCGTCATCGAGGTGGTGCCCGCACCCGAGTCGGCCTCCGCCCCCGCCCCCATCGAGGTGAACGAGCCCGAAAAAGCGGCTGAGTCCGCGTCCGCGGTCAGCGTGCCCCGCGGCCTTGCCGGTGGCCCCGCCCCGTACTACAACGCCCGCCTCGACCCCAAGAACTTTCTCGAGGGCCCCCTGTCATGGAACCCCGCCACCCGCCTTCGACAGATGCTCGCCCGCCCCGGCATTGTGGTACGTAATATGAATGCAGTTTTGGCTTACGCCAAGGCCAAGCCAAGGCATATGTCCACACCAGATCCTGATCGTGTCGCTGTGCCGGCTATTTAATTATAGGTCGCACCCGGTATCTGCGATGGTATCAGCGCACGCTGTGCGCTCGAGGCGGGCTTTGACTGCCTCTACCAGAGGTGTGTGCGCAGTTGCTTTTTTCGCTGGCGAAATAGCGGTTAGATTGCCTTGGAGAATGGCTGATGAAGATTTGCGTGTGTGCAGTGGCGCCGCGACGACCGCGTCGCGCCTCGGCCAGCCCGACTTGGCGATTGCGACGCTCAACGACTTCGTCCAGGTAAGCACGCTCCAAGCTCTCTCCTCCCACATGCCCCATCACCCACTCACGTTCTCATTCTAAACCCACACCCGCCAAACAGAGCGCCCAGATGGTCTGCAGCCTAGACCCGACCGTCCCGGTCATCGCCGACGCCGACACCGGGTGAGTCCATAGTCCACACACAACACTTACCGACGGCACCCCCCACACGCTCGGCCGCACGCTGACTCTCTCTTCGCTCGATGCTTAGATTCGGCGGCCCCGCGATGGTCGCCCGGACGGTGACGCAGTACGCGCGCGCGGGCGTCGCGGCGCTGCACATCGAGGACCAGGTGCAGACGAAGCGCTGCGGGCACCTGCTCGGCAAGCAGGTCGTGTCCCGCGAGGAGTTCGTCACGCGCATCCGCGCCGCCGTCATCGCGCGCGACGCCATCCCCGGCGGCTCTGACTTCGTAAGTCCTAGCCCCTCCCTCCTTCCTTTCCGCTCCCCGTCCCCCCTTGCCCCTTGCCCGTTGTCCGTCCCCGCTTGCTGTATCCGGGAAGGGAAGGGGGCGCGCGGGTTGCTAGAGGAGAACAATGGAAACTGACGCGGAGCCGAACGCAGGTGATCATCGGGCGCACGGACTCGGCGCAGGTGCTCGGCATGGAGGAGGCGCTCTTCCGGCTGAAGCTCGCGGCGGACGCGGGCGCGGACGTGTGCTTCATCGAGGGCGTGAAGAACGCGGAGCTCCTCAAGAGCACCGTCGCCGCGCTCGCGCCCAAGCCGGTGCTCGTCAACGTCATCTCTGGCGGGCTCACGCCCTCGTTCACGACCAGGGAGGCCGAGGAGTACGGCGCGAAGATCATCAGTGCGTCTTGTTCCTGTCCATCTGTCTGTCTGGGGCGGCGGGAGAAGGGGTGCTGACGCGTGGGGTACCTTTTTTTTTTTCTTCTTTCTGACAGTCTTCTCGCTGGTGAGCTGCGTGGCGGCGGTGCATGGCATCCGCGCGGCGATGGCGTCGCTCAAGAAGACCGGCACGGACTTTACGAGCGCGAAGGGCATGGACCCCAAGGCGTTCTTCGAGGTTATGGGTACGTGTCTTCCCCTGCGGGTGACCTCCCTGCGCATATGCTCATCGCGTCTCCTTCCCGGTGCAGGTCTCAACGCCGTAGTCAACCTCGACGCGCAGGCGGGCGGGAAGGCGTTCGAGCAGGTGTAGATGCGCTGCTTCTTTGCCTTCTCCGAGTACTCTGCCGACGCTTCCGCTTGGCATTACGTCCGCTTTATGTTCATCTCGTCCTTCCTCTCCGTCACTCCTATCTCTACTCATCTCTTTTGGATCACCGTCGCCGATATACGGCATTTAGAGATTTAGTTCTATTTATGACCCTCGATAGTATCTCCTCGCTTTCCCGCACGTTTGTCTGTCTCCACTCGCATCATGTACCTATAACATTAGACAATCGATCACACCATGTTGTTGTTTCCACCTTCGATCAGAATCCATGCACTTGGCTGATTCGGACTGACGGTGCGCGCCTGTGTATAAGGGGGGTCCTTTGACATATACCGCTCGCGATAACGGAGGGCGGTGTATAAGAACCAGCATTGACCCGGCGACTCCACACTTCACTTCGGCTTGGCGGGTTCTTTCAAGGAACAAGGGTCCTTTACGCTGGGCCCCTCGAATCGAATTTGAGTGCTCAATGGAAGGTGGCACTCTTAGAAGTCGGCTCGAGGTACATACATGGTTTTGAGTCGCGCAAGATTCAAAATCCCGCAACGCCTGCGGGCCGCCGTGGGCCGGGCTCCTTGTTTCGATGGTAAGCACTTAATCTGAGTCCTAGCGCCGGGCCGAGTATCGCGTAGTCGCTGGAACCCTTGAATTCGGACCTCCGAGGAGGAATTGTGCCAGTGGTTCTAGTCTCATACCAAAACCGTCCCGCGTGCCGTTTACGTGGGAGGGGTTTGGTACGAACCTACCAGTGGTTCGATATCGCCAGATTCTATCATGCCGACAGCGGCATACTGGAGTTGATGTCCCCCCGATCTGATATAACGCCCATATCCGAGGGTTGGGTTCAAAAGAGAAATCACACCTTGATACTAACTGGCATGGCGTGGCGGGCTGACTCTCGGACCCGGCGTGACTCAGGCTCCCTCGGAAACCTAAGTTGAAGCCCGAGCACATGCTGGGATTGGAGCTGTAAGATACATTATCAAGGAGCAATATGGTTGCAAGTTGAATGACCGGCGCGCAGCGAGAGCGTCGAGGCTGTGGGTGGTTCACGGCGAGTCATCAAGTAGGCGTCCGGCCCGGTTCTTCGGCATCGCCGATGCCCGTTTTGGTAATAATAGCGCCGGTGTGGTGAGTGTTGCGCCGCCAGTGCCGCATTCTATGAGTCACACATTCATATTCATTCTATGGGTATCCCATCTTGATCTTGAACGCTTGAACACCAAGTGCTACTACTAGAGAACTGTAGTACTCAATGTCCGTTGAAGGGCTCCCAGTCCAAACTTTCCGCCTTGGCAAGTCACAGCAAGTATTCAGCTTTTGCGCTTCCGCCTCCTGAATAACACCTTGCCGTTGGGGTCGGGCAAAATGTTCCGCGCGAGATACAGGTTCTTGGGCCTTGTGCCGTCTCCGGGGAGCTTGAGGTCGTAATGGAGCAGGATGTACGCGACGATGACCTTCAGCTCGTTCACCGCGAAGAAGCGTCCGGGGCTACGAAAAGGGAGTGTCAGCAGCGGTCCACTCATCTCGCTAAAGGCAATCTGGAGAACTTATGAAGGTGACGTACCATGCGTGTTTACCGTGGCCGAACGCGATGAACTCGGTGGAAGTGTTGACGAACTGGTGCTTCAGGGCCTGCCCTTCGGCCTCCCTCGCGCGGGAGAAGCGGAACGGGTCGAACGTGCTGGCGTCGGGATAGTACTCCTCGTTGAGGTGTGTCGCGCCCTGGGGAGCTGCCACGAAGGTGCCCTTAGGGATGACGGTGCCGTCGATGAGGGTGACGTCCTTGGTTGCCTTGCGAGTCAAGGATGCTGGAAAGGCATAAGTATCGCGGTCAACTGCTGAGAGAGGGGAGAGAAAGACGTACTGAGGACGATGCCGTGGATACGAGTGGACTCTTTCAGGAAGCTATCCAATTTAGACATCTGGGTGATGGCGGCCTTGGTCCACCCCTCTGCCGCGATAATCGGCTCGACCTCTTCACGCAACGGTTTGATGTACTCCGGCATGGAGGCAAGGTCGTACAGGGCGTGCGTGAGGCTCTGTTCATCAGGTATCAGCCTAAGTCGAGGGGAGCAAACGGAGACTGAGGCAATACATACGTTGGACGTGGTATGGATCGCGCCTGAGTTGATAAACAGAAGCCTTTCGACGACGCTCACATCGTTGTAACCCTTAGGCACGGCGATATCGAGAACCCATTGAAGCGCATCATTCTACGCGTTGAGACGGTAAGCTGTCGAAGAGCTTGTGGAGGGACTCCGAAAACGACTGCTTACTGGCTTGTCTGACCAATCGTCGCCATATTCCTTCATGTGCGCCCTGCGCTCGTTGAGCACCGGAGTGAAGAATGGTACGGCACGACGGACTGATTTCTTGACGCTGCTCATATAGTGTCCAACCAAACTACGCATATACGTTTAACCCTGCACCAAAAGACTCTAGTGCAACCAGGAACACTCACGGCTTGATGAACATAGGGAGGATGTTGATCAGGGCTCCATCCGAGTTGAGATCGAGGGCGAAGTCGATCGCAAGGTCCAAGTACTCTTTGTCGCGACCTGATGGGGGCAAATTTGAGCATATGTACACTCGCTTTCCCGTGCACCCAAAAGACTCACACAGTGGGGGCCCGACGAAGACCCTGTTGCTGGTACGAGCGACAATATTCAGCATGGACCGCCATACGCTGATCTCGACCCAATCTGCGATCAGATATGAGCCAAACCGTGAATGATATATTCCTGGGGCTCCGGTACTGACCATCAGTAGCACCAGTCGGGATATATTCCGGGAGCACAACAGCCAGCTCGTCGACGACGTCCGGAAGCACCGCGGGGATCATGCGCGTCAGCTTGTCCCTGACGATGTCGACGTGGTACGGGTCGTCGAGCATCTCCCTCCCGACGGTGAACCGAATTTGTTGGATCTGCGCGGCGGTCGGAGCCCTCGATCAACTTACGATCAGCTTGAGCAGGAGATGCACACGTACATCCTCGATGCTCTCGGAAAGCGACAGCTCGGACTCGGGCCGCTTCCGCAGGTTCTCGATGAGCTGCTTCCCGGTAAGGATGACCACCCACTGGTCGAGCAGGGCGATCTTAAAGGCGCCGTTGTAGTGCTGTGGTAACGCAGGTTCAGAAGAGTTGGCGGTGAGCGTGTTCGAGGATACGGGCATACCTTCCTGTAGCCCTCCTCCAGCACGCCTTTACTGTCTTTCAAGGTCCTCATAGCGGTGAGATAGGAGAGGATTGGGGCAGATGTACCGCCGACAGTGGGTATATTCCGGAGCTACATGTTATGGTCAGACGCCTCGTTGTTCAGGTGGATAGTTTCAGACGAGGATGAGACCCACCGGGTCTGCCCGCCATTTGGTGAGATACCACGTCACAACGACTACTATAGACGCGTAGAAGACAGTCTGTGGATCTGCGGACATGTTAGCTATGGAGTTCAAGTGACAGGTGCTAGGCCAATGATCGGTGCAAGGCCCCGAGGTCGGTTGATGCAGGAGGTGGCGGACATTTCAAACAACTTTATACCACGAAGGACCCGAATCCGGGCGGCCGGCCGGATGCTTTCTGAAACGTTCGCCGTTATGATGCCGGTAATGCAAGGGAGAGCCAGCTAACGGAGGCCGGGGTCGGATGCCATGAGAACAACAGCGTGAGTCAACGTCGATCCGGTGCCGCGCGCGGAGGCGCTCTGACTCCGACTCCGATGGCGAACGACGACTCGACCTCCGAGCCCCAAGTCGGAGCCCCAGATCGTTAACGCTTCCTGCGCTGCGTTTGTGTGGCTGGCGTCCAAGTTCAAATTCATGCTGATACTATACGGGGTCTTGGGCCAAACCTTCTTCAACTTATTTGCATTTCGCCGAGCGCCAGACCCGGCACGTAAGTTACAAACTTGAAACTACTTCCCAGTGCACAGCCACAGCAGTGACTAGTCGGGAATCGTTCTGCTAAAAGTCTGGTTGCGGTGGCAGGAACCATAAGTTAAAATAATTTCAATTTCACGCTGCGGTACCTGACCGGCGCTTGCGGAACATGACCTGGCCCTTCTGGTTCGGGAGGACGGTGTTCGCGAAGTACAAGTTGGCCGGGCGTGCGACGTCTGAGCTGGTGAGCTTGAGGTCGTAGTTGAGGACGATGTACGCGAGCATCGCCTTCAGCTCGTTCGCCGCGAAGAACCGCCCCGGGCTGCATTCGGAGTCACATCAGCGCAAAGGCTCCCTGTGTTTCACAACGAAGCGCGCAACAGGGCCCTAGAGCTAAGAGGAACAAGGCCGCCATGGGGGAAAAGGAAAATGAAGAAGAGACGTACCAAGCGTGCCGCCCGATGCCGAACGGGACGTAGCTGGTGGACGTAGCGACGAACTGGTGCTTGGTGCCCTCGCCCTCGCCCTCGCGGATGCGCGCGAAGCGGAAGGGGTCGAACTCGTCCGGGTTCGGGTAGTTCGCCTCGTCGTTGTGCGTCCCGAACAAGTTGGCGACCACGAGCGTGCCTCTCGGCAGCACGGTCCCGTCGCTCAGCGTCATGTCCTTCATCGCCTTGCGGTTGACCGACGCTGCATGGAGGGCAGGGGTCAGCGGACCGGTAGAAGGGGGAGCGGAAAGGAGAAAGCGGCGCACTCATCCCGATGCCGTTGTAGCGCTGGGACTCCTTGAAGAAGCTGTCGAGCTTGCGCATCTTGCCTATCGCGGCCTTCGTCCATCCGTCGGCGGCTGTGATCGCCTCGACCTCCTCCCGGAGCGGTTCCATGTACTGTGGAGAAGCGGCCAAGTCAAAGAGCACGTGCGATATGCTCTGTGAATGTCGTTAGTTTCCAGACGTATGGGAGGACGAGAGCGGCTGGGACATACGGTGGATGAGGTATGAATCGCTGCGAAATTGACCAACAGGATCCTACTCGCGATGGACTCGTCGCTGACTCCCCTCGGGATCGCCTCTTCTAGAACCCACTGGAGCATATCGTTCTAGTCCACGAAAGTTCAAAGTATTATAAGCGGCGAGATGGGCCGCGCCAGGAATCACGATTTACCGGCTTGTCAGCCCAGTTTTCTCCCAGACCGTATTCTTGGATCTTCGCCTTCCGCTCGTCAATGGCCGGCTTGAGATGAGGTAGCGCAAGGCGGACTGTACGCTTGACGTTGCTCCTCCAAGCTGCAACGGCCCTGCGTGACCTTCAGCGATTTTCCGCGTCAGGAGAACGTCATCCTCACGGTTTCAAGGCATCGGGGCAGAGGTTGAGAATGAAAGCGTCGACGACGAGGTCCGTCGTGACCTTGCACGCGAGCTCGAGGTATTCTTCGTTGCGGCCTGTGCACCCACTGAGATGCGATCGGGGAATGCAGGAAAGAAATATGACCGACATATGGGCAATCCCACAAACACGCGATTGCTGAGGCGCGCCACAATCTTCTGCATGGTCTTGACCACATCCACAGTGGTCCATTCTATTGTGGTACATTCCGCCGTTCGTCAGTACGACTCACGATATGACATATACGGAGCACGCACCGTCACCGTGTGTCGGGATATGCTCCGGCACGGCAAACTCGATCTCGTCGACCACATCGGGCATAACAATCGGGAGCGTCCTCGTCAACTTCTCTCTAATGAGATCGATGTGGTAGGGGTCTTCGTGAGCCTCGCGGCCGAGGATGTAACTGATTTGGAAAAACTGCCTTGCCCGGTAGCCGGACGATCAAATTTGCGAACATATTTGGTGCGGGAAACTGTGGTGACTTACGTCCTCTGTGCTCTCGATGAACGACAGTTCATCGTCTGGACGCTTCCTAATGTCATCCACCAACTGATGGCCGTTTACGACGATCATCCACTGGTCGAGCAGGGCAACCTTGAAGACCGAGCCTGGAAACTGTTCCGAAAGTATGGGAACAGCTGGTGAGACGCATACCGCCACGATCCCTCGACGCACGATAGTCACGCACCTTTTCGTAGCCTTCTTTGAGGAACTTCCGGTTGTTTAGCGAGTAGTTGAGTGCGGAAAAGTAGGACAAAATGGGCGCAGATGGCCCCCCGAGAGTGGGGATATTGTTAAGCTGATAGTGGCGAAGATATCAGCCCCCGGAGCTTAGCTGTAGCTCGAATTACTCACTGGGTTTCTTTGCCATCGGAAGAAGTATACAGCTGCGAGGAAAGCGAGAGCGCCGTATAGGACGGGAAGTTGGTGGTCGTCCATCGAGAGATGCGGGGTTCAGGGAAAGCGGAGGTGTATGCGGGTGGCCTTTTGGCTGGACAAGTCGGAGACCGTCCCTCTTGGAGTGTCTTAAACGGATCAGGTCCGTCATCAAATGGTGTTTTCGCTCTGTTGCCAAATGGACCGGAGGCAGTGAGTAGCTTGCCGTGGAGGCGACTCTTTGATCGCTGTTTTTGGCGGTGTTCAGATGATGCATATGTGCATATACAGGCACATACTTGGTCAGTTATTTCCATGTTTGCGAGGCCAGTCACTGACTACCAAGTTACTAGGAAACTGCACAGGGAAGCACGATGAAATGATGGGTACTTGAGGAGAGCCGAGCGCTGTGCTGCCATCCCTTCCTCGTACCACCACGATCCCCTAGAGACGCCCAAAGTCCTCGGCCGTCTCCCCCGTCTTCTCTTTCGTCATCCCTTCCCATTCCCCTTCGCCATCCAACGAGGAATAGTCCTAAGACTATCGCACCAAACCCGGGATTACCATCTCTCTATAGGCACCCCTCCTTCACCATGGCTTCGTCCTACTGCGGCCTACCCCGTTGCCCCGACTGCCAAGAGCGCGGACACATGCCCGGAGTGTGTAAGCTCCCTTCCTTTAACAAGGCTCTTTTCAACCGTCCGTCCAAATACGACCTCCCCTTTTGCCCCGATTGCCAACAGCACGGACACTTGCCCGGAGTGTGCAAGCTCACACCATTGCCACGACCCGGACCGCCCACTTGCGACTGGAACAAGCCCATGTTCCCGCCCACCCCATCCCCACCCAAGGCAGCACGCGCGAAGGCTACTCCACCTCCGCCGCCGCCACCGCCCAATCGCTTCACAGCGACCGCCAATCGCTTTGCGGCTCTCTCTTCCGCGGATCTTCTCTCGGTGTCCGACGAGTCCGACCGCGACTCTGACAACGCCTCCGACTACAACGAAGGAGCGCTTGACCCCAACTCCTCGCTGAATTTGACGAACTCGTTCGCTACAATGACGAGCTACAAGAATTTGCGACCAAACAATTCGCCGCCCATCCCAACCCATGCTTCAAGCACCCACTGCAGTATGCGCTGCACCTCATGAAGCTGGGTCTCGCCACTCTCTTCTCGCCTCCCAGCGAGCCGACCCCCACGCTTGCTGAGTGCAGCGTTCAGGCCACGCCTGAACCTGCGCCGCATGCACCTCCCCCACCACATGCGGACTGCGGCGTGCAGACTACCCCCATGCCTGCCCCCACACCAACTCCTCCACCACCGGTCCAGAAGCTGCGCCGCCCGGCCTCTCCGGTCCCTCGTCTGACCAAGACGCGGTCATCCTCCCCCTCCACGCGTGCAACCTTCGACAAGATCCTTGCGCAACTCTCCACCCTCCAGAAAGAGGTCTCCCCGCCTCCTTCCCCACCTCCCACCCCCCGGTCAGCCTCTCCCTGCTCCTTGCACGGAAGACTGCACCATCATAATTGCCGTCCCATACGGCACTACTTCTCTATCGGTCGACCGGCTCGACCAGGCGTGGAGTTTCAAGATTGCCGCTCCGCCACCGCTCGCCCCCGCTCCGCGCGGGCGGTCCCCTCGCGGCCGTCCTTTGGCAGCGTCCGGTACGTCCGTTTCCGCCCCCCATGAGAGTGGGCACCAGGGACCTCCTCGCGCTGTTTCGGTTTCCTTTTAAGTCTGGGTTCTTGAATCGTTATTATAAGTCCTGTCACTGCGCCTGCGGCGGTGGCTTGCCCCACACGCTGGTTTATACCGTGGGCCCCGGGTTGTTGAACCGTCAATCGAATCGGGGATAGTAGTCGTCTTACCAGGCACGCGTAGATACAAAGCATTATCCGTTGTATTCTGATAAGCTCTGACGAGAGTCCAAAAAAAAAAAAAAAAAAAAAAAAAGAGCGCTGTGCTGCGGCGTGGCGACGAAGCAGCTGCCACATGATCTTACATAATGGTAGCGCTGATTGCACAAGGTGACAATTTTCTGAATGCCTGTTGGAGGGTTCTTCAAGTTCCCTAGGTCAGTGTGACTGCCAGACATCGACGGGTTATTGTAAGTACCAACTTACGAACTCTTACGAGCCCACCTCAGGTGGAAGGAAGCCTGTGGAGGGGTAAGTACTAACTTGTAGCGCGGCTAAGTCACCTTCGTAGTGCGGTGAGCGCTTGTGTGCTCGATGCTCCGAGAAACTCGGAGCTGCAGCTTATGTAAGAGGCTATGACCTGGCTGGCTTCAAGTTCAACTTTAAATTGTATTTGCGCTGACAATTGTGGGCGGCCACAGGCGGCCACCGGGGGCCACGCCTTGCCACCGTCCGCTGCTCAGTGTGGTATTCAATCCGGTTCTGTATGGAGAAAAATTATTGACTACTGGTGAAGAATGGCCAACAGCACGCCGGCGTCAAGGAGAGAAAGGGCCCCAAGTACGTCTTCTCTATCTTGTCGACTATGGAACGTGGCTCACATCTGTCGACGTCCCCCTTTAATCAGTACCTCATCAAACAATATTGCGCGATACCCAGTTCTTTACCGATGAGCCCAACACCATTCCCCATTCTTCTCAGTCACACACTTTCCAAATTCTCAACGCCCGTGGCCCACTTCCCGAGCACCGACGCGCAACTATCGCCGCACCGCCTGAACAGCCGCCAGATCCGGATTCCTATCCATATGGGCCCTACCATATCAATGGCATCAGCGAGCCACAACTCGTCAATCGAAAATGTGAGTGACAACCTAGTACCTGTGTGTAATGCCATGTTTTGTTGGCTGGAGGTGTATTTGGGCCGCGTGGGGTAGAACGTGAAGAATGCTGTGCGAAAATACTCAACCTGTCCTGTGTGTCGGAGCATACTCTTCGCTGCCCTATTTTTTGATACTTGCGTATCATGCGCAGTGAGACAATCGTTCATATGAGCATGATACGTGAGGATACGTCCTGACCTTCAATAATAGGTCACATATATAGTGCACCCTTCGCTCATGATCACGATGACACCACGGTCTACCATGGTGTCTTCGCGAGAGGTCTATCGCGCGAGCTCTCTTCTTGTGGCAGCCTACTGTATGCGCCATGCAAGGGGTCTCATCTTTTCGTTGTCAACAATAGTGTAAGTACCTGCACTTATACATTCCTGCCCGCGATCGTGAGAGCTCCCAGGTCCCAACCGGGCTTTGAGACCAAACCGGCATGGCATTTAGGGCCGGTTGCCAGAATATATTTGTATGGGAATGCTCACTGAAATCGGTATTTTAGGGACCCAAGAGGACCAAAACGAATATGACGAAAAAACACGCAAGAAGGCCATGAACGGGCTCGTGCAATCGTGGATGGACCGTCTGCAGCTCATCAGCGTCATCGTACGTCTCCTCTCCTCTCCCCACTTGCGCTCCATGTCCCCCTCGAACTGATGACCCGCCTCCGGCGCGCAGACGACCTTCTTCGCCGCGATCGAAGCGCAGCTCATCGGCACCACGACGCCCGACGACCCCAAGGCCGACTCGATGATCGACCAGGCCGCGAACGCCGCGCTCGCAGGCGCGCTCGTCATCCACGTCTTCGCAGCCATCATCTCCTTCCTCGCCGCGTTCTTCCTCATCCGCTACAAGCTTTCCGCCGCGAAACGGGAGGAGCGCAAGATCGAGGGCGGGACCGGCACCTTGTCCAGCTCGTCCGTCTGGTCCGCGAACCCGCACCTCGAGCAAGTCGGGCCGTTCCGTCGGGGCACGCCCCCGACGCACCTGCTCGATCACTGTCACTCGCTCTGCATGTGGTTGTCCGCGATCGGGTTCGCGCTGGCGATCGCGGGGGTGATGTGTTTCGCATGGTCGCGGCTGGCGCTGAGCGCGAGTGTGTTCGCGTCGGTGTGTTGCGCGGCGTGTCTTGTATCGGGCGTCGCTGCGATCTTCTGGCCCGCGTCGTCTATGCATAAGGCTAAGACTGCTTAGAATATATCCCGTGAGTCTGGATTTTTGATTATGGTTTCGTGTGCGGGGGGCATTGACGTCTTGTGTTCTGAACAGCATGTTTATCTGACATACCCATGCATTTCCTGTACATAGCTATCATACTTTACACAGTGCACCTCTATTAGAACACTTCGATCACGACAGGCGTCAGGCCCGCTTGCCCTCTGGCCCGCTTATCAAACTCGAGCTTCTTGGCCGGGGAACCTTCGCCAAGTGACATCTTCGTCTCATGGCTTCTCACAGCGTCCCTGTATCTCGTCGGACATCCGGAATTGAAGGGTTTCACGGGGGTCGAGGTGCGTGTCTCGACCACTCTTCGTCCTTCCCAAACGACTTCCAAAGCTCACCTCCTGCCATTCTTCCCTTCGTCCTCCCATGCTTCGCACATAAATTAAGCTCAGGGCGTCGTAACATTACGACCAACGTGAGCATCCAGCCCATCCAGGTCCACCATCTCCGAGGTCACATGCCGTAACCGGGCTATTGCGTCCGGGGCGGAACCCACGGACGACTCCCAGCAGGGATCGACCGACCCTCGAAGCCAAAACCCCTCGCTTCTCGGGGCAACGGCCTGCGTGGCTATGTCATGCCCCTTACGCAAAGAACGTATATTTCGCTGGTGGGAACGCATTTCGCCTGGCCGTATACCCGGCCCCATTGTCGGCACGCTTCGAAGTATAATATCCACGACTGGTACCCTGCGAGGTCCTCATTTCCCCCACACGCACCTACTGTCTCCCAAACACCCCGTTGCAGTCCCAGGTGGTTGCTATGGAGGATGCACAGACTCTGCTGTACACGTTGGTGGCTGTCTTCGCGGCGGTGTATGTCATCCGATGGCGTACGAACCCGGTGAGTATTCCAAAGACCGGCTTCTAGGAGAGTACTGATTGGACTGGCGACTTCTGTTGCTTAGCTCAACTCTATCCCGACGGTCGGCGGACCATCAGCCCCAATACTCTCGTATTTGAGCGCGATAAAGTTCCTGCTCCACCCCAGAGAGCTTCTCACGGAAGGGTACCAGAAGGTGAGTGCCCGTCGCATATAGCATCCTCACCGTCTCGCGCTCAAGCCGCGTGTCCTTACACTTTACTGCCGGGCAGTTCCACAACTCGGCATTCAAGGTCGCACTTCTCGACCAATGGCTCGTCGTTGTGAGCGGGTCGAAGCTCCTCGACGAATTCCGGAAGCGCTCGGACGACGAGCTGTCGTTCATCGAGGGAGTTGAGGATGTACGCCATTGAAGTCCCCTAATTGCTCACACCTTGCACCACTATCTGATCGCCATGCCAGGTCATCCGAACTCGATACACGCTCGGTCCAGAGACGACCCATGACCCGTACCATGTCGACATCATCAAGGAGAAGCTCATGCGCACGCTGCCCGCGGTGCTGCCGGACGTCATTGACGAGCTCAACTACGCGGTTCCGGACTATATTCCGGCAACTGAAGATGGTGACTGCTTTGATCATTAACAGGGTCTCGTACGTATGCTGACTTGATCATTTTGACGCAGGCTGGATCTCCGTGCCTGTCATGAAGACCATGCTGAACGTTGTAGCGCGAGTAAGCAATCGCGTCTTCGTTGGGCTTCCCCTATGTGAGTACGCTGAGACCGAGTCACATACTCAATATCGCTCACGTATATATGATCCGAACCCGTGCATGTACACACATGCAGGTCGCAACCAGAAGTACCTCGACATCGCAATTGCATTCACCATTGACATCGTCAAAGACCGCACCATCATCAATATCTTTCCCGACTTCATGAAAACGTAAGCGGGTCATTGTCATGGAGCGCACTTACGCTGCTGCTCGCTGCGCGGCACGTATCTGAATGTCCATGTGGCAGGTATGTCGCACGGATGACCACTAACGTGAAGTCGAGCATCCGCCGCGCCATCTTCCACATCAAGCCTCTGCTCTATGAACGCAAGGCAAAGGTTCTGGAGAACGGCCTCGGGGAGAACTGGCCTGGGAAGCCGGTTGGTGCTCGTATTCCACGGTCGCGAAGCTCCTCGCTGACACTTCAACGTCCCGCAGAACGACATGCTCGAATGGATTCTGGAGCAGGCGATTCCAAGAAATAGCAGCGACCAGTCTATCACCCAGAGAATCCTGGTGGTCAACTTCGCCGCCATCCACACCTCTTCTCATGTGAGCTGTCCCATCTCCAGCGTGTGTCCGCACACATCTCGCTTACACGCGAGGGCGCCACAGAGCATGACGCATGCACTCTTTGATCTCGCCGCCGCGCCCCAGTACTTGCAGCCTCTGCGCGAGGAGATTGAGCCCATCATTGCGGCGGAGGGCTGGACGAAGGCGGCGATGGGCAAGATGTGGAAGCTCGACAGCTTCCTGCGCGAGTCTCAGCGGTTCAACGGCATCGGCCTCAGTACGTCTTCCATTTCCCCCTTTCCCCGCGTCCACCTTGACGATGTCTCCTCGCTAATGCTAATCTGTACGCCGCGGATAGCGTCGGTCACACGCAAGGCAATGAAGGACGTCACCCTCAGCAACGGAACCGTGATCCCCAAGGGCGCGCTCGTCGTCGCAGCTTCGTACCCCACGCACCACGACGACGCGATCTACGAGAACGCGAACACGTTCGACCCCTTCCGCTTCTCGCGCATGCGCGAGGTCGAAGGCGAGGGCATCAAGTATCAATTCGTCAACACGTCCCTCGACTACGTCTCCTTCGGCCACGGCAAGCATGCATGGTACGTCTCGACGTCTGCGACCGAAGCGCCACTGGTACTGACACTATCACCGCGATGCCGAACAGCCCGGGTCGGTTCTTCGCGGCGAACGAGCTCAAGGCGATCCTGGCGTACATCGTGGTTAACTACGACCTGAAGATCGCCGGGGACGGCGAGCGCCCCGCCAACCTGTACTTCGCTGCGAGCGTCGTGCCGAGCCCGAAGGGGCAGATCCTGTTCAGGAAGCGCAGAGTGACGGCCTGAACGCCCCGTGCTTCCCTTCCGTCGACCAGAGCGCTGCGATTGTGGCTGTGTGCTGCTATACTTACTTTGAATCGAGTCGCCGTGAAGACGGGCGTGGTCTATCTTTGAAGATGTCTGTGGGACCGCACAAGATAACCACAAGACTGGCCCTGAGCGTGAAGCATGGTCTCTTTCTCCCGATCCCTGAGTTTGGCCGACGCGCACAAGCTAGTAGCCTGCGGATGGTCAAAGAAGGCAGTATGCTGATAAAGATATTCTTAGAATAAAGGAGGATAATGCGCTATGGCGCCCTGGTATATGTTTATGAGCATACTACAGTACACGAGTACAACGACTCAGAGAATGAAGTACGACATATCCGAAAGGAAGAAGCCGGACAATATTAATACTTGGTCGAATATAAATACATTTTTGGTACATAGCGACAGATATTGGGCGATTCAGTGGGACCGGCGGAAATGACCTCCGAGTCTCTCGTACGACAACACAAGGTCTAGTGGGTTAATCAAACGGGCGAGAACCAAGCCGCGAGCTCGGCCCCGTGGCTACCCGCTTTCTCGAGCATGCACGTACGCCAACCCAGGTCCTCATGCAGCCCCATGGCCTTGACGAGCACAGCGTACCGCTCCAACGCATCCGGGACATCAGCAGCGATGTCCTCCAGAGCAGACGTGGCCATCGAGATGCCTTCCTTGAATGCCGTCGCCGAACATAGCTGCCTCCCCGCAGCGCAGTGGAAGAAATATGCGAGCACCTGTGCACACATCAAGTCGGTGTCGGACCCCATAGCAGCGGACACGAGTCTGTCTACGAGCCGGCCGTGATAGCTGGGGGGAAGATCGCGGAAGAACGCGAGGGCTGTGGTGACGTCGTGCAAACCGGAGAATAGGCTTGCGCTCCGCTCGATACACTCGCTCGCAGCTTCCCAGGATATGCGACGACGGGGGGCGCTTTGAGGGGAATCAACGGGAGTAGGGATGGGCCGAGCGGTGTGCTGCGAAACGCCGTCAGCCACGCCAGCTTGAGCCTGTTGCAAATCACGGGTAGAGAACTGCGCTGGGGTGCGCGACCGGGCCAAGTGGGGAGCAGGGGCGGTACGGCTTGGCGGATGGTTGGGGTCGCCAGACCGGCCCTTTACAGTAATATCCAAACCGGCGCTGGGCATCGAAAACATGTCTAGTGAGCCTGGGCGGAACGCCAGCTTGCTGCCGCCCTTTTGCGAGGCCGGTAGAGAGCTGGAAGCGAATGTTATGGATGGCCGTTCAGGCTTGACGGCCCTACTGAGGTCTGCAACAAGGGCTTGAATCAGCTTGTCGTTCTCCATCGACTTGCTAGCAAGTCGTGTCCGCCGCGCCTCGTCCAGATGCAGGTGCGAGCCCTTGATCATGATCACGAAGAGGTCCATTGCCTTTGGTGCATCGATCGCGATGTCGTCGATGATCTCCGCTATTGGTGTGAAGCCCTCCTCGAACGACGCAGACGAGCAGAGATTCCGAGCGATGACGCGTTCGAATAGATCCGCGACCAACTGAGCGTCCTCCTGTTTCGACTCCACTGCTTTGGTGACAAGCTTGTCGACGAGCAGGTGCCGGTGCTCGGAAGGCAGCTTCGTGAAGTACACCTCGGCCTCTTGCAGGTCACGGATAGAGAAGAACTCCTTCAAGTCCTCCTCAATACGTGCGTTCGCATCAGCTTCAGACACTGACAGCGTGGACTCCGACTTGTTCTCGAGTGGGACCGATCGCGGCAGAAGTTGGAGCTTCCTGCGTTGGGGAGCAACGCCATCGGGGACGCTCTTGCGACTTGGCGGACGGCTGGACTCGCCGGCGACCTCTGCAGCCATCTCCGGGTTACCGCTGAGCATTGAAAACATGTTTGTCGAATCCTGGCGGACGATCGACTCGCGGCTCTTGGACTTGTCGCCCTTCTGGAAAACCGAGCTCGGACCGAACGTCATAGGCGCCGACTTGTCGATCTTGCCGAACTTCGACAGGTCACCAGCCTGAGCCTTGGGCGGCGGTCGAGGAGCAGCACCGCCTGCAACCGCCCAGCCGTCGGGACCGACCTGAGCGTGATCGCCGCGCTCGCTGCCACGTCTTGAGTCACCACGAGACATTCGCAACTGACGGTTGAAGGCCTAAGCGCAGGCGACAACATGAGAACCGTCCGTGAAAGCAAGAGAAAATCGAGCATGCACGGACCAGTTCGTGAATCGCAGTCATCGTGCTAGGAGCGGCCGTGACGTTCTTATGAATCCATTTGCGCTCGCGCAACTTGATGACGTCCTAAGGTAACGTCAGTGATTAGCTGCGCAGCATTCGCAGAGAATGACGCACCTGGAGCATCGACCGCATCCCCGAGTTCACGTCCAATCTTCGCGACAGCTCCTTCATCCGCGAGAAGTACACGTCCATGTGCGCGCGAGCCTTCTGGGTGTCCAAGGCTTGGCCGACAGTGGTCATGAGCGTGCACAAGCTCGAGATCTCCTCCTCGTCGGGGTGCTCGACGTTCTGGAGCAGCTTCTTGACACACTCGTGCATGATGCGCTCCGTAAGCATCTGCAGCTTGAATAACTCGCCGATGAACTTGATGAGACCAAGACCTTGACGCTTTGCCTTCTGCGCAGCGTAGTACTCCTCCGAGTACAGGACCTGCTCCTCGTCCTTGTTCTGCCCCGCGGCCGCTTTCGCAGCCTGGTCCTCAGACGCCTTCGTCGCGGCTGCCGCAGCGGTGACCTCCTTGGCGACCCAGCCACGCTCGAAGTCCTCTTGACAGCGGTTGAGAAGGTACTTGCGGAAGAGCTGACCGCCGGCGATGGGCTTGCCGCCGGCGTTCTTGATCCCGTTGTCATGCACGTTCGGGCTAATCTGCTCCATCATCTTCCGGCACAGGCGGGCGTAGAGATCCGAGCGAGCAGCGTCGTCCTTCGCTCTCTCGAAAATGGCGTAGGTTACCGGGGCCAATTTGCGCACGTCCTTCACGCACTCGGTGTTCATCCATCCGACGATCCAGTCCAAGACGGGGTCGAACCGGTCTTCAGTGAGCACGTCGAGAAGCGACTTGAGCGTGGCATCAACGTCGCCCGCAGCAGCAGCAGAGGATGCGACTGAGTCGCTGTGTGCATCGCCGTTTGTATCCATAATGGGTTGTTTGGTCTCTCTGGGCCAGTGGAATGATCGATCAGGCGGGACAAGCAAGCGAACCGACCTAGGTGGACTCACCTCGATCGAAAGTGGGGAAGAGATGAGTGAACCTGTCCGTCGAAATGGACGATATACATCCGCTACCGCAGCACCATAAACCTAAACGCAAACACGGCCATGGGGGATCCCGAATGCTTGTAACGTGCTCTGGAATTTGCCGGCCACGAAGCCTCGGCGCGCAGGTGCTCCAGAGTCCAGATGCCGGAAATCCTCCTCGTAGTATTCCATGACAGAGAAGCGAGCAGTGCGAGGGGAGACCCGCCTAGGCCTTCGGACATGCTAGAAACATCATCAGCCTTTCATCGATTGCGCAACTGTGGCTTGATGTGCCAGCTGGGGATGGATGGCGCTGCAACTTTTCACCTTCACAGCGGTAGGGACCAGGTTTGCGATGTAGCTGTGCATATACATGCTTAAATGAGTGCCACGTAGTGGAAGGATGCCACAGGGAGGTAAAATGTTTACCGTTCTCGGAGTCGGGAAGGACGAGTCGGGCAATATCAAAGTCTTGAGGTTGCGGGATAGCTTCTGACTTCGCCTCCAGATCGCTAATGGCAAGAGTACGAGTACTTATGTTGGGCCTCTGTGCCAAGTTAGTGCGCGGTGCCAGTACGAAGTCTTGGATTGACTCTTGTGTGACCTGGCGAATGTTCGACGCGCATATATGCGCACCGTAACCGTTCTGAACGTATAAAACTCGTCAATAATCATTACCTCCATCATGGTCATCATCGTCATTACACTCGTGTCAGGATCGTGTCCGTCTCTCCGACCCTAAAGTCCTTGTCCGCCCCTTCCCTCCGCCGCCATGCTACATGATGACCGCGCCAATCGCGAGCAAACACGTCCCGAGGAGCGCGCTCGCGAAAATACCCAGCGCGCGCGGCAAGCCCGTCCAGAAGTACCCCACGATCCCCAGGAGCGCGAGCACGAACCCGAGCTGCGTCATGATCGTCACCAGCGTGTGGCACCGCGAGAGCGTCGTCACCATGCCCTTGAGCTTCTTTACCGGGTCCTCCGGCGCGGCGCCCTTCTCCGGGTCGCGCTTCCCCCGCTGGGGCTGGGGGCCCTGCACGATGCCGCAGGAGAGGTAGGAGAGGAAGCGGACCTGGTAGACGGAGACGAGCGCGCGGAGGTCCGTGTATGCGGCTGATTCCCAAGGGGAAAGCGTGGACTCAGCGGAGAAGGACTGCACGCGCGTGTGCCCCGGCCCCTGGGCCTCTGGCTTGGCGGAAACGGTGACGGTGGCGGTGGAGGGGCGCTCGGTCGCTTGTTCGGTCTTCTCGGCGTCGGAGAGTTGGTAGCGGATGAGGACGAACGCCGCGACGTAGGCCAGGATGGCTGAGAGAGTGGGGATGGGGGATGAGGTCAGAAGCGTGGACGGGAAGAGGAAGACGCGAAAAAAATGCTTACATGCGCATACATGCAGGATGATCGCTCCTCCCAAGCTTGCCGAGATGACCAGGTCCAGCGTCGTCCAAGCGGATAGGTCGGGGTCGCGGTACGGGAATGCATAGACCATGCTGTCTATGCTGACAAAGAAGGACGTCTGTCGGGAGCGGGTTGAATGTAGTGTTCGCGAAGGAAACTGGGTATATGCGCAATTCAACAGCGATCTAAAACTCACAATGATTGACATGGTCTGAAGACGGTCGAGCCAGACTTGCACTACCGCCAGCAGCGCCTGCTTGGTTGCATCGTCGGGGTTTGTTGGAGGGGCTATGTTTATCTTCAGCATGGATGACTATAGATAGGGCCGAGAACATAGACGGACCTGCGGCAGAGGCTGCGCCGAGGGACTTGAACATAGTGGGGCCGTTAATGAAGGAAGGTGGACGAAGGCGGTGGGGAACTAGAAATACCGTGGCGGCCTTTTATGAGGTCACCGGTGAAGGTCCTTGCATTTCACGCCCAGGCGTAGCCCGACGGTCGAGTATCGAGTTTGCGTTACGCCGGCATTCCAAGCTCGTCGCCTGCCAGGTTGCGCCGCCGGCTAGTCGCTTCCGGATACTCTGTCACCGACATAGTGCGAAGGTCCGATGTAACTGGGCGCGGAATGAGACCGTTGCGGGCGCGGAAGGTGGCGTCGCGAGACCCAAGACGGAGGACTGAATGCAAGTGCCGGAGCGCGCAACTTCGCCATGACTTCGCCAGAGCAACGCAGGTGACGGTGCCCGAGGGTCCGAGTCCAGCAGACGCGATTGTACTATAGGCGAACGGAGAATATATGCGGGTGAAGAAAAGGCTCGTTGTCGCTATAGGTCTGAAGGACATGTTGCAAAGGATGGTATATGATGTTGTGTAATGGGCAAGGAGTCGGGCAAAGCCCGGAAGTTGCCGCTGGGTGACTGATCGGAGTCCCAAATCCGTCACAGTGCGCTACCGATGATCACCGCCACATCTCGGGTCCCCGTCGTCCGACTCCCCCTCACCTGCATCTCCTCACTCCACTCGGTAGCCCTACGCATAATCTCACCATGTTATCACTAAACACGTCTATCGTGATGGGACAAGGCTCTCCGGGTGCCCAGGCCGACGCGATGGCGCTTCCGGTGAGTTTAGTGCCAGTATTCAAGTTGAAGAAGCTCATCGGACAAGATTCTGTCACCGGTCTCAACCAGTTCAGTTAATTCATCCAGATAGCTTCAGGTAGGCTTACCGGCCATTTATAGCATTCAAATTATGGCTGAACAGACTATCTCAACCCCGGCCGGATTATATCAGACTCCACAAGTTTTAGTTTTAGGTACACTTCAAATCAGCGGGTAAGTCTTGGATCGAATATCGAACTGCTTAAGGAGAAGGGATATACCCGCCAGCAATTGGGCGGTTCGGAGGACGCAACCGATAGACGAGACTCATTTTGTCGCGACGACACGGTCCGTCTTCTTTAACGGCATAAGATGTACTACTCACTCAGCATCTCGAGATCCTTCCTGCTCCCCACATTGAGGCTACACTCAACACGATCTCGACCAAGCCCCAACGAACGCGACTCGCATCAAAAGTCGGATTCGGAGGTACTGGCGATCGACGGAAAAGAATTGGAGTGTGATTCGCTTGAAAGCCGCTTAGAAGACATGGGCGAGCACAGGAGCGAGGGAGAAAAACTGAAGGCCGACGGGATCATTACAGTCGAGTGCCGTGACTCTTGATGTATAGAATCCATTGATTGGAATACAGTAGGCCATTGGCGACCCCTGCAGGCCACGGGGGAATATTCAAATTGACATTTTAACGTTGCGCACATGCACGAATCGATACAAAACCTCGACTCTCACCCTGAGGCCTGACCGCCCCCGCTTTTGAAGTCTTCCGCCGCAGCTAACGAAGCTAGAAGATCTGGGCTGCGTACTAATTGGGGAGGGAGCCATGGCGAACAGATACAAAAATATGCCATATGTGGGAGATCTGGAAGTAGGGATGCTAACAGGAGCGCAAAACGGGAAGCAAAGTCATACTGCCTTCTGCGCGGCGCGCGGTACGTAACCCCTACCTAAGGCTACAACAAGAGAGCAATTAGCCTGTCGCTGTCCATCGACTTGTTCGCCAGTCGCGTCCGCCGCTTCTCGTCCAGATGCAGGTGTGCGCCCTTAAGCATGATCGCAAAGAGGACCATCGCCTTTGGTGCATCGATCACGACGTCGTAGATGATCTCCGCTATTGGTGTGAAGCCCTCCTCGAACGACGCAGGTGAGCACAGGTTCCGAGCGGCAACGCGGTCGAACAGATCCGCAACCAGCTGAGCGTCCACCTGCCTCGACTCCACGGCCTTGGTGACGAGCTCGTTGACGAGCAGATGGTGATGCACGGAAGGGAGGCTGGTGAAATAGCTCTCGGCATCTTGCAGATCGCGGATGGAGAAGAACTCCCGCGAGTCCACCTTGACACGCGCCTTCGCATCGGCCTCGGATAGCACTGACGGCGTACCAGAGGGTCCTTCTTCGGCCTCGTCATCCAACTTGAAACTAACCGTCGATGCAGCCATCTCCGGGTTGCCGCCGAGCATCAAGAACATGTTCGTCGAACCTTGGCGGATGATCGACTCGCGGCTCGTGGACTTGTCGACCTTCTGGAAAACAGAGGAGGGACCGAATGTTATAGGCGCCGTCTTGTCGATCTTGCCAAACTTCGACAAGTCACCAGCCTTGGGCGGCGGTCGGGTGGCGGGGCTACCACCGACCGCCCAGCCGCCAGGGCCAACCCGACCGTGGTCTCCACGTTTCCCGCGGCGTTTCGAACCGCCAGACATCGGCGGGGAGCGCGTGGACGTAGCGACGCGGTCATCGCTGGACGGGTGTACGGAAGGTTCGTTGGATCCCAAAACACCCAGTCCGATAGAGGCCTGACGGGGAGGAGGTGGTACGGCCTTGGAGGACGAGCGGCGGCCGTGCGAGCCGCCACGGGTGGCGTGGCTCACTGACATAGGATTGATCTGGTCGGGACATGCCAGGGAATCGGGCTTTGCCTTGCAGATGCCCATGAATTGCAGCAAGAAGTCGCGATCATACCTGGATTGGGTGGGATCAGGACACGCAAGCAAGGGACAGAGAAAGCAGAGAAGCGGCACGCACCGGAATTGGCCCTGCTTGGCGTTGACGTTGAGTTCCGGCTTGGGGCACTTGACGCCCTCGGGGTACTGGACGCTCCGAATATCTTCGATGGTACGCGCCGTCGCCAAAACGGAGGGGAGGGCCTCCGGCCCGCTGGGCTGGCTGTTTGCCTCAGAGAGGCTGAGATTGCCCAGACGACTACTTGCATCCGCAGAGGCGAGCGATGTGTCGATCCGGAGAGACGTCGATGCGGGGGAAAGGTTAGACATATCCATGGATATTCGAAGGGATGGCAGCGTCCGGGTGGGATGAAAGGTAGACGGGAAGCGAAGTGTCAGACAAGCAGGTGGGGTATGTGCAGCATACTGGCTCCAACCAGGGTATGGCAAGGGGTGAGATCTGGTGTCAGGCTACGTTATCGACACAGATGATATGGTTCCGTTACCGCAGCATAACCTTAATACCGCATTGCGCGGAGGATGCCGAGGACTTATGGCGCGCTATGACGCGCTATGACCCTACTGAGGCGACGGAGGCACTGGCAACTGCGATGCCTCGTGCGTTCACAAGCAGTGAGGTTTCCGGCGGGGATAGGTCATGCCTCGAAATCTCTATTGGTGGACAACGCGCATATACGCACCTGCCACTGCTCCAAGCTGTCGCAGGCCCGGCAGTGGGGTGGACTGGGGTCCTATGGGAGCTTTTGAGTACGTGTTCGGAAAGATTCAAAGCAAACGTACCAAATCTTCCATTGGCGATGGCCCGATAGAAAGAGCCAGCTCTAGCAATGACAGCCGATGCTCACTGATGTGGCACGGCGTCCTTGTGGTCAGCTTGAGGCTCCAGTCATCGCCTACAGGAAAAATCGAGCCATGTTGGATTCGGCTGTAATAAACGTTTCTGTTTCGTGTGATAGAGATATCTTAGAGAAATGTCTCGTTGGGGGGGGATAGAGAACTGAGATCTGAGACCCAGTCAGAACCCCTTCTGTTGTCAACGATTGAGAGCCAATTCGAGCGATTGGAATCTTTTCCCCTCCCATTACGGGCGCTTGATGGGGCTATTTTTCAATCGAAATTGCCTACTTAGATGCAAGTTAGGTCACTTTCTATAACAACTTCAACCGCTTTATAAAACTACTTCCGCGCGCTTGACGGGTCCTATGTTGAAAAGTATAACATGACATCATGAGTTCGAGTGTACTACTTCCATCCCCACTTCCACTTACGTCGGGGCCCGACCCGCCACATCCATTTTCGACCGTGTTCCGATCTCGACCCCGTCCCACCGTCGATGACGCCATCGACGGTCCCGACGTTCTCTTAAAAGGGCAGTGCCATCTCCCGCTTTCCCCCGCTTCTTGCCTCCCGCCATCACCTTCCTGGCACCTTCCGAGATCCCCCTTTCCCGTCCCCAGAGTCTCACCCGCGTCACCCTACGGAAAAGGGAGGATATATGCGCCATATATGCGCGCTCGGGGCGCATATAGGTACGTCTCCGCCGAGCGTGAGGAGACGCGCAGTCACTAGCTAACAAGCAGTGTCCAGTCAGATCCACGCTGAACATGGCGGCACGCGCCACCCGCGATTAGGGGATAGTGCGAACGGGTGAGGAAAGAGGGAGGCGCGAGGGCAGCGGGACAGGTGCGTGGAATTGGTGCGCGGTCGGGTGGGGTGTGCGTATGAGGCGCGCGTGTCGCGCTCGTCATGGGCCAGCGCCGGTGGGGTGGGACTGGGGGTATGGTGGTAGCGGGGCATGGTGCGCGGGTAAGTACGATGTGCAGTGCGGCGCGATAAGGTTGGGTAGGGCGCGCGCGGGTGCTATCGCGAGGCGCAGGGCGAGATATGCGGTCGCGCGCGAGGCGGGCGCGCGGAATGGATCAGTTATTAGCAGCCTTCTGGGTCGCATTCTAGTCATTTGTATCTTTTTATACCGCGCGATGCGCTAGCAATGCATCCATTTCGAGTCTAAACAGTCTAAAAACATTTCAAAAGAAAAAACCCCCAACTCGCTTTTGGACGCCATATGTGTCCATTTCCATCTTTTCCCCCCGAAATATACCTATATCTAGCTAAGTATTCGACGGAAAAAGACAGAAAAGCTAGGGTAAAGGAGAGGTTCTGACTGGGTCTGAGAACTGATAGAGGAGTACTTACTGCACGGTGGGCGTTTATGCTTCCTTTCACGGAGCACGGAGTTCACTTCCGCATTCCCACGGTTACCATGAGATGCTCGGGCGCCTCGGGTGACGGCGCTCCGAGTCCACACTTGGTGGAGTCTTCCTATGTATAGGCCTCTGTCCTCCTCCGTCGTCTCACCCCGCCTACTTGCCTCGAAAACTGCAAGCGCATTATTCAGCGACACTCTTCCCTCGTTTTCTTCCATGCTTGCACAATGCGAGTGATGGTCTCGGGTCCTCGGGACCAGGAGCCATTGCCGCCCCTGTCGCCGCCGAAGGACTCCGAGTCCGCTATAATGGAAAAGCGACTGTCGGGCACCGGGAATGCCATGTGGACTCACATAAAAGGCCGCCGCAGCGTTCCCAACGGTCGCTCGCCTGTGTCGCCAGCTACCATCATTAACGGCCTCCAAGATGTTCAAGTCGCTCGGTGCCGCCTCCACCCCAGGTGTGTGCACGCTCTCGCGTTCGTCTTTCATTCATTCATTCATTCATTCATTCATTCATTCATTCATTCATTCATTCATTCATTCATTCATTCATGCATTGCGGCAGCTCCTTCTACAAATTCAGATGATGCAACAAAGCAGGCACTACTCGCGGTTGTACAAGTCTGGTTGGATCGTCTCCAGACCATGGCAGTCATCGTGAGCACCATATCCTCGTCAAATCGCGCATATACCCAGCAAGGTTCGCGCACACCACACGGTCGAGGCTCAATTTCGCCTTCTGCAGACATCCTTTTTTGTTGGGATAGACAGCATGGTCTACGAGTTCCCATACCGCGACCCAGATCTGACCGCTTGGACGACGCTAGACCTCCTCATTTCAGCTAGTTTAGGAGGAGCAATCATCCTCCACGTTTGCGCATGTGAGTGATTATCTTATCGGCCTCGATCTGCGCAATCAATGTCCAATCCCCTTTGGTCCCCAGCCATTCTCGCCTACATCTCGACCTTCGTCCTCATCCGCTACCAGCTCTCCGACGCGGAACAGAAAGAACAAATGACCGAGCGTCCATCCGCCGCCTCCAGCAAGACGCCCGCGCGCATAGAGTCCTTCCCCGCCGAGCCCATGCTGTCTCCGGCCCGGCTCGCATACACCGACCTCCGCGCCCTCCTCTCCGTCTACCAGGTCCGCTACATCTCCGTTCTCTCTTGCGGCATGGTCCCTCGCCGAAGCCGCCAGAAACGCGACGATGAGCAGCCCAGCGCGACCGAAGATCCGGTGCTGAAGCTCAAGTCAATGGTCACGACGCTATCGCGGTGCCACACGCTGGTTACGATCATGACGCAGCTCGGATTCGTGCTCGCGCTGCTCGGCATCCTGGCGTACTTCTGGACAGGGCTCCCTCAAGCGTTGGCTATCTTTGCCAGTGCACTTCTCGGGACTTGTTTGCTCGCGATCGGGGTGGTGATTATGTAGGGCGATGGCGCGCCTTGGACTTCATGGGGCACCGAGACGGACACGATCCTGACGAGTGTAATGACGATTATGAATGTTGCAAAGCCTACACCAGCTGTTGACCCAATGATTCACTCGTGCCGGCGTGAGGTGTTAGGTACCAGAGCCCATACCCCCACCATCAAGCCCATCATCGAGATCACCCTATTCCCGCAAAAAGGTCAGTAATCATCCCGAAAGCGGCGAAGAAGGGAGATTGAATTTGGAACTCTCACAGCGGCTGCAAGACCTTGATGCCGACCTTCGACGCCAGCGCCCCAGTGACGAACGGGAGAAAGGCCGACCCCGCCTGTCCAAACCCCGCAATCCAGCCTATACAGCCGGTGAGGAGCCATGGTGGCAGGACGTGCCGCGCGTGATTCATCACGAGCGGGTACATGGGCCCCAGCAGCATCCCGACGAACGACACCGCGACCGCGCCCCCGATGAGCGAAGGCACGAGCCAGATTACGACTTCCAGTCTGTTGCGCGCGGCGCATACAGTCGGTCATTGCTATTGAGAATTGGGAAGAGACGAGATGTGGGCTCACCCGATGGCGAGGATGCCGTAGAGGAAGATGACGCGCCTCTCGCCGACCAGCTTGTTCACCCAGAGCAGCGCGAGGCGTCCGACCATCAGTCCTTCCCGGTATGTGTTTCAGCACCAGCTATATGCGCCATTTAATGACGACATTAAGCGGCGTACCTCCAAAGAAACCGGATGAGATGTACCCCGATGACGGGCCTCCGCCGCGCAGGTCGATCACATACGTGACGATCCACCCTAGAGCAGACCGCATGGACGAGGCGCATATATGAGTTAGTCCTCGAACTCAGTGGAATGCATATACCCACCTCCGAGCGTGACCTCCGTCCCGACGTACACGAGGATGAAGACCGCCATGAGATGGAACGCTCGCAAGCGCACCATTTGCCTGTACTTGCTGCCGCTCCCCTCGTTCGCGCCTTCTCGCTCGTCCGCGTGCGGCGCAAGCCCGATCTCCCTGAGACACGCTGCAAATCAAACCGGACCAAACATACATAAGGAAGCACAGAATCAGCCCTGAGGGAGAACGTGGCAGGAAGGGAACGGGAGTAGGCACCCTCGTGCGTGCGGAACCTGAATACAGCCGCGAGCTGCACGACGTTGACGAGTGCAAGGCCGAGCGAGACGAGGTAGTGGAATGACCAGTGCCGTATCTGTGCGAACTGCGTCGCCGCGAGCGGGGACGCGAGCGCCCCGAGCCCGTAGAAGGCGTGCAGCACAGCGAGGCGGGTCGACACGCCGTCCTTGTAGCTCGCGACAAAGCTGTTGGATGCCGAGAGCTGTAGGGCCAGCTCTACTCTGAGCAAGGATGATGGCGGCGGAGGCTTATAGGAAAGGTTTACGTTACCTGCAGTGAGATGCCGAACCCGTTGAAGAGGTATCCGAGCAGAAAGACGGGGTAAGGCGGCGCGGGCGCTGCGAGGATGTAGCCAATGACCTGGGAGGTGGCCGCGAGGACGACGACCTGGGCGATTATGAGTACCAAGCATAGCTTCACAACGAGAATGTCTCATACCTTTCCGAATCCGAAGCGATCTGTAAGGTAGACATTGAGGGCAGCCGCGAGCATAAATCCCTATGAACGCGTGTGCATACAGTCAAGTTTTAGTCGATCGTACCAGAATCCATCGATGCACACTCACCAGGAAATTAAGGACGAAGATCAGGGATACAACGGTGAAGCTGACCTAGGCATCGTCTAAAGCGTCAGCGCCACCTTATATACTCTGAAGCTTGCGATAACGTACGTGGTAAACGGCCTGTATCCGCGGGAGCATAGGACCAGTAGTGCCATCATTCCACCCAGAGAGGAGCATCGTGTACAACATCGAGGCGTACATGACGTTCGCCTGCCGCCTCATCGCTCGCGACCTTGTGGTGGTTGTGCCGGTTTCCTGCGTGGTGGGTGCTAGACTCTCCACGGATCGGAGTTCAACTTGAATTTGGTCTGGGTCATGCATGCTAGTAGGAGCTTCGGGCTGGCGTTCTCGCAAGGAGACTCCGAGGTCGATAGGCACGGGTTTGGGAACCACTTCCTCTGGTGGAAGTGCCTCGCTGGGCATCATGAAACTATGAAAATGAGCGTTTGTGAGCGGCAATCGATCGAGTGACGCTGCTGCAAGTGGGACAACCGCAAGCACTAGTGCTATCCCTTACCTCGGGATGTTTGGCACTGCAGGCTTCTTAAAGGCGAGTCACGGGTGCCAGGCCTGTCCTGCTGGTTGCGAGTAAGTACGAAAATCCAATTAAGAGACAAATAGAACGCACTGTGAGGTGTCAGTGTTCTTGGAGGTTGGAGTTAAGATGAAGCGCATTCAAGGCCTCGGAGGAGGCGAGTGTAAGTACGAAGGTGTCTCCGAGGTTTCTCCGGGCGCTCCATTACTGCGGAATCTGTAACTTCAACTTGCTTCGCGCCGAGAGGCTCCAAGGTACGACGCATCTATCTTTGGAACAGATGAGTTGTACAAAATTCTCGAGATACGAGCTTTGCGTATGACTCAGAAATTGGCTTCACTGCCCCGCTCGTACTAACTTAGATCTCAGACTCGGTGACCAAAACATACCTAGGTGAATGCCCAACGATACGACATATACAGAGTACGCTCGCTGACCTCCAATTCAGTCGGGACAGCCAAAGTAAGTAGACTGCTTAACCGGCACCGGCATCCCCCTCTCCTGCAACAGCTCTCCGATGAACTGCCGGACGTCATCTTCACGGCTGCGTACAAAGCGATGAGTAGGTAACGCGTCAACACTTAAGAGCACCAGGGGAAGCCAAAATAGCCGACAAAGCAATGTAGGTGATCAGGCCGCCCTCGATCTGCCTCGCGGTGGGCTGGCGTAGGTAGGGCAGCAACGTCTCGCGGTACTTGTCCGCCGCCACATGCTGCGATTTAAGTACGGAGGCATCAGCCTCTCTCTCCCTCACACTCTCATAGCGCAGGCGGAACACTAACCTTCAACGGCGCAGGGTCAGACTCGGTGTGCGCCTACTCTAGCCTGAGAGCCGGGACGAGCGGACTGTCCGCGAGGTCCTCGATCCGCCGCATGAGGGGATACCTGCCGCGGTCGCGTATCGTGTCTCAGAACACGTATCTGGACATCTATGCGTGGGTTCTTACACTCTGAAGATGATTGCGTTCGTGCGGGGAGCTTGCGGAAGGACTGGTGGTCGATCCGGAACCATAGGTCCTTGGGATGAACACTCGGGTCGACCGCCGGCGCGCTCGCGATGTGATCTGCAAAGACATACATAATTAAGGCCACACGCATGGGGCCATACGCATACGGGACAGAATACGCACGCCAGAAGAGGTTGCGGTCGTCGACGATCATCCAGCTCGAGCCTGAGCGCTCGAACGGCTGGTCGGGCTTGAAGCGCTTGAGCGTGCGCTCGACTCTCACGAGCAGCTTCTCGTTGAAGTGAGGCACGACCTTGTGGAGGACTTCGAGCCGTTTTTGATCGTTTCCGAGAGGAGGTAAGCCCCTGGAGCGATGACATGAGCCAGCAAATGGCGGTGTCCAAGACGGAAGGGATATGTACAGGGGAATACGATGAGACCGCCAGCGAGATAGATTTGGCGGTCCTCGCGCTCACGGACAGTGACGGAGTCGTCTTGCACCAACCTGGGTAGAGCATTAGTCCAGCCATCAGCAGGCGAAACAATTATCGCACACATACCGAGACACGATGAGCAGCACGTCCGTCCCCTTTTTTTGGCAAGAGAGATGTGACGTAACCTTGTTGAAGATACATACCGTCGGCCCCTTCGCGCACGAACAACGTAGGATGCGCGGCCGCTTGGGAAGATAGTCTACTAGCTCCAGGAGAAGCTCGCCGCACGTTTCGTCGCTATCGGGCATGGAGTCTATCACAACCTTCCCTAATTAAGACGCAGTCGGCGTCATAGCCCACTGGTGAGCAATGCCAAGCGGTTGTCGGCTGATATTGTGAGCGCGTTACCTTGCAATTGCTCGCGGATGACTCGCGACGTGCTTCAGGCGGTGCCACTATGGCGCGGCGCGCGACGTCTGGAGTGCTGGCATGGAAAGCATTGGCGACGAAGATGGAGCCGCGGTCGCGAATTTCTTGGGAGGTCGCAACGGCTTTTGGTGGGGGGCTTGGAGGAGGCGACGAAGGAGGCGACGAAGGAGTCGAGGTTGGAGGACAAAATGCAGTGCAGGATTAGCGATTTGCGTCATTCATGGAACTCGGCGCTACTTGGACCGTCCGCGTGAATCCGTTCTTCCCTCGAGCGACTTGTATGCTGTTGTCCTGATTCAGGACCATTTTAGACTGCGTTCGATCAGTCGAGATATCTCGATGAACTCCTTGTCAGTCCAACGGCCCAAGGTCGACCCATCCATGGCGATTTTGTTTTCTGACCATGTTGTAAGTGCATACTTACCCCTCGTGCAGTACACACGCCCGAAGCTTCGTGCTATGATGGATCCCGCACGGTGCTGCGATCAACGCTGGATCTATGCACAGGACATTCGACCAAGCATTTTCAAATCGGCATTGCCACCGGTGGCTGGGCGGAGATTGTGAGAAAGCGGTATCGTTTGGGGACTGCGCTCAGTCTGCGCAACGGTGCGCCCCAGGAAGGGATGACAGCCATGATCTGCAACGTTGGCTGCGGCCCCATAGCCCCACGTTATGCACAGCCCGCGGTAGAGTACTATAAGGTACTATACTACTGGTAAGTACTCATGTGCCATCCGCTACATACCCGTCAGGGCGCCAGCTCATTGTCCCAGCTCCGTGTAGAAGCCAGTCATCGGAGGGAACGTCTCTGCTCATTGGTGGCACTAGCTAGTAGCTCCCACGGATGTCAAGGGGCACGCGAGATCCGACTATAGTACTGCATTGAGCGTCGCGTATGTGGCGGTATTTGTGGCTGTCGACGTCGTGAGTCAGTATATGAGCAACAAACTGCTCGACCATCAACCTACCTACATAGTCGCTCCCTCCTGACCCTCTCCTCCCAACGTCTCCGCTCGCCGTATCCATGGGATTAAGTTCGACACACGAGTTCCCCGCGCCGGTCGGTGGAGTCCCCTTCCCACTTGACTTTGCTCCGTCGATCCTCTTCGCAGTCCTGTATGGCCTCATGGTCCCCGTCGTCGTCTGGAGGATGGTGCACCCGCGCTCGCGAAATGGTGTGCTCATCGGCACCACGATCTTTAGCATTGAGCGGTGCGTTCCGACTTGTCCACATCCGCAAAGTTACGCCAAACATTGATCTTGCCTCTCATATGACATTAGCGTTGTGGCGTTCGGACTGCGCGCTCATGCAGCCCACTCGGCCGGCGCTCGTGCGAGCGAGGGCCTCGAGACGTACTTCCAAACGACGTACAGCGGCGGCTTCACCTCCATCGGCGGGGACCTGATGAACCTTCTTCGTGCACTTCTCGTCTCGTCGACGCTCGGCGGCGACATGGTCGCCCTGCACCATCTCACCCCGCCCTCCGTCTGGAAGGCGCAAGCGCTAGGCAAGGCCGACAACGCGGACGTCCAGCTTACGGTGGTCCGCGCCACAGACGATGGCGAGAGCGTTGGCTCCAGCACTCCGGGCAGCGAGCGCGTCGATCAGCCGGAGCTCCGCAAGACCATCCGGACGCGGTGCGGGCTCGCGGCGCTGCTGTCGCTCGCGGGCGTGATCATGAGCATCGTCGCAGGCAGCAATTACAAGAACGCCGTTGACAACGGCGGTCCTGCGGCGCTCGTCCTTAACCTCTGGTGCGCTTGCGACTCGGATTCGCGCTCGCGATCCAATGGGGGGGCACGCCGCTGACTCCCGGCATGTTCTGCCAGGTATGCGAGCACGGTGCTCGGTGTCGTCCTGCTGCTCGGCACGGCTGTCGTCGCGGTCATCGCGCTCGTCAAGATGCCCCGGGTCCCGCGCGCGTCCCTGCTGTGGATCATCCTCATCTCGATCCTCCTCGTACGTCCACCCACTGGCCTCCTTTGCCCCGACTGCATCCTCACCTCTTCTCTCCTCAGTCGATCATCGGCATCTACCGCATAGTCATCATCAGCCACTCGACAACGTCCCTCCTCGCGACCGGGCCCGGGACGCAGAATACTACGGGATCCAAGGCCGTGTTCTACGTCCTACACGTCGCACCCGAGTTCATCTCCGCCGCGATTCTCATGTCGCTCAACGTGCGCCGGGTGTTTGGCACGGGCCCGTGGGGCGACCGTTTGGGGAAGGACCCGAAGCCCAAGAAGGAGGCAGAAGGCGAGGGTAACGGTGCGAAGCAGGCGAAGACGAGGACGACGGGAAGGTGGTGGGGTAGGAGACGGGGTGACTCGTAGACTCGCCACTCGTGGGCGGACTGCGCGGGGGTATGGGTATGTGTGTTTCAAATACCTAACCTTCAATGGCTGGAGAGGAGTTCATGCTCATGCGAGAGTCTAGTCTCAAAGATTGAACGCTCTTGCGGGTATGGGTACCTCCGATGGGCGACAAGTGGCCAGGAAGAGGCTGGTCCGGGTGGATGTCCAAGTTATACCTTTAGTTATATTTATATCCACGATCCGCGTGCGTTGGTGCGCTGCGGCGCTGCGCCTCAAGGTGATGGTGGTTGAGGCGTGAGCTGATCGCCATTCATTGTACTTCGTATATGCGCCCTCGGACCATTGCATTACGTCACTCTATACCTACTGCATACTACTAGATAGACCATTTGCCACAAGTCTTTCATTAATGTAGCATATATGTGTACGACTTATGAACTTGGATTTATCGATCTCAGTGCTTGACTACTAACTATATGCCTCCGATTCACCACGAAGGTGGCCGGAGGTGAAACTAGAGATTGGAGTTTCGAATTCCGTTAACGATACTCCTTCAAGTTGTGTCGTCCCGATTCGTGCCATTCTGACCACCTACAATACTTAGGTACTCGACGACAGTGCGCGCAGCCCGCTGCATAAGGCAGACTCGATTCTTGCGGATGATTGAGCTTTATCGTTACTTACGATTATTGCACCTGATACTTATGGCATATGCTCACGCTGGCCTGTTTCGCAGTTCGCAGACTGAGAGGCTGATACGGCGGACTCCACTGCATCTTCTCAGAAGTTGCAGTGAAGTTTTTCATCAGACAACAGCAAGCTAGCCGGACAGCGAGTGAAGATGGACTGTACAACGGTAGGATTGGCGAAGGGACGATCGTGGGATTACAAAGGAGCATTGCCCATGGACATGAAGACGACAGACACGTTGGATGGGTTAGGCTAATTATAAGTATGGGCCACGGTGATGTCATCCCGCCAGCGCTGAACGTCCTCCGAGTCCATGAGGCAGCTAACGGCGGCCTAACAAAGACTGACAATAGTACTGGATCAGTTCATACCAGGCCTCCCTTGGGCAAGGGGCAACTTGAGTATGGTAGATCAACGGTAGACGTATACTTACGCGATGACCGAGAGACAAAAGTCCGATTGGAGTCGGGCGGCAACTTCAAGATGGGATGGTTGTCGATCTAGATCTTGACTGCCCTTTGCCACTGTGATTTGATTTCCGGGACAAGCGTAGGCGCAGGCAGGCGCAGACTTTCTTACTCCTGCTCACATATCCGACCAACAGAACATATCCGAGCTACCGGCTAGATATGTAGGGAACGGAGCAGTCGCAGTGACCATTTCCCATGGCCATTTCATAACAGCTTTTGTGAATGAATATGGCCACCCGCGTCAGCAAGTCGTGCACTATGTCTCGACCACAACGTACTCGAGCTTATGAGCAGCGACCAGCTACTGTCCCAGACCCACTTTCTGCAGAATCTTGCTCTCCACACTCTTTTCCCTCTGTTTGACTATCCGTCGCCGGGCTTCGTCTGGTCAACCCATGCCAACCCCTCCAACCCACAAGTTCTCGGCCCCAATCGGCGGAGCACCCAACGCGTTTGACCTTGCTCCCTCCATCGTCTTCGCCTGCCTGTACACACTCATGATCCCGGTCATCATCTGGAGAATCGCCCACCCTCGCTCACGAAGCGTAGTGCTCTTCATCACCTCTGTCTTTACTCTCGAACAGTACGTCACCCTCCGCCCACATCCGAGTCCCCGTTGTGCGCAGCCTGCAGGTTCCGACGCTCATCGACATCTCCCTCTTCTCCCTAGTGCCGTCTCGTTTTCGCTGCGGGCCGGGGCCGCTATGTCTCCGGCACTCCGCAAGAACGAGATCCTCGAGACGTATTTCCAGATGAGCTACAGCAGCTTCTTCATTTCCATCGGCCAGGACCTCGTCAACATCTTGCGCACCCTGCTCGTCTCTTCTACGCTCGGTGGCGACATGCTCGTGCGACACACACTTACTCCGGCTCACGTCCGCAAAGCCGAATCGCAAGCGCGAAAGGGCAACGACATCGAGCTCGTTGAACGCCCATTATCGGGTGGGGATCCCAGTAGAATCTACGAGGCCGAACTGGACGCGAGCGACGAGGCTGCCAGCATCACAGGGCCCGAGTTCCAGTTCGTCGACCAGACGAGGCTCCGGCAGAAGATCCGGACGTGGCTCGGGGCGGCGACCCTCTTATTCTTGCTCGCAATCGGCTCCAGTGCCACAGCTAGCAGTCTCTACGAGAGCGCGGTCGACGGCCAGAACGCGTCGGCGGTCGTCCGGGCACTCTGGTGGACATTTTGCCTCTCCTTGAACGTCTGGAAGATCAGGTGCTGACTGTCGATTTTCCCCGATAGGTACGCAAGCGACACGCTCAGCGTCACGCTGCTGGTGACCGCCGCCTCCGTCGCCGTCTTCGCGCTCTTCAAGATGCCCCGCGTCCCGCGTGCGTCCCTGCTATGGATCATCCTCGTAGCGTGTCTCCTCGTACGTCGTCCTTCTCGCCCTCCCCCCCTCCCATCGTGCGGAAACTTCGTCCTGAACACCTTCACCTCCTTTGCCCCTTCCTGCATGCCGCTCCTCTCTCTCTCTAGTCCACCATCGGCGTGTACCGCATAACCGTCTACAACCACTCTACGACGTCTCTCTTCTCGAAAGCGCCCGGATCGCAGAACTCCACGCGCGAGAAGGTCATGTTTTACGGGCTGCACGCCGCGCCCGAGTTCGTCGCCACCGCGATCCTCGTGTCCCTCAATGCGCGCCGCGCGTTCGGCACTGGCCTGTGGGGCGATCTCCGCGTTCGCGATCCCAAACCGGAGCCCGGATCTGAGTAGGCTCGGACACGAGGGCGGGGACGAAGATGCCGGGAGCTTGATCGGATGATTGTGAGCACTGTAATGTGAAAACACGGTTCAGGTCGATATAGTGGAGGATATAACTTAATGGATGGTTGGTTAATATTAACGTACGGTACTCCGGTTTCCAGGCGACAGTAGGCCAGGGCTCACCATGCAGGTCCGGAATTTTTGTCCACTTTCTTGTTGCACGGAAGCGTCTGGTCTGGGCGTCTTCGGTGCCCTTCGACAGCAACTACCAGCGTGTCGTGCGTCGTGAAGTCGATGTGTTCGTGCGGGGGGCTTGGACGCTTGAGGCGGGGGCGTTACGACCTGCTTTTCAGGTGAGCGTGAGGGCAGGACACCCCCAAGATGGGCCTTTGAGGTCTCCCGAGGCTGTTTGTCGGACTCGATCCGGGCACTCAAGGGCGATCAAAAAGGCCCATACAAGTGTGTTTTCTCTGATGCCGTTAATATATACTGTGCTTTTCGTGATCCTGCGGGGCCATCGGGGATGGAAGTCTGCTCCCGCACTGCCACTCGCGCGCGAGTTTCTATCGGCCGAAAGGCGCGCAATTCAAACGCGAGGCCTAGGGCCATGGTCAAAGCGATCGTTAGGGCGGACGAACGAGGCCAGCGGGGTCGAGTGCAGCAGAAGTTGGACTGAGGTCGCGGCGTCAGTGACACTTCGTCATCAATAATATCCAACACGAAACATTAACACTCGCCAAGAGTGTGAATGACTGCGGGCGCGGTGAAGTGAGAAAAAGAGTGCCAACCAGGAGCTGGTCGTCGTCGATTACGAAAGAATGCGATCTTCGTGGGGGGTAGCGCCGGGCCGAAGAAGTTCAAGTTCAGTCAGTTCAATATCATCAGTTCTCGGTGACTACGCCGTGACGGTGGCACTGCGTGGGCGTCCGCTGGGACACGGGCAGAGCCTCGTGACTCGCCTCGGAGCCGTACACCGGGGTGCACCACGACTGTGAGACCACCTTGCCCTTGCTCCTCCTCCATCCTGAACGCGTCTTCTCCTCTTTATTCTGTACTATGTATCCACCGTGATACGTCACACTGCAAATCATTCACATAGCAGGTCCCACTCGGACTGGACTCGCTTAAGCCCTCGGACGGCGACTCGGAGGTAAATACGATCCCCACTTTACCCTTCTGGTGCTGCGATTTACATATCTATTGAATGCTTCTACGGATCCCATATCCTAATCCCAGCACTACTGCCTGCCGTTTGAACCACGCATAAAATATAGACCGCGTGGCAGGCCGGCTACCGTTGGATTTGAAGACCACACACCGTCTGTTCAGGTTCGCTAAACGCCCTTGGCTGTGTATGCAAAGGCTGCTTCTAAATGCGCAGTAACTTGGCCCGTGGTGTCGGTTCCTTTAGCTCATTCCACCGGCTGCATCCGCCTGGCCTTATTCTCATGGTCATTCCTATGTAGCTTCTACGTACGGCGCGAACGTCAGCAGATATGTCTCATCCTATGGCGATCGTTCCGTGCGGGGGACGTAGGGTTTATGAGCACCAAGCAGCCCGCTGTTCCAGGCTCACTCTCCGACGTTAACCCTTTTCCTGGCTTCAAACTTCACCTCTTCAACGCATGTCCGCCAGTTCGACGCACGGGTTCCCTGCCCCGGTAGGCGGGATGCCCGATTCTCTTGATTTCGCACCCTCCATCGTCTTCGTGGTCCTGTATGCGTTCCTGGTCCCCGTCGTCGTCTGGAGGATGGCGCACCCAAAGTCGCGCAACATAGTGCTTCTTGGCACCTCGTTCTTCAGCATCGAACGGTACGTGTTCATCCACCTATTCACACCATACACCCAGGGAATCACCAACCCTCATCGCTCTGCCAACTAGCGTCGTGTCGTTTTCTCTGCGCGCAAAGGCTGCCAGCGACCCAGCGTTCGGCGCGAGCGAGGGCCTCGAGACGTACTTGCAGACGATTTACAGCAGCGGGTTCATCACCATCGGTCAGGACCTCGTCAACCTCTTCTGCGCCCTCCTCGTTGCGTCCACGCTGGGGGGAGACATGGTCACAGCGCACAAGCTCACCCCACCGCACGTCCGAAAGGCATCATCCAAGTTAGACATGGACAGCGCCATCAAGCTCGCCCCCCGTGCTCCCGGGCCTGCGGGCGGAGACGAGGTCTACGACGTCAGCTTGGGCGCGAGAGAGGCCGGGCCCGAGTTCAAGTTCGCGGACCAGACGCGGCTCCGCCAGAGAATGCGGCGGTGGCTCAGGGTCGCGACCGCGCTGTTCTTGACCGCCGTGGTCGTGAGCGCGATCGCGGGCGGGAACTACAAGAGCGCGGTCGACGGCGGCAACGCCACCCTCGTCCGCGCCCTCTGGTGCGTGCCTTTCCTCCCAGTCAGAGTCAGATCGCGGCGAAGTTGGCGGAGGATGACTGACGGACGTTGCTGCCAGGTATGTGAGCTCGCTGCTCGGGGTCGTGCTCCTCGCGGCTGCGGGCCTCACCGCGTGCGTCGCGTACGTCAAGCTGCCCCGCGTCCCGCGCACCTCCGCCCTTTTAGTCGTCCTCGTCTCTCCCCCCGCAAATACTAATACTCTGCCCTCACCTCCCCCCCGTTCTTTCCCTTCGTCCAGTCCATTGTGGGCATCTACCGCATGACAGTCTTCAGTCACACCACAACCTCCTTCGATTCGACCGCGCCCGGGGCGCAGAACGCCCCGCGCGACAAGATCGCGTTCTACGTGCTGCACGCGGCGCCCGAGTTCCTGTCCATCGCGATCCTCATGTCCCTCAACGCGCGCCGTGTCTTCGGCACGGGCCCGTTCGGTGACCTCCGCTCGCGCGACCCGAAGCCCAAGCCCAAGCCCCAGGAGGATGCCGGGGCGGCGAGTTGAGATGGGGAAAGAGAGGGGTAGGGGGGCCTTGAAGGGATTTGGGATGATGGGCAAGGGGGAGGAGGATATTGGAGGTGTGCACTGTGCTGCGTTCCTGACGGCTGTGATTCCGGCACTTTTGGGCACTGAAGAGAGCGCTAGGATCGAGCCTCCGAATCCCAGTCCCCGGTGTCCAATGTCCAATATCCGGTTTCGAGGCCCGTGACCGGGGATCTGAGACAGTCGAGGATACGCACGGAACGCTCTTTAAGTTTTTCTTCTTCTATGATAGTGACGTAGCTAATGGGAGTAGAGGACGGTCGTCTGTGCGCGAGGAGTTTGTGCGAGTGGGTGCCATAGACAATCATGATCGCGAACACGTACCTGGAGCCGGGCCCGTGGGTGGCTGCCCCCACAGTGGCACACAGTAGCGGCACTGTGACCGTCGGTTGCCAGATGAAGGTTCCGTGGCTGGCGGTCTTGTGTGATTTGTGCAGGGTTCGTCACCGTCGTGACAGATGTACGTGTGCTTACGGTAGACTAACAAGATACGCGAGGCACAAGCTGGCAGTAAGCTGGCACAGGCTGGCACCAGTACTATGTAAGATTGGCATCGGAGTCCGGCGGCGAGATGGAGCAAGGGTCCTCGATCTATAGATGGTGATGGCTGGCGCCTGAATTGCTTCCCAGGGAGGCTTACCGGTACCCCCATATTCGGCTAACAGAACACATCCGAACTATACGGCACCAGCTGGATACGTGGAGAACGGAACAGTGGCAGCGACCATCTTCCCATGGCCATATGTTGGATAACAGGTTTTTATTACTGAAGTTTTATGAATGGCCGCCTCCGTCGCACTACTTATCATGTCTCGTCGCACGGGAAACTCGAGGGATCGGTGCTTATGAGCAGCGAGCTGCTGCTGTCCACAGACCCACTCTCTGCAGAATCTTGCTCTCCACACTCTTTTCCCTCTGTCTGGCTATCCGTCGCCGGGATTCGTCTGGTCAACCCATGTCGACCCCTCCAACCTTCGCCTTCACGTTCTCGGCCCCAATTGGCGGAGCACCCGATGCGCTCGATGTCGCTCCCTCCATCGTCTTCGCCTGCCAGTGCTTATACACACTCATGATCCCGGTCATCATCCGGAAAATCGCGCACCCGCACTCACGAAGCGTAGCGCTCCTCGTCGTCTCTGCCTGGACTCTCGAACAGTACGTCACCCTCCGCATACATCCGAGTCCCCGCTGTACGCAGCCTGCAGATTCTGAGGCTCATCTCCCTCTTCCCCCAGTGCCGCCTCTTTTTCGGTGCGGGCCGCGGCCGCTATGTCTCCGGCACTCCGCAAGAACCAGATGATCGGGACGTACTTCCAGATAAGCTACAGCAGCTTCTTCATTTCCATCGGCCAGGACCTCGTCAAAATCTTGCGCACCCTGCTCGTCTCCTCCACGCTCGGCGGCGACATGCTCGCGCGACACACGCTCACCCCGGCCCACGTCGGCGAAGCCGAATCGCAAGCGCGAAAGAGCAACGACGTCGAGCCCGTGGAACGCACACTAGCGGGTGGGGATCCCAGTACAGTCTACGAGGCCGAACTGGGCGCGAGCGACGAGGCTGTCAGTATCACAGGGGCCGAGTTCCAGTTCGTCGACCAGATGAAACCCCGGCAAAACATCTGGACGCGGCTCGGAGTGGCGGCCCTCTTACTCGTGCTCGCATCCACCTCCGGTGGGGTAGCTGGCGGTCTCTACAGGGCCGCGATGAACGGCCTGTTCGCGTCGGTTGTCCGGGCACTCTGGTGGACATTTTGCCTCTCCTACGTACATCTGGAGGAGGCGAGCGTACGAAGGTGTCTCTCAGGGTTTTCCCGGCGCTCTCCACTAATGGGGAATCTGTGACTTACTTAGCTCTCAGTCCCGTGGTACGATGCATCTGTCTCCGAACAGATGCGCTTGTACATAAATTCTCGAGATGCTACAGAACCTTTTGTACGACTCGAGTGAAGTTGGCTCAGGCTTCGCTCCCCCACTTGTACTAACTTAGAACTCAGACTCGGGGACCAAAACATACCTAGGTGAATACCCGACGATACAACATATACAGAGTACACACTTGGTTCACCTATATCACACCTGCAGCGGCGAGGCTGACCTCCGATTCAGTCGGGACAGTCAACGTAGACTGCTTAACCGGCACCGGCATCCCCCTCTCCTGCAACAGCTCTCTGAACTGCCGCACGTCGTCTTCACGGCTGCATACCGTGACAAAGCAATGAATGACTAACGCGTCAATGACGGCACGAGGAGCAGCCAAAATGACGAGAAAACAACGTACGTGATCAGGCCCCGCTCGATCTGGCTCGCGGTGAGCTGTCGTAGGTACGGCAGCAGCGTCTCGCGATACTTGCCCGCCGCCTTGTACTGCGCTCGCATTCGAGCGAGTGCATCCGCATCAGTCCCGCTCTCGTTAGATCGTGACGGGGGATATAGCTCACCTTCAGGAGGGTGGGATCCGACTCGGTGTGCACCTTCTCCAGCAGAGCCGGGACGAGCGGGCTGTCCGCGAGGTCCTCGATCCGTCGCATGATGGGGTGCCTGTCGCGGTCGCGGTGGCCCGCCAGTGTCTCAGCGTAGGCTACGTAGAATGGCACAACCTCCGGACGTGTGATAGCGCCACTTACACTCCAAAAATGATTGCCTTCGTCCGAGGCAACTTGCGGAAAGACTGGTGGTCGATGCGGAACCACAGGTCCTTGGGATGGACGTTCGGGTCGACCGCCGGCGCACTCGCGATGTGATCTGTGGCGGGAGCAAACAATGCGCATACATGCATCAGGTATGCGTCACTGAAGCGCATATAGGATGAAGACACACGCCAGAAGAGGTTGCGGTCGTCTACGATCATCCAGCTGGATCGCTCGAAGGGCTGGTCGGGCTTGAAGCGCTTAAGCGTGCGCTCGACGCTCACGAGCAGCTTCTCATTGAAGTGCGGGACGGGCTTGTGGAGGGTCGCAAGCGGCTTGTTGATCGTCTCCGAGAGGAGGTATGTCCCTAGAGTGACGGCAAGAGTGAGCAACAACCATCGTTGGGCTTCGACTGGCAGAGTGAAAGCCGGGCGCAGATACGTACCGGGGAATACGATGAGGCCGCCGGCGAGATAGATCTGGCCGTCCTCGCGCTCGCGGCCCATAAGGAAGTCGTCCTGCACCAAACTGAGCAGCACGCCAGTCCATCCGTCAGCAGGCGGGACAATCGCACTCAGGCTCGGACACATACCGAGACACGACGAGCAGCGCATCCGCCCCCTTCTTGTCTGCGAGGGAGACGTGGTGCTCTCCAGTGACACGGTTGAAGATACCGTCTGGGGCTTCGCGCACGAACAGCGTGGGATACCGCTTCGGAAGGTAGTCTACTAGCTCCAGTAGAAGCTCCCCGCACGCTTCGTCGTTATCGGGCATGGAGTCTATCACGACCTTCCCTATTCACACGAAGTCAGCGTCACGGCCCACTGGTGAGCAATGCCAAAAACGTGTGGGCCGATAGCGTGAGCGCGTCACCGTTACCTTGCTCGCGGATGACTTGCGCCTTCTGGTCGATGTACCACTTGTACTCCTTGTCGATCTCTATCCAGTGGTTCACATGCATAGGCTGGTGTGCCATAGTCTGCGGTATTCGCAATCAGTGGTACATCAGTAGGTGATGTGGAACACGTCACTCGCCTGGTAGTAAGGATAACGTAAAGTTTTATTAGCATAGATGAAGTTGCGTGCCGTCGCCGTCTCGAGATCAAAGTCGTGCAGCGGGTCAGGATCGGCGATAGACGACCCCGGTACAGGTATCTTCTCTTCGACATCCAGGCTGCCTGCCCCATTGGATGCGTGCACAGAGGCCTTCGCGCGGGACTTGAGTTTTGAGTAGAGGGGTATCAGCGCGATAGCGGTGAGAATCGCAACGGCAAGGAGACTAGAGAGCATGATAGAAGCTTGGGGTCAGGAGGCCTGGGGTAACAGATGGCAGTCTGACAGTATTTATATATGTGTTACGAGGGGCTCCAGAGGAGAGATAGCCGACCGAATCGAATTTCCAGCGGCATTCGTGAGCGGGTTGAGGGGTTCGGGCTCAAGTTCAAGGCGTTTGCATTGATCTCGCCGATGGCTTCGCTTCGGAGCTCCCCGCCAAGGCTCGGGCGTCTACGTAAGTGTCGAAATGTAACCTGGCAAGCTTGGACAAGCCCGCGGAATATTTTCAGCCCGAGTTTGGGGTCGTTGGACACTCATCAGCGAGGCTGGAGGCCAACAATGCCACTCACATGACTGTGCAGCAGCTTGAATGTCCTATCTATCGGACCATTAGGCTTCCCGTGTACACGAACCCCGTGAAGGGATATCCCTATCTGGGGCTCTTCTCGACTCCTCAACCACGTTTGGGGGCACGGGGACAGATAACTGGACATGGGTGGCATCCCATTAACCCGATAAGCACGGCCGTTTACGGCATGTCGGCACGGCTCAGGTAAAGTGTCTCTCTAGGTGATGGTGCATGAGAGACAAGGATGAGGCGGAAAAAATGGCGACTACGCGAGGCTGAATCGGAGGGCTGCTCTCAGCGATGTGAGTCAGTGCTAGAAGAGTTGTATCAAGCTGGCTTCGGATAGGAAGCCACTCACCAACCGTCTGGCGGGAATAGGTGGACCTAGGACGAGCACGATGTTCACCGCAGGCCTGAGAAACGGTTGTCGGGAGGTGGATGTAGCACAAAGCAATGCCAAAGTCACCCCTGCTCCGCGTCCTGAGCACGGGCCTTCTTGAGTGCTTGCTTAACGCTCTTGATAGAGTTCTCCCGCGCGGTGATAAGCCGCTTCGCCTTCGCGACATCAAGGGAGTCCTCTAGGGTAGCGTAAGGATTTGATGTAGGCTTCTTCGTTCCAGCGGATGTGCTCGACGCCTGAGTTGACTGGGATGCGGATTTTGCCACGGTGATCGACGCGAGTTCGGCGCGCAGCGACGTCAGGATATCGTCCAGGGACGTGAGGGTGGCGACGTACGTCGCCACGTCGTCCTTAAGCCGGAACGTCCGGCACACCTCGCGCGCGCAAGTCTCGATATGCTCGAACCGCGCGGGCCCGAGCATCTCCCCACCGTACCTACGAGTTTTAAACCGTCAGCCACATAGACCGAACATGCGCATATTCAGTATTGCTCCACCCAGGCCACTCACCACCGACTGACGACAACGACCGCGTCGATGACGCTCTCGGCCTGCATCACCTTGAGCACCCTCGCGCCCGCCCATTTCTCCCCATCGTCATCCGAGCCACTCACAACCTCGAAGTCGTCCGGGCCCCCCAGGCCGCTCTTCCCCGCCTTTGGCACCATGCACCGCCAGGCGGAGATCTCGTGCGTCGCGGGGCGGGCACCGTGCGCGACGTGCTTCAGGTGGTGTGTGGCGCGGTGCGCGGCGTCTGGAGTGCTGGCAGGGAAAACGTTGGCGACGAAGATGGAGCCGCGGTCGCGAATTTCTTGGGAAGTCGCGACCGATTTTGGTGGGGGCTTGGAGGAGGTGACGAAGGAGTCGAGATTGGAGGACATGCAGTAGTGCTGTAACTTTGGAAGTTCGAGCTTGTCGCCACCTAGGCTGAGTTACTGAATCCTCCGCGTACAGGTGCCAGCTGTAAATCGAACGCTTGTGTCTCGAACCCAAGTGCGGGTGAGTGTGCTATGTGCTGTTAGTGAATGAAATGTTTGTCGCGAGTAGGGATTCCGACTCGTAACCACTGCGTTGACTGGAAAGGGGGGTCTGCGTGTCACTGACGGATCAGGGACAAAATGCAGTGCACGATTATGTAGTCATTGCGTCATTCATGGAACTCGGCGCTATTATTCTCCTTCTCAGCTCAGCTGAACTATGCGCTGGAGAACTCTTAAGCTTGGCAACGGCAAGGCAACGGTGTACGCATTTACAACAAAGAATTCAGTCTGCTGTTGCTGTCGTATAAGAGACCCTGGGACCGGAGGTAGGTTCGAGTCCGTCTCCCGGTGATCTACCTTCCCAAGGTCTCCTCGATATCCTCGGACCTCGGTGCCTTCCTCGTGCCAGCGCCCAGCTTCGACCCCTGTTGGCGAAGTATGCCGTGTTTGGGTCACCAGAGCGGTTGTGTCGGTTTAAAGGATCCGTCAAAGCACGCTGCACGGTCCATACACCACGATGCTTGCCCGAAATTCGAACCCTGCATGCGCCAACGCAGACCCAAGCCTAGTCTCCCTAGGCCTAGGCAGACAATGCGGTCTATGAAGGGGGGAGGGACGACCACCTAAGCCTAGGGTTGCGTACGATCGTCAACTTTGCGCCGTGTAGCGCAGCTTTCCACAACTGGGGCCTCACTGTACCTCGCTGCGATGTGTGAGTACTGCGGTCCGACGCCACCTCCTCCCGCCCGCATGCGATTGGAGTGGGATCGTCTGCGCCTTTGATATGACGCAGTGAGGTCCCTAAGGCAGCGAAAATGTGCCTGAAAGGGACAACAAGTGAATAATATGGGCTTTGTGGCACAACTTACAATATTTTGAATTTTCAGCAGAACGTCGGTGCGACAGTGTGTTAGTATACAATGATGAAGTCAAGCCAGCCAAGTCCATCGTGACCGCGAATGCCTTATACAGTGAGTGACCGGCGATCCAAGTGGAGCGAACATGGCCAACTCAAAACATTCGCGCGATCGTTCGGTAAATTGCAGTGCGCGGATAAGTAGGATAGGAGAGGAATGTTACTGTACTTACGCCGAGTTCACGCGTCGGGCTGACGTCGCCATCGTCGGCGCCCTCATCGATACGGCAGCGCTGTTGGACAGCCTCGTGGAGAGGTGGTGTTTTGTTGACCCTGGAAACGGATTGTATTGCTGCGATGGAAATGTAAGTTGTTATCCCTTCCTTGTTTGGGCTTAACAGGCGGGTTAACCCTCAAAAGGCTGGCGGTGCCTGGAGAAGCGACCGGCGATTGGGTCCACGCGGGTTCCAGGCCTCGGACAACACTTGGATAGGCGCGGAGGTGGGTAGTAGAGCGACTGACAGTGAGACCTCCGAAGCTCGCTTTTGTTCCCGCTTTGAGCTTGAGCGACGTGCTCTCCATCCTTGTCCCGACATCGGACTCCTTGTCTGCAACCTCCCCACCACCACCGCCATCTCCACCACCTGGCTCTGGGGTTTCTCCGTCTTTTTCTGTCTCTACTGCGTCTGGACCGCTTCCCTTTCACATCAACTGCCTTCGAGCGGGCACAAACGCTTCGGCTCAATAGGAATCTTACAAAACCATGTCGAGTAACGACACTCTCGGGAGCTTCGTAGATGAGACCACTAGCCAACGGACGCTGGCGCCCATTGCAGTGGCTTCTCAGGTCGCATTGATGAGCGGTGTGTCGGTGAGTGCTTTCCGGGGATTCTGAATGCCATGCGCTGCTGAGCATCGATCGTCGGCGGTGACAGCTTGCGACAATCATCCTCTTCAATGTACTCCGGCCTAGAAACAAGGTGTGTATTCCTTTTGTCCACTCCATGTCTCTATGCGCCCTCCCATTCCTCTTTCCTGCACACTTGTCCGGCGATTACGTATCCGAGAACCATCGTCCGGCAGACGCTGCTCGAGATGATTGTTCTCGGAGTGTCGGACAGTCTGTTGGCGACGCGTCCCCCGTTCGTGAGGCCAGGTGTATGCGCGCCGTATGCACACAAAGCTCTCCGTTCCTCGACCCCAGCCTGGTGACTTCATTTCCGTGGGGTCTCTCACGCGACCCACCTTCCTTCTGCCGTGGCGTTCCGGCATCCCCATGAACCTTCCGTCTCCCGAGTCCCAGCCACCCGGATGTGGTTCCGCCACAAGACATCATGGGTGGCATGGGCGTGGATATGTGGTGTATCCTGCCAAATGCTAGGCAGCGTGCACCCGCGCACCCGCCTCTCCCAGTCCTTCCATCGGCAGCGTTGGGCGCAGTCGTGGGAGCTTGGGGATGAGGAGCGCCCATCAAGTCGCGACGAGATGAACGGCGACCATACTCAAGTCTGTTGGGTGCTGGGTGCATCCCTGACCCTGGTCTATTCGCTGGAAGTCAACCGTTCATGGATGCGGCGACTTAAGGACGTTATCTGGGTTAAGTGTTCATGGGCGTAATGCGCACATATTCGCTCGTTTGGTTATACAGTGGTTTGTGCAACAAGATCACAATTGTTAGGTGCTAGTCAAGTCTTTCAATTTGTATATGCTGCCCGAATGGCAAACGGTTGCCTTTTTATTTGGCCCCGATGGATGTGCCTGGCGCAAATCCTTGGCGGCGATCCAGAGAACGCCTGCGCGCCTTCACATTTGATATTGCTACACCTTCAAACTTCAAAGAGGCGGCGCCATACTTTGGGTTGATGCTTGTCCTCCGGCACGGCCGTTTACAGGCGCGGAACAAGTATGGGCTCGAGTCTTGGTCATTTCGCATCGTTAAACATCATGGTTGCGCATAGAACAACTTCAAGATGTTTCTTGCGTTATGTTGATATGTTTGAAGCTTGCCCTTGACTTTTTTAAATCTGACACTGACATCCTTTGCGCAGATCGTTTACGAGCCGAAAGTCAAGTACCACGTAGGCGATAAGGTCCCCCCAAAGGCTTCAGACGGGTTCCTGGGATGGGTCTCGCCTCTCCTGCACACGAAGGAACCAGAACTAATCGACAAGATCGGTCTTGATGCCGCCATCTATCTGCGCTTCGTCCGGCTATGTCGCTGGTTATTTTCGGCTATCGCACTGCTCACCTGCGCCGTCCTCATCCCCGTCAACGTCGTCTACAACCTGCGCTTCGTTCCAACCAAGAACCGTGACGTACTCTCAATGCTCACCATCCGGAGCGTCGGAGGAAACTGGATCATCGCACATGTTGTCGTCACCTACCTGATTACCTTTCTCGTCATCGGCTTCGTTTACGTCCATTGGCGCGAGGTTGTGCGCCTCCGGAGAGAGTGGTTCCGCTCGCCAGAATACCTCCAATCATTCTACGCGCGCACGCTCATGGTCACCGAGGTGCCGAGGAAGCTGCAATCCGACGAGGGCCTCCGCGCTATCTTCGAGTCCGTGCAGGTCCCCTACCCCACCACCTCCGTTCACATCGGCCGCAAGGTCGGTCGTCTGCCGGAGCTCATCGAGTACCACAACGACGCCGTACGGGAGCTCGAGCAGGTGCTCGTCAAGTATCTCAAGGACGGCAAGATCGGCAAGAAGCGGCCCACCCTCACCATCGGCGGCACGATGGGGTGCGGCGGGGAAAACAAGGACGCGATCGACCACTACACGAACAAGCTCCAGCGCGCGGACCGTGCGGTCGAGGAGTTCCGGAAGCAGATCGACCTGCGCAAGCCTGAGAACTACGGCTTCGCGTCCATGGCCGCCGTCCCGTACGCGCACATCGTCGCGAACATGCTTCGGCGCAAGCACCCGAAGGGGGCGACGATTACGCTCGCCCCGAACCCGAAGGACATCGTCTGGAAGAACATTGGCAGGAGCAAGGCCGAGATCCGCCGGGCGCAGACCATCGGTTGGCTGTGGCTCATTGCCGTCTGCACGTTCAACACCATTCCGCTGCTGATCATCTCTGTCCTGGCCAACTTGTCGTCCGTGAGTACACAGCACATATCTTTCCGTCGCAGGAAATTGACCGGGTATCCACCGCTCGCACCGGCCGGTGGTCCATTGTAGCTCACTGCCTTCGTGCCGTTCCTCGACACTTGGTCTAAGCAATCGTCCGGGTCATTCACGTTCGTCTCTGGTGTGCTGCCGCCAGCGGTGTCTGCGCTGTTCGGGTGGGCGCTGCCGATCATCATGCGCAAGCTGACGAAGTACATGGGCGCGTACACGCACTCGCGCATGGACCGCGCCGTCGTCGCGCGCTACTTCGCATTCCTCATCATTTCGCAGCTCATCATTTTCACGCTCATCGGCGTCCTCTTCAGTAAGCAGACTTGAAACGGGGTAGCTTGCGGGGCGGCCTGATGCTGATGCGTTGCTGTTAGATGCGGTGAGGATCGTGGTCCTCGCGATTGGCAAGCATCAGAGCTTCGGTGATATCCTGAATAAGCTGAAAGGTGCGGCTTGCGTTGTCATTTGGTTTGTTTCGCGATTAACTTGTGTTATTTTTGGGATGCAGACCTTCCTGAGACGATCAACCACACATACATTGACCAGTCCTCGTACTGGCTCACGTATTTCCCGTGCGTTCGACTGTCAGCCAAAGCATCTCCGGCACACACTGACTTGTACGCCAATGCCGCTATAGGCTTCGTGGATTCTTGGTCCTCTTCGACCTCGCCCAGCTTCTCAATCTCATCATTGTCTTCTTCAAGACTCAGTAAGTTCCTGCGCAGAAGTCGTGGTCGGCAGCGCGTGTACTAATATCATTGGAATTGCGTTCTCAGCATGTTGGGTCGGACACCCCGTGAGATTCGCGAGTGGACTCAGCCTCCGGAATTCCAGTACTCCATCTACTAGTGCGTTTTCCCTTATTCCATGTTTCCTGGCAATGTCGCTGAAACGGATATCAATTGGTAGCTCCAATATGGTATGAACTAGCAACGTTATGCTTAAGCTCAACATCGCACTAATTACTTGTGCAGCTATTCATGGGCGCCGTTGGCCTGTTCTTCGCGCCTATCGCGCCACTCGTAGCCGTCGCTGCTGCACTCATTTTCTGGATCAGCTCTTGGGTGTACAAGTACCAACTCATGTTTGTCTTCGTATCGAAGACCGAGAGCGGCGGTGTGAGTAAACGGACACGGTGTGGTTCCGTGAGCTTTGGGCTAACGACGACTATGTAGCGTATGTGGAACGTCGTCATCAACCGTCTCCTCTTCGCCACTATCCTTGGGCAGTGCATCATGATCCTCACTGTTGGCCTCCAGTACTCTTTCAAGTCTCTCTACTGGCTCGCGACGATCCCCCCCGTCCTCTTCGTCATTGTCTTCAAGATGTACATCTACCGCTCCTTCCAGCCCTCGTTCAGTTACTACATGCCTTCTCAGGAGGAACTCCGCGAGGCGCAGGTACACTCTCGCCGCCACGACGCGTCAAGGAACCGTCTCGAGAAGCGGTTTGGGCACCCGGCGCTCCACTCGGATTTGTTCACGCCGATGGTGCACGCGAACATGACGCACCTCCTCTCGCAGGTCTACTCGGGCAAGGTCAGCAACTCGCAGACGAAGCTGGACGAGATGGGTGGGCAGTCGACAAACGCCGTCGTCGCTGGAGGCATCAAGATCGCTGGTATCCAAGAGGTGAGAGGCACTGATTCACTTGCGTTCCGGGTTCCTTGATGCTCACAAAGTGGGCCTGCAGCGCGATCTTGCGTACGATCCTGTATTGTACCAGCGCGACCGAGGGGACGACTGGGAGACGCAGTCTATTGCCTCGTCGAACATGCTTTCAGACACGAAGAGCATGTACGAAGGCGGTCGTGCCTCGCCCGCTCCGGGGAAAGCGCTCAACTACGACCGTTACTTGGCGTATGGTCCCCAACCTGAGATCGAGATGGCAAGGTTAGATATTCCCGACAACCAGCCCTTGCTGAACCAGGTGAGTCGCTTGCGAATCTCTTGCATGGCACCTTTCCACTCAACAACCCACCCAGCCCCCAAGCGCAGAATACTTCGACCCGAACATGGCTGCCAGCAGGAGCAACGTTGATCTCGGGTACGGTCTCATGAACCCGCCGCTAGAGGGCCCCCAGACGCCACTGCTCCCCGCAGCATACCCTAATGAAGCAGCATACCGCGAAGCACCCCTCCACCGACCGTACCCGTCCCAAAGCTCCTTGAGCCACTTCTCTCCGCCACAGCAATATCCTCCACAGCAGTATCCGCCACAGCAGTATCCGCCACAGCGGTTTGCCTCCCCCGCACCTGAGCGATTCGCGTCTCCTGGACCAGAACGCTATGCTTCTCCCGCCCCACCACGATTCGGCTCCCCCGCGCCGTCGTACGCATACAACCCTCACCAGGGAGGCATGAGCCCCCAACGAGCGTCGCCTGACTCGTCAAACTTCAGCCATCCACCCGTCCCGCCCCCAGGCCTCGACGGCGGTGAGATGAACACGGCCGGCCGCGGCGCGCATCGAGCTCAATGAGCCAACGATCTGCCTCCTCTGCGTACGCAGGGCAGACTCTAATCCAACCGCGATGTTGTAGGCTGGGCGGGTCGGACGCGTGTATCTATCGTATAATGATGGGCTACTAGTAGTTGTTTATGTCTTTTTCTTTTGCTCTCCCGCTCCATACCTATGTCCCCAAGTTACCAAGTATTCCAAGTACCCCAAGAACCCAAGTACTACCACCACCACCACCACCCATATACTGTGCAGTATATCATAGTTTTCTTGTTCACTTCAGGCTCGGACCTGCTTTTTTCTGCTTTTGCCTTCCCCTTTCGCTTCAGGACGCTGTCGCCGCGCCATGCGGGTGGCCCTGAAAGCCACCGCACGAGTCGCGACGCTGCCCAGACATGGTGGGATGTAGACATGGGGAGGCCACGGACTTGAAGTGAATCGGACACTCGCACTAGGTCTAGCGTCTAGCTACACTATTCGCTCACCTGCATACACTGTACGCGAATGACGAACCATTTACGACGCACGCTTGACACCTTTGCGCTTGCGGTGTTCACTGTCGGTCAACAAAGGTGGATCCCTGTCTCCGCCGCACACGCCACAGCTCTCATCCGACATCTCTAGCTACCACCCCCGGATCCACAGCGGATAATTTGAAACTCGGAGAAAAAAATGTGGATCATAGGGTATCAAATTATACCAATAGGCGAAGCAGCGAGGATAGGATATGTCTACGAATTGTATGCTGTGCGCGACCGTCATCGACAATACGGTCGTCATCCGTGGCTCATCACTTGGCGTTGCATTTTGCGAGCTTCGACGCGTACGTCCTGCGCGTCTCCCGCCACGCCTCGACCCACTCCGCGATCTCCTGCTTGTACGCCGACTTGCGCCTCGCGACCTTCTCCGCGTTCCGCTCGAGCTCGTCCATCGGCACCTCCTCGTAGTCGCCCTGCAGGAACGGCTTCGCCATCGTGAAGTGCATGACGCGCATCTCGTCCTGCAGCCCCCTCCAGAGCGCCGGCGTGCGCTTCTTGATCGCGAGGTTCGCGTTGTACGCGTACGGCAGGCGCAGCGCCTCCGCGCCAAAGTACTGGTTGAGGAACGCCTGCTCGGCCTGCTCCGCGGGGTACCGCGCGCTCGCGATCTTGCGCACCATGTCCTCGAACAGCGCGCTGTCCGGCCGGAGGAAGAGCACGCCCGCGTTGAACGCGCTCACGTAGCCCCGCGCGTCCGCGTACACGTCCGGCACGGCCGCGAACGTGTACGGCAGCCGGAAGAGCTCGTCGAAGCCGCGGCGCACGAGCGTGTCCGAGTCGACGTACACGACCGCCTTGTAGCCCCGCCTGTCGAGTGTCCAGAGGTGCAGCTTCGAGTACTGGTCGAGGAAGTGGCGGTGGACGCCGCCGAAGGGCGGCGCGATGCGCGTGATCGGCACGGGCTCCCACCCCGAGACGGACGCGATGCACAAGGCGCGTGCGGAGATCTTGCCGTCGAGGTAGTACAGGAGGCGCGCGGCGGACGAGTTCGCGACGTTTAGGGTGTGGCCCATCGTCGCGACGGCGGTCGCGAACGCGTCGGTGTAAAGGCCCGTCACGATCGCGTGGTCGGTCGGGTTCGCGGGCGTGGAGAGCGCGGCGAGCGCTTTGGTGTCGACGATGGGGTGGGTGTTCCTGGTGTGAAGGGGGAACGGAGGGGCGGGTCAGCCGGGTCGTTCTTCGTCGAGGAACAGGAGCATGGGAAGGAGAGCCAAAAACACGACATTGCGTACGCCGGCGACATGTGTGTTCTGGGACGATTTACGTAGATGACACCACTCCGTTGTCCTGAATTACACCGGAGACGTATGTCGCGCTCTCACAATGTGAGGCGGAATCCCACATTGCTGCGGAAGGAAGGCTCGACGAGCCCCATGCCCGCAGGAATGCGTATTCCGTCTCGGACAGCCATGTTGCTGGGTACAGAATGTACGACTTACTGCCCCTGATGCAGGTGTCGAGGATCGAATACAATGTGGGCAGAAGACGCAGTGGGAAAACACAACGGCGGCTCTGACAATGCAGCTTGTAATTTCCCTACGACTCGGACAGTTACTTGACCCGGGAGAGGTGACCCGTCCTAAGCGCGCTAAACCCCACCGAGGACATCCACAATGGGCCTGCTATGGAGCAGACACAGACCGATAGCATCCATGCTTCTTGGGAGCATTGGCATCGGATACATGCGCATATATGAGGGTAATCAATGCTTCCAGGTGAAGAGATTGAAAGGTGACGGAGCGTGGGTGGCTAGCAGACAGTCTCATGTTCAGAAGCCCTTGAGACAGGCGGGGCACTGCCTCTACGACGCAGAACGATTTAGGTTCTGCGAAACTACAAACCCCCCATCCCTAGCGGGCAAATCGTGCCAACTATGTAAAGCACGACCCACGATATACCGCGACCGTTGCCTGGACCCAGCAGAGTGAGAGGCCTAAGTGGCTCGCCTCGAGATCAACATAGAGATCCTTCCTCTCGAAAACTGCTCTGGAAGTCCTGATCGCACGCGTCCGAAGAGCGTTCAGTACTCGTCATACAGCCCAAGGATCCGTGCCATCGGAGGAAATGGAGATTCTCGGAATATCCAAGATGGTTGCGAAACGTCATGTCTCGTCGCCTATGCCGGCCAAAAGCTTGGACGGTAGGGATCTAGTCGTACTCAGAATGATGCATTCGAAGTCCTATCACCATATAGCGAGCACTGTCAGAGCATCTGCATCTCCGGTAAGCCAGCTCGGAAAGAGTATATGCAGGATGCGCGACGAGCACGCGACTTCCGTCGAACACCCCAGGCGATCGTGCCGCGCATGTAACCAGATTCTGCATGGTAGACCGGTTTGCTCATGCGCAGAGACAGCTCTGTTTGCACGAGGTTCCCCAACCCATGGCAGAACCTACGGACACGTGCAACCGGACTTCGTTCGGTGCAGAGATCCAGTGGGACTCCACTCCTTCCACGACGCACTCCACCCTCCCCAATATTCCCCGAATACTCCCATGCAGATGACGTCGTGTATGAATTCGCAGCTTGCGAAGCGGAAAGATGCACGAACTTGTGCACCTGTGGAGCGGGAGCTTCATGTCGGGGAAGCTGGGGCAGACGTCTGCTCTGCATTGCATTACGCACATACACCATAAATCCTCCGAGCCCACGCTCCATTCCACGTTTGCTTGTCACCTGGCGCCCACGCTTGAGAGTTCGGCGCGACTGGTAACAAATGACAAGCCAAACGGGGATGGAATTCCACGCCAGCACGGTCTCCGGGACTCAATGCCTGGCTCCCTCTCTTCCTCTATTCAACCTCCCTCTTCGACTTGCGTGTGACCCGCGAGCGCAGAAACGAAAGCACGAACGCGCAAAGAGTACTCACAATGCCTGGTAGTTATCCAACGGCGCGGGCCAGCTCGTAAACATCGCATACAGGAAGTACACGTTCGCGAGCACGGAGAGGACGACCAAGCCCTGGCCGATGCGCCATCTCCTGTCTCCTTGGCTTTTGCTGCGGTGGTGTCCCGGGCTTCCAGTGTCGCCGTCGGCCCAGAGAGGCAGCGGGATGTAGTCCTTATAGCGGCGGAGCATGGGGGGAAGCAGAGGGAGGAGAGGGAAGAGCGAGTGTTGAGAGCATCAAGCTTCGTCGCCGCCGTGGTCCAGTCGTGGTCTCTCGCAGGCGGGCGTCGGTTATTCCAAATTCGATATTCAAATATTCAACACCGCCACGCCATCAAAGAGTCATTAACTCGCGCTGATCAAGGCGAGTAAGTAACTATTATAATTAATCCCATATTTAGTCGAAACGTACTACTCATACCGATCGTACTAACCACCATGGAGACCGCTCCACAGACAATGTGCTTGTGCCTCTGACGTATATCTAGAGGAGGGTGCAACGCGTCTTTCCCGGGCCACCACCACGAACTGAGAGAAGAACAGGCATACCAAGTTACTACAGCCACCGAAGTTTCTTGAAAGCAGCTTCCCCAACTTCCGCGCAGCCCACATAGTACATTCACCACCGGCGAGAGCCTGAACCCCATCCGCCTCTTTGGACCACAAATTACAATACAGCCACCTTTTCGAGTCCCGGGAGACTCGTGCGGCAGTTGCACCCAGAACCTTCGAGCCGCACGTCACGTTCAGAATAGCGCAGCCTCCCAACAACGTTAACAATAAGACAGGACTGCACCCGCACGTCTCTTCGACAGCGAAGACCGCTCTGCGCTCGGTCTACAATAGCCCCCAGCCGCACCCTTGTTCTCATTGGCTTCGGATTGACGTACTTGTCCGCCGACGAAGCATCATCGGACCGGAGAGACAGAGACATTGGTCATGGCAGAGCCAGCGTCCTGACCCCCGAAATCCGACGAACACGGTCGTACTCTGATCATGGTCATTTGACTCGCACTGAGATGCCGAAATATCGGATATCCACCGCCCGCAGTAAGTTACTTGCGCGTGGATTCTGCGATATACTACAGTAATGCTATGCATTGCCTTCCTCGCCCGACATTAAGTTAGTTAGCAAACTAGTTGCGGAGGGAGACTACTGAATGAACGTTGGATGCAATGGATGTCAGATGTGAATGAGAGGTTTTGCAATTGGATCGTGGAATATTTTGTTGGTTGTCGATGTGTATGCGCGTATGTACAAGTATACGTGTATGAGGAGGAGAGGAGCCTCGATATCGGATATTTACGTATCGCGGATGGCCAATGCGGTTTCTGCTACAGGGAAGGGATCAGGAACATAGACAAGGGGGACACATTGATGCGCAGGAGAGGAGAGGGAAAGAGGTACTATCACCGGGCGACCGACAGACGGGAAGAGAGAGAATGGAAGAGAAATAAAGGGCAAAAGAAAATGAAAACAACCGAAAACGAACACCGGGACGAGGAGAGAGGGGAGGGGGTGAGGGAGCGACCGGATGGGACCACGGCATGCTATGCTATTGAGTACTGAGCCGAAACCGAGAAACCAGAAACGACCGGGGGGAGGGGGAGTGAGAATGGGGAAATGAAATGACGAACGAGACCGCGGGCGGCGACGTGGGGTGGGTGGGAGGCCAACCTACTGCGGAATGCACCCTATAGCTACCTCCAACCGCGCCCACGACAGCGACCGCGACCAGCGAAAATGAACATAGAGCCTGTAAGCTTGGAGAAAAACAGAGAGAAAGAGTGGGTTACATAGGTGTGTAGAGATCACAGACGGCTCGGCGTCGATCGATGTACTGCGGTGTAAGGTATATCTAGTAGTATCGTGCTGCTGCTAAATCGAGAGGGGGGACACGGGACGCACACGCGGGCCGACACAGCGAAACGGAAACGGAAACAGGACCGGACACGGACACGGGCTCGGGGCATGGGAACGGAGGGCAGAGGGTAAGGGTGGGGGTACAGTAACGGGGCACAGGGCAGGGTGCGGAGCTGCTTTATGGGAACACCGTCGGCCTCGGATGGGGAGCGGGACAGCAGTTGGCCAACCGAGCTGCAGGGATCCATTGGGGGGAGCGCACGGGCAACGAATAGGCGGTGGGCGCGGGCGACGGTGAAGGTGGTGCTCCCGAGGTGACGCGGCGGACGCGAAGGGGAATTTATACATAACCAAACATCATGGGAAAGGGGATGTAACGGGCACCGCGACGCGCGAGACGAAAACGAATGAACGGCCAGCACGAGCGACGTGACGATAGAGGTAGAACGCGCGTGCGGCGGGTGGCGTGTGGTGGTGACAGGGTGGTATTGGTGATGGTGGTGGTAAGAAAGACAAAACATCGGTTGCTGCTGCTGACAGTTTCCACATCTCGCTCGACTTCAACTCTCGCCCAATCGCGACTCGTACACGCTGCTCTGTAAAACGAATGTCCCAAATGATCGACCAAAGGAGAGACCGACGAAACCAACTGCAGAAAAGGAAGGAGGAGGAACAGTGCGCCAGGTCGTCCACACGGCCCTACTACCTGATGCCCCCTTCCGGCGGTGTCCGTAAAGGCGAATGGTTGTAGTCCGCAGCTGCAGGGCGCGACGTTAGTCAACGAAAACGAACACAAGACAAGAAACACACTATTCAGATACACCGTGTTCCCCCACCAATTGACAAACAACCCGCCCTTGGGGAACTGCAGCGTGAAGAAGATGAACAGCACCGACAGGACCGTCCCGCAGTCGAACGCCGCTGTCAGCACGTAATTGAACTTGCTCCACCACACGAAGTTCCTCCTCCTGACCAAGAACTGGAAGATGAACCCGACCAGGAACCACGACGAGTAGTTGATCCCCGTCGCAGGTGGAATCAGCCCGATCCCGTTCAGCACGATCGGCAGGTTCACGAAGCGGTTCCACTTGTTCGGCCACTTGCGCTGCCACAGCCAGAACGGCAGCGGCAGCACCGCCCCAATCGCAATCGCGTACAGCTGCGGGTGGTAGATCGAGTCCGTCCCAAACTGCCGCGCGGGCCCGATGAGGCCCCAGATCGCGGACGTCGTGTACAGCACCTGGTTGTGCGGGCACGTCAAGGCATCCTTCTGGTTCGGCTGGCAGATGTCCGGGATGTTCGTGAACATCCACTCCTTCACACCGACCTGGAGCAGCCCGACGAGCGTCGTCGCGACGAGCTGCACGACGAACGTCGCGCGCGGCGGCAGCTTCACGTAGTGGCCCAGCTTCAGGTCCTGCACGAAGGCTGTGCCCTCTGCAAGAGTCTGCACAGCGTATGCCTTGAAGATCTGTGGGCGGGCATGTGCGTGCGAATGAGTGAGTTATCCCAGATCGGCAACGTGAAAGAGCCTCAAGGGGCGTACCATGTTAGGGAGCGGCTTGCCAGGGAGGATCATGCCCGGAATAATCTGCGCCAGGAGGTTGATCGTAATCTAAAACGAAAGCACCAAGTCCACGAGTGTCAACGTATGCGTACATGCCACCAGCAAAAGCAGCGGAAACTCACATTCTGGCCCGTCAGCGCGTAGACATATCCGGATGGGACGATGTACGTCACTGGGAGTGCGATCGCAAGAAGCAGCGCCCACACCGGGATCTCCGTGTGCCACACCTGCGCGCGCACGGCGGGGTTAGTAGACCGCCGGAATCTCCGCACCCAATACACCGAACACATAAAGGACGCACCTCTGCGGTAACGATGGCGAGCGCGAAGCATGCGATGAACGTGAGCAGGTACCACCAGTCGGGGACCTCGGGGTAGGCGCGCATGAGCTTCGCGTGGATGTCGTCCTTCTCGATGCGCGTCTGCGTGAGACCGTGCAGCACTGTCTTGCCGTGGTAGAGCACGGTGTGCACGATCATCGCCGACGAGAGCGCAAAGGCTACCAGGTACGTGATCGCGAAGGACGCGGGCAGGTACAGCGGCGAGTAGTTGTCGAACGCGACCGGGTCAAACGTCTGGTCGTCCGTGAGCACCCGCGTGATATTGTACGGCTGCCCGAACCGGTCGTACGGCACGTTCGCCATGAGCGGGAAGTACGAAAGATCCCAAGACTAGCGCGACGGTACGGGTGTCAGCTGGACCATAGATATGATGGCTGGAGAGAAGGACGTACGTTGGTGTAGTACAAAATCGGACAGAGGATCCAATACACCAAGAAGAAGCCGGCGAAGATCTGTACCTCCGCCCACCAGGGCACCATCAGCGGGCTGCCGATCCATGTGATCTGGGCCCAGTCGAAGGTGAGGATGCCCATCCCCAGGCCGCCAGACACGCCAAAGAGCTGGTTGATGACAACGTCCTGCGGCTTGATCCAGCACACGTACGAGAAGATCGACAGACCCGTAAATAGGTAACCTGGGGAAAGAAAAGAAAACGTCAGCCGATACTCCTACTCGTCCCATAGAGACGAACGTCCGACAACATACCCGGGAGGAAGAACCAGAAGAACGAGCCGACGGCGGCGTAGCAGAAGAACTTGAAGCGCGTGACGCCGCCCCGCGCGTCCTCCTCCTCGGCGTGCAGCGTGTTGAGGAGCGTGCAGACGATGAGATTTTGCGGCCAGACCATGCTCGCGGGCCAGACGAGGTATCGACGGCAGAGACCGGCAAGCGAGAAGCCGGTGAGCTGGGTTGCCAGGATGAGGAGCGCGTTAAAGCCGTAGCCTAGCCGCACGCCGTAGTCGAGCTCCGCGACGACGACCGCGTTAAGCGCGGTCGGCACGCCGATAGAGACGTTGGCCATGATATACACGAGGGCGTGCTCCTTGATGTTCCACGGGCCAGGATTGAGCGAGAACTCGTAGCCGCCCAGGGGACCCATCCATCCGGGCAATCGATATGTCCGTATTGGCATTGTGAGTGCGAACAACTTGCCTATGGGATGTGCTATGAGGAGCAGCACATTGGAGACGATTGATGGTGCTGGTTGTCGGAAGTTGAAGAACAGATTTGCACATCTGGGAGGCACCAGCGATAAGCAGAGTCCATCGTCGAAAATGATATGAAAGCGTACCCCGCAGCGAGCGTTAGTACCAACCCAATAGACCACATCCTCAGTGTCATAGCGGGCATCTCCGGGTCGTCAATATTTGAGACGGATGCGCGGACTTCGGGATACGGACTGTCCTCGTCTTCCTCCTCGAAGGGGAACTCCATCCTTTACGGGAAGACGATCAGCACGATTCGGGTCCGCATTGCACCAATAGTCTATGAACGAGTAATGATCTGCGTAGAGGGACAGCAAGGACTCTGAAATCCAGGGGAACCGGATATCACAAGGGATATACGCGTGCGTGGAGGAAGCGCTCATAGATAGATGAAAGCAGCTTCGCCTTCACGAGTTGAATTCCTCCGGGACGTAAGTCGCACAAGTGCGAGATCCGATGAAAGAAGGGCCATGAAGACGAAAAGCCAAGCGACGGAGGTGGGAAACGGGGGGGGGAAAGCACTTTACCCGGCCCAGTGCGCAGGAGACCTCGAGGACAAACGGGAAATGGTGCGACGGAAAGCGGAGGACTCACTTGATGGACGCCGAGTCTGCCACACTCGGGAAGCTCATCGACCGCGTCGTGGACGGTGGCCGATCCTTGCCCTGGTCCCCCGTCGATTCGTCTCCCGTCGGTAGAGAGACATGAACCTCGCGCGAGCTGATAGCGGAGCTCACGCCCGTAAATCGGCCTGTATTACCAGTGGTGGGCGTTGATACGGCCGTTGTTGGTGCGAGGCGTCGTAGGCGGTAGCCTTCCTCAAGTTCGTGCTGGTTCTGGGAGTCGGTCGAGGGGGGCGATTCGACGGGCGAGAGCGGGTACGGATGCCTGGGATACGGCAGTTGTTGCTGAGACGGGCCTGGGACGGGGCCTGTGCGATCGAAGGCGGAAGGGTCGAAAGTTGGAGGTGGGGGGGTTATGGGGGAGGCGGCTGTGGGGGGAGGGCCGAAGGCAAAGACGTCGCCTGCGTCGGACTCGTCGTCGTCGTCTTCATCTTCTTCGTCGATATCGTACTCATAGGTGTACTGGGGGTCGCGGTCGGAGTAGAGGAGGGAAGCGGGACCTGTGTGGGCTGTGGAGGGGCGGGCGGACGAGGGCCTGCCTGCGCTGGACGGCGGGCGGAGGGGCATGGAGGAGGACAGAGGGAGGGGAGGGAGGAGGACGAGGGAAGAGACGGGCTGAGAGACAGAGACAGAGACAGTCCTGGCAGTGTCCATTTGGCCCTCTTCCCTCCAGGCACATCACTCGTACCTGACTCCCATATATGGCATCTCTCCCAATTCCAACGTCCCTCCCTCTTTTCCATCCCATCCCACCCCGACATCCTTCCCCTCCCCATCTTCCAGGCAGCCCCCTCCATGGGAACCCGGACACCCACTCCTCCCTTTGGCCTCCCCGACGCCCTCGCTACCCTTCATTCAGCCCATGATCCAATTGACGTCCTCTGATCGCCACCCTCGCACGCGCCAGATCGGTTTGTTATCGCATAACTTTTGGCCTTGTGGTCCTGTACCTGGTCCATTTCCTCACCCAGGGCCTTGCGACTTTACATAAACGAGCCAAGGCCAAGCGGTCGTCGATTGCTGCAGACGTGCACGCCAGGCACGGCTTGAGGCGGTGACATCCTCGCTTCCTGTTTCTGTATTGTCATTAGGCGTCGCCAGCTCGTGGACATATCTCAAATCTCAGCGTACGAACGTCCTGCAGCTGTATAGACCACTGCACCAGACAAGATTCTGATGCATCGGAAAATTGGTTTCTTCAGAGCTCTTAAGTGCTGGTGCAATTCATCCAACCTCTCATAGAACACCGATAAGTTCGAAGTCATGGGCACGTGGTGTAGTTGGTTATCACGCTCGCTTAGCAATTGGTTTGCGAGAGGGGTCCGGTTCGATCCCGGACGTGTCCATGATGGTCACCTGGAATTTTTACGTGGGCGGAATGGGGTTTTGCATTGCTGGTGGGTCATTCAAGGAAATTCCATGTGGTACAATACGACGGCAGCAGTGGTGTTCTTGATCCTGCTGCTACTTAGGAACGGTGACTTTTTACTATGTCGCGGGCCCCATGACCCCAAACATAACATATGCATATCGTCATGTCTAAGTCTCTCGATCTCGATGATAGTGTGACACTGGCAACTCCGGCGGCTCCGAGCAGACTTCAAGTTTCCGAGCGACGAGCTCCTTCCACAGTGACCCACCCAACCCTCGCGAATCAGCAGAGGTCGATCCACACGCGACTCCCCAGCCCAGCCGGGAACTCGCTTCCAGCAGTACAGTATATCCGAGTCCTTGTGTCTTCTGCGAGCTCCGACTCCCGAGCCTCAGCGCGGCGCGCCCAGCCTCGGCAGGCGTCCAGGCACGCATGTGCACCGTGGTCTTGAAATTGTCGGCAATGCGTTTTGACTCCGAATTCGATGGGGGGCGAAGGGCCCGATGGAGGCCTGGACCTCCGAGTCCCGAGGCCCGATGTCCGCCCGTCGCCGGGCGTCGACTGGCGTCGATCGTTTGGGATGATGCCGCCGGCTCGCGTCCGCTCCACGATGATGTTCGCATGTGCGGTTGCACTGATGCTCACCACCTCAGAGTCCAGACGATAGTATGCGCTCGTCATTTCGACTCCCAGTCGCCGCCGCCGCTCTGCGAGAAATTTTGGCGTGTGAGGGCGGATGGCAAGTAGGTGGTGAGGAGAACATAGATAAACCTAAGGCACCGATCACCTTCGGTGGCACTGACCGGTGAATATCGAGCACTCATTCACACTTGCGGCAGGCTGATTTCGAAGAGAAACACGGAGGCTGTCATCACTTACATCTATGCCGCCCACCGTCTACAGAGCATACACATCTCCTACATACGACGAACCCAGCACAAACCACCGCCGGTCCCGAAACCTTCGTCTGGCAAACGACGGTCACAGCGCCGCTACTTAGTATGTGGGCGGCCACCTCCAGCCTGAGGCTCCAGGTACGCGTTCGCGATCATGATCGTCTGTGGCACCCACTCGCACAAACTTCTCCCGCACCGTGGGCGACCGTCCTCTACTCCCATTGGCCACGTAACGATCATACAAGAAAAACTCAAAGAGCGTTTCGTGCGCCACTCGGAGCTCGGACGCCACGAGCTCGAGCATGGAACTTTGGAAGATTGTGGCCCGAGCAACTCTTCGATATACCGAGCCATTGAGTGGTGAGTGTGAGCGTCCTGGCGTGGCGTGTACACAGGCTCCGAAACCTCCTTGCCAGGGACGGCGTGCCTGGCTGCTATGGGCGCCGTCGCCCTTGGCCGACAGCGACCGCTAACGGCTACAGTTCAAGTCAAAACAGGCGCAGGTACCGGTTGTGGCTATGGAAGGGCGCACGCTCGGGCTTCCATGGCCAAGCCCCGACGTCCAAGCGATACGACTGTGCCTAACCACGGTCAAACGCCGCGCCCCGACGACGTTCGAAGTCTCTGACCATGCCTACGGACACGTCGACATCTCCGTAGCGGCCAATGCCAGTACTAGTGGAGAAGGGACGGCTCGAGCAGCGGAGCGCCACCGCACGCGCCTCGAGCGAGAAGTCCGCCCGCCCGCTGCGGATATGCAGCGAATGCAGCCATGGACCTGCCAGCTTCATGACTTCGCCCCGACGTCGGAGGCCCGCCTAAAGGCCTCACAGGCAAACGCTGGGCCAGTACTAGTGGGGCTGCGACACGGCTTCGAACTTCGACGACGCTGTATCCTCAGCCGTCTCGGATTCCCGGTCCCGGGTGCCTCGAAACCGGACATTGGACGTTGGACACCGGGGACTGGAATTTGGAGAAGCTCGATCCGGACCCCTCTCTTCAGTGCCCACAAGTGCCAGAATCACAGTCGGGAACGCAGCACACCTCCAATATCCGCTTTCCTCTCTCTATACGTCCCAGGTCCGCTCGCTCGACGGCCCCCCCCTCCCTTCCCCCTCCTAACTCGTCGCCTTAGCATCCCCCTGGAGCGGTTGCGGTTTGGGCTTCGGGTCGCGCCAGCGGAGGTCTCCGAACGGGCCCGTGCCGAAGACACGGCGCGCGTTGAAGGACACGAGGATCGCGACGGACACGAACTCGGGCGCCGCGTGCAGCGCGTAGAACGCGATCTTGTCGCGCCGGGCGTTCTGCGCCCCGGGCGCGGTCGAGTCGAAGGAGGTCGTGGAGCGGCTGAAGACCGTTATGCGGTAGATCCCCACGATAGACTGGCCGGTGAGGGAAAAGAAGATGAGAGCGAGGTAGAGGTGGGGAAGGAGAGGGGGACGTACGAGGAGGGACGTGATGAGGACGACTAGCAGGGCCGAGGTGCGCGGGACGCGGGGCAGCTTGACGTACGCGACGCACGCGGCGAGGCCCGCAGCCGCGAGGAGCACGACCCCGAGCAGCGTGCTCACATACCTGGCAGCAACGTCCGGCGGTCACGTCGTCCCCCACCAACATCAACTTTGCCGCGATCTGACTCTGACTGGGGGGAAAGGCACGCACCAGAGGGCGCGGACGACGGCGGCGTTGCGGCCATTGACCGCATTCTTGTAGTTCCCACCCGCGGTCGCGCTCACGATCACAGCGATGAGGAACAGGAGGCTCGCGACCCCGAGCCACTTCCTCAGCCTCTGGCGGAGCTCCGTCTGGTCTTCGAACTTGGACTCGGGCCCAGCCTCGCTCGCGCCCAAACTGACCTCGTAGACCCCATCTCCACCTCCACCCGCTGACCCGGGAGCACGAAAGGCGAGCTCGATGGCGCTGCCCGTGTCTGACTTGGATATAATTGCCTTCCGGACGTGCGGTGGGGTGAGCTTGTGGCGCGCGACCATGTCCCCGCCGAGCGTGGACGCGATGAGGAGGGCGCGGAAGAGGTTGACGAGGTCCATACCGATGGAGATGAACCCGCCGCTGTAGGTCGTCTGAAAGTACGTCTCGAGGCCCTGGCTCGCGCCGAATGCTGGGTCGCTGGCAGCCTTCGCACGCAGGGAAAACGACACGACGCTAGTTGGCAGAGCGATAAGGGTTGGAGATTGCCTTGGGTGTATGGTGTGTATAGGCGGATGAACACGTACCGCTCGATGCTGAAGAACGAGGTGCCAAGGAGCACTACGCTGCGCGACTTCGGATGGGCCATCCTCCAGACGACGACGGGGACCAGGACCCCATACAGGACCGCGAAGACGATGGAGGGTGCGAAATCAAAAGAATCGGGCATCCCGCCCACCGGGGCAGGGAACTCGTGCGTCGAATTGGTGGACATGCGTTGAAGAGGTGAAGGCAGGAAAAGGATTTATGGACCAAAGCGAAGTGCGCTGGAGGCGAGATCCTCAGAGTGTGAGTCTAGGAAGGTGGGCTACTTGGTGCTCATAAACCCTACGTCCCACGCAGTGGCACGCACGGAGTGGTCCCGCAGGATGAGACATATCTGCTGACGTTCGTGTCGTCTGTAGAAGCTAGGAATGACCATGAGAATAAAGCCGGGCGGATACAACCGGTGGAACGAGCTAAAGGGACGGCAACGCGGGCCAAGTTACTCCGCAGTTAGAAGCGGGCTTTGCATACACAGCCAGAGAGGTTTAGCGAACCTGAACAGACGGCGCATGCTGTTATCCAATGGTCAACCGGCGACTGGAGAAGTTGGTGGGAGGAAGGCTGTTCTAGTATGGACATCTGCCACGCGGTCTAGATGTTATGCGTGGTTCAAACCGCAGGCTACGGCCGGCCGGCAGAAGTGCCGGATATGTCAGTAGAAGCATTGAATGGACACGTAAATCACAGCACCGGAAGGGTAGAAGCGGGGATCGTATTTACCTCCGAGTCGGGCTCAAGCTTCAGTCGGCCCACCGGCGGGACCTGCTATGTGAATGATCTGTGGAGTATCATGGTGGGTATATGGTCGGGAAACATGCTGCGGGCCTCTTCAGCGGAAGATATGTACAGAGTAAGCATGGGGTTCAGTATGGAGGAGCAAGGGCAAGGTGGTCTCCCAGTCGTACGCGGAGTCGGAGGTGGTGCGGGTGTAAGAAAGTACGTACATACTTACACGCCGAGACCACGAGGAGGCTCTGCCCGTGGGAGTTCGGTTCCAGCGGACGCCCATGCAGTGCCACCGTTTGTCGCAACGCGTTAAGACTGCGTTAAGTATGTATGTAACGTGTCTTACAGTGACGCACGGCGCAATCACCGAACTTGTCCAGGGCACCGGCGCAGGTCTGGCAAGGTTCGATTCACTGCCGCCATCGAAGATCGCGTTCTTTCATATCGACGACGATCAGCTCCTGCTTAGCTCTCTTTTTCTCTCGCTTCGTCGTCCTTATCCGCGCCCACAGTCAGCCACACCCCTGGTGACTTGGAGTGTTATCATTTCGTCTTTCATGTCGATGCCGAAACTTGAACATCAACCGCTCAGTGCTCACGCCGCGACCTCGGTCCAACTTCTGCTGCAACGGCTTAGTTCGTCCGCCCTGACGATCGCTTTAACCCTGGCGTTTGAATTGCGCGCCTTTCGGCGGACAGAAACTCGGGCGCGAGTCGCCGTGCGCCGTGCGGCGCAGACTTCCCGATGACCCCGCACACGAGAAGCGCACTGCGCAGTATATGTTAATTGCATTAAAAACACCCTTATGGGCCTTTCTGAATTCCCCTGAGTGCCCGGAGAGACAGCCTCGGGAGTCCTTAGAAGCCCTGCTTGGGGCGTCCTGCCCTCACACTTACATGACAAGCAGGTTGTAGCGCCCCCCCCCAAAAAAAAAAAGTTCAGGCATCCCGCACAATCGCATCGACTCCATGACGCGCGACAAGAAAGCGAAGAACAATTCCGGACTTGGTGGGCCCTGGCCTGCAGTCGCCTCTAAACGAGTGTGCTCTACGCTGCAAGTAAGTATCCCACATACTCATACATCAAGCTATACCCCTCCACTACATCAATCTTACCTGTATTATCAAGGTCCAGTGCTCACAATCTTCCGACCCGCCCGCCGCCAGTCTATGCTTACGCACTGCAGGAGACCCCCTTCCCCTGAGCCGAGCTCCCGGCATCTTCGTCCCCGCCCTCGTGTCCAAGCTGCTCAGATCCGGGCTCCGGTTTGGGATCGCGAATGTGGAGATCGCCCCCTAGGCCAGCACCGAACGCGCGGCGCGCGTTGAGGGACAGAAGGATCGCGGCGGCGACGAACTCGGGCACGGCGTGCAGCACGTAGAACGTCGCCTTTTCGCGCGTGGAGTTCTGTGCGCCGGGCGCTTCCGAGAAGAGAGACGTCGTGGAGCGGCCGAAGATGGTTAGGCGGTAGATGCCGACGATGGACTAGAGAGAGAGAGAGAGGAGAGCGGCATGCAGGAAGGGGCAGAGGAGGTGAAGGCATTCAGGACGAAGTTGCCGCACGAGGGGAGGAGAGCAAGAAGGACGACGTACGAGGAGGCACGCTACGAGGATGATCCACAGAAGGGACGCACGCGGGACGCGGGGCATCTTGAAGAGCGCGAAGACGGCGACGGAGGCGGTGGTCACCAGGAGCGTGACGCTGAGCGAGTCGCTTGCATACCTATCGGGGAAAGTTCGACAGTCAGCACCCGATCTTCCAGACGTAGGAGAGGAAGAATGTCCACCAGAGTGCCCGGACGACCGACGCGAACAGGCCGTTCATCGCGGCCCTGTAGAGACCGCCAGCTACCCCACCGGAGGTGGATGCGAGCACGAGTAAGAGGGCCGCCACTCCGAGCCGCGTCCGGAGTTTTTGCCGGAGTTTCGTCTGGTCGACGAACTGGAACTCGACCCCTGTGATACTGACAGCCTCGTCGCTCGCGTCCAGTTTGACCTCGTAGACTGTACCGGGCTCCCCACCCGCCAGCGGGCCTTCAACGGGCTCGATGTCGTTGCCCTTTCGCGCTTGCGATTCGGCTTCGCCGACGTGGGCCGGGGTGAGCGTGTGTCGCGCGAGCATGTCGCCGCCGAGCGTGGAGGAGACGAGCAGGGTGCGCAAGATTTTGACGAGGTCCTGGCCGATGGAAATGAAGAAGCAGCTGTAGCTTATCTGGAAATACGTCTCGATCATCTGGTTCTCGCGGAGTGCCGGAGACAAAGCGGCCGCGGCCCGCACCGAAAAAGAGGTGGCACTGGGGGAAGAGGGAGACGAGCGTAAGAATCTGTAGGCTGCGTACAGCGGGGGCGCGCCGCCGGGTGTATGCGGAGGGTGACGTACTGTTCGAGAGTCCAGGCGGAGGCGACGAGGAGCGCTACGCTTCGTGAGCGCGGGTGCGCCATTCTCCAGATGATGACCGGGATCATAAGTGTGTATAGGCAGGCGAAGACGATGGAGGGAGCGAGATCGAGCGCATCGGGTGCTCCGCCGATTGGGGCCGAGAACGTGAAGGTGAAGGTTGGAGGGGTCGACATGGGTTGACCAGACGAAGCCCCGCGATGGATAGCCAGACAGAGGGAAAAGAGTGTGGAGAGCAAGATTCTGCAAAGAGTGGGTCTGTGGGCAGCAGCTACTCGCTGCTCATAAGCTCCGATCCCTGTGCGTTGAGACATAAGTAAGTAGTGCGACGCGGGCGGCCATTCATAAAACTTCAATAATAAAAGCTGTTATCCAACATACGGCCATGGGAAGATGGTCTCTGCGACTGCTCCGTTCTCCACGTATCCAGCTGGTGCCGTGTAGTTTGGATATGTTCTGTTGGTCGAATATGGGAGTAACAAATCAAGAGGCCGCTAAGATCATCTTCCAGATCGAGGACTCTGGGTCCATCTTGCCGCCGGACTCCGACCCGAATTGTGCCTCGCGTGTCTTGTTACTATTAGAGTCTACCCTACTTGCGCGAGTGAGGGGTAGGGATGGATCTAGTATTACTGTCTTCAGTCTTTGTTAGCTGCCTGATGGACTCGGAGCACGGCCGTCACTGGTGGGACGATACCGCCATGGATAGCTTATAGTACCCCATCCAACGTGGTCTGTCGTCTTCATGTCAATGGGCAATGCTCTTTTGTAATCATACGATCGTCCCTTCGCCAATCCTGCTTACCATTGTATAGTACTGGCACAGTGTACACTGGTCCATCTTCCCCCGGCGCCGGCGGCCTCGCTAGCTTGCTGTTGTCTGATGAAAAACTTTACTGCAAGTTCTGAGAAGGTGCACTGCGAAGAAATGAACTTTTCCGAAGCGAGGAAAGCCTATGTCAGAAATGCGCAGTGGAAAGTTTTAGCCGCCCAAGTTTTCCTTGGCCACAATCTCAGTCTGACAATCTGAGGCCCATAAGCCTTTCCAAAGGCGTTGTGATGGAAATCCAGAAAGCTATCAAAGGCTATCCGATATTGGTCGCTTGACGGTCAATCTGCCATATCTATAAGTTCGATCTAGCACCAAGTTAACAATTGTAATAAGTGACGACTTTATTAACAAACCATTAGCGCGGCTTACTAATAATATTAGCAACTCGTCTCTTTTGTAAACACAACACCGCCACCAGCTACATAACGTTCTTGACTCGTGGCAATCATTGCGTGGCAAGCCCCGCTCCGAGTCAGAACAGACTCGGCTCGTTCGTTTTCATGTCTACGCACTCGTCCTTACGGATCAATCGTGTCCAACCTCCGACTTCTTAGGTATTCACTTGCGCAAGGTGTTGAGCCGTTACTCTTACTGGATCGGGTCCTGCTTCGGTTGCCGCTCAAAAGCGCCCGAGGAGAGTCATGATGTTGTCGGCACCGATATGCCATGCCCCATGCATGCGTTCGAAGTTCGGTGGGCGTTTCGCAGCAACTTATAGACCGTTGGCACCTACGGTTTACCATCCTGTCCCTCGTATCCTCTCATCCTGAATTACCTTTGTCTTTTCCTCTCTACTATGTCGCACAACTTGAACATCCCCCCTGCCAGCGACTTGAACCCCTCCGAGTCCGACAGCAGCTCTTCTCAGCCCGATTCCGATGTAGTAGCCACCCGGACTCCCGGTGAGCACGTCCTGCTGGCTCGTCTTCTATGACTGGCTGATTTTTTGTTCATGCTTTCAGACTCGGTGGCGCTTTCCCTAAGCGATACAATCACTTCCCTAAGCAATAGAGTCACAAAGGTCTCCGAGAGTGTGGACGACGTTGGCGACTCTGCGCATAGGATAGGAGAACATATAGAAAGGTCACACAGAAATTTCATGGAGGAGCTAGAGAGACAGTTTAGAAACCTCGGCGAGTGACAAGTTGCCTTTCTTCCGACTAGCAAGCTGTCGACGTTAACATTGACATGGTCGCTTGGATTATAGAGGACTTATTGAATCAGAGGAATGATCAGGTTCAACAACTTGTCAGTGATACACCAGACGGGCACGCCCCTCCCGGAGAGGCTGTCATTGCGACCGCCACCGTGACCACTACGCAGACCACTGGCTAGGCTATTACCGAGGTTCGGGACGAGATCAAGGGTCGTGCGCTGGTCAAGTGGTGAGTACTTGTTAGTGTCAAACCGTTACTATGACACTCAGCTCTCCGCAGTGCCAATGTCGGTATCCACCAGCTTAGACTTAGGCTGCCGTTGCGACTGTACTCGGACGAGGACTAGTACGTGCCTGGGTCTTCAATGCTGCGACATCCCTCTATCTCACTCTCACTCTCTGATGGTATCTCGCCTCCGTACATCGTCGCTTTGTCTCACCTTCCCCACACTGTGATGCTCTCATTCTAGCTATCGTCCTGTTGTTTGCGTTACCGCTTTGCTTTGTATAAACGACCTCATACGAATGATGATTCTGCACGTACACGTTGCCCCTGGTGGTTTCCACTTGCCGCCCAGTACTTACCTCGCCAACTCATGCTTGAACAGCGCGTCTCATCGCATACATCGCCTTTAATAACAGCTGGAGTCGGCGACTGCCCCCTCCGCATCTAGATGCCTTCGCATACTCCGTCATCGATCTTCCTGGGCGGTATCGCGAGGGCAAGCAGCACAGAAGATATGTGTCCCAACATATCAACCGCACTGCGCGGGCGACACGCGCGAAGAGACCAAGTCCAGGTACTCATCGTGATATTCTACTCTCCAGGCAGGTACTATGCTACATTGGTGTGAAACTTGTGAAGAATGCACGGTCTAGTAATATGTGGGATACATGAGCAATAGATTAAATCCCGAGGGAGCTGATACGAGGCAGCGATGACCATGCGGCAGGGCAACGCAACTTGGCACCCTAATAGCGTCCTCGCGTACAGATATAATTTAAGGGTATATGGCCACCAGCCAGCCGGGCATTCCTCGTCCCCGTCGAAAGCCTTCAAGTTCGTCCCCGGGCCTTCAGCGACGCTCTAGACGGAGTCTACGAGGTCTTCCCCGAGCCCGACATTCTGCCCCATGCCCGCCCGTACCACGTCTTCTCCCTCTCCGCCTGCTTTGCGCGCTCCTTCTCCAGCTCCTCCGCAGTTTTGGGCTTCGGGTCCTTCGTGAGGCGGTCGCCCCACGGGCCCGTGCCGAACACCCGGCGCGCGTTGAGCGCCATGAGCACCGCGGCGGAGAGGAACTCGGGCGCGACGTGGAACACGTAGAACGCGGCCTTCGCGCCTGTCGTGTTCTGTGTGCCGGGCCCGGTCGCGAGGAGCGAGGTGGTCGAGTGGGTGAGTACGGTTATGCGGTACACGCCGACGGTGGCCTGAAAGGGGAGAAGAACGTGTTAGCAGTGCGAAGGAGTTAGGGCATGGGGGGACGACATGCAAGGAGGATGGAGAGGACGATGATCCACAGCAGGGAGGCGCGCGGGACGCGGGGCATCTTGAAGTACGCGAAGACCGCGACGACGGCCATCCCGACCATCAAGGCCGCCCCAATCGAGTCGCACGCATACCTAAGTAGCACGGAGGCCCCATAATCAGCACCGGTCATCCGAATATAAGGGCAAGGCCACAGTGAGCACTTACCAGAGGGAGCGGACGAGCGACGCGTGGGTGCCGTTATCGAGCGCGCCCTGGTAGTTGGCCCCAGCGACGATGCTCATGACCGCGATCGCGAGAGCTATGAGGCCCGGCACCGCGAACCACGTGCGGATGCTCTTGCGGAGCTCCGGCTGGTCTTCGAGTCCATAGCCAGCGGACGCGCTGGCGTTCCCGAAGCTGAACTGACTGGACAGGCTGCCGGCGTTGACCTTGGGGACGCCACTGTGCTCGCTGTCGTCGTCATCTCGGGGGCGGGCCGTAAGCGGGACCTGCTCGTTGTCGGGGCGCCGGCCGCTCATTTGCGCTTCCCACACGTGCGGCGGGGTGAGGGGATGCAGGGCGACCATCTCGCCGCCGAGGGTGGACGAGACGAGCAGGGCGCGGAGGAGCTGGAAGAGGTCCTGCCCGATGGAGGTGAAGCCGCCGCTGTAGGTCGTCTGGAAGTACGTCTCGAGGCCCTCACTCGCGCGGGCGCTGGCAGAGTGGGCTGCATGGGCGCGCAGGCTGTACGCCACGACACTGTGAGAAGGGCAATGATTCTTAAACTTCATCTGTACTTGGACTTGGATGTAAGGAGACAGCGACGTACCGTTCTATGCTGAAGAACATGGTACCGATGAGGACGCCATTACGCGAGCGCGGGTGGACCATCCGGAAGACGACGACGGGGACCATGAGACCATACAAGACGGCGAAAAGGATGGAGGGGGCAAAGTCGAGTGGGTAGGGAACTCCCCCGACCGGCGCAGGAAACTCGTGTGTCGAATTCGATGCCATGAACAAGGTGAAGATAGAATACTAGCACCAAAGACTCGAGAAACCAGTCCACCGAAAGGGAATGTTGGCACTGAGAAAAAAGATCTCCGGGGGACGCCCAGCGGACAGGACTGAAGGTTGCTGGAAGCTGCAGCTAGCCCCTGCTATTGATATACCCACAGCCGCCACATATACTCACATACCCGACGTCCGATGCCCTTGGATCGCATTCGTGACACACAGACACACCCTGACGTCTGTGGCGGGTCTGGGAGGCCACGAATGAGGTAAACGGTCACTCTCGGTCACCCCGACGATCTGCCAGTGCACGGAGAATGAACTGACATGCGCACAGGCCAACGCTCCGATAGACAGCGGGGCAAAACCGGTATTTCCTGGGGGCGATTGACACGCAATGCACAGTTCGCAGCTGCGCGTAAGATCGTTTGGTAGATCTGGACGGGCGGCCAGCTCTTTTGCTGAGGTCGAATGGGCGGCAGACAACGCTCGTGGCGGACACTGTCACCGCCCTCCTGGGCGCGCTCGTTGCGCAGTCTGCGAATTTGTTCCAACGTTGTTGCAGTGGCAGTGTCGATTCAGCTCGACGCGTGGATTCAGTGCGGATCGCAGCATAGGGATGTCATGCATCACAGCACCTTGAAAGTTGAAGCTAGCTTGAAATTGCGCAAGGGGCAGTCTTGAGTCTTCGAGTTCGGCATGATGCATATGAGAGCGCATGGTCCGACTAGACCTGACCGCAACCTCCGGCGAGGGTCGAATATTGCCATGACACGGCAGAATGAGCAAAGGGCGCTGCAGACTGCAGTGCATAAACTCATGGGAACGATGGCGGCGTTTCAAGCGGCACAAGCCTCGGATGTGAGGGGATTGGTGTCAAGAGAGGGAAAGTCTCCAGACCCAAATTGATGGGAAGTTCAGGCGCCCATGCAGAGCCACCCCAACGAGCGCTAGCGCGATCGAGGGCGCGCGTTGAGTACTCTGTACATGTTACCCTGATGCGTATCCTTGCCCTGCGATCATAATCCATCTGGTGCATTTCGTTCAAAAAGGAATATGAACGTTGTAGTTCCGGTTCTACCTCCGATGGCTCGGTTGAGTTTCAGTCCGCCTTCGGGACAAGGGAGTGGGTCCAGGTGGTGCCGGTGGTTACTCCTCCGAGCATGCTGCGCTCTCTCAAATGCAGCACCGGTCTAACCGGAAGGAATGTCCATCACACGCGATTCCATACCAAATGTCATCGAGACTTGGGGTGTCATGAAACAGGCGACCGATCGAAGAAGCCACCGGAAGAGAACTTGAACTTGAGAGCGCATGATAGTGCGTAAAGTCAAGTGCTTCTGGGACAGTCGCAAACGCGATTAACTTCTAATCACTTCTTCAAGCTTGCGAGGACCTTCAACCAACGATCCTCGGGCTCAATCTAGGGTGGCAGAGAAAGAAAGATCAATGCGGCCATTATCAATGGAAATCAAACAATACAACGAGACGAATAGCCCTCTGAGATTCAGAATATGCATGCAGCAGGCACTCCACCGAGCGCGTGCCAATAGTGTGTAGGTAGGTGCGGTCCTTGGCCTCAAGCGCGCAGCACATCCTCGAACTTCGAGGGCAACGACCCAGCCAAACACGGTCACGGCCATTCCATCACTCACAGAGCGTTCGCGATGACCCACGCCTCATGCCTGAACGCCACCACCGCCTCGTGGTCCCCGTCCCAGTTGGGCCGCCACTGGTACCCCCCGCCCTCAACCGCGCCCTGCACCTGCGCGCGTCGCTCGAGGTCGCGCGCGAGCTCGGTAAAGCCCGCCGCGCACGCGCGGTGGCCGGCCGGGAACGCGAACAGGGCCTCGCGGTGCGTGAAGATCGTCTCGAGGAAGTCGCCGCTCGTCGTCGAGTACGCGCCCGCGCGGATCTGCCCGCAGACCGCCTGCAGGTACGCGCAGCCGCAGTTGCCTGCGGAGCGCGAGGGCCTTGGCTATGGGGGGCACGCGGCGCATGTCAGACAAGGAGCAAGGGGATGGGGCGGGGCGGGCACGCACCTGATATGTCGAGTCCTCGCTGTCGGAGGAGTCGGACATGGCTGCGTCGTCGGCGGGCGGCGCTGCCGGTGGTGGTGGCGTTGATAGTGTCGGAGCCGCCAGCTCTTCGCTTGCCTTTCTCCAAACAGGACGCCCTGGTCAGCATACCACGCACGTTCAAGAGCATCTGTGGAGACTCACAAAGGTGGCTTTCCGCCTCTGCCCCTGAAGTGATAGGGAACCAAGTAGCTGACACAGTTGTGCATCGATTTCCAGAGCCTGCAAGACGAAGCTCAGTCAGACACGGCGCCATTCGCTCGACGAGGCGCACGGGTACTCACGTTGGAGTTCATGGTGACGGGGCGTCCTGGGGTATCGGTAGTGTTGGTAGTTCGTAGTTGAAAGAGCTGTCTGTGCGAGGGGTATTAGTACCAACTCTCAAAAACGTGCCGTGTGCAACCCTCCGCCGCGTTGTCTGGAGTTTTGGAGCTCACTGTTCGGGATCGCCCGCCGTTATCGGATCGCTCCCTCGAGGTGGCAGTCAGGATCTTCCGCAGAGCTGCACAATAGCGAATCCCTCTGTGGACGATCTCGAAGATCGTATCAGCGAACGTACACCCACGGGGATCATCATCGTGATGCCATCTCGTCCACGAAAAGGAAGAAATGGGAAGCTCGACGGTCGTTAGCGCCCGTAAACATCTCCCCTTCAGGCCAAAGACCACCCGTCCATGGCATGGGTTAGCATCTCTCTGGCGTACAAATTGGAGTGAATTCGGGGAAGAATGAAATAAGCAATGTATCCCATGATCTATTTCACGGACAGGTACTGCGACACAGGATAGTACGGAAGCCCAGATCCCCGCACTCTCCCAGCCACGGCCGTACAAAGAGGTCCACCAAGATGCGAAGTTGGATCACGCACCGTAAAGTTCAGGACAACATACCACGCTCGTGAGAGGCTCATGACCAATGTTTCATCTAGCAATAGAATGCATGAGCCCCGACGGCGCATATATGAAGGTATAGACAGTAGCGAACTCACCTAGCAATCAACCAAACACTGCGCTAGGCATGCCGCCACCTGGCCTCCTCTTCGTATTCGGCGAGCCCGGGTCCAACCTCTCAGACGCAGAGTTCAACGACTGGTACGACAACGAGCACGTACCGCTCCGCATGGCCCTCCCCACCTTCCACCGCGCCACGCGCTGGATCGCCGCAGACGACCAGCACCCGCAGTACCTCGCAACGTACGACGTCACCTCGTGCGAGATCTTCGACCAGCCGCCCTACAACATCCTCCCACAGACGCGTAGCGACCGCGAGAAGGACGTCCTCGCCCGCGCGGAGCTCCTCGACCGCCGGACGTACGACCTCCTCGAGCCGGACGTCGTCCCCCCCGCCGCAGGGTACGCCGAGCGCGCCCCGGGGCCCTACTTCATCACGCTGCAGGCGCGCGTCTCCCCGGACCTCGAGGACGACCTGAACCGGTGGTACCGCGAGGAGCACATTCCGCTGCTCGCGAAGGTGCCCGGGTGGCGGCGGTCAAGGCGGTACGTCCTGCGGGACGCGGGACCCGCGAGCGGGACGGGGGCGGGGGAGGCGAGCGCGAAGGGACGGCCGCCGAAGTACCTTGCGGTGCACGAGTGGGAGTCGTTGGAGAGCTTCGAGACGGAGGAGTTTAGGCATGCGACGAGCACGCCGTGGAGGATGAGGCTCTTTGAGGGCGCGGAAGTGTGGGATAGGCGGCTGTTTAGGGAGATGAGGACGTGGGTGCAGGAATAGATGGGTGGTAGGGGAGCGTTGGGTTGTTTTCGTGGATGTTGGTGTCGGGCTTTATGATATAGACGCAATATGGGTACGGAGCACACAAAAGCGAGGGGTTTAGGCTCTAAAACCGCGGCAGGTCAGCATACAGCTCAGCCCAGGCTCGCACGAGGAACACGGGAGGCGAGAAGTCAGATCATTACAACACAAAGTCGATCACCCAGGTCACAAGCTGCCCTTCAAAGGGCACAGTAGTCGCCCGGTCAGGTAATAGGGAACAATTTTTACATCTTCTATTGCGTTTTTCGTTTTTCGTCGTCGGCGGCGAGACAAGTGCAGCGCGATACTGGAGGCGAGATGGGAATGGACTTACTTGCACGGTAGATACCCACATTTCAACCTCAAAGTGGTGACATACGACTTCTCCATCCGGGCTGGCAAAACCTCAGGTTGTCGTACGCGTGTATATGGCATACGTTCGGGATGGTCCGACTGGTTTCGGAAGTGGTGAAATTCAGCCGGGTTTCTGATGTGGGGAGGGGTGGCGGCGAGCAGAGGGACAAGGTTAAGAGAGCCTGAAAGAGCGCATACACGGAGACAGGTAGCCTAAGCCTGCGACTATAAATACAGAGGGTTACGTTGGACGTCAAACGAAAGGAATGCAATATTAATATTGGGCGCTTCTGAAATCCTTTGCACTTTCCTGAGCGCTTGATTGGGATCGATCTTTTTCGACTTCAACGCCGACTCCTGCTACAGTGCTAGACTCACCAACTCCCCTCCTTCCTCAGGTCCTCGTCCATCGCTGGATATTTTGGCAATCTCTTGCGCACCTTCTCCACCATAGAACGGACGGTGTGATGGTCTCCGCAACCTTCGTCCAATGAACAAACAACACGTTCTCTCACGCGAAGACCAACCATACATCCTTCGGGACTGTAGTCCTTGCTCTACAACACGAAACGTTATTTGCCGGTTCATGTGCAGCTGTGCAGGGTAAGTCTTGGTGTTCCGTCTCCTGCTCTGCAAGGTGGCGAGCCTCGCCAATTATCGATGGCTCAGCTGGGGTTGTCGACGATGTGAAATTGTTCCCTATTACCTGATCGCACCGTTGTACTTTCTAAGGGGACGGTGGCATGATCGAGTAGTGAAAATTATCTGAGATCTTCATTTCTATATTCTTCTCCACACATGGAAATGGAATTGTTCTAACCGATCGTCTACACCGCAGATCTTCCGTTTGGCGAAGGCACCAAGTACCGCGCACCGATTAAGTAGCAGCTACCTGAGCAGTATGAGGTTCTCTGAATCTCTAGAGTGTAGTCGGTACTTCGGCATGGCACCAGCGGCGGCTCCTTTGGAAGTTCTTCCTCTTCCTTCGCATGGCATGGACCGGAACGTGCGACTCGGTGCTGCGGTTGGACGGCTTCAAGTACATATACCCCGCAGCTGACGGATGGACGGACTTTGGACCGGAGGGGGACTACGGCTGCTGAGGTGCGTGGCCTGCTGCAGGAACGGTTTCTGTACTCATAAATTGCTCGACCTCCAGCAGGGGTCGACCTCACGACCTCGGTCCTACTCACACCCAGTACGGATCCGCCATCGCCGCACACAAGAATAAGGACCAAATGGCCGCGTGTAGCCCTCTTCAGTCCCCTGTACCAGTCCACGCGACCCCCGCCTTTGCTTCAAGTTCTTCGTCAGGAGTTGAGGGTTCTACCCGCCTGCGGCGGTGGTCAGTGAACGGCGGAGGCCAGGATGGTGCGCACGGCTCTGCCGCTGTTGTCGACCATGTACTGACTGTCTTTGCTTCGCTTGTGCTGTTTGACTAGTCCCCCTCCCTCCTCTACATACCGCTCCACTGGTGTTGACTGTCGAGATCCCGTTCAAGGCGAGCGGTATCGATGCCGCAGTCCCTGCATCCTCCACCTCTCCCTCTCCTGCTAAGCGCGTCCACTTCGATGTTACGGCGATGTTCCAACTCGGCAGCTCTGCCGACGCAGGTGGTGGTGTCTTGCCTGAGGACGGAGAACCGCCCGAAGAAGAAGCTCCGCCCGCAGCAGTCCCGATCGAAGCAGAAGCTCCGCCCGACGCAGCCCTGGTCAAAGCTGAAGCACCACTTGAATCTGACGTCCCGCCCGAAGATGAGATTGCACTCGAAGACGGAGGGTATACCATATACGTACCTTCAACTGCAGCACCATTGTCTTCCGAGGACCAAGAGTATGCCGTACAAACAGAGCCACCTTCGGCCGCGGCCCAGGAGTCTCTTGAGGACGCCTACAGTGAAATCAGCGCATTGCTCAGCGGGCTGTCGAAGCTTTCCTTGCCTTCCGTATCGGCCAATATCATCGCATGGGTTAACCAATCGCTGGAGGAGAACAACGGCCGTATCCTCTCCCAACTCGCCGATCTTATCTTCGAGAAGGCGAACGATAACGCTGCTAAATCGGAGCTCTACGCTGAGCTCTGCCATACGGTTATGGAGCACATCAATCCCGATCTTCACGACGACGAGATGAAGGACGTGCTTGGCGAATTCATGCCCGGCCCTCGGGTGTTCCGGAGATGCCTGATCAGCCGCTGCGAAGAGGAGTTCGACCGAGGGCTAGGTAGCGAAGGAGAGTCGTCCGTCGACGCCACCCAGCAACACATGGCGTTGATCAAGTTCATAGGGGAGTTATTCAACGTCAGAATGCTCACCCCTAGCATTGTGTATGAATGTCTCGAAAGACTGCTCACCAACTTCGAGTGGGCTGGGGAGCCTGATCTGTACGTTGATTGCCTGGACGTCTTCCTGACCACCGTCCGAAGGCGCCTCGCCGACTCCCCGAAGGCGCGCGCCCACATGGACCCCTACTTCTCACATATCCAAACGCTCTCTCGGGGTACCGCTGTATCCCCTCTGCACCGAGTAAAGCTGCAGGTACGCTTCTTGTTGCGGCCTATGTCTCTATCTTGTTCAACTGTTGGAACTAGTCAATCATCAATCAACAGCAAGGCTGGAAGACGACGCGAGGGGCGCACTCGGCAACCGTGGGCGATGACGTTATCGGGGGCCACGTCCTCGGCGACATGAACGCCTCTTCGCACAAACGGGTCCATCGGCCAACAAGCACCGATTCTTCGTCCTATGAGAAATCACAATCCACACCAGCGCCGGAGACTAGGGCAGTTGAGGAGCCGCCTCCCGCACGGCCCATATCCGAGTCCGAGGCGATTGCCCGAGCAGAGGAGGACTCTGCCCGGTTCTTCTCCGTCCGCGACATCGCCGCCGCCGAAAAGTACTTCGCGGCGCTCCCGCCCGGCTACCAACATTTCCTGGTCGACGCCCTCGTCGAGAAGGCACTATTCTCCGAAGAGGACGCCTCCCTCGTCGCGGTGCTCTTCGACCGCGTCGCGTCCGGCAACCTGTGCTCGGCCGCCGCGTTTGAGGACGGCTTTGCCGCCACTACTCTGCACCTCGCGGGCATCGCGATGGATATGCCGGACGCCTTTGAAGCCTATGTGCACATGTTCAAGGGCGCGCACCTCGACGCGGACGTGGACCGCTGTATGCGGATCGTCGGCATGTCGGGGATGGGCGACGAGCTCATGCCTCTCTTGTTTGGCTCTGCTGAGCCCACCGCTCCTCTGGGCCCATCGCCGCTGTCTCCCGCGTCTCCTCATGTGTCAGAGTCTGCAATGAGCGTGGAGCCCGACCTTCCCGTTGACGCGACTCAAGTGACGGATGACGAAGCCCCCGAGTCCGTGTCACCATGCACGATCCAGAGTGACCTGCAGCCGTTGGAAGGCGACGATGACGACCTCTACGCGGACTATACAGAAAGTCCCACGATTCCAAGTTCAAGTTCAAGCATCTCACCAAGTCCTACGGGCGTGCAGCAGCAACCAATCCGGCGTCAGCAAGCTGCCGAGCAGCATATATCCACTCAGACGCCCTCTGCACCAGACCTGCGTCCCGTCGTCGAAGAACGCGTCCCGGAGCCGCCCAGCTCTTCACCGTTGTCCGGCCTCAACGAGCTCCCCCCCGTCCCTACCTGCATTCGCATGTCGCAGCAGGAAGCGCACGAGCGCATCGAGCAGAGCGTCGCGCTGCTCTTCGGCGGGCCGCACGACATCGACCGCGCCCTCTCCATCTTCACCGCCGTGCCTCCGCGGCACCACAGCCGGCTCGTCGACCGGCTCGTGTCATTCGCGATCGAGTCAACGCGCGCGGACGCGCAGCTCGTTGCGTACTTCTTCTGGGCCGCGGCGGCGAAGGGTCTGTGTGCGCCCGCGGCGTTCGAGGGCGGGTTCGCGCTCACCGCCGCGGCGCTGGAGGACATCGCGGCGGAGTCGCCGGACGCGATGGTGCTGTTCGCGACGATGGCGAAGGGCGCGGGGCTGCATAAGGACGCGGATTGGCGCAGGCGTGTCTTTGGGAGGCTGGAGGCACTGGGGTGGCCCGACCTCATGTCGTTGTCTTGATGCTGAAGCGTGAAGTGATGTTGTTATTGGGTTATGGCGCCGACGTCCGAGGTCTGAGCATCTCGTTATGATGTACATACCGTACTAACGCATTTCCTACATACTTGTATGACACTTGATGTTCACACATCGTCGGTCGATCTTCCAGGGGCCCATCGTAGGTGCGGCAACCTGCAGGCCACTTCCAAGCTGTGGTCATGAGGCCGAAGGTTTGTCCCTGCGGTAATGGGCGTGCGGTGAGCGCTATGGTAGATGGCTTCGATTCGGGTGCTGCGGTGAGTGCTTCGGATCCCATCCATCGTGTTTCCTGTTACTTATTACCACTACGGTCCAGTTCTTAGCACCCCCGATCGCGCTGCTGTCGCCTGTGAGCTTCGTCCCCTTTCCCTGTACGGCGCTCAGCTCATCGTGATCTCGACACAACCTTCACTCTGAAAGTCTCCGTGGAAAGATGTCGTTGCAGCTTCCTGCAAGGTCAGCTTGGGCAAAGGGTCCTCCGGTGAGGGCTCCTGGCGCGCCATCACCTCAAGCCCAGCCCTCTCCTCCGTCTACTACCACTGCTTGCGCATCAGCGAGCCACGTCTCTTATGTCCCGCCTACGTTCAACTCCTCGCCCACCTCTCCCTCCCACAATATATCTCCTCTTTTCCGTATTCAACAGAGGGTATCTCCCCTTGGCCTCCCAGTAAGCGCATCCGTAAACGATGCACATCTAGTTTCTACGTTAACCCACCACATGCACGCACAGCCTCACCATCCCGGCACGCCGCTAGATCCCAACTACAACACATACCAGAGACCTCAATGGATGCCACAATACTTATCGCCCTATCGTCTACCGCTGGGACCACTTGGAATGCCTACACCTGCACTGCCGACGTCCCCACCCAGAGGGCAGCAACCGCCGTTTTGTCCTTCAGGAACCCTGCTACAGCCGCCCACCCCACAGCATCTACCGAGTACCAACGCCGTCAACGCCAACTCAGGCGTGAACGCATTCACACCCAAGCGGGTGATCATCAGGTCGGAATCGGGAAAGGTGCTCGATCTCGAGGAGTATAGGAAAAAGGTACCGCCCCGGACGCATCCACAGCAGGAGGCGAGGAGGGGGAAGAAGATGGCGAAGAAGGCTCGACAGAAGATGGAGAAGGCCAGGCTCGGGGCTGAAGAGCGAGTTTTGTACAGCGCGGAAGGGCAACCGTTACGGTTGGAGGTAGATCAGGCCATATGGGAGGTGGAGGGGGGTAAGGGGATATCGAAAGAGGGGGAGTGGGAGCCTTGGGAGCGGAAGGATGAAGAAGACGGTGACGGGGCCGGCGCAGCGCGAGAGGCCAAGCAGCAGGTTAGCGCTGTGGCGACAGCTGCACCTGCGGAGGAAGTTGGGGTCGAGCTCCCCAGGGCCGAAATCCAGGAGCTCAAGCGGGCGCTGGCCGTGGACGGGGCGGTGGGTGGAGAGCACGACGCAGTACCCGAGTTAAAGACGCCTCTCCAGAGCGACCTCACGCCGTCGGTGAAGGCCAAGCGCTGCCCCGCTCCTCTTGACCTGCAGAAGAGGGACCTGGCCGATCTTGAAATCGGACGCTCCGCGCTGGCGAATTCCCGTCCCATAGAAGATATTAGCCGAGTCCAATATCCCGAGGGCGTGTCGGGACCTAGAGCAGACCTTAACGTCCACGCGGCACCGGGCAGATTCAGGTTTGTTGCTCATTCTTTCATACGTTGTGGGACGCTGAGGCTGACATTGGTTCTTATACTAGGTACGATCGGGACTTCTTGTTGCAATTCATGTCCATTTGCAGGGACAGACCCGACGCTCTTCCGCCTCTCGACGAGATCGGAATCAATTCCCTTGATCAGATGTCGACCAGTCGTGGTCCACATGGTTCCCGCGCTTCCGCTGGAGCCCCCTCCTGCCAGCCCTCCACTAAACCCCGATCTGGTCCCTTTGCTTTCCGAAAGTCCACGACCAACCCGTTGGGGGTGACTATGCTAGATTCATATACCACTCTTTCGAGTCGTCCTCCATCGAAAGCCCAGCGGTCCGGTGATATATCGCAGTTCGGCACACTCGCCAAGTACACTGGGCCCAGTTTTCTGTGGAACCAGATGGACAAGCCGGAGAGCCCGGAGTCAATGAAGCCGGGCGAAGGTTCTGTAGACAGGGCCAGTTGCAGCTCGGAGAACGTACGGGCGCTTGCAGTTGCAGATACTCAAGAGACTGAAGGTTCGACTGATCCCATTCCCGCCAGTCGGGACTGTGCTAAGAGAGGCGGGGCTCAAAAGAACGGAGAGATTGTACCTTGCAAGGTCAGTTCTTTCACCCAACATGCCGCAGCTTTCTACGTCCCCATCTATCAGCAATTGCTCATTCCCTTCGATTCCAGACGGACCCCCGGATCGAGGATGACTCGGACGACATGTTTAAGAACGCATTCTGGGACTTCCAAGTTGTTGTCGCTCAAGAAGAACCACCGCGATGGAGCCGTCCGAGCCGTCGCATGTCCGACGAAGAAGCAAATGAACGAATCGACAGGACTGTCACCATGCTCTCGGGCCTTCACAACATCACCACAGCCCTCGCTGTATTTGGAGACCTTCCTGCGAGATACCACGGTCGACTGGTGGCTAGACTGGTCTCCCGCGGCATCCAGTGCAATGCCGATGCGCACGCACAGGTGGTAGCCTATTTCCTCCATTGTGCCGCAGAGCGAGGCCTGTGTTCGCCAACTGCGTTCGAAGACGGTGTCTCAATGGCAGTCTCTGCCCTAGAGGACATCGACGAAGAGATCCCAGACGCAGTTTCGCGATACGCTACCATGATTCAAGGCACAGGCATCCATGAGGATCCCCACTGGCGTGCTCGTGTTGTCGAGAAAGCAGGGATACGCGCCCCTGAGCTCGAGTTGAAGTTGCTCTCTACCTAATTTTTTTCTCATTGTTTCCTCTTCGTCCCATAATGATCCCCTCGACGTTTTTCTGCAACATCGAACAATTTCCCGGTGACCCACGAATAATACTTACTGTATATTATCCCTGCATATCTCTTGATGAATTTGTGCTGAGAGTATAAGTGCTGATCTATTACGTTCGTCTTTGCGGCGTGCTAATACTTTGAAGTGGTTTGTGGTGGCTGTGCCTATTACTACGTGGCAGAACCATCATTGCCACAGGCCCGCAGCAGGCAACTCAGGTACTTAAGGCTCTTCCAGCTCTCTCACCGCGACCGCCACGATGTGGCAGGTGAGTGCCATCCAGCTTGAATTCATCCTGTTCTTCTAATAGGCCCACGAGAAGTCAGCAATCGGAGCCAGTCAAGTATTCCGAATCCCTTAAATGTGCCAGCTTGTCGTTTCGTGGGTTCTGCCAGTCGCAATTGCAGCTGTCTTGGCGAATTCTAATTTCTTTCCTAAAGTGGCTCTTAAATGTGGCTCCTCAATACTCACCGCGCTGAGCTCAAGTTCTTTCCGACACCGCACAGCGTACCAAAGGGCTACGCCATCTTGTCTCACGTCTGGGATGGAGAGGAGCAGAGCTTCCACGACATCCAAGCGCTGCGTTCGCAGTGTGCCTCGACCGGCGCGAACCCACGGGACCTTGCATCGCCCAAGATCCGCAACTTCTGCCTCCTTGCCGAGCAACACGGGTACGACTGGGTCTGGATCGACACCTGCTGCATAGACAAGTCCAGCAGCGCCGAGCTGTCCGAAGCGATCAACTCGATGTTCCGTTGGTACTCCCTCGCCGAGACCTGCTACGCATACCTCGCAGACGTCTCCCGCGCCACCTTCTCCCACGACCCCGCCGGCGCGCGGGCGTTCTGTCATAGCAGATGGCACACGCGCGGCTGGACCCTCCAGGAGCTCATCGCGCCCGACATTGTCGTGTTCCTTTCGTCGGAGTGGAAGGTGCTCGGCACTAGGGTCGGCCTCGCGGACCTCCTCGAGAAGATCACGAACATCCCGGTGAAGGTGCTCAGGCTCGAGACGGAGCTGTCGTCGGTCAGCATCGCCGCGCGGATGTCATGGGCAGCGAAGCGCAAGACGACCCGTCCGGAGGACGAAGCGTATTGTCTGATGGGGATTTTCCGGATCAACATGCCGACGCTGTATGGAGAAGGCCGTCAGGCGTTTCAGAGGCTGCAAGAGGAGATTATGAGGCGGTCGACGGACACGTCGCTCTTTGCCTGGGGCGCCCCCACTGAACGCTTGCCTGACCTCCTTTGGAACCTTCAGGATGACTTGTCAATGGTACACGGTCATATCGAAGGGTCGTGTCTCTTCGCGTCTGCACCATCCGCGTTCAGGTCCTCGGCAGATGTTGTGTTCACGCCTACATTGCCGGTAAGTCGGCCTAGTCTCTACGTGGAGGCGTCTTTTCATGGGATTTTATTTCTAGGCCACAAATACAAGATGGCGCTTGAACAAGATCGTCAGCATGCCCGCCTTCACCAATACTCCACACGGTGTCTTCGCCCACCTCCCCATCATCCAAACCAAGATACCGAGACTAATAATCGCCGTTCTGTTTTGTTCATCGAGCACGCAGAAGTATGGGCTTCTTCTCCACACATGCTCAGAGGCGACGAGCCCACTCGGCCCTCTGTACGACACCGGGATCCCGACACTCGACAGACAAGCGGCGCTCCGCCTAGTCCCCCTTGACGAAGACGAAGACCCGAACCTCTCCAAGGTGGTCGATCTCTCCAAGGGCCACGTCATCGCCGAGTGGCGCGACGTCTACATCCGCGCGCTGCAGCCGCCCTATCGCACCATCCCTCGCATCCCGGTCAATCGCAGCACTTCTTTCTACGTTCCGCGCTGGCTCCTGAAGGAGTTTGGCGGCCAGCTCATCCGGCAAGGCGCGGGCCCGGCGCATCCGGGGCCCCTGCCCGCGACATTCCTCCTGTACGCGGACCCCGCGCGCCGCGCATTCCCCTTCTTCCTACAGGTCGGGCGCTGCACATACCCGTCCGGCACGCGCTGGGCCAACGCCGTCGTCGCTGGTGGCCGAAGCCAGGATGGAGGCGGGGGAGGGCCGGCACACGACTGCCACGCGGACCACATTCGTGGGTGGCCGGAGCACAAGCGGGCGTTCGGGCTCGCGTTCTATCCGCCGCCGGATCTCTCGTGGTCCCCCGCGCTGGGCGAGCGGCACCCCGCGACGAGGCGCTTCACGGTCACGGTGTGGTTCACTCCGTCCCCAATCAATGCGGACACGCGCGCACTTCACCTCGAGGTTGTGGGGGACGGGCCTACGCCAGATCGGCGAGATAGCGGGTCACGGCACGCACAGTCGCCATCGAAAGGGACTCACCCTCTTCCGTCCATCGAACACCGACCCTCCAAGTCTGTCGGAGCGGGGCCTCCACAGCTGCAGGAGTCCGAGGTGCTGGACCCCGCAATCGCCGAGTTTGACTGGATGTTGGACGCAGGACATCAATAGTACAGTTCTACTCTGACTACCTATACTGGGACTGGATCGTACTTATGCACGTACAGTAATAACGATAATGTACAAAGAAGAACAACTCCATACTCGTGAATCGTCGTCAGAAAGCTGCGACAAGCGCAATGAGCCACCACGACATCGCGCCACTCACAGAAAGGAATATATACGCCGGCCATGAATGTGCTGCAGGCACAGATGCACCATGGTCAGCTGCGGCAGATACGGCAGTGACCAGCACAAGTTCATCAGGAAAAACGTCCCGGGCTATTGAGGGATATATGAGTGTAATAATGTATAAACAGGCCGATTAGCTGTTTCGGATAATTCGGAAGGTCCCGGCCTAAATACAAAGCTTATCGCGCATTAGTACATATATTAGTGACACATTATTGAAGCAATATATCAAGGACGCTGCGCTTATCCCTCGAGTTTGCGTGCGGAATACGTGTATTCGAGTGCTACGACTGCTATATAGATGAGCTACAACTACACAGACCAGGGTATACAATGTGCACGACGTAAAGCGAGCATACAGCACATTTTGGGGGCCGGTAGCGAGCAGCAAGGGGTTGTCCGAACAAGAATGATGGAAGGAGCGTGGGTATGCTAGAGGCATACGTACAACATCAAGGTCTTTTTTTCGACGCGAAAGGAAGGACGGGGCTAGCCTGCAGCTAGATATAAATATGGAAGTAAGCAGGAAGGGAACGAGACCGAAGGAGATGAATGACATACAGGCGGGTTGAACCGCGGTACAGGGAGAAAGCACAAGTAAGCGGGGGACGAGTCCAAGTTGGATTGAACAGCCCAACAGCATGCCAGTTCGAACGGGCACACCCCATCCTAATCAACATCCATGCCGGCAAAGTCGACATGGGCGAGGGCGTCGGATGCGTTGCCAGCAAGGGTGGCGGCGGGAGGGATGGTACCACTGGAGAAAATGCGAAGAAGTTAGTCAGTCCTGGCCTGGAGTAAGAGATAAAGTACAAACCTAGCCTCGGTGTAGAGGCGGTGCATCATGGTGTGATATGCACGCGGGTTTTGTGTCTTGATGCCCGTGAGGAGAGTGGTATGCTCGGTGTACGCGTCAAGGAAGGCATCAGCTGAAAATGTCCCCTTCTTGTGAACACCAGTCCTCCACTCTGAGAGCGAGGCATGAAGCTAAAACAATGAGTGCATTAGTTACAGGAATAAAGGCCTAGATGTGGATGTGCCGTACCGCAGCTCCAACCAATGCGAGCATCGGCATCGGAATTTCACGTTCGTCTTCTCGGTCCGGGCGTGACGAGACGAAGCGGGCCTCATCCCGGTTGCCAACGGCAGTGGCACCGGTGAAGAAACACATACGAAGGGTTGACGCGACTGCGGGGTTTTGGTAAGGCTTGGCCCAGGTGGCATTGCGCTTGTCAGCCGGCTGCACACATACCGAGCCCGATGGTGAAATAGTTATACTGAATGCTCATGAGAAGTACGCACCTCATGAACGAGAGGATAGATGTACTTGAGGTGGTCGAACAGCCACTCGATCTTGTTGGCAGCCAGGCCGGGCTGTAGCCCATAGAACGCAATGACCGCACTGTCTGTGTGCTTCTTGACACTGCTGCGGAACGTGCTGATGCGCTGGTTGGGCTATAAAGGGGTCAGGAAGAGTGTAGTGTGGTGAGAATGGCCGGGCACTCACAAGAGATGCAAGTGTTCGAGAGAAACTAGCATCCTGGCCGAGCCGACGATAGAGCCCCTCGTAACCAAGCTCACGAGCAGAGTCTCGCATAGCCTCGAAAACAAAGCGGGCCCGACCTACGGCATCAGGGAACCCATTGGTGAAGACGAGGTTGGACTCAACACGTATGAATGTGTTGCGAATCATATCCTGCACGTGCTCATTCTGCTCCTTGAGCGACAGAACTCCACCTGGCGTGAGCGGAGGCTTGATCTTGTAGGCCTGAGGGTGGAAATCGGTGCCATCGCCGGGCTGGAGTTCATCGGATTGGGTGTCGGACTCTTCAGCGGCGATGGCAGGGACACGTCCGTTCTCCTCCCAGGGACCATCTTCGAGCGAGGGGATAGTGTAAACGCGAGGACCCCAATCGTCCTCCGCGTCTGAGTAGGGCTTGGGCTCCTCCGTCTTCCAGAGAGGTTGCTAGTACAAAGGACAAGCAGTGAGGGGACGTTCTGCGTCAGATGCAGTGACAAAGACGAACCTCGAGCTGCCGGCGCTGGGAAGCCTAGTTAAGGTTCAGTGGCCGTGAGAGAAAGGAGGCATAGCGGGAGCGCCGTACCTTGGAAGTTGACTGCTGGCCGGATACACCAGCGGCAGTCGACACTTCCTCTTCTTCTCCACCATGTGAGTGTCCGACTGAGTCGATGACAAAATGAAGAGTGCTTACCTTCGAAGTTTAGCAGAATGGCCTGAGGCTTCTTCGCCTTCTTGCGGCGGAGGACCGGTGGAAGCTTCGCATCCTGTTCCTCCGTCCACACTGGGGCCTATGCCAGCAAATTGACGAGTAATTGCCATGGTGAGTATTCCGTGTTGTATAGTCTGAGACAGCGCAATTATACACAACTGACCTCAGCTCGTAGCTGCGCCTCCAGTTCCTCTAGGTCCTCACTCAACTGATCGTTGAGCTCATCTTCTTCGGATAACGCCTCATCGTCGTCGTCTTCCTCGGGATCGTAGCAGTCTGCACTGTCGGATGCGTCACTCGCGACGATCGCCTGCTCGGCATGATCCTCAGGCTCTGACTTCGACGCGGTAGCCTTGGTTTGGGAGGTGGCCGCCGTCTTGCGAGTGAGTTGCTTCTCTGTTGGTAGTGACTGTGATGTTGACGTTGTACTCGAAGTTGTGTGGCATGACAACGTACCCGGTTCAGACTTCGACTTGCCCTCCAAGTCCTTCAGAGCCAAAGACACATTCGCCGTGTTTGTCGTCGCCACGGTGCGGGCCAATGGTACGTGTTCTCCAGATTCACCGTCCGACTCGGACTCAGAGTCGATTGACAACTGAACACGTGGGATGGTGGTCGCTTTTCGCCCGGCGGCGGCTGGTACAGGGTGATTCTCGGAGTCATGATGCTGCGAACTTGAAATCTGAGACTGTAAGTACTTACCAGGACGTGGGATCGGTGCTGATTTGCCCGAGGTGTTTGGCACCGCTTTACTACTCAGGGCGTCAGGGTGTGGCTGCGTACTAGCACCACTTGCACGACGACTTTTGGATGCAGCGCCGCCTAGCGACAGCGAATCTTGTGTAAGTGATTGTTGCTCAATGCATTCTAGGAATCCGGTTTGAAGACTCACCAATCTGGGGCTCTACAGTGGCTTTGTGCTTCTTGTTTGCCGGGCCCGGGCGTGTCACGGCGTCAGCAGGTGCGGCAGCATGGCCATCCGAGACACTCTGGATCGTAGAGTTTGCGCGCTTGCGTCCGGCCCCCGGTGCGATAGCCGACCATACTGGCGGGTGGGAAGACTTGTCAGCCTATAAGGAAACACTGATACGAAGGCTTGAACAGGGTACCTTTTTTGGCAAGTGCGTCAACCTTGGCTTGACGTTGCGGACGCGCGGAGGTTGCCGGCATGGTGCTTGGTGGTTTGTCCGGCGGCGGGGCCATGGTGGTAACTGCGTCGGGGAGTCACAGTGAATGTAAGTAAGTAGATAAGATATCCTGGCATGTTTGCATACCTGGCTGACCGCTACTGCCTTTTGCAGTCTTCCTAGGTGGTTGGCGGCTTGGCTCTGTAGCGGTGTTGGTTTTGATGGAGGCCTGGCTTGGGTTATCGCGCATGGCACGACCCGTACTGGCAGTCGCAGCCGCCGGGCGAGACAGAGTTGTCGATGACGGATCACGGTGAGTTGAACCGTTTTTGGGCTGCGTCTGTGAGCGGTGTCGTGCTGACATTTTTGGAATGAGAAAGGTGCTGAATGGTAAAGGAAAAGATGAAAGGATAGAGGAGAGAGAGAGAGAAAGAGGGACAAGAAGTTGGCAGTGCTCGTGGTTGTTGGGGAAAAGATGGTGGACGTAGGTAAGGCGCCCAAGTTCAATCAAGCAAACAGGAGGCTAACCAGCGGACAAATATGGTACAAACTGTACAGTTCCTACGTGATCTTGGACCTCCGACGCACACGTGCACAGTTCCTACTCCTGTCTTCTCCTCAAAACGGATCCCAGTCGCCGTCTGAGCGCGTGACTTGAACCTCCATCAACCAGACTGGGCTCGGACTTCTGCGTCCGCTTCATCCGCACGCTACGACGAAGTCATTGATCTTCCTCCAAGTATCATCCACCCGCCACGCTCCTGAGCCCAAGACACTCCCTTGACATCCCATCCATTCCTTCACTATGTCATCCAAATGCCCCGGCTGTGGATCTGCCTTCTCTGCGTCTGGGCTTACGAATCATCTGGCACAAACCCGCAAGGCGCAGTGCGTCGCTGCGCGTGATGCCGCCCTTCATTCCACCGCTGGTTCGCCGCCTTCCGTACTCGAGGACTTCGACATGGATGCCGAGCCTGTTCCGTTTGAGGGTGACTTCTTTGGGAGTTATGCTGATGCAGACTTCGACAACGACCCCTCCGATCCCTCCGACCACACTCCCGACCCCTCGGAGTCCAGCTCTGACGATGAGGATGACCTCCAGGACGAAGTCGAAACTCAAGGGTGGGAACCCCCTCCCCGCCCCCTTCACTCCGATACAGCCAACAATCTCGCACAGGCTATGGACGATATGCCTGACAATACAGCATCTTCCAACTCGGCCTCTGACCCGTATGCCGCCAGTCAGGCTGAGCGGCGTGCCGCTGAAGAGGCCATCCAGCGCAGGAGGAACACATTCATCATCCCATTCCCCACAGACACTGCAGGGGCTCCCATTCCGCCTGAGCACTGTTCCGCTGAGACCCGCGAACGCGTCACCTACGAGAACTACCAACAACATGTCAATGGGTCTGCACGCAACCCGTATGCGCCATTTGCTTCTCGCCGGGACTGGGAGATTGCGAAGTGGGCGAAGATGCGCGGTCCTGGCTCTACAGCATTCTCGGACCTGCTTGCGATTGAGGGTGTATGTAGCAATTCAGTTCTCTCTACGTGCACAAGTCTGGACATTGCCATCTCATGATGTTCTCTGTCAGGTCGCTGAACTGCTCAGTCTCTCATACAAGACCTCTCGATACTTAAACGATATCATCGACAAGAAGCTTCCAGGTGGCCGCCCACGCTTCCAGCGTGAAGAGATTGTTGTCGCGGGCGAAGCCTTCGAGGTCTACTTCCGCAACATCCTCGAGTGTATCCGGGCTCTGTATGGTGACCCTGAGTTCGCCCCCTTGCTGCTTTTAGTCCCAGAGAAGCACTACACGGATGCGACGAAGAACGAAAGGGTCTACTTCGACATGCACACGGGAAAGTGGTGGTGGGCCACTCAGGTGCGTCACATACAATCTTTGTCTGCTCCGAATAGGTTTTGATGCATAATCTTAGAAGGAGCTGGAGAAGGACAAGCCGGGCGCGACAATCATCCCCGTCATCATCTCGTCCGACAAGACGCAGCTCACGCTCTTTGGGAACAAGAGTGCGTACCCCGTCTACATGACGATCGGAAACCTCCCGAAGGATATCCGCAGCAAGCCCTCTCGTCGTGGGCAGATCCTCTTGGCGTACCTTCCGACAACACGCTTGCAGCATATCAAGTCGAAGGCTGCTCGACGCCGCACACTCGCAAACCTCTTCCATGCATGCATGGCGCGCATCACTGCACCCCTAGTTACGGCTGGCCTCGATGGGATCGAGATCGCTAGCGGTGACGGTGTCATTCGCCGTGGGCACCCCATCCTCGCCATCTATGTCGGTGACTATCCAGAGCAAGTCCTCGTAACTGGATGCAAGACGGGCGAGTGTCCAAAGTGCCCCATTCCGAGCGTGGAAGTAGGCGATGATGCAGACACATCACGTCCGTTCCGCGACCTGGGCAAGGTCCTAGACGCTCTCGCTGCTGCTGATGACGGTCCACGCGCTTTCACTCGAGCATGTCGTGAGGCCGGAATCAAGCCCCTCCACCATCCGTTCTGGGAGTCGCTCCCGTACACCAACATCTACTATGCCATCACCCCTGACATCCTTCACCAACTATATCAAGGCGTCATGAAGCACCTCATTGGCTGGCTACAGACAGCTTGTGGGACAGAGGAAATCGATGCGCGCTGTCGGCGAATGCCGCGCAACAACTCTCTGTGCCACTTCTCGAAGGGAATCTCGTGTATGTCTCGCGTTTCCGGCAAGGAGCATCGCGACATGTGCCGAGTACTCCCTGGACTTATCCTCGGGCTTCCGCTCCCTGGTGGTGCATCGCCGTCCCGTCTCCTTCGTGCCACCAAGGCGTTGTTGGATTTCTTGTACTTCGCACAGTATCCCACTCACCATACAGGCTCTCTCAAGCTTCTGGATAAGGCGTTGCATGCTTTCCACGCAAACAAACAGGTCTTTGTCGATCTGGGCATCCGTGCGAACTTCCGCCTCCCCAAACTCCATTCCCTCGATCACTACCGCATTGCGATCGAGATGTTTGGCACTACGGACAACTACGACACCCAGTACTCGGAGCGCCTCCACATCGACTTTACGAAGGACGCTTACCGTGCGTCTAACTGCAAGGATGAACTACCTCAGATGACGCAATGGCTCGAGCGTCGAGAGAAGATTCTCCGGCATGAGAAGTATATTGACTGGTGCTTGCGGAGCACCAACCAATCCATGTCGCAGATGCAGCCCTCTAACTTACGCAAGAATGCGCCTCCGAGTCCAGACCATTCCTCAGGTAAGTCCTAAGCTTTCTTCCTCAGTTGCCACTGTCATTTATTCCCGCCCGGTGCAGCACTAGGTCATGGGGCCTTGCATGCCACCCCAATCAGGGCTCCCTCGCACTGTACTACCGGTATGACCTCATGCACTATCCAAGTTGCAGTTCCATCCTGAAGCTCACACTGCTCATTGGTAGACACAACTGCAGCTGGCGGCACATCCTCCGGTGTCCAAGTTTTGGCTGTAGCTGGTATGTCACATCCCGCCCCTAGTACGCTCCCCGTAATGTGCATTACCACAACCACGAGATGAATCTGTATTGCCTCTAGCCCACGGCGCTCAGTGTGTGCGAATCTCCACACCCTCTGCAACCTTTCGTGCTCCTCAAGCTCCATCCGAGTCCTTGCCACGCGAGGCCCATATGCCGGTGGGACCGGGACGTCCTCCGATCAACCGCGCATCTGCACGCACCCGGATCCAGATGACGCGCCACCCATCTGTGAAGGGAGTCAAGTTCCCAAATGTTGTCTCGACCTATGGCGCGACCTTCTTCCGGGACGCTCTATCACGCTTCGTCATCGAGCAAAACCACCCCCAGCTCACGAGGCACCAAGTCGAGCAGCAGGCAAGCAAGATCTTCTTCGACTTCTTCTCGGTTCCCGTCTTCCACAAGGTCAAGATCCATATCTCAGATAGTGAAGGCCTAGGGTTACAGGATACGGACACCCATGACGTCGTTCATGTACGTGCGGCCCGCAAGAGCAAGTACAATGATACGGTACCAGGACGTTTTGACACTGTGCTTGTGCGCACAACTGAGGGCAACCACAGTGGTGATAGTCCGCGCACAATCCACGGTGAGTGACTCCATACTGGTGTACGTCATAAGCTTACACTATCAACATCTAGACTTCCAAGTTGCGCAGGTTCGTGTCGTCTTCAAGATTCCTGAAAAGGGCCTGAACAGTCTGTTCCCGCGCATCCCCATCTCGGAACGACCAAGCCACCTCGCGTATGTTGAATGGTTCTCCAAGTTTGAGCAACACCCACATCCCGACCACGGACTTTACAAGGTCACACGCTCTATTGCGGATCGCCGTGCAAGTATCATTTCCATAGATAGAATCGAGCGTAGTTGCCATCTCTTCCCAGACTTCGGCCCTATCGCCCCTCGCGAGTGGACCAGTAGCAATGTACTCGAGAAGTGCGGGACGTTCTACCTTAATGCGTATGCTGACCGGGAGACCTTCATGCTTGTATTTTAGTATATGTATTGATACGTCTGCGCTCTCTGAATACATGCTGCCCATTTTACTTTTGCGCAGGGGCCCTTCGGCCGCTACGATCCACCGGCACCTCCGCGTACGAAATGACGCCCAACGTCCCATTCGGGTGCCAGTGGTGGGCACACATGCATCACGACGCACTCGCTATATTGTTATAACAGTGTGCAGACCATGTATACTATACATTCTTACAACGTACAGAACAGGTGAAGATCACCGGAGCTATTATCAGGAAATATCTCAGGAGTATTACACTTATTGACCCGATAGGGCATTTAGGTCGTGGACATACCTAATATATGTCTAAACAGTGGAGGGGGTTTTTCCTGATGTTGGGGTCCAGGGTGGTCGGGAAGCGGAAGCTTCGGGTCCCGCATCTCCTCCGCTCGCCGTTTGATGTCTGCGTACGCGGATCCCTTGAGCTTGATGTGCATGGCGAGCGTTCGGGAGTTCGTCGTTGCCGCTAGATTGCAGGGCGAAAAGGAGAGCTGGACGCCTCTGACGCTCTCGTCGCCGAACAACTTCCTCCCTCCGGACCAGGATGCGATGTGATGCTCGGCACAATCGTGGATGTCGTGGGGCGTGTCCCAACTGGACGCGTCCTCGGCGTGATGGATCAGAACCTTCGCCCAATGGGCACCCGGATGCGAGCCATCGCCGCCACAGAGCCCGAGGTCGAGGTGGATGAACTCGCCGTCTGGAGCGTCGCTCAATAAGAGCCGGAGCGGAAGCTCGCCTTCGGCTGTTTCTTGCTCCATCTGGAACCCCAGGAAGGCGAACTTTGCAATGAGCCAGTGCGGTATGCGGAAGGGGGGGTGAACGGTACAGTTGAGTTGCAGACGCGCGATAGACGTGTCTCGGGAGTACCACGCCTCGGGTCGGGGCTGAATGTACAGGGTGCGCCAGCGCGCCTCGACTGCCTTACCATTGAATCGGAGGTCGTAGAGGTTGTCGCCAAGAGTAACCAGACGGTACGCCACGGGGGACTCCTGTGTCACCGGGTTGCTGTCGTCGTTGATCTCGGTGAAGACGGCGCTGGTGTAGTACGACGGTCGACCAGGGTCGTAACTCATGGGATCCTCTTTGAGGACGAGTCCGACTTGTTGGCGCGATTCATTCACGCAGAGGAGAACTGCGACTACCACGCCTTCCGCTTCGAAGACTGGGAAACGGCAGGCGGCTCCGTAATTCTCAAGCGTCGCGGTAGGGATCTCGACGCCATCGAACGGGGCTCCGTGCTCTTTCTCCTCTTTTGTAAGGTTCTACACGTCCTTGTCAACGTAGCACCACATGTTTTGAAGAATGCACTTACGGGAGGGGGATATGTCTCCTTCTCGTTTATCGGCATGAAGTCGAACCCAGCTAGGAAGCTGGACGGAGAAGGTGCGAGGAGATAGGATAGGTCGTCGTAGCGATCGATTTCATCGCGATCGAGCGCGAGCGCGAGCTTCTGGTCCAGAAGCGGTGTGCTCCTGAACCAAGGGCCCCAAGCGAAGAGGCTCATGTCAAAGCCATGCTTCATGATCTTCTGCTGGAGCCGCTGGAATGCGCGTGCGCCTTCTCCGTATATGATCGGCATGGTGACGTCGAAAAGGCCCATCAAGCAGTATGCCTGATCCTCCGCTCTCGTTGTCCTACGTTTTGCTGCCCACAGCATGCGATTAGCGACGCTCGTGTTGCAATAGTACTCCTTCCGCGTGAGGATACGCTGCGGAATGCGCGTGACCTCCTCGAGCAGCTCCGCAAGCTCGGCCTTCGTACCGAGACGGTCCCAGGTCTTGGAAACGAAGATCACCACAGCCGGCGCGATGAGCTCCTGCAGTGTCCACCCTCGCAGGTGCCACCGACTCTTTCGGAATGCCGACCCCGCCGCCTTTAGGTCGCCCTCGCTGCCAGTTGGTACATCCGCCAGGAAGGCAAAGCACACCTCCGCCTGCCAGTACCACTTGAACATCGAGTTGATGGCTTCGGACAGCTCCGTGCTGCTGGTCTTGTCTATGCAACACGAATCGATCCAGACCCACCCATACCCGTACTTCGCCGCCAGCAGGCAGCAGTTCCGGATCTTGGGGGAGACGAAGTCGCGCGGGTTCTTGCGGGACATCGACATCTTGCACTGCTCACCGATCGCTTTGACCTCCTGGAGCGTCTGTTCATAGGTGCCCCACGTATGCGACAGGATCGCATATCCTCCAGGGACTGCGGCCGCGTCGGTGAACCATTGGAGCTCAGCACGATGAGTACTAAGGAGCCACATCGCAGGCCTCTCGCATTCTACGTGCTGAGGATCAGTAAGTTCTCAGAACGTAACCTATGTGGATATCCGTACCGTCGGATGTAGATCTTCTATAGGTGTGCCTGGCTCGGAGTATGGAATCGCTCGGGTTGGGGTGCAGGTGTGCTTGGGCTGAGTCTTCTCGGGTAAAATAAAGGCGTCCTGAGAAGTGTCAAAACACCGAACTCGGTGGGAGAACGGGGCCTTATAAATGCCAAATATTGGAATTGAAATCCCGCCTTGAGTTCCATGCTGATAGCCCGGGCCCACCGGAGACACGGGATAAGGAAATATGGCAATGCGATGCGTTGCACGCGAGACGTGGAGCCTGAGGTGGGCGTCGGGCTTCCATTGTCGACGTTCTCGAAGTTCGAACGATGATGCTAGTTTCGAAGTCGCTGAATTTGTTGTGGTCCATCAGCGCTCTGCTAAATTGAGGGCAGCGGCTGAGTTGGGGTGGCGTTCACGCACTGGTTGAGACCACTTACACGACATTTGGGGGCAGCCATTACCAAATCCCGATGTACTAGACTCCTTGGTGACCACCACGCGCTTCGGAAAGCAGATATTTACAAATCTGGCAGCTGGCACGATGGACACCGAAACCGAATCAATGACACATCCAACACAGACGGAGAGTCTGAAGCGCGTAACTTAAGAGAGGCCGATAAAAGGTCAGCGTATCTACCAGAAGCCGCGGCGCTGGAACTTGGGACAGGGCGCGCACCTAAGGGCCCTGCGCTTCGCGACAGGATCCGGTAGTGCGCTCGAGGAAATATAACCTACGAGATACATGCAGTGAGAAGGAGTATATGGGGGCATTGCAAGAGGGTATAAACATAGGTATAAACGTACACCTCGTAAACGTACATGCATCTGATGCCCGCGTCCATGTGGACTGGTCTGGGTCCAGTGTAGGTATTGGCTACTGACCTGTTTACGCGGCACCATTAATCGCCCACCCATCTGCGTCTCCGAGGATATTTGGCACAAGCGGGGCCGCCTCCATGAATATCTCACGGTTGGTTACGAACAGTGCGAGTACGAAGTCGAAAGTTGGCCTTGCGGATTCGAACTTGAGAGTTGTGGGTCTTCGTCCAACGTGATGAAGGTACACACCAGAAGATCTGGAACGCATCGCAATTTTGACTCAAAGTAGATATCGTTTGTCAGGACTAGTGCTGTGACTGAGGCAGAGAGGTTGAGAAAAGCACAGAGTTGAAGCGGCTGAGGGTCGGAGGCTGTGGCTGAGCGCTGACCTGGCATTGGGCTTACTAAAGGCGTTCCCACGCCGTTTTCAACCTCAATATTTCTTCAGAGGGTCAGCGCTGAGCGCAACGTGCATATACAAACCGCCTCCGGTCCACAGCCACAACGACAACTGAAATTAATCGACTCAAGGGATATCATCCGGAGGATTAGAAACAGGTCAGTCACTTATAATGACTCCAGGTCGGTACCGCTTGGCGTACGGAGTAGATAAGTATCCGGCCTCCCCGGGGGCGCGGTTGCCGGGGGACTAACAGCCCCGAACTGCGCGCCTTTACGCACACTGCCTAAACACCGCTTTGATTCTCTCCTCCGAGTCTCTCCTGCAGGTCAACCCTACGGTACAAAAGGGTTCCCACCAATCCCCTCATTCGCCCACAGTCTTTATCTATGGCGCCGCCGCATCGTCCCAGCGGTACTGCGAAACCCAGGCCAATGCCTGCGAGACCAGGTAACCCCAAGTGAATCGGTATGTCTCAAGTATCCTCGCAGAGTGACGTTGACGAGTCTGACTGTCCATAGATGCGAAATAGTGCCGCGATACGAGTGGCATAAGCGTCCTTGAAGGCGCTTCCTATTATTCAGGTATATCTCCCTTCATCGTACATGTGTACTACGTATCTAATGTTCCTGATTAAGTATAGCGAGCCCGCACAGAGCTCCACCGCCTCCTTCGAACCACCACCTCCAATCAACCTCCAGATCATGTCCCGACCTACTTCTCGCTCTTCCTCGTATCCTCGTTCATCACCTGCATCTGCCTCCCGCTCTCATCTCTGTTTTATCACCGCCTATCGTTGTACTCATACGTCCGCGCGTGCCAGCAGTAAGGCTACCAAACTATTGCACTTGACCGGATATGCAGTAGGCCCGATGTTGGCTGCGACATTTGGCAGGAGGTCGACGTGGGTGGTAGGAGTTCGTCTAATTAGGCGCCTGCGATGCCGGACAAACGCGGGGCTCGAAGCTCGAGAGTCGAGAAAGCCGCTGGGTGGGCGGGCTGTGTACTTACATCGAGCAATCCCGGTTGGGATGCCTTCTCTCGCGCCGAGCTCGCGAGGCCTGAGGCCTGAGACTTCAAGCAACCGTGGACCGGTGCGACAGCGAGGAAACGGGGGAGCGGACTGAAACGAAGCAAGATCATCGGCAGAGCGCTGGGAGTCGACGAAGGACAGGATAGTTGATTCGAATCTCCCGAGTGTGATGGCGCATTGCGACAATGCTAAAGTTCTCACTTGTCGAATCTGTTCGGTATGGTATGCCGCAGTGTAGCAACCCGATATCTGTACAACATAGTCAGCGAGTCAACTTGACCGAAGCCAAGTCACAGTTGCTTCAAGTTCCTCCACGGCGGTATGAGACAAATTGCGGACCCTATGGTGCGAAATCGATATTGGTTGACCCGTTATTAGGGCATGACAAACATTTGGTAGTGACTGCGGGCACCTTTTGGATGATCGGGTGTGTTGCCGCTGATGGGGTCGCGCATATAGCCCGTCGAGCGGCAGCTCGAGATTGTGGGCCACACAAGGTGTTGAGTAGACGCCAGCGAATAAGGTTGTCAGAGTGCCTTACAAAATACTTTCACACGCCTGTTCCGGGTGGACCGGACGTCCATCTGCCTCGTGTCACTTGTCTCGGAGCATTTCTCTATGCGCTTCTCTCAACTCGTTTACCTCTGCCATGACACTGAGGACCAACGCTTTGTACTCGTACGAGCAAATTGCAATATACTTCGGATTTACTGGTGTGAAGGTTCTAGTCCGATGGAGGTCAAGACTCGGACTCTGCAAGTCTGGGAACGAGCAAGAATTCAACATACATTTTGCGGCCTGATGGACCTACTCCGCAGAACTTCGGGTGGGATGATCCAGTGGACAAACGTGGTAAGTTGTATACGTTTCCGATGCCATAGGACGAACGTCCGTGCGGAGCCCTCCCGCGCCTCGAACGGTCTCCCTCTCCGCCATGTTCAACTCCAAGGTCAACGCCGGTGCTTCGGTACTCCCTGTTGTAGGCCAGGGCAGCCCATATGTCGGTGTCCGGGGAGCAGGTGGGTGTCCCGGTAGCTGCTCACCGGCCTGGAGAAGGGGGCTGAAGATGCAATCCCAACAGGGAATACTTCCAGCCAAGACGATGCTTTGAAGCAGGCTTTGCTGGCAGTCGTTCAGTTATGGGAGGACCGGCTGCAGAAACAGGGCGTCATAGTGAGTTCTCATCCCCTTTGGTATGCTTCAGGAATGAAGACCCCCACTCCACTTGTCCCATACTAGACCACGTTCTTCATCACCATCGACAGTCTGCTGTTCTCCCTCGCCTCCTCCACGCGGAGCGAGGATCTTCGTAGCTGGTCTGCAAGGGCTCAGGTTATCAACGCAAGCCTCGGAGGAGCAATCATCTTCCACGTTTGTGCTTGTGAGTTTCCGCATATGTGTTGCTGTTCTAAACTCCGGAATTGCGTGTTGCGCGCCACACTCAGGCTGCATACACGGCTTCTTCGCCATTACATCGGCCATGCAAACAGTTTCCCCCTACGTATGCGCGTTTAGCGCGCATACATCGATGTTCCTTTTTCATGTACGCGCGTTATGCACGATATATGCGCCGCATGTACCTCGGTAGCATGGCCTAACATCTCTATCTTTCCAGCGATCGTCGCATATTCCGCATCTTTTGTCCTGATCAAGTACCAGCTCCACGACGCGGAGAAAAAGGAAGAAAAGTACTTCCCCACCAACCCAAGGCCCAGCCGTGCGCCCTCGACCTCCCAACACACCCCTCCGTCGACCGAAAAGCCATCCTACGAGCGCTCTCGACGCAAACACAGCTCTCACTCGCATCATCGTCCCTCTACGTCGCAAGGCTCGGGCCTCGGAACCCTCAACCCCATAGAGACGATCACAGATTTCCCCCTGGAGGTCTTCACCGACCTGCGCGGGCTCGTGAGCATCGACCGAGCACACCCCTTCTGGTTCCTGCCCTGCGGCCGGCGTGCGAAGCTTCGCGACCGGGATCGAGACGAGGTGCGGACGCGCGGCGGCGACCCAGACCCAGAGGGGACGATGATGGGGCACGCGGCGGGGCGGCTGAAGGACATGATCGGAGTGCTGTCGCGCGCGCACGCCGTGTGCGCGGGGATGGCGAACGCGGGGTTCGTGCTCGCGCTGCTGGGCATCCTGACGTACGCGTGGACGGCGGTGCCGCGTGCGGTGGGCGTGTTCGTGAGCGCGTGCTTGGGCGTGTGTGCGGTCGCTGCGACGGTCGCGCTTTGGTGAGCGACTTCGGACTCAGGACTGGGATCATGATGATTGGCTTGATGGCGTCTTGGATGACTTGCTGCGCATGGGATGTCATGACCCATCGCTGTATCTTCAGGCAGAATGACAAGCTGGTTTTACCTTCGCTGGTTCCTCTCGAAGCTGGGTACGGTGTCACACATACAAGGACGCCCAGACGATTCTCAAGTGACGAAAGGCGAACGTCTTCCGTGTGTCCACTGTGTCCACTTCCTCATAGGCTCTTTCTAGACGTGAGGTGAGCACTATCCCCAAGTTATAGTTATTGTGGTTCTTTCTCAAACATGATGCACGCATGTTCCGCCGTACCCCACGTTCAATGTAAACGGGGCCCGTCGTGTGCTTGGAGGCATGGGTACATTATACAGCAGGAGAATGAGGAATTCAGCCAGCCGATTTCTAATTGCGCGGCGTGCCCCCGTGACGGGGACACCCCACCGCAGACAGTGCGTTCGACGCGGGCTTAATTCGACGAGTCCGAGGGTTCGGCGCGACTACGCACGACGCGGACTCTGCACGCGGACAGCGGCTCCAAATCGCCCGCGAGGAAGAGTCGGGTACAGCAGGCCGACACTTACCGGAGCGCTGGGGAGTGGCAGGCTGGATGTGCCTTCGGGCGTGCGCGTGAGGCTGGATGTGGGAGAGGAATCCAAAAAGACACAACAGGAGGCGAAGCGTGCTTTTCCGGCCAACCCTAATGCGCGCCTAGAGGGCTAGATCAGATAACTTTGACTCTGCTCGACTCACCAGGACTCATTCTGGAGCCCTCGTCTCTTCTATAAAATCTCCCAAAGTTCTGCGCTCCACTGAACAACTCCCATGGCCGACGCAGCTCCCCACCACAACCTCCACCGCAGGACCCTGCGCAGGGACCGTAAGTTCCTCGATCGCTTGCTCCAGTCTTGTTCATTGCGTGATGACCTATTCCAACAGAACCACGGACAGCGAGGCACCCAATTGCCCCTCCAAGATTGAGTTCAAGAAACGCGCAAAGGAGGAGGAGAAGGCGCGCAAGGTCGCAGAGAAAGCGGCCAAGCAAGCAGAGCTCGAGGCCCAGAAGGCTGCGGCAGAGGTCGTGCGTGCTCCATCCTAATACTTAACCTGCTAAGTGATTAGAGTGAAATCCTCCATTCCCCGTCTGTTACTGTAGGATTTTGCGACCGAGTTCTATGGCAAGCTCCCTCTCAATTAGCCACAGGCACGTCCAGGACGCAAGCGCACTCCGGTCTCATCGCTCTCCACGGGCCTGGACGGCCAGACCGTGCTCGTGCGCGCGCGAGTCCAGGCGTCGCGTGCGCAGGGCAGCAAGATGGTCTTCCTGAACCTTCGCCAGCGAACCGACTCCGTACAGGCCCTGCTAGTCATCTCCCAGGGCAAGGTCAGCAAGCAGATGCTCAAGTGGGCCGCGGGCCTCCAGACGGAGAGTATCGTGCTCGCCGAGGGCGTCGTGAAGAAATCACCCGAGCCGATCATCAGCGCTACTGTCCAGGACGTCGAGCTGCACCTCACCCAGGTAATTTGGCACGTTCCATTCGCTGTCCTGTTGCACAGGCTGAATGCTTTCTCCGTCATAGCTGCACCTTATCTCCGGCCTGGACACAAAGCTTCCGTTCACTGTCGAAGATGCGAACCGTCCTGAGCAGGCTCAACAGGCCGACGAGGATGTTAAGTACAAGCGCGTTCTCCTCGACACGCGGTTGAACAACCGTGTTGTTGATCTTAGGGTATGTCGACCTGCCGATTTTTTGGACTAATAATTTACGCAGTATGGCGTAGACACAAACGAATCAAGCAGTGTTCAGGCTCCAGGCTGGGATTGGGAGCCTCTTCCGCGAATTCCTGGAGGGGCAGGGTTTCATCGAGATCCACAGTCCCAAACTGCAGGGTGCGGCGACCGAGTCCGGTGCCTCGGTCTTCGAAGTCAGCTATTTCAAGGGTGCGTCACGATCGATTTTTTTCTCTGTTCCGCCAGTAAGGGAGTTTACGGAATTCGCAGGCAAGGCATTCCTCGCTCAGTCTCCCCAGCTCGCAAAGCAGATGGCCATCGCCGCTGACTTTGAGCGTGTATACGAGATCGGTCCCGTCTTCCGTGCTGAAAACGCGAATACCCACCGACACATGACGGAATTCATCGGCCTGGATTTGGAGATGGTCATTGAGGAACATTATCACGAAGTGATGGAGCTCCTCGACGGCCTCTTCATCCACATGTTCCGCGGACTGAGGCAGAAGTACGCGAAGGAGATTGACACCGTGCGAAAACAGTTCCCCGCGGACGAGTTTAGATGGCGTGAGGGTCCCGCAGGAACTCTCAAGTTTTCGTTCAAGGAGGCTGTCGACTTGCTTGTCGAGGACGGTGTACCTCGGGAAAGACTTGACGATATTGAGTGCGTGTACCTGCAGCCGACGCCACCCAGTGTTTCAAGCTGACCTCTACCACAGCACCGAGAACGAGAAGCGTCTTGGAAGGATTGTCCGCGCAAAGTACGACACGGACTACTACATCATCGACAAGTTCCCCGTGGCGCTTCGTCCTTTCTATACTATGCCCGACCCCGAAGACCCCGTAAGCTTTCTCAATCACTTCTCAGGTCGCACAGTAGCTTACTTTCGCATCGCATTCCAGACCGTGTCCAACTCGTACGATTTTTTCATGCGCGGCGAGGAGATCCTTTCCGGTGCCCAGCGCGTCCACGATGCAACACTCCTTGCAGCGCAGATGCGCCAGAAGGGTATCGACCCCGAGTCGATGAAGCCCTACCTCCAAGCCTTCCAGCTTGGGTGCCCGCCGCACGGCGGAGGGGGTATCGGCCTGGAGCGTGTGCTTATGCTGTTCCTAGAGCTCAACAACATCCGTCGCGCTTCGCTCTTCCCCAGAGACCCCAAACGATTAGAACCATAGAAGACGACACCCCTCGGTTCCGGCTGTCGTCCTCGCTTATGTGGGCCCGTATCGTGGATTCTGTGGGGCGATTTCTTGCATGGATTGGGAGGAGAGGCGACCAATGCACGGCAGAAACGTCGGGTGTGTGATGGAGTGGGTAGGGCGTGAAGACAAATATGCCGTAGATGCCAGCAGTGTACTACCAGATCTTGTAATATTCGACCACGCTGTTACTGACTCGTATTTGCTCTGTGCTCTCAAAACAGAAGACGGTACTTTCACGGAGTTTCTCGTTTGTAAGGGCGTGGCATGTTTCGTCTATTCTTGTTCTGCCTGCTTCCTCTGACCAGTGACCAAGCAGGATATCCGAGTCTAACCCCTTGGTAAAGCCGGAACCGGTTTGTTGAAGAGAACGTCCCCTACTAGCTCGCGATCGTCTTTTCTACTGACACTGTTGGATATTGGATGTCGTTTCTGTGGTAGTACCCCCATCCTTCTTGATCTCTTCCTTCAAAACGCTGAAATCACGGTCACGAACGCCCGTTCCCCATGTCCTAACCCATCAAGGCGATCCACCCGACGGGATGAATTTATTGAGTGAGTGGGCCAGTCATGGCATTATGAACTCCGGTAGGCGGCACTTAGCACTGTGGCACAACTTGAACGCATCAGTACACATACGGAACAAGGCGGTACCGTGTCCTCCTCGCCCACTCGTCCCACTTCTCGCCAAACTCCCTCCTCAGCATCGCGTCCTCGTCCGCAGTCCGCCAGCAAAGGCTCGCCCCGACCCAGACCAAGTGCCCGACCACCAGGCCCGTCGCCGCCCTGCACAGCGCCGAGTCCCACAGCCCGGCCGCGGAGAAGTACGAGCCCCTGCTGGCCAGCAGCAGGACGTTCCCGCCGAGCATCACGACGAACGCGGCGTAGCCGGGGTGGCGGACGACCGCGTACGGCCCGGTCGTGACCAGCCTGTGGCGGTCGCAGATGACCATGTCCCAGACGTAGAAGCGGCCGAGCGCGCGGTGGCACCAGACGCGGCCCAGGCCGCCGGCGATCCCGAGCGCGCACCCCGCGGCTGAGGCTGGGGTGAGGCTCAGCGCGGGCGCGGACGGGTCGTGGGTGGTGTTGAAGAGGTGGTGGAGGATGGTGCTCGATAGTGGCACCGACGGATAGCGCTGGGCAAGAAGCGCCGCGATCTCGGCGAGCGCGACGCCGCAAAGGAGGGCCTGGATGTACGCCGATGGATAAGTATGAGGTTCGGGCCCTGTTGCGTACGTGCGAGAGAGAACGCGCCTTGGACACCAGTGCGGCGCATGTGCCCAAGACCTCGAGCGCGGTTGTTGCCAGCGACGTCGGACGAGTGTTCGCCGGGGTCGCCTGTGTTCCTGCGTTCGGAGGCGTCATACCCTCGTATGTGCACACGACGTTTGCGAGGAGCAGGGAACCTTCAAGAGCGGAACACTGAGAAGGAAAGTCATCGTGGGCCCCGAGTCGACAATCGACAGAGCTTGGGGGTCTATATAAGTACTTTCTGAAAGCCCCTGTGTTTTCCAGCAACATACCATCTGTCGTTGTAGACGCTGCCACATGTTGCCTCTACGGCTGCAAATTCAATCGCTAAATAGCCGGGTGTGATGAGCCTGGAATGTCCAAACGTTGATCATCCCGCACACGTTGGGTATGAATGGAAGGTGCCATCCCCAACTCCGCTACTTAAAAATTAGTAGTAACGTGCCTTGCTAACCCCACTCCGACGACGTTGGCATCCAATCCAAGATTGAAGACGAATTTCTTGTATGCTCGGCCTGCGACCTATACCGTTGGCAGATACATGTTCTAGAGTCTGTATTTGTGATTCCGAAGATTGTAGCCAGTCCCGGCCCCCAAATACAATGTCGGACACGAAGGACCTACCGGGGACACGTGGAACCTTGTCAAAACAAAGACGACTCGACACCGCCGCGTTGGAGGCCTACGTACCAATGGTAGAAGCACCAGTGCACACTATTCCCGCCTCCGTCGGAGCGTTTAGCTGTAGAAAAGCGACTGATGCGTGGGTACAGTGTGGCTCAAGAGTCAACTGAGGCTACGTCACGGTCGGGGGTACACAGGCAGTCTATGAACCACCGGAATTCCGATGGCACTAGCGCCGCTGCCATCAATCTGGACTGCCACCAGAATTCCGCTGGTTTTCGTGGCCGCTGGAATCCAGCAACCGGTCCATAGAATCCACATGGGCCTCCAATGGCGTATCATGCCAGGCACAATCGCTCAAAGGGGAAGGCAGGATGGATGCTCGGACTGCAGGCTGCGGAGCGTATCAACGCCGCTCGGGAGGACAAATGATGACCATTGGATATCATGGGCTTGCATTGAGCATAATATTTATGTTGCTAGTACATACGTTGCCCTAACTAATACACTATTCGGGCTGCGGGGTGCTCGCGTAGCGAAACTCCGAAGTGACTTCTGCAACAACTTCGGCCATCTCGCTAGCAGTCGGGGCTCGCGCAAATACAACACCGCCCGTGCCAACAGTGCTACCAGCCCGGGGCATATCGTTGAGAGACTCGCCTAAGACATCAATGCCACGGACGTAGTCCTCCATGCCTGTGTCAAGGATGGTATCGAGTTCGGTGCGAGTGGCATGAGACATGGCACCGCCACGACCACGACGCCTGCGCCTCTTGCTCGTAGAACCGAAGCGGGCGATGTCCGCGGCGATGATCTCCTGCTGCCACCTGCTTTCGATGTCAATACTCATAAGACATTGTAAAACACAAAAATAAGCGTACTTGAGCCACTTGTCACCCTTCTCGCGTGCGTTCTCGGTCTCATCGTCATTCGCGAGGTACAGCTCCTCCAGCTTGTCTTCTACGGCGCTCCAGAAGCCGGTATCCCCACCCTTGACGCGGGATGATTTTCCAATAAGGGGGACAGCAACGCTACGCTAATGCGGGAATGAGATACTGAGTGGAAAGAGAAGGATAACGGTCACGTACGAGGAGCGCAATTGTGGCCATGATAGAGTCGGGGATGGTCTCTAGCTTGTGCGCGTGGTGGGAGTCGACGAGGTGGCGCACAGCGTCATCCAACGGGACCTTCTCCGTGCACGATTTAAAGATCTGTTGTGGCTGCATCTCAGCAAGGTGTGTGGGAACAACAATAGGTCAAAGACAGGTGACTCACAGCCTTACGGAATCCGCTCTTGACCTGAGAAGCCTCTGAATTGATGAAATCGTCCGTAGTCTTGCGGATGACCAAATCCTCGAGGTACAAGTCGAGACGGAGCTTCTTGGCATGCTCGCCTTCACGGAGGTAGCTCTAGGGCACAATAGGTGGGTGACCAAATCATGGGAAGAGATAACAAGTTGGATACGTACCTGGACAAGATCAGCAAGTTCTTCATACGTGCTGATAGGTTTGATGATATAGTGACGAAGAAGGTCACGGAGGATGGCCTGCAGTTAAAGATGTACACTCAGTAAAAACGGGTGAGTCAATCAGGGGCAACTCACACATTGCAGCTTTGTCGGCTGCCAGGCCTCGCGGTAGAGTCGCTCCACTCGATTCATCTGCGCGATGGCTTGATCTTGGGTATCGGCGAGCTGACCGAACTTGGTAGTGGTGAGGAGGGTGTGAACCACTAAGTAATTGAGCTTCTCGTCGACCGTACTCTGTTATAGATGGTTAGTTGTGTACAAGATGGACGTGCGATAAGGCGACTGACCGCGATAAAGTTTTCTAGAAAGCGGCGCTGGCCGCTGAGACCGTGTTCTTCGACAAGGCGATTGAGCTCCGCCGAGTGCAGAGGGGTAAGGTTGGGAGGGCGACGACCAGTGGACTGGCGAGCAGCCGGCACGTAAGGGTTGAACGGACTGCTGTCATAGTCGTAGGCAGCACCTCCACCGATAGAGTGAGCAGTACTGTCTAGACCACCAGGGTGAGGGGAAAAGAGATGACCTGGCCCGTTCTCAGAAAGAGATTGGGATTGGGTGCCAGCAGAACTGCCACCGCGATTCTCGCGGGGGTATGGAGAGTGCATGCGCTGCGAGAGAGTGAGTGCCTCCATACGGTAGGGACCGCCGTGGCTCCCGCCATGGTTTCCAGTGCTTTCGGAGAGCAAGGACATTGACGGGTGATGAGGATGCAAGAGAGAAGGATGTTGGACGCTGAGGCCTGAGGACGTGGTCGATGTTGATCAAGTTCAAGAAAACGAGCCAAACAAAGCGTGCACGGCATTGGCCAAACAATCGCGGCATGGGCGGCACTGCCTTCGACCTCCAGCTGTCATGTTCATTGCACTTGCTCCAATGCGCAATAATTTGTGGAACATTGCGAAGTGGAGCAAGGACGTTCGGAAAATATAGAAGATATAGAGGGCTTACGGAGAACAAAATTGTCCGCCAACTGAACAACAACTCATGACCTTTGGGATATAACCATTCAATAGAGGCTTTGAAGTGGATATGGCGGGTGTGGCTGACTTGAACCGTCATCCAGAGTTTGAATATCGGTGTGTTGTAGTCTCTGACTGTACCGCTAGAGTACAGTCAACAGAAAAGGCGGTAAAAGTGGTAAAAACTCGAGGGCGGCACAACAATTGGAATAAAACAGCGCAAGATGAGGGGCAAGACAGAGTAATACGCGGAGGCCTGTTGGAGGGGAGGGGCAAGGGTCATCGTGGCAAGAAGAGAAAGAACTCAAACCCGGCCGAGCGGCTGTGAATCATTACTATATGCAGACAATTGTGGGCGCAACGCCCAAGAAGCTCACCGAGAGCGCCATGATTCGAAACCACCGCCACGTCGGCTTGTACACTGTCTCCACTTTGCTACTTCAACTCTACCTCCCATCCTTCTCTGGGTCCCAGTGTGACCACTGGTATTGGGTTGCCTGTTCACCGGCGCATTCCGGCACTGTGGTACTGGTAAGCAGAGAGACCGGGCTAGGAAACTGGCGTGACCAGCTGACGGACCTTCAAATGACGGCAGAACTCGACTTAAAGATGGTTCCAGCACCGGGCGTTCATGTGGTTGTAGTGGCGGCACCTAAGGGTAGTGGGTAAGTGTACCAGTCATGTCGAAGCAAACTGAATGGACTAACAGAAGGCAGAGCATCAACTTGCTGGATGCGTCGCCATTTCACAGCGCGATCACCACGAGCTGGGTCTGTGGCCACTGCAATAGCTTCAGAAGCTGGCAGATTGGCTCGCATATCATGTGAGCTCTCAATCCCGGATGTTGTTGATGCAGCACTATCATCACCGCCCACATTACGGTTCTTCTTTGCGAGCTTGGCTTCCTTCCTCTTCTGCGCAAGAGCGGCTTTCTCGATCTTCTTCATTTCATCTTGTTCCTCCTGGTGTTTCGCTGCAAGCTCACAAGCATCCCTATCATCCAGTGCCTTCTGTATCACGATAGCAGGCTCGTCGCTCGGATATCGAGGAAGGGGAGGGATGAGGGATCGTATCAGATCGGCACTTCGGAACTGTGCAAGGTTGAGAATGCGGTCATCAGGGCATACCGAATGGTCCACCTCGTCGTGGAGGGTCTCAGTGAGTTGACGTTCTTGAATGACCTGCCGTGTGCGTCTGACTCTGCATGCATGTGCGGCACAGTTGTGGAATGTTGAAACACTCGCAATCAACTCCTGCCAGATTGTCTCGGTGAGTGAATCTTCTGAAGATCCTCTAACGAAGATGCTGACCTCGTATGCAACCAAGGTTGTTGTGTTTAGAAGTGTTACGCCGGGAAGGCGATATGGGAGTACAACATCCCTGACAGAACATCCCCGGGTCAAGACACCAAGGATGCGACGGCTCTTCCAGTCAACCAAGATCTCTTCGACTCGGCCGAGTGAGTTGCCGGTGCTTGCATCTCGTTTGCGATAGATGACGTGCTGACCAGGCTTAATAGCATCGCCGTTTGGCAGTGTGAGTGAGGTGCAGATGACGAGCTCGGCCGGAAGGACAAGGGAAGGGATTGTTCGTGCTGTGAGTGTTTCGTCGGGTGTACGGAGGCCTTGCCGAGGGTCTGCTTTCTTCTGAGGTCACCGAAAATAACCTAAGGACCAGTACGTGAGTAATAAAGATCACATCGCAAATGCACAATGCTTACCAGGAGGTGACTCATCCTCTTCAGATTCTCGCATGCACATGAACGTGCAGAACTCAGGATCCGAGAGAAGACCCTGAACGCCTACTCCCGCCTGCCTAGGTGCGATTGGGTTGCCATTGCTATCCTGAGTAACGAACCCACCGCTCACAAGGTGACGAACAGCATGCATGTGGCTAAATGCCTGTGCGATGTCGACACTTGGGGCTTGTTTATTGGAGTTGATGCTGCGCAGGCGTATCACGAGGTTGTATGACTCGAACGTCTCCGTGGCGTAAAGGATCGCAGGCCCGAAGCGTCGAATATGCTCCAGTAAGTGCACAAGCAGGTGAAACTTGGGTTTATTGAACCAACGAGGCGTCCAGAGGGCAGTCGCGAGCAGGAAGTCGACAATTGCTGTCTCCAAGTTCCTCTGCGCGACTGGGGTTAGTACTAACTCAATTGATACCTAATGATATTCACTAACCGTATATGCATCCAGGTCACTTATCTCAGGTTGAAAGATGAGCGGTGCAAGGCGACTCAATGTGAGCCATGCCTCGTACGCAGTCTCAGGTACGAGCCCATGAAGGACCGCGGGTGCCACTTGAATGATGATACGAAAGTCGCGGCCCACGAGAGAACCTGCGTACTGCACGAGTGTGTTGCCCGCCAACGCAGGTAGACCCAATGCGCCAACATCCAAGCTCGACAGGCGTGCCTTGAGGGCTGCCTTCCCATCGGACTGAAGGCGTGATACCGCATCGCACCAGAAGTACTTGATTACCCCGAGCAGCACCACATGCAGCACTTCCACGGGTGAGTGCTGATTCGGATCGAAGTCTAATAATAAGTTAGCTCATAGCCCTCATTCGCAATGGACCAAACGGCAAAGCGAGGACCAACACGCACCAGGGAGCTGGAGCACTGGGCTGAACAGGTGACTCGGCAGTGTTTCGCGCAATGCCTCAAGCATCTCCCGCTCTCGGGCCCGTTTCGCACCATCTTCTGCTGGTAAGCCTTTTGTCTCCTCTTGCCACTGATTGAGCTTGACTTGGATCTCGTCGACAAAGTGCTGGAAGTACTTGTCTTTTGATCCCGTCTGTGTGGCCATCTTGTCGACGCTGCTCGGAGCACCCTCCAGAACACGAGCAAGTTGATCTCCAAGATCTTTCAATGTCTCGCCTTTCGTTCTCGCCCGTCCAGCCTGTCACACATGTAAGATTTTTCAAACACCATATAGTTGCCATTAAGTTAGTACTTACAAACAGAAATTTCAGAATACGATCACGCTCTGGTTCCTCGCGCGGCTCAGAATAGTGGCAGATACGACAAAGGCAACGTCCCGCCATTCCGATATGAGACGCGAACTCGCTTGCCATTGGATTGTCGCCTTGGAAGGCGAGCACCCATGGGATGACGAGAGTGTCCGAGCGTGTTACACAGTCCCACACCGCTATCCCATTCTCCCGCCCTTCCCTGATGATGGCCGCCTGGCATAAGAATGAAGGTGCTCTCCGATTATCAAAGCACTGTTACACACCGGAGTACTCGACTAACTTCTTCCATCATCTCCAGCGGACCGGCAATGTTCGATGTCGAAAGGAAATGGACGTTGCTCATTTGCTGAGCACGCTCCCGGGGTAGACCAGCGAGGACGAAGAGGATAGAATTGTGCTTGTTCCATTTCTTCGACACGTTCCCGGACGTGTCGTCGCAATAGAGCCAGATCGGGCACGAATACACTGGTCTTCCATTCGCCCGCTCACGCCATGGGTTTCGACTCGGTTTCTCCCATGGGACACGTACGGTAATCCCTTCATCTGTGGTCACGAGAATTCCTGAACACCAATAATTAGTACATAGTAGGAGACAACACCTAAACAAGACTGTGGGGCGCACCCTCAACGTGCTCTGGCGAAGGAACCGAGAGGCTCGCCCGCACCATCTCAGTCTCAAGATCGACAACGTTCATATGGAATGAAGACAGAGGTATGGTCCAGCTCTCCCCTTTCCGTCCGTCGATGATATAAGCTGACTTGTCAGAGTTCAGCCCAACTGGGAGCACAGTAGCGCATAGTGCACCATCCTTCATGAACCACCGCGAAACCACCACGGGGACCAAGTCCTTCTCTCCCGTGATGTCGCACACTGCCAGTTCTTCGACGAAATAGTCGCGCCCATCTGCGCCACGTGCCATAGGTGCTGCAAGGTTCGTATCCACCTCCTCTCTCCAGCGACGGGCTTGACGAGCCTCAGAGAGTCTAGGTCCGCTATCCTCGGGATAGCATACCAGATCCTTGCGCACAAGCCCATTCGCCCATTCCTATTGATCGCTAATGTAAGTGCACACTTTCATTACAAATATTGTGTGACTCACATGTCGAATGATAGTTGCAAAGTCATTCGCGGCGTACCAGTTTCCACACTGCCCTTGATGCAGTGTCGTCTTCGCGCCAACAATTGCGATCACGGTGTTTCTGAATTTCTTCACCCGGCCCATAGTAGGTATGTTTTGAGCTCCAGTCTTGCGCGCATACCAGTGGCTGACCCAGATCTCAGACTCAGAGAACAAGGATCTGGGAAATGCGCTTTTCGTTGCAGACAGGAAAGTCTAGTGTTCCATGGGAGGGTTTGTTTGCTTGAAAGCTAGTCTAGAAATTAGATTGACGTACCGGCAGATCAGGCCATGGCCAGTGTGACTCCTCGTCTGCTACTTGTACTGGTAGTTCCGGAGCATGCACTGGTGCCCAAGGTTAGCGCGATTATCATTGCGAGGCGACTGATGTGTACTAACTTCGTTGCTCATTCGTCAAGCGGGTGTTCGCGTGCAACGAGAATGGATCCCCCAAGGCTCCTGTGCGGCGGAAATGCCCATGCTCTTTCCCATTCGCCTCGCTCTCACCACCTTCTACACCTGCGCCATTATCTCCATCAAACACAACTCTCGGCTCCGCCTTCTCCCACTGCCCTTCTCCTGAGACCGCCTCATCGTCATCATCACCGCTATCCTCCGCCTCGCTTGTATGTGCCGGGAGAGCTCCAAAAGGTAGCACATTTTCGGGCACAAACATCGCGTTCTCCTCATTATGGCGTCCCAGATCACCATCCCAGTTGTCGTAGAGCTGGTGCCTGTCATCGCTTGCGAGCGCCGGGCCATGGATTGTGCAAGGTGAGTAGTAAGATGCATCCGGGGCTTCATACGCTTCGTAGGCTGACTCGCCCCGGGCGGATGTTTGTGGATCTTGCAGGACGGTTGGCCCGGTGCATTCGTCATCTTCATCGAAGGGGTCAGAAGGTGGAAGGGTGTTGTCGAAGGGCATCGCACGCGCGGAGGGGGTAGGAGACTCCGGACTATATGCTTGGCCGGGAGACTCAGGGCGACGTTGGGATTCGACCCGGAAGGGGCTGGATAGCAATGTTGCCGGTCGGTCCACTCGGCGCACCTTCCGTGTGTGCTCTGCTGAGTCCTCGTGAACGAGGGCCTTGCTGAGCTCTATGGGGCCCGTGTTGCAGAGTATGCACCTCCATTTTTTCGCGTTCCGCACAAAAACTGTGTAGTAGTACTCAGCTTCTACCTGTTCGAGTTCTCTGTTGTACACTGTTACTCACACTCCTCATGCTGGAACCCATAGTCCTGGTCCTTAGAATGGCGAGAGCGGTGCATGATGTCAAACAGGAAATCAGATTCAGATAAGTCGGAAGACAGGGGTGAACGGGGAGACCTTGCAAGATGGAGGTCCTTTTAGCACGTCGGCGCCTAAGCGCGGCTGACCTTTACCAGCTCAGTGTTGCTCTGCAAGACTTACTTTTGCTTCAGCCATGTAGATTGCCTCAACATATGTCTGCCTATGCAGTCGCTTTTCCTTGCTAATTTATGCCCGACCGTTCATGGGTGAAATCGTGCACATATGGACCTAGGGCGCCTTGCGTGGGGAGGAGCCAGACTTTGTACTCACAGGCCCAGCACTTGTTGCCCTCGGCCCGTTGATGCTCGAATCTGTGTAAGGCTGTCTTCCGGCCATCCCCAGCGGTATGTCCAGCGGATTTCCATCTGTCTTGATTTGCCAGAGGAAGGCCCTCGGTCGGACGTTGGAATCCACCAGATTAGCAATCTGATGGAATCCATGTGGTGATCGACTTGATTCTGTCGCATTGCCGCTGGCAACCAACTATTTACAAACACCAGCGGAATTCCGGTGGCTCATGGGCTACCTGTGTACTCAGGTCGCAAGACTGCCAACTTGAACGGCGTCGATGAAGTTCCTGGTTGCACTGGGGATTCCGTGATGGCCTCCAAACACAGTCACGGTATTCTGATTGCTCACCACCTGTAGGTGTATTATGTTCTTGGTATGTCCTCATGCCAGAGGACTGGCAATGGCTGGCAGTGAGCAAACACAGTTTAGACGCCCCCGAAAATGCCCAATGGGAAAATAGTGGCCCGGAACGAGCCGGGCCGGAGGGAGCCCTCGCCTTGCGCCGCCTGTAACTTTAAGTACAAGTTCTTCAACGCGGCTACTTTCTGTTGCCACGCTGGTGGACGAACTCCGTGCTATAGTGCATCTCAGAGTATTGATATTTGGCTTCACGTCACGGATATTGTGGCACCCCATTTCTTTATGCCGACGGTCCTAGGTAAGCTATCTGCCACTCAATCTTCTTCTCATCAAGCCACACTAGTACTGTGCGATTACACCGCCTGTCTAAGGACATTCGGACCACTGCCCAAGAGTCCACGCTTTCTAGTGCGCCTTCGCGTCGTGGCAAGCTGATTCTAGTAGATGCGAGGTGCGCCGTCATATGTCTGCCTCGGGTGCGTTCCTTTCCTGTATGTGGTTCTCACGTATGTCAACCCCATCTTCTCAGAAGCATATCCAGCCTTGCAATATGAGGGCCATGACCATGCACATGATGAGCGTGTGCTGCAGCGCCCTGGTTTGCGCAGTGCTACCGGAAACTTTCGTGGCTTCGTTCTGGCGTCACAGTCAAATCTTACAATATTACCGCAGCATACACCGTACGCCCTGTGCCCGACATCGAGGGGATACACTGACGCGGGTCACCCCTTCCGTATTCTCTTGGCCTCGCGAATCGCCTTCTCGCCTGTCGCTCTGCGGCGGGTTCGGAGAAACGTGTTGGGACTGCGAGGCCACCCTGCAGTAAACCTTGTATCCCCTCGTACCGTGCCTTTATTGCGAAGCATGGCTTCACACGCTCCTCCTCACCCCCCATTCCAAGCTCTCTACTGCTTTCTGCTTTCTTGTATCACTCGCTTACGACGCCCCTTGTCCCCCTTCTCCACGCCTCGATGTCCGCCACGCCTGGCAGCGATCCATACGTGCATTATTCGCCACTCCCGTGGTGGAACAACAGGTTCTCGGGCACCTCCGGAGGCGTGAAGCTGTCTCTAGTAACCGACCAACGCTCGGAAAAGCCATCCTTCTGGGGTACGTCCCCCGCGCACGCATGCGCGACCCTCAGTCCCATGCAACCCTCAGCTCACATGCCAGGACAGAGCCCCGCCCCGTCGACGCGCCAGCCTCCGCCGTGACCGCTCAGGCTTCGAGTCCGCTCTCGCTCTCGCCATCGCCATTCCCTCCCCCCGGGATCGTCCCGCCCACCTCCCCTCCCGCGAACACGCGTTCTCTCGAATCGATCCGCAGGACCCTCGCGCTCAAGGACCAGCACAAGCACAAGCAGTACGCCGCATCAACAGACGCAGACGGCGACTCGGCCTCGAACTCGAACTCGAACTCGAACTCGAGCGAGAAGGGCGCGAAGCCGTACTTCGCGCGCCAATGGCGAAACAGCGACGCGCAGAGCACCCCTGGCACACCCACCGACCCTAGCGCGGGTACTTACGACTACCCTTACTCGCAAACGTACGCTCATTTTCGAGGGCGAGGGCGAGGGCGCGGGCGCGGGAGAGGACGCGCGGCCTGGTCGCGGGGCCCGGAGCCGGCGGACGGACTGAACTTGGACGCGCGCGCGCAGGAGTTCGTGCCCGGACAGCAATCTGCTACGGTCACGGCCATGGCGCGCGCAACGGAGGGCGTGGTCGACCTGAACGAGTACATTCGGGCGGGGGCGGGGAGCGAGACTAGCACGACTTTGGGATCCTCGCGCGTGTCGGTGTTCGGGTCCAGGTCCCACTCGCGGTCGTCCGTGGAGGAGGAGCAGCGGGAGGCGCGGAGCACGGAGCGGGCGAGGCAGGAGGCGGAGCGGCAGTGGCATTTGCAGACGTCGTGGGACGATGACGAACACGAACACGGGCCGGGGGATGAGTGGGGTGGGAGCGCGCCTGGGGTCGCGAAGGACCCTCGCGAGGCCAGGCAGGAGGATGGCGGGGAGGTGCGACGTGAATGGGATGGAGGTGTGGTTTCTGAAAATGTGGACGCTCCTGCTCCTGTCCCTCTCGAACCGCTGGTATCCACTCCTGCCACCGTCAAACTTCCTGCTCCTGCTCTTGCTCCTGCCCCCCTGGAACCGCCAGTTCGCCCTCCTTCAGTCAAGAGGGAGGCACCACCCGCATTCCAAACTCTACCCTTCGGGGTCCTACTCGAGCGCGCACAGATGATTGAAGAAGGAGCTCTCGTCGCATACCCGAAAGAGATCAAGCCCCCCGGTGCTCATATAAACGCGTCTGTGAAGGCGCAGAGACTCTGGTATGTCGACGTCGTTGTTACCACCGCGATCCTGTCGAAATGGGCGGTTGACGGACGTCCTCTTGCAGCTACGACCGCGACTTCCTCCTGCAATTCCAGCATGTATGCACCGGGCAGCCCGTCGGGGTGCCGCGCATCCCGCCATTCTGGCAAGCCATCCTCGCCCCGTACGCGCTCCGCCCGACGCCCGTGCGCACCAAGAACAAGTGGGTACAGGCGGACCCTGAGGACGACGCCGCGCACGGCTCCCTTCTCCAAGGTCGGGCCGTGCGCCGCACCGTGGACATCGGCGTCGAGACAAACCAACCAAGCGCCGACGGCGACACCGCTAGGATCGTGGACGTCATCTACAACCGGCTCGTGCCCGGGCCAGACGACCGGGACCGGCCGCGCTCTATAGGGCTAGGGAGCCGCCAGTCATCACTGTTGTCGAGCGAGCTTACGTGCCGCGCGACGCCGTCCGGGGACGAGAACGGGTTCGAGTACGAGGTGCAGGAGGCGCAGCGCGAGCGGCTCGAGGCGCGTGTGGATTACTTGGCCGCGGAGGTCAGGGTGTTGCGCCTTGAGCTTGCGCGCATCGGGAAGATGATGACTCCGAAGATCGTCGATTGAACACCGGGATTGGGTTTGTGTACGTTTGTGGGTTGGAACGCTTGCATTTGACTCGGAGGTGACGCATCGATGGCTCCTGTATGTACATTAGACTTTGCCGCGGCGGTCTCGGAAAACTCGAAGGTGTGCACTCACGATGCTCGTTACACATGGATTCATTGCGTACCGTAGTGGAACTCTGTCATTGACCGGAGACTTGGGGTCATGTTATGTAAAAAGCGGATAGTGAAGCAGCAGTCATTTATAACTGTTTTCAAAATGAATGATACGAGTCCAGATATGGGGAAGCTTAGTCATCTTGTCCTGTTTCAGCCACGAACTTTTTCGGCGGCTGGCAAGTTCAAGGCCTGTGCTTCGGGGCCTCGCACTTGGTCGTCTGAAACCACAACCACTCACGCAGACAGAGTTGGTTCCTTCAACCTCTCTAGGCACACGTCGGTAACAAGAGGTGCTGCGGACTAGGAGGACTGCTTCAGCAGGTATGGCAAACTTGGCCCCCACTGCCAGTCACCTTGCATGCTCATTAATATTGCTCACCGGCAACGTCGAAGCTCCGAAGATGCTTCGAATTGGTGCCAGAGGAGGTCACCGCCACCCCGCATGTTCGCCGTCACTGTGGAGGTGGGTAACTCAGAGGCCAGACTCGCAACATTATCTTATATGAATCTCAATTACGATCACCAGGCGACAGCTGGAATGCCCAAGATTGGTTTGAGTTTAGCAGTTACGCTTAGTGCCAGTGCTAGTTCCCGAACAAGTAGTCAACTCTCGATGGTGCGTTTTCCTTGCCTCTCGATTTGAATGTCCGTAATGTTTACGCGAGGCTGTCTACGATTGGTTTCAAGTCTTCTTCGGGAATGAATTGCAACTTCAATTTGGTGGAACACGTTGCACCTCAGCATTCGTGGTCGATGACGGCCGAGCCTCTCCCCGAGGATAAGCGAGTCATTCATTGCCCAACGATGCATTGTTTAACCTTTGCCGGTGTCATTCGACTGGCGGAGATGCCATCTATATAACGATCGGGGTGAGTGTCCCGATAACGGGAAATTCCTCTGATATCTCGCGACTCACCCCCAGCTCAACGCTTCCCAACTTCTCCCTCAGTTCCACGTCTGTACGGTGACGAGATATGCCACTGGTTGCCAAGGACCTCCCCCCTCACATCTGCTCGGAATTCCACGCCCCAGAAGAGCTTCTCGTGCGTGAAGACACCACGCTGTCACACCTCTACCATTGGAATGCGAAGGCGAACCCTTACTATCCTCTCTTTGTGTACCACGACCCGGTCAACGCGAAGCTGGAATACATCACTTACTCCGCAGCTAACGAAGCGATCAACCGTGCTGCGCGGTACTTCAAACATATCGTGGGGTCGGAGTCAAATGTCGGGGAGGAAACACCTGTCATCGGTATTCTTGCCAATAGTGGTGCGTCTTTTCGTTCCACTATCCACGACGAGACCAACGCGGAGGGTTCTGACGCGACTTATGGATAATTAGACACAATCACCTACGTTTGCGCTATCATTGGGGCGTTCCGAGCGGGGCTCTGCGCTTTTCTTATCTCGACACGCAATGCGCCCGCTGCCGTCGCGGACATGGCGAAGCGTACGGGAGTCTCACACCTCTTCGTCTCGCCCGACCTGCCCATGAGCGAGCTCGCTCACGAGGCGATCGGGGTGCTCGCTGCGGACGGCGTGGACGTAAAGAGGCATGACATGCCATCGTTCGAAGGCCTATTCCCAGAGGCCCTGGATGAGGACAGTCTATATGAAAAGGAGGTGGAATTTCCAGAACGTTACGACGTGAAGGCGCACTGCACGATCATGCACTCTTCTGGTACGCTGCAGGTTCCTCGTAGTCTGTACGTGTACGGACTGATCGTCCTGTTTAGGGTCTACTGGACACCCCAAGCCTATCCGCTTGACACACCAGCGGGTGCTCTATTTGGGTGTGGAGCCAGGTACGCGACCGACGCTCGATGTTGTAGATGGCCCGGCTGACTTCAGTGGTGGCAGCGAGATGTGGCGTCGACCTAAAAGGCATGATCATGGGTGCCAACGGATTGCCCATGTTCCACGCGCTCGGGTCGTTTATGTACTCTGCTGCGGTAAGTACATGGCTAGAAAGGAGCGCCCTCACCTGTGGACGCTCACCATCCACTTGCCACACTGCAGCCCGTCAGCGGTTTTGTGATAGGAGTTTTCAAGCCCTCTTCGCCGCCAATCGTTCCTACCCCCGATGTTGTCTGGCAAGGTGTCTCGAAGATCGGCGCCGACTTCTCATGGAGCGTTCCCTCATTCATTCAGGTGCGCGACCAGGCATGCATGGGCAGAGTATGAACGCTCATCACACTTTCGTCGCAGGAATGGTCTCGCGACCCTGAGAAGGTGGTTGGTATGAAAAGGATGCGTGGAGTCGTACGTGCATGCAGCCGTAATTATCGTTGGAGATGACCTTCACACGATTCGAACAGATGTTTGGTGGAGCTGCTCTGAACGAGCAGGTTGGGGACTCTCTCGCTGCACAGGGCGTGTCCCTCTATACCATCTACGGCGCGACCGAAATTGGGATGATTAGTACCGTTATTAGACGTGAGTGTGCATATACCCCTTATCCTATCCACGCACCTCGGCTAAGAGGCTCTTCTAGCCAGCCCGAGTATGGACTGGGCATACTGGACCGTCACGGCTGGTCTGAAGAGCGTCTTCCGCCCTATTGGGGACGGCACGTACGAGGTCGTCATTCTCGTAAGTACCCGATCGTGGTCGCGCGTTCAACAATATACATATGCTGAAATGGATATTCTGTGAAGTCTCAGCCAGACGTCCCACTTCCTGTGCTGAACGCGACGGTCGACGGTGGAGATGCCTACTCCATGAATGACCTTGCTATCCCGCACCATACACGTCCTGGCTTGTGGAAGATCGTGGGACGCGCCGACGAGCAGATCGTCCTATGCAACGGGGAGAAGACTAACCCCGTTCCTCTCGGTTCGTTCTCGCTTCTCGGTCTGTCATCAACGCTGACGTCGCGAGCCATATCCACATTCTGAAAAATAGAGACGATGATCAACGAGGACCCACACGTGCGCGCCTCGATTATGTTCGGTCGCGGAAGGTTCCAGAGCGGTGTTCTTATTGAGCCGACCGAAGACTTCCTTGTCGACCCCGCAGACGCAAGGCAGCTCGGGGCGTTCAGGAACAAGATCTGGTAGGTATATGCGCGGATCGTTGTAACTGAGGTACTCAAACTCCCATGCGCCAGGTCGACTATTGAGCGAGTGAACGACTATGCTCCACAGCACTCTCGTATCTTCAAAGGAGTATGCCATTTCCCCACCTCTACAAGCCACGAGGCGCATATGGCTGACTGGTCTACTCAGATGATCCTGGTGACCCACCCCTCCAAACCCTTCCAATTCAACGCTAAGGGCCTCCCCCGACGTGGCGTCATCCTCGACGAATATAACCACGAGATCGACGCCCTCTACCAGCAAGCGGAGACCAGCGCGCAGAGCGAGTTCGCGTCGCCCGCTGCATGGGACGAAGCGCGTACCCTCGCATTCGTGCGCACGGTCGTCCATCGTACGCTCCATCGCACCCTCGCCGACGATGCGGACATCTTCTGCAACGGGGGAGACAGCCTCCAGGCGACCTGGATCCGCAATACGCTTCTCCGTGCGGTCCGCGAGACATCTGAGGAGGCGGCCTGCTGCCTCCCCGTGAACCTTGTCTTCAGCGCACCCACAATAGCCGAACTCGCCGCGCGGGTCCACAGCGTTGTCAGCTGCCCCAGTGGTGGCGCGCCCTCGGAAGCCGCGCGGACGCCGCAGGACCTCTGGCGATATGTCGAGCGATACTCCGCGAAGCTGCCCCCGCGCCCCGCGAACCTCCTCGAGCGGCCTGCAGACCAGAAGGACGTCGTTCTTATCACGGGAACTACTGGAGGGTTTGGGTGCGACGCGCTCGAACACCTTCTGCGCGACGAGACCGTCGAGCGCGTCTATGCGTTTAATCGGCCGGGCACGGAGGCCCTTACGCGGCAGCGGAGGCAGTTCGCCGCGCGGGGGCTCGATAGCGCGTTGCTCGACTCGCCGAAGTTCAGGATGGTCGAAGCCGTGTTGCGCGAGCCCGGGTTTGGGATCGATGCCTCACTGCTGGGGGAGATCAGGACGTCTGTGACGCATATCATGCTGAATGGTGAGTGCGCACCCACGAGTCGGATTAAACAACTCAAGGGGCGAGACGCTGATGCGGCGAGCGTAGCTTGGAAAGTGGACTTTAACCTGTCGATCGCGTCGTTCGAGCCTGACATGCAGGGCGTCCGCAATTTCGTCGACCTCGCGCTGAGCTCCCCGTGCGCGACCGCGCCTGCCGTCATGCTAGTCAGCTCTATTAGCGTTTTCAGGAGTAAGTCGCCATCTCATTGCGTAGTCCGTCGCGACTCTTACGCACCTCCATCCGCTTACTAGACTGCAAGATCGCCGCGCCGGTGCCCGAAAAACCGATCGACGACCCGGCGTCGCCTTTCGGAACCGGGTATTCGGAGAGCAAGTGGGTCGCGGAACGCATTCTGCAAAACGTTACCCAGCGGCGTGGCGTGCACACCGTCGTGATGCGCCTCGGACAGGTCGCGGGAGACAGGACGGGCTACTGGAACGAGCGCGAGTGGTTCCCGTCCCTCGTCAAATCCGCGCTCTTCCAGAAATGCCTGCCCAAGCACGATGGGGTAAGCAGTGTCTGTCTTACGGTTCCCCCCAAGGCTATGGGACTCAATCAATTTCTGTATTCTTAGAGAGTGGCTTGGGTCCCGGCGTACGAGGCCGCGCGGGCGTTCGTGGAGATGCGCCGCTCGTCTGAGCCGATCGTCCATCTCGTGCACCCCCGCCCAGTATCGTGGACCACACTGCTCGCTCCACTCGCACAGGAACTCGATATCCCTCTCGTGCCGTACGCCGAGTGGCTCTCCGCGCTTGAAGGCAGTGTCGAGCGAGGCTCCGCGGAGGAAGTCGAGGCGATGCGCCTTAACCCCGCGCTTCGCCTTCTGTCATTCTACAAGGCGCAGGGCGAGACGACCGAGGGCGCGCGGGATAGTAGGGAGGCGATGGGCCTCGTGTTCATCGCAACGGATAAGGCGGTGCGGGTATCGGAGTCGTTGGCACGGCTACCGCAGCTGGACGAAGAGCGGGCGCGGACTTGGCTAGAGGCTTGGAGGAAGGCGGACTTCTTGTCTGCGTAGACGTCGCCCAGCTGATAGAAGAAGCGATAACCATCGACTGGTATTGACTTAGACTACGAACTACAAATAAGAATATGGTAATTACAAGAGTAGGACTGTTCAGGCAAGATACAATGGAGCGCATTCGGACTAAAGAACGAACGTAAGGTATAATCCAAAATAAGTATCAATGTCCCTGTGCAAACTTCGGCCCGCGAAGGTCGGCGCACCGATTCAACATCCAGCGCTCACTGGTCGTTGGGCGAGACGCGCGTCGTACGTCGGGCACAAGTTCTTCCACGCCTGCGGCACCGGGTTCGCGCGCGCGATGTCTGGCACGTCCTCGGCAAGAACGACGGCGAAGCCCGCGTTGAGGTGGAAGTCGATGTGGCAGTGGAGGAACCACGGCCCGGCGTTGTCCGTCTGGAAGCGGATCGTGACGTTGTCGTTGTTGGAGGCGAGCCCAGTTGAGACAGTGTCGCGCCACACGGGGTTGTCGTAGTTGTACGCGGTCGAGCCGGCGCTGCGGATCACTGCGAAGGTATGCTATTGAGGTAAGGAGGAAGAGTGCGGGTGAGCGTTGAATTATGCATGGAAGGGGAAAGCAGAAGATGAGGACTTACACCGTGTAGGTGGAAGGGGTGGGGGCTGCCAGCCGCGTTGGCGTTGGCAGGGAACGTGATCTCGATAGACGCATTCTTCGGGAGCGTGTAGACACTACCAGCCGGCAAGAGGTCCTGGGCAGCCTGCGTGCCACTTAGGATCTGAAGGAGGACAGGGACGGTGGGAGGGACGAAGGTGGCGTTGTTGATGAAGAAGTCCGTGCCGTCGAAGCCGAAGGCCATGTTGAGCGGCAGGTCGACACCACCCTTCTCAGGCTTTCCAGGCTGCACGACGGATGAGGGGATGTGCTTAACATGACATGTTACCACGGGGAAAGAAGAATGATCGCATACCGTCTTCCTCGGGACGTAAGGATGGAGGTCGGTCTCGTTGAGAAGGATCTGCGTTGACTGCGGCGACGTCACAGGCTCGACTGGTGCAGCCCCGTCGTAGCGCAGGATCGCGGAGTTGATGCCAGCATCGAAGCCCATGACACCAAGGGAGGGGTTGGCTCGAATCCAGTAGTTGTCGATTGTTTGGTTAGCAGTGAGCTGAAGGCACGATACCATTTCAGCCCCGCTCCCAAAATGCTCACTACAAAGATACTCACCACAAACGAATAACGCTGGGCGGCGAAGATGTTGATGCTGTTGACGGTGACGGGCTGGGTCTCAACGCCATCCGCTTCAATGACCGTGAGGTCGTGGCCATCGATGCTGAAGTTGAAACTCGGGTCGCACGCCATGGACACCAGGCGGAAGCGATAACTGTGAAAGGACGGTCGGTATCCCAACATCGAGGGAAATTTCATCATCTACGTACCGTTTGCCTTGAGTGACGTTGACGACAGCAAGTTCTGCATTAGATGTCGCAGTTGTCCGACCCAGACCGTTGATCAACGTGGAATTGGCGAGTCCAGCGCTAAAATGCGCATATAGTCAGCAACGGCACGGGGGCTCGGGGGTAAGGCATGTTGGACTCACGGGAAGCGCGTGCCGAGATGGGAGGCGGTCCAGTACCATTCAGTGAGAGTGATCACAGTCGAGTCTATATAGATGGTATTATCAGTATCAGGGGTAGTGGCAACGCTGGCGAAAACATACCGTCGTCGACGTCATACATGTGCGCAAGAGGATCGTGGGGATCGTATACAACCAATGGCCCCCTCAGGCCGTCGCAGTACTGCGTTGAGAGGTGGCTGTGATACCAGAAGGTACCTACGTGGAGGAAGGGCATCAGTGCGCTTTTAATCAGTCCCAAAATGCGAAGACTTACCGGCCTGATCAGGGACATGGAAGTTGTACAGGAACGAGTTCCCACTGACGATCGGACACTGGGTGACGAACGCAGGTCCGTCAGCCCAGTTCGTGCCCTCCTGGAAGAGGCCATGCCAGTGCTGGAGAGAATGTGAGCATGAAAAATAGACATAACGGGAATAAATCATACAATACTGGTAGTCTTGTTCATGGTGTGGTTTGTCATTTGGTTAATGACATTGATCTGAAAATTGTCCCCCTATTTCCGAATAGATGAATTGAGGGTTACCGAACATCGATAAGTTTGCGGGACAGACCTTGTTGCCAGTTATGAGGGGCCCAGGGGAGACCCCGTTGACTACGACAGCGGCACGGGTGAAGCCATCTGGGGCAATATCTGCGTCGGATATGGTGAGGTTGGCGACAGGCCCAATGGCTGCATACGCTGAGGCAGCAAAAAGGAGAGAGAAGTAGGGAAGAAAGGATTGAAGTCTGGCCATGGCAGTCGCAGTTGGAGAGGACTGCTCGGTATCGAGTGAGGAGTTGGGTTGGGATGGCTTCCCCCGCATACCCATGTCTTTTATACTCTTCGGAAAAAGCGATCGCGTCAGCGCAACCGTCTCGGCCCGCCATAGCTATGCTAATACGGTGGCTTGTATGGATACGGGACGCTGTCCGAGTTTGGTGGCGCATACGACTGTGGCATAGCACGCGGTTGTCGGGCGACCTGTACGACATATGTGAGAGCTTCCCTACAATACAGAACAGAACCTTACCTCCAGTGTAACTTTGGTTTCATGACCCGTGGAGCGTTGTAGGGTTTGATTTCCGACTTTACGCATTTCGGGACCGCCACTGGCGGTAGGAGTGTACCTGAATCCATTTGTCTCGGACCTGGACAGGCGACAGTGTGAGCTATACATATCGGTTGTGCGCAGTTCGTAAGAGTGCATGCCGGTCATAAAGAACTAGCTTGCTAAGCTGCTATGTGTGCGAAGGTCGCAATGGAGAATGGGCGCACCAATGGTTCCGCGGCATCCGAAGTGCATTCGGACGGTGGCTGCGGCCGACGCTGACGAAACCTATGATGGATCCTGCTAACACTGAGCGCAGTGCTCATTAAAAGGCTGAGCTGTGCTGGTCATGTCTGCGGCCACAACATGCATGCAGGGGAGTCAAGGGGCCAGTCCAACTTGTCCGAGTCAACGCTGCGAACAAAGACGTGGCTGCCAAAAACGGACATGCTCTGCCACAGGCGCTTGTTTCGACGGCAACGCATGCGGGCGCTTGTAGATAGCCACCCTTGCTCTCCGCCACCACCTCCCCCGTATGGCCATCCAGTGAGCCACCTCCACTGGCACTAATGTCATCTGGAAATATGTCATGTCCAGTCCCATGTATGTAGGCCAAAATCAGGTTGAAACGCAGCACCGTCCTGGAGACACTTGGGCGACGAATCTGTCAAAGGTACCGCCCACCTACCCACGACGGGAGTTCTCGCCCATTGCTCTCGTCCAGCATCTCTAGTTTTGAACCTTGCGTCATAGTATCGTTGCCAATCCGTGAGTCCTCGCCCAATTTAGAATCCCTCCATGCCGCACTCTAAATGACAGGTAGACCTGTTCCTAGCCGGACTCCCGAGCCACCCAATCAGTACTTACGGCGCGCCGGGCATATGTTTCGCATTCTGCATACAACCGCAGCAATGACTCGAGTTGTTGCATTCGAGAATCTAAATGGATGGCCCGAGGACTCCGACTACTCAAGGGCCCATACGTGCGTTTCTTGTCCTCCGATTTTATCGTCGCGGCGATCGCTGACAGACGATACGTATACGTATGATAGCTAAGTAAGTTCTGCGGCTGAGCGGTTTGGAACCCTGAGTCCTGGATTTTTCGCTATCTCGGCTTCCTATATCACCATGTGAGCAAGTTACAACTCAAGTGCCCTCAGAGCAACTGCTTGAGGTCGCCACCCATGTCAGCGGGACAGGGTATTGAATAGCTGGTTGGCATGGAAGACCGGTGAGTCTCTCTACCCCACTCGGGCTATCTAAAACCCTAACGCTTCTTTTACTCATGATGCGATTTTGTCGTGTTCTATCGTGTCTACTTGCCAAAGTGCATTGCATTTTAGGTTCGCTGTGCACCCGATGCCCTGCTCGCTCCGACTCTCACAGAGTGCACACATGTGCATCTGCACCGCGCAGTGATTATCATGGTCCGCCCAAACATCGACTAGACTCGCCACTCCTAAACCGGCTGTCTAGAACTCATTCGCGCGCAATCCCCTCGCCGCCGAGCCTGCAGTGTCGTCCAGGGACGTCGCCCCCCCGGCGGGAACGCGGCTCCACGGAGATGCCAACCCGACTCGACATAAGTCGCAGACGTCAGCAGCTCAACTGTCAACCCTGGCAACTAATATTTCCATTCCCTGGTGAGTGTTCCGTTTTACTCGCGCTCTGGCCGGTTAGCTACGAGCCATCTAGCCCAGTCTAAACCTACGCCAGGAATACTGCATCTCTAGTATGTATCCGCCTTGGCAGCCAGCGTGCTGTGAGCTGTACACGTCACAATGATCGCGACCCGCGATCTCGCGACGCGTGCGGCCTACGTGCCCAGTGTAAACTTAGGTTCAAAACTAAGTATGCCTCCGTGCTCGGCCCGCCGCGGTTGCTGCGGGCGCTGGACAGCACACACGGAGCCCTTCGACAGCGCAACGCGCCCAAGCTCCGCGTTCAACGTTCCGCACTGGACCCGGGCGGGGTAGAGTACAGGTACGAGCCTCGCAACCTCCACCTCTTATCCCGCGAAATCTCAACGTTCATGTTCACGTAAACGTAAGGTACGAATGACACTCGATCCTGCGAGATTGGACCTTAACAATCGTCCCATTATCTCGTTATCTCAATATCGACCGCAGCCACCTCGAGGATCGCTCACACCCGCGCGCGGGCGCTGGCGCTGGCTGCAACGTTAATGTCGCTGGGAGTCACAGGCTACCGCACAGCGCTGCAGCCGGCCGTCTTGTGCCCGCGGCCCTTGTGCTTATGCGCATGAGGCGTCGTCAGCGCAGCGCCGAGCAGAATAGCCGCAACACGCCGTGCAATGCAGCAACTGGCACGCAAACACGGACCTCTCTCCCAACACTCTCCCTTCCCTCTCGCCCTCTGTCCCCTCCCGCGGCGTGTTTCAGCCACTATACTGACTGATGAGGCCGGCGTTGCGCTCGCAGACCACCCCAACTGCCCCAACTGCCCGAGCCCGGTCAAGGCGGAGACACATCCAGCCCTCGAAGGCTCGTGATAAATGTTCAGGCCTCAGGGCTCCGCCCGCCGCTCGCCAGCTCCATTGCTGTCCGCGAGGAGCTAGGATATCTTCTAGCCCGGACCCGAACAACGACATGGACTCGGCCCCGAGCCCTCTACGTATGTCCGGCTCCGACTTTGGTCCTGCCGGGTCTACATCGAACCTTCCCGCTGCGGCGACACTGGCACAGACACAGGTGGTGGCAGTACGCTGGGCGATGTAACGTTTAGCGGATGCGAGCGTCGGGCTGCCGGGGTTGGTGATGACGATGATGATGGCGGGGGAGCAGGCTTACTCATTCGCAACCAAGATGTGAGTTTGGGAGTTGTCAACGATCACAATCTGTTTCAAGGTTGCTGCTGCAGTGGCGGCCCGCCACCGCATACCCGGGGCATCCTAGCCTGAATCTTGCCGCGAGGAATTTGTCCTTTACACTTGTTCCTTGGGTTGCCATCTGTCTGTCTGCGGCTACCGTTTCGCTTACTCTCCTGCTTTCACGAGCCTCCGCGAATCATGGCTAGCGTTGGTTGGCGTCATGGTCTCGCTGCTTCATAATTGTAATGTTCCCTTTTATGCTTGCTTGTGGATACATTCGCTCGACCATGCTTGAGTCCTCAGGCCTCATGCCCTCTCTCCATTATCTTCAAGCTCAGAGGCTCAATCTCTTGCGCATAGTCTACTGCTCACGTTCCTGCTTCAACTGGAAGGAGCTCGGTAACCTTCGTGCCCAGTTACATAAGCTTCACGTAAGTTGAAGTTCAAACAAAGTTCGAACGAACTTTGCGACTCCCACCGACGCCTTCCAGCTGTTGTTGTCGTTCTCTTCACCATGCCACTCATAGACTCCCGGTGGGGGATCGCGTTTGCGGAGATCAATTCCGAGAAACGGCAATGTCAATATGTTCTGTGCCAAGCAAAGGGAAAACACAAAGCGTGCGCGAAGTGCAAGTACGCTCGGTACTGTGTACGTCTCTTCTCCGTTTATTGCACGGGCCGTTTTGCACGATATACGTGACTGAAGCCAGTGGCAACGCGATGTGTAGAGTGCTGAGTGCCAGAGGGTAGACTGGAAGAACCACAAGAAGGTCTGCCGCAACGGTTTCGGGACGCCGATCATGGACGCCGCCGTCTGGCGCGGTGTAAGTCACGGTCTCAGGAGCACTCATCCTATCCGTCCATGACCGGACCTGCAATCTGACAGTCCAAGCAGACGCACGAAGATCTGTTCAAATGGGCCGCCGTCCACGCCCTCCGAGCACACTGGGCCCCCAACTACATGCACACCCACGGCCTGCTCATCACCGCCCTCTGCGGCGACCGCCTTCACGGCGCGGGCACGACCCCCAGCCACTTCGAAGTGCTCAAGATCGAGGCGCTCGCCTTCGAGGAGATCACGGCCCGTACCGGCGGGGCAGGATTCTACGGCGCGAGGGACATCGCGGACAGCAAGCGGATCCAGGACGGGGGCGGGCTCGGCGTGGCCCTCGCGCTGTTCCAGTTCGTGGCAGTCGGGGGCTTGAAGATGAAGGGGGTGCCGTGTGTGGTGGAGCGCTACGCGCTGACGGAAAGGCGGGACCCGGGCCGCGCGCGTGTGACGAGCCAGAGGGAGCTCGAGAACACGGTCAGGGGACACATTAATGGTGTCGCGCTGCCGGCTATGCTGGAGAGGCCGGATGCGGTGGATCGTCCGGTGGTGGAAGGAGTGGGTCAAGCTTTCTCGCTTGCAAGTTTGGGTATTCGCTTCTAGTGTGCGTGCATCGGACTGTCGTGAACGTCGCCCATGATCATTGTAGGCACGCGCGTATGATTACATTGAGGTTTCTTGGTTGCTCTCGTCGCTGGTCGCTCCGAATGAAAGGAGTTGGAATGACTCCATAGAGTAATAGATAGCACCGCACCGAAACTTCTACGAAGGCGAAGACCTAGTATCTATGGCGCCAGAAGAATAACGACAGTGATGCTAAATCGTCTGAGCTACGCTACTCGATAGCTCGAGCGCAGGCTGACTCGTGCCCGGCTCGATTTCCTCGCGCGACGGGAATGTGACATCTCTCTGGCCCTTCAAAACGTCGTACCGGCGTCCCTCAAGCTCGACATAGACAACCAGCGAGTACGCGGGAGTCAACGTGCAACGGGAGAATGACAGCCGGATGGTCCGCTCGGCATCCCCAAAGTCCTTCTTCCAACCCAGCCACGCGTCAACGTGGTCGTCCACACAGTCATGGGAGTATTCTGGCCTCTGATTCCAGTTTTCGAAGTACCGCGGGATCGACCTCGCCCAGTGCGCAGGACGGTCTTGAGATCGCATGCACGTCCCGAGGATGAGGCGGATGCCCTCCTTCACGCAGGCGTCCTCGAACGTCGCTGACAAGTGGAGGGGCTTCCCGGCAATGCTGGCGGGCTTGCTCTCCACATGTAGGGGCCGGAGCTCCATTCCCATGGACCCCAGCCTAGTAACTAGCCAGTTCGGTATGCGAAAAGGAGGCGCGGGCGCGATGGAGTGTAGTGTGCAACATAGGCTCGGCGGGACGTCCCTCTTGACTGGCGGAGGTCGATCGGCGATGAAGACATCGCGCCACTCCGCCGTGACCTCCTTGCCGTTGAGGCGCAGGTTCCAGTAGTCGTTTCCCAGAGAAACGAGGCGCCGGAATTGATGGTCCCCGCCGTGTTGCCTGCGGAAGCCGTACCCGGTGTAGTACTTCTTTCGGGACGGGTCCTGGACGCGGTCGTCGACCGGATGGAGGAGGAGCCCGATGTGTTCACCGACGGTGCCAGTATCGCATAGAAGGACGGCGACGGTGAGCCCATCCGACTCGATGATCGGAAAGTGGCCTTCCAGACCGTAACTTGTGGACGAGAACCGGGGCAGCTTGATTGGACCGAAGGGACCTAGCGGTTTGCCTTCGGGATCATATTGCGTCTGAGTACAATGTTCGTTAGAAACTCGATACCATTTGACGACCATTACGTACGGTAATATCTTTAGGAGGGTAAGGTTGCAATGGCTTCTTCGCCGCCGGCGTATACTCCACAACCCCTCCGAACGGTCTGATGCCGAAATTTGTAGGGGAACGGGCGAGAACGTACATATCGTATTCGTAAGGTGTATTGAAGAAGCGGTGATTCTCGTGCGGGTCGACAGGTGTCGTATTCCCAAAGGCAGGCCAGAGTCCCCACGCAAACAGGCTGGTGTCGAACGACTCCTTCATTATCTCGTTCTGGAGGCGGTGGAATGCGTGCCGGCCCTCCCCGTAGATGGTCGGCATGTGGATGTCGAAGAGGCCCATGAGGCAGTACGCCTCATCCTCCACGAGTTTCGTGCTCCGCCCAGACGCCCACAGCATCCGGCGTGCGATGCACAACTTCGAGTAGTGAACTTCGCGAGTCAGGACTTTCGACCATATTCCGGTTATTTCTTGGAGGACCATTGCGAGTTCCGTCTTGTTCCCTACGTTTTGCCAGTCGCGGGACACGAAGATGACGACGGAGGGTGCGATGAGTTCCTGCAAGGTCCATCCTCGCGAGTGCCATCGCGCGGTCCTGAACGCCGAATGCGGCGCGTGCAAGTCGCAGCCGCTCTCGACGTCCGCCAGGTACGCAAAGCAGACCTCCGCAAGAGAGTACCAGCGGAACATCGACTTGATCGCCTCCGACAGCTCTGTGCTGTTCTCCTGGTTGATGCAGCACGTGTCGTTCCATATCCACCGATATCCATGGCGTGCCGCTAGGATACAGGACTCGCGAACCTTCGGTGTCGCAAGGTCTCGGGGATTTGCGCCAGTGGCCGCGCACTGCTCGCGGAGGGCTTGGGTCTGCTGGAACGTCTGCTCGTCCTTCGAGTCACCCCAGGTGTGGGACAGGATCGCGTAGCCCCCGATGATTCGCGGGTCGTCCGGGCCGGAGAATAAGTGCAGCTCGGCACGATCGGTACTCAACAGCCACATCTCGAGTCGTTCTGTCCTGGAGATACGGGTACGTTATACTGGGAGGCTCTGAAGACTGGAGGAGCGCACAACGCACCGTACCGGTGACTCGAAGTCAGAGAAGCAAAGAGACGTAGGGCATATACAGACAACGCGTCCGACATGACGATTTATATGCCGATGGAGGGTCTACCGCAGCTATCTTCGGATTGACGATGGGATCAGAGAATTCGAAGGCGACCCCGCCGCGTACACGATGATTTGATCGCCGCGTCCTAAAGCGAGCCAAAAGTTGCACGGAACCGCTGGAAATGTGTCATGTCATGAATTGCGACACTGTAGTCACGCGGCGAAACATACCCGTCAGGCTCATCATCCGCCGTTCCAAGAGATCGAAGTGGGCATCGTTAGCACATACCCTCCATGGGAGCTAAAATGTTCATATTTCGACCTAAGGGGATGAAAACAAGCAGGACCCGGTAAGTTCGTGATGTGGAGGTCGTTGCACTCGGAAGAAATCAGGATGGCCACGAGGCCGAACTGCCGCAACACACCTTACCATCGGAAACGACTTTGAAGAGGTAAACGGCAGATATTTGCCTTAAAGTTGGAGAATGGGATCTATGACGGACGTACCTCTCGTTCAATAGTATATACCAGGTCCGACCCGATGATTCTTGTTCAGCCCAGACGACGTTTGGGAGTTCGAGCTCCACACATGCGCGGATGGGGCGGCTGCACTTGTGAATAAAGGTGAAGGAAAGGAATTGCCGGCTAAAGAGTCTTGGAGGAGGTGGTGGCAAAAGTCAAGCCTCAAGACGGTGACCTCAGCTGAAAAGTCTCTCAGCTTCGAGGCTCCAGGGAAGTGAGCGGCAAGAGGACCCCCGCATATCCCCCAAGAGGTCATATCCGGGCCGAACCCCGTTTCGACCATTTTCGGTGGTGGCCAGACAGCCCAAAATCGGTTATTTTCCTATGACCTGGTAAAAATCCACTCATTTTCGGTGCTTTGCCGCATGTAACCTCCCGGGGCGCTTAACCATTTTGGGCCCGCGATATTCGCCAAATGACTCTGTCTGGAGCTAAATTTCGACAGTTCTGGCAACTTCCGGGCCTTGTCCGCTTCAAGAAGGCCGAATCCGGAGGTTTGTCCCAAAAAGGGAAAGCGCCGGTCGGAGGGCCACCCACGTGGCCGAGTTTCGGTGGTCCGGCATAGGACCTCCCGGGCTGAGGGCCATTTTCGGGGCTATGAGATGGCCACTTTTGGGGGTCATTTTCGGTGATTTGGATGTAACTTTCCGGGCCCTACGGGCCTATTTTCGGTGATTTTGGCATATGACCTCTTAGGGGATATGCGGGGGTCCTGCGGCAAGTTGGTCATGCCAAGGGTGGGGTCGGGCCGTGCAGCGGCCCAAAAGCGCCCGAAAGTTGCCCAGGGTGCGCGAGCGAGGTGGCGCGCCGAAGGCGCGCTCCCCTCTCCCGCCGGACGAAATGCACCTTCCTTCTCCCCAGGCTCTCCCTTTCAGCTGCAACAAACCACCATCAAATTCTTCCAAATTTTGCAATATCTACTGGCTTCTCGCCGCGGCGCGCGCGCCGCCGCGTCTCCATCTGTTGCTGAATATTTAAGCTGCACCTTGACGGCCCTCCTCCAGGCCTCCCCCTGCTCATACTGTTGACATCGACAGTCTTATATATCGCAATCTATACAGATCGACCGGAATTTTATCTGTGGGTGGTTCTATGCTGACTCTTAGGCAAGATCTGGTGCGTTGGAGCCTGAAAACATGCTATAAGCATTGCTCCTGGTGTGTATCACATACCTTCCTCAATTTCCACTGATATTTCAAGCTTCTTTCTGCAAAATTGAGCCTTGCCCATCTTCCTCCAATGAATGCATTTTTCTTTATTTTTAGGCCTCCCGATGATGACCTATAGCACCTGCAATCGGGGTGCACTCGTTGGGCGCCTACTATCATTAACTTGCGTCGACGATTTCTCCCCAAGCTCTTCCCTGCTCTTCCCCGTTTTCGTTGATTTTGGGCTTGTTTCAAGGGGCGGAATACCGCCTTTAGAACGACCCCAACTTTGCGCCCTCGTCCCCCCGCGGTTTGCACTGTTTTCTAGGTCACATTCACACTCATTCACACTGCTATGGGCCTGGATTTCGCGACTTTTCGCCCTCAATTTTCTTTCCAAACACTCAGCTACTATACAGAATATATTTTTCTTCTCTATCCGGGTCCTCGCGAGCGTCGAAGCCGGCGGAACCAGCTTTCCAGCAGCCTCACGGGCCTCACGTGCTCCGAGATTGGTCGACCAAATTAAGCGCCTAGACCGGTCGCGCGCACCAATCAGGACCAATCCTCAGGCGCCTAGGACCAATGTTGGTCCCACCCTTGCACTTCGGGGGTTTCGACATGTTGTAGGGTACAACATGTCTGTTAGAATAGAAATCATTAGATGAATCAATGTCTGAAATGTAATACCGGCGTATATCTGAAATGCAATGCGGAACATTAGTTAGTTCAACATTTCTTATGTTGAGTCTCCTGTCGCCCCGCCCGACATCGCATTCAACAGCTAAAATGTTAGCCGGAAGAAAAGCTAAGACAGTAATAACAATGTGAACTCAGGAAACATTTGAGATGTAATTGGGGACTGAATGCCAGTTAACATCTGAGACATTGATTCAGCTGTAAGCCCGGACTACATTTGAAATTAAATCCGGCTTTTCCATCGTCGCGAAATCAGTGGGATCGTCGGCCGCTCATCGGCCGCTCATCTACCGGTCGTCGCGCGCTCATCTTCCTCTCATCGGCCACTCATCTCCACCCGTCGTCGGCTCATCGTCTCACTCGTCGGCCCGGCGGCCCGCTGACCATCCCGAAGACTGGGGCTATCGCGACGGGGCTACGACATTGATGTTCGCAATCAAACATTGATTCTAGCTACGGTAAAGTAGATACGAAACGACCCCAGCGTATGAGGACTGGTCGAATATAAGTAAGCCACTCACGGCCAGCGTCGCGTCCTTGTAGACGAGTAAAAGTGAATATTTCAGTGTGGACGCGACCACCTGCTGGGATGTAAGGCGGGAAACGGTCTGGAAACGAGACTGGATACTGACAATCTGTGCACCGACGGCGCGGAGAGGATTGGCCGGCGGGGTAGGAGCTTGTAGCCAGATCGGTCAATTCTGTGTGGACGAGACGTTCCAGCCGGTCGTAGTAGGGCACGCCGCGGTCGCGCGCCCCAATTTGGGAGACGGGTAGAACCCTAGCAACTTGTGCTTTAGGGACGGGCAGTTTCGGCGATGTTCGCGAAGTCGGCGTTGAATATCGTTTGTGCGACCGACTTTGATACGTATGAGGCTTCTGTCTTTGACGTCTGTGGAAGTCATGTCAGTTGTGTTAATGATTAGCAGAGGCGAACTCGTACCGGCCACTTCGAGGGCGTAGATGAAGCCTCGTTTGTCCCAGGCCGAAGGGGGGGTAGCCATTAGATGGCGAAGGGCGACTTGCGTGTGGCGCCGCAGGCTAGATGGTACGAAAGCTGATGGTGGGTTAGCCGGGGGGGCGCGAGTCGCGTACGGTCCGAGCAGACTTTTGTAATTAACCGCAACAGACTTGCGCCCCGCACGTAGAGTGAGTTTTCTGGTGTTAAGTCGGCGTTTCTCATGGTCGTCGCAGTACAGAGGTAGTTTGCCGCCTCTTGAAAACCGGAGAACGTTGCGAAGAGGGACTAGAGCTGAGCAGTGGCCGCCAGAGGGATACGTGTATCTACAATGCACATGCGAATGGATGCGAGCCATAGCAGTAGTCGACAGAGTGGGTGGTCGCAGGCTGCAGCTTAAGGCCAGGTTGACGGCAATTCGAACTGGGAGAGCACATGGTTCCACTATAGGTTCCTTGTAATAGCAGTCACCCGGGGTGTGTAATTCCACAGTATTGCTGTAGAGCCGGTCCCGGCCGGTATGCCTAAACATAAGGGAGTGTAGTGTCCGGCCGGAGATGGGGTGGGGAAAAGCACTCCGGCCGGGTTTGGGGGGGGGGTACCCGGGGTGTATCGGCGCCTATTTTTCGAATGGTAGGTATGGGCTGTTAGATACCTTGGCTCGCTCTACATGCAGTTCTTTGATCACAATAACTATTTAACGGTCCGGACATGTACCGGAGCATTGTATATCTGTGGCGTATTAACAGGAAGTAAAGATATGCCTGTTAGATGGTGCCCGGCGCCTCTGCATGTGAATGCAGTGCTCCCTCGTGTTGGGAGCAGGATGGGGTTGTGGAACTTCCTCAATTCGTATGCTAATTGTCCCGGACCTTTTTCCTCTGGTTGCTATGGAGCTTCTGACCTTGGGGAAGGGACAAAATGCCTGAATAGAGACACCATACTTATATTAATGGTGTAATATATGCTACTCGACCACCGAGCTCCCGTGCCCATTACTTTGAACTCGTTACATGGAAGGGGAGCATATTATAACCCAAGTAGAGCAGCTATGGTGTCCCCTCTGGAACATGCCAAATATATGGGGGCAACATATGTTTGGGGCTCCCGGCCGGGCGATAGAGCCATGGGCACACATTGTCCGGCCGGACGATATATGCTGTTACTTATGTCCCTCGGCCGGACGTTATATGCTGGTACTTATATCCCTCGGCCCGTCGGGTATGGGTTATTAGTTGTAATGGGTAAATGTGTTACTAGAGAGAGCATATGATATGTGTTCCGCCAATCTGACTCATATATGTATATTCTGAGCTATGGTATGACCGGCCGGATGGTAGACCTGGTGAGGAATAGCAATCGGCCGGATGGTAGACCTGGTGAGGACTAGCAATCGGCCGGATGGTAGACCTGGTGAGGAATAGCAATCGGCCGGATGGCATATGCACGATCTTATGTTACCCGGCCCGTCATGTCCTGGGCTGACCGGAGGTGAATTCATAGTATTAACCAGCCGGCGGATACAATTGTGGACCAGTGAGGAGAAAGCTTCCACTTTGGTAAGTTCATCTAGGCCACAGGCATGTGTTAACGGGACAGGCTAACATATGGAAACCAGCATGGAATTAGAGCGATATACAGTACTAAAATAACCCTTGCACATGCACATATCACTCTGAGCTGTTCTCATGTCCGTTGTCCAACGTATCCCATATCACCCTTGTTGAGTCGACCCTCGACAGGAGAAATGCATGGTACCCATCCCAGGATGGTGGTAAGTATGCTAGTGGGGTCCGCCTAAGACCGCGGAGGTTACCTTGTTGCTCCTCCAAAATCTCGACATCTCGAGCTAGCTGTGCTCGCTCGTCTGACAGGTTCCACGATGTGTCCGCCCCGACGGAACCTGTTGGAGATGTGTACGGATTCTCAGGGAGTTCTGGAGATGACATAGAGTCAATCTCCTGAAAATGAAGTCGTCGATAGGTGAGGGGATCTTGGGACATACCAGACCCTTCGGCCATGCGCACGTCCTCTTCCCGAGTTGAATCGATGCCGGGCGGAGGAGAAGCTACCCGGAGCTGTTGAATGGAGGTTGTAGGGGTGTCTCCGTGGTTGCGAAGGTGGTAGGATGCCACCGGAGTGCGTTCTGAAATGTGGGAAGGGTCCGAAATGGGATCCGGGGAGATTGAAGTCTCTCGCTGATCCACCCTCCACGTGTAACGATCGACCGGATGGATGGGCCGAGGAGACTCCGGGAGGTAGCGTTGTGTGTCTAGTAACCCCGGCGATGGCCCCGGCGGGGGCGGAGGGATGTACTGAACGTTCCGGATGGGCGGGTTCCGGATGGGAGAGTTCCGGATGGGGGAGTTCCGGATGCTGTCCCCATCATCGTCCGAGTAGTACGAAAAAAGAGTGAGGGGTTGGTGGACGTCTCGCGTCGGCGAAGGTGAAGACGAGTCTGAGTAGAATAAAACGGCCAGGTCGGAGGTAGTGGGAATGGGTGAGTCTCGACAAGGGGACTCCATGCGCGGAAGGGTGTCGGAGACCTGTGGCGGTGTGTCCGGCGAGTCCGCGACATACAAGGCCATCGGTCCAAACTCCGGGGATGAAGGATGAGTGGTGTCAATGTCGGAGCCCTGTGGGGGTGTGTCCGGGGAGTCTGCAACGTACAATTCCATCGATCCCGACTCTTGGAAGGGTGGATTCGGCGGGTCAGAGTCGGAGTCATATGTGAAGATTCCGGCCGCCGGAATGGCGGCCGGAGCTATAGGGACCTCATCGGAGGCAGGCGGGACGATGACGGTGCTTTCCTGCAGTGGTTCCGGATGGTCATCCTGGGCGGGCGGATCGGGAGACTCAGAGCCGTAACTGAACAGTTGGGGGGTGGGAACCCTGTCCGGAGTAGATGGCTCCTCTTCGGAGATGTCTGGGGCAAGGATGGCAATCTGCTGCATCGATTTCGGATGGTAGAGATGCCGTACCGGGGCCGTTTCGAGCAAAGGGGTGGGGGGAGCGGCATGATCTGTGTCGGGGCTCCCAGCTCCCCGGGATGAACCCACGGAATGCTCAGACTCTGTGTCCCTGTACAAAAGCAATATCGAATGTTATCATCTTATCGATGGCCCCAACCAGTATGCGCCGCGGAGTTGCTCACCGTCATGAATGCTCCGGCGATGATCCCGGATTTTCAAGTAGTAGAGCTTCCTGGACACGGCTAGGTGTCGGAAGCTGGATTCGGACATGTTTGACAGCCCGGGGGGGTTCTGATGCTGTTGCTGGAGGTTAATAGGGAATTACAGTAGAGAAAGGTATGCTTACATTGTGACTCAGCACGTGCTCGTTTTTTGTCAGCCATGGCGGGAAATCTGTGTATATATGAGGGGGAATACACTATTCAGACCCGGACCGTTAACCCAACATGGCCCGCAGGGCTTACATGGGTTGGTGTTGCATAGACAAGGCCCATCGCGCTGTCGAACTACGGGAGAAGCATCTTCAATGCCAGGCGGCTAACTCCGGCTGGGCGCCTCAAAATTTTCCTCCATCCGATAAGGGATCTGCAGCCGATGCGCCACGGGTGCAATTCACTTTCAAACCCGAACCACTACACGTAAACCACCGCTATGTCTAGCCACAAATCAACCGCCGAGCAACAGCAGAAGATGAAGAGGCCTCCTCCCACGCAGGAGCAGGTAGAAGAAGCCGCGATGTTCGCGGACGGAGCTCCACTACGCATGGATGCACAAACCCGGCAAGGACTCGCCAAAGCGAGCGGGCTGGGACAGTCGGTTCCGACAGACGACGATGGACTTAATCAAGGTCCTTTCCCGGGCGAGGTTCCGGAAGCTGCCCCCTCTTGCAATGGGGGCGATTTGGGCGCACAATGTGGCAATTCTGTCCACACCTGAGCATGAACAACCGGTAGGAGAAGTCTGCGAGCTACTGGACGACGATAGCTGATCTACCGTCTTGCAGCGCCCATTCGACACAGATACCGTCATGCCGGTTCAAGAAGGACACATGGCCCTCAACCCGCCGAAGCAATTCGAGAAGGGCGCGCTGCACATGTCTCCGGATCCTGAGGGCCTGCTTCCGCTCGACCGGATCCAAGCGCATTGGTGGGAGCAGTACATGGATAGTGCGTTCGTATTTCTTTAATGTACCGCACCCATACTAATCAACTGTTCTCTTGATCCTTCATGCGACTCCATAGGGACGGAGGTTGAAGATCCCAGGCGCCAACCCCAGTTACACGTTCCGAGGACGGTCGGGACAGATCGGGAAGAACGAGGAGGCCTTCCGTACGCACATCCGATGAAGGTAAGCTGGTTTAAATTACTCGACAGCCGCATACTCACAAATGTATCTGCAGAAGACGACCAGGAAGCCCAGGGACCGTCCGCCCAGCCACGGGGCCGTCCTCGGGAATCCGGAGCCCGTCGTCAGGGTGCGCGTCCAGGTAGGCTGCTTGTGATTAACTTCCCCAGCTGTGTACTAACTGACACACCCGTGGAACAAGCCCAGAAAAGCCGGATGCAGTCCGCACCTCGACGAGGCCGTTCTGCGGATTCCGGCAAGCGTCGTGAGGCTCCGGCCCATATACCGGAGGCGATTGATGTCGACATGGAGCCGGAAGAAGTGCCTCGAGGAAGGGCCAACGACAAGGGCAAGGGCCGCGCAGCTCCGGAGGTTACAGACGTCGACGAGGACATGGAGGAGGAAGAGATGGAACCTCCCGCTGCAACACCATCGACCCGACACAGCCAGCGCGAGAAGAAGGCCTCATTACGGGCGAAGATGGCCACAACGCAAGGTGCGAGTGCCTCTGGAGGTGTGAAGACCACGGCAAGAAAGTCGAAGCGCAAAGGAGCTCCCGAAGGATCGGAGATCAACGACGAGCACGAGACCAAGAGGCTCCGTTTGGATTACAACTTGCCGGAGGAGACTGTGCCCTTTACCTGGGCGCCGCATGTACGCATCGACTGCATTCCCTCCTATGCATCAATTTCTAACTTGTCCTCATTATAGCCGCGCCCGTGCCATGCCTGTGTGGATGCCAAGGCACAGTGTCTGTTCTGTGGCTTGGTCAATTCCTCGTGCTTGCGTTGCTCGCAGAAGAAGGTGAAGTGTACGCTCACGGTTGTTGGTGCTCCGGTCAGCGCTGCCTACCTGGGCTACGTCTACTTCCGCCGAAGCCATTCGCCGGGCCGTCGGAATAACAACGTGCTGCCTCAGAGGGCTCCGAAGCTGTACGAACCCCTAAGTGGTTCGTCGATCAGTACAGCGCCATCTCAAAGGCCGATCGTCACAAGGGCCCTCCGAACGTCGATCAACATGCTCCGGCGCCACGGTATCCCTCTAACCGTGGCAGGCCTCCAATCCCGCTTCTCCCGGAGCTTATTCCGCCACGAACCTGGCCCATGGAGAGGCCGCTCGGCACACGCGGCAATCCCCTGCCATCCCAGGTCACTCCGAAGGCCCGTACAGTGGCGAAGACTCCGACCGGCGGTTCCAGGAGACCTCGAACGCGGTCGCTATCCCGAGCGCACTCGACATCTGCCTCCCCAGCTCCCTCCTTGTTCCGGACATCCCCACAACCCACATCCCCTCCCGCATCGACACGGGGGAGGGTCGTCGAACGTTCTGGACGACCCCGATGCACAGGCAGAATCGGAGCTCGAGTACGAAGACCTGGTTCTCCCTCCGGCTCCGGATCAGCCCCGAAGTATGCGCGCAGCCACCTCCGAGGTCCTGCTCATCCTCCGGGCCTCGGTCCGGAGGATGAAGACGACCCCGACTATAACTCAGTCCCACGCAGGCTTCCGGATGGCTCGACGACTATCCCGGTTCCCCAATTCTCGCACACCGATGACTACGAGCAGTATTATCTTGCCCCCGCTGAGTATGAAAACCAGTCCGTGCCAAAACGCCGGGATACACGGGTACCAAGGACGACGACAACTACTCCGAAAACCCCGCGGGGTGACTTACGCTATCGTGCCACCGAACTCTCGGAGCATGAGTTCATGGCATATTCGGAGCATGCACGGGGCAGCACCTCTCGTGCCATTGAGGCTGACCCAGTTGATTCCACCGGCCACCTTATCCCGCCGTCTCTGAAAGGTAATGTCCCATGTTATGGTACTGCGCACATTTGCTTATGTCTGGATTATTTATTTCAGTCAATTGGTCAACATTGCCATGGATAACTTCGCAGGCCGATGATCAAGCCCCCGGGCCGTATCTTGACCACCCCATGGAGACCTTGGCGGACGTGCTCGAGCTCCGCGGCATCCCCTCAACCCCCCTACGGGCCTCTCGGCCGACCCCTCGAGCCCGACGGCCGCCGCCCCTCACGATCCGGGTACACCGCGGACCTTTACCCTTGGCCCAAACACCCATCGTCTTGTCGACGAGGCCCGAGAGCGGAACATCAACCTGGAACCGATTGTCGTTACGGCTGCCACCCGGGCTTACGAGCTTGCCCGCATTGAAGAGCGCATTCGCATGCGCAGGCGCAATTCCATCCAAGGCTCACAGTCCATCGTCTCATTCCAAGACGCCATCCAGCGGTTGTACAACCAGGTCCAGGCCACCGACCTCGACCTCGCCGATGTCACTAGCATCATGATCGACGCACAGAAACATACCCGGACGTTGGCGGAGGCGTTCCGGAACGTACCCACTATCCCCGCGAGCTATTCCGCCCTCGTCGAGATGCTCGAAGTGTACAGCTGCCTCGAGGCCTTGTACCATGAGATGTGGGCTCGGTACGGAGCATTGCGCGAAGATGTCCAACCCCTTCGCCACGACATGGCCCGGTTTGAGAAGAGGGTGGAGCTTGTGGACCAACGGCTCGACGACGCGCCAACAGAGGCAGTTGAGCACATGCGCCCGGAGCTGGAGCTGTCAAAGAAGATCCTGGAGCGCGACCTTCTCCGTATCCACAGCCAGCTCTCGTCGTTGGATCACACGTATAGGTCGACCATCACGGACATCTCCAAGGGTGTTCAAAGCTCCATCAAGCCCCTCCACGACACCAACGTACAAATCTTGGATGACGTGAAAAGGGTCATGTCCCAGGCGGCCGTCCTTTCCAAGGAACAGACACTGGCCTCTGAAGACACCGGAAAGGTCGCGCTCCAGGTCCACGTTCTTGCGCAGCGTGTCCAGGCAGTGGAGGACCAGATGGGGGTCGTCTACGCACAGCCCGGTGGCCCTCCGGGAGGGTGGCTAGGGCAGCTGGCAGAGGAAGTAGCTTCGCCCCGTTTGGGCGATCCTGACGATCCGGAGCCCGCCCTTCCCACCATTGTTCCTATTCCACCCTCTGACGATCCTCCGGTCTCTCCCATGCAACCGCCTCCGGCTCCATCTCCACCTCCACCTTCGCCCCAACCGGCCGTCGTCGACGTTGTCCCCGGGCGAGCGATGTCAGAGCCCGCCGATAGCGCCCGGTTCGTCACTGGGCTCACCCCGCCTCACCCGTTCCCACTGGGCATGTCTCCGCCGTCGCAAGTTGCCCAAGTTGGTCCGCGTGTGTCTCCAGTGCCGGTCCGCCGGAGCCCATTCAATTGGAGCCCCATACCCCCACTGGAGGACGTCAAAACGCTCTCCGAGCGATTGGACGTCCTGGAGACGACATTTGAGGCCCGGGTCGAGGAGGCGGTGGCGGCACGGGTTCGAAGGCCATCGAGGACTACTTCGGTATGTTTGGGCTTAAGCCGGACGACCTCCGGGACTTTGCCACCAACCTTGCCCGCACCCGCACGCAACGTCCGGAGCCAGAAGACCAGGAGATGGGTGAGCCGTCGCAATGATATCTTGGACATTTGTCTGTACAATATTGCATGTATTACGTAGCCGAACAATGTGTACTTCTCTTGCATAGCAGAAAATATGAGAACGATTGCCATTGTCACATGTATGATACAAAAACATTTCCACAGGCTAACACGTGCCTACCGACCCTTCTTGCTCTTCCGAGTGCGGCTCCCGGATGCCTGCGAACGAGTAGCAGGGGCGGCCTGGGTGTCGCGCTCCATCAGAGCTCGCTGCCGGCGTGTCTTGATCGTCAGGTCATCGCTGGCCTGGTTCCCACCACTCCGGGCACGCTTCCGGGTGGCGGTCTGCTCAGCGCGAGCCCCTGCAGCCGCAGATGTACTGCCCTGCCCGGATGTCGCCATGCCTGTGTCCGGAACAGCTGGTGCGGATGCGGCACCCCTTGACCGGGTCGTCCGAGGCTGAATGGACGGTTCCGGCACGTCTGGCTGCTCATCTGCATCTTCGTCCTCGTTAGCGTCCGCTTGGGTAGCATCGTGGGAGGGGCGGGCATGTGAGACGTTCCGCCCGGTGCGGGTAGTTCTTGCAGTGGGTTCCGTCGTCGGGGGCATCGCTGGAGCACTAGCGTGCTCTTCCGGAGGGGTAGCGAAGCGATGGCCAACGTCCGGCTGGGTGACCTTCCCTGCCGGGCGGGGTCGGTGGACCGCGTTCGCCTTGCAGAACTCCTCGAGCTCGGGAATCTTGTCAAAGGTCAGCAGGGTTATCGGAAGGTGGAAGGGGAGGTCCGGAATGTCTTCGTCGTCGTTTAGGAACTGGGAGACGTGCATGTCGCGAAGTGTGAGCCCCATGGCCAGGGCGTACATCTGGACTTCTCCCACTGTGGCGGAGGGCGTCAGACCCTTCCGGAACCAGTCGAACAGACGCTCGACATCCTGACGGTTGCCATGGAAGTCGTCCGGTAGGTAGCACGACCTATAGGCCCATGACAGCCATGCGAAGCCCTGTGGCGCATCCACCGGGACGGTCTTTTCAAGCTGCTCATGGATAGTTAGATTCGTCGTAATGGTGAGCGATACATAGATCGTACCTTAGAGCGGTGACGATTGAGCATGGCCTGGTATTCGGCGTCCGAGCAAAGGCCCCGAAGATACTCGAAGCGAGCGGGCCCACTGGCTCCGACGCTGCACGGAGGAAGTGGGCCGTTAGGGCTAGTCGCCCCGGAAATGGGGCTCTGTAGCTCATCGACTGCTGTTGCGCGCCCTTTACCCTTCCCAGGACCTCCGGCAACCCTCCGCGACCCTCGGACGCCAGTGGCTAGAGGCCGGTCGCTATCATCCTCCTCGTCCGGGAGATCGGCGGTATCCCCTCGTCGTCGGACAAGTGTCGGTCACGGAGCTCGTAGTCACTGATCTCGGAGTGCCCGTCATCGTCATCCGTCTCTTCGTCCACTTCCCATTCTTCCCCGCATCGATGGTCTTCTTTTTTCTAGCACCGCCAGCCTTTGTCTGTTTCTTCTTCGCGCTTGCGTTGCGTCTTGCGGTGGCGCGGGCAGCGATGTTGAGTTCCCTCACCCGCTTCCGGGTTGGCTGGAACATTGTCCGACGGGTCTTGGAAGGCGGCGACACGCTTCGGGCCGGTTGCGCAGGAGTCCCGGACGCGATGTGATCGTCATCCGGAGACGTGACGAAGGTGGGGGGGGGCGAACAGTCTTCTTAGTGCGACGGGCTGGCTTATTTGGTGCGATCGCCTCCGGATAGATTGCGGGGAGATACTGAGGGACACCGTCGACGATCGTCTGATAGTGACTGAACCGGAAGCGACGTGGCTCGCCCTCGGGAGCCTGATTGTCCGGGTTCTCCATAGCGATGATATGGTCGAAGAACTCAGCCACATGCCGGTCGACGATTTTGCTGGGGTCGCTCCATTGGAACGCATCCGGAAGCATGCCTGGGGCGAAGAAGCTGTTGGGGCTCTTTGCTATAGCGGTAAATGGGGCATGTGGCTTCTTCTGTCCGCAAGCAAACTCTGTTTGCAAGGTGAGCAAGACTATGGGGGAAACACACTACGGGTGAACGTACGGTAATGGATGCGGAGGTACTGTCGAAAGACCTGCTGCTTCCGCGACGTTTGCATCTTGTCGCCGTTCTCTTGATCGACGAGTATGGGTGTACCATCATCGTAGGTGTCGAATTCGAACGGGACGACACCGGCCGACTGCGTAGCACGAACATCGTCCCGTAGGTCCTCGTCTGCATCTTCCGGCTTGAGAATGGCGGACCAGAAGTTCCAGAACTTCTTCCGGACGTTCACATCCCACTGTTTCATTGCCCGGAACTGCGGGTACGACTTGTCCTCGTCGACGAACAGCTCGGAGGTGTCGTAGCTACCACGACACTCAGCCGATGCGCTGTGCATATTATGTTACTGAAGCGTACCTGCACGCGTTGAGCTCTTTTTCTTCGTCTTGAAACACGCCGTATATGAATAGCGGCATGCCGAATTGCTTCCAAAAGGTTCAGGACACCCCTTTCATCCAGTGGAGAGCCTGTTTCCGTGCAAGCCTGCTTTATGTCAGTTATAGTGACTGCCAGATAGTGGGCTCTACGCACTCGGGCTTCACATCGTCGTCCGGGCCCTCCTCGTTCCACTTCAGAGCCATCTCGTTCCAGGGATCCTGCTCGTCCTCCTCCAACGCCTCCCATTGCGCCTTCCGAGTGCTGTTCCATTGAGCGACATACCCTTGCGACTTCGGATCGATGTCCGGAAGGGCATCCTTGATCGTTGAACGGTTCTTCAGGCCCCAGCAACGCTCTCCGGTAAAGGCGCGACCAATCTTGAACCCCTGCTCCTCCTTGTTCTTCTTCGGTCCGTGGTTGCTAAACCAGGTATAGATTTTCTACCAACAATGCAGTAAGTATTCTATCTAACGCGCAAGGAATGCGACATACCTGAGAGAAGAAGTCGATGAGGAGGTCGGTGGCCTCAACCTCGCGCTTGACCAAGAAGTGCTTGGCAAGGGCCTCACGAAAGGCGGCCTTATCTGCGGCAGCCTTGTTCCGGTACTCGCCCTGTTTTTACTTGAGCAGGTCTTCCTCGTAGGACGTTAGGTCGCTGCGGTGGGGGGCCATGGTGGGTAGTAGTAATGCTCAATGATAGAGGTTGACGCAGGGAGGATAATCGGTTCAGAACGGACGGAGAGATAAAAATTATGGGCGGAAGGATGAGGTCTCACTCTAGAATGACCGTGAAGTGTGGATGCCTGGCCGGCGCCCGCACCGGCCGGACAGCACATGTAACCACTAAATCCCCGGCCTGTCCTTGCCGGCTAAGCGAAGGGCAGTGCATCACATCAAGTCAATTGCCACACGGTCATAATTGGCCAATGACCACTTTTTGGTTCTTGTTCTCCTCCATCCACACACCCCATTGCCCTTGACTGTATAACATATCGCTGAGCCTATGTCACCCGAGACCAGTGCAGGTCAAGCTGACCCGTTGTCCAAAATCGAGGACCGGGGGCGCACTGCGGCTTACATTGTAGCGCTGTATCATTTTCATCGATTGCGGTCACTTCCCGATTTGGATGAAGGACAAGCACCATTGTCGCGTCCCACCCCTCCTCCGATTTCATTCCAGCTGATGAAGGATTGTGACTCCGTTGCCCGAATGCTGGCACATGCAAGCCAAAACCAATGTAAATGAAATTTTTGGACCCTAACACGAGGTTCTGATGTGTCACAGTGTCGGTCACCTGGAATGCAAGCGAGTATGCGAACATGCTGCCAAAGATGACTACTCTCAAGAAGGAAGTTGAAGATCGCCTTCTTCGAGAGTTCCCGCCCATCACCTCCGCAGAAGAGGTCATCAGTCGGACAGGCCCACTCTGCGTTGTACGGCACCCCACGGTGTTCCTGGACAGAGACGGAAATATTTTGGTTTGGTCCCTTCCCGGAATTCTGCCTCCGGCACGCCAGGTAAGCACACCAATCATAATCATTTATCGATTTGCAACGAGGCCCCGGACGTCATAGGAAATCCTCCTCAAGGCATCTGAGGCACTGAAAGGCCGTGCAAAGCTCAAATTGACGCCTCCGGGAAAGCCTGAAGGGAACTGGCGGACTTCCGCTTTATACTTTAACCCGAGTCCGACGTGGGGTGCCGGAGTAGTCACACTCTATCCGGCAGGCTTCCAGCTGGGGCACACAGTATGTCTATAATTGTGATTGAAGCGCTTCTATGTAGTACTAAACACATTCAAGGGACCGAATTACAAGCCCCTCCCGAGTAAGGAGTCGACGAGTGCGGAAGCGTACCAGTGGATGGCAGAGATGGAGGAGACGGGCGGCCTCCTCGACGGAATTCTAGCGGTAACTCACCCGGAACTCTACAGGGTCTCCCAGGAGTTGATCCGGAACATACTCGCGGAGGGGACCAGAGCGAGTGAGGTCATGCGACTTTGGCCCACAAGTTTCAACTCCGTTCAATTTATTATCAATCGATTGTCACTGCTCCATTGGGACAAAAACACCCGTGCGGGATGGGTCGATCTCCTACTTACCCTGGGCACCTACGGACAAAAGGCGCTTCTCGAGCTCCACAACCTCGGTGTCTCCGTGCCGTACGATAGCGGAACGATTGCCGTGCTATGTTCACGAGTCATCCGGCACGGTGTCGCGAGGGTGGAGGGCGATTGACTTTGCTACGCGTTGTACATGGTTGAAAATGTCCATACTCACTTTGGCATGTCGGTCCCAGGCTTTGCTCACATTAACGAAGTCTGCGCCTTGTAGAATGTACATAGAACGTTCCTTACAAACCATTTCCACCTTGACACCCTTGCGAGTTCCTGCTGTCTCCAACAATGTCGCGCCGCCGCCGCTTCGAGAAGGTGGAGCCATTCAAAGAGTATACTTTGAAGACCCGGAAGACTGGGCGCGGTCTGGAGACGACGACGAAGAAAGTTCGTCTGGATTTGCCAAACGTAGGGAGTCTTCCGCCCTCTTCCGCCGAGCCATCGCCAGCAGCGAGTGCCCGAACTACACCGGGTCCGGGTCACATCAACCTGCCGGGCATAGACCAGGGAGCACCTCTTGGCTTCGAGTTCACATTTGATGATGTGCCGCGTACCGGAAAGGCAAGTCATAAATGTGTATACAATGCCTCCGTACTGACGGAACAATGGGAATACATATTCAGTCTCAGAACGACTTCCAGAGAGATTTTCTACAGGTTCGGGAGGAGTATCTCCACCGTGGACTTGCCCGGGAGGGACTTCCGGATGATGGCCTAGGGAGTGCGGACACCCGGCTACATGGCGGTGCTTGACCTGTCATGGGATCCCCTCGCTCTGCGCTGCATGCTGCCGGGCCCGCCACATATCTCACCCGCTGCACCGCGTCGAGTTCTGGACGGGTGAGTACTACCATCCGGGGTGGCTCCGGGACCTCGGGGTCCAGATTCATGCCGGACACCGTGGCCAGCCGTGTCCCAGTCTCGGAACGTATCCCGCGGGGTCCATGCCACAGCCGGAGTATGCAGCTCCACCTCCGGATGACTCGGAGACTGAGCCCCCATATATGGCTGGAGAAGAGGGCCCCGACATTGACGATGAAGATGCCGAAATGGACTTCCGACCTGACGACGAGACGCTCGTCACTTCGGTCGCCGAGCTGCCACGCTTCGGAGACCCTATATACACTGCTATGCCTTTGGCTGACTATCGCATGGTCCAGGGTGATCGGATGATGGTGGTAGTGGATTTGGACGGCGTGCACGAAATGTCTGTGACGTTCTGCTGTTGTCCGGATGCCCCCCGGGATGATCTGCAGCTCATCGACCTAGGATACTATCCGGCATCCATACACCGTCCCCGGACGATCTTTACCGAATGGGTGCTGGACGACTTTCTTCTCGCAAACAAGGAATGTAAGACCGCCGCTCGAAACTACTACAACAAGCTGCGTCGGACAACCAATGATGCATTCCCGCATATGGTTCCGGTAGGGTAATATGCCTCCAGAATTGAAACATCACTAAGTCGGTCGACAGGATCGGTACAAAGAGCTTCTTCGGGCATCACGACAATGGCGCAATATACGCCTCCGACGGTCATCCGGGTTCGGACACCGAACAGATACTATCGCTCCCGGAGCCATGGCTATCCGCTGTCCGGCATGTCCGCAGCCTGGTGAAAACCTTCCGGAGGGATGGGAAAACGACCGGAGCAGTACGCCCTCTTCCTTCACCTGTTAGACATTTCTAAGCGGCTTGTAAGATGGAAATACATGCGCTCCGTTGTACTCGACGGAAACTTCTCCGCCCAGCATCGCCACATGAGAAACCCCGAGGATGATGTTCCGCTCGCCGATGGGCACGCATTTATGGTAACGGACGAGCCGTACAAGCGCCACCTGGGGACCGCGAAGGAGTTTAAAGAGGTCCGTGGCTATATTATTGACGTCCGGAGCCACGGAAATTAACATTCTACGCAGACCATCACCTGTAATGATCACCGGGCAGTGCTTAACTCTTCCGTCAGCAAGGGAAAGCTAGAGGCAACAGGCATCGGAGCCGCAGCATGCTCCCGCCACGGATTCTTTGCCCCTCATGCGTGTGTAGACTTTCAAGGAGGCGAACGGTGTGTCCATCCAAGCGTGGGGGTCTCGTTTCACGGGGACTAACGGCTGCCAGGCAACGGAATATGGACTACGTGCTCCACTGGATCTTGGCGTATCTGAACGGACTCACTTGCATTCTGGTTATGTACGACGTTATGTGCCAGTACTTCACCAACCTCTACCGCCGCTTCCGAGATAGCCCTTCACTCACAATGCCGGACGGGCTGACGTTCATGCGCGGGATCGGCCAATTCCATGTTCATGGGCACATTCCCCCTTGCTTTCCCGATTCTCATCCAACTTTATCCGGGGAGCTGGAATGCAGGATGGCGAAATTATCGAGACATTGTGGAACAAGACGAACGCGATTTCAGAGTCCACACGGGGCATGTCATCCGCTCACCGACGCGAGGTGATCGACGATACAATGAACGATTCAAATTGGATGAAGCTGACTCGCATCAGTACGTCCTTTCCGACGCCTGTGAAACTACAACCTGACAGTACAAACAGCTTCAATACTCAACCGGAAGTGGCGACGGGTGTGCAACGAATGGCAACCGGCTCTGGAGGCGTTCAATAGCCTTGCCGAGGCCTCCGGAGAGCGGCAATGCCAGGAATGGTTGGTGGACGCACTCACAGCAGATGAAGATCGTATCGATGACGTGACGGCAATGGATATCTATGACGTGAATAGACAGCCGTGTACGTGCCTCACTGTATTCAAAGTGTACATGGCTGACTGTATGCAACGCAGTACCTACTCGGAAGGAAAAGGAGCTGGCGTTGACCCAGGAGGAAGGCGGGGCAAGCGAAGCAATGAAAGGCGCCGCAAGCTGGATCTCAAACGGTCTACGATTGGAGGAACAAAAGTGCGTAGTAACAATGCCCGGAAGGCATATACTAACACTACTTAGACTTTCAATCGCTTATACGGCACGCTCGCTGAAGGACTCTGCAACCAGCAACGAGCGACTGGCACTAGCGCAACGCCGTCAACGGCTGGCCACCACTATGAAGGCGTTCCACAAAGCGGCAGACAGACACCTCCGGACATCTATAAGCACAACTGGAGTACCTGTGGATGCTGATCCGACAGACTTCGGACGAGTATGGGACGAGGTCCAGGGGCTCGGAGGAAGTTGGGGCAGTAGCTCAGGGTGCCAGGCCCCGGACTCCCTCCGGAACCGGACGAGCAGCCGCTTGCCCTTCCGTCCACGCTCGGGTATGCGTACCTTGCTCGGCACAATCTTACAGACCTTGCGGTGAAAGAACAGCAGCTCCGGGAAGGTCAGATGAATGACTGTCTGCAGGGGGTCCGGACGGCCATCGCGTACAAGTCACTCCTCTACCGGACACGAGTGCGTACAGCCGAATCGTACCGGAAGAAGCTTCGGAGCTTCGATGAGGTGCGCGTAACTGACGACGGCCTGATGAAACACGTCCGGGCATATGGACAGGCTCGCCGGGCTATAGAACGCCTTTTCAATGATGACCCAACCGACACCGAGAGCATGGCACGCCGCGAGGACCTTCTCACCCGATACAAGGAAATACGAAGGAGGACCTCGGAGTCACTACGGCGGTACTTGAACACTTTACACACGGCCTCCGGAACGTCCATACATCGTGGATATGGCATGTTGAAGATGCGGAGAATGCGCAGCGGACCACATGGCTTCAGGAATGTGAGTATACTTCATGCTTTCCGGGAGACGTACTCATAACTCGGATCACCAGTCCGTCGGATGCTTTGGCTTCGGGCGTATGCCCGGAAGTGTCGATGGGAGGAGGAAAGCATCCTGGTGCCCTTAGAAATGGACTGTACGATCCGGTTCTTCGTCACACAGTCAGAGAGATGGAGGACGTGGTCCGAGAGTGGACAAACACCAGGGCATATAGCATTCGCATTACGCCAAGCCACCATGTGGACTAACCTTGGTAACCACGCATCCCAGGCTTTTCTGAAAGCACGTACAGACTTTGTCTTGTAGCACGCATGTGAAACGGTTACGGACTCTGTAATGCACTTTTCGTCATTCGAACGACGCACAGATACAGACTACGTCCGAGCTGATACATGCGAGAACAAAACAAAAACATCAGTCCATGTTCTTGTGCAGGACGTTCCCAGCCTAACCCTTCTCATGCGTACAGATAACGCATATGCAGACGTCTGACAGACATGATGCGCCATCATGCCTGGACGTCGGAGCCGGCTAATACCACCACGGGGGCACCGGAGTAGGTGGATCCCAGTACACCCCGTACTGCTCAACGAAGGTATCTGGTAAAAATAGTGTCAGTTGAATAAGAAGGGATAAATATGAGATATAAATTTTACAGCTAATTGCGCAGTACTCAGGCCAGTCAAGGCAAAGCCCCGGTTGATCGTGATCCATGCATGGGACAGAAGGGAGCTCTCAATCTCCTCGCGGTCGGCTTCCGGATCCGGCCGCATGTCGTTGACCTCCCGGAGGAGATCAAGTCGTCGATGAGACGTTTCGTGGAGTTGACGCCACGTCTGGGCTTCGGTGAGCCAGAATTGGACAGCGCGGGTGCGGGTGATGCGGGAATATTGCTGCGCGAAGTTGCGGAAGATTGTGAGCCGAGGGCGCCGACCAGGCGGTTTGTCCGCAAGGTAGAAGTAAACACGCACAAAATACCCATCCACCTCGTCGAAGGAAATAGAAGGGGAAGGCGCGCCACCATGCCTAGAAATTGGTCGATAATGTCTCGGACGTGCCACACATTGTAGGGGTAATAAAGGGAGTTTATATCTGCCAGAAAGGCATGAATTGCCAAGGTGACGTCGCTGGTTGGGACGTCGAAATATGGTTGGTAGTGATCCATCTATCTGGAATATGTCATTAGTTCTGTTTGCTATAGTGAATAAAGACTTACAGACTGGGGTCGCGAGATGTGATGGTGGTACAGAGCTGGCAAGGCTGAGGGACAAGACTTTGTAATGTCCCAGCTTATGTGGCGATGGAGGACAGTGCCGCAGCACACCGGCTGCTTCCGAGGGATTCAATATTAAGTCTTTGTGCCTGTGATGATAGGTCTGACAGCATCGAACCTATCCAAGTCACGTAGATCCTCGGCGATAATTTGCTTCTTTTAGGCGCCCTTGTACTGATTGAGGACAGGATGGTAGATAACACTGCTACACATCATCCCAAGCATCCGGCACTTTCGGAACACAACACACAACTCTGAAGACGTTTTCCGCAATGTCTTCAATGTCGTCCGAAGGAGGCACATCGCCACAGCCATTGTTTGCTGCATCCGCACTTTGGGCTGCCAGGGCTGAAGTCATTTTGGTCATGGCTCGCATCGGGCGGGCACTGTCTGTACTTCCAGCACATCCGGACATTCTGACAACCCGCCGCTGGAACTATGGCCTAGCCAGAGAAACGGTATGCAGAGTGTCTGTGACAGTTTTCTAGGAGCTGTAGCTCACAACATTATAGTGGGTGGCTATACACGCCCTAGGACTTTCCGGAGCAATCGCTCTCCAGTCCTCCAACCCCCGGGACACAGTGGATCAAACGGAAGTATACCCCGCACTATCCGTCTTGCTCTCAGCTATAGAATGGAGCGGCCGAAACCTTGTGTTCAGGCTGGACAAGCTCGACTCTGTTGCATTCCACACTGCAACCAGCCATATCACGAATGGAGTGCTGAGCAACCCACACCCGTGGGGCTTTGCTGAGTGGTGGGAGTGGACGTCCCAGGGACCTATTGGAGAACAGTGTCCGAGATGGTGGAAAGATCCTCCGCCATCTGTTGTAAGTGTCCGTACATTATGCGTAGCAGTATCTAATCACCTTTCACAGGCTCCGCCCATGCCGTTGTTCCAGGAAGACTTAGAGGAATGGAACCGGAGAGTCGACCGCAGCGCAGACACCAACATGCAGCATTTGGAAGAGAAGGAGGTGAAGCTCCGGGCCGTCACCGGACGAATGGGCAACACAGAGCCCATTGAATAGACGACAGTGCCTCATGCATTTGACTGTAGTACACGTAAAATGATGTTTTCCACGTAACACGATACACGTTCGCGTCCCATACAGCTGTTATACCGTCATACCTTGACAATAGAGCACTGTGCCCTCCTGATAAATACTGATCAACTATGTAAAATACAACTTCCGAGTGCACGCCGGCCGGGCAGTACTATCCGGAATTGTGTTGGCCGGCCGGGCGACACATCTCTACTGGATGTGCTGCCTGGCCGGTCTGCGATGCTCTTATTTTCATTGCTCTGCCACTCATCCCGAGTATTGTGCGCTGATCCGGAAGAGACATTCTGTACGTACGAGAGATCCGGAAACTGTCTGGATGTCTCATGGGTGCGAGGCCTTCCATATGCCAAGGCAGAACCGGCCGGGCAGTACTATCTGAGATGGTGTTGGCCGGCCGGGCAGCACATCCCTACTGGATGTGCTGCCCGGCCGGTCTGCGACCCTCTTATTTTCATTGCTCTGCCACTCATCCCGAGTATTGTGAGCTGATCCGGAAGAGACATTCTGTACGTACGAGAGATCCGGAAACTGTCCGGATGTCTCATGGGTGCGATGCCTTCCCATATGCCAAGGCAGAACCGGCCGGGCAGTACTATCGGAGATGGTGTTGGCCGGCCGGGCGACACATCCCTACTGGATGTGCTGCCCGGCCGGTCTGCGACCCTCTTATTTTCATTGCTCTGCCACTCATCCCGAGTATTGTGAGCTGATCCGGAAGAGACATTCTGTACGTACGAGAGATCCGGAAACTGTCCGGATGTCTCATGGGTGCGATGCCTTCCCATATGCCAAGGCAGAACCGGCCGGGCAGTACTATCTGAGATGGTGTTGGCCGGCCGGGCGACACATCCCTACTGGATGTGCTGCCCGGCCGGTCTGCGATGCTCTTATTTTGATTGCTTTGCCACTCGTCCCGAGTATTGTGAGCTGACCCGGAAGAGACATTCTGTACGTACGAGAGATCCGGAAACTGTCTGGATGTCTCATGGGTGCGATGCCTTCCATATGCCAAGGCAGAACCGGCCGGGCAGTACTATCCGGAATTGTGTTGGCCGGCCGGGCGACACATCCCTACTGGATGTGCTGACCGGCCGGCCACTATGTGACCCAACTCCTATCAACTTATTTCAAAGATGTGCTTCGAAATGGCTGTGCACAACACGAAGGAGGGAGTCTTGCTGTTATATAAGTGCCTCACCCTTGGTATATTCTTCAAGTTCGCCACTGGCATTGATCCATGTGGACTTTACGGACCATCCACTCGTTGGACTTTACGGACCACCCACTCGTTGTGACAATGGGACTGGCATTGCTATTGTACCTGTCTATACATCAGAACAGGGACAAACCATCACTGGATGACTGACCAGGCAGCTACCGGATCTGTGTACACAATGCTGCAGGACAAAAAGTCCTCAGAGCACCCACCGGCTCAACAGCACATACAGGTACCAGACTTGCCCGGCCGGACGGTCTCAAATGCTTGCAGCCCGCATATACCACCATAACTGTGCAGATTGTATCCGAAAGCCATGGTTTAGACTCGGAACATCCTTTCAGAGCCTGGCATAAATCCTTCAGAGTGGTACAGGCTCCTAAACAGCCCCAGTATTTGTGCCGAGGACCCGGCCGTACAGCACAACAGCCTACAGACGGCGGACCGGCCGGGCAGCTATACAAGAGATGACGACCTACCGGCCGGCCATTGAGTTGCCCAGAATGATTCGGTTGATATATCATTTACAAACTCTCAAGATGGATTTTAATATATGTACCAATAAGACCAGCACAAATGCAAACTGCCTGAATCGCAAATAGACATAAAAAGTGATGGGTCCCGGCCGGACAGCTGTACTGTACCATGGCTGGTCACCGGCCGACCGTCAGATGAGGCTACATATATGCACGGGCCGGACGCTACATATGGTAATGTAGGTCAGCCCGGCCGCCTCCGGGTGAGCAGCACTTGTGTGGATTTACACACCCCGGGTGAGTAGCAGTTTCAAGAACTTTAATGGAATACACTCGGGAGAGGTCAGTGAATCACAGAGTGACAACCTCTAAGTAAACGAAGGAATAATATGTCGAATGCCAGCCGAGTACCTTAACGTTGGTGTTCGTATTTACAGCATACAAATGGTGGAAACCGATGTGGTATCGTCGCGTCTGTTCAACGAGGCGGTGTGCAGGAAATCGTAATGTGGGGGTCCAGGAAAGGGGACGGGGGTGATGTTGTGGGACGTCGGTGAATGCAGAATCGATGCGGCATTTGTCGTAGTAGTAGGACTTGTTGAACTGCGACGGGATCAATTTGGAGACATAGTGCTGGGGACCGTTGGTTCGTCCGTAGCGTAGCATTATGGATTGGACGGCGAGACCCTAAGTAATAATACATTTGATACTGAAGCATGTTAGGCGGTGAGACGACCGTGAAATTGAATGAGACTCACGTCTTATACACTATGGGTGTGCGAAGGGTTCCGCTCCGGGTCCGAGGGTTCGAGGATAGAGGTACACGGACACCCGGCTTCTTGTTTCAGCATGCATAGAGGTTGGAGGGCGGGTTGTGGCGCGACGAAGCTTACCGCTGATGAGAGATTTGGTAGAGCTTACTGAGGATTCGTGAAGTGTGTCGGGTCAACACCACGACACACTGCAGGCCGAGCGTTGAGCCCTTGGAAAATGAGGTTGAAGTGAAGATGAGGGTCCGTGCCACACCATGCCACGGAGGCTGTACCTCGTGGGAGTTTTGTCAGGGCCGATGGGCGCTTTCCCATCGAACGGTCTTCTCTGTCTTCTTTGTTCTCGCCATCGAACTCCCCGACGACCTCCTCCTTCTCCTTTCCCCTCGCACTGTGGATGCGGAGGTGTTGACCGCCGCATCTGACCCTTGCTTACTCTTACTTGCTACCCATGGTGGTGTTGACCATCGTGAGTGCTTTACCGGATCCTGATACTCGTGGGGCACAGCTATAGGCCGCGGCGGACTTCGAAGAAGTACCTCCGACAGAATACCCCGAAGGAATTTAACCTTGAGCTTGCTGCAGAACCTGTATATAGGTGAGCCTCAGAATAGACACTCTTCGACAGACACTCTTATCAATCCTATCATCGCAGTCCCCCCCTCCCTCTCTAGCCCAACCAGTGCGCCTCGAGAATCGTTATGCCTCCTCCGCCGTCCACTCCGCCCACGTCCACTCCGCCCACGTCCACTCCGCCCACGTCTACTACGTCGACGACTACTACGCCCACGTCCACGTCCACTACGCTCCACGTCATGATCAACGTGGAGCCATTTTACGCCAAATTTTCGGTTAACGTCGCCCGCGCACAGATTACACTCGACGACGTCCTCCAGGGTGTCCGCGAGCGTTTGTGCGAGTACAATGACAACTACGAGGATTTCCCCACTTCCCTTACAATCGAGAAGGATAAACTGCTTTCACTGCGTTACATTATAAACGAGGTGCGCAGAAGTTGTTTGAACACCCCCTGCTTTGGCTCACTTTATGTGGTTCCGCAGGACGATGCCTTTCCTCGGCGCCCCGCCGAACTCCCCGCCGTCGGCTCCTCCGACCACTCCTCCGACCGCTCCCCTTCCGTCGGCCCCTCTGTCCCCGATCCCGCCTCCGATCCCGCCTCCGACGGCCCCCCCAAACGCTCGCCCCATGACTGGTACTACACAAAGGGTCACTGGCTGCGCTCGGAGCCTGTGCGTAATACCATTGACCTTCAGGCCGTGGATTTCTTGAATGCCGACCGAGTCCGATTGTATGCCCTACTAGCGAGTATGTGAATCGGTCTAAACATCATTGTCATCTCCTGACTTGTATCTTTGTTGATAGTGCAGTTTTCACCAGGCAATCAGAAGATACCCCCGTGGATCCGGCACAGTGATCCTGCCATCGTCCGTCGTAAGTGATTCTGCGCAGCTTCTTTGCCAACCGCTAATGTGTTATGGGTAGGTCGCCATAATTACATTCACGGCTCTCCGTCGTTCACAGCGGCACCGAGCCAGGTGGCCAGGGATGTCAAAGTCTACGATCAGATGCAGTCCTCGACTCATCCCATCGCGCTTGGCATTCGCCCACGGTCTTCGTACGGACCTCACCCCGCCATTTTCTCAAGCGTCTTTGCCAAGGCCTACAACGACTACCAGCACCTCGACGACGTCCTCATTGACACGGCAGAGCTCCACTACGTCGTCGACCCCGCGGCAGAGGCGCACGACACCGTCGACCCCGCAGCAGAGGCGCACGACGCCGTCGACCCCGCGGCAGAGGCGCACGACGTCGTCGACCCCGCGGCAGAGGCGCACGACGCCGTCGACCCCGCGGCAGAGGCGCACGACGCCGTCGACCCCGCGGCAGAGGCGCACGACGCCGTCGACCCCACGGCAGAGGCGCACGACAACCAAAAGGCAAAGCCATTCGATACGCTTATCTGGGCTGACGACTTCAGCAATGTTGTTTGCTCGCCGCACACCGCTGAAGTGTCGCTTTGCCTGGCCCTCGCCGTACAGCTCCGAGTGTTCCTCCCCCGCTTAACCTGGTTAGTCGAGTATACCGTCAGAGGTCCGGATGGCCGAGCCACGACCCAGCTAGATGCCAAAGGGCAGTTCAAAACCGCCCATGGGTTGCTGTCTATCCCGATCATCGTGGAGGTGAAGTTGGGAGACGGTGCAGGAGGTAACGGCGTAGTCCAGATGGGATCCAGTTTCCGAATTTACATTAAGGATATGAAGGTATGCAGAGCAACGCAGTCACCCATCTTCGCATTCATCTGATGTCTATATTGCAGAAGAAGCTCGCTGCTGTCCTTGCTTTCACTTGTTGCCCTACCTTAGCCTTAAGCATCTCGGGTGGTCGTGTGCACGTCTGGCTCATGTACGTCACAGACAAGGTGTACGGATCGGAGCTCTTCTCCATCCACTTGGGGGGTCACGACTTCGAAGACACGCCCAACGAGATAAAGCGCTGTGCGGCCATGTTCCAAATTCTTCGCAACGCTGCGAACGATTTGTGTGACTTCTACGCGAATATCCATGGCGGCGCGATGCTTCATGGATTCCCTCATCTCTTCCCCCAACCAGCGTTGCTCTTGCGGGGCGTCAGATCTCAACCTAATGCCGCCCACCTCACCCTTGCCGGCCTTGACCTCATCATCACCGACAACGTCTACAGCCCCGGGTTTCCGGAGGATGAGGATGCGAGGCTCTCTGTCTTCAAGGGCGTCATAGGATCATCATTGGGTCGTTACTACACCAACGTCTACATCAAGTTCGTGGCGTCGACGTATGGCGAGAACGTGCACCGGCTGCTGGCTGAGAAGGGATGGGCCCCGACCTTGCGCTGGTGTGGGGAGATCGTCGAAGGCAAGACGATGGTTGTCATGGACGCGGTGCTCTGCGCCCACACCCCGCAGCCCCGAAATGCTCAGGACATCAAACTCGTCGAGGAGAAGGTCGGCGCTATCGTAGAGTATCTCCATGACAACGACTTCGTTCATGGTGACCTTCACGCGCCGAACATACTAATTAGGGATGGGAAAGCAGCAGGGGATGTGCTCCTCATCGACTTCGACTGGTCGGAGAGGGTTGGGGTTGCGAGGTATCCGAGGGCTCTCAACCCCAACATCAAGTGGCCGGACAAGGTAGAACGCCTCCGAAGGTCGTTTATCACGAAGAAAGACGACACGGATATGTTGCAAATAACACTGGAGGAGCTACGTAACCCGAAGAAATCCATCACCGCGATCAAGGAGGAGGAGAGACCGTCCAAGAGGCAGAGGATCGCCTCCCCGTCCTCTCACTCTTTATCTTTACCTACCAGGTTTGCGTCCCGTCGACGTTAGGCCCAATCCTCGAGGTCTAGCGCTCAATCCTCGAGGTCTAGCGCCGTCGTGTTGCGGCTGTCGTGTTGCCCTTCGTGTTGCCGTATTTGTCATCATTGTCATCGTCATTGTCATCGTCATTGTATGCATCCCTCTTTGACATGTTTATGCACTTGTACTTGTATTGTCAATGTGAAAGTGTTAGGACAGATAGACCACTGCCTGATGTGTGAGTTGTCGTTTACTCCCTCGGACTCCAGTTAGTATAGAATTTCATGGGCGCTCGGAATGCGAGAGAGGAAGGCGGGAAAGGAACGCTCGTCACAAGGTAAATGTCATCTTTCCGACACAAGCTGACGATTAAGATTAAGTCAATGTTCATCTTTGACGTCGACATATAGTTGTCGAATGTAGTGCGCGGCTGTTCTATTGTTGTTTATTTTCAGTAATAGATTTAATGTCGTTGAATTCAATGCAAGTACACGAGATGAGTCCATCAGATTAAGAATACACGAGTGGTGTGAGGGCTAGCGCACGGCACATAAAAACAACCTAATCGATCAAAAGGTGGTGTCAATAGGTTATACAGAAGCATCAGAACCCGACCAACCTTGTCACGTCGAGATGCCGCCTAGGAACGTTGCTGCAGCCACCTTGCTATTCTCCATAAGCATGCGAGCCCGTTTGTCCCTGTTCCTCAGCATGTTGCGCCACTCGCGCCCCGTCCGTGGCTGGGACTTCCCCGCGTGGTACTTTTCCCACAGATCACAATACCAGTCTTCTGCAAGAGGAGACCACCATCCAAAGTCCAGAGCTGACCCCTCGAAGTGACCGCCCGGCCACCACATCGGGTATCCCGCCCCTTCGAAGTTGTTCCGATCCACTGGCTCCCGGATGTACGTCCCGAGGATAACGTAAGTCTCATCCGCGCTAAGGTCGTCGTCTACGAAGACGTTGTCGGCGCTGTCACGAAGAGCAAAAGTAATCTTGCGAGCGTAGGTGAGGCTGTCCGGGCCATTTAGAACAAGGTCTCGCTCGACAGTCTCGATCGCCAATCGCCAAAGGATTCCACCAGCCATTAATGCGGCGCGTCCGACGCGAGGATTAGTTCGCAAGAAGTGGTCGCGAACTTCTTCATATGCATGATAGTCGGGCGCAGTGAATTCGTAATTGGTGGGACGCCTCAGCAGCCGATGATAGAGGTTGGGGTCCGTCATGGGCGTTCCTTGTTTGACCAATGTAGTGACCTTCGCTGAGTATATTATGGTTCTAAACTTTACGCCTGAACGTCTGTTAGCAAACAAACACATCAATTGTAGAGGACGTTATGTTCCCTCTTACCTGAGATCAGCATCCACCTGACGGCTTCATCGACTGACCGAGCACTCATGCCCATTGCCAGAGCCGTCGAAGGGTTCTCCACCGCTACGAACCATGTCCGCATGTGCCTTGCGTTTTGTCGGTCATCTAAACACCACAACCGGAGTCGTTGATAAGGATCATCCGAATGAAAGATCCGGATGTCGGTCGTCCGCAGGAGGTCTCGAAGTTTGATAGGCGACTTGGGAGCCAGGAGCCACCAGTCCACAGGAAGAGGGATGTCCAGGACCATACAAGAGACCCAGTGCGCAAAGGCAGCGGACCGCTCCGATGATTCAGTGTCAAGGACGCTCTTGATCTCCGGGGTCGGAGGAAACCCGACAGCCTTGCATGCTTCAGACAAGGTCAGGTGTTTGGATACAGGCGGCAGGTCCGGCGTTCCCCATCGGAAGAGATGACGAGACATGAGTGTTGCGATAAGCGTAGGGAACCTTGGGTGCCATTCTCCGTTGGCAGTAATTTCGCCATCCTCCTGCAAGTCGGCAAGCGTGGAACTGTCCGTTCGAGATGTCGTTGGGGCAGTGGTTGCGATGGGCATCCATGCAGCGGACGTGGTGGGTATCCAGGACGTCCCAGCCGCAGGCAGCCAGGTTGTTGTCGCAATGGGCGGTCGAATGGTTGTCGTGGCAGGTGGCCGAGCGGTCGACGAAGTGGCAATCGGAGACGCTGATAGAATCGGAGTCGCAGTCATTGATGACGAGGGAGTTGTGATTCCGTGCGATTCCTCCCCATCCTCCACCTCGAAGGATTCGTTATCAGAGGATGGGTTAAGGTGGTAGTGGGGAGCAGGAGGGTCAAGTTGGTTGTCGCTTTCGCGGAAGAACGGGTTGGGGCAGTGACATTCTGTCTCCTCCTCCTCCTCCTCCATAATCTCATCGATCCCCTGCCCGGCAGAGAGCCGAGGGCCAGTGTAGTCTAGGAACCATGCTAGATCCCACTCTTTAGTGATGGGGTCGTAACGCTTGCATTTGGAGTCGAACTCGGCCCAGCGCTCCTCGCACTCCTTACGAGAGACCTGTACCCGCGTCCACCACATGCGCTCGTAGTCGAATTCCCACTCGAAGATTTTGTCCACGCCACGCTGTGAGATGAGAAACTGGGCTGCGTGTTTCTCCCTAGATAAACGCGCCAGCTTCTGTTCTTGGGTCTCGGTATCACGAATGTAGGCGGCGCGATACGCAGCGCGCGCAGCGAAGAACTTGCCAGGAGTATCGGTGGATAATAGCCGCGGGGCTCCCCCTGCCGTGCCAGAGGAGGCCGTCCTGGAAAGTGACATGGCACTGACGCTCGTTGAAAGTCGTTGTGCGGCGGAAATGTCCTCTTCAGAAGGCTTGAGCTTCAGTAGCGCAGGAAGGGCTTTGGTCATGGTGCCCACCGGACCCCAGCAAACGAATACGGGGACTTTGGCAGCAATGAGGATAGGGAGGTATGTCGACCAGGAACATTCATCGGCTTTGACGAACAGACCCACCCTCGGATTGTCTGGAGAGAAGTCCGCGATGACACTTGCTGAGAGGCTGTCCAGAATATGGCCCTGCACCCCCTTCTCTAGCAAGTAGTCGTACCACAGAAAAGGGTCACCTGAGCGGTACCACAAAGCAGCAATATGAAAGGAGATCATGGCGACTTGGTACATGAACTTCCTTCGCGCAAAGTAGGCTTTGCGCTGAGCAGCCTCCCGATCGGTCAACCATCTTCCGTAGCCTTCGGAGAACGGCCCGGGAATGGGCTCCTTATCCAACGAAACAAGGACAGGCGCAGTGCGGTGGTTCTGCAGATGATTCCGCACTTCGATCAACGTGGCTTCGAGTTTCATCCATTCGTCGGCATGGGCAGCACGATACTGTATGGGGGCGTTGGGCTCTGGCTGCCGCATCTCCAACGGGATCATATCTTGGTGGTAAAAACGGAGGGACCGGAAGGCTGACCCAGAGACCCGAGTAGACACGGGGTAGAAGGCTAATTCCAAGTAATCCTTCTTTCCCCACATGCACCGTAACCAAGTTGACGATGAAGGTGGGCCCGTGGCAGTGGGACTGTCATATGGCGGTGGACGACCGCTCGCAGGAAACTGAAGCCGCGTTGGGGATGTATACACCTGGCCGTCATGTACAAACACGCTAAGCGACAGGTCCTGAAACATGCCGTCAGCAAGAAATCATCGTCTGTGAAACCATTGTCCGTGAAACCATTACCTTCGAAACAGATGCGGATGTGGGATGTGACATTCTAGACGACAATCAGGAACAGGGCGGTGAACGGCTTGCAGTTGGGTCTATGAGAGTCTTGACACTAAGTTTTGAGAATGAACATACCGCGATGGACAGTGACTTTGACTTGAAACTCGCGACGGGGATATCGCGGCGATGCGCGACAGCGAGGGGCACGAGTGACCGTGGTCAACACCACCGTCACGGACCGAGGAGAGACTTGAGTAGAAGTAAGGATATAGTGTAAGGATATTCGCAGTGGTCAACACCACAACGAATGGACGGATGATGATGATGATGATGGTGGATGGTGGATGGGGAGCGGACGACAGGCGCGGACAGTGGCGCTTAATGCGCACCGCCACATGGCTGACAAAGTCCACAACGGGCCGCATCGATACCACCGACATGTCAACATCCTTCTCCGCCTCCGCCTCCTCCTCACTACCCTCGCTCCCACCCACCCTGAGGTGTTGATCTCAAGGTGGTACAGCTCACCATTCTTAATATCTTTGCTCTCAGCGGTGTCGACCGCGGAGGGTTGCAACAATATCTACGAGCAATGAGCGTCGAGACTCTCACCGCCGCTCGGTCCCTAGGCTCCGCAGCCGACAAGTGTCCATCATATAAAGCGCACACCTCTCTTCTCATTGTCCTGACTACGTATAATATCATTACAGTCCAGCAAGCGATTAAGTGCTACTCGTGCTGTACAAGTTGGCAATCTGAACTACCCAGTCAGATGGTTCCTCGGAAACGTAGAGCACTCGCTCGACGTAATCATCAGAGCGCTCTTCGAGCCATTGTTCATCGTAGAAAGATAGCGGGAGGCCAGGGACAGCCTCGCGACGGCTGACATGGATAATGTCGGCATCCTCCTGGCGATGACGGGGTGTTGGACGAGAACCCCTGGCGCTGAAGCCACTCTGTGGACTCGATCGTGCGGCATCGATCTTGTCCATGATTGCGTCAAAGTCGCGTCTCCAAGGAAGCACGGAGACTCGATAGCAAAAACGATGCGTGACCTCCTCAGTGTCCGACTCGTCGGAGCTCATACCTTCTTTGCCCAGAGTTTCGACAATTCGCAAAAATTGCTTCCATTGATTCTGATCGAATGTGGTTGTGGCAAAGTTGATTGCTGCGAGACAAATTGCACGCCGCCTGTCCCAACGCTATGTTTTGTCTTGTCAGTAAATGCGTGGCTCCCAATATCGCGAGTATACCTTGGCCCTACGCTCCCTCTGCCTCGCGACCTTAGACTGCTCTTCTCCTCTCTGACATCGTCGGGTATTGGTCTCCGTTTGAGACTCTTGTCGGAGAACACCGGTAGACCCATCGGCGACGATTTGACCCATTGCGTCTCGCCAGTTAGCGGCCTGACGTTTGAATTTCTCGAGAACGGCATCCTCCCAATACGGCTGAGACGCAGCGGCCACCCGAGTACCATCTGGATGACGCCACTTCCTTTTCCTCTGCCGCTCGAATAGGATAGCTCCTAGCTCAGAAGCAACTGCACGATTCCAGGCGTTGTTGTAAGGCTTCAAGTCCGAGAAGCAGAGGTCGTTCCGATCGGGGCCAAAGCCAGCGCCATTCAGGTAGGCCTCGACGGCCTCCCGGGGAGCAGGAGAATGGCTGCTAACGAAGTCCTCATCCTCAGGCACACCGAGAAACTCGGCGAAGACGGCTCGGACCTGCCTGAGATGCTCCTTGCGGTCCTCCGAGCGCGGTCCAATGGCCACCTTCTCAGCAGTGACTGCCTTCGCAACCGCTTTTACTTGCGCGTGTCGCGGCACAGCAAGACGTGGCATGCGATGAGGTGGGAGAGTAGGTGGCCGTCGTTCTGAAACATCCTCGAACGTGCTGTTATCAGGGGAAGGTGTCCTGCTCAAGCGTTCCGGGGCCGGGGATGATTCGGACGAATCGTCGGCCGGGATGGGAGATAGTGGGTATCGTCGTGTAGCAGCTGTCGACGGAGTGTAGGGAGCAGTCCGGGCTATACGAGACGCAGCGGCAGAGGGCGTAGGAGAACGAGGCACAGAGGGCGTTCGAGGAAGAGCGGTAGACGATGGGCGAGACGGGACGGATGAGCGAGGCACAACGGATGGGCGAGACGGAGTGGTGGAAGGCGAGCGCGAACGCGCGGTCGTGGATGCATGGGGAACTATATGTAGACGTGAGCGGATGAGCGGGATCGGACATGCGAGAGGTCAGACCTTCACTGAAATGAGGGTCGGGGCTTGAGGCACCATGAGGGCGCGGCCGAGTATTCGCAGTGAAGGCCTATGAAGAGTGAAGAGTGAATCAGCGCATAAGGACCCTGCTAGTTCGCGCATGGACTCACCCGCATCGTCCTGGTCATTCTTTCTTCCAGTGCGAGTATCTCCCGCTCACGTTCGGCTGCGGCAGTCTCCTCCCTCTCACGACGAAGCTCGAGCTGCAACGTCTCAGCGCTGTCCTTGCCCAGCTCGAGCTGAACAGCTTCGAGCTTCGCACTAAGCTCTTGACAATGCGCCTGTATCTGGTTGATCACATCGTCCTTCCCATGCAGGCTAGATTGGAGAGAAGCCAGTTGCTCTTCTCGCCCATGCAGGGCTCCTCGTAGTTCCTCGGTCACCGCTGCGTTCTCGGCTGTAACCTTCAAGAGACGAGCTTCCTGCGCTCGAAGCTGTTGCTCGTAACTTGCTGCTCTTTGCTCCCACGCTGCGAGGTCTCGCGCATACTTCGTCGAGGCTTCGCGGGCTGTCTCGATGGCAAAACGCTTACGTGATCGTTGATGTTTCTGCGAAGCTGCGGACAACTTCGCCTCCGTTGCGCGCAAGCGTTGCTTCAGGCGTTGGACGTGGAGGAAGGGGTCTCCCTCAAACGGACCTTTGCCGATGATTCCGACGCTGGGGCTGGTGGTGGTGAAGTGTCGTGGGAGGATGGAGAATGGGAGGAAGGTATGTGGAAGGGATAGATACTCGGAGAAGGGGTGTTCGGAATGGGGGACCTGGGGGAAGGGAAGGGGAATTCTCCGGGAATTGACGGGAATGAAAGGTGAGGCATGGAAGCTAAGGTCGACGCCTGCATCGACACTGAAGTGCTCGAGAACGTCACAGACGTTAGCGTAGCCTGTTACATACTGGAATTATTATCACAGTGACCTTGATAAATACCTTGACTCACCGTCGGATTTTCCACAGGTTCGATGTCCATGGCCGAAGGGTCTGTCGCTTGAACCCGAGCGATATAGGGGGGGTCGGAGGCCTCGGAAGAACCAGAGGTTATCTCACGTCGCTGAGACGATGAGCCCATTCCTAGAGCACGTGCCCCGAACTGGTAAAGCGCCTGAGCAGTGAAGTAGGAGGTCGATTCCATGATGAGCCAGGGCACACAATCGCGTCAACACGCGATCGAGTTGTACAGCTAGAGGAGGTGTAACAGGGAAAGCGCTCAATCGCGTCAACACGCGATTGATTCGTAGGAGGTTAAAGACAAGAGTTCCGACGACCAGTGCCGAAGTTTAGTGTGGTTGCGGTCAGTGCAGGCCGTGTTCGAATGGATTTATAGCTGACTGTAAATTGCAAATCGGACGGACGCCAGGACCTTTACTTCTATTGTTACAGACTCTTACAGCAACTAATAACTAATATTACAGTTTGATGCGAGCACGTCGGCATGACGGAGGAGACAATAGAATAGAATCAGGACTAGAGCGTTCGTTCAAAGGGATTTCAGTTCAATGTCATGATGAACAATGGATATTACTCACCTGACTCAGAGCCAAGACAACAACATGAGCGTCAGATATGTTGTACTGCGCGAAGTGACAAAAGACCCAGGAGACCTCAACTTCCTCCAACGCACCCGTTCCCCGTGTAGACCAAGTTCGCGCGGGAAAGTCGGGGTATTGAGCGAACTGATCGCGCCCTTCCAGTGTGGGGGAGAGTACCGGCGAACAGCGAAACGAAGCTGTCCGTCTACTTCGTAGATGTATTGTATTGACCCAGGAATTGCCGACGACATCCGATCACCTTGGGGGTAAAAAAGGACAAGGCTATTCCCAACATGCGTCTCGCGCGGGCATAGATGACGCCGTCCGCACGATATCGAGCATGGAGAATCATCTTGCTGCTATGAATGAGTCCACGGAGATCCTCTGGTGTGTTCTGTGGCTGCGGTGGTTTTGATGAATCGTCTTCGGAGAGAGCCAGTTCCTGTATGTGCGCGGTCCCATCCGGCTTCTCTCCGTATAACTTGTTGAAGAGGATCTTGCATCGACGAATGATTTCAGGACAGTTGGGCCTTGAAAGCCAACGCCTCAGGTTTGCGGCGCGCAAAAATGCTTGATGCATTGTCTGCTCCAGCTGGCCTAAATAACTTTCAGAACGTGTCTGAGAAGCGAGGAAACGTAAACATACCAAACTTGTGGTTGGTGGGTATGCGTTGTAACTGGCCAATGAGCCGTTCAAAGGGGAAAGCCCACCAGGAATGGACAGGCCCGAAGAGTTTGAGGAAATCGTACACGTGGAATGCCATATGATGAATGGATTCGCAACCGAGGTTGGGGTATAAGACAGGCAGCTTCTCGATGTACCTACGCAGATATTGTCGATACATTTCCATGCGGCGTGAGGTGGTGACGCGCTTGCAAGCAAGGAGCACTGCACAGACCAGCTGCATCGTGTGATCCAAGATGGCTTTCAGCTGGGGAGAGCTATCTGGCTGACCGAAGAGGAGGAGAAGAGTGATAGGGAGGTATATGGTGAAGACGCTCCGCCACTCGTCAGCTTTTGGAGTACCGGCTGCAGCCTCGCCGGTTGTGTGGGACAGATCCAACCCAAGACGGTGTGATCGTGTGCTTGACTACATGGTGGAATTTCTCGAAGACACTGGGAGTTATTATCTTCGCGACCTGCGTAGTGGACTTCATCGGATGCTTGAGGCGCTAGAGAACGCGACAAGTTAGCATGCGAGTGCGATCTTCGCACTTCGAAAAGCAATTTACCCATTGCACAAGAGCTCGCACAATATCCGCTTTGGTTACCCGCGAACGATGTCCTGACGGTATGGCTTCCACCCCTAGGTCCATTTGAACATGTTTGAGGGATCGGAGTAATCGTTTGCTGAGGTATGACTGAAGCCCGATAGGGAGCGCACACCGCGTCCAGGGGTCGGTTCACCCTCATCACAGAGTTCAGCAGTGAGAGCGGCGTGGATACTGCGCAAGTCCTTGAGATCTTTCGCCGACCACGGTAGCTCGTCTGTGACAGCATCAGCGTCACGGTGGGCCTCAGCATCGGGAATATCTTCCTGAACCTCATCCGTGTCCAGAGCACCATGACCATCAGTGTCATCCTCGACGGCGTCGGGCATGCTGAATCCCCACACAAACGCGGGTGGGCGAACTGGATTGCTGTGAACAGCAGCCGCATGGAGCTGTAAGGCACGGGTACAGTGGAACTTGACAAGTCCCTCTAAGAGGCAATGCATGCTGTCAACTACGAGTTGTCGGGATGGATCCCAGTACGGGAGTCGCCAGAGTGGGGACCACCGAACGCCATGGGCAGCGACGATTTTGTCCCGATCCGAAACGCTCGGTGCATCCCGCCAGTCAACGGCAGCCTTCCGCAAGACCTCAATATCTCGAAGTCGCCAGAGTTCATAATCGTAGCGTCCACGGAGTTTACGCCAATCTCGAACGATATGTCTGTGGTGGTCCCGCACGTCCCAACAGTTGCAGACAGAGCAGAATATCATGGACGTCGAAGCCGCAAGTTGTGATGTCTTCCGGGCTGCGGGGAGGTCACAAACCACGAGAGCTATACCGCAACGAGTGATCTGACCCTCGGGTTTCAGCGCGGTTCGAGTGAGATGCAGCCCGTGGATCCAGGACTCGAGCATTATTGTGACGAGAGGGTCGATGTAATGGTTGAGTTCTGTCAAGGATGGCTCTGTAGGACCGGGGATGATGGTGAAGAGAAACATGTACTCGGGCTTGTAGCGTATCTCGATCGGAAGGTCAAGACAAGCTAGGGCAATGATCCCAAGCGAGGTGGTCGGCCCGCGCACATGCATGCCTTCCGTCGCGAAGAAGTCGACACAGAGTGCGAACGTCAGCCTTGCCTCTTCGTCGTCTCCATCTTTGCTAGCGTAAAATAATTGTCCATCGTGACCATGTAGGTTGCGGAGGAAGTCGGCATCGTGAGGTGTTCTGATGACGCTCGGGGCTGGGCCCTTCATCGTCTCGCGTGATTGCATGATATACCCCTCAGTCACGGGGTCCGCAAAGAGACCACTGAGGTAATCTTCGAGAGAATGCGCGGTGACAATTTTGAGGGGTTCTCCGACGCTGTCTAGGAGGGATGTGTCGCATATGGACCCCGGAGTCGGCTGCCGGCTCGGACCGTGGAGAGGAGAATAGTTGGCGTGGCATCGGGGACAAACTGCACGAACAATGACCTTCCCATCCAAACTAAACCAAGACGCAATAGTTTCAATAGTAGAAGGTAATTTATTTAGCGTCTGCCTAGGTAGATTGGCGTCCGCATCACCGAGATGGTCGGAAATGAATGAGATGATGATCGTAAGCATGCCCATAATGAAGTCGCCACCACGCCGACTAATCCCCATCACGATCTGGCAGACCATCGCTAGCAAGCCGCATGCCTGCGTGAGCTCGGAATGGTGATCGATAGGTCGTTCGAAATGATGACCTATGACTCCGTCAGCTTTGTCAACATCATCTCAAAACGGAGAACGTACTAGTGTCGATCTCTCTAGGCTGTTCCGGAAGACACACAACCCGACTCCAAGCGGCCAGTGTCTGCCGGAGTCGAGTACAGCTTGCAAGGAGTTCGGAGTGTTTCTTTTGCACCTGCTCATCACGATGATTGAGCAGTTCAATGGATGTTGTTATGTTCGTAATGTCGTGGCGAAGTTCGTAGTAGAGTTGCAAAGTCGGCTGCTGTCTTGTCTTCTCCTCGCAGAGGCGTAGATCCTCGTGGACCAACGCGGCAGCTTTGAGCTGATCCTCGATCGCCTTCTGGGCAGCGGTCCGACGAGGACGTCTAGAAGGACGCTCTTGTTCCTCACAGGGCCTGAACCGCGGGGGGGAAGGAGGACCCGGTATCGTTTTGGAGGACGCCGTGGTCATCGGAGTAGATGGAATGGGATGCAAAGTAGGCGGAACGGAACACTGGGCAGCAGGAGGAGGCATAGCGGCTGACGTCCGCCGGAAGGTATCCATAATAGCAGACGATATGGTGGTATTCGAAGCAGGTTCAAGAGATGGTCGTGCCATTTGAAACTGCGCCCGAGGCATCCAAAGCCTGCTGGCTTGCGAGTTAACGTCGGGGCCCTCGTCTGCGATGGTCATGGCCAGAACCTGTTGTGCAAGACGATCGGCCACATCGTCGGATTCTGCTGGTATGGGGTACTACCGAGCTCGTCGGGCGCGCAGACGCATCTGCTCGTGCCGGCATGGAGGTATGGATCTGCTATTGGTCAACACCGACAGCAGAGTGATGGTGAATGAAGAAGACGGGGGGAGGGGAGCTGCTGTTGGTCAACACCGACAGCAGCGAAGAGGGAGTCGTGGTCAGCGGAAAGGTTGACCTTGATTGGCGCTGAGGAGCAAAAACAAAGGGGAGGCAGCACAGCCACTCAATACATACGTCATTCCTTATTGAACGTTCCCTTTGTTTCCTTTGTTCCGAATGGAGAAGTAGTTGCAAAATGATCACGCTGACCATACGGTCTATAGCACAGCGTGCATCCTGAGATGCCGCTGGTCGCGATGTTCGTAGAATTGTCTTGGTGTCTTGCATGGCAGGGCGCTCAAGCGCGCTAAGCTCGTTGTGTATGTCACAAAGGACTCCACGAGCATTCCACAACAAGTCAAGCCCCACGGAATGTCCAGCTGCACGCCGTGCTACTCATTGTTCCAAATGTGCACGCATTTCATAATATAACATAACATTTCATCACGCAACAAGTAGCGACCAAGAACGCATGGCTAATAGCGAGCCGAACATACGAGTTAAAACAAGACCCTAGCATCTCCCGGTCGTAGCATCCACCCTGCTCTCAACTAGCAAGGCATGTGAGTTGATAGGATAGGTCCAAACAGAGACATGACAACTTACCGAGATACGCACCATCGCGATCTCGATCTCGTGGCCCAGATGTGGGCGGAGCCCCTCGGTCCAAAGAGTTGCCGTCACTGAGGCCCTCAGCTTTGAAAAAGTCTCCCTGAAAGTCGACTGCCTCCGATGTTGGGGAGCGGCTCGGCTCGGTGGAATATGCGCCTATCTCCACCTCTATTTGATAGGGTATAGCAAGCTGGAGTGGGCCCGGCTCGTCGCGAAAGAACTGTAAGGCACGTCGTCAGACGTTAGCGAGAAGTTGCTAAGATGGTGCACTTACCCCGAGCTTTCGGAGCAGCCGTAACATCTGCTCTTTGAAGAACATCATGAATTCGAAGAGAATCGTGCAAGCGATGGAAACCGTCAGAGGATCCGGAGGGAGGTATCCGACCATGGGGGGATGACAGCGTTCATCTGTTCACTAGGGCCTCTTTATGAGGGTATCAGCGTGCCGAAGGATGTTGGGAAGAATGACATCGGAAAAAGCAAGCTTGCATCCTAGAGACTAGAAGCCAATAAATTTACAACCGACACGTAACATCACCTGGAATAGTTAATCAGCCCGCCAAAACGTCACCTCTCCAACACCGCACGTAGTTCATTGGCAAGACGACGGCCGCTCTGATTCGCACGATGTCACTCCTGGGAAGGTCGGTGGGAGCTTCGGTGGCTTGGTTGCCTAATCGCGTTGTCGGCAGTGCCGTGTTCAGTTCATCGAGTGTTGTGGAGGGCCGTCGGTCGCCTGATTTTGCAAAACCCCCCAGCAGACAGATATAAGTCGGTGACTGCATCACCCCGACGGTCAACACCGTGAGGTGGGTGGGGGTCTGTGGGGATGATGGGTATGGTCACGGTGGCGGTAGCCTCGAAGTCATGGGCTGACGACAATGTGGCATGGCGCAGCACAGCCACCCGCCACTTTGTGGGCGAACCAATTTGAAGTTGATGTTCTGGCTCAGCCTCCACTTCGCCGTTCGCGGCGGTGTTGACCACTGCGAAATTTCTGCAATAACTCTTATTCGCACTTCAGTCCGCTCTTCCAGGTGATTGTGGTGTGAACCCATCATCTTGTTAAACTCCCGCGACAAATACATTTGTGCTAATCTTCGTCCGAGTCGCTGCTCACATCCTCTCCCTCTCGACGTTCGAGAGCTCGCTTCTCGCTCGATCGTTTCGCTGCCTTATTGGCACCCATCAAGACAGGCGACGGACCCCTTCCCGGATCCCGCCCCACTTGCGCTTGCTCCGCTCCCCTTTGGGCTTCTGGCTCTGGGGGCCGCTCCACCGCCTTCCCTCGATCCAAAGCTCTCTGGAATACAGTTGTAAGAGCGAAACAATAAACGAACGCACTCAGTGCAGATGAATGCCTACCATAGCAGTTTGAAGTGACTTCGGATAGTCCTTTCCTTGCGGCACTTTCTTACTGCCATGGCGAGTAGACGTGTACTTAAGACGAAGGTAGATCAAGTCGGTGATGGGCCAGCCATCACGAAACTGCGAGGCGATGGAGTATTTGGCAGCAACCTATGAAGTGTCAGAACTGGGGAACTCGGCGTAAAGCGAAGAACACAACCCACCAATTTAGCCAAGTTCTTCACGAAATCAGCTGGTTGGTTCGGCGCGCTCAGGGAATGGTCGAGATAATTGCTAATCTCGAGGTTGACCTTCTTTTTGACTGCCTTGTAGGTGTCTTCGTCCCAACCGAGGATTGTCTGAAGCGAATAACCCCGCTTCTTACGACCGACCTCGCCGTTAGGTTTGGGGATGAGGCCATCGGAGTCGGGCTCTCCAAGCTCCATGATATCGTGATCGTCCCTCTCGTTATCTTCGTCGTCAGATGGAAGCGGCTGAGATGAAAAGTGAACGCTCTTCGTCTGGGACGGTCCCGGAGTACCGTGACGCGAACGTGATGGTCCCGGGGTACCTTGGCGCGAACGGGAGGGTCCCGGAGTACCTTGACGAGAAGGAGCGGGAGTCGTCGAGCGGGGTGGGGTATCACCGCAACTCGCGCGGTAGGGATGCGCACGGTCTCGGGCCCAGCGAGAGAACGGGCGCAGCTCAGTCTGGCAGAGAAGAGGGCGACGAGGTTGAAAGTAAGACAGCGGGGTTTGTAACAAGAGCAGGACGCAGGGTGGGGGCACGGGATTGAACTCGAACGGAGGGGACGGAAAGCGAGAAGTAGAGGGCATTATGATCTTGGAGGCGCAATCCGTCTGGCAGACTGCAGATTTAAGGACAGGAATCTGACGATCAATGGCGCCTCTGACGAATAGGGCTGACGACCGGAAGGCATTGTCAATGAGCTGAAGCTACTTCCGATGAACGGCCATGCAAATTGCGTCACAATTGAGATGGAGAGATGCGGCCGGCCAACGATAACGCGAAATGGCAACGACAAATAAAGAGACGTCCATGGTATTGACAATAGGATGACGCCGAGGACGATGACAATATGAATTGATATTGACGACGATTGACGATGCCCACCGGGAGAAGTGGATGACGCCCAACGACGACGACACGAAGTGATGTTAACAATGAGATGATTCCCGACGATGATGACGACGAAGACGACGACACATGGACATCGACGAGACAATACCCACCGGGGGAGGCGATATATTGACAATTGGACGACGCCCACGACGGAAACAAAAAGCTAGATGGATCTCCGGCACCCATGAGCGTCAACCCAAAGATAAAGATGTCATCTATGGACGACCGCGGCATCAGTCTGACTCCCTTTACCTGCGGCTAGTCCTCTGTCTTCCTCTTTGTCGTTGGGCCCGCAACCATACCCGTATACATTCTCCGCGACATCTACTTCATGATCAACGACTTCTTCCAGAGCTTCATGTTGGGGTTTCGAAGCTCCGTGAATGGGGACAGGAGCACGCCGTCATCCTACCGGTGCACGGGCCGCATCACCGACGTTGGACAACCTATATACGCCATTGCAGTTTCTCCCGATGGCCAAATGTTTGCTTACGGAGGTAACTCTCGTGCTCACCACAATCGTCTAGATGCTTACGCTTATAATGTACGCAGGCAAACGAGGTCCCAAGGTCCGCATGCTCAAGACTACCGCCCTTCTCGAGGTACCAGACTTCTATCCAGAGGTCTACGGGTCCGTGACGATATTACACTGGCTGGATGAAAGCGAGCTGTTGATCGGTACCGCCTTGGGATTTCTGGTGATATGGTCTGAAAGCGACGAGGTACGTGAAACTTTAGTCGGGACTGGACATCGCCAACACTGAATCATCATCCTCAGAAGTTCACGGTGCTGGCACGCATTCGGATGTCGGGAAGCGGTGAAATCATCAGCGCAGCCTCTTCCATCCAAGGCAATGGCTTTCGCATTGTGCTAGGAATGTTGGATTGCACTGTCGCCTGCATTGACTGGTGTACGAGGAAAGGATTAGTGGAATTGTGGAACTCTTGGGGTCAGCGCTCTCATGTGTTCATCCCGAGGGCGGTGTCAATTCGAGAGGATGGTTCGGTGCGCGTCCTCAGCCTTCACAATGGGAAAATGTGAGTAAGACGGCCTCCATGCCAATGCATAGACACTGATCACCGAACACAGGTTCATCCTCGATCGCGACACCGGCAACTGCATAGGTTCTCCGATGTCATTTGTAGACCCCATGTAAGATACAATCAGTGGTCCTTGTCCTCAGATAAACTCTGATCAATATGGTAGAGGTTTCGCCGCGATTGATGAAAAGAAGGAGCTCATCGCGATCGCTCACTCAGGTGGTTTCACTTTGCACGACCCCAAATCGAGAGAGGGGCGATAGCAGTATACAAAGCAGAAAAGTCTCGTACAGACTTACCAAAACCAATCATATTCGGTGAGGGTCGTCGGGCCGTTATCATTGGCAGTGACCATGGGAAGGCCTACGTCTTTAACAAGAGGAAAGGCGGCCCTCCTGTGGACACTCTGGTGCATAGCGATGATCCCACGGAACTTGTGCAAAGCGTCATGGTATGTTATTCAACGCATGACAGAAAGAGTGATAGTTGACACTATCCATAGGCACACTATGATGGGGAGCGGTCAATTATCCTCTGCGCGACATCGTCGGTGGTTGATTGTCCAACCATCTCCATCTGGGAGCGGACCATATCTGGTCGGCAAGGAAAGTATAGTCAGTATACGGCGGAGAACCCAGCAAAGGACCCGGTCTGGGCAAACAAAGGCCCTACAACACTCACAGTCAAGAACATCCTTCAAATCGTTGTTCTTCTTTGCATCTTCAGATTCATTATGAGTTCTACACGCACCACTCGATGAGGATACTCGGAGTTGACATACCAGGTGAAGTGGAACGTCGGTCCAGTGGAAGCTGTAGCAAACTGGACCAAAGGGGCTTGGGATGCAGATATCCGTCCCCTTCTCGCGGCGTTGATCGCCTGATGGTTATAGGGATAGGGACAACGAATTGATGGTACTGAAGACTGGCATTGTCATCGCGGTCACACTACGAAGAAGCGGAGAGGGCACAACTCACAGAGATTGATCACCTGATGTAGGATAGTTCATAGAGATAGGGACAACGAATTGATGGTAATGAAGACGACTGGCATTGTCATCGCGGTCTAACTGCGAAGAAGGGCACAACTCACAGAGGTTCTCTGACATCAGACCGTATCCGGCGACTTAAGCAAGATGGTGACCGAAGTCCACGATGGTCAACATCACCGTGGACAAAGAATTGGCCGCCGCGATCAACGAGGTTCGAGGGAGATGTGACACTGCAGTGGTCGGTTCACTGGCGGCCGAGGGACGGCGTGGAGGAGCAAGGGGACGGTGTGGACGGACGAGATCATGTAAAGCACCCACAATGGTCAACACCACCGTGGGCAGAAAGCAAAGTCGGGAGGGGTCTCAGATGCCACGGTCAACACCGCCGCATCTAGGGGTAATGGAGGAGAGGGAGGAGAGGGAGGAGAGGGAGGAGAGGGAGGAGGTCGTCAGGGAGTTCGACGGAGAGAGCTAAGCAGCAGCGAGAGAGAGGGGAGGGAAAGCGCCCATCGCCCGACAAGACTCCCACGGGGCACAGCCTCCGTGTCACCTCACCTCGTCTTTACTTCCGCCTCATCTCTCCATCCAGTTCTCCCCAAAGCCTCGGTGTGTCGTGGTGTTGACCCGACACACTTTATGAATCCTCATTTCTCGTTCACGCATGTGTTGTGGTGTTGACCCAACGCATGTCCCCTGTACCAGCCTTCCTCTTGATGGATTTCATACATCCGCCCTGCGCAACTGGAGGCTCTGCCGCCAAAGCTCTCCGTCGACGGTAAGTACTCATTACGCTACGTCTCAACCTCTAAGCTAATCCAAGTAGCAATAGCAAACACCAGTATCACTGGACCATCCGTATCCTCTTCAGCCGTAAACACACGGTCTGGTCGATATTTGTTCTCAACCCCATGTCTCTATCCACCCATCCTCGACGCCTCCACCCCGGAGCGAAACTCTTCTCGGCTGACGCATCAGGTTGCTCGTTAAGTCTACCCCTCGCTCTCGGATGGTGTCGCACGATGCATGCATGGGATGGTTATCTATCCCCGAGTTTCCTTGCAAGGACCCATTCTGCATGCTGTTGGGCGGACTCTGCTGTCAACACGCACACGCCTTCCAAGCTTCGGTATACAACCAAGATTTAGGATACGTAGCGGGTCCCTACGTATCTATATGGGAGCCCTTATTGACCATACGTCCGGGCCCCATCCGCCCAGCTCGTAGAATATATGATGTAAGCTCCATCTATAATCTTCGAATTCTAGCGAGCTAATGACCTGCCTGCAGTCGGAATTGTATGATACAGGTCATCGAATTCATATTAACCACGGGGGCTTGGGGAGTGCAACAACTCTAGCTACTCCACCATACCCATACCCCCACCCACACACTACGAACCGCGAGCTGGGATAAAACTACAAACCGTACTGCATCTGCTCGCGGTGCCATTCCATACACCTGGTCTACCTGACTAGCTTGCTGTACCGATGCTCTTGAATAGTCCACCTGTTCGGCGCTCCATCGTCCCAGACGTCACACCAGCTTATGCATTTCGAACCAAACGCACCGAAAACTGGACGCGCCTTCGATACGCCAGGCTGTGATCCTTCGACTCTTCCTCCGGTACGTATACAGGTGCTGACGTGCTCCTCATTCCTCACCTGCAGTCTCATCTTACTGCGGCTCACTCTGCTGCCTCGACGCATTCCTTTGTGGACGTCTTCCTTCTCTTCCGCGGCTTCTATTATTCTGTCCTACTCGGAACATTCAACAGACCACCCGCATGGCTCGCACACGCCTCTGCCGCTATGTCACCTCTGGCAGCCGCTGTTCAACTCCGATCCTCGACAATCTGCTCCGCTACCCTCGGGAGGGAAGCTCCCTCGTTACTGCAGCGTGCACGAGCACACCGTCCTTCAACAAGGGGAACTCACACTATGCCCCCGGCGCAAGCCCGTGACGTTCAAACTCAAACGTTCGATTGCGTTGACGCCAATCCTTTCGACGTACTAACACATCTCTAGGATTCATACCTACCCGACTACAACCTCAAACGCAAGTTTCGCTTCGCCATTTGATGGCCATCCCTCCGACGGACTCGGACGGAGCGGGCTACATCTACGCCCTAGAGGTCGTCGGTGAGTCTCACCTATCCGAAATTATCTAAATATACGAGTCCCTTGCTACAGGCTCGAAGAACCCCAACCTTATACACATCAAGGTTGGCAGAACAAACGACCTCCATCGTCGTCTCCGCGAACATCACGGACCTGCCCTTCCATGCAGCACAAGCTACTGGGGTTCTACCCGCCTACCCAACAAGGCCTCCCGCTCGACTTCGTTCCATACTGCGACCGCTTAGAACGTCTGGTTCATACCGAGCTCACCGATTTAGCTGCAAAGTCGCACCCCAGCAGCCAATCTACGCCTCGTCCATGCATAGACTGTCAGTCCCCGCTCTTGTTAGTCCTCTGTGACTGACTCTTCCTACCTTACATGCCCACAGGCAAATGCCTACATCAAGAAATATTCACGTTTACTCGCTTACAAGGACGCGCGGCGGGACGAGAGTGGTCTACTTGGATCCGACCCGTAATCACACGCTGGGCCGGCTTTGTTTTTAGGCTACAGTAACACTACAGGCTGTTGTATTCTAAATTCATCGTCGCGCATGCGTTCGCGGCCGTCCGCAGCGCATCGCCATTTTGACTACCCAGCTACCGCTGGACTTACGGAGCGCCAAAGTCGCGAGTGGCTAAAGGTCGCGACGGCCCCAGTCTTCGGGATGGTCAGCGGGCCGCCGGGCCGACAAGTGAGACGATGAGCCGACGACGGGTGGAGATGAGCGGCCGATGAGAGGAAGATGAGCGCGCGACGACCGGTAGATGAGCGGCCGATGAGCGGCCGACGATCCCACTGATTTCGCGACGATGGAAAAGCCGGATTTAATTTCAAATGTAGTCCGGGCTTACAGCTGAATCAATGTCTCAGATGTTAACTGGCATTCAGTCCCCAATTACATCTCAAATGTTTCCTGAGTTCACATTGTTATTACTGTCTTAGCTTTTCTTCCGGCTAACATTTTAGCTGTTGAATGCGATGTCGGGCGGGGCGACAGGAGACTCAACATAAGAAATGTTGAACTAACTAATGTTCCGCATTGCATTTCAGATATACGCCGGTATTACATTTCAGACATTGATTCATCTAATGATTTCTATTCTAACAGACATGTTGTACCCTACAACATGACGAAACCCCCGAAGTGTTGGCTCCACGACCTACCCAGTGAGCAGTCCATAACCACGTGGCCGAGACGATACAATTAGGCGCTCATAACGGGTTTGTACTACGTATGTTCTGGCCACCGCACCGTTGGCTTCAAACAACTGTCTAAAACGGTTTACACGTGTAATTGCTAGGTTTCGACATATATTGATCCTTTTTCCCCTTTTATTTGCACCTGAGCCAATCATTCTGCAGCTTGACTCTCCGAGTCTGCGGCGTGCCGCAGTGAGCCTGAGCACCACTGTTGTTATTGTCATACTATGCTACATCACTTCGAACTCTAGCCCCTCCTCAGAGGAAACATACAACACGGTTTGACGGCCATATTCTTGACAAGCTTTTATGAGTCATAACACTCCATACAATTACTCGCACCACTAACCTTTGCCTCCCCGCTCTTGCCGCAGCACGCCTGTTATCTAGGTTTATTATTCCGACCGTCACATCCCCTCAGGCCAGTGCTGGCGACTCACCAACTCTGGTTGAACACAAGATCACATTTATGACGGAGTCAGTGGGGCTGACGAACTCTTTGTGGGAGGAGTACTACTGGTGGTCTGCGGCCCGGCGGTGCTGTGCATCCTGCTTCCTGGCCCTCGACCTCGACGTGTCGGGATCACGGGTAGCGAGCTGCTTACGAGGACGCTTGCCTTCTGTGGCCATGGTATCTGTACTGGCGCTCTTCAGAGATCAGGTGACGTAAATCAATGTCAGCTCAAGCGATAGGGTATAGAAGGTGCAATGTTACTAACCTCCTCGACTATGTTTACCTCCTTACTGCCCAAGGCCGTAGGCGCGATGGTGCCGCGCTCGCGGGACGTAATCCCAGCCTGTAATAACTAACGCTGTCAATCTGCCCAGGAACAAGGATCTGATGAGCCGCGACTGTACCTGTTCGGCGCCAGCAGACACCGTGGTACCTGTATCGACATCCGCCACCAATGCCGCCGCAAGTACCTTTACCTCCTCCATACACTTATCAACGCCCGCGATCGCCACAGACTCCGGGCCCTGTGCGGACCATGTGAGGGCGCGCAACGCTTGCCAGGGGTCGCCCTCAGGCTGAAGGGGGATTTCCGATTCGCCATTGGGATCGAGAATCAGAGGTTTCGAAGGATCCATATCGGCTGTAAAGGGGACAGGTTGAAACGACAAATTCTGTCCGCAACGGAAAGAGTACTCACTGTGTAGAGTGGGACAGCGGGACAACGAGCGAGGAATGGGCTTGCAGCATCACCTTAAATATGATGAACGTAGCAAACTCCGAGGACTCAAAGTGAGAGACGTTGCAAATACCCTATGCCCTGAGAGCCAGCATTAGGGCCGCTGTGTAGTGAAAAGACACTGAATAAAATTTTGCCGGGCGGAGAGGTGTCAGAATCTACGTTTAACGAGAGGAAATCGAAGGTCAGTTGAAGAAAGCTTGACAAACGACTATGAATATAGTTCACCCGGGTATCATTAGGAAGTAGGTTTGCAGGGTTTGTCAGAATTTCCAGGAATAGGCAGGGTGTCGGTGACTGCGGTTCCGACAAACAGGAAAGATGCCCACCATTAGACTCGGAGCTCGTCCGTCACCGTGAAACGACGGCGCCCCTATATAAGGGCGTGTTAAAAAAATCAACTTTAGGCACTCTTTTGTAGCCTCCTAGTGGATGGTGCTACGATTTGATGAGTTGGGATTGTCACGAGGAGGGAACTCGGCGGAGGGGGGTACCAAACCAGCGAACGGTCACTGAATCAAAGTTGGCGCCTCTGAGTTTCAACAATTCTCGGCTATTTACGTGGGGGCTGGACGCAGGCGCCCACTCCGCGAGACTAAACCCTCGCCCAGACCACAGGACAGTACTCGGTGTAGTACCCTGATCACTGCTTCCATCTTCCGGAATTCTATCGCCATGCCTCTCATCGATTCTCGCCACAAGATTATTTTGAAGGAAGTAAATCCCGAGAAACGGCAATGCCAATATACGTCCTGTCAATCGTTTGGAAAACATAGAGCTTGCTCCAAGTGCAAGTACGTCCGCTACTGCGTAGGTTCTACCGCCACCACCCCGGAGCGTATCATGCTAACTGTCGCGTATGCAGGGTCCAGAATGTCAGAAGGAAGACTGGCCGAACCACAAGAAAGTCTGCGGGAATTTCACCACGCCCATCTTCGATGCCGCGGTCTGGCGCGACGTACGTCTCTGCACGTGCGGCTTGAATCCCCAACGTGTCCATTGTCTTGCAGATTCTTTCTAACGATATGCCTCCGTAGACGTACGAAGACGTGTTCAGATGGGCTGCAGTGCACGCCCTCAAAGCGCACTGGAACCCCTCCAAGATCCGCACGCACTACCTCCTCGTCCACGTCCTCTACGGCGACCGCCTCCTCGGCGCGACCCCGAGCCCCTTCGAGGTCGAGGCAGTCGAAGCGGTCTCCCACGCGCAGATGCGCCGCATGGCGGACTGGTCCGTGTACAATGACGAGCAGGACATCGCCGAATGTAGGAAGATCCAGGAGGAGGGCGGGCTCGGCCAGGCTGTTGTTCTCTTCAAGTTCCCCCCGCCTCTCGCGTACATGGACGCGCTCAAGTGCCCGCGCGACTGCTACCTTATCGAACGGTATGCCTTGACAGAGAGGCGCGATCCGAGCGTGCCACACGTGTCGAGCATGAAGGAGGTCGAGGACACGGTGAAGCGGCGCGTCAATGGGGTGCCGCTCCCCGGAATGGTTGAGGGGTTTAACGCGATGATTCGTGGATGAACAGAGCGTGTGGGTGAGCAATTTTTTATCTTTTAGGATAGGGCTCCACTGACCACTCAAACTTCGCAAAGTTAGTTGACATTGGAGTGGGATGCAGTCAGTGATAGGTTTCTCATAGTGATTGGTAGACGAATACGCGGAAGGACGACACGGGGATGGAGGCACAATGAACACCGGTTACGACGCGTCCTCGGTGGAAACCTGCGCATATTACTAGGCGTTCGAAACCCCCGTCGGCAGGACACATTGCGGTACGATACCCCTGGTCGACCACCAGAATCCTGGCTTGCGCTGTATCCGAGGCAGGAGGTCGCCGTTTTATACAAGCGATATAATTTTGGGGACGCACAGGCAGCACCTTGTTGGCAGCGAGAGAGCCCAACCGACAACCTCAGCGCCCATGCGATGATACAACAACCGGCTGAACAATCGCCGGGACTGGGAACAGGTCCCACGGCGTCCTCCCCCAGTCCCGTTGCAGAGCGCGATGGAAACGCGACGTTCCTCTTGCTTTTCATACCCTGGTACACACAACCACCGAGCTCGACGTGTACGACCCAACGTTGGCCGCGGCGTGAGCGTGCACCGCGAGAACGACAGCCTGACCGTCCGGCCGGCGTCCCCAAAGTCTCTCAGCCAGCTCGCCCAGGACTTGACGTGGTGCCGCTAGCAGTCGTGCGCGTAATCCGAGCCGACATTCCAGTTGGACGGCTGCATCGCCTTCGCCTTCGCCCAGTGTCGCACGGGGCGCCCGCGCCGCCCCGACCGCATGCAGTACCCCAGGACAAGGCGGACGCCTTGCATCGCGTTGAGGTTGAGGAACCACAGCGACACACGCAGTGGGTCGAAAGGCGGGGCGAGGCTCTCCGCGATGAAGACGTAGCGCCACTGCGCTCTGACCACTTTCCCGTTGAGCCGCAGATTGTGAAGGTCGTTTCCGAGGGAGATAAAGCGCAAAACGGGTGCCGGAGAACAGGCGGAAGGAGTACCCAGTGTAGTACTTCTTTCGCGAGGAATCCTGGGTGGGCTCGTTGGATAGGTGCAGGAGAAGCCCGAGGTGCTCGCGGCCAGTGTCGCAAAAGAGGACAGCCCCGGTGAGCCCGTCAAACTTGATGATTGGGAAGTGGCATGCCACTCCGTAGTCTGTGGTCGAAAATTTGGGTAGTACCCCCTGATCAAATGGGCCTACATAGCTGTCCGTGGAGAGGGCTCTGGGGATCAGATTTGCGCTGAATGGCATATACGATTAGCTGTAATACACTCATTGAATCCACGGCGTGTACGTACCCGGGGCCGCTTCTTCCGACGTTGATCGGGGGGTGACTGTAATAGGATCCTCGCTGACGGCGTATAACGAACAGTCCGCCCAAACACCCCATTGAACAGCTTTGGGGACGGAGCGAGGAGGTAAATGTTGTCCCGGGAGGTCGACGGCCCCATCGGAGTGACCCTCCCGCAGCCCAGCGGGAGACAACCACCCCATACGAACAGGCTCGTGTCGAATGACTGCTTCATGATCTCGTGCTGGAGGCGCTGGAATGCCTGCCGTCCCTCCCCGTAGATGGTGTAACGTTGAAGAGACCCATCAGGCAGTACGCCTCGTCCTCCAAGCGCGTAGTGCTCCGTTTCGACGCCCACGACATCCGCTCCGGTATGCCCCTGGCCGAGCAGTGCGCCACGCGCGTCAGCACTTGCCACCAGATGCCGGTGACCTCCTGCAAAAAAAAAAAGCAACTCCGCGAGCTGCACCTTGTTCCCCATGGTCTTCCAATTTCGCGACACGAAGATGAGCTGTGCGGGGGCGATGAGTTCCTGCAGCGTCCACCCGCGCGAGTGCCACCGTGCGGTCCTGAACCTCGATCCCGGGGCGTCCAGCACGCAGTCACTCCTGACGTCGCCCAGATACGCGAAGCACATCTCCGCGAGCTCGCTGCTGCTCGTCTTGGCGATACAGCACGTATCGTTCCACAGCCACCGGTAACCGTGACGCTCCGCGAGGATACAGGACTTGCGGACCTTCGAGGTCGCAAAGTTACGAGGATTCTCGCCGCTCTTCTTGCACCGCTCGTGAAGGGCCTGTGGCTCCTGGAATTTCTGCTCGTGCTTGCCCCAGGTATGGGAAAGGATCGCGTAGCCGCCGGAGACTGACTCCGGCGAGACGAAAAAGTGGAGTTCCGCGCGGTCGGTGCTCAGCAACCACATGGGCGGACGTTCTATCAGGGAGACTTGCGATATAGTCAGATAAATTGAACCATGAGAACTGGTTAACGCACCGGAGTCGAGGTCGCTTGGAATGCCAAACAGCCAAGTAGCCGGCTTAAGATGCAGGGGGACGACCTGGAGGCCGCTTAACGGAGAGATGCTTTATACCTCAAGGAAGGGGCTTACCCTAGGACCTCTGGACAGTCATCGCGGGGGTTCCGGGTGGGCGCGAGCGAGCGAGAGGGATAGAGTGGCCAGGAATGAAAAAGGGCTGAAAATGCGAACCTTATGGGCACTGTGTGAGGCCGGGAGCATCGAGGGTGAGGATGCGGGCCTATTGATGTGTCGGGTAGGCCGAGTGGCCAAAGGATGAGCCCGGACGGAAATAGGGGCTATGGGCAGTGGCCGGCGAAGAACATAATGATGCGGCGTCGAAAGCGGATGGATGTTGGCTAGGCATTGACGAAAGGCGAGAGAGGATATGGCAAGAGTCGAAAAGAAGAAAGGGATGTCGCCGGATGGAACCGCGGTCGACCGAGAAGAGTGAGGTTTGAGGAAACGAGAAAATTCGCTAGGTTGGTGGACGAACCAAACTGTAACGGGCGGTTTGCCGCAGGAGGCCGAGGGACGGAAGACTAGGCTGAATTCGAGGTACGAGGACGAGTACAATGAGAGGCGACAGCCAGACCAACCCAATACCTAAGTTCATTCGTCCAAGAGAGACGAGAACTTCAACGTAGCGTAGCGGCTACATAATCCAAGTGTGACTGGATCACGGAGTCACCGTCGGAGTATGTAACGGGGGCCGCTACATCCATCCGCCGGCTGCTTGACTCGCAAAGGTAGGGCCCTGGGCTGGGGATAAGGAGTACGACTCGGATGGGCATGAGGTAGAGTAGAAACTTGATTCGAAGTCCTCATAATTCTCTGCTGGGAAGGGGCCGTCAGCAAGATGTCGCACCATCCAGATATGACCGTTTCTATTGACTCAAAGTAGACAGTTCCAAGGTTCCGTCCTCCTGTAACGAATGTTATTACGACACGTACTCCCGTAAGCTTTGCATACGTACCCGATATCCCTGATACGGGTTCTATCCAGAGGAAGACACTGGCATACAGACAGAGAGGACCGATGAGAGGCAAGCTAGTCGGTTCGTATGTCGCCGGTGACCCGGGGAGCTCTGCTCCGGCAGAGCGGTCCGCACGCCAGATTGAACACGGGGACCCTTCCACAATCCCATATCCACGCGAGAGGGAAGATCGATTTTTTTCCGCTTTTTGACGAGGTTGTAAACCTGCCCTTCGAGCTCGATGTGAACGACCAAAGTGTACACCGGAGTAAGCGTGCAACGGGAGAATGACAGCCGGATCCTCCTCTGGGCCCCGTCACGGTCTCCGAACTCCTTAGCCCAGTCTGGCCAGGCATCGATGTGATCCTCGAGACAGACATGCGAGGTGTCGATTTCCTGGATCCAGTTGACAAAGTACCTCGGTATCGCCTTTGCCCAATGAGCTGGACTCTGAGACGACAGCATGCACGTCCCAAAAACGAGAACGATGCTTTCCGACACGTTCGCATCCTCGAATAGCGCGGACACGTGCAACGGCCTCCCGTCAACAGGTCTGCTCTCCATATGCAGCGGAAGTAGCTCCATCCCCATCGTCGCCAGACCGGCGACGATCCAGAGAGGGAGACGGAACGGGGGGGCGGGGGTGATGGAATGCAATTGTGCGCAGGGATCCGGTACAGCAACCTTTCTCGACAAGGCGGGGGAGATGGACGAGTAGGAGTAGGGGTCCGTGGAAGCGATCGTCCTCGGCGGCCTGACCGCAATAACGATATCGCGCCACTGGGCCTTGACTGGCTGTCCGTTGAGGCGTAGGTTGTAAAAATCGTTGCCTAGGGAGATGAGGCGCGCAAAGGTAGGAACACCTGCCAGAGTGCGGAAGGGATATCCGGTGTGGTACTTCTTCTGGAGGGGATTCTGGACAGGGTCGTCGGATGGGTGGAGAAGGAGCCCGAGGTGTTCGTGACTAGTCTCGCACAGGAGAATAGCAACGATGTACCCATCCGACTCTATGATCGGGAAGCGGCATTCTAACCCGTAGGGTGTAAGTGAGAGCTTGGGTAGCTCAACGCCTTCAAACGGGACATCCCTGCGCCCGGGTTCCGTGGGTGGTGCAAGTTGATTCTGACGTAATCTGTCAGTCCCTCTACACTGTTTCCTAGACATAATGAATACATACAGGAATGGTGCCAGTGTCCCACTGCCAGTCGAGGTATGGCTGCAATGGGCGTGTCGCAGATGGTGTGTAGCGCACGGCCCGTCCGAACGGTTTGACAAAACTCTTTGGCGATTGAGCAAGGAGGTAAAGACGACTCTTCGACGACGTATGGAGGAACTGATATGCTTCATGCGGCTTCACTGGAGTGGCGTTTTCGAAGCTGGTCCAACTACCCCATGCAAAAAGGCTCGTGTCGAACGACAGCCTCATAATCTCGTACTGGAGGCGCTCAAACGCCCGAGGTCCGCCAACCCCATAGACCGCCTCCATAGTCACCCCAAACAGACCCATCAGGCAATATGCCTCGTCCTCTTCGACTGACGTACTCCTGGTTGACGCCCACGACATGCGCTCCGCCACGGTTGTCTCCTCGAAACTCAGGTCGCCCGTCAGCACCTGCGAGAACACGCCGGTAATCTGTTCGAGGAGCCCCGCAAGCTTGTCCTTGGTTCCGATGGTCTTCCAATCGCGAGACAAGAAGACGACGACAGTAGGTGCAATGAGCTCTTGCAGCGTCCATCCGCGCGAGTGCCATCGGGCCGTCCTAAAAGTTGATCCAGGGGCATTCACCTCGACGTCGCCTTCAACATCTTGCAGATACGCGTAGCATCTCTTCGCGCGAGAGTAGAGTAGAAACATAGAGTTGATACCTTCCGACAATTTGGCGCTATCCGTCTTGTCAATGCAGCACGTATCCACCCACAGCCACCGATAACCATCACGTCGTGCTTGGATACAACAATCGCGAATCTTCGGGGATGCTAAATCGAGGGGCGTCTTGCAGGTTTTCTTGCACCGCTTGGCCAGACGTTGCGTCTCCTGGAATGTCTGTTCGTGGTCGCCCCAGGTGTGAGAGAGGATGGCGTAGCCACCGGGAACCGCTTCCGGGGAGGAGAAGAAATGGAGTTCGGCGCGGTCGGTACTTAGCAGCCACATCGACTCGGAGCTCGCTGTAACGAGAACATGCGATCGTCAGACAAAACACTTTCAAGGAGGACGCCACTCACCGCGGTGGTCACTGAGGGTACAGATGGGGAAGAGGGAGGAGTAGTGGGACGCGGAGGATGACACATGCGATGGGCCATATACATACTATGCTCCAAGACGCCCGCCCAAGCCGACGCTCAAACAGTCGTGGGATGTTGAAACCCACCATGCTGCAAACGCATGCTTCGTGCCAACTTCGTGCAGATTCTTTCAAATTCCTTACATACTCCTTACATACAGTAATAGTCCGCCGGGCCTTCGAAATCCCACGACTACTCGAGCATCCTTGGGCAGGCGTCTTGGAGCATAGTATGCATATGAGCCCATCGTGTCATCCTCCGCGTCCCACTACTCCTCCCTCTTCCCCATCTGCACCCTCAGTGACCACCGCGGTGAGTGGCGTCCTCCTTGAAAGTGTTTTGTCTGACGATCGCATGTTCTCGTTACAGCGAGCTCCGAGTCGATGTGGCTGCTAAGTACCGACCGCGCCGAACTCCATTTCTTCCCCTCCGCCCATGCAGTCATAGGCGGCTACGCCGTCCTATCTCACACCTGGGACAGCAACGAGCAGACATTCCAGGAGACGCAGGACCTTCATGAGCGGTGTAAGAAGACTGGCGAGAATCCCCGCGACCTTGCGTCCAAGAAAGTTCGTCAGAGCTGCATCCTCGCGGAACGCTACGGATACCGATGGCTGTGGGACGACACCTGTTGCATCGACAAGACGAGCAGCACCGAGCTCTCGGAAGCAATCAACTCTATGTTCGTATGGTACTCGCTGGCGGAGGTGTGCTTCGCGTATCTGGTGGACGTGGAGAGCGACTGCGACTTGCATGCGAAGGGGTCGGCGTTCAGGACGGCGCGGTGGCACTCACGCGGGTGGGCGTTGCAGGAGCTAATCGCGCCCTCCTTCGTCATCTTCCTTTCACGAGACTGGAGGGTCCTAGGAAACAAGTTGGAGCTTGCTCCGCTCCTCGAAGAGATCACTGGCGTTCCGCGGCAGGTGCTCACGCGCGAGGCGCATTTCTCGACTTCCAGCGTCGCAGAGCGCATGTCATGGGCCTCGAAACGCACCACGACCCGCATGGAGGACGAGGGGTACTGTTTGATGGGTCTCTTCGATGTTAACATGCCGATCATCTACGGGGAAGGGCGCCGAGCATTCCGCCGCCTCCAGCATGAGATCCTGCGGCAGTCATTCGACACAAGCCTACTCGTATGGGGTAGCTGGATCAGCTCCGAGAATGTTGCCTTAGGGGAGCCATTGGACGTTCAGCGGTTCTTGACTTTGTCTTCCCAGCTCCATCTCTCTCTCCTCGCACCCTCATCAAACAGTTTCGTCAAACCGTTCGGGCAGATAGTGCACTGCATGCCATCTGTATACAAGATGAAACCCGTACGTATTTATGGTCTGTAGGATATGGTATAAAAGGCCTGATAAATTACGCTCAGGACGAACTCGAACCAGACATGGAATCCAAAGGGAGGGTCGAGAACATGATCTCGTTTGATGGCATTGAGCTACCCCAGCTTCGGCTTACTTCCTACGGGTTAGAATGCCGCCTTCCAATCATCCAGTCTGATGGGCTCGTCATTGCGGTTCTCCTCTGTGACGCTGGTCACGAACACCTCGGCCTCCTTCTCCATCCATTCAATGACCCTATTCAGGATCCCTCCCGGAGGAAGTACCACACCGGGTATGGCTTCCGCACTCCCGCAGGGGTCCCTACCTTTGCGCGCCTTATCTCCCTAGGCAATGACTTTCACGACCTGCGTCTGAATGGAACGCCAGTCGAGGCGAAGTGGCGCAGCATTATCCTCGAGGACAGCCAGCCGAGCAAGCTCCCTATATCACAGCTCTGCTCGCCATTACATTCTATCGCCCCCGCCCCCCCATTCCGTCTCCCCTCTTGGCTTGTTGACAGATTGAGCCTCATGGGGATGGAGCTCCTGCCGCTGCATATAGAGAGCAGACCTGTTGACGGGAAGCCATTGCAGCTATTAGCAACATTCGGCGACATGAACTCCCTCGAGGGCATCATCCTCATCCTTGGGACGTGCACGCAGTCCTCGGACCATCCGGCGCATTGGGCAAAGGCGATACCACAACAACTCGACTATTCAGACGATGGTCCGTCTGCTGTCTGGTCGCACGACTGTCTTGAGGACCACATTGCGAATTGGCCGGGCTTGACGAAAGACTTTGGAGACTCTGAACGGACCATCCGTCTTTCCTTCTCGCGCTGCCACCTAACCCCCGAGTACACCTTCGTCGTCCACCTCGAGCTCATGGGGGATGTCTACAACACTATGGCCAAGAACATCACGTTCCCGGATCGCGAGAGACTTAGCTCAGTGTCGCGCGACTCGGAGGAGGACTCGTTCATTGGCAGGCATCCAGCGCGTCACCCGACGTCAATCCCGAATCCTGCCACTCAAGGCGTGCACGGCGACCCAGTGCTGCGGCGGGGCATGTGTTGTCTGGTCACATGACCTGTCTTGATCCCCGCTCTTCGTCTTCTCTCCTTTTTTTTTCCCTTCCCGCTGATGACTACATTGCAACTTGGAGGCTTTACTTATGATACACGGAATGTTGCCACTACTGTACACAATGGAGACGCTGTACAACGGTTTCAGCATAAGGATTCTGACCAAGGATGCGACACGGGACTCACAGTATGCAAACTATGACCGATAGTCGGTCGAGTCCTGCAGTCGCCACCTCCGCAAGGGGCCCCACCACCACATGGACGACGGTCGGTGACTGTCTTCGTCCAGGCCACTTGCCGTCCGCCTGTCCTCTGTCGCCCTCCGTGTGACTCTCCTTCTTGCTCCGCCCTGACCCTGATCCTGACCCTCTCCCCGTCTAGCTTCCGTCGGCGGGGCATCCTCGTGTTGCCACGGTTTCCGCCCGCCGTCATCCTCCGACTCGAACTCGTCCATCTCAAGCTCCACAGCCGGCTGCTCCCTCCGCCTCCGCTCGTGCCTTCTAACCCCAAAGCTCCCCAAGCCCCACCCAAACACTGGCCGCACGCCGTCCTCCGCGTCCGGGCCGTACGCCTGGGTGATCCGCTCTACCCGCTCGACCGCCTGCTCGCGCGCGGCGGTGAGGTGTGCGTGTCGGAGACCAAGGTAGCACCCGTACACGTACCGCCCCGCGCGATACTGGTTCAGGAAGCGTGCAAGTTGCCCACTGCCCCCCGAGCGCGTGCTCGCGTCCGTCTGCCGCGAAGAGACGCTTCGCGCGCTGTCGTCAGCGACGACCGTCTCCTCGCTGCCCCTGCGTTGCCCCTGCATCTCGCCCTCCCCGCCGCTAGCAGAGCCCTCGGACGAGCTGCTGCCTTCGGCCTCCCCGTCCGCGCGGGGAGGGCTCGGGGGTTCGCCGGCGTGCCGAAGGCTTCCATTGCGGAACACGTGCGTCACGTCCTTCCAGAACGTCTGCGCGCGTTCTTTGCGGACCTTGCGCCGCGTCATCTTCGCGCGTCGCTTCTCCTGCCGCTTCTCCTCGCGCCGGAGCAGCTCCTCGAGCTCCCCGACGCCCATCCCCGCGCCGACCCACCACCACCATCCGACGAAACTCTGCCATAGCACGACCGACCACATCAGGCTCGGCATCCACGCATACTGGTCGCGGCGGGGGATGTAGAGGAAGTTGAGCGCTGTCGAGATAATCGCGAGGGCGAGCGCGCCCGCCCCGAATGCCGCCGTGCCGCCGTCCGTGCGCCATGCGGCGCGCCGGTTGATGATGCAACCCCACAGGAAGAGCGCAGAAGTGAAGAGAAGGGATAGCGTCGCGTTACAGATGTTCTGCACGGCAGACGCAACCGTCGCGACCTTCTCGTCGTCGTGCATCCTCAAGACATGCATCGTCGACGCCACGATCGCGAGCGGGCCGAGGAGGATGTAAATGAGGCGGCGTTCGAGCCCGGAGGGGAAGAGAAGCGTGAGGAACTGGATGTGCGTGATCTATAGCGCGCGTCAGGGATTGGAGTCGGGGGATAAACTCGGGAAGCGCACCTGGATCAGACCGGACGTCGTCGCGTTCATCAGCAGCCATGCCGCGAGCTCGCCCATGGCCCAGTCCGTTGTGCTTTCGTCATCTTCTAAAGGGGGTATGTCGACCGCGATGTAGTCGAGCATATACGGCCACTTCATGCTCTGATCGACGGTGCTGGTGAGCACGACATGCAGGGTTGCGATGCACGAAACCAGTAGAGTAGTGACCGCCGACATTTGCAGGATACAGTTCACCGGAGCAAGAGGCCAGTGATACTGCGCGGTGAAGACCAGGTGAATGATGAGGACGGCCGTAAGGGTAAGGGTGATCCCGAGAAGGAGGATTTGGATGGGCAGAGATCTCGCGAAGCCGGGTCGGTGGGCGAGGATGGGATCGGAGGCATAACTCCTGTAAATAAGACTAGTAAGCCATCCTGGGTCATGGACGAGAATACTAGACATCTCGCGAGGCAGAATTGAGTGTCCTGATCTGTATTCATATTCCCAACAGCACCAATATTCTCAGCAAAGCAAGATGACTGGGGAGTAAGTTTTATATTGCCCACGAGCGTATCGCCAAGGAAGTCAGAAGAGGTTTTGGCAAAGCTCCTGGCTGCTCACTTCAAAAGGGCAGGGCGCCGCCAGTCGACGATGCAAAACGGTAGCATCGCCCAGCGCAATCATCGGCATGAACGGGCCCCCATATATACTTTCGGGGGGTTCGGGACAAGAGTCGGTGTGGAGATGATCGAGGATAGTGGAGGCGCAAAGGAGATACCCGTACTACCTCCGTACGTTCCCCTTGTCTCCCGACAGACAGAAGCCACTCTCTGCAGTGAATGTCCCCGCCCCTTCCACCGCAGCAATGAGTTAAAATGAACGCACCCGTCATTAGTGCTGTTTGTCTGATTTGTGAGATTCTGGCCTAGCACCTCCGCAACTAAGGACAACAAGACATAACAGACTCTCCGGAAATCCATCCGAGTTTCGTGGATACGGAAGCCTTCCGGCGTTGTGAGAATGGATTGGAGGTATTTAGTGGCCTGGCTTCGTTATATAGAGAGATTAAAGCATGAGATCAGGGCTGGAGGATGATGATGGTCGGAAGGAAGCTTGGCTCTAGCTTGGCCTTCGCAGACATGGTGCACGCAGAAGAGAAGCCGCTGCTGGCGCTTACCTGACACCCTTCCCCAACCTCCTCCTCCTCGGACCTCATTCGCTATATCCAACCCGCCTGAACAACATCTTATCTACGAAACTGGCCTGTTGCTCCAGGACAGAAGCCAAGGAATGAAACAAGCCGCGAATGGTACGTCCCACCACCCGAGCATTGCAGCTCCGCACCATGCACATGCAGCGGCATGGAACCCAGCACTGAAAGCTGAATTGTCGCCCCGCAGAGTAACCGCGATGGATACATCCCCGTAGCAGGAGACGAAGACGATGCACTACGTCATTCCTCAACTCGTCAAGGCATCCCACACCGAGGGGTCCTCCAAGTGCATCCCAACGACGGCAATTACACATATGCATACGGGCCAGCAGGAATTGCAGGTCTCCTGCACAACCACTATGCCCTGGGATGCGCTATCTTCGCGTCCATAGGAGGGCTGACGTTCGGCTACGATCAAGGCGTAATAGCGAACGTGCTTGTCATGAAGGATTTCGTCGCAAGGTGGCACCTGAGTGCTTGGGATACGGGTCTCATGAGTACGTCCTATCCTCACGTTCAAATGTGGAATGGTCGGGTGAAAAATGTGGGCATTAGCGGCTGCTCTTGAGCTGGGCTCCCTCGTCGGAGCGTTGACAGCTGGAACGTTCACGGACCAGTACTCTCGGAGGCAGTCGATCTTCGCGGCGAGTGGTGCGTTGCACATCCGGACCACAAGGCGATTCAAGCTTGACCGTTCCCCCAGCCATCTTCTGCGTCGGTTCTGCGCTGCAGTTTGCGGCCCAGAGCCCGGACCAGCTAATTTTGGGGCGAGGGATTGGCGGAATAGGTGTAGGAGCTCTAAGGTGCGTCTGTCGCAATGTAGACGTGAGTATATGCGCTCAATACCCCCTCGCAGCATGCTCTCTCCACTCTACATGGCCGAAATCAGCCCACCCGAAGTCCGAGGCTCGCTCATGGCTCTAGAGCAGTTCGCCATCGTCTTCGGTGCTGTTCTCGGCTTCTGGACGGGCTTCTTCACCCGGGACAGTACGTACCTTCGCGCATATATGCAGCGTATCGCACTCATTTGCCCGTGTTCTGGGCAGTCGAAGGATCAGCTTCGTGGCGGATACCCCTCGGCATCCAGCTCATCCCAGGCATCCTTTTGGGCTTGGGTGGATTCGCCCTTCCGCCCTCACCGCGGCTGCTCGTTGCGCAGGGTCGGGTGGAAGAGGCGCTTGCTTCCCTTGCGAGGCTTCGCCTGCGTTCGCCGGCTGAAAGCGCGACTGATCCTTTGCTCCAGGTATGAGTGCCGTGTTATGATTACTTTGCAGTTGTGATGACGCCACGCACGGAGTAGATCGAACTGCTGGAAATGCAAGTCGAAGCCGCGCTCATCGAGCAAACTTCGACAAACGATAGCGTGCGCGTCACCAAGGCTGGAACTTTGCAAGCTGAAGTTCATGCCTGGAGACGACTGTTTGGACCAAAGCTGCTCAGACGGACGCTCATCGGGGTGGTTATGATGGTCTTCCAGCGTACGTCCGGTGTCCCGCCATTGTCAGAGCCCACGGCTTGATCTTGTTCTGCTAACAGAATGGAGTGGAATCAACGCGCTCCTGTACTACGGCCCGACGCTCATGCACTCCCTCGGCCTGCAAGGAGACGCAGTAACATTGATGTCCGCAGGCGGAATAGGCATCGTCCAATTCCTCGCGGTCTTCCCCGTCATCGTCTTCATCGATCGTCTTGGTACGTCGCCCTTCAACTCCCTCAGTCTCGCCTACTGACCCTTCCCTATTTTCGACCCCTATGCAGGCCGCCGGCCGCTCCTTCGCTGGGGCAGCGCCGCCATGGCGCTCTCGCACCTCCTCATCGCCATCCTCGTCCACCGCTACAACACCGACTGGCCCGCCCACGCCCTGGCAGCGTGGGTCTCCGTTGGGTGTGTGTACGCATTTACAGCTGCGTATGGCGTCAGCTACGGCCCCATCGGCTGGATCCTCCCCAGCGAGGTCTTCCCGCTCTCCGCGCGCAGCAAGGGCGTGGCCCTCTCCACCGCCTCCAACTGGACCAACAACTGTACGCCCGCTCCCTTCCTCCCCTGTCCACACAGTACAGGGCAACGCTGATATAGCATGTACTCTATGGCAGTCCTGATCGGGCTGCTGACGCCGGTGTTCATGGAACGCTCCGCGAGCGGGACGTTCCTCGTGTTCGCGGTGGCATGTTTTGCTGGCTACGTCTGGTCGACGTACTGTGTGCCCGAGACTGCGAACGTCTCGCTCGAGGAGATCGATGCTGTCTTCGGGTCGAGTGCTGGCCAAGAGGACATCGACCTCAAACGACAGGTAAACATCCCATCTCGCCTCTGACAGCGAAAAGGATTGTGATGCTTACTCTAGGCTTACTCTCCTCGCTGTAGATTGAGACCGATCTTGGGTTGCATGATCTCGTTCAACGGTGGGCTGTCATGTCCGATCACGGCCATGTTGATCAGTGGAGGACTATTTCTTGATCCTCGGCGTTTAATATTTATGGCTCGTGCGGCATAAACATCACAGGACGGACCTATTGTAACCTACAGCATATCAATCTCGTGATCCTCATGTTCTAGTAATCCAAATCGTATACATATTAAACAGCGTAAATTTCAGACTGCCCGTCATGGTATTGTGGGGTCATCGTTGCTTGCTTGACTTGAGACCTTTGGGAAGGATGAGATGATTTTTAGGCGTTTTGCAGGCTGCACGCCGATGGTTAGGAGGGACAAGGGGATTGAGATGGATCCGGACAATCGACAAACAGCCTGTGACACAGGACAAAAATCAAGCGACCGAAGTGCGAAGAGCGTGACAATAGAGACAGCGACGCTCCCATGTCGTGATGCGAACGCCGCGCGAAGGTGGAATACTACACTACGTAAAAGAATCCCGGGTTGGATGCGCATGCGAGCGGCAGACTGTATGGGCACAAATGGGGCAGGAAGGCTACTAAGGTACAGTACGTATGTATGTACTTCATTCAGTGCGGGACACGATTCGATGAGGGGACGGGGGGACAGTGGTGAAATGTAAATGTAAAGGGTGGGAGGTGGCAACAACAGGGAGGTAGAAGGTAAAAGGTGCACCGACACAGTGACAGTAACAGTGGTGAGACTATGAGCGTATGGAGTTGAGACGGGACGGCGAGATTTCTTGATACAGATACGTACGGCGACAGATTCAGATTATTGTGAGAGTCGGGACCCAGAGAGGAACCAAGACGATGAAGAGGGGGCCAACCGAGAGAGACGACGCTTGCTCAAGGAGCGGGAGGCCCTATACGCCGTACCGCGTCGCTAGCCGCTCCTGGATCACAGGCGGGAACGTCGCGACCTGCGCGGCCCAGCCGACGGCGTCGTGCTGCTTGAAGCCCGTCAGGAGCTGCTGGAACATGTTGTTGAGCTCCGGCGACGGCTGGTTCCACCGGACGATCGCGTTGCAGAACCACAGCAAGCTCTGCACAACAAAAGCACCACAAACAAAACACTCGTCAACATCACGTCTGCAGCTCACACAACACAACAGGAGGGGGGAAGGTCGTCGCCACTGACCTTCGTGATGCCCGCGGGGTTCGTCTGGACGAGCGTGCAGAGCCCGCGGAACGCCGAGTCCTTCTCCTCGTTGTCCCGGATCTCGTACAGCGCCTGGCACCACGCCTGTGCGAACTCGGGCAGGAGCGGCGCGACGAGCGAGGGGTGCATCAGCCCGATGCGGCCGATCGACACAGCCGCGTTCTCGTGGAGGCTCCGCGGTGCCTTGGGGTGGAGCAGGATGGGGATCAGGCGCGAGATGAGGGGGTGTACCCACTGCTGAAACTCGGGGTCATCTGATGGCGCGTGGTCAGCCGGGTGAGAGAGTGAAAAGGATATATAAAATAAAGCTTACCCCGACCATAACGCAGCGCGATCTCGCCGACGGCCCACGCCGCGTTGTTGCATGCGCTAACGAACTCTACCTTCGGCTCAGGGTCGAGCTGGGAGATGAGCTCCTGCATGATGGATGGGATATGCTGCCGGAGTAGCGGGAAGCAGTTCATCGCCATATCGCCGACAAGCGCGTATCCTGACTGGCGCACGGCGGCGTGTGGGTGCTTCAAGCAGACAGTCAGCAAAGACAACAAGTTCGGCTGGCCGCGCAGTATGTGCGGCTCGAGGGCCATGCCCAATCCTTGGGTGAGACCCGAGAGCAGGTCGAGCGCAACGACGAGGAACGAACGGTCAGGCTCATCCATCTCCGGATTTTGCTGGTACGCCTGGTACTGAAGGAGGGATGTGTGCACGATTGTTTGACACCGCTCGAAGATCGGCCCGGCGTACGGGAGGAATGAGGAGCCCATGGCAATGGTGACCGACGCGAGACACTGTCAATGTACGCATCAGCGCAGTTAAGGATTTAGGTATGAAAGGAAGCTACCTCGAGGAGTGGAACAAGATCTTCGTCGTCGTCCTTGAGCTTCGACCAGCGCTTTAAGAGCGGAGGCATGAGAATCTCGACGAATGTTGGGTTCTGCAGCGCTACGCCAACGGCGTCCGCCAGCGTTCCGACAGCATCGTAGAGGATGAGCATGTTCTTGTGCTGATACTTTTCGAACGCGAACACGAGGTTGCGCAGCACTGGCTCGAGATAGGGTCCGAGTTCGGGGCCTGCGTCCTCCTCGAGGGTGGCGAAGGCACTGCATCCTGCTTCTTGCACACGCTTGTTGTTGTCGAGAACCATTCGGAGGAGCTGGAGTGCAAAAGTCAATCTCTAATCTCGCGCCAGGACATGCTTCAATGCCTCACCCCTTCCAAAGTAGGCACAAAGAATGTATTCTTGTGCTCTTCCGAGATAGGCTGCGTGCACCAACTCGCGTACCGTCCGAGCGTCCAGCACGTGATCGACCGAACCAATGGCTGGACGAAATGGTGAGTCCAGATACAGACGATCGCTGAGTCCGGATGACGCACCTTTGGATCGTTGAGAGTATTGATCAAGTAAGGAACAAGGGTCGGCAGATGGGGCTCGATAGCGTCGATACATCCTGCGACGTCAAATCAACACGCAGATCAACGCATCCGAGGACGCCGACGCTCACCTTCCGCCATCGCACCCAACGCCAGGATGCCACTCTCCCTCTGCAGCCAGTCGTCGCTCCACAGCTTCGTCTTCAACGGCTCAAGCAGCACGTTCAACAGATCCGGGCCAAACCGGACCGCGAGGACGTCCAGCGCTGCCGCGGCGCACTTGCGCAGGTTCCACTCGGTCGACATCTCCTCCGCGAACTCTTCGTCGTCCAAATCGTCGTAGTCGTCTTCGTCGCCGTCCTCGAGCTCCTCGCCGTAGGCGCCGACACGTTTGGCCCCATTCGCGTCGTCCCCGTTTGCATCGTGTTCGAGTCCGTGCGACTTGCCGCCGTAATGGCGCGGCTTGATGTCGCTCTCCTTGTCTGGCACGGCCGCGTCCTCCTCGTCGCCCTGGAGCCATAGGAGGTCGTCCTCGCTGTACACCATGCAGTCGAGCAGTGTCGGCGCGACCTTGGCGAGCAGCGGGTGGAGGTATGGCGCGAGGTCGGGGTCCTCCGCGAACGTGAGCCAGAACTCGCACGCCTCGAGCGCGACGTTCTCGTTGCGGTCACGCGTCGAGTAGAGCATGTACTCTGCGACGTTGCTCATCTCGGGCATGAGCTTCTCCGGGCGCGACGCGAGGAGGAGGACGAGCGCCTGGCAGACGTGCCGGCGCACGGACGGGTCGTCGTCCGCGGCGCGCTTGAAGAGCGCGGCGATGAACGTGTCGATGTGCGCGAAGAGCGCCTGGCAGCCGATCGGCACGAAGTACGACAGACAGGCGATCGCGTGCGCGCGCATTTTCGAGGACGGGTGCTCCGAGAGGACGAGGAACTTGGGGATCATAAAGTCTAATGGCATCGCGCCGTTGATTTCCACGTCGAGCTTTCGCGGGTAGTCCTCGCACGCCTTCTCGAGCACGTTGAACGCGGCCTGGGAGGGTTCTGTGTCAGTACGGGTTTTAGGTGCTCCACAGGGTTCTTGACATATAAGGTTGGCTTCCGCACTGTTTACGGCAAATATGTCATGGACTGAGTGGGCGTCGCAAACTCATTCTTTGTCGATTATGCCCTGCCTCTCTCGACTCGAGGCACCAATTCGCCCCGCATACAAGAAGAGGATAGTACAATGGGGAAGGACTTGTGCGGTATGCCGGTACCGGACTAAACACTTGTTCCAGGAACAGTGTATGGGGTCTCACGGCGACTGAATAATTGGCCCACTGTCCTCGGTAATGAAAGCTTGGTGGAAAGGTGTAGGAGGAGGCACATACAGCGCCACCATGCCGCCGCACCAATTACAGCTAACACAAAGGCACAAGGGCCGCACTGGCCCGGACAGGCAATATCCTCATATGCCGATGAAGCCAAGATCGACCCGCGCGTGAGGCCTTTGACACGGCGAGACGAGGAGAAAGTGGCAAAAAAAATCGCAACGAAACCAAAATCGTGGCGCGTACCTCTTGTTGATCTGCACTCGGCACGTCCAACATGTGCACCAGCTGCTGCAAGCACTCCGGCCAGTTCTTGGGCTCCAAGATGCCGAGGAACGCGACGATATCCTGCGCGGCCGCACCTCGGACCATGGCCGATGCATCGCTGAATGCGGTGAGGACGGCGGCCTTGACAAACGCCATAACGTCCGGCGCGGCTCGGAGAATGAGGCGTGCGTTGTTCTTGAGGAGATAGCCCGCAATGGTCCGGATCCGGTCATCTTCTTGTGGCATAGTAGAGAGGATGTAGGCTAGGTATGCGATGTAGTCGGGTGCACGCGTGAAGTTGTTCAATTTCTGGGAAATGAGAGTCGTAAATGAAGCTGCGCTGGGGTATGAATGGGAAGACGATGGGGACGTACGTGGGTGATGTTCCGCTGTACGGCGGAGTTGCGGGTGTCTGTGGACTCATGGATGGTCTGCAGGATTTCCTGCAATCCTGCTTGCTGGGGCGTCCAAGAGGTCATGGTCGGAGGAGGAGAAGATGAAGGGGCGGTCCCTGCGTTCTCAATCGTCTAACCCAACATTTCACTAACTCCTCGCTTATCTTCAATCTATACTGTCAAATTCCACTTTAAATCATTTATCCCTTATATGGACTTACATCCCAGAAACACTTGCTTTTATTGAGCGCTTCCTGCCCTCTCCACCCCTTTCCTTCCCATCCCAGTGATCCTCCTTTCGACCCCCACCACCTCCTCAACACAATGCCCATTGCACGCACAACGCCGAGCGCAGAATCTAAGACCTCTCACGCAGTTATCATCGCGAGAAAAGTGTGCTTACAAGCGCTCGTTATCATTTCAGACTAATTACGTAGACTTTTGAGTCAACCGCGAGTGGCTTAGCGCAGTCATCGACCTCCCCACTTTGTTCCCACTGGTGCCGTTCTTCGTCATCGCTGCGGACGTCTCTTTGCAAACAGGAGGCAGACTGCCTTTGAAAAGGCCGGCGCCAGCAAAGAGACTCGCAGAACCACTGCAGGACGATCGTCATCCCAGCCAGGTATGTCCTTCTTCTCCGGCCTGCCACCGTTCATCCCGACGGACATGAGCTTCCTGAGATCGATAGTAGTGCGGCCTGATAGTGCCTTCCACACATGGGCTTGCGATTGACCCCGGATTGGCTCGGTCGCGGCTTCATCATGATAGATTCGAAGACGATAGAAGCGGGTCTCCGGCCTTAATTTCGTCTACCGGGCCACGAGTCCCGGAACTCTCTCTTTGCTTTTCTCTTCTACATTGCCCTCGTGCTTAAAGCTCCCTCGGACGAGGGATGGATGCAAGTCGGAGGCACAAGGGATTGAAAGAAATGCTCATGACCTCTTGGAAGCTGTGGAAAACCGTCAGCTTTGCTCCACCGTGACGACAAGCAGGAGGAGCTGGGGTCCGACGGGGAAGCCGCGAACTTCGTGTCTTCTTTTTTCTCGAAGATCCTCCGGAGGCCCACGTATAGAGTCATTCCATGTGCTCACAGGTCATCCTTTCAGGGAGCGAACATGCAACGCCCATATCCCGTTTGCATGCGCAGCCCAGCCATGGGTATACCGCTATTCACTGAAGCCAACGTAATACGCATACGGTTGCCCTGCACAACGGCTTGTCCGCGTCTTCGTCTCCCCTCTGTCCTGCCCTGCCCATTCCACTTCATACAACCGCTATGCTCCGGCCGAAGATGCCACCCATGGCCATCCCCGTCCATGGCGAAGCCATGGCTGTTTTGGTGTGGGCTCAAACGCCCCGTTCAGAAACTCCAGGAACGGGAGCAGATGTCCAGGAGTTCTGAACCCCGGACTTCATCTGCTTCGGGAATGAAGTGCGAGGGCGTAATGTCCGTCGTGCAGTGCGTTCCAAGTGATCTTGGATGCTGCTCGCGACCAGTAGCACCACTGCCAGCTGTGCATGAGGTCACTTCTGGGATCTGCTTGGATTCCCGTATGGGGTTGTCTAGCCCCCCATCCGCTCTCTGCTCTCACTAAAAGCGTATTGGTGGATCCTTCAAAGCTACCGGTGCTTCGCAAACTCTACTCAGTAGCCCGAAATACAGCGGGTGGTGCCTATCCCCGTAGCTCGCACACCGTTCATTGACCGGCGAGGCCTCGAAAACGTAAAAAACCACGATGTGCAGTTTAGCCTCCGCGTTCTCAGACTTCCCCGCCAGCGTTCCCCGACTTCGAGCTCGGTGCTCCCCGAAACTGACTTGAAACGTCAACCTAGCCTCTGACGCGTCGGGTCCTGTCGATTTATGCGAAGTAGCGAAGGGAGGGGTGGGGGGGCCGAGAAAGAACCATGGCGACGCCTGGCGTTGCGTAGGTCTCGAGAACGAGAATGTCCTCCGAGTCCCCGGTCTTTGGTTAGAGAACGTTCGACCGAGCGTTCAGAGAACCACGCGGGGAAATTGTTGTACCGCGAAGAAGCACTCCTCGAGGTTCACATGTTGACATTGACATCGGCGTCCATCGGCCATCCACTGCCGAGCTGGGGGCCTGGCCAGCTCAAGAGGCTGGGGGCCTGCTCGGGGAGGTTATTCCTTCAAGTCAGGGGGGGGCGGGCCATTCGACCTGAAGAATTCCTGGCCAGTGCAATGGCAATGCGTCTCGGCCATCATCCAGCTTTTCGGCGGTGGTATGGTAGAGCTCGAGACAGGTTCCAGAGGTGAGCGGTGCCGTCATCCTGGCACGCAGCTACTAGCCTGCTGCGCGTAGTGACTGGCGGCATGCTCGAAGCATTCGTGGCCCATTGGGAGATGTAGATGCCAGATACGTCCGTACTGTACTTACCAAACACCAAGTCTCTAGCCCTGTCTCGACGAGCTCGAGCCTATATGCTATTGACGTCTGGCAGAGGAATGCACTCGAACTCGGGGGCATCGTCGTGCAAAACGGGACGCATCATTCGACATGTACATGTCATGACATCGATCCGTTCATCTAGGCCTCAAAACCCTTCTAGATCGTGGCCCCGACAGATCACTGTCATCCCTTCCTGGGCCCAAGTCGATTCCTGCCCGTTTAACCACACGTCCCTGACCACCGAACGGTGACACTGCGTAGTTACAGTGGCTCCCGTCTGGTCAACCGGTCATTCCTCGGTCCCTACGCAGGCCACCTTCAGCCTCGTATGTCTGATGCATCGGTCTACTCAATACTAGTAATACAATCATGAGCATGTGGCAAGGGTCTCGAATGTGCGCAAAACGGAAGGTATAGTCTGCTGCATGACGCGCAAGAAGTGCAAGGTATCACTACAGTACAGATGTGTGTGCATGCGAAATGCGAAGGGGGACGTGAATGCAAACGAAAGCGGCAACAAACGACGCCGACGAGCGGCGGTGATGGTAGCTGTGACTACGGGGCGGTTCTATTACGATACTATGCGGCGGTGTGATGTGGTGTGGGGGAAGTGGAGAGGGTGGCGAGATGTGCAAGGTGCATCTACATGAACGAGCTGCTAGACACGATATATGCGCGGAGGAGGACGAGCGAGGGTGAGGGATGGGAGATCGATGCGGGGAGTCGACGAGCGGAAGGTGGGCGCGCGATGAAACACACCCAGCGGCCAGCGCGAACGTGGCAAAACACTGCATCCGCAGCGCGCGCGGCGCACGGACAAGCATGGAGGCGGCACGAGCGTCCTACGAACCCTGAGCGAGGCGCGGATCGGCGTCGCTGCATCATGTCAGGCTGAAGCGGCTCTTGAGGAGCTGCATGCGCGACGCGGGCGGCTTCTCTGTCGTAAGTCCCGGCTCCGGCTCCATGAGCGAGGAGAGGTCCGCACCCGGCGGGGACTCAGGGTGGAAGGGGCCCTTGAAGATCTTGTGCTGGGCGAATCCCAGAATGGGGCTGCGGGTGAAGTAGTCGGTCAGCTCGGTGTTGAGTGTGGGATGGTGACGTGGCGGCGTGGCAGGATAGACGGAGGGGGGAACAAAACCTACATGGCACCTATTGATGCGCCGAGGACGATCTGGGTCATCAGAGAAGGACTGTAGCCCTTGTGCACGATCGCCTGCATCCGGAGAAAAATCACGACGAGCCCGCGTCAGGAGATTAGCTCGAAGATGGACGCTGGTCAGACGTACGAGGAAATGCGAGTTGTTGCGGTCAAACAAGAAGCGCAGCGCAAAACTCATCCCATCCTGCTTCTCCATAATGAGGTCAATGCCGAGTCCGACGAGGAAGGTCCCGATAGCCGCACAGCATGTGGACTGGCAGTACACCGTACGGTCAGCTTCAAGATGAACTCGATTCCCAACCCGCACTTACAATGCCAAAGTGCTGCCGGAGGAGCACCAAGAACAGCCCCATGACGAGGAACACCGCGAGCACGAGCCAGTTGAGGCGGTAGTCCGGCACGAGCAGGCCCGGGCGCAGGAGGACGACGCGGACGCCGAGGGAGAACCCGCCGAGGACGCCGAGCAAGAGCACGCCGGCCCAGCGCCCGAATTTGAGCACGCCGACCAGGAAGCCGATCGCGAAGCCGGCGATCGCGATGACCGTCAACAGGACGTCCGAGAGCCCGTCCGCGCTCACCGTGTTCACGAACGCGCCCCACACTGCGAGAAAGAAAAAGAGGAAGGAGTGCCGAAAAACATACGAGCACAAGGCAGGGCGTCAGTACCTCGGTGCATCAACAAACAAAATCGCGGTCAAGGATGGATGGAGACGCACCGCACACGGTCAGTGCAAGGCCGACGGCCATGCCGGTGGTGAACCGCCATAAGCGGACGCCTGCGAGGGCGAGGGGAATACCGATGACGAAGACGAAGATGAGCCAGAGGATGGCGGTGAGCGAGAAGCCTGTGCCTCCGCCATCCGTGCCCGAGCCTTGTGGTATGGCTTGGTTCGTGCTCGGGTTAAGGACAGTCGTGTTGCCGTCAACCTGCGACGACACCACGATGGGCGTGGTGCGCTTCCAGCGGTGCGTGGTGGGGTCCGCGTCAAGTCTGAGGAGGAGTTCCCTTGCGACGGGCGAAGCACAGACGTTAATGTCGAGAGCCAACAGTAGCAGAAGCCATGGGATAAGCGTTAGGATGTATGATGTTAGGGAGTTTTGGCGGAGGAACCCCGCCATGAGCGACGGTGGTAGACACGATGTCAAGAGCCAACTTGGATGTGCTGTCGGAGTAGAGTGCCTCCTGCCGAGCAGCGAACGAGGTTCTGCTCTTTGGGAAGCGCGTGTCGAAAACGACGCCAAGCGCGACTCGGACGGCGCAGGGGCTGGTAAAGACTGACGAGGGTAGGATAAGGAGTGACGTGGGGCCGGAGGTTGAGGAAGATGGAGAAGAGCAGGAAGTTGGAAGCAGCTGAGCGTCGCTGGCGCTACTGCGGAAATGGCGAGGGGGTGGAGCGTATGGGGGATGTAAGGACCAGAAGCCGGACCCAGGCCGGGTAAACAACCGTCGACGGAGGCGACGAAGAGGATCAAAAGAGGGTCGGTGGCCAGCCCGACAGCCAGGAACACGGATGAGAAGGGGGAAGCGCGATACGCGATTCGCGCTCGGAAAGCATCCCCCCGTTCGAGGTGGGGGTCGGTTGGGTTGGCAACAGTCCTTCTATGATATCATCCGGCTCCCAGGACAATTAATATTATCCGTGCCTTGATCCGGTATGAGGTATAAGACGGTCTTGCTTGTAGCGAGGACCGACTGTTCAACGTTCATGTACCAGTGGTCCTTGTGCAGAGGCCGGAGGGGCCTTGCAACAACATTGAATGGAGGGTTTGCGACGGGTTGCCTGCGCAGCGACCGAGCGACGTGTTCCGATGGCTGAACTTTGCACTTTCTCGTGTGGTCGTCACCATACAGGATCACTTGAAAGAGGGTCCTGAAAATAGAACAAACATGGATGGCCGCCGATGGCGTTCGTTACGGGCTCGTTTGATTCTGAAGGTGCAACCCGGGGATCATGCGGCGATTAGATACGACTTGCCTGATCAGCGCACCACCCACCGCACCGTGGAGCGTGCCCAGGTGGATTTTCGGACTTGGAGGATGCACACCTCATGGCGGTAAGAGTGAAGCGAGCCTCTGCATCGGTGATCGGAAAATTAGATTCGGAGGGGATGCACCTGGATGCACGCGGGGATGGATGGAAAATTAAACGCGCAGCAGCATCGTCAACAGACGCCCAACGCCGCCATTTCGGCTATATTACCGAAGTTTACCCGATACCGACGGCACCTCCGAGGACGACTCGAATGCTCTCCGGATGCTGCAGGCGACGCAGTACATTGACCCTTGAATACCCTTGTGCTGAGTGCACGACAGCGTCAAGAACTCTCATGTAGAGCCCAGAGTACAATGAAGTGTTGATGAGCCAAGGGATGATGGGCCCGGTCCGAGTGTCCGAAAATCGAGGTTAAACGTTATGTAAGCTTCGGAAACGCCCACCATCGTCATTACCGCTGGGGTTCCTGGAGCAAGAGGAAGTGGCCCTAGGCTGTACTGAGTTAGTTGAGCGAAATAGCGTTGTCGATCCCTCGTTACCGGACCATGTCGATCATACTGCAGCTGATCATGTAAACTGTAAAGCAGCAACACAGTATTTAGTACAGTACTTCAAGCGAGATACCAGAAGAGGTCACTCCGAAGGTGGCCACAATCTGCGATCCCTTCAAATTCAAGGGGCATAGGATCTACAGGCACAACGTCGACGTCGTCCCGCCACACTGCGCCTCTAGTACTACTGTAAGTAAGCTTAGCCGCAATGACAGGGGAGTCCCCGCACCGCGGATGCTGATCAAAGTCATCCGCAGTGCCGCACATGTTATGAGCAATCGTGAACTTGACTACCAACCCTACGGTCGACTTTCAAGTTCATAACGCAGACGTGGCATTTTCCCGGGGAAAACGAGGTATGTTCAATCCGCATGTCATTGACGATCGCGATACCTCTATGTGAATTACATCATTACTTTTATGTGACCAGCACTGTGTCGCGACTCGAGCTCAACCGCATCCATCAAGGACCACAAGAGCTGCCAGCTCGCGGGGAGGGATTTTGTTTTGTGTTTTTACTTCAGCGTAGCGAAGCCGACAGCGTTGTGCTCAAAAGAGAACGCGGTGTAGACGTTCTTCATGAAGCTGCAAGGCAGACAAATCCGAGTCAGCATTGTTGCTTCGCTGGCTGGACGACGCAAAGTGCGCTCACCTGTCACCGACCAGCCAGACGTTGTCCCCGAGCCCGAGGTCCTTCGCGGAGATAGCCCCGACGCAGTGGGTGCTGTCAGCTTTCCCAGCCTTGAAGCTAGGACGGATAGTCAGTATCGCCAAACGCGCGACAGAGACGTAAGGAGCCACTCACTTGTCCGAGGAGATGGCCCATTGCTTCCCTCCCCAGCTGAAGGTGATGTTCGACGGGACGTTCGCGCAGGGGAACGTGTAGAACTCGCTGTTCTGCTGGAACACGCCCGAGCCGGGGATGCTCTGGTAGAGCTTCGCGACCATGCTGGGCGGCCCGTAGATGAGCGTGGTGCCCGAGTCGATGATCGTCTTCATGCCGGACGACACGGTCTGTCTCTCGTGTCAGACCAAGGCTGCTACAGTCACAAAGCGCGCAGAGAACGCGTGCTCACCGTAGACCCAATCGACAGCTGGCCGCCGCCGATCTGCCAGTAGCCAGTGCTCCCGACGATGTCGTGGTACTCGAGATCCCCGGTGTACTGCGCCGTGTCCGTCCCCCCAATGTAGAGCTCGGAGCCGGACTTGGCGATCTTGAACCCGAACACGGCGTCCTTGATCGCGCCCTGGTCCTTCGCGGTGTTCACGAAGGGCGGCTCGTGGATGCTCGAAAGCGACTGGTACCCGAGGCCGAGAATGCCGTCGTCCTCCTCGGGCGCGAACGAGTCAGAGAGGATGTGCACCGGCGCGAAGTACAGGCCCTTCGCGGTAATGCCCGCGACCTGTACGGTCTCCTGCCAGACGGGCCCGGAGACGGACGAGCCGTCGCCGTAATGGATGATGAACTCCTTGTCGGTGCGGGTGCCCGAGGAGGACGTCTTCGGGTCGTACTTTTTCTTCTTGGAGAACAGGGCTTCTGTGCAGTTCGTCGACGGGATCCAGAGGTCGGAGGATCCGGCTGCGAAACGATGTGAGTGGGTCTGTCCAGTGCCGGAAGGTTGGGGTGGGCAGATACGTACTGTCAAAGTCGACGAAGAACGGCTGCGACGGAGTGCCGACGCCGATGTTGCCGGCCCAGTACTCATCGTGATTCTCATCAGTGAGAGACTCGGACTGGCGGCGCTCGAGGGCAGGGGCCGTCATGAAGGGTTTGATCTCGGCGCCCTCGTTGAAGGCGTGGCGACCGACATTCCTCTCGAGATTCTGCAGATTGTTGCGGTGTTTGCTGTACCAAGCGTCAGCGTGGTCGAGCATCAGGGAGAGCGACATGCACGAACTTATGATCCCGCGCAACCTGGCGAAGTGCCTTGGCATAGTCAAACATGCCCTCGCTGTCCGTAAGCGTAGTGCGCTTCTGGAAAGGGATGCGAGTGCCAAGTCCGCCGGCGACGGGACTGGCAGCGACGGGGAGAATGAGAGCAAGCGCAATGAAGGATGCCTTCATGTACATGTTTGAATGTTATTATCACTATGTAGTATTGCTAATGATTGTGTTGTGAGTTCTTGGAGTGAGCGACGTGTTTTGTGGATGGGGACTTACAGCGGGAAACGGGGGCTTTATATACCTGAGAGCCGATCTACTCCACAGTAGCCCACCTTTTTGAGAACGCACTAACGGAAGTGGACTTTGCAAAAAATTGAGGCTTCGACCACAAGACTAGAGCATTGGTGATGGACATCCGACGGCCTATGAGCGTTCCTGTGCAGCGCGGAACGGTTCTTTCCGCCCGACGAGTTGTATGCGCAGTACGCCTTTCTCATGATATCCCAGCCGATTCCGGCAGACTCAACCTGAATGCGGGCTCGTTCGAGATCAACCTGCCGGAGGACATGGTACCGTGCAACAGCTGGTCCTGTTCAAGATGGGTATGTGAGTGGCTTTTGAGAGTTTCCAAGCTTGACGCCTTTGGGGAAACGCACCGAGAATCCAAAGAGTTCGGATGCAGAATGAAGACCTATGGTTTAAGATAGTCGACCTGCCTGGAGGTCGCATCAGAGTAGGACTCGGAGAAACAGACCAAGTATGCCGGAAGCGGCCGGCTGTTGCCGAACTGTATTTCTCACGCCTTGTGGCCTGGAACCGACGCGTAGTAACTGACAACCACCACACATACGACTGGTACTTCCAATTTTTTGAGTACTTTTAACTTTTAAGTTGTGTGAGATACCTCTTCGAAACGGTGTGTGATGACACATACTACTTGGCCGTGTTATTCTTACTAAACTTTGCGGCTAGCCAAGATCGAGCCGACTGGCATCATCTTGCGGTTCAATGTCGAACCAAGACACAGTCTCGCGCGTCCTGGAACTTGTCTCGCGCGTAGGCGGTAGGAGCTGCGCGGCGGATGAACTGCAATGGGCGGCGGATATCCCAGCAGGAAAACGACTGCTGGAGTGGCTAGCGAGCCAGCTTCCAGACCTAACCTCTGCGTCGGATGGCGTGTCAGGATCCAACCACAACGCGGATACGACTCGCGAGGTTTCGGGCCGAATCCAAACCGCCGTTTCTCCGATCGCTCTGTACAGTGAAGAAGTTGATGTGTAAGTTGTCTCTCATGTATAAGGCTCACAATGCTAACAGTCATCCAGATTGAAGGATTTGGAACCGCGAGGTAGCGGAGTGCTAGAAGGAGAGAGCAAATGCGCCTTGGTCCCTGCCGCATACGAGCTCCCTTTTCAGTCGCGGTAAGGCCCAACTACGCATCCCGCATGCACTGATTTCCTCATTACAATGTACCAGGTCTCGCACGGACGCGCTAGAATCTGAGGCGGCGTTGCTCGAGAAGCAAGCGGCCCGACTGAAGCACAGGCTCGGTGCAACCAAGTAAGCTGGCCCTTGCACGATAAACAAAAAAAATTCTGCTGAGCTCACTTCTCGCTTCGCCCTTCAGGGTGGCAACCAAGGACTTGAAGCATGCGATCCATGCGCTGCGGAAGCAACTCCAAGGCCTTGATGGGTCAATAGAAGAACAGCAGCAGCGGTTGACCGATCTTTCAGTGGAGGTGGGGACATTTTTTGGTCTCGAGCTCGGCATCGCATGCGATTTTAACGAAAGCCTTTCAAAGACGGACAACAGGATAGCTCAGCATGTTGATTTGGCCATACGAGCTGTACAAGATGCTATCCCAGTGATAGCTTCCGAGGATACCGACGCCCTCGAGGGATATAAAGCCGACCTGGCGTCGCTGAGCAGCTCACGCGCCGCCGTGGCCAGCACGGTCAAGCATCTATACCTTGCACTCGACGAACGCTATGCCTCCTTGCCGACCGCATCCGAACTACAGCATGATGCAGAGATCGTCGACGCCAAGCTCAGGGAACTAGCGAAGGACAGGTCGACGTCCCAGAGTCTCCTTCAGGCGGTGTACGTCGACGAGCTGGAGAAAATGGCGAGGGAGTTGGAGGCTGGACCAGCTACTCCCGACACGGTCGCGAACATCATTCGTTCTTCCGCCACGGTTTCCGAGTCAAAGGAATCGGGGGCGTCCACGCCCGGCATGAAGGTAGATGTGAAGAGCGAGCTGGAACGGGCCGGACGGATGGATCGACTGGCACTGCTCAAAGCCCAAGAGCGAGGGCTAGATACCGTAAGTCTTCAGACCCTCCAGACACACATGTCCACTCACCTCAGTATTCGCCGATAGGTGATCGACTATATGCGAGACCAGTTGATACCCCGCCTACAGCAAACGTACGACGATTTGAACGCGAGAAGCATCGCAGCGGTGGAGACTGAGGCCATCGTGAGCGCGCTCATCGAGGAATTGGAGGACATCAACGACGCTGTTGAGAGCTCGAAGAACCTAAGTTTGGGGAATATCTCTGAAGATCGGGAGGACCTTCTCGAAGCAGAGATTATTGAACTCCTCAAAGGGCTGCCTGGTAGGTTTTCCGCCTCAGCGTTCTGGTTTGCCACTGACGATGGCATCAATCATAGGCAGCCATGGCAACGCAACGGTTCTGTTAAACCGTAATGATGTGGAAAGAGAGGTATCCGCACTCTCGGTGAGGCTCGCTGCGTCGAGGGAGGCAGATGAGAGGTGGCCTACCCAGCTACTTGAACGCATTCGAGAACTGTAAGTTCCATGACGACTTGGCTTCCCCCTTGCGCGTTAACTTTCGAGCAGGTCCTCGAGCACCGCACCGCTACTGTCGATAGCATACGCGAACTCTCCGGTCAACACTTCCCCGCCGTTCACGCCGAGCCCAGGTCAGGTCATCCTGCAGACCAACACGCGTGCGAAGGCGGAAGAACTGATCGATGCGGCCGGTAGGCTCCAGAAGGTACGGATACAGTCCCTGGCGAAGTTTTTCTTTGCTGTCACCTATTCTGATGAGTCGCAGGACACGGAACTCAGCTCCAGGGACAAGCGCAAGCTTGGGTCGTTTGTGGAGAAATAGGTCGAAGGCGGCGGCCGGAAGTGATCGCGGATTGAAATTCCTGAGAATTTAAGCATACACTGTGCACTTTATCGTACATTGATATTCTGTTAGCCGTGCTGCACAGCACCCTCGCTTGGCTGTCGGGGCACTGCGATCCGAATGATGAAGAAGGGTTTCAACATTCTTATACACCTGCCTTTTCTGGAGCGCCCCTAGAGACGCTCGGAGTGGCAATCCTTGGAGTTGACTTTTGTTATGTCTTTCCTCCGTGCTTGACTTGTCGCTTCCTCACCTCACAAAACATCACGCTGGCCATCATTACCATGCCTTTATTGTTTATTCGAATGTGAAGCCTGGCTTTAACGACCCGATAACGCATCGACTCGACCATGGACTTCGCATTCGACGCCAAGGAGGCGAATGCACAAGCACTTGCGTACGTGCGCAAGGAGTCGCTGGATATCTTCAATCGTATCCATTCCGTACAGGAGGATGTCCGTTTCGTTGGGCAGGTTCACGAGGCATACCTGGAGCTCCCCATCTTGCGTATGTTCTCCTTGATCATGTATTTGTGGTACTGCATACGAATACCATTACCATTCGTTCAGCAAACTTGCGTTGTGGAGCGTGGTACGTCGACCCTGCGATTGTGAGCGTACGACACTCGCGCGATCAGACCGACGAACGTTGACCTCCTCGTCCGCCTCACCAACGTTGCTAAGGCCACACCGGAGCCAGCGTATTACAAGTCGACGGATGGGCACTTCGGCAACTGGAACTTCAACCTGAGGCGGCCAAACCTCCATCTTCTACCCTACATTATAGAAAAACATGGGTACGTCCGAACGCCTACTTCTCGTATTCCTTCCTCATGTTTGTGCGCAAAGACTAGTGCTCGTCGACTCGACCCGTGCGGGGAAACGAATACCCGATGCGCTCTCGAAGACCGTACCCATCTGGTGCGCGGTCATCAACCGCGCGATGGTCCTTCGGCACCCGGAGAAGAAAGAATGGGACGTGGAGCTGTATTGTCCCCCAGGAGCAGTGAGCGAGCAGGAGCGTTCCCAAATCGTCCCACGCCTGGATGGATGGGCCCACGCACTTGTCGTGAGTACACTCTCCCGGAGATCTGAGAAAGCAGTCCCTGTATGCTGACTATTGACGCGACAAGACATCCGCATACACTTTGCCCGACCTTCCTCTTCCTTTGCGAACACTCTGGATCACCCCATCGACGTCGGTGTTCCCTCGACTCCCCGCGCCGGAGCATGCTAAGTACCTCCCAATCATCTGCGTTTCCGCATCAAAGCAAGTGCACGATGGAGTGGAGCGCCGCTTGAACGGGTTCTCGTACGTCCAGGGATCGGGCGATGATCATGAGCTCTGGGCCATGGTACGCCTTCCCTCGCACCCGCACCTCCCAGCTGTTCGCTCAGATTACCCCCAGGGTTTGACTCCGGCTCTTTTCTGGAAGCATAAGGACGAGCTGCTGAGGACCTCGCGCGACGAGCTCCCGAACCTCGTGGAGGACGTCGTGCGGCAATCCAAGGTCGGGCAACACGGCGACGCATGGAGCGTACACCCGACCCCTGTTACCGCAACGAGCGGGCGGTTGTTCATTGGAAGCGTCGCAGATATGCCCTCAGATGTCCCCGATACCCTCCCCGACGCCGACGGTCCGATGTCCTTCGTCATCGTATCCGCAAACGAACCATCACCGCAGTCCACCAGCGATAAAGCTGCAGAGCCGAAATGGTCATCCAAGGAGACACACATTCTCAGGCTGAAGCTCGCGGAGGGCAAGAAGGACCAGCTCGCCTTCCTGCAATCCGTCCTCCCCGCAGCGACGCAGTTCATCGAGGCGCGGCTCGCGCGTGGGGACGCGATCTGCATGTGCTGCGACACAGGCAAGGACGCGGCTGTCGGAATCGCTCTCGCGGCGCTCCAGCTGTTCTTCGACAATCGCGGTCGCCTTCTCGAGCCAGGTGCCGATACCGCAGGTGCGTGGCCTCGATTGACTGGAAGCGGGACGGACCGTCGTGCTGACTGCAGTGTGGGTTAGGGTGTGCGGCAACGGCGAGCAAGGACTCCATCCGGATGCGGCTACAATGGATCATCGCGAGCAGGCCTGCGGCGAACCCGTCCCGCGCGACGCTGAAGCGCGTGAACGAGTTCCTGCTCTCCTCGCCGTCACTTCGGCGCCGGTGAACCCCGCATCCTCCAGATACCCAAACAGCCGTGTAATATACAATTTAGACTCTCAACAACTTCGATGTATTTCTACAACACGGTCAATCTCATCGTACACATATTTAAGCTACGGCTTCTTGATCGGCACGAGCTGTACCCCCACCACCGAGCTGTACACGATCAGCCTGAACGCAGCCTGCACCCCCGCCCTGTACGTCGACGGCACGACGAGGTACCGCCCGGGCTGCAGCGCCAGCTGCTCGATCACCACCCCCGAGGTCGCGTCCGAGTACGGCCCGGACGTCGCGACGTGCCGCCCGAGCGCGCCCGCGCCTTTTCCCTTTTCCGGGGGCGGGTTGAAGACGGTGAGGTTGAGCGCGATCGAGGGCGACGGCGCCGCGAGCTGCAGGCGGAAGCGCAGCTGCGCCGCGCTCGGCGGCGGGACGTGCAGCTCGTACGTCGGGTTCGAGGCGTACGTCCCCGAGCTCGGCCCGCCCCCTGCCGTCTCCGCGGTCCTGGGATTGGGATGAGGACCGGGCTGACTTGCATATCGGAAGACGTAAAACGAAGGGGCGCACCATTCTTCGCGGACGACCTTGCTGAACATCCCCGCGCCCTCCTGGAGGATGGGCGTGAGGTCGAAGCGGTCGGAGCACTCGACTGTGAGGCTGAACCTGCCGACGTGGCGCGGCTCGAAGGCGGACACGACGAGCGTGTAGTCGCCCGCTGGGTACGGGATCGAGTCAGGGAGGACCAAGGCGGAAAGATGTGGACGTACGTGGGACGTGTCCGAAGGCGTTTGCGTATCCGTAGCTGTACGGCCCTGAGGAGAGCGCGAGGTCGTTGTGGCCCAGCCTGTTTAGAACTTTAGCTCCCTGCGACTGCGAGGCGCGTGGAGGGGGGGGGGCTGCGGGACGCACTCGTTGATCCTCGCTCCTTGCGACCAGGCGAGCATGAGGTTCGCAGGGATGTGTCGATCCGTGCTTACAGTCACGGACAGCGCGGACTTCGTATCCCTGGTGGTGCGCGAGGAGGGAGCTGCACGTGGATGTACGCGCAGATAGTACTGCGGGTTGAGGTAATAGGTGGGGAAGGTGTGATTGCCCCCGGCAGTCTTCTGCGTGAACGCGCCTTCGACCTGCACATGAGGTTAATATGGCTCCCCGTGTCTGCGTACATGGCCACCACTCACGTCCTTGGAATAGAGGAGCTTGTTCGGCGTATGTACCCAGGTCGCTTTGCGGTGAGAATACACCGTGAGCGTGAAGCCGACGTCCTCTCGCTCGCCCTCGTAAGACGCGACTATTGCCCAGAGGTCTTCCGCATGGGAAGTCTTTACCTTGACCTGACGAACGTTTAGGCGTTTGGGGAATACGAACGACGCATGTAGCCACTCACGAGGACGTGCGGTACGTTCGTGTATTCCCCCTTGAGCAGAGACGATAAGAAGAAGGTTGTCTCGTGATCGTCATTAAGGACGGACCTTGGTGGATAACAGGTCATGGCCTGACGATACGCCTGTTCCGAATCCGCTATCTGCCGTCAACGCGATGTACTCTTGCTGCGTACGGTGGCTTCGTAAGTGACGGGTGAGGAGGACCCAGATCTCTTCGTCCACCTCTGTGGCGTTGGAAGGGTCCAGCCGCAGCTGTGCGCGGAAATGGGTCGCTGAAGGAACTAAATCAAGGAGCTGAAATGACTATCTGGTACTAGCCACTCACATGTGTCGCTGCCTTTCCCGCTCCGTTTCCACATGCTGATGGTACGGAGACTGAGGGCAAAACCAGCCTCGTGACAGAAAGAGGGACTCACCCCTGGAACGTCAACTTGTGCTTGAACATTTCGGGATTCCAACTGAAGTATATACCGTCAAATAAATGATAAATTGAATCAATGGGTACGTCGACGGAGCCTATAGGAATGAATGAGGACCCTGCTCATCCTGCTTCATCACGTCTATGACGTACGTTTCCGCTTCGAGCTGGAAGACTCAGCCTCTGCTGGATCTTCTGACGGCCTGACCCATGGATCAAAAATGGTCAAGGTACGATCTCCTTCTGGAGAATCATGAACACCTATTATTCGATCAGGTAAGTAGCCGGTCTACCTTGATAAAACTTAGTTCTCACCGATAACGGCGTAACAATGTGCTGGAAGTAGGGTCATAGGAAGGTCGCTCTCGTGCACATGCTCTCCGGTTCCGAGGGTAAGGACGCAGCGTCCTGCCATTGAAGGTACATTTATAATGTGCATTATTGAGATAGTTCGAACCGCATACCGTCTCTGTAGCCTTGAATCAACCGAGCCCAAGTCTTTTCTCGCTGAAAGTCGGTTCTAGGTTTCCCCTCAGCGCGGGTTGGCGTGAGGTCAGTTGAATCCCCTCACCCTTTCGTGTCGACAATTTCCGGTATCCATCCCGCGAGAGCACTACCTATTCCTCAGAAATGCTCAATCTCAAATCAACGCTCTCCACCTACTGAAGATCGGTGCTCGAGTCTCTGAAGAACCAATCAGCACGTCGTTGGGGAGCGAGACGATGTCAGGGACCCACGAGCCGATGAAGTCGTAACCCCCAGCAAGCTTCATGTACTAAGATGCAGATATGAATCTCCGGTGTAGTTTGAGCATTGTGGAAAAAGACGTACTGCTTTCTCGACGAGCGAGGGCCAGATCTCCCCTTTCTCGCCAGTCGACACGCACATCAACGTGCCATCGGGGTAGGCAGGCAGTTGGTCGTCGATGCCTGAGGCAAAGTGAGTAACACTCGCGCTCCGGGTGGGATATCGTACTCACTTATCTGCCAGAAATATCCATACAATTGTGGTGAGGGCGATAGACGGATATACCAGGAGTGGACTTACGCGGCGATGAGCCCCGTTGTAGAGGATCCGGAACTGGTAGCAACTGGAGACGGTGGATGCGGGAAGCCCCTGATCAGCTTGTGGAACAAGCGAGGACACGATAAGCTGCGACAGAATCGTCAGAATATCTGGTAGTTAGGATAGAAAAGAGAACGCACCTTTGACCCGAACCGCCGATGGTGGTCGATAGCGACCACCATCGCACCACAGACGGAACAGTCGGAGACGATGTGCTGTACTATATCGTCGGGTTCCAGATCGCGCGTAGAGGGGTTCTGGGCCCCTTCCTGGATGCGAATAGGCCGTCGCCAACTTGCCCCGTGCTCGATCTGTGCAGCGGACAAAGGAGGTTGTCTGTGCCCGTTCCCTCAGAAATCAACTCCGGTTACGAGTGGAAGGGATTTCCTTACACCGAGGATGATGATGGGTGGTCGGAAGAGTCCCAGAGTGGAAAAAAGCCTTGATTCACAAGCGACGACTTTTGAAGAACATAAAGCTGCTCGCCTAGAATGAACGAGTAAAGGTGAGGGGGAAAAGGTCTTATAGAAGGGGGAGTTCCTACCATCAGAAAATTCGTCCTTGACCACAGGCTTGATGTCTTGTCTGACAGCCTTGATCTTCTCCGCACGCTCCAAAGCTTTCGCAGCTTCCCCTTTGTGTAGTGCTCGTTGTTTTTCGTTGTCAACTTGTCGGCTGAGTTGCAGATACTGTTCGGCAGCCTGTATGTACAACCGGAATGCTTTATCATATTCCTTGGCCAGCTCTGCGCTTGCCGCTTTGTTGTACTTGGACTGGATTGGATATGAGGGTCGGCTTGTCGCGGGAAAGGAGTAGAATCCATCCCCACCTCTGCGTCGTGCCTAGACGATTCGTGAGTAGCCATCCTATGGGGCTGAACAGAGTTGACGCAGAGCTATGCGGATAGAAAACAGGGAGCTGTGTTCCTTCTTGCCTCTAGTATGTTCAAGTGCCAACCGTTGTCGTGACTATGAGCGACTGAGTCTAACGGTTCCACCTAGCAGCCTCCGCAAGGCTCCGCGAAGCTGAACAACCAATCTACAGTTTAGTCCAATAGAAAAAAAAATATGCTAGTTCTCACCAATAGGGGCGACGGTAAGTACCTGCACCGTTCGAGAGAAAATGGGGAAGCTCAACTTGAAAATGACGGCTGTCGGTAAGGTCAAAAGAGACTGGACACGTCCGGGATCGAACCGGACCCCTCTCGCACATTGCAGATGCTAAGCGAGCGTGATAACCAACTACACCACGTGCCCTTGTGAATTGAGTTACATAAGCATTTATGTACTTGATAAATATGTTCACCCTGACTGACTAGGCGCTAAGCCCCGACGACTCGGAGGCTACCCTATAGTACTAAGTGGATCCTCCTATATCTCATACTTACCCACTCACTAGTCTGAACACCGAGCATGCCTCCGAAATCATAGTCAAAGATAAGGACCGAAATACTCAACGCTGGTGAGTATCTAGGACACTTTTACTTTCAGAACCCAGCTTGCAGTACGGTGACCTAAGTTGCAACAGGCGGTTACAGTAGGTACCACTCACCAACATACAAGCCTCGACCGAGCAGGGCCACATGATGGTGGGCGGTAAAATGGAAAGAGGTGAGATCGCAATGCGTATGCTACTTTGGTTAGGCGGTAGGGCTGAACGGGAAGAGGCACAACTTGCCAAATGCTCAGGCTTCTCTCCAAGAAGTTATTGGCCGCATGTGCGTCCGGCACTGAAAGTAGCTGTGCAGAACATTGGAATAAGTGTGCGTGACTCCATTCGCGGCGTCACGCTCGGCGAATCTGCGCTGAATAGAAGTTCTTGCATAGCAGGGCCCCTCCGGGCAGACCTGGGCTACACGTCGTTGAGTTAAATCCTCGGGCCTTAGGCCTCATTGATCATCCCTCATACAATATATTCCGCTCAAAGCCTTGTGGTCATCCACCTTCGGACCGCTACATTTCAGTCGCGCTTCGCGCTCCTTCAACACGACGCCGCCCCCGCAAAAACTACGATATTTCAGTGTGAAGGATCAACAGCGAAATCAGAACACCGGTCAGGGAGTTTTCAACGGGGTGAAGTGAGTTCTGAATGGATGCACAAGCGATTGAAAAATATACTGCGAATAATGCATAATAAGTCGTATTGAACAGCTTCACAGCGGCATTATGAACGACAATGTCTCGACGGTGTTTCAACAATGTTTCAACGACGTTATATCATCATATAGCAGCAGTATCACAGCGGTGTTATAATGACTGAATTACTAGCAACAAACAAGTAAGCGTGAGGTATCAAGCCAATAGCTGAGACAGCACACTCACCAAGTGAAAGCTACATATACGAAGAGCGACGGGTAAACCTACTGCGGCCAAACAGAAATTCGGGGCTCGCATCATAAACGTGTGCCAGTGCCAACTGCTGGGTAAATGCAATGTTACACTTCCGGACAAATGCGAGGAGGCCACGGATATACATGTACTCACCAGGTGCTTGGTATGTTTAGGCTCTTTGACGTTCCTGGCCAGTGGCACAGCCTGCAGAAAAATGTCATCAGATAAGCACCACAGAATACAAGCATCAGCGTACCGCACGGTGCCTGCGCCAGTCTAGAAAGCGAGTCGTGAATCTAGGGAAGGCCGCAACCAAGACACTCACAGTAGCGATGCATGGCAGTGGAAGCAAGGCCTGTTGGTCCTCCGGGGATCAACAGGACCTGCTTCCGCATAGCAGAGCAGCATAATGGGGGAAGGGGGAAAAAGCGAACAGTCGGGTCGTCGTCGCGACAGCTTTATATACCGTCCACCCGAGACCTCCCGAGACCATATGGCGACCGAAGAGAGAACCACGCGGCGGCTGCGGCTGAGCATAAGGCTCGTCTTGGTGACAAAATCACAAGTGACTTCACGTGGAAGTGACGTTACCGTCACTTGAGGCGTAATTCTTACCCCCTAAACCTTGGACTACTACGTAGCCCAGGAATTCTCAGGCTTCAGCAGGCCAGTTGTGGGCGTCCTCAGCCTTCCTGACCGTCGCACCGCGGAACAGTGTGGTGGCTATGATACCGTCAAACTCTATCTATCCAGAAGACCAGGTCACGGTACCGAACAATGCGGGCTGCTGCAGCGAGGACTTACACGTTGACTGTGACCTGCGTATAAAACCGTCCAGCCTCCGACTCGCGCCGTACGACCATACCATCCTTCCACCATGTGGCCCGCGTTCCATCTAGACACCGAGCCCACTGAGCACGTCCTCGACGATGCCTTCTTCGGATCTCCTGAGCTCGAAGGCACCATTTCTCTAGAGACGGCCATCGGCAACTCCTATGTCGTGGACCAGGTGGCACTTTTTGCCGCCTGGGAACAGCTCTCCGCCGTCTCTGTCGAGGCTGCTAGCCTAGGCAGACCAGATCTCTTCGAGTTCGCCGCCAATCGTTCTCTCCTCTTCGCGGCCATCCGCACTCCCGTCGCCCTCTCAATCTCCACCGGAGTAGACGTCGGAAAACTCGACCTCTCTGACGAGGCTGCGGTAATTTCGACAGACTCTCCCGTCCTTCCCTCAGACCCCTCAGCCATCTACGACCTCGTCACCCGGTACTACCGACAGATGCATCCCGAATCTCCCTCTGACCAAGGAGACGATTGTATGGGGAGCTCATCCTCAGACAGTCCACCTCAGAAGAAGGTCTTCAAGTGGAAGACCATCGGGATCGTGTACGTCACTATGTCCCCCCTCCCGCACGAAGTGCACGTCGGCGTCGGCCTCCTCCCCGCCTTCCGCGGTCGGGGCGCGGGCATCAAGGCGTGCGCGTTCGCCGTCCAGTGGGCGATCGAGACCATCGCCGCGCACCGTGTCCAGGCGCGCATCCTCGCCTCGCCCGACCGCTCGCGCACCCAGCGCCTCTTCACCGCGCTCGGCTTCACGCACGAGGGCACCCAGCGCCGCGCAGTGCCCGATGCGACCGGGGCGTGGGTGGATGTGACATGCATGGGCGTCGTCGACACGGACTGGATCGTGCGCCGGCGGCTCCGCGCGGTCCCGCGCAACATGTGGGACGAGCTCTTCGCGCGGCACCAGCGCGAGCGCGAGGAGCTGCTGCTGTGGGAGGAGTCGCAGGGCCGGATGGGGCTGAGGCGGTCGAGCAGCATGGAGACGGTGCGTGGCGGAGACGGCCTGGCGCTCATGATCCCTGAGGTGCTGTCGGAGGACGAGTCGGCGAGTGGGTGTGGCGCGAGCACCCCTTCGACGAGCTCGTCTTCGTCGTACCGCTCGATCTCGCCAAAACCCGCAGAAGACGAGGTTGATGCATGCTCGGACCGCTCGTGGAGGTCTCCGGTGTCAGTGCCCAATGCCGACAGTAGTGACCCGGACGACCCGTTCTCGGACAATGAATGGATCGTTGATATTCTGCACTCCTCAGAGGAACCGATATCACGTCCTGTATCGCCTGCTAGTTGGTCTTCATTTGAGAGTATCGGGTCTGCATCGTCCCCCACCGCTCTCACAGAGGACATGTCTGGCATGGCCATGTAAAATAGCGACAGCATTGTGTGCCGAGCTTCATGTATGTACGATAGCCCGTTGTACTCGTGTATTTCTGGTGTCATATACGCTCTCATGTAGCAATATCGATATCTTCGCAAGTCCTTGCACGAGCGAGCTGTGGCCCTCTTAGAGCTGCTGCGGTAAAGTACGCGAACACGTGGCTGCTGCGGCTGTGTTGCGGTCTACAAGCGGACTTGCAACAACGAAATTCAACTTCATTAAATACCACATCGATGAGCGCACAACTGCGACATTTGACTGAAGGTTCGGATTCGTGTGCATGCAACGTATATTCTACTCATGACGATGCCAGTGAAATGTGGCTTTTGAGCACCGATCGCGCGGAGCTCCACTTCTTCGCCACGCCGCACGACGTCCCGAAGGGGTACGCCATTCTCTCGCACGTCTGGGACAAGGAAGAGCAAACTTTCCAGGACGTGCAGGCCCTCCGTGTGCAGGGCGCAGCGTCCAGCACGAATCCTCGCGACCTCGCATCACCGAAGATCAAGAACTTCTGCGTCCTCGCAGAGAGCCACGGCTACCGCTGGGCATGGATCGACACCTGCTGCATCGATAAAACGAGCAGCTCCGAGCTATCCGAGGCGATCAACTCGATGTTTCTCTACTACTCTCTCGCCGAGGTCTGCTACGCGTACCTGCGGGATGTGCCGACCTACTGCGCTGTAGAAGACCGTGCGTCCGAGTTCGGGACGAGCATGTGGCATAAGCGAGGCTGGACGCTGCAGGAGCTCATCGCGCCTCAGATCGTCGTCTTCCTCTCGAAGAGCTGGGAGGTGATCGGCACGAAGGCGGACCTCGCGCCAGTGCTGGAGAGCGTCACCAGTCTGCCTGCAGGCGTACTGACGATGGAGAGGGAACTCACAGACATCAGCGTCGCCGCGCGAATGTCGTGGGCAGCGGACCGCAGGACGACCCGACCCGAGGACGAGGCGTACTGCTTGATGGGCCTATTCGGGATCCATATGCCGACGCTCTATGGCGAAGGGCGACAAGCTTTCCGTCGCCTTCAAGAGGAGATCATGCGGCGATCCGTTGATACGTCGATCTTCGCGTGGGGTTACTGCCGGCCGGGGTACTCAACGTCCCTCATCACCACTCAGTATGTGATCCATGACCACGCGGACGAAACGTACCTCCTCGCGCCATCGCCAGCCGCGTTTCAGGGCTGCAGCGATCGACATTTCTCTCCTCCCAACAATCTCCCCTCTCAACCTGCCGGACAGACCTCCGGTAGGAAGTCAGTAAGTTCTTCGTGCATTAATTAGTCAAAGTCTACCACTGAACCACCCACAGAGTGTGGACAATATTCTGAGGGGAATACTGGAGCCGCCTGCGTCCGATGCGATCGGCTTACCCACATTCACAATCACCCCATACGGCGTTCTCGCGCACGCACCCATCATCGAAGCCTTCGACCTCACGGTTTTGGTTCTATTCTGCACCCAGGAGAAGCAACATCTGGGACTACTCCTTCATCGTTGTCCGGACGCACCCGATCCCTCGCGGCCTCTATACCACGTCTGCTTCCGCTTCTCCTCCGCCGTTCCTGTCAAGATCGGCCGCATGATCGACCTCGGAGAGGATGTAACCAAGCCTCAACTGAAGCGTTCTGCAGTGACTTCTGAATGGAAATCCGTCTATCTCGCCCACCGCCCTCCTGCCGCTCCCCCAACGCGCATGCTTATCAACCGCGGCAAAGCCGCCCCTTTCCGTATCCCGCTCTGGCATATCAAGGAGCTCGAGCTGAATTCGTTCGTCGACCTCTTGACCCCTGCAAACCGCGTCTTTCAGTTCCCCTGGAACGGCACCCCGCCCGCCATCCTTCGCTTCCGACTCAAGCAATCGGTCGCATCAGGTGAAACCCGCCGCGACTTCGCTGTCTGCCTCGGACGATGCACGGCGTCAACGTCCGACCGCGACCGCGTGCGCTCTCTCGGTCCGCACTGGGCGAACGTCCAGCCATTACAGAATGGCGGCCGCGATACGCTCCTCGTGACGCCCATGCATGACTGTGCGACGCATCATATCGCCGACTGGCCGCGACAGACGAAGACGTTCTCGATGTGGGGCGGGTCGTTGGGCGCGGTGCTGCTCTCGTTTGGGCCGTGTCCGCTGAACCCCGTAGGGACGTATGTTGTGAATATCAAGCCGTTGGGGTGGCCTGTGAGCGCTCCTAAAAGTAAGTGTTCTTGTTCTCGTGTAGGCCTGTGCACTTACGTGTTGTCGGATTCGAACAGGATTATAGACGTAATAGAGTCAAAACCGTTCAACTCTATATTGATCGCCTTGCGTTTGAAACGACTGTCGCAGTCATATTCAGCTCTTCTTCTTTTCTATGTGGAGTAGACGGGACTATTCGCGTGATGGTAAGCAAGTAGCTCGATGTGTTCCTTGCTCCGTGAACTTGCGTGTGGATATTGGCGTTTATGATGCAGGCGAATTTACACCAACGACGTCTCCATTGATTTTGTCAACGACTTTGCGGTATGGACTGGAACAGTGACCACTGTGGCCGCGCCCACGTGGCCAGCCCCGCGGAGACCGGACCAGGCACCGACCCCCACAATCCCCAGCACGCCCAGAAGCAGTCCTCGTGAGAAAACAACAGCACAGCCCACAATGGAATGTGGCTCGGTCGAACGAGCCGTGTTTCACGGCATGCGTGCAAGGGCCGAGAGCAATAAGGAGCAATATCCGTGAGCGTCAGGCTTAATTCTCGTGACGAATTAACGCTTGCTGATTGGTACTTCATCCCCTCCTTAAGCTTGCCCGTCGCGAAAGCAAGTCTACCTCCCTCCCACCGTGCGATGCTCTACATACCTATCCCTCCCCTTCGCGCATTTCATGCCCCAATACTCAAGGTGCCATTCCTGCTCGTAAACGGCATCGCCTCCTACCGAGCGTTGACCCCTCCCGAAGAGCCGCCGTTGACCAAGGAACAAGAGAGAGCGGAGTCTACACTTCGCATCGTGCTCCGATACCCCATCCTACATACGGTCATTAACACATGCGTCAAGGCTTCGAAGGTGAGATATGATCAGTCAATCATTGGAAACCGTCTGATCATCGGTGTGCTTGGAAACCTCAGTATTTCTTTTGCAGCATTTCCTTCATCGAAGTCGCGCTCATCCTCGGGCACCATCCCTCGTGGGCCTATTCCGCCTACATACCCCGCTCCATGCTCCCGTTTGTGAGACTGTGGAGCCTACAACTCACGCCGCTCTCCGTCGCCGGATGCATGTTTGGAATCGCTGGAGGGCTCATCCGCACGCGATGCTACCGCGAACTCGGCCGCTTTTTCACGTTCGAGGTCGCCGTCCGCGACGATCACAAGTTGGTCACGACCGGCCCATACTCCATCGTGCGACACCCTGGCTACATCGGATACTTCCTGCTCACGGCCGGAAACGTCATCTTGCTCGCGAGCAAGGGGTCGTGGTTCAGGGAGTCGGGGTTGTGGAAGACGCTTTGGGGCAAGGGTATCGCGTGCGCAGCCACGGCATTCATGGTCACAGTCGCATTGCGGTTGTTTCGGAGAGTGGGTGAAGAGGATCAGATGTTGAAGAAGGAGTTTGGCGAGGAGTGGGACGAGTGGGCGAAGAAGACCCCGTACCGCTTGATACCATATGTCTACTAAGCTAGCGGGGGTGAAGTGGCTGGACGCGGATTCATATCTGTATATGTACGTAATACTCTATCTAAACGTTTCTGCTGACCACAAGAGCTCAACAAACCGAGATGAGGTGGCCTTCTTGAGTCTTCTGTCGTTGTTGCCAATGTTGAGCCTGCTTCCTCGTCCAGGCCTGGTCGTCTATGCCACGAATCAGCGATGTACTAGTATCATCGAATAAAGCACAGCCCGTCAGAAATGGCATTCAAATGTGGATTACCGACAAATCTTAATGCGTATTAGTTGATGGGAGCCGTCATCTTCATCCCCATGGCATTTGTCTCGTACCCATCCGTAGTATAGCTCGCACCCCACCACCGCTTAGATGCGGTGGTGGGGTGCGAGCTATACTACGGATGGGTACGAGACAACATGGCATCATCCTTCGTTATTTGCGCGGCAGTTTCCTTTCGACGTGGCGCACTCATACAAAGGACTCATGGCAGCTTGTCCATGCATCCCAGTTCTCTTCCCCTCCAGAACGCCGATTCGGTGAGCAGGATTGCATCTGTGTGTTGTCTTATCTTCTGGTGCTGACTGCAAGCGTCACGGGAACCCTACCCTTCAACAGTCCAGGTTCGTTCTTCAGTCCTTTGATCCTATTCTTGAAATTTCGGCACTCCGCCTTTATAGGTTGCACTTGATTGCCTCTTCTGCAGCATGTGGCTCCTCAGCACGGACCGTGCAGAGCTCCATTATTTTAGCGGTCCTGAGGCGGTCCCCGGAGGTTATGCGATCCTCTCGCACGTCTGGGGTTCCGAAGAGCAGACTTTCCAGGACCTCCGGAGGCTGCGCGATGAATGTGCGAAGAGCGGAGCCATCCCGCGCGACCATACCCTGGCCAAGATCAAGCAGTCTTGCATCATCGCTGAGCGCCATGGATACAAGTGGATCTGGAACGACACCTGCTGTATCGACAAGACGAGCAGCGCCGAGCTCTTGGAAGCGATCAACTCTATGTTCTACTACTACTCGCGCGCCGAGATCTGCTACGCGTACCTCGCGGACGTGCCCAGCGATGATGACCTCCGAAGCCCCGGCTCAGCTTTCAGGACGAGCAGATGGTATACCCGCGGTTGGACGCTCCAGGAGCTCATCGCGCCCGCGCTCCTCGTCTTCCTGTCCGTGGACTGGCAGATTCTCGGGACGAAAGGCGACCTCGCGCCCCTTGTGGAAGAGATCACCCGGATCTCCGCGGCCGTGCTGAGGCTCCAGACGGCGCTGGGCGACGTCAGCGTCGCGAAGCGGATGTCTTGGGCAGCCGAGAGGCAGACGACGCGGCTACACCGCCAACCCAAAGATTGGTCCCCGGAAGGTCTTCCGCATAAGCTTAGAAAGAGATTCTGGCGCGACATCAAATTGAGCTCCAATTTAATGTTGCATGTACGTTTTCCGCCCCAAAATGTAAATTTGATCACTTGAGCCACCTACCAATAACGTCTTGCCAACCGACCTCTCTCCAAGGTCCCGCGCTGTGGGCGCCTCGCAGTTACCGAGCAGAGCCGACGAGGGAACAAACAAAACCAAGCCACGGCACTGACTTGGCGATATTCGCTGGCACCACTGTGACTCTTGTCTTCATCCTCCAAGTCCAATATGTGCCGTCCTTCAAGCGTGAACCTCGTGGGGCCTTCAATTTCGCTCTGGTCACCTTCCTCAGGCCCCGGACTCCTTTATATATCTACTGGCGTTTCTTGGGTCTGCGACTCTTGTGCTGTCCTGGGTGCTGACTGTTTCTGCTGTGCTCTGTCGAATTGGATGTCATGACGTGTCTGCACTGGCTTAGGGTACCCTGTTCCGTCTCTCTGGTCTTCGTATCATCTCCCGTGGTCGCCTCGCTTTCTACTGTGACTGGTCTTTTGCTGCTGCTGTTTTTGCTGGCGTCTTGCTTGCGGGCTTTTCGATCGCTCATGTCCGGATCCCCACCACCCTATACTCACCCTTCCAGTCCGCGGGTACTCCGCCGCGAGGTACGTTCATTTTCCCTGTATATGTGATAATCCATGTGCGTTATCATAATCCCGTACATGCCTCGTCTCCTCTGGACTGCGTCTCGACGACGACGTCATCTGTTGCTACTTGTATTGCATGTACCTGGATCTGTTTTGCATGGTCTTGTTAAGTACGTGTGGAATATATTGTGTCTCTGTTCGTACTATTTGGTTTGATGTCGCTGGTGGTGACGAGCAAGCAATAATCCAGAAATCCGAGCAGTGCACCAACAGCGCATCCTGGTATCCACGGCGCCTGATTGAGTGTCCAGACGAGGTCTACCAACATGTTAAAATCGGATCAGGCCGTCCAAAAACGATTATTTAATTCTCGTATCTGATGTTGGAATGATGCGATTCGGGCATCAAATCGACAAAGCCTCTCATGTCATTCTAAGCTTTCCGGTCTGACCTTCTCTCAACGTTTTTCCAGGTGGGCGGTGTAGAGGATCAGGCGTACTCCCTAATGGGTATATTCGGGGTCAACATGCCTACGCTGTACGGCGAGGGGCGCCGTGCGTTCCGGAGGCTGCAGGAAGAGATAATGAAGCTGACGACAGACACCTCGCTGTTCGTCTGGGGCGCCTCGACCACGACACAGGTCCTGCAATCAGCTGTGGGATACTGCGACGTCGAGCGCGCACACGCCGACGCGAATTCGTTTCTCTTTGCGCCCGCACCTTCTGCCTTTAAAGATGGCAGCAGTATCTCATATGACCCTCCACGCACTGTGGAGTTCCAGAGGGTATGTGTTTCTCAAGTATACGTCGAGCGTAAGCGTCTCATCCCCTTGTATCTAGCCTGCCAATGGAGGCAACCCAATCGCTGTCACATCGCTCGTCAAGCTCCCAATCTTCACCGTCGCACCGTACGCGGTCCACGCCCACGTTCCTGTCTTCGAGATATCCGGTCTGATCGTCGCCGTCATCTTCTGCACCACGGCATCCGTACAAGAAGCCATCGGCCTCATCCTCACCCCTTGCCACACGCGTTCCGACCCCTCTAGACCACTCTACCACACGGGCGGGCGTCTCCCAACCCAGCACAACCAGCCACCGTCCCGATTCCGGATATGCACGCTCAACCTCGCGTTCCATGCGCCCGCCTTCACGGCCTCCAAATCGAGCTGGAAGGACATCTACATCACCCATCTCCCGCCGCCCCCGATAGATGCCGCTCCCGCTGTGCTGAAACGGATGGTCGGAAGCCTCTCCGCGCCGTTCCGCTTTCCGCGGTGGGAGATAGAGCGGCTCCAGGGGCTCGGCTTCTACCTCGACTCGGAGCTCACGAAGACCGACGGCTGGCCGGGCTCCGAGCCCGACCCCACTGTTGCACTGGTGTTCCGCAAGCACGACGCATCGGCGGGGGTAGACGCGTACCTGGAGATTCTCCTGGGACAGTGCGAGTCTGCAGGTGCGCATTGGGCGAGTGTCCAGTTCCACGCCGCCGCCGAGCGACCGGAAGCGACTCGTGCACTCGTGCACTCGTGCCCGGAGGACCATGTCTCAGAGTGGCTGCACGCAACGAGGACGTTTGAGAGCCCCAAGTGCTGCGCCGTGACCAACCCTGTGTGGCGCGTAGCGATCAGTCTTTCGCTCACGCCGTGTCCGATGAACCCCACTAGGACGCGTGTTGTCAAAGTGTCTTGGGCGGACTATCAAGACGCAGTTGACACGCAATAGGCAACATTGTATGATTTGCAACAATATCACCTCTTGTCATTGCGGTCCGGGCCCCTATTGATCAGTAGATGAACGGGATAACTCTCCATGGCGTCCTCCTCGCCCACTCGTCCCACTGTGCCCCGAACTCCTTCCTCAGCATCACATCCTCCTGCCGCGTCCTCGCGAAGAGCGTCAGGGTGATCAGCGTCAGGTACGCCGACAACGAGTACGCCGCCGCCTTTCCCACAGCGGTGTCCCAGAAACCCGCCTCGACGAAGTAGGACCCTTCGCTGGCGAGGAGGACGATGTTCCCGCAGGCGATGAGCGCGAGCCCAGTGTAGCTTGGGTGACGGACGATAGAGTACGGCCCGCTCGTTATCAGCTGGTGGCCATCGCGGACGGACATCTCCCATGTAAAGAGCCGCCCTAGCGCACGATGGCACGATAGGCGGATGAGGCCTCCGGCAATCCCGAGCAGGGACCCAACAACGGACGTTGGGGTGAGTCCCAGGGACGGGCCGGAGCTCCCGGCGGACGGTAGGAGGAAAGCGAGAATATGGGAGGAGCAGCCCGATGGGAAACGCTGAGCGAGGATGGTGGTCACTTCGGCTAGCGCGAGACCGGCGACGACATACTGCGTAGCGTTAAGTAATTTGTCAGAGGAGCAGTGATTCCGAGCCTGTACCGGCGGACTCGGGCTCACCTTGGTCAACGCACAGCAGGCTTTGACAATGCCATGGGTCCCGCCCGCTTTAGACATGAAATCTCGGAAGGTGTCTTCTCTCCTCCACTCCTTCGTCGTAGTCGGAGGGTTGCTTGGTGGAGTCAATCCGTGGTGCGTGAGTGCCGCATTGCCGAGGAGGAGTGGGATCTTCAGCAACGGCGTGCAGAGGATAGGTGCGAGGAGAGGCATTGCGTAGCGAGCCATCCCACCCATCCTCACGCTACTTATATTTCAAGCGGTCTGCGGGACAATCAATATCTACGTGGGGGCGATAAATGGGATAGAGGCGAGGTATACCGTCAACACCTTGTTTCCGCGACCGTTACCGAGACATAATTATGAACTCCGTCAGAACTCCGTTGTGACATCGACAGACGGAAGGGAAGGGCAGAAGTTCCTTGGGTGATTGACTCTTCGATTTCCTGGTTGGCTCAAGGCGCATAAATTCTCATGCTATCAATTGCAATTTGATGGCATACCTTCAACATGCGAGGACCGCGTGTGGTCGAATCCACGATTCGGATCCTAATTGACCAATGAAACCATCATGACACAAACAGACACAGACTCACCTCAAAAGTTTCGTAGACACTCACATCCGCCTTCCCTAAAATGTTCCGTTTTCTGTGGTATGATAACGCATAGCGGGAAGGGCCTCCTCGCAAGACCGCTCAACAACTTGTGAGAACATTTTGCAGTCGTTGCGGGATAGGACATTCCAGGCAGGGGTGTTTGTGCTGACGAAATGGCCTGTCACAGACGAGTTCAGCGCATCATGTCCGACTCGGAATTTCAGCAACACGTCACCTGGGCTGCCGGAATATCGAAACGCCGGGACAGCGATGGTCGCGCTGAGAGCGGTCAGCCTTGTGCATCTCGTGAGCTCCAATGGTGAAAGGCAGGACCAATCGCGAGGCATGCCGCATCATCTCCAGCCTGGGTCTTCATCGGGCCTAGCGGTTGGTCCTGCAGACGGTAAGTATTAGCGTTTACACGATATTCGTTCTCGATATCCACCGAATCATTGAATGACTCCCATCATTGCACGTCCGTATGCCCCACTCCCACCCGTCCGATACATGTAACATCATATGTCCTACTTAACCTTGACCGCAGTAGTAACTCGTCAGACTCCGCCGGGTCACAGATATGAAGGAATCTGCTTACTTGATGGGGTCTCAAGACGGCTCCCGTAGTCGATGGTGCTTTTCGAGGTGGTTATAGGACTGGCCTGGAGTAGATCCGACGTTTTGAAATGATGGGGGTAAGCTGAAAGCAGGGAAGCAAACAGGCGTACAAGACGCTCAATAACCCCGAGAACTCGGGCCGTACTCCTTGGCGCGCGTGTAAGGCTTGGGAGGTGATTGTCTCGGCTGTGGAGAAGCAATAGCGATTGTAATGCCAATGGGCGTGATCTCACACAGACGTCGGAACTGGGTGAGGAGGCGGGCTCAACATGATGAAAGCATTCTAGAAACATATACAAGAGACGGCGAGTGCAATAGACTGTCCTCCGTGACGAGATGTCCAATAGGACCTTCACAGCGGAAAACGGATGGTCGAAGTATCTGCCTCTATGACTTGGTGAGTGCGTTGACGGGGGCAGTGATGAATGGCTGGTTCATAGAACTAACCAAAATCAAAGGTTTCCGTGTCCCAAGGTCTCTCTTCCCCCGACCTCGCTCGACTCAGTAGATGAACGGTATGACCTTCCACGGCGTCCGCCTCGCCCACTCATCCCACTGCATCCCGAACTCACTCCTCAACATTGCGTCCTCGTGGCGTGCCCTCGCGCAGAGTGTGAAACTAAGCCACGTCAGGTACGCCGAGAGTGTGTACCCGACCATCCGTCCTTCGAAGGTGCTCCACAGCCCCGCTTCGACGAAGTTGGACCCCTTGCTGGCGAGGTAGAGAATATTCCCGCAGGTAATGAACACGAAGCCCGTGTAGCTCGGATGGCGGACGACAGAATACAGCCCGCTTGTAACCAGCTTGTGATCCTCGCGGACGGACATCTCCCAAGTGAAGAGGCGTCCCAGTGCACGGTGACACCACATGCGCATGAGCCCTCCTGCGAATCCGAGGACGGTCCCGATGGCCGACACAGGAGTGAGTCTGATAGTGGGACTCCCGAGAACGTCGAGGACGCGAGTGGAGTATGATGATGGGAAACGCTGAGCGAGGATGACCGACACTTCTGCCAAGGCGACACCAGCCAGGATGTACTATGAGGTAGTGGATTAGTTGGAATTTTCGAGCAGTCGTCGTATCGAGCCAAACTGTACCTTCGTCGTCGCACTGGATGCCTTGATAATCTGCTGCTTGGCGGTACTCGAGTTGGAAAAGAAATCCTGCGCCGTATCCTCTCTCTTCCACTCCTTCGTCGTGGTGGAGGGGCTGCCTGGGGGAGTTAGGCCGTGACGGGTGAAGAATGCATTGCTGACAAGGAGCGGGATCTTCAGTAGCGGCGTGCAGAGGACGGGTGCGAAGGGGGACATTGTCGCGTATCGCGACCTGTTGCGCCCGTCGCCCTGGATTAAATGCCAAAAGGTGAAGCGCCATGATACTTATGTAGCTAATGTTTCTTGTTGCTACGGGAACTGCGTCGAAGCATGCACCTTGGTCTCCTGACGAGTTGAGATACGGATCGGAAATTACTTGCGTAGCCGATTGACGTTCTGGCTGGTTCTGAATCAAAGCGAATGGTATTCTGTGTGAGTTTTGGTGACGTACCACCATCCACACAATTGAGTTTACCCTCCATTTGACGTCCCCATATCATCCCTGTGGCAGAGATTGAATAGCGGGATAAGTACCGTTTCAGCGAGGCGCATGATGCATGATGGCCCGTTGTACCTAGCGAGGTCCGAGTACACCTGACATGTCCATGTACGCTCATATGCCAGTGTGCACTGTGTACGCCGATTTTGGGGCTTTATGCGATCTCCGTTGAGACGCGTTCGCCCTGAGTAATCCTAAGATCAGTTAAAGGTACTCCAAGCATAAGAGACTGGTATGCACTTACCTCGCAATCGTGGACTTGTTGAAGCGCAGAAGAGCACTACTCGTCGATGGCGCTTTGCAACGTATTGATTACGTCATATTATGATTATGCATGGGTTTTACTTACGTAACGTACTGTAATTTGTTCCGCATACACCCGCGCGAGGAAGCCTGCCGCATCCGTTCCTATCCGTTCTCGATTCGGCCGCTCAGCGCTCAGCGTTTCTCCTCCCTCGTCATCACGGTTCTTCAAACCCTACAATATTCCCATCCTTGTCCTCCAGCTCAAGAATAATTCCCCAACAAATATCCTCCTGTATTGATGACCAGAATGATCTCCAAGTCCGATGTTCCGCCCCACATAGCATCCGCCTCGCGCTGCGTGCGGTGGCTTCACTTCTTCGTAACCTAGTGACCGGAATACCAAGGACCTGTTGCGTCGATGTGCAGATGCTGGCCTGCCACGGTGAGTGTCAGCAACTTGGACTTCCGAATAGAGCCGTGGCTCGGGCGCGTTTTTAAACTAACCAACGAACACGACAGGAACAGGGTTCGACAGGGTTACGATCAGGCCATGCGTTGTAGCTGGAAGTGTTCTGAGGAAGTACGAGTATCCAATCGAAGCTGCTCAGGCTGCCTGAGACGGCGCGTATTAAACGCCTGCGTCCTTGGACCCTTGAAAGTTGGCCATGGGCCATGCTCGGCTCGACCTATAGAAGTTTCACCTCGACGTCAGAAACACTAGCGGCATTGCGTGTCGTCGTAACTCTGTACCTGAACTCAGGTGAGTTTGCCGTATCTCAGGATTCCATGTCGCGTTCTTTTCTGGCCGAATGGCGGGGCAGGTACGGACTTTGACCTGGCATGGGAGCGGATTGTCCCTTCACTGGTCGGCCGACGCACCGCCTCGTGTAGCTGCGCTGGACCCTGAGCTCAACAAGGCCCGCAAATTGCTTTTTTTGGCGGTGCGCACTACGTACTTGCGACACGACGAGCGCGTCGCCACTCGGGCCCGTGAAATGGGCTGCACGTCTGTACGTTATTCGAAAATTGCTGCCACATATGACATCGCTAAACTCGAGGCACAGCACACGCGCAGCGCCTTTCGACCGCTCTTTTAATGATCGCGAGGCCATGGGTCAAATCCCCAAGCCCGCTCCGAGGTCTCCTCCCTCGGACGTGCGTGCGGTTCCGCTCGACATTACACCCACTCTCATTTCCTCTGCCACTTTCGTTCTTCCTGACTCGGAACTACCTGTGTACGGCCTGACGTCGTTTTGAGGACTCTCTCAGTGTCTATCTGATGTGCGACCTATGTTTCTCTTTCTGATTCGGCAACGCTGACGATGCGATTCAGACTGCACGCCTACGCAACTTACACACCCTTTGTGCTTATCAAATCGTTCATTGTAAGTCTCAGTCCTCTATCTACTGCCGAATTCATTTTCAACTTTACACTAGGTGTTTCAGTCCTCATGTGGCTCCTGAGTACCGACCGCGCGGAGTTGCACTACTTCGCGTCCCCGGAGGAAGTTCCTGGAGGCTACGCGATTCTCTCTCATGTCTGGGACAAGGAGGAGCAGACGTTCCAAGACCTTCAGCGGCTCCGCGACGAGTGTGCGTCCGCGCGCAGCAACACCATTGCGCCCAGCGTCAGCTTCTTCCGGCGTAAGCGCACCCCCGTCACCTCCGCGCGGAACCCCAACCCACGCGACTTCGCCTCGGCGAAGATCCGCGAGAGCTGCATCCTCGCCGAGCGCCACGGCTACAAGTGGATCTGGAACGACACCTGTTGTATCGACAAGACGAGCTCGTCCGAGCTCTCAGAGGCCATCAACTCGATGTATCGATACTATTCCCTCGCCGAGGTGTGCTACGCCTACCTGCGCGACGTGCCGAACAAGGAGAACGCCACTTGGGAGTCGGCCTTCCGTGAGAGTCGCTGGCACAAGCGTGGGTGGACCCTCCAAGAGCTTATCGCGCCGGACTTCCTGCTGTTCCTCTCCACCGACTGGAAGGTTCTCGGCACGAAGACGGACCTCGCGGACGAGCTTGAGGTGGTCACGATGGTGCCCGCCACGGTGCTGCGGAAGGAGGTCGAGCTGAGCGGGCTCAGCGTTGCGCAGCGCATGTCGTGGGCCGCGGGGCGCGAGACGACGCGCGTCGAGGACGAGGCGTACTGCCTCATGGGCCTCTTCTCGATCAACATCTCGACGCTGTATGGGGAGGGCCGGCAGGCGTTCTACCGCCTGCAGGAGGAGATCATGAGGAAGCTCGTCGACACGTCGCTTGTTGCGTGGGGGTACTCGACGGCGAGCCTCGACGTCAGCGGGGGCAGTTCCGCGCTCGACCACGAGGACGCGAACTACTACGTCCTCGCGGACTCCCCGCATGCGTTCCACCCGTCGAGTGCTGTGTCATTCTCTCCGCCGCGCGCGGCTCTTGCGTCCCACAAGAGAAACGTGAGTGTGGCGCTTCGTTTTGTGCGTTCTGATTACTCACGTGTGGCTTCCCCGTAGTCGAATGGTTCCGACCCTCTTCGCGCGGTGAAGACGAAGAACCCCTCATCTCCCTCAGGCGCCATTCCGACCTTCTCGATCACGCCGTTCGGCATCAACGCCCACGTCCAGACCTTCAAGGTCAACCCACGCACGCTCATCGCTGTCCTTCTCTGCTCTGTCAAAGAGGGCAGGAGGCAGTATCCCCTTGGCCTGGTCCTCACTCTGTGCGCGGACTCTCCAGACCCGTCCCGACCACTCTACCACACCGGATGCCGAGACAAGACCTCCATTCACGTCCTGCGCCTAGTCCGTCTCCCGCAGAACCTCGACGAGCTCCGCATCCGCGACAAGCCCGTCGCCCTGAAGTGGCGCAACATCTACATCACCCACCGCCCCCCGCCGCGCACCCCAAGCAACCCGCGCATCCTCCTGAGGAGCAGCCTGTCGGGCCCCTTCCGCATCCCAAAGCAGGCGTTCCAGGCGCTCCACCGCGCCAAATGGACGCTCGAGTCCGTCTCGAAGATGCCACCCGTTTGGACGGGCGCGACCCCCATGTCGTTCACGTTCCGCGACGGGTACGGGGGATACCTCGTGCTCGCGCTCGGGCGCTGCACAGCTATGAGGGAGGACGGGGACGGGGAGCTGGGGGCGCATTGGGCGACGGTCAAACCGTACGGGGACGCGCCGCCGGCGAGCGGGCACGACTGCGCGGAGGACCACATCTGCGAGTGGCGGGACCGGCGGAAGACGTTCGAGGCGTCGTACTTCTCGTTCCGGCACATGCTGACGCTCGCGTTCTCGCCGTGCCCGATCAACCCTGCGGACACGCTGGTCGTGGATATGCACTACCATGACGGGTGAGTTTGGGCCTCGATGAGGACCCGGGCCTGGGTTCTGTGGCGCGTTGACTCGGATGTTACTGTATCCATCATTTTTAGTGTTGCTGAACGTTCTGCATTAAGACTTACTAATTGTACGATGTATCTTTCTTTTCATATTAGTTGTTGTTCCGGTATACCCAGCGTCACTGTTGTAGTGTTGTCGTAACCTAGCACTTCTCACTGTAATAGATTAATTTCCGTGCGTCAGTCGCAATTGGACATCGGAAGGAGTTTGTGGTGCACGCGGTGCGTCGCCTTCCGACTCCGTCCATGAATGATTTTGGATAAGTAGGACACCGCCTGACATAGCCCTTGAGTTTGTTAAAATAGGAATACCCGAGGTCTTCATCCACTGAAAAGTGAGGGGAATCGAGGAGGAAGACGGAGTCCGGATACGCCGGCACGGGCCGCTCGGCCCGCGCGCTTCCATCACCCGTCCATGCCGGTTCACGGTGTCTGTGTTGTCCACATCATCCCTTTCTTTCCATCCATCATGTCCTCCTCTTAATGCTCTATACTCCTTCCTCTGTACAATCTCTCATACCAACTCCAAACGCAGAATTTGTCGAAAATCTGAGGAGCGGAGGAATTCGATGGGAGACAAGGGGCTTTGACAACGTAAGTTCATCGTCATTGCACTATCCGTGGCGTATGGCGCACAGCACGATGTTTTCGTATTGAACAACATACTGCTCGTTCTTACGTCTCCGATATTTCTGCTTATGATTTTTTTTCTAACTTTCAATGACTCTTCACTCACATTTTCTTAGTGCATACAATCTGTTGTGCAGTGCATGCTTCAAACACGCTAGCGTCCGTCTCGCACGCCCTCGAAGTTGATGTGAATGAAGACCATTCGACTTTGAGGCCCTTGTATGCAATTAGTAGTTCGTGAGCTTCAATGGATTACACGCATATGTTATCTCACCACAGTCAAATCCTTGCAGGGCCAGTGTGATACATACGTGTTACTTCCGAGTCCGCCCGCTCTTCCAGCAAAGCTGAACCACGTCCCCTGGTACGTTTGACATGAATTGTTCCAAGGTTTAATTCAAACGCGGCGTCCGTGTACACTGTAGGGTCCTCGGCTATGTGGTTGCTCAGCACAGACCGGGCTGAACTACATCACTTCCCCTCCCCGGAAAGCGTCCCTGGAGGCTACGCTATCCTGTCTCATGTCTGGGGAAGTCAAGAAATGTCTTTCCAGGAGATCCAGAAGCTACGCCAACTGTGCTCCACTGGTAGTATCAAGCGCGCCCTCCGTTTCCTCACCAGCGCCGCCCGAAGCACGAATCCCCGTGACCACACCTCCACGAAGGTCCGCCAGTCCTGTATCATCGCCGAACGCCATGGGTACAAATGGATCTGGAACGACACTTGCTGCATTGATAAGTCGAGCAGCTCCGAACTCTCAGAGGCAATCAACTCCATGTATCAGTACTATTCTCTCGCGGAGGTGTGCTACGCCTTCCTTGAAGACGTGCCGGGCGACGAGGTGGCCATTGGGGACTATTTCGCCTTCCGGAACAGCCGATGGCATAGGAGGGGCTGGACGCTGCAGGAGCTTATTGCCCCGCCCTTCCTCATCTTTCTCTCACGGGACTGGGAGGTGTTAGGGACGAAGGCGGATCTTGCGGACGTCTTACAGGCGGCAACGGGCATTCCTGGTTCCATCTTACGGAAGGAAATAGACCTGGCCAGTATCAGTGTCATCGAGCGCATGTCATGGGCCTCCCGGCGTGAGACGACGCGGGTGGAGGACGAGGCGTACTGCTTGATGGGCATCTTCTCTATCAATATGACAACACTCTATGGCGAGGGATGGCAGGCGTTCTACCGCCTGCAGGAGAAGATCATGAAGCGGTCGGTCGACACGTCGCTGTTTCTCTGGGGCAAGCGCGATCTCCTCGCGTGGCATTTCGACTTCGGGCTGGGCCTGCACAACGACCCCGAAGTTGATGACTACGACAAGCTCTATCACGGCGACACGAGTTCCTACCTTTTGGCCAGTTCTCCGCGAGACTTTATTGGAGCCACTACCTTCGTGTATGCGCCTCCTACACCTGCAACAAGATTCAATCCCGCAGTATGTTTTCCAACCTCTCCGTGTTTGCAATTCTTATCGCCTTCCAGCAGGGAAAACTTCCTATACCCGATAGTGCAACCCCCAAGATGGGTATGGTCCCCGAATTCACGATCACGCCATACGGTGTGCGCGCCTTCCTCCCAGTCATCGAGACGTCCCTATTCCTAGTCGCGATACCGCTCTGGCTACAGTCCACCGTGCTCGCGCCCGTCGGCCTCATCCTGGTTCCGTGTACCAGCGCCTCCCATCCGTCGCGCACGCTCTATCACACTGGATGGCACAACGGATGGGCGATCCAGCGTCTGATGCTCTTTGAGGGCACCACGGACAACCTCCTCGTTGAGCCAGGACGCCCCGTTATGCCCGAATGGCGCGAGATCTACATCGCGCACCGGGCACCCACGAACATCGCAGTCTCTGTCCCACTGCACGCGTTGACGGGTGGCAGTCTCTCCTCCCCGTTTCGGTTCACGAAAGAGGGCATGAGCTCGCTGCTCCAGCCTGAACATGAGGGGTGCTGGCCCGGATGGGAGCTCGAGTCTGTCTATAACGTCTCGCAGCGTCGTCGCGCGGGCCGCCCGTCGCCGCCTGTCGTTCTGACGTTCAAGCAGCGCCAGTACACGCTTGACGTCACCGACCGCATTGTCGTGCTCTTCGGTCTTTGCGCCGGTTTGGAGGAAGCCTACTCAACTCCTGGATCCGAGTCGTCGATGTCGAGCCGGGGCCAGTTCGTGCAACACTGGGCGAGCGTCCGATTCTACCACGTTGGGGAGCGGCCACCGCTTCAGCCTCCGGAGCATGCATGTCCAGCGGACCACGTCTGCGCGTGGGATCGACGGAGGAGGGCGTTCAAGGACACACAGGCGTTGCTTGACCGACATTCCCTCACTCTCTCGTTTGCACCTTGCCCCATCAACCCGTCGTATACCCTGGTCGTCAGCATGGAGTATAAAGGAGAGTGGAAGACGTGGAGATTGGATAGGTCTATGAACGTTGACCTGTAAGGTGTGATTTCTATTCCTTCAGGGGTTTCCATTTCTGGCTCATTTCGATCCCTGAACATGGGGAAGTTCAGCATTTCATGGTTATATCCCACTCAATGATCCCTCCGAGCCTTTTGGAAGTGGCGATGTATGCACTATTGGCACGAGGTTCGTGGATCTATGGGCTTGATTGTTAGTGATATGACAATTGTATGCATTGCAAGTCCAGAAATATCAACGTTCACCTCATCTCGAGGCGCAGCCCGTTCCGCTTTTCGAGCACGCCATTGCGCCGTGAATCACTGAATCTTATTCGTGCCATGTTGATCGTGGGTAAATTAAGTTTCTTGACGCAATCCGGACCACCGACATGCGCCGCGATGCCACCACGACCTTGCAGCGAGGTTGGCATCTGATGAGCATCCGGCGGATGCACAAACTTAAAGCCCGCACGTGCACGCACCAGACGTCTGCGCCCACTTGCCTCCTACTTACACTGCCCACTTCGTTCCCCCAATGTCCTACCGGCGACGACAAGCCACTCGTAGACCGGTGCGTTAATCCTTTCTCAGACGTCGCGTATGCTAATGTCATCAACTGCAGAACTAGTAGAAATTCCACGACCATGTGGGTGCTCAGGACGGACCGCGCCGAGCTCCACCACTTCCCCTCCCCCGAAGCCGTCCCCGGAGGCTACGCCATTCTATCCCACGCCTGGGGCGACCACGAGCAGACCTTCCAGGAGACCCAGGCCTTCGAAAGGCAGGGCAAGGAGACTGGCCAAAATCCCCGCGATCTCGCCTCCGAGAAGGTCCGCGAATGCTGCATCCTCGCTGAACGCCACGGGTACCGGTGGCTGTGGGACGATACCTGCTGTATCGACAAGACGAGCAGCACCGAGCTCTCGGAAGCCATCAACTCAATGTTCGTCTGGTACTCCTGCGCTGAAATGTGCTTCGCGTATCTGGCGGACGTGGAGAGCGACTGCGACCTGCATGCGAAGGGGTCGGCTTTCAGGACAGCGCGGTGGCACTCGCGCGGATGGACGCTACAGGAGCTCATCGCATCCCTGTTCGTCATTTTTGTGGCGCGCGACTGGAAGACCATCGGGACCAAGCGGGAGCTCGCGCCACTCCTGGAGGAGGTCACCCGCGTGCCCCGGCACGTGCTCACACGGGAGACGCATTTCTCGGCCGTCAGCATCGCCAGCCGCATGTCATGGGCGTCGGAACGGAGCACGACGCGGGTGGAGGACGAGGCGTACTGCCTCATGGGACTCTTCAGTGTCAACATGCCTACGCTGTATGGGGAGGGACGGCAGGCGTTCTATCGCCTCCAGCAAGAGATCATGAAGCAGTCGTTCGACACGAGCCTATTTGCCTGGGGTGGCTGGGTCGAGCCGGGGGACGGTGCGCCGCTGGAGCTGCAAGAGGTCTATAAGAAGTTCAACAGTGCGGCATATCCTGACAATTTCCTCCTCGCCCCCTCGCCGAAGCGTTTCCGCCAGCCGTTTGGAGGGAGTGTGTATTATACGCCATCTACCCAAGCCCCGCTCCAGCCATACCTTGACCAGCAATGGAAAGCGGACGTTGTACGTAGTAATCTCCGAAGGCTGTAGATGGACTAACGGAATGTACACAGTATAAACCAAAGCCAGGAGATAGGGATCAAGGACCCTTTGGTCAAATAGAGCTACCGAGGTTTGCAGTCAAACCATACGGGGTCAAGTGTCACTTCCCGATCATTGAGTCCGACGGGCTCACGATCGCGGTTCTCCTGTGTGACACTGGTCGCGAACACCTCGGGCTCCTCCTTTTCCCATCCGACGACCCTGTCCAGGATCCCTCCCGAAGGAAGTACTATGCAGGATACCTCTTCCAACGTCAGCGTTACTCCTCAACTCCTCTTTGGCCTCGCCTCGTCTCCCTCGGTAACAACTTCTACAACCTGAGGCTGCCCATGAATAAGAAGACGGTCACGGCCGAATGGCGGGACATCTTCGTCGTGAACAGCCCACCTGCGGCCAAGAAGGACGTCGCACCGAGCCTTTGCATCCCACTACACTCCATCGAACCCGCCCCGCCTTTCCGCTTCCCGCACTGGCTCACTGGCAGGTTGGCGCGAATGGGGCTAGAGCTGACACCTCTATTGTTGCGGGGCAAGCCCGTGCCACAGCTTGTGCGGGCGGCATTCGCAGACCTTCCATCCGTAGAATCCATCCGCCTCGTCCTTGGTATATGTAAGAAGTCTCCTGGCAGGCACTGGGCGAAGGTATTAATCCGTTGGGAGGACAACTGGGCCGTAGCATGGGACTGGTCGCATGACTGCCACAAGGACCACGTCGTGGCCTGGCGGAACTGGGCGAAGGACTTCGGAGACGACGAGCGGAGCGTCCGACTGTCGTTCTCGCGCTGCAAGCTGACACCCGAGCACACCTTGGTCGTCCACGTCGAGCTCAATGGCCGAGTGTATGATGCCATCAAGAAGCGGACGAACGTCGAGTTCCCATCGCGCGAGGCTCTTGGACTCGTCACAGTGACGGATGCCGTCGGTCCCCGCGCGTCGTCCCCTACTACTAGTCTTAACGATGTCCCATCGGCCTCGGTCAGTAGCAGCTCCCAGCGCCCGGGTAGCAAACCCCGAACGCGTCCTGCAAGGCATTAAATGTTGACCCCTCGCGTCTACGACCTCCTTTCCCCGAAATCCATTTCCTCGTCGCTTCGCCCTCCGATTTCGACCCGGTCCGGTCGGTGCCTATCTCGTTTTCCCGTGGTCGTAGTTTGTCCTCCGCCCCTCCTTAACAACCATCTCTCCCTATTCCTTTACCTCCCCATGATCACTGCGAGACTCAACTTGTCCACGGTCGCGGTCTGGTCGGTTTCCCGGTTTCTAAGTATGGTGCCATTCATCCGTTTCAACCTTCAACTCCGTTTCGTTCCCCTTCTTCGAGTACAGCGATGGCATAGAAGCCATTTTTCACCCTCCCCCTGCACTTCACCATCCCACCTGACCGGAACACGCGCCCTGTTGTATTCATTCGCAATACGGCTGCGCATAGTGAGCTACGAGACTCTGTTGTATGTACGATATATGCTGACAGATAACGGGGGGCACGGTTTCGGGGACGGATGAGACGGTCTAGCTGTCCTCGTCCCCGCCGGAAACGCGTAGCCAAGGGGGCCTACTATTCACAATTATCCGACTGACTAGGACTACCCAAAGTGTGTATTTGAATTTCTGGGGAAGGCTAATTAAATATGTACTTACATCTGGACCGTCCCGTGGATCCTCGCGCGAGGCGATCATGATCATGACGACTTGCGTTCGAGACGGACGATGGCCTGTCCGATAACTACATTCGAGTTTCCCACGGCGTTGCCGCCGGCTCAGCGCTCATCGCAGGATGCGCATCAAGAGGCTCAATTCGACACTACCGCTAGCTATCCGCTACTTACCTTGGAGTTGCTCTCTGTACTTCGCGTTTCTAGTCTATCTCAACGGTTTCTAATGCAGCTGAGCTCTCTGTAACCATTCCTGGCCACTGGTGAAGGCGAGGCTCCCTACGCAGACGAAGTGGAGGTTTTATGAGAATCATACACTGTACACGCTGATACTGACTGGTGAGTTTTCCCAACACGTCTGAGCTGCGTTGCGTGTTCACAGTCATGACTCTCATATCTCAGATTTACCATTCGGTGCTGCGCGTGTATCCGCCGGTCTTCAAGAGAGGCCTGGGAGCCAGATCATTCAAACGAAGTATTTTCGAAAATCGAATTAGTGCGTAGCTCTTCCATCTCGTGTCAGTTTGTGCTTCCATTTCATACCCACCATCCCATCAAGGCATTATCCACCGTCATATCCCAGCGCAACATACACTCGCATACGGAATCGTCAAACCCTTGTCCAGATGTCCAATACCATCCCTTATCCCCGCCGTCAATCCGTTACACCGAACCTGAACCCGGGGCCGCGAGGACCGTGCGTATATGCATTGCGACTTCTTTGAGCGTAAGCACAACTCCGTCACCTCCACATGGAACCTCGACCCGTGCGACTTCACGCCAGCTATCTGCGAGAGCTGTATCCTCCCCGAGCGCCACGGCTACAAGTGGAACTGGGACGGCATACGTTGCGTCGACAAGACGAGCTCGTCCGAGCTCTCGCAGGCCATTAAACCTATGTATCGGTACTATTCCCTCACGAAGGTGCGCCACGCGTACCTGCGCGACGTGCCGAACGAGAAGAACCCCGCCTCGGAATCCGCCTTCGTCGAGTCGGTGGCACAAGCGCTGGCGACCCCCACAAAAGCTCATCGCGCCCAATTCCCTCCTGTTCCTCTCCACCGACTGGAAGATACTCGGCACGAAGACAGACCTCGTGGACGAGCTAGAGGTGATCACGATGGTGCCAACGATGGTACTACGGAAGGAGGTCGAGTTGAGTGGGCTCAGCGCCGCGCCGCGCATGTCGTGGGCGGCGGGGCGCGAGACGGCACGCATCGAGAACGAGGCGTACTGCCTCATGGGCCTTTTCTCGAACAACATCTCAACGCTGTGTAGGGAGGGCCGTCAGGTATTCCACCGGCTGCAGGAGAAGATCATGAAGCGGTCGGCGGACACCTCGCTCTTTATCTGTGGCAAGCGCGGCCTCTTCGCGTGGCATTCCAACTTCGGGCTAAGCCTACATGACGACCTCGAAGTTGACGATTGCGACAAGCTCTACCACGGCGAACCGAGTTCTTGTCTTCTGGCCGGTTCTCCCTAAAATTTTATTGGAGTCACTACCTTCGTGAATGCGCCTCCTACACCCGCAACAAGAATTATTTCTGCGGTATGTTTTCCATCGTCTTCATCTTTGCCATCCTCATTGCCTTCCCACAGGGAAAACTTCCTATACCCGAAAGTGCGACCCCAAGATCGGTAGTCCGCGAAGACCACGCCAAGTGTACCCACATTCCTGCTGGTCATCGAGACGTCCCTGCTCCTATGTAGTCGCGATGCCGTTCTGGCTACAGTCTACCGTGCTCGCGCACGTCGGCCTCCTCGTCCCGTCTACCAGCGCCTCCCATGCGTCGCGCACCCTCTACCACACTAGACAGCACAACGTATGTGCGATCCAGCATCCGACGCTTTTTGAGGGCACGGACAACCTCGTCGAGCCAGGATGCCCCGTCTACCCCGAATAGGCGCGAGATCTACATCGCGCACCGGGCACCCACGAACATCGCAGTCTCTGTCCCACTGCACGCGCGGACGGGCGGTAGCCTCCCCCCCGCCTCAGTTCACGAAGCGGGGTATGAGCTCGCTGCTCCAGCCTGAGCACGACGAGGGGCGCTGGCCTGGATGGGAGCCCGAGTCTGTCCATGACCTCTCGCAGTGTCGTATGTGGGGTCCCCACCCATCGCCGCTTGTCGTTCTGACGTTCAAGCAGCGCCAGTACGCGCTCGACGTCACCGACCGCATCGTCGTGCTCTTCGGTCTTTGCACTGGCTTAGAAAGGGTGGCACATTTGACTGCCAGGTCGTCGATATCCAGCCAAGGCTCGTCCGGTGAACACTGGGCGAGCGTCCGATCCTACCATGTCAGGGAACGACAACCGCTTGAGCCTCCGGCGTATAAGGGTCCGGCGGACCACGCCCGTGGGTGGAACAAGGACACATTGCTTGACTGCCATTCGCTCACCCTCTCATTCATACCGTGCTCGATCAATCCGACGCATCCCCTGGTTGTCAACATGGAGTATGGGGAGGATAGAAGGGAATATTGGAGCTTGGACATACTCCTGGTGTGCCCGCATGGGTTGTGCCGAGCCTTGAGGCAGCATCAGCGTCGGCAAGTTAGCGTTTTTCGGAGATGAAGATCGTTTTGCAATCCGTTGCCAATTAATGACATGTAGACACGTGTCGACACACAACTTGAACCGGCAATGCTCGCTTCCGGACTTTTGACAGCCTGTTGACGTGCGCTGGGATGCGTTGAATGCCACCATGACCCTGCAGCGAGGTTGGCATCCGATAAGCCGGGGATGTGCGGAGTGCACGCACCAGACGCGTATGTCTCCCTTTCCCCATTGCCTCCTTCGCTCCTCCACTGTCCACCTCGCTCCTTCATAGTCCTACTGTCTGCTCCAAGTCGCCGCGTATTGGTGTGTTGGACCCTTCTCAGACATCGTGCATGCTAATGTCGCAAAGCTTCTGTCGCGCTGGCAGAACTTGAGCTTGAACCAGCGCAATGTGGCTGCTGAGGACCGACCGCGCCGAGCTCCGCTACTTCCCCTCTCCCGAAGCTGTCCCCGGCGGCTACGCTATCCTATCCCATGCCTGGGGCGACCACGAGCAGACCTTCCAGGAGACGCAGGTCCTTCGCAGGCGGTGCAAGTGGACTCGCAATACGCCCCGCGACCTCGCCTCCAAAAAGGTCCGCGAATGCTGCAAACTCGCTGAACGCCACGGCTACCGGTGGTTGTGGGATGACACGTGCTGCATTGACAAGACGAGTAGCACCGAACTCTCGGAAGCCATCAACTCCATGTTCGTCTGGTATTCCTCTGCCGAGATGTGCTTCGCCTATCTCGCGGACGTTGAGAGCGACTGCGACCTGCATGCGCAGGGGTCGGCGTTCAGGACGGCGCGGTGGCACTCGCGCGGATGGACGCTGCAGGAACTCATCGCACCCCTCTTCATCATCTTCGTGGCGCGGGACTGGAAGACCATCGGGACGAAGCAGGAGCTCGCGCCGCTCCTCGAGGAGATCACTGGCGTGCCACAGCAGGTGCTCACGCGCGAGGCGCACTTCTCCATCGTCAGCGTCGCCGAGCGCATGTCATGGGCGTCAGGGCGGAGCACGACGCGGGTGGAGGACAAAGCATACTGCTTGATGGGACTCTTCAATGTCAACATGCCTACACTCTACGGCGAGGGACGGCAGGCATACTATCGTCTCCAACAGGAGATCATGAAGCAGTCGTTCGACACGAGCCTATTCGCTTGGGGTGGTTTGGCCGACTCGGAGAATACTAAACCGGTAGAACTCCCAGAGATCTACGAGGCCTTCGACCGTGCCATGTATCCCGGCTTTTTCCTCCTCGCCCCCTCGCCGAAGTGTTTCCGCAAACGGGAGGGAATGAGTGTTCGTTATACGCCATCCGTCGCAGAACCCCTCCAGCCATATCTTGAGCGGCAATGGAAAGCGAACGCCGTGCGTAGTCATCTTCGAATGTTACAAAAGCGCTAACACAATGTACACAGAATGGATCAAAACTGCAGGATAGTGATCAAAAATGGAGTGGCCCGTTTGGTCAAATAAAGCTCCCAAGTTTTTCCGTCACTCACTACGGTGTCAAGTGTCGCTTCCCGATCATCGAGTCCGACGGGCTCACGATTGCCGTCCTCCTGTGCGAGACCAGCGACGAACACCTCGGGCTCCTCCTCTTCCCGTCCAACGACCCTGTCCAGGATCCCTCCCGAAGGAAGTATTATGTAGGGTACGGGTTCCACGAACGCCGCTCTTCAAATAAAGTATGGTGTCGCATCATCTCCCTCGGCAATGACTTCTACAACTTGAGGATGCCTATGGACGGGAAGACGGTCACGGCCGAATGGCGGGACATCTTCGTCGTCGACACCCCGCCTCCGGCCAAGAAGGACGGCGCACCGAGCCTCTGCATCCCGCTGCACTCCATCAAACCCGCCCCGCCTTTCCGCCTTCCGCACTGGCTGATTGGCAGGCTGATGGAAATGGGGCTCGAGCTGCGGTTGCCGAGTCGGCCCGTCGTTGGGAAGCCACTGCCGATGGTGGCGGCGTTTTGGGACACCATAGCCATCGAAGCCGTCGTCGTCATCCTCGGTACGTGCGTTCAGTTGCCTGGCACCCCGGCGCCCTGGGCGAAGGCGGTGGTTTGCTGGAAGGACTCGGACAACTGGCAAGAAGGACGGGACTACTCACACGACTGTCGCGAGCACCACATCATGGCCTGGCCGAACTGGGCGAAGGACTTCGGAGACGACGAGCGGACCGTCCGGCTGTCGTTCTCGCGCTGCAAGCTGACGCCCGAGCACACCTTGGTTGTCCACGTCGAGCTCGCCGGCGCCACGTACGATGCTATCAAGAAGCGGACGAACGTCGAGCTTCCATCGCGCGAGGCCCTTGGACTCCGGATGGACGCCGTCGGGCCCCGCCCGCTATCTCTCCTAGCCCATCATCGAGCCCCGGGAACTCCGATCCGTCCGAGTCGGCCTCAGTCGGTAGCACGCTTGGGCAGCAAACTCTGAGCGCGTCTCGCAGGATTTCGTTGAACGTCCACGCCCCACGTCCGCGCGGGGTTTTCACCATCCCTCGTGCACATCTACGACTTGCTATAGCTACCCCCGGAGAATCGTTTCCTCATCGCGTTAGCCCCCTCCGAGTTATAGCGGCCTGGTGTCCGCTACGTTTCATCGTTGTCGTTTGTCCCTCGCCTTTTTCCCGACAATCATAACTCGCCGGCGCCATTCCATTTGCCCTCCCTGTCCCTGCGGGCCGAGTCGCATCCATGGTCGCGGCGGAGCTCTTACTTATCCAGTTCCTGTGTTCGCACATTGCCGTTCATACTCCCCAGCTCTCATTTCCATTTCCATGATCATGTTCTTCCTCGATACAGCTACGCGTAGTTACCATGACATCCGGATTGTATGTAGGACGTCTACAGGTAATCTACCACTTGGACTCTAATCCCTTCAGCGACAGCATTTCGGAGATAGGCGAGCGTACAGCTACTCCCATCAACCACCGGTCTATCCACGACCATGTACCTCACTGGCTATCCAGAAAGTGAACTTTATGGGCCTCCGCTGCGTACACCCGAATGATCACGCAGTTGCTGCTCCCGCTGGGCGAGCACAATGACCTACGCTCGAGACAGTCCGACGTCAGTCCGCCCTTGCGATGGCTACCTTGGGAGGATCGTACAAGACTCTATCCAGAGCTCCCATTGCGTCTCCGCGGCGACAGAGAGTACCGGGCCGAACAACGGCATACAACGCGCTGACATCCGCGCATCAGGCGGGGCGAGCACGACGATCGGGACCGCGGGATCCTATCGCGGGCACCGATTGAACGTGAACGTGCACCTTTCCGCGGAGTGGTCGGTCGCCGGCTCCTGGATAAGCAGCGTCAGAAGGTGCCTACATTCATCGCCAGCATAAAGAGTTGAATGCGAATGGGGGAGGGAGCGTACGCAGTGGACCGCGGAAGAGCCAGGTCGCCGTCGGTATGGGCCTTGCGTGCCACTGCATGCTAGCCAGCCTTGCGAGTGTGGACGGGCGGTCGATCGGACGCGAACGTAATCGTAATTCAAGGGCGCACTCACCCCAGAGAGTCCTGCCGTTCCGGCCGCTCAAGGGCGATGTCTAGTGTGTACGCGAGACGATGAGCGTGTCATGAACTTGCATATTCGAAGTTGCTCCCCTTCCTCTCCAAAGACTGTACATCCGGGGATATTCACGGCGCTGAGACTTTGTGTCAAGGTGTAAAGACGTCGTTCTACGTCGCGCAACTCTGAACTCAAGAGTGGGAGTACGAACCTGAGCGATCACATGCGCGCGAGGAATTCGAAGCGCACGCCCAAATATCCTTCACGCGCACGACCCAACATCTCCCATGCTGGCGCTCCCCTTGAACTACAGGTGGGAGGTAGACACTAAGTACTTATGGCGATCTCGAAGGTGGAGACGATGCAGGCAGGAGAGGATGGCCACAGTTGCGCATCGAGTAGATGGCCTGCCATTTGGCAGTCAGCGAGACATAAGTAGGAATGCAAAATCTAAAAAACTCACAGTGAAACCATGGTTCCTTGATGGCCTCCGCCCTAGTCCCACTCCGGTGTGCGCGAATGAACCTCTATGAACCTGTCGGGATGGAGAGGAGCGCTCCATTGACAGAGTCTGTGCGCCCAGCGCTTGTCCAGCGCTACGGTCAGATTTCCCACGTGGCATGCGCTCCTCCGCGGCGCCCACTGCTGGCAACGTTTGCAGGGTGACGGCTCCCCCATCTTACACCTTCTCCTTCTTGCACACCTATTTCATTAATACTTATTGACCTTGCTTCCCGACGGACTGGTTGGCGGCTGGTATTCGCATGGGACCATCCTGCACCGGAAAGAGACTACCATTCGAGCATACATACATTGTCACTTTGATTGTCACACAGGTAAGTATATGCGGGTCAACGAATTTTTATTTGCTCCGAAACTATGCCTCATGTGTTCAACGTTGGAAGTGAACTTGTACATATCTTCTCATAAGTAAGTAGAGTCGTTTTCGTTGCCTTAAGTATCATCTGACTGGTGACCTTGTGTAGCACAGAGCCACACGGCGAGTAAACGCCGTCATTCTGTCAAATCTCGGGCTAGGCCCTCGTATCCGACTGGTACAGTACTTACAGCTGGTTGATGGCGACCTGGTCCCTCCTGGTCCCCAACGGAGACTACGTACTTTCACCCATTCAGGACCGGACCGAGAGGTACCAGGAGTTACCAGCGCACTTCGTCAGACTTCATCGGGCAAGACTCCGATGGGAGACGGGAGAAGATGGCACGCTATGGCACGGCGTCGGAGGAGGATCGTTTGTCTCGAATTTCCAAATCTCGATCTCGGAGTGCAGTGAGTACCATGTCCATCAATCCAGTCACGCTAGCACCCGCCGTCTTCGGACACATCAAAGGCATATCCTGGGTGGCCGGGATCAAGCACAAAGAGCCGTGAACATGGATGTCCGATGCATGCAGCTCCTTCCCCCCTCTCATCCTTCCAATGCCCCCCGTCGTCGATCTGTAGCACCACAATCCATTCCTTCACATTCTGTCTCTACACGTGTTTGCCCTCCTACCATTCCTCTTCTGGATCTATTTGTATAGAGTGGAAAGGGTATGGACTCTTCCGCCAATCTCCTCTCGCCCACTTCCCCGAGGACGCGATGGATGCCACCCCAACCAGTCTATGCACGAGGTCCACGGTTTTCTCAGGCAAGCTCACACTCATCATTGGTATGGTTATGATCGTAAGTAAGCGTTATGCCCTCTAACACAGCAGCTGCAGATCTCCACAAACAACGCACCACATCCTGCGATATCGGGAAAGGTACGTTGACCAGGCTTCTTCCTACATCGGTGCCGTGGTTCATTTTTTTTTGGCAGTATGTTCTTCGTATGGATCCGAACGCGTTGAACGTACCAGAGGACGACGACCATATACACAACCCAAGTCCCCGCAGGAATCGTATCGACAACAGTGGCCACATATTCACGGTGAGAGGTCTCGCGAACCTAGGCTGTCTCCTCATCTTGCTCGTATCCATCGTCGCGCTCTTGTACGTCGATCCAACGTTCTTCCCCATCCCCGGGATCCTCAAATTTTACACCCCTTCTCCCAGCGCGGGCTACCCGATCGCGGCTTACTTCACGCGCCACAAGCAGTCCTACTCAGGGGGCTTCAATATCGGCGGAATCAACGCCACCGGGCAGCTCCCCGACATCCCTGGCCTGCGCGGGCCCATTGACCGCGACACCCCGCAGGCGGCGCGCACCAAGCTCGACTATGTGACTGGCCAGACGTGGCAGCTCGTGTTCAGCGACGAGTTCAACACGGAGGGCCGCTCGTTCTACCCGGGCGACGACCCGTACTGGGAGGCGGTCGACCTGCACTACTGGGTGACGGGCAACAAGGAGTGGTACGACCCGAGCGCGGTGACGACGCGCAACGGCTCGCTCGAGATCCAGCTCTCCGCGCGCCCGACGCACGACCTGAACTACACCGGCGGCATGGTCGCGTCGTGGAACAAGTTCTGCTTCACGGGCGGCCTCGTCGAGGCGCGCGTGATGCTGCCCGGGTACAACAACGTGCGCGGGCTGTGGCCTGCGATCTGGGCGATGGGGAACCTCGGCCGCGCGGGCTACGGCGCGTCGACGGAGGGCATGGTGCGTGCGCTGTGCTTTGACTTCGGGCTGCGTTGGCCCTCTGCGAGTTGCTGATGCGTGATGGATGATGCTGATGCGCGCGACAGTGGCCATACACGTACGACGCCTGCGATATCGGCACGGTCCAAGGCCAGGTGGTGAACGGACAGCCGGTTCAGGCGACGGAGGGCAACTCCCAATACAATGATGGCGTGCTGTCGTTGTTGCCGGGCCAGCGGTTGTCGCGATGTACTTGCCCCGGAGAGTCGCATCCTGGACCCAAGCATGACAACGGCGAGTACGTTGGTCGGTCGGCGCCGGAAATCGATATGTTCGAGGCCCAGGTACGGGGATATCATACAAAGTGTGTGTACCCAGGCCTGACATTACGCTGCTCTAGGTTGGCACGCCTATAGGCAAAGTGGGAGCAATGTCGCAGTCTGCGCAGTGGGCGGTATGTGGGATTGAACTGGCCGTCTTCGTTCGAGGTAACTGACCGCGCGCACATAGCCGTTCAACTGGAAGTACAACACTGGCGGCACCTTTGACATTGCCGACACGACGGTAAGCTTCAACAACAGTTACACCGGAGGAGTGTACCAGCAGGCCACGTCTGTCGTCACCATGAATGGTGCGTCCCTCTTATTGCAAGGACATTCTCACTTTGTCAGCACAGTCTCATCCGCCGCGCATGTATAGATCAGACCGCGTATGAGTACGACGGTTATGGATACTCGATCTACGGATTCCAGTATAAACCTGGTTTCGGTGATGCGGTAAGTCCAGCCTAGCCGCATGTCCGGTGACTTGAGCCTCAACCGCGGCCCAGTACATCTCCTGGATAGCCAACGGAAAACTTGCATGGACCCTCCAACAGTCTCTCATGGGACCCGATAACGTCGTTGGGATCAGCGGGCGTCCCATTCCTCAGGAACCAATGGTGAGTCTGCGCGGCCGCTTTGATATTGACACACCCTCCCCGGTGCAGCATTAACGTCCATGCACCTCGCAGTACCTCATCATGAACCTGGGCATCTCCGAAAGCTTCGGCGCGGTCGAGTACGACCAGCTCACGTTCCCCTCGACGATGCGCGTCGACTACGTCCGGGTCTACCAGGATCCACACGCAGTCAACATTGGATGCGACCCGCCCGGCTTCCCTACCTCCGCATATATCGAGCAGTACGTTTCACATCGCCTATCACTTGCGTGTAATTCGGAAGGTCGGATGCCGATACTGATACCTCATTGCGTTACAGGTACAGTGAGGCGTACAATAATCCCAACCTTACAACCTGGGTTGGCGACTACGGACAGACAATGCCCAAGAATAAGTACCTTGGGCAATGCTGATGTCCAACGCACTTTCTGTCTCGTGTTAAGTTATCGGACTGATATGGACACTGTATTGGGTCGCGTGTATCGTATCGTATTGTTATCGCTCGCTGTACTGTTTATGTTGCTCCAGCAGATGTACACCCATACGCAGAAGTTATGATCCCGAGCGGATCATAACTTGTCTAGTAAAGCGTCCTAGGTCAAACGGACGATTGGCATTCCGCCAAAGTCGATCGTTTCGAAGAAGACGATACGTTTGAAGGTCATCTATGTCACTATCACGGAGTGTCCATTGATTTCTCGAATGATAACATACAGCACACCCATCGCCAACTATTCCATACGCTCGTAATTTAAATCAACTGAACGCTTCATGACCAGCCAAGATGGTACTCGGAGGTTCCGTATGGCGTCGCTCCGAAAGCAATCCCGTTCATATGACCCCCCGGAGGGTTCGAACGCACACTAGCACGCCGGTTGTGCCCCTGTGCAGAACGCTGGTTCCTCATAGCGAGTGGCTGACCGGCAGGTGAGAGCGGTGCGACTGATTGGGGAGCATACTTCCCCGATGCAGCCTCCTCGCGCGATGGAAATACGACGTTCTTCCTGTCCTTCATCGCGTCGTACACACGACCTTGCAGTTCGACGTGGACGACCAGGGTGTGCGCAGGGACTAGCTTGCAGCGCGAGAACGAGAGACGGATAGTCCGCTCGACATCGCCGAAGTCCTTCGTCCGTCCCGGCCAAGCTTCGATGTGGTCCTTCGAGCAGTCGTGCGAGTAGTCCGTCCTCTGGCTCCAGTTGTCTAGGCGCTGCGGCATCGCCTTCGCCCAGTGCGACGGTCGACCGCCTGACAGCTGCAAGCACGTCCCGAGAATGAGGCGGATGCCCTCCCACGTGTCCATGTCCAGGAAGACTGCTGCCATTTGTAGCGGGCTCCCGTCGACAGGCTTGCTTGCCATATGCAGCGGCAGGACTGGATCCATCCCCATCGACATCAGCCTACTGATGAGCCAGTGCGGAAGGCGAAAAGGGGGGGCGGGGACGATGCAGTTCAGTTGGGAGGAAAGTATGAGCAAGACGTCCTTCATGATCGCCTGCGGGCTATCCGCGATGAAGATGTCGCGCCATTCGGCGGTGACGGTCTTCCCGTTCAGCCTGAGGTTGTAAAGGTCGTCGCCCAGGGAAATGAGCCGCGCGAAGCTGACGCCACCGAAGGGCAGCCTGAAACAACATCCACTGTAGTACTTTTTGCGGGATGGATCCTGGATGGAGGTCTTGGACGGATGAAGCAGGAGACCGATGTGTTCACGACCGTTGTCGCAGAGAAGGATAGCAACGGCCAGCCCGCCGGACTCAATTATCGGGAAGCGACACTCCAGGCCGAAGCTTGTGGCCGAAAACCTGGGCAGTTCGATACGACCGAAAGGGCCTAACCGTCTTCGAACCTTTCCTTCAGGCTCTAGTTCCTCCTAAACGTATCCAATGAGTTCATATATGCTTTTAGAGGGTAGTATCACATACCATCGCTGCTAATTGCGAGTCAAGATATGGCTGGAATGGACGCTTCACACCCGGAGTATAACGCACAACCGGTAGGGTGTCCTGTTTGGCGAAGGGCTTCGGCGATGAAGCAAGGAGGTGGACGTGGTTCCGGGAACACGGGGTGGAAAAGCACTGGTACATTTCGCTCTGAGTCAAGGGTGTCAAGCTCAGCTCAGAGCTCAGATAGGGACCCCAGGCAAAGAGGCTTGTGTCAAATGACTGCTTTATGATCTCGTGCTGGAGACGCTGGAACGCCTGGCGTCCCTCGCCGTAGATCGTGGGCATGTCGACGTTGAAGAGACCCATCAAACAGTACGCCTCGTCCTCTACGCGCGTTGTCCTCCGGTTCTATGCCCACGACATGCGTTCTGCGATGCTCGCCGTCGAGTAATGTGCCTCGCGCGTCAACACCCGAGAGAACACGCCCGTCACCTCCTGGAGGAGCGACGCGAGCCCGACCTTGTTCCCTATGGTCTTCCAGTCTCGCGACACGAAGATAACGATAGATGGCGCAATGAGTTCCTGCAGCGTCCATCCGCGCGAGTGCCACCGTGCTGCCCTGAACGCCGACTCTGGCGCGAACAGGTCGCAGTCGTCGTCGACGTCCTCCAGATGCGCATAGCACACCTCCGCAAGGGAGTACCAACGGAACATGGAGTTGATGGCTTCCGAGAGCTCGGTGCTGCTCGTCTTGTCGATGCAACTTGTGTCCACCCACAACCACCGATAGCCGTGACTTTCCGCGAGGATACAGCATTTGCGGATCTTCCGGGATGCAAGATCGCGGGGGTTTTCGTCAGTGCCCTCACATCTCTGGCGGAGGGCTCGTGTCTCCTGGAACGACTGCTCGTGCTTGCCCCAGGTATGGGATAGGATGGCGTAGCCGCCGGTGACTGCTTCCGGAGAGGAGAAGAAGTGAAGTTCGGCGCGGTCGATACTTAGAAGCCACATTATGTGATGGTCTGTAATGGTCATTTAGAAGGGGAAAGTCCGAGGGGCATGCAACTTACTAGTTTATCAGGTTTTGTAGCAGATGGGAAGGGTGAAGAGAACGCGTCCGATGTGACAATTTATACTTCAAAATGCGAGCGCTTGGTTACAGGGCCCTGTTGCCTCTGCCAAGTTCATGTCCAGTGTCGGTAGCGCGTAATGAGCTGTCCGCACAGGTATCATGTGATACTCGGAATTGGTGCATAAGCTTGCGGGGAACCACGCACCAACTACACCAAGCGGACGCGAACAGGCATTACTCGGAGTCCACATGCAGTGCCTGGTGGAAAGAGGGCGATGACCGTCAGCGCTCAAAGGTCGCACCGTAACCAATAATGCGAGAGAGTACATCGCTAATACCTGCATCGACCGCCGAGGGGTTCATGGTAAGGTGACTAGGCCACCGGAGCCTAGTTGGAAGCTGTACACATATACAGTACAGCCTCGAAGTCGCCGGCACTGAGCGCTGGTAAAGCACATGAGCGGTGCTCGCATTCAAGTTATAGTGTTTAATCTGGGCCCAAATACACGGGAAGACTCAATTAGTGCTTGAAATGCGGCGCATGGCTGGAAGCGAACGACGCACACTGTTCTCGTAAGGAAGTAGTATCGAGCCTCTCTCTCTAGGAACGCGTTGTCTCCCCGAATTGAACGAACTATAGAGTGCAATAGTTTTGGGACGCTCTATACCCAAGGTTCAAGAGGTGATATCGAGCAACAGAGAACCTTCTATATTTTGAGGCTCCATCAGGACCCGGGCTCGAAAGAATTGGAGGCAAGGCGTGAGGCCTGGAGGGCCCCCAGATTAGTATATTTGGGTGCACAGCCTAGCAAGCGTCCCTACGATTGGTGTCTCAACATCCTTGGCCTCCTATATCAATGAACACTGCCTACTACAAACAACATCAGAATTTACAGCACCCACTTTCCAGAAAACAAGCTACTGAACGTACCCGACTCTCATTGAAGTTTTGGATAGTGTGCGGCTTTACAACCTACACCATTAACCCCCCTCTCAGGTCTGCATGACAAGTTACTCGTCGGAGCACGGAGAAACAGATCCCTCGTATTTGACGGCAGTTGTCCTCTGCGTCAGTCCGATGACAACTGGATCTATAGGCGAATGGGAGGAGATGGGGTGGATACGCACTTTGCGGCCAAGGGCTTTGTATGATACCCATGCTCCGAAAGCCACCTGACTGTACATGTCTTCTCTGAACCTCCATAATAGTGACGGGAAGACGTTGTGCCTCACAACATTGGGAGTTCACGTACCATCTTGAGTTCTTCTCGTGGCTCCATAAGATCGTTTCTCCCTAAATCCAGTGCATATAGTCGCATGATATTGACGAAGACCTGCAATGAAAAATCCCCAGATCAAGTGTCGCGGTTGAGACGAGTCTATGGAAGGGTCACCCGTAGCCGGACAGGGGCTGATTTGGGTGGCCGGGAGATGGGCGTATGGAGGGTGCAGGACTGTAGCTCTGATACTAATAGGCTGAACCGGATAGAAATGGTCGGGTCGCGGATAGACAGCTACCACTCCGGAGGCGAAACAGCTTCATATATGCCAGACGACTTGTGGAAAAGGTTCTTGAGAGCAGAGACATTGTGTCGCGAACCTCGGAATAGGGGATAAGCTATACATTTCGAATCTCCGGACACAAAACACCCAAATAGTGAACAGGACCGCGATGCTCAGGTGAGCTGCTCAAGTTCAACCACCCTCGACGTTGCATATCCTTCCCGTGCGTTCGATCCGATATACGCGCATATAAGCAATGCAAAAGCTGAAACACTCATCCCAAGAATCCTCTTATCCAGTTTTCCTGGTCATCCTATGCCGAGAAGACGTCGAAAGACCAGTAGGAGACTCGCAGGACATTATGGGTGTGTCATGCGTGTCGCTGAACAGCGAGGAGCTTGGAAAGAGAGAGAACGCCGTGAGGAAGGGTAAAGGTAGGCGAAAACCAGTGCGATAAGGGTCAGCGATGGCTTGGTGAACGGTATTGTGTGACGAGAGTAAGTCATCGGGCAGCTCAGCTTCGACGACGAAGCTCAGCGGTGCTCGAGGTCTTGCTTCTGAGCGCTGAGCGCTGAGGCCGAGGCCCCTGACACAGCTTTATAGGCGCTTGTTTCGTCAGACGAAGCGCTCGGCAACCGAACGTACAACAAGCACGGCCCACACCCCAACCACAATGAGACCGGTGAACCAGGTAGGCCATAAACATGATAATGCGCGTGTTCAAATGTATGTTCTCGAGCTTACTGTCTTGATAGTCCTCCTCCTACCTTGTACTAAGGTAGTGCCTCCCATAGTACGCTCTGGCCCACAGGCCCGCCTTAACATTCAACAAGCCTCACTCCTACCGCAAGCTTCTGCCAGTGAGATTTCCAGTCGACTACATTTCTCACAAGGGCCTGAAATCCGGGACAGTGTTTTCTACAGAGATCTTTGAGGAGATTATCGACCAATCTGTTGACGACCATGGATCCCTCCATCGTCTCTAGGCTTTCCTGTCGCGATCTCCTCCCTGAGTCAAGTTCGTCGGCATACTTATATTCTTCCACTTGACCACTGACTTGTAAATACCTATGTCTCCTTCACGCTATTCGTATATTGAGAACACGGCGGTAGTCGACCGAGACCCGCCCTACTAGAACAAGGCCACTGTAGGACACGAATCAGACGTCTCGAGTCATCTCTCGTCGTGTCCCCGGATCGGCGAGTTCTCGCTAGCTGCTCCTTCGACATGACGATCATCCTATGGGACGCCCTCCATGCGACCATTTTGCACGAATGACTGGGCCACTCCGGCCGCCGCGTCAACACCCTCGCATTGTCCCCGGACAGCCGTTGCCTCATCGATGACGACGTGACTCAAGCTTTCAAGATATGGGGCATATATTCCCCTTCCAACGGGGCGAAACACACCCACACGATCCGAGAAACTGACAACAACGGAGGGACCCCCGTACCCGTACCCGACCCGAATCTCAACGTATTCAGATGCATCTAGTCCACGGACGGCAAGTGGCTCGTCTCGCTCTAAACCCTGCACATCTGGGATGCCCGCAACAAGTCCAAGTCCAACTTCCGTCTGCACCGCACGTTCCAGGAGCCCATGGTGACTCCCTTCCTCTGTCCCCCGTCTTCTCGCCCGACAGCCGCTAGCTTGTCTGACGCTTCGAGCTCCCCGGAGAGTACTTTTGCTCGTGGGACGCAACGAACCCAGGCGAGGAGCTCACGAGTACGCCTCGGCCCCACCGGCGCGCGCATCGTCACGATGTCGGATTCCGCTTGCGCGTGTGGGACATCGTCACGGGCGCGCAGCTCGCGGTACTAGAGGGCTATACGGGCGATGTGTCGTTCTCCACAGACGACCGGCGCATCCTCTCGGCGGCCGTGCGTGCCGGTGCGGCGAAGGTGTGGTGCAAACAGGGCCGTGTGTGCGTGCTGAATCTTGGTATGGAGGGACGCAGGGAGAAGGTGCGGCATGCGCTGTTCTCGCACGACGGCAGGCACATCGCTATGGCGCGACAGTGAAGTTATGGAGCCTGTATGACAGATAGAGCTTGGTGATGTTCATGGGTTATAATGAGGGTCCAATGTTCTCTCCGGACGGGAAGAGGCTGGCGTCTGGTGGCGAGAAAGGCGGCATTCTTGACACATCGACGTCACTGCACAACCCTGCGAGATAAGAGAGGATTTAATTTCGAGAGCAATACGGCATTGATATCAAATTGTCCGTGATGTACAAGAAGAGACCTGAACAATGAGGGATTTGTCTGGATTTCCTTGCGTTGATAAACCCTCGAACGCACATCCAATGACCTGCAGTATGTGTACAAGATTAGACGGTCTGCTTTGCGGGGTCAGAGCCCTCTGAGAGATGCAACTTACCTCCGATTACGACGTCCGGTTGGTCCTTCCCAGCTGGCACAATCGAACACTGGACATCATGCGCCACCAAGCGCTACTCACGTGATCATACCCAGAGTTTGCTAAAGTTGTATCCAAGTCGGGGAACAACCTGTCCAAGACCAATGCGCACGTCACATACCCTGCGTCTCCGATAAACCCTGGTCGGTCCACAGCAAGTGTGCGTAACGCGTGTTGCAGCACCGGGTACTCGCCGACCGTCCCGGGCAGAGGACCGCACATCCGAGGCAGCCGGAGTGTCTGCAATCGCGGACATCCGCGAGCGAAAGCGAGGAGGGCGTGCGCGGTGATGCCGGGCAACAGCCCAGCATCGTCGGACTGGTAAGGGATGTTAATGGAGAGCTCGACCAGCCCCGGCCAAGACCTCGCGATTGTGGCGAAGAGATCATCGGTGGGGGTGGAACTGGAAAGCCCGCGGACTTTAAGCGAGACCTTGGCCAGACGTAGGGGAAAAAGGGGAGCGAGCACAGATTCCAGTGGCACGCCGTCGCCGACCGACAATGACCATGTGAGATCCTCCATGGACGGAAAACTTTGCGCGAGCATTGCGGACGTCGCGGAGGCCTCTTCTGCCTTGAGCACCTCAATTTCACTGTCCAGGGTTAGCTCACGAAGGTTGGGTGAGGAGAAGGCATCGAAAATGGGACGCGCCGATCCCGATATCATGGTCATCTCGAGCTTCTTGAGTGCGGAGAATCCGGAAAAGTCGACGAGGTCCTCCAGCGCATCGAAACTGAACGAGAGCTCCTCCAGGGAGTCCATAGAGGACACAGCGCGCAGGGTGTCTAAGCCGACAGAGGTCCGATGTTCAAGGAACTCGACACGGAGCTGACGGAGGACGCGGGCATGCACAAGGCAAGCGGGGAGGAGTGCTTCATCGACGTCGCGAATGATGAGTTGCGTGAGCTGTGCGGCAGTATTGAATATGGTGCGAAATAACATTTCCTGGCTGAGCATCCATTCCCGCGAGTCACTGCTACACCCGCTATAGCAGATAGTTAAGCATCGAAGTGAAGGTGGGACAAGAAACAAGATGTCGGTGCTGGAGGGGTCCTGAATGGTCCAGTGGAGCTCGCGTAGAGAAGGGAACAGTGGTATCCCTTGAGAAACCCTTGCCAAGTAGTGCCAGGTTCCGGGATCGATGATGGTCGACTCGCAAACGCAATCATACCGGGGGACGACGGCTTGTACAAAGCGTCCGAGTTCGCAAAATCGCGAGAACTCGTTCGCTGGGATTTCCCCGGAAATCATCTTCGCACGAGGGTCAATAAGAGAGACATAACGAGGGAGAATATAACATTGTAGCGACGCACATAGGTGGGAGCGAAGTCCCCATTGGTATTCCTGTGATCGAATGCAGAAAGGATGGCCAGAAGCGGGAGGAATGAATCGAGACGCGACCAGAGAGTCTTGGTAGCGGGGCCGTTGAATGTCTTGCATACGAGAGCCAGAATTGACAGTAGGTTACGATCATGGTCTACAGAGACACGTGGGCTATCCGATAGAGGATATGTTTGCTCGACGATTTCAAGGATGATGTCTGGACAGCTGAGGGCACGGGATGTCGCCGACTCGTAGACCGCAGGAGACCGCATCTGTCTAGAAACGACGACACCAGCATGACTACGTGAGTATTTGTGAACACTGTGGGGTTTGATAAGGTACCTTGGTGACCTTTTGGAAGTATAGCTAGAGTACGACGGTGGTGGTCCGTGTGGTTGAGGAAAGGCCACTTGCGCGCTAACGGATTTAGCCACGTGGCAGAAACGCTGGCAACAATCACCTCGAGGCTCGAGCTCCGAGTTGCTCGTCGACGTCCTCGTCCTTCCTACTATCACGCCGACAACTTCCACTGAGTAAGTATAGCCAATGTAGCTCGTATTCTTTGAATATTTGCACCTGGACTTTTTTATATAATAGATCAATTGCAATTATTCACTAGTGCTGCCAGTGCTGCATCAGAACCCTCAATAAAATCGCCGATCTGAACCCACTCGGAGTCCCTATGGGTACGTAGCATTTACCATGGCCATGTTTACCGTCAAGGCTACTACGTAGTACTGATTTTTTCGACATCTTCTCATAGCTCTGGCTGTTACGGCTTTCTGTGTCATACCTAGCGAAATGCACCGCCGTCAACCACATATCATGATAGACGTGCTTCGCGCGCGCACCACGCGTGGCTTCCTCCAGCGCTGGCATGGAAGGAGCTTTACTCAATCCTCTGGGGCCCCAGTAGAGGCCGAGAGGTCGATGTAGTGCAACTGCTTCCGCCCGGCGGGGAAGGTGGCATCGCAACAGTGATCCGGAACGCGGCTGAGATCCTCTGTACGCTTCCTTGACGCACACTTGAAATATAATATAACTGCTTCATTGTCCAAGTAGCAATATCTCGAAGCCGTCCCGCCTCCTGCCCTCGGTCTTCCCCCCTCCAATCCCTACGATGACCGCACTCGCTCTGGTTGGGAGGATCGACCTCGGCAGCACCCTCGGCGTTGCGTTCCTCGGGGTCGCAGTCTCATCGATGTGGGTCCGCGCTTTCCCTGACTCGACTTGAACGATATCATGCTGAAACATTGCACACCTAGGATTTATGGCATAACATGCTTACAGACCTTCAATTACTATCGCTCATCCAGAGCGAAAGCAGACGGCCTCTTCCTACGGAGTCTGGTGGGTTTCCCCCTCGCTTCGATTTGCATTGAAATGCCGACCAAGCTTAGGTTACGATCCTTCTGTGGGTATTCCAACAGCTTTTGCCCGGTTTTCGAAAGCCCATGCGTGGTCGTCTCCAGGTTGTGCGATACGTTTCACCAGATCGTTGTTCTCCATGCCACCTATCATTACCTTATACTCGGATTCGCGCAACCACTGACTCTCAGTACAACGCTCGTGTGGTATGCCCCAACATCTTCCCTCCGTTGCCTTCAACCCTGACTTGAATCTTTAGGAGCCTGCCCGTAAGCCTAACCCGAAGGTAGCTTTGCGAGGTATTTCAGCTAACCTCCTCCCGTCAGGCTGAAATCATCATGAATGTACGCCTGCCACACCCATTCAAAACCTGACACGAAGATTCTGATAGCAAACAATGCCCCAGGGAATTCTCGCGTTTCTACTTAATAGGTCGGTGTCTCTTGTGTTGCTTAATTGAGCACGAGTATGCAGTGCTGAAGCGAAGGACAGTTTCCTAACATATCGTTTATGGCGCTGTAAGCCTTCGCCCTTATCGCGACTACGGAAACTTCTGACCATATGGGCAGTGAGCCGTCATGTATACCTTGTCGCGTGTGCGGTACGTATGCGATGTCCTGCAATTGATCGTGCGCAGATAGCTGACGGGTTCGTAGGGTCTTCTTACTGTAGCTAATATTGGTGCGAGGCCTTTCCGCATCCACTCCTTCTAACCCCGCTAACTCCGTACACCTACAGGTGTCAACCTTGGTGAGCATTCTTCCAGCGCTGATATTGAGCTAAGCCCGTTCATCAGTATCTATTCTTTTGACTCAACGTACAGCCTATGGGATCCGAGGGTGAGTCGAGCGATTGGGCGAGAAGATTTCCCATCTCATCCAACCCGGCCCGCAGTTCACTATACCGCAACGTCTTCGAAGCCGCTAGAGCGCTGCGCGTAGGTGGCCACCTTTCCTCCGATCGGACGCCGGTGGTAATTGACTGGTCTCCATGCTCTGCCGCCCCACCAGATACACGGCACAGTCGGCCTCTCAATATCGCTCGCGGCAGACTTATTTATTTCGCTCTCGCTCTGCTACTATCTACATCAAAGCCGCACTGGCTTGCGCGGGTACGCTGACTCTGCCTCCGCTTCTGCTAACTGGCGGAGTTGCGCCGATGCTGATGTCAGTGGTTCGATGTGGTAGGTCGGACGGCATCATCACAAAGCTGATCGCGCTCACGATCACCACCGGGATGCTCACGGCGTAAGTGTTCAATAACCACGACCGCCGGACGGTACTTCTCAGATGCGCCCAACCACGCCCGCTCTTCATTTGTTGTCAGACTATGTAACTTGGCAGACGTCATTGCGGTGAGTTTTAGGCTGGTGTTTCGTCGTGGGGAAGGAGGTGGTGGCTCACTCGGGTGAATTTGTAGTACATCACCGCCCGCAACAACCTTTACGACCTGTTCTTCAATTTCATGCTAGCGAAATGTAAGTTGTTATGCTCGAACGAATTGACGTACTTGCGTGCTGACTATCACACGTCCAGTGTACGCCAACGCTCTATTAACGTCGTGAGTCCTATTCTAAGTTGTCATGGCATGCGTACTTCGCGACACCTATTCAAGTACACCCCGTCGCCGCAGGCTCAACACCCGCCAATACGTCCACGGGCTCATAGGCGATGCCGCCTTGAGCAAGGCACCCTTGCTCCCGGATGGCTCGCCAAACGTTCCCACCTTCGTCGACAGCCGGCCACAATCCGACGTAATCCACATCACCTCGGAGAAGACGGACGACGTAGAGTCCGTAAGTACCAATGTGGCACCAGGTCGCGTTCCCAGTGCCTGACGCCCTAGCAATTGAGACCCTAGGGAACGGACGACGGAGCTAAGACAGAGGCGCGAGAAGCTTAACTTATGCCGATATCGGCGCGCCCGGCGCGTGAGCGAGAACACAATGTGTCCGCTGAAACCTATTGTATGTGGTCGTTCTGGATCAAAATCAAGTTCCTGTGGTCTGTACGGTTGCTACTCGAGGTAGACGGTCGGATCAGTGGTGAACAATCCTAGGTCGATGCAGGGCTGATGCAGTCCGCCACATGCGCGGCACGTCAGGTAAAGGCAATGCTGCTGGCGGAGTAAGATTAGCTCTTGCGAAGGTTCGAGGCTCAAGTGAGAGGTAATAAGGGAAGGACGGGTACCGGTCGGGAGTGGGCCGACGAGCGCAGCAAGGCCTGTCCGACTCGAAACTCTGGTACGAATTCACTATGCTATGCGGCAACGCACTTCTCGGATAGCACTCCTCCGACCAAGCTGAGGAGTGGTCCAAGCACGACTGCCTCGAGCACAACATCAAAGCTTCTCTGGGCTCCGCGAAGGACTTTGGAGATGTGGCGAGGACGGTCCAGCTGCCGTTCTCCCGGTGCAGACTGACTCCGAATTACACCGTGCTGGTCGTTCACATCGAACTTGTGGGGAGTTTTTACGAGCGTATGAAGGTCTCCCCGCTCGTAGGCATTGTCACAGTCACGAGTCCGGTGCATACGTACGCGTCCCACCATCCCGTCTATGAAGACGGCATCTCAAACCGGTATTGCGTGAGGGTGTACCGTCCTTGTGGAGAGAAAGCTATATCAAGCTCGGGAGAACTGCATATGATCGCGGTCCATCGTACACGCCTCGGTAAGTTGAAGGAATGCTTGAATACAGCACTATGTATAATGTTGGCAAGATCTCTCGGGCACACTCTAAGTCGCACCACACATGCGTCAGTTCGCTGTCGGTCTAGTAGAGGTACAAAAAGTGCCCACCTCCACCTACGACACGAGGTTAGTCCTCCCCAGCCGACACAGCTCCACCCCATCTAACACCCGCCTCCACGACGCACCAAGATCGCCGCCTCCGACGTCGACGCAAACAGCGTCCGGATCCAAATCCAGAGCCGGGAACAGCCTGTCCAGTAGCAACGCGCACGCGGCGTAGTCCCTCTCTTCCCCGATCCCCGGCCGGTCCACGACGAGCGTGCGGAGGCCGTGCCGCAGGACCGGGTACCCGCCCAGGTCCTTCACCCGCAGGCCCTCCATCCGCGGGAGCCGGAGCGTCTGCAGGCGCGGGCACCCGCGGGCGAGCGCGAGGAGAGTCTGCGGGGTCACACCCGAGTCGGGTCGGTGCGGGTCGACGCACTCGTCCGGGGCGGCGATGGACAGCGCGGAGAGCTGCGGCCACGCGTTCGCGAGGGCGCCGAAGAGCCCGTCCGTGAGGGCGTACACCGTGGCTTGGGGGGTGGTGAGTGCGAGCGAGAAGTTGACCAGGCGCAAGGGGAAGAGGGGCGCGAGCCCGGTGTCTAGGGTTATGTTAGTGTCGGTGAGAAGGGCCATGGTGAGATCCTCAAGCAATGGGAAGCGCTGCGCAAAGAGGGTGCAGAGTTCGGATAGCTCGCTGGAGATCGTGATTCCGGAGGGGAGGTTGAGGTTGAGCTTACGGAGGCCGGGGGACGAGAAAGTGTCGAAGAAAGAGTGGGCTGGGTCGTGAGCCCGCCAAAAAACAATCATCTCGAGTTTTTTGAGTGTGGAGAATCCAGAGAAGTCAACGACCCCTCCGAGCCAGGGAATATCGACGGCAAACGAGATTTCCTCCAAAGACTCCATTGAGGAAAGATTGCGGAGAGTTTCGATGTCGACGAGTGCTTCCTCATAGAGGGACACCGCACGGAGCCCGTGGAGAATATTGACACTCGAAAGACAGGCAGGGAGGAGTGCTGTGTGGACGTGGCTAAGAGTGAGATGCGTGAGACGTGGGGCAACGTCGAATATGGTGCGGAACAGCATGCTCTGACTGATCTTCCAGTCCCGCATGTCTTGACTCCAGTTCCCATAACAAACGGTCAGGCGTCGAAGGGATGATGTCAGGAGAAACAGGATCTCCGTGCTGGAGGGCTCAGAGATAGCCCAATGAAGCTCCCGTAATGAGGGGAACAGCGGTAAGCCCCCGGATTTGCGTGCCAAGTAGTGCCAAACAGCGAAGTCGGCGGTATCCGACTCGCAGACGCAAGTAGTAGAAGAGGGTGCGACCACTTTTAGAAAGCTCCCGAGTTCGCAAAAGCGCGAGAACTCGTGTGGCAAGATGTCTCCGGAAAACATCTTGATGAGAGCATCATGAGTAACACAACTTCGAAAGGATATTGTGAGGAATAAGCGACGCACGTAAGTGGGTTCAATGTCCGCCACCGTCTCATGGCCGTCAAACGCAGAAAATAGATGCATGAGCGGGAGAAATGAGTCTAGTCTGGACCAGAGAGCCTTGGTCGCGGGCCCATTGAATGCTCTGCATGCCAGCGCCAATGCTGCCAACAGCCTGCGGTGGGTACGTTGAACGTTTGTGGTAGGACCCGGTGGAGAGGACCAATTGGGAGGGGATACCTGCCCGATGAGGTCAAGGATGATGTCGGGACATGCGAGGGCGCGGTGCGTCGCGGACACCGGAGCCAGCATGTTGCTCGAGCCTCTACTACCGATACGAACTTGATTCAATCAACAGTGACGTACCTTGGAATAGTTTGCTGCGCTCACCTAGTGCAACGACAGTTGCTAGCGACCTGTTGTGGCTCAGTGAGCAAGATGGCGGCCAGAAGAGAGGATCACTTGAGCGGGGCTAGTAGCTACTAGCTAGGGCTGGCTGCCAGTGGGACTCGGAGGTTAACGTCAACACAGCCGGACCGGCGCCTCCCGTGCGGCTGTCGTCACGTTCGATATGTATTACTAAGCAGTATGTGCTCCTCCTGACGAGTTGCAGTGACGACTGTGTGCAAACCATCCTCTCCGCGCTCCCTCGATGGCTTCGATCAATTGCGTGCGGGGAATCGCTACTCCACCGACGCCAGTCTGCCGACAATCCGACGAACGAGGCAATTTTGGGCCAGAGGAACGTACGCCTACGCCTGGAAGTACTTATTATATGAGTATAGGCACTGGCTGTTAATACTTATACTTCAGTGCCCTGGACCGCGGTTGCACTCAAAGCTCCGTTGCCATCCAGGAAAATCAGACGCGTGATCATTTATATTGATATAACCGACGACAGTGCACCAGTTCCGTCTGCGACTGCACAGTCTGCACAGGTTTGCGCACCCATGGTGTGCTCAGTGACGCGCCATCGTCGATGCCGCTAGCGATGATGGACGGGGCGTGCTGGAGGGCTGATCTGACTGGCAGACTTCATCACGACGATGCCAAGGGATAGCTGGGATAGCTCTCTCGTTCTCGCACACGAAGCGAGGAGGGGAAAAGGTGGTATCAGAAAAGGTGAGGGGGGATCCACCTCCCACTGCCAGCAAATCGTCAGAGCCAGCATTGGCGCCATCAGCGGCAGGGCCACTCTGATACATCCGGTCCCATTCGGGGGTGCCCTGGGGGGTGCCTGTGACACCGGGGGGTGGGACTCCACATATTATCAAACACCCAGAGCTATGAACATGGTATCTCTCTTCCTTCCCCGTACATGCTCGTAATATCCCTCCCGGTCTCGCTTCTGTAACAACACTATCCATTCCTTTTCACTTTCTGTCTCTACGAGTATTCCAGAAACTTCAAATCGCACTTACCAAGGCTGAGCAGGGAAAGCATGGACTCCTCCGGTGGTCTCTCTTCAGAACCGACTGGGTTGAAGACGCGTCTGATGACGCCCCAATCCGCCTCCCCGCAATATGCACGATTTGCTCGCTCCAATTCTTCCTTGGTATGTTGTCATTTTCTGAGTCGCAGCCACAACGCCTCTCCTCACGCGACAAGCACAGGGTTTCACGGATATAGCACATCCTTCAATTTCGGAGAAGGTGGGTCATCGCGCCTCCTGCTAAATCGGTGTAGGTCATTGATTCTTCTGCAGTATGCGCTCCCCGTGGACCTAAGCGCGTTCGATGGCCCTGACGACGACGACGACAGTCTCCACAACCCGGATACTACGAAGGAGAAGGGGAAGGGAAACGGTCACGTGTTCTCCGTGCGAGGATTCACGAACCTCGGCTGCCTCGTCCTCTTGCTTGTATGCATCTTCGCCCTCTTGTACGTGTCACCCCTTCCCCATTCGCGTTCCCTGCCTCGAGATAACATCTGCCACCTCCCAGCGCTGGCTACCCGATTGCGTCGTACCTCACGAAGTCCAAGCAGTCCTACTCTGGCGGCTTCAACCTCGGTGGGATCAACGCCTCCGGCCAGCTCCCCGACATCCTTGGCCTGCGCGGGCCCATCGACCGCGACACCCCGCCGGAGGCACGCACCAAGCTCGACTATGTGACCGGCCAGACGTGGCAGCTTGTGTTCAGCGACGAATTCAACACGGAGGACCGCACCTTCTACCCGGGCGACGACCCGTATTGGGAGGCGGTCGACTTGCACTACTGGCCGACGAACAACGAGGAGTGGTACGACCCGAGCGCGATCACGACGCGCAACGGCTCGCTCGAGACCCAGCTCTCCGCGCGCCCGAAGAACGGCCTCAACTACACGGGCGGCATGATGTCGACCTGGAACAAGTTCTGCTTCACGGGCGGCCTCGTCGAGGCGCGTGTGATGCTGCCCGGGTACAACAACGTGCGCGGGCTGTGGCCTGCGGTCTGGGCGATGGGGAACCTGGGTCGGGCGGGCTACGGCGCGACGACTGACGGCACGGTGCGTGGTCCGCTCTGATCTCGGTCTGCATTGGTTCTAAGGGAGGCGCTGTCCCGTAGTGGCCCTACACGTACGACGCGTGCGACATTGGCACCGTCCCAGGCCAGGTGGTCGACGGCCAGCCTGTTCAGGCGACCACGGGAAATGACCTGGGGAACGGCGGCGTGCTCTCGAAACTCTCGGGCCAGCGGCTTTCGCGGTGTACTTGCCCTGGGGAATCCCACCCTGGCCCCGTGCATGACAACGGAGAGTACGTTGGGCGCTCGGCGCCGGAGATTGACATGTTTGAGGCCCAGGTATGCGCTTATCCATATGGAGATGGATGGAAAGCCAATGCTTATCGGCTACTGTTCTAGGTCGGAGGCTCGGCTCTTGGAGACAAAACCGGAGCAGTTTCCCAGTCTGGGCAGTGGGCGGTATGTTGACTGATGTGTTTTCTTTTGCTGACGCAACTGACGGCATGGGTACAGCCATTCAACTGGAAGTATAACCCGACGGGGGGGCTCTACGACATTGTCAACACCACGATAAGCATGAATAACACTTACATGGGAGGAATCTACCAGCAGGCGTCATCCGTCGTCACGGCAGTCGGTATGTCGTAATGACCGGGGCATGCATGACTTACGTCTCATACTGTGCGGCGTTATAGATCAGACCGCGTACGAGTTCGACGGCGCTCAGTATTCGATATACGGTTTCCAGTACAAGCCTGGATTCGGTGACGCGGTGAGTCAAGCCTACGACGCCCCCATTACTCAAACCTGTTCTCAAATGCATGCATTATAGTACATAACCTGGATAGCGGACGGAAAGATTTCATGGACCCTTCATCAGTCTGTTATGGGGCCCGACGATGTTGTCGGAATCAGCGAGCGTCCTGTTCCTCAGGAGCCAATGGTAAGTCTCAGTCGTCGACGTTCCTTTCTACTCCTCGCGTTAACGCATCTGCTTTGCAGTACCTTCTCACGAACTTGGGCATGTCCACGAACTTCGGGGCGATCGACTTCGACCATCTTTCGTTCCCGTCTACGTTGCGCATCGACTACATCCGGGTATACCAGGATCCTAATGCGATCAACATCGGATGCGACCCACCCGACTTCCCCACCTCTGCATATATCAACCAGTACGTTTGATTTCGCCTTCCTTTCTCTCGTATCGGGTCTGGTCTTGCGGAGCGTCAGATATGCACACTGATGTGCATTTGCATATGCAGGTACATCGAGGCATACAGCAATCCCAATCTCACGACATGGGTCACGGACTACAACCAGACGATTCCGAAGAACAAGTACCTTGGGCAGTGCTGACCCTGTCCGGCTTCTTCTTTTCTGGTTTCCGGTTTGCTCGGCGAGGACGTCCTGTAGGTTGGTTCAAATATTTTGTGATTATTTAGTTATATACTATTGTGTTGTCATCGCTCGCTGGGCCCTGCGTAGGTCTATCCGGAAGGTGAGTGTACATGCATCCTGGATGTACGACAAAGTGACCTACCCAAGCAGCATTTAACGTTCGTGGTCCCATTCTCCACAGCCCGAGTGTCAAACAAAGGATGGAACAGGGAGCAAGTCCGACGAAAATCTCTTCGACTTCCTCGCTGCCCCAAAATACGGCACCTACAGATCTAGCACAGGTGCAGCGTAATCTCAACGCCCTCAGGACACGGACGAATCCCATCGGCCCGCCGCCTCCAACCCTAAATTCACCGCCTCCCGGTGCCCTATATCCATCACCAACGTCGAGTCGAGGGCCTCGACTCGACGGCCTGACCAAATAGGGTTGGTCAGGCGCTCCCCGAACACAAGAGATCCGACCGGGCATCGGACTCACGTCATATGTGGTGCCGTCACATTCGAGCTGGCGTCCCGTTCGGATTCGGCATGCGTTGATGTGCTGTGGTCTCGACTCTCGTCATGGGTGTCTCCTTCTGCCAGTAATTCGAATAGCTCGAATCATTCCCAATGCTCCCTGAGCAGGACATACAGCTGCATGCGTTGCGACTGTTCCGCATCCAACGTTCCAATTGAACAGCCCTGTGCGCTGTTCCTTGCCAGCGCCGGCGTTAAAGTCGACGTCTGCCTCCTTATCCGCGGCTTGTCGGCGGCGGCGTGGGTGCAGCGTGGGAGTTAGGCGGCGATGAAGTGCGCGGTCGCGCGCGCCGGAAGTGCTTGGGCGGAGGGGCGAACTCTCGAGGAGGCCACAAGGATGGTTCTGGAATACCTCATGGCGATGCGATTCGGACGGCAGACGCGATGGCGATGCGCATTTCGGACGCTGGGAAGAAACGTGTTATCTGGAGTGACCATCCTTGCATGCACACTCGCCGGGGCCCTTACCCTCTTCTTCTCTCCCCACTACAACTTCTCCGAGACCCTACCAGGAGTCCTCTAGCTCCTTCTTGCATCCATGGACTGAGGTCCAGCTCCTGTACTGTGCTACTGCGAACCCGAACACGATAACCAGACCCTCGTACGGTGCATTTCGCGTAATGTTTTGATTACAGAGATGGCTCACACATCATGACCGTAGTGCGCACACAGGCCACAAACACACCAACACTACTCCTGTACGTTGATGTTTTCGAAAAACCCGGAATCATCGTATCGTTCCACTTAATAGTCAGGAACAGGCTTTGTCGCGTCAGGGAAGCGGCCCCCCTTTTGCCACCCGTTCCCGCTGTGTTCTCTCCTCAGTAGTTGTACGCACCAATATCCTAACTGTGATTCCCTGTCTATGCTCATTCACATCCTGCTCACTTGCAGGTACCATGTGGCTCCTGAGTACCGATCGCGCGGAGCTTCACTACTTCATTGGGCCCGAACATGTCCCTGGAGGATACGCCATCCTGTCGCACGTGTGGGGAGAGAGAGAGCAGACCTTCCAGGAGACCCCCAAGTTCTCCGAGGACCTCGCACCGGACCGGCCAAACGCTCGCGATACGGCCTCGGAGAAAGTTCGCAACTGTTGCATCGTCGCAGAGCAAGACGACCTTCACTGGATCTGGGACGATACATGCTGTATCGACAAGAGCAGCTCCGCTGAGCTCTCAGAAGCAATCAATTCTATGTTCCGCTACTACTCCCTCGCCGAGGTCTGCTATGCCTACCTCGCAGATGTCCCGACTCGCGACGGCCTCTCTCATCCCCATCTGACGGCAGCATTTCAACAAAGCAAATGGCATACACGGGGCTGGACGTTGCAGGAGCTCATCGCCCCTACATGCCTCGTCTTCTTCTCTGGGGACTGGGATTTTCTCGGAACCAAGATTGATCACGCTCCCCTACTCAGCTCAATCACCAATATCCCTATTTCTATCCTTCGAATGGAGAGTGAGGTGACCAGCTTTAGTGTTGCTCAGCGTATGTCATGGGCTTGGGGCCGCGTCACCACCCGGATCGAGGATCGTGCGTACTCCTTGATGGGTCTCTTCTCCGTCAACATGACCACCATCTACGGCGAGGGCGAGAGAGCATTTCAGCGGTTGCAAGAAGAGATCATGAAGCAGTCTCTCGACACGTCCCTGTTCGCCTGGGATGGCTTTACGACGTGGAAAGGATTCAACGAGGATGAATTCAATACGAAAATGGGATCCAGTGATGGTGCTTCCCAGGACTCTCCTTGTGATCGGCACGGAAGCGCGCGGGCGTACTTCCTCGCCCCATCGCCCGACCACTTTTTCCCTTCGTGGTCTGGACAAACCCAGTTTCGATGGCCATCTTCTACGACTAGGTTTGAATCTGCTCGAGAGGTGAGTCCCATTTCTACGTAGTTCCAAATACTCTTGCTCACGCTAATGACGCCACCTCTGGTGATTCCTAACATAGACCTCGGTACAGAATCCTGCTAGCATGCCGACCTTCACCATCACTCCCTATGGATGTCTCGCTACGGTTGTGGGCTTTCAAGTTGGCTCCCGGATCCTGGTCCGTTTAGCCTGTCAGTGGACAGAAACCAGCGCGGATGACTCGGAGTCTCAGTCTTTGTCTTTATGGCTTATCCTTTCGCCTTGTCCCCGCGCCATACGAGACTGGCCCACTCTCTATCACACCGGAATGAAAGATCACAATCGTGTTATTGCACTTCGTGACTCTGACGTACCCATCAACATTTCCCTTGCACCGAAAACCGTCTACATTTCCCTCTGGCATACTACCCCCGGGACGAGGTCAGATGCTCTCTCGATACCCAAAGCCCTCGAGCACAAGTACATCAGAACGCCATTCCGCATGACCATGGATATGCTCGTGAAAGCGTTTCCTAGTTGGGTACTAGCGAGTGCCCCAACGGTCCCATTCGATTGGGTCGGCAATCCTCCCATTGTCTTCCTCTTCAAGCATCGATACAGCAACGACGACTCCAAGATCGAGTTGCGTTTTGTGCTTGGCCGATGCCGCCGCGAGGTCCATATTCCGGGAGGTTTCGACGGTGGTTCCCACTTCGCAAGCTTTCATTTTCACGACACGGCGGCGGCACTAGGTCCAGCCCAGCCCGAAGACTACCTCGCGCACAATTGCGAATGGGATCACATCTCTGCTTGGCCCGAAGCGGAAGATGGTATGACACAATGTCCTTCTTTCTTGACGATTGCTGATTGTAGTTCACAGGGTCCCGCACATGGTCATGGTCTCCCATCCGCGGAATCGCGCTGTCGTTCGCTCCTTGTACTCTATACGCCGGGGAGGTTCTCGTCTTGAGCAAGTATAAGAAACCCATTGACGACTTGGCACACCAGCGAAGGTAAGTCCAGCTCACAGCCGCAGTGATGAACAAGGCCTTACGCGATCTCTAGACGGGATGCATACGCCGAATTCCTTTCGGGACAGCACAATATATCTCAGAGCAGTTGGCTCCGAAGACGATTCTTGCAGAGGCACGAACGCGGACCCTCCTTCGCTAGTGAAACTAGCGTCCGCCTCTTCACCGCGCATCCGAGAACGCCCATGTATCCACAGATAGCGAGGTTGCCCAATGTTGCCGAATTGTACATCTCCCAGCATCCAGGCACTTCGACCCCAGCAGTTACCCTGGACCTCCAGCCTGCATTTACGTCTTCGCGCTATGCCCTCCCTCCCACCATTTACGCCTTCCCGCACGTTAACTAGGCGTGTGCACGACCGCCTCGTTCTCCCTTCGACATCCTCTAGTGACTGTAGCCCCCTCTAGCTAGTGCGGGGTATGTGTAGCTGTCAATACATACGCGTCGGAAAGATACCACGAATGCGCCACACGTGTTTTCATATACGCCCTGTAGAAATTAGCAAATAGCAATTCGAAAGGGAGGGACGCAATAAGCAAAACATGTATATACACCGCAGACTACAGCACGGAGGTACCTAACATAGATATCGCCCTAATCAAAGTTGTCAAGCATACCATTTTCGCACCAGCATCCTGCGCTGTCAAGCCACCGAAATAAGATACAAGGCGACAACGGGAGAACCAAGCGATGGCGAAACACGAACAAGGTGTCGTCCACCGGTATCCTATGTATAGAAGAAGTGCGACGCAACATGCACACGGGCACCCATGAAACCGAAACCCGTCCGGTCCACAGCCGCGGAGCGTATCGTCGCCCAATAGTCACAGTAAGAGCGCCATGACGACCATCGGAACGATCGCCGCGAACCCAAGCCCCGTCGCGCGCTCTGCACCGCTCGCCTTCGTTCCTGCGCTCGGGGTCGTGCCCGCTCCAGTCGCTCCTGCACCCAACCCCGTTCGCGAGCGCGTCGCGGAGGGGCCAGAGCTCGCCGTCGCGGTGCCGTTCAGGCGCATCGCGTTGCGCTGCAAGGAAAACGGAGTAAGCCTCGGCCACAAAAAGGGGGGCCACGGGGATATACTATACGCGAGCACCGACGCCCGCCCCGCGAGAAGACGAAACGAAATGCGAATACTATGACTCACCCGGAACCCGTCCAGCGTCATGTAGTCGGTACCGTTGATGTTGATCCCGCCAACGCCGCCCTCGGCGCACGTGTTCCAATCGAAGAACCAGATCGTTTCGCTCGTCGTGACGTTAACGGAGAGGTTAGTGACCGCGCTGAAGTTGCCCGCGTTGCGGAAGCTCGAGTCGAAGCCGTTGAGAGAGAGATCGAAGTCGTGGAGGGGTATGCAGGGTGCGGCGAACGTCGACTGCGTCGCAGTGTGGTTCCCCTGTGTGACTGTCGGGAAAGGCAGAGGGGTTAGTAAATGTAAATGTAAATTACACGGAGCGCAATGCAATGCATTGCATGCAAACCAATATTGTGACAGGAGGGGTGGCGAACAAAGATATACAGTACATGCAGGGATCGACTCGCGGCGACGAGAGGTAGAGATAAGCATTTCGGCAGCGAACTGCAGCCGCAATTACGATAAAACAGCTGAGGGTCAAAGAGTCGAGCCGCCTCATGAACGTTATGACATGGTCGCTCGGCACATGTCATAGACACGATGTCGGGTGTAAAGATGGGGATTACAATGAGGACTCACAATTGAAGACTACCACATCGCCTATGTCGGCGGTGACCGCGTCAGGATCGAACACGGTGGTCGCACCGTCGGGTGCCTGTGTGCTACCGCCAACGGTGACGATAATCTCTTTTGAAGACGAGGCAGTGAGAGCTGAGAGCTGACGAAGAGACGACCTGTAGGTCCTGTTTTGAGAAACGGTAGGGCAAAAAGCAGGTACTCACGGCAAGGGCTGCAGCGAAGACGATATGCATCACGAACTACCTGCGGGCGAGTTAGAGGAAGAGAGGAAGGTATCCAAGAGTGGAGCAAGGGTTCAAAGAGGGGGGCGACGGGGTTTAAGGAGGGTGCAAGGACGGGGAGCAGACACACGCGAGGTGAGGCTCACTTTAAGCTAAATGTGAGCCCCACCAGCGTGTGGTCGGCAGCCGCAAGGGTACCCTCGAGCAATGGTGGGCTGCTTCCCCTCTTCTCCATCCTTCTTCTGATAGCAATATCTCCCACGTGGGTTGTTATTGGGCGGATAACGAGAGGAAGACGTGAGGCGTGAAGTCTTCCATGGCACCGTCATCTACACCTTGGGCTTGAGATACTCTGAACGATAGACAGTCAAAGCTCAGATACGAGTCCTGTGATACCACACGTACCTGCGTGGTTCAGAAACGAGAAGACATATGTGGGCTTCCTGAGAGGCGCGATTCGCCGAAGTCGTTCATAGTATTCACCTCCGCGTCCAGGTCTTAATTTATAGTAGCGCACGCAACGGAGTGCTTCGCGATCATAGAGTCCGAGGGGCTGTATGGCGCGGAAATAGTCAGCACGCTGTCTTCGTTCGCGAGCTGGGGCTCTTCCATGAAGGTGTCACGCCCTGCGGACGCCAGTCTGGATAGAGGCCCCGTGCTCGCGGCGAGCTACGGTAGGGTACCTCATCGTTAACGATTTCTATTTCCCCTCTTGCATGTATCAGTGAGGACACCCGCACATATCTCGTCCCCACACCACTCACCATTAGACGCATATACTTCGCGAATCTCCTCCTTTTCCAAACCCCTTTCGGCCGACAGAATGTTGAGAAAAATGTTGAGTATATTGTTGGTGACCCAGTTGCTCTCTGGTCTTCCTGCAGACATACCGATGAGAGTATAGACGAAGCCAGGATGAGGATGGGAAGACGCAAAAGAGCTTGGACCACGGTGGATGTGCCCAGGAGCGCTGGTGCTGCCGTAGGAATGTCACCACGTGGCACATCCCCGAAATGTCCGACCAACCGCGCTTTGGCGCAGTCATGGTATAGTATGTAGTTCGGTAGTTAAACTTGCACTAAAGTCATGGCATAATTCGAATATGTGCATAGTATATGGATCGCGTGCTAACAAATGCATACAGGACATCCCCAAGGTGGGAGGTGAGGCCAGGTCTCAAGTTATGTAGTAGAAACCTGCGAGCTGCTGATGATTCCCTGCGAGCAAGATTGGTGGTCCTCAATCCAACGGCCATGTATCCCGAAGACTAGTAAGAATGCGCGAGCTATTGTCGAGAATGGACCGCTGAGTCGTTACATCTATGTAAGGATAGACTAATCTAAACTCTTCACGCGCGATAAAAGGCAGGAAGGAACGGCCGGGATGGACGAGCGTGAGCAGGATGCGGCCGAGTTTCCGGGAGCGAGTCGATGAGGGTCCACACAGGCCGAGTCCTAGTACGGAAGGCCCGAGCCTCCACAGCTGCGACTGGAGGAACTGCCTGTATCCGACGCCCTCTCGCAACCGCAGGTCGAGCTCCCCATCCCCCCATCGCTCTTGAGGAAACGCGCGCGTCATGTCAAGTTCCTCCTGGGAGGGAATGGTGACCTGCGCCCTGCGGAGCATGGTCTCGTAAACGGCACCCCTGAGCTCGAGATGCACGACGAGGGTTGACTTGGGCGCGCGTTCATGACGAGCGAAAGACAGACATACAGTCCGCTCTTTCGTTCCGAACTTCTTCGTCCACAGAGGCCAGGAAAGAACGTGATCCTGGGAACAGTCATGGGCGTCGTGCGCGTGTGTGGTTCCATCTTGCGGGCAGTGACGACTGCAGGAGACCCGAGCCCAGTGCGTGGGCGAACCATCCCATGCCCGGTACAGCGAGCACAGTCCGATCTCCACGGTGATGTGCTCCCCGGAGGAGTGGATGAAGCGCACCCCGTGACGGTGCGAGCAACTTTGTTCGAGAGCCTGGAAGCTGAGCATCGCGAGGCGGGAGAGGAGCCAGTGTGGAAAGTGGACAAAAGGATCCGTGCTGCAGTTGAAGGAGAGACGGGATATCGACGCGCGAGTCGACGTCCAAGCCACCGGGGGGCTCGTCGCGATGTAGATGGTGCGCCATTCTGGCCGGACGACGATGCCATCGAAGTGAATGTTGTATAGATCCCGCCCCAGAGTTACCAATCGGACGATACTGTTGATGCCGGAATGAGGTTTGGCACGGCGTAGGCGACAGCCGGCGTGATATTGTTGTCTGTACGCGTCCCCTGGAGATGGATCCCTCATGAGGACGAGACCGACGTGTTCACGGCTAGGGAATTGGCAAAGAAGGATAGCGATGGTAATGTCGCCTGCGTCAAACACAGGAAATCGACATTCGACCCCATAACCGGTGAACATGACTTGAGGGAGTTCGACACGATCGAAGGGTCCATTCTGGGGGTCACTTGTGGCCTCACGCTGACCCTCTTGCGTCCCCTGTGAATAGGTATTACAGCATCAGCGACACGGATAGGAAGATTTTATATTTATAGAGTCAAAATACGCACAGGGACGGACGAAGATGGATATGTTTGTTGCATATGCTCGTACTTCGTCAGGGTCGGGGTGTAAATAGAGGGAGAATCGAAGTCTTTTGGGGACGATGCTAGAAGATACCTGAAAGCCTCCCGGACACCGGACGAGATAGCATCCTCGGGACCGAACCCACAGCACTCGCCAATCACGGGTCCCCATGCGAACAGGGTCATGTCAGAGGAGTGTTTCAATATCTCGTGTTGGAGGCGATGGAACGCATTATGCCCTTCCCCGTAGTTCGTCGGAATGCTGACGCCAAACAGCCCCATGAGCGAGTACGCCTCGTCCTCCAGTCGGGTAGTGCTCCGTCCAACAGCCCAGTGCATCCGTTGGGCGATACTGAAGTCCGAAAACAACCGTTGCCGGGTGAAAACCGTCCGCGGGATGCCCGTGATCCGGGAGAGAAGCCCGCAGAGCGTCGCTTTCGTCCCGATCTCCTGCCACTCGCTGGAGAAGAAGACGACCACGGCGGGCGCGACAAGCTCTTGGAGCGTCCACCCTCGAGTGTGCCATCGGCTCTTCCGGAACAAGGAATCCTGCGCGTGCAACTGCAGCATGGGGCCGCCGGGAACGTCCGCGAGGTACGCGTAGCAGACCTCCGCCTGGGAGTACCACTGGAACATGGAGTTGATGGACTCAGAAAGCTCCGTGCTGCTCGTCTTGTCTATGCAGCACGAATCGATCCATACCCATCGGAAGCCCTCCTTCTCTGCCAAGAGACAGCACCCACGGATCTTGGGGTCGACGTAGTCCCGGGGATTCGTACCTTCCCGCCGACACCGTTCTGCGATGGCCCTAACCTCCTGGAGGGTCTGTTCGCCCGCAGGACTCCATGTATGGGAGAGGATCGCGTAACCGCCTGTAATTGCCTCAGGGCCGTGGAAGTAATGCAGCTCTGCGCGATCGGTGCTCAGCACCCACATGGCTAGAACGCGATCTTCCCTCCTAGTCAGCTTTCGAATCATATCCAGTAACAACGCAATAAAATGCTCACCGGTGACGGAGATCCACACGATTCACTCGTGAGAGAGGAATGAGGGGGGAGGTTGCACCCGGACTGAGGACTCGGACTGAGAAGAGTGGAAGGGCGAGGACGACACGTCTGTCAGGCACCCTCGCACAGAAGGTAGCTTGCCTATATACCGCAGCCCTTTAGCACAGCGATACCGGAAACTTACTTTGGTTCGCTCCAAGATGGACGCCTGACTTCCTTCGCCGGCTCTCTGCCTAAACAGCAACAAGGGACGCTCATGTTACCGCCGACTCGATGACAACACGATAGTGATGAGGAAGGTGCCAAACGCCAAATACAGCGTGATATCCTCAGCACTGAAACGGCTGGCGCCCCGCCATAGACGCAATTCAAAACCTTCTCCGGAGGCATCATTTTCTCTGGATATATACCTCACTGTCCCTTGCTCCAGAACCTGAAAACTTGATATGTTGCGATTCTTATATCTATCATATGAAAATCAGGGCCGTCGCCGACGGAACGAATTACGCTGCCAAGTTGCTGTGTCAGCATGCCTCTGACAGCACTGGGAGACGGATAAACATAGAAGTGAATTGCGAACCAGTAACCATAACCATAACGCGAGGCTATGACGGCTTCTGCGCGACGGGAGGGAGCGGCGCGCCGGGTTCGACGGCGTTCAAGCTCCTGTCGAGTCCAAAAGCCTGCCGCGATGGAAAGACCACGTTCTTCTGGGCCTTCATGGCGTCGTACACTCGCCCCTCCAGTTCGACGTGCACAACCAAGGTGTGCTCAGGCGTCAGCTTGCACCGCGAGAACGACAGGCGGATTGTCCGGTCAGCGTCCCCGAAGTCCTTCGTCCAGTTCGGCCACGCGTCGACGTGATCCTCGAGGCAGTCGTGAGAGAAGTCCGTCCTCTTGCCCCAGTTGGCGACGTACTGCGGCATTGCCTTGGCCCAATGCGCCGGGCCGCCACCGCCGCCGCCGCCAGGCGACTGCCCACACGTCCCGAGGATGATGCGGATGCCCTCCTTCGCCTTGACATCCTCGAGCGTCGCCGACATGTGGAGCGGCTTCCCATCGACGGGCTTGCTTGCGACGTGCAGCGGCAGCAGCTCCATACCCATGAGCGTCAGCCGGCCGATGAGCCAGTGCGGGAGGCGGAAGGGTGGGGCGGGGGTGATGCAGTGCAGCGGGAAGCAGCGATTTGGCGCGAAGTCCTTCTTGACTGGGGGTGGGCTGTCAGCAATAAAGATGTCGCGCCACTCGGCGGTGACGGTCTTCCCATTCAGGCGCAGGTTGTAGAAGTCGTTGCCAAGGGAGATGAGGCGCGCGAGGCCGGAACCTCCGGAAGGTTTGCGGATAGCCTGGCCGGTGTGGTATTTCTTCCGGGAGGGGTCTTGAATGATGAAGTTGGATGGGTGGAGGAGGAGTCCGATGTGCTCGCGATTGTTGTCGCATAGGAGGATGGCGACGGTTAGTCCATCCGACGCGATGATTGGGAAACGACATTCAAGTCCGTAATTGGACATCGAGAACCTAGGGAGCTCCCTTCGGCCAAAGGGCCCAAGTTGTCTCCGGACGCTGGCGTCAGTATCGGCTTCTGGTTCGTTCTAGATACTTTCCATCAGTTCCTCTGCATTCCCAACCCACTGGTTACGTGCGGTACTTGCCTTCCATTGCCAGTCGAGATACGGCTGTAACGGGTATGTCGCGGATGGCGTAAAGCGCACTGTCCGCCCGAACGGCTTGACAAAGCTCCGGGGCGAGTCAGCGAGGAGATAGACGTGGTTTTGCGAGGACGTGTTGAAGTACTGGTACATCTCTGCTGGCTCCACAGGGACAATGCTCTCAGAGTCGATTCCATGCCCCCACGCGAAGAGACTCGTATCGACAGACTGCTTCATGATCTCGTGTTGGAGGCGTTGGAACGCCCGGCGCCCCTCGCCATAAATCGTGGGCATGTTGACGTTGAATAGGCCCATGAGGCAGTACGCCTCGTCCTCTGCGCGGGTGGTGCTTCGGGTCGACGCCCACGACATGCGCTGTGCAACGCTGATGACCGAGTAGTGAACTTCACGGGTGAACACCTGGTGCCATATGCCAGTCACCTGCTGGAGGAGTGGCGCGAGCTCTGCCTTGTTCCCAATCACCTTCCAATCCCGAGACATGAAGATGACAAGCATTGGCGCGATGAGCTCCTGCAGCGTCCACCCCCGGGAGTGCCACCGGGCCGTCCTAAATGCTGATCCGGCAGCATCCAAGACGCGGTCATCCTCGACGTCCTCGAGATAGGCAAAGCATATTTCCGCGAGTGAGTACCAGCCGAACATGGAGTTGATCGCCTCGGAGAGCTCAGAGCTGCTCGTCTTGTCGATGCAGCACGTGTCCACCCATAGCCACTGGTATCCGTGGCGTTCCGCGAGGATACAGCATTCGCGGATTTTCGGGGACGCAAGGTCGCGCGGATTCTCGCCGGAGGCGGCACACCGCTCGCGCAGGGTTTGGGTGTCCTGGAACGACTGTTCATTGTCATGGCTCCAGGTGTGAGATAGGATCGCGTAGCCACCGGGGATTGACTCGGGAATGGCGAAGAAGTGGAGCTCAGCACGGTCGGTACTGAGCAACCACATAGATAAGGGTTCTTCAAAGGAGTCCTATAGTCAGATGGTAGGCAGTTCCTGAGAGAGCTCGAGGTGGCAACTTGCCGTACGGTCCTGTGTGCCAGACGAGGATGATTGCTGCGGGAGGGCGCGCCGTCGCCGAGGGAGGTTTGATATCTTGATGGTTGCTTATCCTTCCTATAAGTACTTCGCCTGCCGCCCATGGCCCAGCCCAGCGGACAACAAAGTCCAATCCATTGCGGTCGAACAATAAGATCAATTATTTCCTCCACTCCGAGGTTGTGCCGCGAACGCGTACAGCTTGAAGAGCTTCATCGAAGATCCATCGCCGCCGAAAGGGCGAGGAAGGGGAGGCCTAGACTCACCGCGTCTTCGTAGCGACCCAAAATTCTGCCTGGTATAACCACTTCATCATCGCAGTCTTGTCCGCCGTGTACTCGCACTCCACTGTCCGCCTCCCCGTACGCTCAAACCCCGCAACACCCTCTCCAGCACCCACGACGTCGAATCCCATCATCTCTGCGAGCTTCAGCACCTCCTCCAGGCTCAACTCGACCGTAGCTTGGCTGCCACTCGTCCAGAGTAGAGGGCCCAGGTTGATCCAACGTCCGCCGGGGCGAAGAAGGGCGTGGATGTGCTCGAGGGTCTCGATTGCGTTCAGAGAGGTGTCGATGAAAAATAGCGTCACCACGAAGTCGTACCCTGGGGTTCCCTCCGGTGCACGTAAGGACAAGAAGTCGCTTTCGGCCAGGACCAAGTTGTCCGAGAGACGAGGAATGATATCCGGAAACGATACTTTGCGGAAGAGGGTCTCTGTCGTGCGCTGGTGGGAGAACCAGCTGGCGTACGGCTGGAGGACGTGCTGGTTTGGACGCTGAGTGTGTGAGGGCGAGAGGAGGAATCGGAGAGCGAGGTTCATGAAGGACGAGAGCTCGTTCGCGGTGGTCTGATACCCTACAGAAAGCAACCAAGAGTTCAGTATACGCTCGTCGAATAATCACGCGAAATCAGGACATGAGGCAGTCGTGTGCGACGCCTATCCCGTGGATATCCCTGCGCGAGGACAAGGTACCAAAGTGAATGCATTCTTTGCGAGCGCATACAGTCACCAGGCATACGACAGGATCAAACAACTCACCAAGCTCCGAAATCTCCCAAGCCAGCCGCCCCAGCCCAGCACCAGGCACGAGCACCCTCATCTCCCTGCGCTTCTCCCCCGGACACGCACGCAGGACATCCAACACAGGCCCGAAGATGACCTCGCGCTCCCCGCGCCCCTCCTCGCTCCAGTCCCGCACGAAGTGCTTCATCGCCTCGCGCACCCTCCCCAAGTCGCCCTTGATCCCCGGCGCGAGCATCCCGCCCTCCAACTCCAGGTCCGCGAAGTCCTCCTGCGCGAGGCGCACGATCGCGTCCGCGACGACCGCGTTCGTCGCGATGGACTCCTCGAGGCGTACGAGCTTCCGCGGGTACCCCAGCGCGTACCCTGTGCGGCGGTGCGCCCAGCTCATGCGTCCGTACGATGTGCGCATCGCGCCGAGCTCTGCGCGGGCGAGCCGCGCGTACTGCGCGTAGGACGCCGCCGCGCGCTCCACGGAGAAGTGGCCGACGGCGGAGGTCAGGGCGCGGGTCCGGCCGAGGATGATGTCGAGGAGGTCGCGGGGCCCCCCAAGGATCTGCGTGCCCAGCACGAAGAGGACGAGGGGGAGGAGGGAGGCTAGGAGGTAGTCGGAGCTGAGGAGGGCGGGGAAGTTGATGGGTGACATGGCATATTTCCTCCGGTCTGGCGTTGGAGGATAATATGTTCCTAGGGCTCTAGTGTAGTTCGAGAGCGAGACAGTAGGCTAGCAATGCAGTCCGCGCATAGTCCGAGGATACGAAGGAATGTGCGAGAGCAAGCAGCTAGAGATGAAGGTCAGTGAGTGAGCCACGTTGGGCGCCAGCGGGATCGAGAACGGCGCCATCGGCGACAGCGTAGCTCTGTCTCCGTCCTCGTCTCGTCCATCCCCCACCTCCCACTAGTTGCTCGTCGTCGCCGAATCTCCACTTTGGAGATCCTATACTACTGGACGATTGTATCAATAACCTGCACACGACCTCAACTACGACCGCTTGACTCGCCATGAATTTGTCCCTCTACACGGTCTCCGCATTCCTCATCATAGACACGGACGGACACCGGGTGCTCGCGAAGTACTACCACCCGAAAGGACACCCGAATGGCGAGCCCAAGAAGCTCACAACGCTGAAGGAGCAGCGGGTATTCGAGAAGGGACTCTTCCAAAAGACCAAGAAGGCCGGAGGTGCGTCCCCTCGACGTATCTCATTGCTCGCAGGATGTCTAACTAGCCTCGCTCCCCAATTGTTCACTTAATCGCTGTAACCTGACTGCAATACAATTACAATGTGGCTATATGCGCGTATGGGAACACAAATACAGGCGACATCATCCTGTACGACTCGCACCTGGCGGTCTACAAGCACTCGCTCGACCTCATCTTCTACATCATCGGCGACCCATCCGAAAACGAGCTGATGCTGCACTCCGCGCTCGTCGCGTTCTCGGACGCGGTGCACATGCTCCTCCGCAACCAGGTGGAGAAGCGTGGCGTGCTCGAGAACCTTGACCTCGTCCTCCTCTGCTTGGACGAAACGATCGACGACGGGTGCGTCTCCTTCTCACCCAACTCCTTCCCTCATCTCCGCATGGTCGAGGAGGATATGCTGATGTCTGTGCATGCGCTCTTAGGATCATCGTGGAGACGGATTCAACGACCATCGCCTCCCGCGTCAGCCGGCCAAGGGCAGACACGACGGAGATCGTGATCAACGAGCAGACGATCATGAATGCATACCAGACAGTGAAGGAGAAGATGCAGCAGAGGATAGGGCAGTTGTAGGATGTGCATGTTGTATGTGAGTCTTCGTCTCCCCTACCTGCCTTTCACGAAGTGGCGACTCAGGTTGACGCCTCACGTCGGTAGATATTACGCTGTCGTCACACTCGCCGTTTGAACGCCGTTGGCTGTCTAGACTCCCTCGTCATGCAAGCTCACTTGAGCCCCACTTGACGGCAAGAACTACAGTCTGAACAATTCCCTACCTCACGGGCGTTCGCCATCCGCTTTCGCTCGCTTCCGATCATGTTAAACGAATTCAAACCGGACATGGGGAGGAGAAGGCACACACCAGCGCCCGCGTGCTTTTCTCGAGGGTCCTCGGCACAATAGGGTCGGATAACGACTGCCGCCTCCCCCGGCCGCGGGGTACTCAGCGACGCTGTAAATGAAACTTGAAATTTTGCGGGCGTTTGCAGTACGTCCGAGTCCACGTCTCCGGACCCAGAATGGATTGCATCCAGGTGCGCCTCTGTTCGCAAAATATGCGCTTCGATTCATCCTCCACGCCACATACAGTCTTTAACCGGTCCTCGGTTCGCCATGGTTCCTCGGTTCGTGGTGAATTTTCTCCCTTCCGCTCCCCCCCTTGGCCTCAATTTTATTTGATTATCATGGTAAACTGTAGGAACTATTCAGATATTTAATTTACAGGGCGCACTCAATATTGCGCTCTACAGTTCGTCGCCTTTGGGTAGATTACAGAGAAACTAAAATTTCGCCGCAATCTCCACTGAATATGTCTGCAAGACTGTGATAGAATCCCCCATGATTTGTAATACAGTATGAAGACATGTATAAATTGCGATCTGAGCTCAAACAAGATCCTGTGGGGTCAATCCTTGTCAGAAGAGACGAGGAGGGGGTTCCTCGTCTCGTCGAGACAGCGCTAAATGGGAGATTTGCCATATCGAGGGACCGGCTAGCGTCGGCTAGATCAGCCGACTCCCTTATTGAGGAATTAAGCGCTTGCACTGAGGACTAGGGGACCCGCGATAACGCGTTTTCGCAAAGATGTCCCTCGATCCCAGTCCCAATGCCTCCGTTCGCCACAAAAGCTGGTAGTAAGGTCAATGAAATAGACTCCAACATGACCCTCAGCTTCGATTTTTTAAGGGAGCGGTGGGGATGGCTCAAGGAGGCCAACAACATTTGGGTGCGCCGAGGACCGGTTAAAGACTGTACTACCCCTCCCTCCGAACCGATGACGCCTCGTGCAGTTAGCGCACATAGATGCACTTCGCTTTCTCGTTCAATCCTCCACAGTGCGCTTCGCGAACGGCGGCGTGCATGGAAATCTTATCGGCGCTGAGGATTGAATTCGGATCGCCTGTGTTCATCCAAGTGAACGCGACGCCGGCCATGCTCGTCGGCTCGCGAACGGTTTCAAGAGGTTTGTTCGGTTTGTTTAATTTAATTTATGTACGCAATAGGAGCCCGTCGTCGCGGCCTTCGGGCCAAGTGTGTCTTGTAGTTTGCCAAGAAGAAGAGAGAGACGAGTGAGGTTTTCACAATATGCTGAAACATGAGTGATTGCCTATCATGAGGATCCCTGGCGTTATTACCCGAAGGAGTTGTGCCTTCAATGTTCTTTACAAATTACATATCACGCCCGCGGATCTTCTTGAAAGAGCGCGGCGGCGCTAACTTCTTATAAGAAACAACTCGCACCTTACATAACGCTATCATGGCATGAACCGCTGGCACGATGGCAGATGCTTGCTAGCGGCGCCGATTCTATTCCTGCGATTCTCCAGCCCTTCGTCTTTCCGAACTCCTCACAAACGTGCTCGTCCTCTAAGGAACACCTCGCCACAAATTCAGGTAGAACACTGCAGCACAAGGCTCCCTGGCCACCATGCGCAACCGTCTCGCCTCCGGGGTTGGCTGCAGCAATGAATAAAGGGCTGAACGAGTACGTGCAAGCCCTGTGAGCGAATGACCACCGAGCTATGTTTGTCGTGGAATCCAAGCTGGCCACAGAGAGAAAAGCAAGTACGGCATTCCACGCGGTCTTCATCTTCATCTGCGCCATCGGTGATAATTCTTGCTTCCGTCTGCATCCGCATCAAGTCCACAGATCAGTTGCTGCCAGTGTCGGCAGCAACGTTACCATACTTACTTGCCGCCCCTGACGCTCGCCCCGCACCCGGCCAACCGTCCGGCATTCAGATCTTCAGACATACATATACCAGCCTGCTTCTCTCGATATGCTCACTGCTGAACGGCACTCCTCGTCCTCCCCGACGCCCCTTCCTTCAGGCCCTCATCCGCCCCGCGCCGTCTCGCGACTCGGCCCAGGATGCAGCTGACCTCCTTGCTCGCGCTCTCCCTCGCTGCGCTCGCGGTGCGCGCATGCCCCGGCGAAGAACATGGCGACGACCACGACCACGCGCACGTCCACCAGCGGCGCGAATACCCCAAGGCACCCCTCACGCCCCCGAGCAAGCCCCTCGTCTGGAGCGACGTGAACATCATCCACACCACCGACAGCCATGGCTGGCTGCTCGGGCACCAGAAGACGTCCTTCCCGGAGCCCAACTACAGGTGAGTGTGCGATCGATCTGTCTTGCTTTCTGGGGTCGATGTATGCGCGAATTTGGGGTAACACGGGGTGGTGTGTAGCGGAGACCTCGGAGATTTTGCGTCTTTCGTCACGCATATGAAGCAGCTTGCTCTTGTGAGTGGTGCATGTATGCTATCGCGCTTGTGCGTGGGTCTGACGTTGGCTGTAGGAGAAGGATGTCGACCTTCTCTTAGTCGACTCCGGCGACTTGCACGATGGTGAGTTTGATGATATGCAGAGGGCTGCGCGAGCCTTGACTTCTACCGCGACTGTCAGGCACTGGTCTCTCCGATGGTTATCCTGCAGGCGGCGTCGATGCGCATGAGGTGAGGACGGCTACTGCGACGATACTGCTCCCTGAAGCGACCGATGCTCATGTCTTGCGCGCAGACCAACAAGTTCATGTTCGACCTTCCCTACGACATCATGGCGATCGGCAAGTAAGTGTCATCTCGGTCCTTCCACTGAGTATATGCTCATGTGTACCTAAGCCACGAGCTGTATGTCTACGCCAACACATACGACATGTACAAGACCTTCGCCCCGAGGCTGAACGGCCGCTACCTCTCGTCCAACGTCAACATCACCGTCCTCGACGCGCACGGCAACAACGTCAGCGTCCCTGTCGGCGGTACGTCCAATAACACCCCTTCCATCTTCCATGCGCGAGGAGAGGCGTCTGTCTGACTTGGACCTTCGTGATGCAATAGATCGCTTCGCTAAGTTCAAGACGCGCAAGTGAGTACAACAGGCACGTATGTCTATGACGTCCAGGACTGATGTCTTGCCATCAGGGGCCGCAAGGTCACGTCACTCGGTGTCCTGTTCGACTTCACCGGCAACGACGTCAACACCACCGTGCAGAGGGTGGAGGACATGGTCAAGGAGCAGTGGGTACGCCGCGTCGCCTCCATCCTCCCTTCCCGCGCGTGCCTGTTCGCTGATACGGGCTGTCGCACCTATCCTTGACAGTTCGCGGAGGCCATCCAGGAGGAGCCCGACTTCTTCCTTCTCGTGGGGTATGTCCGCCCCGCACGCCCTCTGAGTCAACGCACCCCCGAAACTTAGAGGTTGACTGATTTTGACTTGTTGCATCAAGGCACATGCCGGTGGCGACGACTGACCACTGTGAGTTCTCGCCCATACTTACCTGCCGCTGTTCGGATATTCATCGCGCGGGGACCGGATCACATGCAGGGCCGACTGTCTTTAACGCGGTGCGTGCTGTCCACCCCACGACGCCCATTCTGATTTTCGGAGGTACGTCGCGCTGATGAAGACTCTTGAGTTCTCAGGAGATCAGGTACTGATGTCGCGCAGGTCACACCCACATTCGTGACTGCGGTATGGGAATTTCGACTAAGAAATGCCTTGCATGCTCTCATCCTCCCATTCAAACATGTAGTGCAATACGATGGCCGCTCGATGGCTCTTGAGAGCGGTCGCTACATGGAAACTGTCGGTACGTGTCGTATCTGTTTTCTCTGCAAGTCGACTTCGTTCTTCTCACACAGTATTCCCAAATAGGCTGGATGAGTATGTCGGATGCCCTTGCTTCGTGGCGACGTCTAACGGTGCTCTGTGCGGCTCAGGCGCGAACCTTGACCAGAAGAACTCCACGAGCGACATTAGGTTCAACCGTCGCTACCTCGACCCTAACCGTGTCACGTATGAGGTGCGTCTACGAAGGCGGTTTCGCTTGGCTCTTTCTGACAGTAGCCTCCCTTCCCTTTCAGTATCATACTGGTCGTGGCAACTATACCTTCGACACCCTCAAGGGCAAGGAGTTCACCTGGGGCCTCGAGCAGCTCGCGAAGCAGTTCGGCCTGACCGCCGAGTTCGGCGTCGCGCCCCAGGACTACACCATCTCCCAGTAAGCCCCCTACTTTCTCTCAAACCCATATTCTCACCTCTTCCCTGCTTCGCGCCTGCAAGGGTGCCGTACCCGTCCAATAACTCGCTCCTCACCCTCTTCACCGAGGCGATGTCCTACTCGCTCACCGCGAACAACACGCGCGGGTCCGTCCCGAACATCATGATCACCAACTCGGGCTCGCAGCGCTTCGACGTCTACTCGGGCCCCTTCACCAAGAACGACCAGCTCACCGCGTCCCCCTTCGTCGACACCTTCCTCTACATCCCCAACATCACGCTCTCCGTCGCGAAGCAGGTCCTGCCTGCACTCAACCACGCCGGAGCGAACGAGCGCCGCGGGGTCGAGTTTGACGCAGAGGCGTACGCGCGGGGCGAGGTCGACATGGTGTACCGCGCGTGGCTCGAGAACATGGACAAGCGGAGCGACGGGCCCGCGCGCCGCGCCGCGCAGAACGTGACGCTCGGCTACGTTACGCACGACGTACGTCCTTCCTCTCTCTGCCATGTTATTGTGTTCCTCGTTCGTCATTGCTAACGAACGCGTTCGACGCGCGTATAGTCCTGCCCCGGGATCGGCGATGATACCCTCCACGCGCCGCTGGTAAGTCTCCCCCCCTCTGCGGGGCTTATGTCGCAAAATGGAAGCTTATACGCACGCGCCTGCAGCCCTTCTTCGACGTGCCGGACTTCATCGGCACGGCCGCGCCCGCGGGCGTCGCGGACGGCGCGCCGGTCGATCTCGTCTTCGTCGACTTTATCGAGAGCCAGCTGCTCCAGATCCTCAACACGCTCCAGAGCGCGAAGACGTACACGACCGCGGACGTGCAGTCGTATTCGCCCGTGTTGTCGAACGCCGTGCTCGGCTTGTACGCCCAGAAGTACTGGAACTAATTGGGAGGGTTGGGTTGTGTCTAATCTTGATAATGCCCTGGGGGGGGGGTTAATGCATTAATGGTTCACGTGTTCACGAGTGAAAGGGCGAGTACTGTCGGTAGCGGCCTTACACTCTGTTTTCTTGTAATGGAGCGCTCGGAGAGGCTCGTCGTGCGTACATGTGCATTGTCAATTCCAGGCGGTGTATATTTCCTCTCCTTCGTTGATCTCCCCTAGGCAGACAATATCTAGGGAGGGGGAAGGGACGTGCCTGTGTACTTACGTTCCCGGTCTCCGTGGGTGAGGTGAAACGGAAGCCAACAAAAATCCTCAAGCCGAATCAAACCCTGGACACGTCCGGGATCGAACCGGACCCCTCTCGCAAACAATCAGGATGCTAAGCGAGCGTGATAACCAACTACACCACGTGCCCTGTTTTTGAAGCCTCACATTGATTATATAATAGGACGTAGCAGCTCCCCAATTGCTTAGTATTGAAATTTGAGGTGAGGGTGCTTGGGTACACTTTCAGGATTTCAACGAGACATAAGTACTAAGTTGCGGTGAAGGCCTGATCGGTCTGACCCCGCAATGAAAGCCGGAACACTCATACGTACAACTAATTCCCTCAAACGTCGTGTCGACCAAAACGCAGCGCGCTGAAAACGTTCGTGTTTGCCGGGATGAGCACGGCTGAAATTACTACTTGGTACTTGGTACCTGGTACGTGGGGTACATCCGTAACGGGGTTACTTATACACGACGAGGGGCCTGACGCCCGATGTTCTATGAGGAAGGGCGAACAACACTAATGATACACGGCCACGGCCACGGCCACCGGGATACAGACTAAGCGAGGAGCAAGAGCGGGAGAGCGGGGCACAAAGGGCGAGAGCGAGCCATCGAGCAGGGAAGTGGGGGGGGGGGCGAGCAAATATCCAAGAAAGGTGACAGGGTGATAACGGAGGAGGCGCAGGTAAGGTACCGCAGAATGGGGTTGAGGGTTGCACAGTGGAAGGAACAGACGCAGGAGGTTACCAGGGAAAAGAGAGGAGAGAGAAGCGCGCTCGGAAAGGAGAGAATGCATCCGCGGCGTCGACCGACACCTCTCGCCGCGCGCGCTTTTATGTTGAGTAGGCCAGCGCAGCCGGCGTGTCTATTGCGCGGGGAGGGTCGACGTACGTCACGGAGGGGTAGCACGAGCGCGAGAGAGAAGCAGGAAGCGAGAAGGTAACGCGAGTACGGCAGGGAAGAGTCCAAGCCTTAAAGTTGAAAGGCTGAATGGAATGGAATGCAAAGGGGGGAGGTCAAAAAATAACGGGAGCGGATGTCGCGCTAGCTATCAGACAAGCGCGTCGAGACTGGCCTAGTGAATCGCACGCTGGCGTCAGCCCTTTTTCAATGGATCGAGAACAAGGAATGCCACACACAGCTTCGCTCTCGATCGGTGTTACCTCGACCGCGGGCACTATCGGCGCTGCCGACGCTTCTGTGGCGGACGCGAGACTCTCGATGAGGTCTTCCGCAGAGGAAGAGGCGGGATCGACGACCGCATCAACCGATACCGCGCTCGTCGCCGTCGACGACGTACTGGCGAGGGAGTTGCGCGCGGAGGTCAATGCGGAGATAAGGAGATCGATGACCCCAAGCGAGTCGTCGTCGGATGGCGTGCTCGTGCTGTTGGTTTCAGTGGTGGCCTTTGCAGGGAATGTCGGTCAGGCGCAGACAAAAGGTGTATCTGAAGCACAACGCACCGTGTTCGTGCTAGTAGGGAGAGCGTAGAGGCATCCCATCAAGCGACACCCACGAGGGTAGTTGCCCCTCTGTTATGAAATTAGTACGAGTGTTGCGGGCTAAAACTATATGGAGTCACGTACCATTTGATGAACAACGATTTCGGGCCTCTGGATGGGCGCAGCGTAGGTGACTGGGAAGGCTGGTTGCAAATATTAGAATCTAGATGGTATAAAGTTAATCCATAACTGTGCGTACCACCAGCGACAAGCGCAGAGATGGCGAAGGTGCGGGTAAGAATGAATGTCTGAACCATGGTAGCGCGGGTGGGTGGCGAAGCGAAGAAGGGAGGGATAGGTGGAGAAGCTGAAAGGAGGACGGTGAAGAGTGTGAAGGGCGGGGGGGAAAGCCTTCTGCAGTGGCCTTATGCTGCTGCTGCTGTTCAGCGCCGGACACCCGCGAGGTCTTATACTCTTTTGCGACGACGTTGCATTGGAGACCCGCAACCGTCTACACGACGGGCAGGGCGTTATTAGTCGACCGAGAAAATGTCTGAAAAATCGGACCCTGTTGTAAGACTCAGCGCCAGGATTTGTCGGGAATAATCCGGGTTCGGAAAGGTGTTGTGACTGCCTGCATTTTCCCCCCAGTCTTATCTAAATGCATCAGATTAAATCACACCCTGTGGAAAACATTGGCGAAATTCGATACTACCAAGATTTTTCAGCATGCAAAGGGGCGGGTAGGTCATAAAAACTGAGCACAAAGACTTTTCGGCCTGTCGAATTCAGACATAACGCGTCGGAGCGCCCACCGGAACGTGAGGCGTCTATGGGTACATGTCCCGGCCCGGTGACCTCCCTCTGAAAAGCTCACAGAAATTCTTTGTTCCTCAAGGAATAAAACTCTCGTGATCAGTTTGTGGCATCCAATAGTCCAAAAATCTTGGTGAGTGCCATATTTCTCCTGGATTTTCTCCTTTGTACCATTTAATCTCATTTGACCGCAAGAGAGTGGCCGAAAAATGCTGGTAGTCACGATATCCTTTCCAATGTCGATTATTCCCGACAAGTCATAGAGCTAAGTCTTACAACAGGGTCCAATTTTTCGAACATTTTCTTGGGCGACTAATAACGCCCTGCCTGTCGTGCTATGGAGCGCATAAAGACTGCCACGAAAAAGGAAGGAGGGGAGATTACGACAGCAGGGGGGAATCTGGTGGGAGAGTGCCTGGCGGCATTGCAGGCAAAGGCTGCAGCCATTTCGGGGGGTAAGCTTGTCGCGGGAAGCCGGAAGGAAGTTGACCGATGAGTAACAAACAGCGGGTAACTCAGCTGGCAATCAACTCGGAATGGCGAATTACCACATTTATTCGGCGCTTGGACTTCCGGATTTGGTGTTCCTTGTAGTGTTATCCATACATTCAGAGCTTCCAGACTGCGACCTTGGAATCTCGACAGCGCAACGCGTGCGCCCGAGTGTGTCGGAATTCCCATCGGTAGGCTCGTGACCACCGGTATGGGGCATTTAATGAATCAGAGCCTTGCTTCTGCGATAGGTAAGTAAGAGGTCTGTAAAAAACGTACGGCAGTAACAGTAACTCACTGTCTGACCCCACGTAAACGTGGCATGATTCGGATGAACCGTGGACGGCGAGCACCGGCAGCGGTGTGCCTGTGGATTAATGGCGTTCATCGCGCATGGAAGATCAGACGGTGTTTGCGACGTGTACCCCAAGATGCGTTCTGATGCAGGGGATGGCGCTATGACGGGGAGGGGGTTGCTGTCAGATGGCGGAGGACGAGCTCGAGCGACTCCGACTCCGAGTCTGGGTTCGCGCGCTCCCTCGCAACTCCATCGGCGTCTTCCGATGCCACATGCCATATGGGGACAGTTGTTTGTCCTCCGACCTCCACTTTGGCGCCGGACACCGGGGCTGCCCACTGAAGGCAACAGCGCACACGGCGACCCTTGTTCCCAACTTCGACGCTCATTCAGCTCTTCCCCTGGGCCACCCACCATATCCATCACAAATCGCCGCTACAGAAGGCATAATCTGACCAGTACAACCACTAGTCCTGCCAGCAGAATGCGCGGCCTCGCTTATCCTGTCATGTCCCTCGCTCGCCATGATCAGTGGGGGCTTCGCTGGGATCCGCCGCGCAGGTCGCCATCGGGAAGCCACGGTGGTGGTGTCTCACTGGTGTATCCACTAGCTAGCCGCATCTTCTGGCCCGTTACCTATTCGAACGAAACGTTTGACGGCGCACTGCTTCAGAGGGGGTATAAGTGAAGACGATGTGCCTGTCGGAATGGGGGTTGTCCTGACCGCTCCGTCTCGTGCCCTAGCGACTATTCAGCGTGCCCAACCTTCGTTCTTTCCCCTGTCTCTCCGCGGATTACCTGGGCGACATGCTTACTTTCATTCTTGTGCCTACCTTCGCCATCTCCGCGTTCCTTGTGGGTGGTGAGTATTTCTTCTGGGAGTGGTCGCATTCAGCTGTATTCCTGAGAAGCGGGGTCCTTCTCGGAACGTAAATCCCGATTTTTCGTTGCTCTTCGAAGATCCCATGGCCTTTCGCTTTGACAGGCAGACGTGCCCCGGCGCATTCATTCACGCTCTGGTCGCGTCTTCTGACCGTTGACAACCTGATCCTTCCCCAGTCTTCCCCGCTGCATACGCCGCCCCCCTTCCGACCGACCCGCGTGACTCTGTGGTAAGCATATGTCATTCTTGCAGCATCCCCTAAATTATTCACGACGCTTCGAATTTGCAGGTGCTCGTCAACCGGGGTTGCCGTCAGCCTGGATGCCTGTTTGTAGAGCCCAGCAGCACCTCGGACTCGTCGGTAAGTCTCGCTCACTCCATAAACCACCGTATTTTATTGAGGCTGTCTCTCTAGTCCACCCCCGTGGCGACAGCGACGTCGGCCTCAGCGGCCTCCACCGGACCTCCGACGTCTGGCATTGAGGCTTCCAACGCAGCGGAAAATCCTCCCCCAGACTCGATAGAAGCCGTTGCGCGTGCAGTTGGCGCCGCCAGAGCGTACACCGGTGTGTTCTCCGCTGTGGCGGATGACGAACCGAGTGCGAATCAGGTATGTGCCACCTCTGAAATATCCGCACGCCGCCGCTCATCCCTGTTCTAGATATGATTAGGGTGGAGCAGTACAAATACGATGGCCTGAGAAGCTATCCGTTGCGGCGAACAACGATGTGAGGGCTTCCCAGAAGCCTCCTATCTATACTAAGTCTATAGCTGCCGAGCTTCTTCTGTTGTTATGCTCGCCTTGTCGCAGTCACCATCGAGTGGTTCGTCGGACCCGCTGAAAAGTGTGATCCACGATGACCCCCCCTCCCGCTCCCTCTCACTGTTATTCCACGCTCCTCGAAGCGAATCCCCCCCCCCTCCCCCCACACTTATTCCAGCCGCTATTTATTTGTATATTCAGACGTGATGAAGCCCGTCGTGTTTTATTATACAGCAATGCTACGGTTTATTCTCGTACTAGCGTATATATCTGCCCTTGTTATTTGTAGGTGTTGTAGAATATTCGACTTGCAAATCGTTTTTAGGTGCGTTTGTACCATCCCCAGACGCTGGCCTCTGGCATGCAATGAAGATTATATCGGCCAATCACAACGCCAGATAATTCGTGAGGAAAGCCCATCCAGGGACGGGACCTTGGGTTCCCAGTACCGCTAGAACGAGCGCACACCCCCGAACGCGATTTTGATTGCCAGGCCAGACGCCCGCTCCCCGCGACCACGATTCGTACGCTGCGCTGCTCAGCGGTCGCCAAACATTGTCCAACACGAAGTCAAATTTGAACCGCAAGAACCCACCACCGCTAGATCTCGTACAACAACTCCTGCCTCTCCATCGGAGGCCTCATCTCCACCCCAAGGACGCCCTTCTTCAGCAGCCTCGGCAACAAGCGCTGCAGCGCGTCCACGACCCGCCCCTTCATCTCCCCCGCCGGGCGCCCCTCCCCGTTGTAGAACACGAACGCGCAGCGCGCGAGCCCGCGGTGCGCCGCGAGCTCCGCGTCCATCCGCGCCCAGTGCCCCCCGCCCTCGATCGCCTCGAGCACCTGCCGCACGCCCGCGTCCGCCTCCTCGTCCTCGTTCCTCGGCTCGTCCTCATCCTCGTCCACGTGCCCCTGCGGCTCGTCGCCCTGCAGCACCTTGAACGTGACCGTGCGCACGGACGGCGGCGGGGGCGAGACGAGGCGCGCGTACGCGGGCAGGACGGCGCGGAGGTAGTCCGCGTACGGCGTGCGCGACTGGTGCTTGCCCTCGATCGCGAAGGTGAGCGACTCGAGCGCGGTGCAGGACTCGACGCTCGCGACGAGCGCGTTCCACGGCGCGAGAACGATCCCTGCGTGGGGTGTGAGCACAGCATAGCATACGGCGTGCCGAGTCGAGAGACGATATACGTACCCGGCCGCACCAGGAGGAGGCGGCGGTCGAGGTCGAGGTGGAGCTTGCGGAGGTGGGCCGCCGCGCCGCGCAGGCAGGGCAGCAGGAAGTCCTCGAGGTCGGTCCGGCGGGTGAGTTTGAGCCGGATGGCGTTGAGTGCGCCGTTGGTGAAGGACGACGCGGACAGGGCCGAGCGGAGGAGCGAGGGCGAGTCGCAGTGCATGGTGTCGAGCACCACGCTCTCGATCGCGGGCATCGGCATCGAGGACGGACGGGGCACCGCCGCGTCGGGGCCGCCGAGGTCCGACTTCGCGTCGCAGGACCAGACCCGTATCTGGCGGATACGGGAGAAGAGGCCGAGGACGTCGGGGAGGGACCTCGCGCCGTTGAACTCGCACCACGAGATTTCCAGCGTGTCGATGGCGGTGCGGGGGAACGGTTCGTCGTCCTGGACGAAGGAGTCGAGCGGGGGCGTCTGCGAGACGATCTCGGGGTCGAGCGTCAAGAAGGACAGAACGAGAGTGCGGATGCGCGGAGTTTTGGAAAGCGTCGCTCGGATGAAGCCGGCGAGGGACTTCATGGAGCCGCCGTGGACTGTGACCGTGCGGACAAATCCTGCGATATGGGGGTTGCCATCCAAGAAGTCCAGGAATCTCTGGAGCTCTTGGGGATCGCAGTCCTGGCCGTTGTGCCCCGTACTCCGCTCGAGATCGATGCAGACCGAGCGGAAGAGGCGTTGCTGAGCAATCGTAGCCCATTCACGGCAAACCAGGGTGCACGCCCGAAGCGCCATAAAGTTGTAGGACACTTGATCGAGAATTGCACATTCGACGTCGAAGGGGATGGGGGTAATGGAAAATTTGGTGCGCGAGGGTACGTGAACCGAATGGATGCCGATCATAGTGTACAGCAAATGGGAGTGGACGTTGCGATTGAACACAAAGTCTGGATGGTTGAAAATGGGCGTCAGAATCCGGTCGACAGAATAAGTCTTTTCTTTCGCCATGATCGGGTCGCAGGATCGGGATGCAGCCTAGCTGGCCGCGTTGTTACGACTGTCTTGCTTCCCCGCATACCCGTCCTTACGTCATATCAATGGCCTGGGTGGTCTCATACCTATCCGTCTTAACTCACACCTTGTGCAATCGGGGGGAGTGAGTAAAGGTGAGTAGGTACGAGACCCTGCCTCCCGAGTCTCGAGGGTCGGAGACCAGCCTGAGGCTAGTTTTGTGGTTCCGGTCCCGCCGAGGTAGGTTTGCATCGACCCAAGTCTCTGGCTTGCACCTTCGGCAACCGCAGCGTCCAAGAAAGAGTGACAAATGTACGTACTGGCGACGATTCGGCGAAGATGAAATTTGCCTTGTGGTGGGTGAGCGGAAGTTGAACAAAGTGCCTGGATCCAACCTGGATCATTTGAATTTGATGGCCCCAGTGACGCGTCCAAGCGCCGATAGCACGTGGCAGCTCGAGTAGCTAACTTAGTAGCTACTATACGTTCGAACTTCGGAAGAAGTTCATATGTGATAGGTTTTCAAAACGCGTTTGTTACGGATATAGTAGCTGAGTGCAACGAATTTCTCTTGAAGCAAAACCGAGCCATAACTAGTCCGAGTTAACTGAGCACTACTAATTACTGACTCAATCATCTTCCGCCTGCCAGCAGCATATAGGCTGCTCAACCCTGAGAACGCCCTTGGCCAGAAGGTTGGGCAATTTGCTTTCGAGCGTTCTCAAAATCCGTGCCCTGTACGCCTCGTCCATCTCCTCCCCGACCTTGCTACTCTCGAACACGAACGCGACACGCGAGAGAGCCTGGTGCTCACAAAGCCCCACGTCCAATATGTCCCAATCTTTCCCGCCAGCAATCGCGTCCACCGCATCCCGCAGTACGCTCGAATAGAGCCTCTCGCGCAATGTAAACTCGATCGACCGCACAGCGGGCGGCGGCGGGCACACGAGTTGGGCGTAGGTTGAAAAGACGGCTTGCAACGCGTTCATGTAGGCGGTCGCGGCTTCCTCACGGTGTCGGCTGCGTTTCCCCTCCACTGCGACTGTGATGGACTCCAGCATGGTGCACGATGCAAGCCAGGGGCGGAGTACATGCCAACAGTCGAGAAGGAAGCCTGAACGCCGTCAGATCAGTACACGACAGTTCTGTACAATCTATAAAGAGAAAGCGCTTACGCATCAACTGTGGGGAGGCGCGGCTATCTATGTCGAGACGGAGCTCGCGGAGATGGCCGCGTGCGCCCTTCAGACAGGGCACCAGAAACTCGTTGAACATGGACTCGGATACCGGGCACCGAATGGTTTGAAGGGTGCCACTAGGTAGAGACGACGCGCGGAGAGCAGAATATAGAACTGTGAGCACATTAGAGCACAGGGAGTCCAGCATCACGCTCTCGATTGCAGGGACGGCCGACGGATGCAGATCGCCCAATACGCCAAGTCCACGCGCGCTTGGTTTCAGGCTGGAGTGGGAGACTTTGAGTTGGCGAATACGAGAAAAGTGGCGGAAAATATCGAAAAGACGTCTTGGGCCGTCGAAATCGCACAACGAGATGGTCAGCGTGTCGATGGCCGCAGGAGGAAATGGTCCGTGGCTCTGGACGGGAGGTTCAACCGGTGGTATCGTCAATACGTTTCTGCGGCCCAGCGACAACCAGGATAGAGTCATAGTGTGGAGGTTCGGAGCCTTCGAGAGCACGGCTGGAATGAAGTCGCCGAGGGAGGATAGAAAGCCCTGACCGCCACGCACTCTGACGTTGAGCACGAAAGTTGCGACATCGGGATTATTGTGCAGGAAGTCCAGGAACCGTCGAAGCTGTTTGGGCTCCAAGCAGGGTATCACAATACTCCTAGTCCCCTTACCGACGTAGAGGTCGACGAAAACTGAGCGAAATAAATGCCTCCCGGTTATTGACCTCCATCCGCGGCAAACAAGAGAGCATGCCCGAAGTGTGCGGAACTGGTCGGAGAGTTGGTCAAATATCACGCATTCGATGTCGAAAGGAAGTGCGAAGATGAGGGACCGGGGGACATGGGGAGATTGAGTTCGAGAGAGGTGGTGCGGATGGATAACGCTCATAGCCGGCAGGAATATGGTAGCGGGGATGTTGAAGCGATGGCAAGATGATGTCCTGAAAATGAAAATATGTGGGTATGTCAGAATTCAAATATTCACGTCTGATGGTCAAAATTTGAAACTTGGTCAAGAGAGCGATCAGTGCGTCGCGATCGATTGATTTCGTGGTCGCAGTTCGGCTGCGGAAACGAGTCGAAGCCAAATTTCTACGCTCTGGAATGGCGAGGGTCCAGAAAACAAGCGAAATTAAGTACACTCACGATGATGACCGTTTCCGAGTTCACGGTAGAGGGACGTCCAGCTCGGTGCAACCGCGCGGTGCGCAAGGAGCTCGAGGATGTCGATGAGCGAAGAAACCTTGGGCTATCGATAAACGCTCATAGGATTAGGATGTGGGAATTTATAACGTTACATAATCGTAAGTTAAGCTTAAGTCGACCTCACTGGCAGGCTGCCCTACTGATCATGAACGTTGAACGTTGAACGTTTGAACGTTGAGCCCCAGCGAGAACCCACAAACAACGTGCGGCAATCCACGTCGAGAAAGAGTTCGCGGACGTGGTTGCGCGCGTTCTGCAGACATGGGAGCAAGAAATCGTCGACTTCGGATGAATCAGCCTGCCGTCCTCAGCCGGGTGGACCTGAGTGCCCCGTCGGACAGGGGCGACTCGGACACGCAGAGGGCGGAACGCGGGAGCATGAGCAGATGCGCATTGACCAAGTCCGTTACACTCTCAATCACGGGGACGGTCGAGGGAGATGTCGGATTCATGGAAGTCAGGGTAGTCGGAGAATTCGTCGAAGTGGTAGACGTTAAGGCGCAGGATACGAGCGAAGCTGCGAATATCATCGAGAAGGGCCTCCGTCTGGGGGAAGCGGCACCGCAAGAGGTTCAGCGTCTCGATGCCAGCACACGGAGGCGATCTGTCGACGTCGTCCTGGACAATAGGCTCAGGCGGAGTGTTTCAAACTTTGCCTTCCGGGACGAAGCCAGGGTCGATCACCACATGTACAGAAGACAAGGTCACCGTGTGGAGGCGCGTAGCCTTGCCACGCATCTTTTGAGCGAATCCGCCGAGGAGGTGCAGGTGACCGGTGTGTGTTCCATCTATCGTGATGTTGCGTATGAAGGTGGGGGCTATGGTCTAGAAAGTCGAGGAGCTTCTAATCTTGTGTTTAGCTCCGGATCGAAAGTTGTCCAACGGCGAGGGACCTTGATGACGAGCGAGCAGAAAAGATGCCGTTGAGCTATTGGCGTCCACCCACGGCAAGCGAACGAGCAGACTTTGAGCGCAGCACCATGTGTTGAGACAGTTGGTCGAAGATTGCACATTCCATGTCAAAGGGGAGAGAGTAAGAGGGCCTTGGAGTTTGGACTTGATGCAAACGTCAAGCTGATAGATGCCGCTCATAGCATATATATACAGCGAGTTCCAAGGACCGCGATAGACGAAGAGGAGTAAATGGCTTGCAAAGTGTTTTAGGGGGTGGTCATGATGGTGGTTGGGTTCGAATGGAATTGCGAAGCGCGCCACACGCTTATAACTAGGCGCTAGTTCCTGCCACGTGGATATGGACGACGAAGAGCTTCAGAGTTCCAAGTACTCGCCGAAAAGAAACAGCAAGTGTAGCATTGTGCAGTACATACAAGTTGGTATGTGAATATGAATATTTATATTCTCATCATACGTCATTGAGGATGCTTCGGAACAGTCCTAGCCAGGTCGATCTTGCCATGGCCGTATCTCCGGCGATTCAAGCTTCAAGAATTGTCCTTCCAAACGAAATTCGGATCCAAGCGTGAGCGTGTACGGCATGAACTTCGCGCGCTCCTCAAAACGCCGCGCCCATGGACGTTGACCCTGACGAGCTGGTGGCCGCTTTGCCCTGTTCCAACGCTCGCAGACTGCTCAGCTTCTGTGAAAGTAGGTAAAGTGATAAGTACGTAGAGCCGGACGGGGAACGCAGCAAGGAACCTGACCTGAGATGGGGTATGATTCGCTGGGGCATCGTTCAGATAGACCCTTCTGGCGGTGAACTCCATCTCGTCGCTGTGGGCTTCCCTCAACGACCGCCGTGAGTTCAGTCTACCACAGGGTCGAGGAAGGCGTATGTTAGTACACAAGCCTGACGGAGGACTGCTGGTGGAGACATACACCGCCATCACCGAGTTGGTGTACACTGGATGGCGTTCAGTTAGCATCTCGACGAGGAGGTGGACAGAAGGGACTCACGCCTGACGGCGACGAGTTCAAGGGCTATCCAGATGAAGGTATCGGTGCGAGCCAGAGCCTGGTGCCATAGTAGGTACCACTCAGTATTACAGCCCGCGCGCTCGGTGAATGCTCGCTATCGGCACTCACGAAAACTAACGCCAGACAGTTGGTGATCCTTAGGGCCAATGAAAACAATTCAGTCCGCAGTCGCCGCTTCAGAGGGGTTGACAACACACCCAGTAAGGAGACCTACGACGTGTCAGTTGGCACTTATCCTTGTGAGGCGGTAAGAGCGAAACTCACCCGTATTGACAGAGTACTGCACCAGGCTGTTTATGAGCGTATCCGTGCTGCAACAACGTTAGTTTAGGAGGGGAGCATAGACCAGGTACAGCCAGGACATACCGTTTGAACCCAGTCCGACTGCGCCTCAGCGTGAAGATAAGCACGCCGGAGGTAAGAATATCTGCAGCGACAGCGCAAGCGCAAGCTGCAGAGTCGATCCACTGTACGCATAGTCAGGCAACTGCCAACCGCGCGAGGGTCTCTGGTTCTTCGCGCTTACGTAGAAGTGTTCGTATTGCGTAAATGCGTGGAACTTGAAGCTGAGAAGCAGGCATATGCCATATGAGCAGAGCGGTCTAGCATCCTCTAAACGAGATTGACGCACGCTATCACTGTGCCCGCTGCGTAGAAATTTCCAGATATTTAACAGGATCGAACTGACGATGCTAGATGGAAGACGTACCCACAGCAAACCCTGTATGTAACGCATTCGGTCAGTCCACTTATGTCCCTACAATTATCTGCAGCATCGCGCTCACCGAATGTTGCGAGGGTGAGGATTAGCTATGCTATGGTCAGTACAGATCGACAGATGGCGTTGGAGGCGCGTACTGAGGTGGCGACGAGGGGTCTGTACTTGCGACTGACTATATGCGCGCTGCTTCAATACCTGAAACGAGCGGGGTACTCAGAATACGATGGCCTCACTGATATATACCCGCCGCGCGAAGAATCTACAAGGTCGTTAGTAGGGCACCTCCGGAAGAGAATCGAAAACAGTCACGGACGACTGGCATAGCACGAGCTCGAGTCCCTGGCACCGACGTCGTGAGCTATTTGTCTTCTTGATTGTTTGGGGCACACTCACCGCGAGCAAAGGTTGACACTTCGGATATACGCAGCCACGTCAACATGATTTATGTGCTCAACTTGCGACCGCAGATCTCCCAGGGCTCACCTGAATTGACCTGCGCCCCGTGGCTTCTTAGCTAACTCCCGATAGACACAGACGATGAAATGAAGGACATACCAGATTCCATCTAGTAGTGCCAGAGGCGTGAAGTAGTGGGATACCAGGTACGCATAGCTGGGTGAGTGGCATCGATAAGTACTTTTCGGGTGATACAGGCGGAGCACGCACCACGCGTGGGCGCAGACGACGGTGTGGACGGTGTCAAGAATGCTGGTGGAAGAGAGGGTCAGTTGACGCAAGTCGTCCGAGTCGTAGTGCAATGGACTGACATGAGAACAAACACCTGGATCACGGCTCAGGCGTGAACGAAACGGCGACGCTGACGAGACATTCTTACCGTGGTCTTGATCGCAGGACCGTCCTCTTTGTACATATGGATGTAGCGGTAGGCCTGATGGACGACCACGCCGTACAGACTGGCGGTGGAGGACGCCACACTTGTCAGTGTCACCTTCAAGGACTCTAGAGCTAATACGACTCACAAGATGCTGACGAAGGTCCCGACGAGGAGCGCCCCGTACGTCTCATCTAGAGTCGGAAGGTGCAGGAGGCTCTCCAGGGGAGTTATGCCGGTAGACATCGTCGAGAAGCTCTCGGGAAGAGGAGGGGGTGCAGAGCGGTCGACGAGAAGGCGATCGACTGGCGATCCTATAAGTAAGTGTTCTATAGTGATCATCTGCCATCGCCCGTTCGACGACGAATGGAAGACCACATCCTGATAGTCGGCCAGTGCATCGCGTTCGATCACCCGAGAATCGGCTTCCTCAATAATGCTTGCCTCGAGATATCGTTGTCAGGTAGCCTAGTAGCGTCAGCCATGGCCCAAGGACTTGGGCAAATGAGTATGAAGCAGAATCAAGCAGAATCCATCAACATCGCATATGAATAGTACCCGCACTGGCAACGGCGTTCGAGGTGCCCGCTGGTGCGCAAAATGGGTGGACGGGAACAGCTTCTCATCCCACGCGTGACAGTGGACCCCACAGCTTAGTGGTGGCAACGACGTAAGAACGGGAGAACGGGGAGCCTCGTACTCACTTAGCGACAATTGAGCAAGAATGGAGATGACATACATGTTAGTCAACGGCGATATGGGAGCTTGACCCGGTCTATTCCCGTCGTCGAACACAGGAAACGATATACTCAGTCCGAGACATTAATCAGAGAATTCAGAAGCAGCATGCGACATGGGCTGTGCCGACATACCTAGCTAGAGTGGACCACGCACATGTACACACGAACTTCGTGCATCCGGCACGACTTCCTCACGAATAGTGGTGATGTGTCCATCGAAACCATCTCTGCGTATCCGCTAGTCGATGATACGGAAATCCAGTAGAGACGGGGGATGGAAGATGGAATCAAGCGCATATAAGATACTAAATGGAGTCCAATGCACAACTCACATCTACGCCCCACCAGACATGATGGGTCCACACTAGTATCCAGCCGCACCTGGCGCCGCATCACCCTCCCGCCTCAACTGGAGCAAGACCTCCTTGAAACGCGTCAAGTCGGTGACGTTGGCACCGGAACGGGCAATCGTCTTGCTCTGCGAGTTCTGGAGCTCGATGGTGTCGCATATGTGCTCCCATGTGGTGCCCTGCGACAACGACGCAGACATGTCTGCCAAGAATTTCTCCTCGGTTCCCTGCGTATATGCGGTCAGGCTGTCAGCGGCGAGGCAGAAAGAACTGTAACGCGGGGACGCACTTGTTCTCCCGTATGTTGCGCTCCTTCTTCAGGGCGTATTCATCGTAGAACTGGTCGATCGCGCGCTCCGCCTTGCCGATAGTCTCCTGCTGTTTGGCTTTTGAGGCCTCGTCGCAGGCCTTGAACTCGGCGGCCTCTTTCTCCCGCCATTCTCTGTGAATGGTTTCAGTAGGCGAAGTGGTGAACAGTGGACACGAGGCGTACTTGATGACCTCGGGTTCGTCCTCTTCAAGTGCCTGATTTAGGATGGGCGTCGAAGAATAGGCGTGCTGCGGAGCAAAGGTAGGAGCTTGCCCCAACAGCGGCTGCTGTGTTGCATGCGCAAGTGCTTGCTATGAGAGCCAGCTTCAACTATCGTAACTGGGTAAGAGGAAACGTATGACACCTGGGGAACCTCGATGTCCCGGAACTCGCTCTCGAACTTCTCAATCTCGTCATCTCCCGTGACCTTCACCTTCGTGGTGCGCGTTGGAGGCGGGCTGCTGAAGTCATCGAAGGAGAACGAGCCGGAAGTCTTGGTTGGCAGTGCAGCAGGTGGTGGTGCAGAGAAGTCGTCGGTACCGTCTAGAGAGATTTCGGGGAAAGCAGAGGCGGCGGGGTCGAAGTCGATATCGGCAGTGGCGAGGTCCCGCCCGTTGGGGTCCCGACCTCCTCGCCAAGGACGTCGCTCTCGCACTGAAGGAAGTCGCTCATGGTCTTAAATTTGTCGACGAAGGATGGAGCAGGTCGCTGTCCAGAGTCCTGGGCCACTAGTACTGCACTGAGTGGGCCCAGCCCCGCTTACCTGATGTCGCTCGCGTGGCGGTGTACAAAGAAAGCCAAACAATGGCGGAGTCGCGGGTCGCAACGACGGCAGCCCGAATCCGAATTTCTGTCACTCGCGAAGTCGACGTCGAGCGGCTCTAATCTATCGCTGGCCCTCTTTCTGCAGTTCAACCAGTCTTCAGCTTTTGGTGTGCTCATCCATGGTCTGTCTCGGGTCGGCATCTGCTGTTTTGAGGCTCTGGCTTCCTATCCGAGCACTCCGGAAACTGATCGACATTCGGACAGTGGGCTAGTTGTGGGCTAGTAAGTCAAACGGTGCATGCTCGCCCTTTTATAACGTCAAGGAAATGGCCAAGGTCCGGGAGGAGGTACGGGTACGAACGTTGCGTGGGCGGTGGTGTGTTGTTCATTTATTGTGCACCTGCTATTGTTCTTGCCCCGAGCTTTGCGGCCTCACAGCCCAACATATGGCTTATAGGGTAGGCGAGAAAGCGCATTCATCCATCCCGCTTTTCCCTTTGACTCCTCCACGATCATTATGAGCTCTTCGACGCCCTCCTTCGACTCCAAATACAACTGGGACCGCAATCCTTCCCGTCAGGCCCCACCTACGCTCACCGTGCCACCTCCAGACTACCCTGTTGAGGTCTCCCACTTCTCCCCAGAATCTCACCGCTCCGCGAACCACTCACATCCACAACACGCACGCTCCCGCTCCGATTGGACGAACACCACCACCGTCAAGTCTCTGGCGAACGATCCGGAACTCGGCAAAGCATATCCGCCAACACCACGCGTTCGCGACCGCCTCACAAAGCTCTTCTTCGATATAAGGATGCCCACACGGACACCACAGCAGGAATGGCATCCCATGCAGGAACCTCCACTACAAGCATGGCCGCCTCTCGACGGCGAGAAGCACCACCGCGTCCACTGCGAGCAATGTCAAGAACGGAACGACCGACGGCGGCGGAATAAGATCCTTTTCGTCACCCTAGTCATCCTGCTGCTCTACCTGTTCGGAAATGTCATCTTCCTTAACGTCCGCGTGGTCCGCCTGTCTCAGCCTTCGACGTCAACTACGACCACAACCCCCACGACTACCCCGGCGAACGCCTCCGACTCGAGCACACTTTCCGCGGACGCCCAATCGTGCTTGTCGCAGTTCTCGTTGAACGCCCCGTCGAGTCCACAGTCCTATCCTTGTTCCTCCTGCCTCTCGGTCTTGCAGGGCGTACCGTCCAGTTTCACCTCGAGCAACACCCAGGATGCCCAGCAGCTCGTCAGCGCCGTGCAGTTCTGCGGTCTCCGGAGTATATTCGAGACGGCGAACAGTAACGGTCAGGCCGGTTTGTCAAACGGGGATGGGTGAAGGACATCCGCTTTTGCGCGTGGTCAGGTGTACGTTGTGACGGTTTTGGACGCGTGTCGAGCATGTGCGTACTGTTTTTGCTGCCTCGCGGTCCCTGCTCATTTTGTTCCGTAGACAACTGTCCTTCCCGAACGTCCCCGCGAAGATCCCTGACGAGGTCACTGCATTGACTGGCCTCACGAGTCTAGAGATGATCGGCGACACCAACATCCCCGGTGAGTTGTGTCCATGTTCCTGGTGGGTGTGCTTGTTCTGACCCCGTTCATGCAGCTGGAGATCTCCCCGCGGCTTTCAACAACTTGACTGCGCTCTCCACTCTTCATCTAGAGTCCACCGCAATCACGGCCCTCCCTTCAGCGGTGTTAATTTCATTGAGCAAGCTGAACACGCTTACTTTGGTGAAGAACGGTAAGATGATCGGTGACATGACGTCCGGGCTAGCGTCTCTCGCTCTCGTGAATCTGTACGTACATCCCGTCAATGCCCACCTGGTACTTTGAGCTCACTCGGGATGCGTTTTAGGGTCATCAACAACCAACTTCTGCCCACCAACCCCATATCAACATTGCTCTCTAGCTCGTCAGCAAGTCTCGCACTGCAGACTCTGTACGTATCCCACTTATTTCCCTCAGCCCATTCTCCTAACAAAAACCTCCAGTGATCTTTCCTCCACATCCCTCGGCGGAAGCCTCCCCTCCGACCTCTCCGCCTTCACGTCCCTCGTCGAGCTCCACCTCGACAACAACTCCCTCGCGAACCCGCTGCCCTCCAAGTTCCCCGGCACCCTCCAGGCGCTCACGCTCACGAACAACACGCAGCTTCAGGGCACCATCGCGTCGGGCACATCGTTCTGCGGCCTCTCGCAACTGAAGACGTGCGACGTGCGCGGCTCGGGGCTCACCGCGCAGGGAGGCTGCGGTGTCTGCCAGTTCTCGTAGGGCGTACGACGCGCGCCGTTCGTTGCTTCATCTGCTATCTCACTTCGCTTTTCTCTAGGACCCGTCTGTATGTGATGGGGTCGTCCCTGCTTTACCATCATCGTCTTGATGAACGATTTTGCAGCCACTGTGTGGCGACTCGTGATACATGCATCCTACTAGTATACTGCCTGCATGGACTGCTACTCTTTAAAGCTTTACGTCTCGTTCACTCCCGATTATATACATGCATACACACGATCACTCCATGACAGTCACGACGCTCCTTTACCACTGTAGTGCTATTGTTCGCGCGATTTATACGCGCTTCCCTTCGTTCTGTACCCCGTCTGTTCGTTCTCGTATTTTTGTAGCCTCGCAGCTGTAGCGATAGTCGATCCCTGCACATCCTGATCATCGGACTAATACGCACCCATTCTGTTTTCTTCAAAATTGTTGTTGTGCACGATCTCTACCGTCGATCTTTCGCCGCATGGTACGCATCCACCTTTGTACTGTCGTAAATGAGCGTTGTTTTGTAGCGTCCTTCTGATCTGCTTGGTCTAGGTTTCTACCAAGTTACGTCGCTCAGCCCAAAGGTGGGCCTAGTCATTATTGTCATATTTAGAGCGGACTGAATACTAGTCATATCTACCTTCACAGTTCATGATACACGCCCAACCCCCCGTCTATGAAACCGCGGCGCAGATGCTACTTACAACAGACGGTCTACGTGACGCGCCTCCGTGTTGTCTTTGCCGCCTAAAGCTACTTGCCGCTTATCTCACACTCCGCCATCCCCTCGCCGTTTTCGGGCCACCCGATCGCCTCCTTCAGCTGCTCTACACGCGGCGGTGTTCCGAAACGCATTCCGCCGATGCGAGGCTCCGGTTCCGCTCTCGTGAACGACTCTCGCTACAGCGGTAGACGTCAACTAGCACGGTGTGGTGCAGATCCCTGACGGTCGCGAGGTCGGTGGGAGGAGTCGAATACAGGGTGAGGCCGAATACCCATCCAGCCTGAAGGTAAGAACGCATCCTGAACCTTGGTCTGGTCTTCTTCTGAATTTTGACAATCCTCAAGCGCGACTCGCAGATGCGCCGGCGGGACGCTGTAGATGCATCATCGCGAAGCTCGCGTGCGACGTGGAGACCAAGTTTGCCATCCACGAGCTCTACACCCCGAAGCAAACCCTATCTGGCGTGCTGATGTGCCCGGTCATCGTTGTTCTGCCAACGAACAATCCTCGTCGCCCACCTCCACAACATCGATGAGGCGCACCGTCCTGCTCAAGTGTACAGCTAGGCCGCGCTCGACATGTCTCGGATTCTCGTCCTCTTCGAATCCCATGGAGCGTCCATACCCCATTGCTATGCTTTCTTTCTGGAGCTGGATTTTTCAACGTGGCGCGTGCCGGACACACCGACGTGCTTTGTGTTCTGATGCTACACGACTGTCCGCCACGTACGCGGTTTCTTATCCTGCCTTGGACATATGCTAACGTCAGACCTCCGTCATCTGCGCGAGTGCAGGCGGTGTTGCACCTCGACTTGTTCTGCCTCTACGGTGTCAAGGGCACCTCTTCACGACACGTCTATGTATATGTTGCGATGTTGATTATGTTAATGACGTGCACGGGGCGCTGTGACAACAGGAATTCAAGCCGCCTGCACGGTCACACCGTCGCATCTGAAGATCCGCAACGTCTTTGAAGCGACGCGAGGTCTAGGACGAAAATAACATGTACCGAATGTGGTGGAGTACCATCCGGAGTTGCATTGCTACATGTACGTCGTGTCTCGTAACGTGTCGCCGTTTGTATAGTATCACCATGCGCTACTCATTCACCGTTACAGGCTTGTATCACTACGGTCATTGTCCAGTGATATCGGAAATGTCATGCATACGCACTACACCTCTAGCATCTCCCGATGCCAGCATCTGCCCATCCAGAGAGAACACGATACTCGTGGTAGTTGGAGGTCGCCAAACATGACCCATCCCCCGCCCTCCATAATCGCACCGTCTCGTCGGCTGATGCCGTCGCGATGTATCTCCCGTCCGGGGAGAACAGTGCCTGAGTGAGCGGATCCTCGTGTCCTTCGAGGGACTGTGTGCATTCTCCGCTCCCGGCAAGCCAGACTTTTGCCGTGCCGTCAGAGGAGGCTGATAAGACGTATCGGCCGTCTGGGGAGAAAGCGACACTGTAGATGTCCTGCGTGTGAGCTTTCAAGACTGCGACCGAGGCGCCTGTGATAATATCCCATACGTGCAGGTGCGCTAGGCATCGCATGTCTAGAGAGCAGGTTTATACTATCGGAGGAGAGTTCAGTACGTAACTTAGGTGGATGCGGGTACGACTCGGAGGTCAGGTTGTCGAAGGATTCCAAGGGGATCGAGACCCCGGAAACTGTAGGTGGTGGCACGGCCCGAGATCATCGGGGTGCCAGCGGTGCAGAGTGAGAGTCTCACTGAGAGTGACGACGTTGAGGCTGAGGCTCTGGGTAACGTCCACGCTTCCCCCGCTCGTCGCACAACGCCCTCCGCCTTGTCGCACCTCCTTACGGCGTGTATTTCTAACTAAACTATTCCTCAGCTCTACTTCGCTCTTTCCTACTCCCCCGGCTGTTCCCCTCTAAGGGCTACGACGCCTCTCCGCTCTCGTCACACCACCCGCAATGCTCTTCAAGGGTCTTCTCTATTCCCTCACACTTTTGCCTCTGGGCATCCTCGCGGCATTGGATGATAAGGGGAAGTTAGCGAACAGGACAATCGATAGGGTGAGTCCCAGTCTTGTTTCTAATTAGACGCGAATTTCGGTGGCCATGCGGGTACAACGTCTGCTCGTGCGAGGGGATGTATGCGCTCTCCAAGACTTTCCTCGAACGAGCTGGATTGGAGAATCTATGTGCAGAGCCGTCATGCCGTCTACGTTTCGCCGCATCAAGCGGGACGGCGAACGGAGGCCCTGCATCTACTCTCTCCCAAATTGACAGCGTTTGGAAGACTCTGCTTCTCGAAGAAGGAGCATCACGGGCGTTGCTACGGCTGTTCCACTTTCGAAGTGGTGGATGTGCCATCGTTTTTCGCAATAAACAATTCCTACTTGCAAGTTTGGGTTGTCACCGTTTCTGATTCTCATCACCTCGTAGACTGTCTCCCTCCGGACACACTCAATACAACCGCCTTATATCGATCAAGACCTTCAAAATCGGTACGTTCATTCAGATGTTATACAAGCACACCCCATCTTGATCCAGGTTCGCGCTTGCAGGTGGTGGGACTTTGGCGCAGATGCATACGTGGTACGTCCTCCCTCCGACAGAAACCCTTCCCGCACTCAGCATACACCCGCCTCCGCAGAACACCAACAAGCATGTCCGGCTCACCCAAGCAAAACCCTCCCAGACGGTCCGTCGCACCCCTCGCCGCACCCCTCTCGTTCCCATAAAGCTCACAATCGCATGCAGGGCTGGTTATGGTCGCGCGTCCCGCTCACGTCGTCGAACTTCGTCCTCGAGCTCGAATTCAAGGTGCGTAAGACTCTTAGCATCTTACCGCCGCATGTGCTCACCTCCGTCCTCGGCCAGATCTCTGGTGAAAACAACCACCTCTTCGGAGATGGCATGGCTATCTGGTTAACGAAGGACCGCGCCCAACCAGGCCCAGTTTTCGGCAGCAAGGGTGAGCGCTGCTCTCTCGGCCAACGACCGCGATCCTATAGTTACTCATTCGGTCCACCACCCCTCCAGACAACTTCGAGGGCCTCGGTGTCTTCCTCGACACGTACGTTCCGCGCAGCATGTGTATGTGTGTATGCGCGTTCCCGGGGAGCTGACGGCGACGCGCGCAGGTACGCAAACGCACGGCACCCGTACTCGTTCCCCCGCATCACAGCCATGCTCGGCGACGGCAAGACGCCGTACGACCTGGACAACGACGGCGAGGCCCACAGCCTCGGCGCGTGCTCGGTACGTCCCCACCCCACGTCCGCGCGACCAAGCAGCTAACCGCAGGTTGACGGTCGACTGTCCCCCACGTGCATAGGCGAACTTCCGCCGGACGAACGTCGCGACGAAGCTCAAGATCACGTACCTCCGCGAGCAGTACCTCAACGTCAAGATCCAGTACAAGGCCTGTGCGTAACCCCGTTCTCTCTTCCGAGCCCTTCTGCCTGTATGCGCGTGCTGACCCCCGTCTGCCCCCCGAACAGGGGACGAATGGACCGAGTGCTTCACCTCGTACGGCACCGTGCTCCCGCTCGCGCCCTACGTCGGCTTCACCGCCCTCACGGGCGACGTCTCGGACGCCCACGAGTGCGTATCCTCCTTCTCGTCCCTCCCCCTCTGCCTTCGCCCCGCACGGAATGCCGAAATGCTGACCACCCCCGACAGCATCATCGGCGTGACGACGTACTCGGCGATCCTCTCGAGCCCCGACGCGCAGCGCGACAAGCTCACGGGCGCGAAGAAGCCGCTCGGCCTGCACCACCTCACCGAGTCCTCCTCGTGGGCATGGACGCTCCTCAAGCTCTGCGCCTTCGCCGGCGTCCTCGCCGGCGCGTTCTACGGCTACAGGACGTACGTGCAGCGCCAGGGCGGCGTCGGCGGCGTCGGGCTCGGGGGCGGCATGCAGGGCTTCGGGTACGATAGCAAGCGGTTCTAATCCCGACGCTTCGCGGGGAGACGTCGGACGAGGTGGGGGTATTACTGATACGTAGACGTAGTCCGGGCTGCACGGGATGCGATGCACGGCACCTTTGTACGTACGCGATCTGGAGACTTGCACCTTGGTTAATTAATTATTGATATCTGGAGCACTCGCTGCAAGCGTTGGTCGCTCGGTTCTTCGTCCCTTCTCGACCTCGAGGCTTTGGGCTTTGTGTACTTCAAGCTTCAACATGCACCAGCTGGATGGGGGACTGTGGGGGGGGGGGGATCGTGCAGACCGCCAAGCGTCGTCGCAAAACAAAACGGCATTTAAAACCCACGGTGCAAGACGTCGATGGACATTCAGGGGATTGAACCCTGGACCTCACGCATGCGAAGCGTGCGCGCTACCACTGTGCCAAATGCCCATGTGATTTTTTTAGTATCTGTTATTTATTGATGCTGAGTATAATCGTTCTCCTTATAACCGGTACAGCAATACGGTCTACATGATACATAGCTCACCCAGTGCCTGCACGCACTGTACAGTAGTGATACTACATAGTAGTCATCGTCCAAAACGGATTTGCTTCATCGGGCCGCCTTGAACGTTAACATTTCAATGCCGACTCTCACTTTTTAAATTTTCACACTTCAAGCTTCAAAGCTCCACGGGATACGATCATCAGCGAGAACCCCCCGATGGCAAATACATAGCCGTCTGGAGTCTCAAAACACAGTCGCAAGTCGCCACCGTCAATCGCTCATCCAACGTGGCAACGCCCAGGTCGTCCAAGCAGAGAGGAAAAAAGAGACTCCATTGCTACTTCGACGTAGAGACTATGTGTGGCTCGTGAGATACACGCAAAATTACTGCATCGCTATAGCACCCGCGCGTTCGATCGCACTACTACGTATGTGTATGTACGGCCGGGAATGTGGGGGGGTGGGGGTGGGGATGTGATTATGGTACCGGTATCAGAGGGTAGTGGGGTTCGGAGAGCCGATATCAGAGTTGCACATGGGGATATGAGAGAGAGATGAAAAAACCGAAGCGGGACAGAGGTGCGGGGGGGGAGGTGTGAGAGGGGAAAGGGCGGCGACGACGTGCGCAGGGTGGTGCCGAAGCAAAGAACGATGATGGGGCAGGCGGGCTCGACGAGTAGTACTACGAGGAGCCGCCATGCACCCGCCACGTTGGCGACGGACACACACGCAACGCACGAAGTAGAAAAGGAAGACAAAAAAGGAAAGCATAGAAGGAAGACAAAAACGAACGAACGAAGAAAAGGCAAGGAAAGGGCTGGGGGTGGGACAGGGGGCAGTGTAGGGACAGTTTGTTTACGAGACGCAAGAGCCGAAGACGAAAAAGCCAAGTTGATAAACAACGAGCAACCAACAGCCCAAGGTCCGTGCGCGAGCCCGGACGCCGGACGAAAGCACACCCGTGTCAAGTTTGCCATCCGCACAAGGGGTAAATGGGGGGATGGAGGGAGAACGGAGAGCGGGTCTACGTCCACACCCACAAGGAACGATGGCGAGAAGGTCGAGGGAGAGGTAGTACAGTGGCAGAGCATTGTGAGACGCGTCCGGGAGCGGGAGTGAGCGAGCGACGAGAGCGAGCACGATATACAGACGGAGACGAGGACGGACGGACAGGCCGACAGATGGGGAGGGAGGGTATCCAAGCAGCCACCAGATCATACAACGTTTGGGCAGCATCGCAGGGGGTATGGGTGTTGTTGTCTTGTCGTGTACGCGTATGTGTACGTTGGAATCATATGTGCATTTTCTCTTGCGCTCACGCCGACGCCTCGACTTCTCCGGAGGGGATGTCCGCGCTGAGCTCGGCGGACTCCTCCTTGATCGATGAGGGCGCGTTCTCCGCGAGCGGGTTCGGTACGTCCTCAGGCGGCTCGATCGCGCTCGGCGGCTGCGAGCTTCCACCACCCCTGCGTCCGCCCGAGCCGCCCTGCGGGCCCGAACGTGGCGGGTTCGCGCACCTATCCTTGCCATGTGCGATGCGGAGGTTCGTGTAGTCAGCCTTGTTCTTCACGCCGTCAATCGCCTTGATCGCATTCGCGATGTTTGTGAAGTTCACGAATGCGCAGTTCCTGGATGCGCATGGCGATCAGCAAATGCTCTTCAATGCACACAAAAGAACAAGGTCAAGGAGACGGGAGGGAGCAAACAATGGCACAACAACAAACGGGGCAAGAAAAATAGACAGGGCGAGAAAGACTCACTTCTCCTTCAAGAAGTTAACGAGCTCGATCTCGCCGTACTCGCCAAAGTCGCGCTTGAGCTTCTCCTCCGTGAACGTGTCAAAGTCCTCGATGTTGCCGACGTACACGTTCCGCGTCGCGCCCGAGTGCACCGCGAGCGCGAGCGCAGGCGGCAGCGGCCCCGCGTTCTTGCCCCAGCCGATCTTCAGCCGCCGGTTGTTCAGCGTCAGGCCCTGGTACGAGGCCACCTGGAAGAACGTCAGCGCCGCCGCCGGGTCCACGAACGTCACAAACTGTCCGAACACGTCCGTCAGCTATCACTCAACGCGCATACACAAGGCCCAAGGCCAAGAAGGGGGAGGACGTACGGCGATGTGCTTGTCCTGCATGTACCGCAAGCTCTGGAGGACCCCACCCCGAATCGCGTTGCACAGATCCTCCGTCGTCGTCTCGGGGTGTATGTTGCCGAGGTACACCGTCCTGTTCAGCCCCTGGCCGCCCGCGAGGCTCTGGAGCGCGTCGGGCGAGAACGGCATGTACGGCGTCAGCGGCGACGCGAACGGGTTGCCCCCCGCCGTGATCGGCGAGAGCGCCGCCGCGCTCTGCGCGACGAGGCTCTGTGCGGCCGCCGCCTGTGCCGCCTGCGCGGCCGCCTGCTGGCTCTTCGGGATGTACGCGCAGCGGTCCTTGCCGTAGTTGACGCGCTTGCCCGCCCACGCTGGCTCGGTGGGGAGCGTGTTCACGACCTTCGTGGCGGTGGAGATCGAGAGGAAGTGCACGAAGCCGATGTTCTTGTCCCGCACGATCTTGACCTGGTCGATCAAGCCGAAGCGCGAGAGGTCGTCGCGCAGCTGCTCTTCAGTCATCGCCTCGTCGAGCCCGCCGAGGTACACGTTGCGGCTCGCGTTGCTCTGTTGGATCGCGAGTGCGACCTGCGATGGCACCGGCGAGGGCTTACCCCAACCGATCTTGAGCTCTTGCCCGTGCAGCGAGAGCTTCTTGATGAGCGCATCCGCGTGGAAGGCTGCAGCCGTCGCGCCGTCAAGGAAGGACAGGAAGACGCACGACTTCTCGGGGAGGACGCGGATCGACTCGAGCGGGCCGAAGTGCACGAGGTTGAGGAGCTCATCGACGGACGCCGTCGCGGGGAGGTTGCCCACGTAGACGGTGCGCGCGGTGGTGTTCGTCTGCGCGGAGAGTGCGGCAGTAAGCGCGGCGGGCGAGTAAGGCCCGGCGGAGGGAGGCGGGATCGTGAGAGAAGGCAGGCGCTGTTGGTTGAGATTTTGCTGCAGGCGCACTGCGGTCAGCATCATTGCGACGCGGATACGGCAGCGGGAGATACGAAGGGCGGAGAAACGCAGCAATCGCTGCAGAGGCGAAGAGCAGAGCGGTTGGGACCGTGCAAGCGACCGTCCAGTGTACAACGGCAATGGCGAGGAAACGCACGCACTTGTTACCCCTTCCGTAGTGACTTGTCGTCGTCATCGCCGCCCATCCCTGTTCGTACCTATCGACATGACCGACAATCGGCAAACGATATTGCGCGAGACCAAGGATCATGACGCCGGCAATCCACCAGAGAACGTGTATCAGAGGAGGCCGTCCGAACCGACAAGCGACAGTCTCCTCCCGACCAACATCTGGAAATGTGGTTTACGTAACGCGTCTCCAGTGCAACAGCCACTGTTTTAGGACGCTCCCGCGGCCAGACAAAACTGGAACAAGGGGCCAGGGGGGAGAAACGCGCCATGTAATACGAAATAAGAAGCACGGGATGGAGAGCGAGCGCGAAATCACGGCGCCCGAAAGAAAAATCGTGTCGCAAAAACATTCTGCAAAGCCGCTCGACGCAGGGTAGAATGGGCAGACGAGGGCCAAGATATGCGACGACACTAACGCAGCCAACGCAACGCAATGCGACACGTAACAACCGATCCGAAAAATCGAGACTCACCGTTGCAAAGGTCGCCGCCATCTGGCCGTTGTACGGGAATCCTCCGAGGACGCCCATGGCAGGAAGGCCCATGCTGAGGACGTTGTACCCGTTGAAGCTGTAAGGGTTCGCGCTGTTCGGCGTCGCCGAGGGTGGCTGCTGTCCCTGGGGCGTGTACGGGCCCTGTGTGTTCGGGCTCATCTGCTGGCCCATGCCGCCCCCGGCCACGGCGGTGTTCAAGCTGAGCGAGGGGGTCGAGTACAGCGCGGCATTGGCCGCTGCGAAGCTGGAGCCGGGCGGAGAGCCGTTGAAGCCGTTCTGGGCGGCGGCCTGGGGGCCGTAGCCATAGTTGGCGAAGGCGTCGCGGGTGGGGGGTGCGGATGCGCTGGCGTTGGCGGCGAGGCCGTTCGCGCCGTTGAAGGAGTTGGGGGACCAGCGCGCCTTTTTAGCGTCGGGGCCGCCGACGGCGTCCATGGACCTCTGCTGGCGGGGAGACAGACGGCCGGTGAGCTAGCTGCGGAGGAGAGAGTGGAAGAAGGGGGAGGGGGTGCTGACCTTCATCATATCGATATCGAAGGAGGAGTAGGGCTGGTACTGGGAGGCGAAGGCAGCTTGGGAGTCTTCCATTGGGAGGGGACGGATTGGAGGGAGAAGAGGAGGAGAGGAAGGAGAGAATGGGTGTCAGAGAGCGTGGGGCGCGAAGGCAGAGGTGGCTCGACAACGGGGGCAACGTCGGGCAAAGGAGTGTGGCAGAAAAAGACACGCACAAAAAGGGAGCGAGTGCGGACTGGGTGAGAGTGAGGATATTTAAAAGGCTCTTGCGAAGAAGCGAACGAGTAGTCGTACTGGGCTGCCCACCCCGCACAAGAAGTTTAGTCAACGACAAGGAAGAGACTCAGACTGAGAAACGGCGACAGACGAAAAGGCAAGAGAGCCCTCTCCGCCCCCGACCTCCCATCTTCACCTCCCCGATCGCCCGTCCATCACCGTCCCACGCGACCGCACGGACCACCTTCCGACAACGGCATAGCTTTCACAATCATAAGTATTAATATTATTCAGGCCATGAATCATCACAACTATTCCACCCCATCACTCCACTACACACTAGCTAAGTATACTGCAGTACTACAGCTTCGACCGCTCCCCGCCCTCTGTCCGCTTCAGCACCCATGAGATGCACCCGTCCACGAACCTCTCCTTCACCCCCTCCGGCTCGTGCACCAGCTCGTGGAACCCGCCCTGTCATTTCGCCGCAGTTAGACTCGCCTCGCCCCAAGAAGCTGCGGCCCGGCACTGACCTCGAATGGCGTGAACGTCTTATCCGCCGCCTCAACCTTATCAAACAGCTCCCTTGCCGCCGTGAACGACGTGACCTGGCCGCGCCCAACACCGTCAGCATTCCACTGATTCCAGTCCGACCGCCAAGTCCATGTAGAGATGTACGAGTAGCAAGCAAGTGTTCGGACGAAACGAATGAAATACTACGGGTATCAATGGGTGTGCATTCTAGTCTACGAAGCCAACAGCTTTCCATGCCGAGAAAACCCGACGTTCCGTGCAATAACGCGAAACGCAACAAACCAGGCACACGACCGGGCTCGAACATGAACGCCTTCCGTAAGATGTTGGGAGAACTAAACGCAGGCGCACACAAGAAAATACGATCAAGCGAGATACAGCAGACACTCACCCGGTCGGCATCTCCATGCACCACCAGCAGCTGCGATCGCACAGTCAGCGATCGCAGGCACGGCGGAAAGTATATGGTGAGACACGACAACATACCGGGAGGTTTCCCGGCCAATGCTTGTAATCATTTGCAAGGAGATTCTCGCCCTTTGAGGCGAACATGAGCGCAACAGAAACATGGAGATGAGCCTCTGACGTACCCCGCTCAGCATATCATGCAGACCCTTCAGGGAACCCTTCTGGATGATCAATTCGTCATTGGCGTTCGCCTCGTTCGCGACCGGGTCGTGCGACAGGTCCTATATTAGCAGAATGAATGAGCCAGTCGTTCGTGGAACGCGTAGTCAATATGTCGAACGCAGAACGACGGCGGGTTGGGCGAAACACGGATTACGAAAAAGCAAACCCGGCGCATATATCGACTAAATGCGTCGGGAATAAACGCATACATCGACCATATGCGCCGGGAATGAACGCATATACCGACTATATGCGCCGGAAATGTACGCATACAGTACATATCCCAAGTGAAACAAACAGATGGACGAAACGCGAACAGGAACACGCACCTCGACAACGATGGGCGCGTCGATGAGCACGTTCGGCAGGACCGCGCTCGCCTTGCCCCCGATGAACCGCAGGACCTTCGATGCCGGGAATGTCTGCAGCACGAGCGGGCTCGACGCAATCACCCCCGCGACCATCGACACCGTCTCCTGCGCCGGGGGCCCTGCGCCGCCCCGCGTCCCAAACGCCAGCACCAGCCCCCCGCCCTGTCAATGTGCCATTCCGATTCCCCGGCTCGCGTCAGCTCATCCAAAAGCCAGACGTCAAACCCCACAAAGACGGGACGACGCACCATAGAGTGCCCCATCAAGAACACCGGCGTGTCCGGGAACTCCTTGCGCACATGCCGCACCCACCACTCCATGTCGCCCAGCTGCGCGCGCCACGACGTCCTTGCGTACCCGCCGCTGCCTGCGCTCTTGTTGTTCTTGGCGGACTTGTCGAGCGCGGTGCGCCCGAACCCGCGCTGGTCGTACGCGAAGACGGCGATGCCGCGCGAGGCGTACACGGAGTGCGCCCACGTGTACCGCCCGACGTGCTCCGCGAAGCCGTGCACGAAGAGCAGGACCGCGCGTGGCGGGGAGGAGAGGGAGGGGTACGTCCGGGTGTAGAAGTGCGTGCCATCGGGCCCAGGGAGCCAGGCTTCGGTGAAGGTGGGGGTGGGGCTGGTGGCGGGAGGGGCGGACTCGGAGGGGGCGGTCATGGTCGTTTTGGGTCAGCTCGTGAGGTGAAGGTTTAAGAGAAAGGGCTTGACATGCGGTTCCGCGGAAGAGCTGGACAGCGAGAATGGAGGACGTCGGGACTCGGGGATGTATGTATAGCTTGTGTGTGCCACAGGTCCGGATCGTGACATTGTCAATGACATGAGGTCAGCAATGTCGGGAGAGGCTCAATTGGGCGTTATTTCTGTGTAACAAGTGTCCGTAAGAGGGCTTACATAAGAATACTTTTGTTGACTCACTTTAGAGAACTTCAAATTTTCAAAGACGGCTTACAAGATTGAATTGTTATTGTCTGTCGCTTGTCAGTGGACGTCGGAAAGAAAAACATACATCCTGCACCCGAATCATAGCCGTAGCGGCATAAGGAAGGTGCGCATGAGACTCCAGAGTCCAGACCGCTTCCTGTTCTTGCAATTGACGACATCTTGACTCCGACGACTCGGATTCCTGATAGGCCTCGGTCCCCCAGTGCTCTCAGAAAGCTCAAGAGGTTACATCCGTACGTGGGAGACGGGATGAGGAAAACCGCACCCAAATGGACCGGGAAGTCTACATAGGTCGGAGCAGGCGAGCAGAGGCATCAATGTGGGCCTTTAGAGCTTCAGCTTCGGCGACCGGGAGACACCCTCGACCGACGTGGACTATTGTGCTGGATTGAGCTCAATGGTGCGCGAAGGATTTGCACGTTCGCATCGAGCTTCTCTAAGCCCGTGCGAACAAACTTGCGTTGCGAACAGTCCAACTCTAATCATGGACGACCAAATGGGGCGCACAGACTCAGAGTCCGATAGAACTGATCCCAGCACTGATTCAAGGAGCGCTGGATTCTCAGAGTCACGGACAGGGGGCTTCAGTGCATTGTACGTTACTCATCAAGTATCTTTCCTTTGGTTCGCCGAGACCATGAACCCAGTCGACCTCCACAGGTGGTTATCCTGGCTGAAGGACGAGAGCTTTCTCCTGAGTCTTCTTCGGCACCCTGGTTCAACTACATACGCCGCCGCCGGCGATCCCTGTGAGTGGCCTTATGTAGATCTATGATGCATACGATTGCCAGCTGACTGACTCTCCGGCTATTCACACAGTTCGACAGATACCGAGACCTCTGGACAGAACTATATTGCATGCATGGTGTCCAATGGCCTCGCGTGGTGCGATATCCGGGCATGCACCAGTTGAAGAACTGCGAAGAATGTTCGGGAAGACATTGCTCGAGATGTAAGGAGACCGGCGTTCATCAGCATGTACGTGAAGAGTTCTGTTTCGTTTGAATGCAGCTTCTCCATTATCAGCTTCCGAACCTTGCCTCGCATGAGTGTCGAGGACGACTGCATCGTCGCGATTGCGTTCCGCTCGAGCTTAGCAGTTATTTGCATTTACAGCCCGGTAGCTGTGCATGCGAGGGTGCAAGTATATTCCACAAGCAACCGCAACCTTGCGACCACAATAACCACCGGAGCGGCGTCGGCGGCAATGTATATTAGGAACGCGCTCTCATAATGACATTTTACAGCATCCCCTGCGCCCGCTCGAAGTGATAGAACTGATGCCCATAAACCTTGAGCCCTTAAACAGATGGTAGCGGCGTGTCGAGCCCCTTCGCATCCTCCCTCTCCGCAACCTCGTACGCACAATCGACATCCGCCACCTGACTGCCATCCTCATTCCAGCTCCTACCGTCCTCCGTACTCCACCATGTCACGGTCCGTCGACCTCACTCATCCCGCGCCCTTGGGCACTCTCTTGGAGACCAATAACCTATCGAAATCAGACCTCTATAAATATAAATCCCTTTCCTCTACCTTACCCTCGACGTCTACCATCCCCCAGGACTGCCCCATCTCTTCCGAGCCAGACCCGAGCCAAACCCCCGCCTTTCCCGTGGAAGTTTTTGAACACATCATCGACCAGTCCGACGACCTCGATGGCTCCCTGTGTCGTCTCTCCCTCACCTGTCACACCTTCCTCCCTCGAGCCCGTCTCGGCCTCTTCTTCCGCGTCCACATCGGACACAAGGAGAAGCTGGAATCTGCGCATATTTTCCTCGAAGCGCGGCCTTGGCTTCCTCCTCTCGTTCATGCCCTCACAATTCGGGACTACATCTACCGTTACCGCTTCGCGCTGCATGAAGTCGCCCCTCGCGTCTCATCGCCGTACTTCCGCGCCTACATATCCTGGAATTTGCTAGGGATGAGCGGGATCCGGGGACGTATCACATCCGACGTATGCGAGACGAGTTAGGGTACAGTCCTTCGATGATGTCAATTCTTCGCAAGCTGTACAAACCCATACAGCACCTGGAGCTTACTGGGATCAAGTTTAAATCCATAGCCGACTTCCTGTGCCTACTGTGCGCTCTTCCCCACTTGAAGAGTCTGACCTGCCACAGAGGGTCTAATGCGATCGAGTTCGAGTCAGATGGTCATACCCGCCTAATCAAAGACAAAACTCTTCATTTGACCCAAGTAGTTGTATGTCTGATCTCGGTCCTGCCTCACCTGGCATCCTTTTCTCACTGCATCACCTGCTAGACTCATCAGGCTTTTCACCGAACGGCAATGAAGTTGCTATTGGACATGAGTCAGGCAACACTCGAAAATCTGACAATGCATGCTCAGCAACTTTCCAATGGCTATCAACGAACTGAAGATAATACTGCCACTTGTAAGACTGCGTACTATTACAATGATCTTGCATTATACCATGCTTATATTTATGATTACTTAGCTGACAATTCCGATATGCAAGAACCCACAAGGCCTACCTTCTCGCAGCTTCGAGACCTACGTATTCTGACACTGGTGGTAGAAACATTTGGAGATCTGAATATTGTCACCGATATCTTGAACAACATACCGACGACTGGTGCCTTGCAACATCTCAACATTGTCATATCACAGAATATCTTTACACCACTTGTTTTCAACTCTATCAATGCCTCCAATTATCGTCCATTGAAGACACTGGAGCAGGCCATCATTCACTTCGAATCCTTGCACCAGGTTGTATTCATCCCACCATGTCTTCGAAAGAATAGACGTGGTCTCTGGGACCCCACCCTCGGCCGTGTATTCTCGTTGCTTAAAGACAATGGGACTCTTAGTGAATATACTGGGGCGCACTGTAAGTGCTATGCTTGGCTTGTCCTCAATTCCTTCTATTGTTGAAGCCTGAGATGATGTTCACAGTCAGTCAAAGCCTATCATGGTCATCACGCCCTACTAGTACTTCTATGCAGGGTCACGACAACCGAGTTACATCCCTCATTGTTTCTCCGGACGGAAACTCCTTTGCCAGTTCCTCCGTCGACAGCACCATCATTCTCTGGGACTTGCACCACGGAACCATCATTCACGACTGGGTGGGCCATTCTGGAGGCTCTATCCACTCCCTCGCATTCTCACCTGACAGCCAGTATCTCCTCTCTGGCGGTACTGATAGCAAGACTGCTAGCACTACCAAAGTGTGGGATGTCTTGGACGGGACGGCGAAGGAGGCACAGGTCTTAGACTTAGCAATGGGAGGGATGGACGTCTTCGGGCGCACCTGGTCAGCGAACGGGATGTGGAGTGCCACCGGATCCGGGCACGGAAAAGCTCAGACGGTGCAGCTTCACGTTTGGGATGCACTGGCGCGCTCATTCCGTCTGCACCGCATCTTCGAGGAGCCCGTGCGGGGTCTCACACATCTCATCCGCTTCTCGCCTGACAACAGACGGCTCGTGTGGCCGTCCTCTGGCGGCGGCGAACGTTATTTCTGCGTGTGGGACGCTGTAGCACCAAACGCACCACCGAGCAGGATCCCTCTTCACCCGGACGATCATAATGGGGATCCCGAGTGTCTCTCATTCGATCCCTCCAGTATGCGCCTTGTCACCGCTCAATGCGGTCGTCTGCGTGTATGGGACATCGTCACAGGCACCCCACTTGCGGTCATGGAGGGGCACTCGAGGGGGATTTACAGTGCTGTTTTCTCCCCGGATGGCCAATACGTCCTGTCAGCTTCTGGAGATCGCACTGCGAGGGTCTGGCTTGCCACGAGCGGAGAATGCACCCAGTCCCTCGAGGGACACGAGGGGTGGGTGATGCGGGCGTTATTCTCCCCAGACGGCAAGTACATTGGGACGGCATCATATGACAGGACGGTACGATTATGGAGGATGGGGGATGCATGCTTGGCGACCTTTGCTGACCATGAATACGGGGTGAATCACATTGTGTTCTCTCCCGACGGAAAGACACTGGCATCCGGGGATGTCGCGGGTATAGTGCACATACGTGATGTTTCCCATATAACCGGACAATGACCGTAGTAATACAAATCTGTAACAGTTACTTGGTAGCGCATGGCGATACTGTACAAACAGCGACACGTTCCGAAATATGACGTACACGTAGCAGTGCAACTCCGGATGGTATTGTATAACACCAGCTTTGCGAAAGCTCAACCTTGACACCCTCCTGAAGGCTTGCTCGCGAGGCAAAAGGTGACGTCACACCGGTCTTGAAGGCGTCTTGACCAATATCGGCACTTGTCGACTGCAAGAGAGAGAAAAAACACGTATAAGCCGGCGACGATAAGTGCGAAGGAGGGCAGAAACCTCGATGTTGGGTGTCGTGGCAGACAGTCACATAGTGGAACATGCAGCGCTCACAGGCGTGCCAGCATGCACAGTGGGGAAGGCCGGGATCCAGAACGTTCAGCGACAGGGTGCGGACGCTCCGCGTCTCCGTAGAGGGCCCAGATCTTTGGACACGTTGAGCGTGGTGCAGCATTTGCGCATGTCGACAAGTGGCGTCGGAGGTTTGTTCAATATCCGGTAGGAAGCGAGGGGTGAGGACGTCAACATCGCAAAGAGGCTCCGGCATCGTGTGCCTCGGATCGTCGGCTTGAGTGCAAAGCGTAAGATTGACAGGAAGCTGGCCACCATCCCGCGCACGAGCTTCACGATGACGCGTCTTCGGGGTCCCGTCGGTGCATCTGTCAGTCGCCTTGAAAGATGTCAGCATTCGGAAGACCTAGTCGCCGGATGCGCTCTTACCCTGCGAGGAATATCCATCGCTCCATTCGAAGTCTGCAGCTGTAGTGAGAGGTGATCACCACGGTTAGGCAAATCATGCCAAGTGCTAGACCGTCGTCTGCGGACGTTGCTGAACAGGGCCGCGCCAGGGAGCAGGAGGCGTCAAGCACCCTACGTAAGCCCGGAAAATGGTTCGTGGAGAACGGAGTGCGAATCCGGCGGACGGCGGGATACGGGCTGAGAATGGACGGCAAGAAAGCATAGAGGTGTCGAGGATCCAAATAAGACACCCCAGCCCGTGCAGTCCGTCGCGTTGCAGCTTGAGCGTAGGGTTGATCTGGATAGAGTATCCGCTGCCGCCGATCTCCCTTCCATTGTGTAACCGGCAGATGAGTGCCCCATCCTCATTCTTTGCTGTAATGGCAGCGAAAGAGTCTGTGTGACTGCCTGTTAGTGACCCACAAAAGCGCATAGAGGCTGCGTGTAACGTACGTGTCGGAGAAAATCCAACAAGGCCGTCCAGTATTCACAGGCATGGCGGTGGCCGAAGAGATGGCTGGCGTCGCCAACGACCCGGCCTAATATACGTCATGAATATTCATCGCAAGACATTCAGTTTGACAGATTCAAGGGCTGAACTCAACTGCGAGCGGGATGTACAATGAGACTGACAAGAAGACTCTCTACGAGCGCGTGAGGGTGTGGTGCGAGAACGACAAACTTACCCGCGTTATACATGTCGAGCGACATTTAGGGCCGGTGGAGGGGAACGAACGACGTGTATTGCTATATGCCACAATATGTGGATCAAGGCGTCGATGGGGACATCTGTGTGCATTAAACAAAGGGAACGTACCGTTCGATGCCACTCGGCCGTCCATCCGAGCAATTGACGTCCACACTCGCCTGACGTGCATGCCCAGGTTCGAGTCGTCAAGTTCTTGAAGTTGCTGCCGCCCCACCCAGTACTTATGGACCTCTCCGCACAAATGTTCCCGCAAAGCGTGTGGAAGCGACGAAAGATCAGTACTCGCCCTGCCCGCTGTTCTGATAACTTGACGTGCTTGCTACAATAAGCCTGAGGCTGTCATCCGGCGTTGCGAGGGCTGAAGTGGACAAGCAAGAATCACGATTAGAGGCGGCACGCAGACATCCTGTAGCTGTCGTAAGTTGTAACCAGTCACTGGTGACTGAGGAAGTGGGAAGAACAAGCGAAGAGCGGCCCAGGGGTGCGCGGGCAAGCGAGCGACCTGTGAGTATGCGGTGTTCGAAGTCCCCGTGGAACCCGGCCCGAGTGAGCGCTTGAGACCTCTCTCTCCTCGAGCTCGTCTCGACATGCATATATGATTAAGTATATGGTCCTCGTCCGTTCTTTTCGAGTCATTCAACGCCTCCCATCATATCAGTCGAGTAGGCCGACCACGGAACGTCGACAGCTCATGCGATACTTATCATTGAGGGGAGATGAGACTTTCTCTCTTCGAGATCATGTGTGTGGTGTGTCAATGCCATTACTAGGTATATATGAGAAACTATCTGGGCTTCGAGTGGAACTCTGCGATTGTCTGACGGGCGAGGCCTGTCCTCTCTAACACTCTAGCTTCCTGACGGCACCGCATTCGCATAGCGCGAGGTCTTCTCAAACGAGGACCGCCAACCGTCAACGTAACCCGTACGGCCTTCCCAGCTCACGCATGCTTGAGTATCCAGGATATACACTCGTCCGTGAACTTCTCCTTGACGCCTTCCGGCTCATATGCCAGCTCGTGGAAACCATCCTGCGAGAACGCGGATCAGCCCGTCAGTCGCTTTCACATAAAGTTGCTGCTGCTGTACCTGAAATGGTTTGAACTCCTTGTCATCAGCCTTGATCTTGTAGAAGAACTCCTCGGAGCCCCTGAACGAAGTCACCTGCGAGAAGAACAGATGAAGGAATTCGGTCAATTGGCGTCAAGCAAGATTAGACAGACTCATGCCATGGGGGCCCCACGTCCAGGTTTTCCGATACCTTCCCAAAGCCGTGACCGCGAACGAATTTGGCGACTTACCCTATCTGCCGTGCCGTGGACGATAAGCAACTGAGGAGCTTCGTGAGTTCCGTACCAAACGGACTCCGTGCTCATACGCGATGTGCCGGGAGTTTCTGTGGCCAACGACGGTACTCCCTCCACAATAGCTGTTCTCCCTATCATCGGAGGTCGTCAAATCACTCCACCGAGTTGCGCATAAAACGTTGACCCACCCCGCTGAGCATATCGTTCAAGCATCGTAATGAGCCCTTGTGAATAATACGAGGGTCTCTTGCGTTAGCTTCGTTCTTTGCAGGGTCATGAGAGAGATTCTGTGGCGCGGCCGCCTCAGCCTTCGTACTACGCCCGCACGGTGCATCGGCGCGTTCCAGACACTCACACTAGGGTTGATCGAGGTACGGACGACGTAGTTGGGCAGGACCAAGCTCAACAGCCACCCGAAGAAGCGCACATGTCTGGCAGTCGCCGTCGCGCGCAGGATGAACGGGCTCGATGCGACCACGCCAGCGAGTGACGCAACCGTCCCTTTCGAGGGCGGTGCCGACGCTCGGGTCGCAAATGCCAGCGCGAGCGCGCCACCCTGCCAATGCGGTAGTATCAGGATTCAGTCCAGGAGTGGCACGAGTAGCATACACGTCGAGCGCACCATCGAGTGTCCCATGAGGAACACAGGAATGTTGGGGTGCCGGTCCTGGACATGCTTGATACACCACTCGATATCGGAGAGCTGGTGGGACCAGCTGGTCTTCCCATATAGATGCCGGCCGGTCTTGGCCTCGGCCTCCAGCGCGGTCCGTCCAAAACCGCGCTGATCGAATGTAAACACGGTTATCCCTCGGGAGGCATAAACCCCGTGCATCCATTCGTAGCGGACGCAGTGACCTGAGAAGCCGTGCACGAAAACGACGATGGCACGAGGGGTGGACGCGGCGGCGTAGGACCTTGTGTAGAAATGGGTGCCGTCGGGGCCGGGAAGCCAGGTCTCAGTTACGTTGTCTGCCAGTGGAATGGGGCTTGTCATCGCAGTTGCACCAGAGAGTGGTTCGGGTCAAAGTGGGGGGAGATACACTTGCGAGGCAAAAGTAAAGGTATAGAAGGCAGGATGTGTCGCCTCCGCCCTGAGAAGCGGGTCTGAGGTGTTGTCCAGGATAATAACCAGTGGAAGTATCGGTATCATGCGCCCAACTGCAGGTGTTTCGGTGCTAGAATCCGAGAAGCAGCGTGCAAGGTTGGTTCTTGAACGTTGCTTCGCTGATATCAGGAGGCAGGGTCACCGTACAGTATTTATTTCAGAGCTGAAATAAGGTTACAGTCTCACGCCCGACAACTGAGGGCCGCCGAGAAGTGGACAAGCGTTGCTCCAAGTGATCTAGACACAATTGTCTTATCGTCCCAGGTACCATCTACGCAGACTGAGGGATGATGTTTCCGCCGGGCGGGGAGGTTGTGAACTGGGTATGAGACCAATACCCGTCACTGGTAAGGTGGATGAGAGGCGTCATATGGTGGCGAATACCCAGGAACTCACCGATTAAAGCAACTATTGTCGCCAAAGGCAAGATGATAGCCCATTGCTGCCGCCCCCAGACCAACCATACGCGATACGTCTGACAGAAAATCAAGGCGTTGAAGTCGCTTCGTTCTGCCATAGCTAGTCGCTCAGCCGGGCTGTCGCATCGACCCGTCGACACTGCAGCCTGGGCATGCACTCCGACAAACTTCCCGTATCGGAGCAGCTGCGCGCCCCATCGCGGCAGAAACGCTCCATCTTCGTCGCTGGCCACGAAGCGAGAGTTTTGAGGCGGGTCGTCTGGGGGTTGTCCGGGCGGGGCAGCAGAAGACAGTCTGGCAAAGATCACGGTGGATCGCAGCGGCAAGCGGCCCGGAATCGGGCCGGTACGGATCGGCGGCGACAGACGGAGTCGCAAGTCGAAGGACACGGTGTATGTATATGAGCCGCGAAGACGCGAGATGTGGAGAGGTCGGAGCACGCTGGTCGTCGCCGCACCGACTTCGGAGGACCTGGAAGCGAAAGAGAGGAGTGTCGACGACTAATGACCCGCCCGATTCGGTCTGCGCACACATTACAGGTCGTTCGGCACGTTGTCCCTAGGCAATGTTGGCCTGCTCCGAGCCGGTGAGTGCAGTATCGCGCGGACGAAGGGATGGGCATCGCGGGTTGTGTGGCTCACCCGAGACCAGATCTAACATTGCTACTTACTTAGTGGAACGCGAACGACCATGGCTGGCTTGATAGAAGATCGGTCCAGTCGGTGCGGGTCATGCGATGGATTATCTATGAGATCTTTCGCGCTTCTTCGCCGTGTTCTGCGCTGGTTGAGTAACATGTTGTCCTTCGGGACGCACATACGCCGCAGGCCTGGTGCCGTCGTATTGGCCCCCGACAAGATGCGGCCGATGACTTGAATGGTGCTTGAATACAATATTACGTAGAGTACTTGCAAGATCTCCTAGGTCAGCGCTGGGTCACAGCATACATAGATCAGTTCATCGTCAGTCCAGAGGTACCACGGAGTACCCACCTCCGTCTACAACATCAGGTTATCCCTCCCGAGCCGACACAACCGCAGCGCGCCCATGATACGCTTCCACCCGAAATTCAAATTCATAAGCGCCTCAAGCCCCCCAACGGCACAATCCAGATCCAGCTCCGGGAACAGCCTATCCAACAGAAGTGCACTCGCAGCGTAGCTGTCCTCGTTTGCGACCCCCGGCCGGTCCACAAAGAGCATGCGGAGGCCGTGGCGCAGCACTGGGTACCCGCGGACGTCCTCTATCCGTGGGCTCTGCATCCGGGGCAGGCGGAGAGTCCGCAGGCGGGGGCAACCATGGGCGAGCACGAGGAGGGTCTGTGCGGTTATTGTGCGGGTGGTGGGCGCAGTATTGACACGCTCGTCCGGGGTGGCAATCGACAGTGCGACGAGCTGCGGCCATGCTTTTGCGAGGGATGCAAAGAGGTCGTCGGGGAAGTCGGGCGCCGCGGCTGGGGAGCCATGGAGCTCGAGGGAGAGGTTGACCATCCGTAAGGGGAAGAGGGGAGCGAGTGCGGTCTCGAAGAGCACAGCGTGGTGTATGAGGACGGACCAGGTGAGGTCCTCGAGCAACGGAAAGCGGTGTGCAAACAGCGCGCATGTCGCCGAAATCTCGTCTGTGTTGAGGAGCTCGGTGTGGATGCGGAAGTTGAGCCGACGGAGGCGCGGGGAAGAGAAGGCGTTGAGCCAAGAACGGGCTGACTCCGCTGACCCCGACATGACGGACATCTCGAGTTTCTTGAGTGTGGGGAACCCAGAGAAGTCGACGGGCTCGTCAAGCCAGTCGATATCGGTAGCGAACGAGATTTCCTCCAAGGATCCCATAGTGGAAAGGGTACGCAGGATGTGTAAGTCAACAGATGCGTCATGATAGAGAGACACGGCGCGGAGCCCGCGGAGAACACCGACATTAGAAAGACAGGCAGGGAGGAGTGTGGTATGGACGTCATTAATGGTGAGGTGCGTGAGAAGTGGGGCGATGTCGAATACGGTGCGGAACAACATGTTTTGGCTGAGTCGCCATTCGTGCGTATCTTGACTGTTCCCATAACAAACAGTGAGGCGTCTAACTGAGGAGGTTAAGAGGAACAGAATTTCCGCGCTGGAGGGCCGAAAAATAGCCCAATGAAGCACCTGTAAGGAAGGGAAGAGTGGTTTCCCCCCGGCGATGCGTGCCAAATAATGCCACACATCAGAGTCGGCGGTATCGAATCCGCAGATACATTCAGAGGGGGCGACGGCTTTGAGAAAGCCGCCAAGCTCGAGAAAGCGCGAGAATTCATGTGGTGGTATGTCTCCTGAAATCATCTGTGAGAAGATATGAGCAAGACAGGTGTGACTCGAAAATATCGTGTAAGGAGAGCTACGGACATAGGTTGGATCCATCCCGCGTCCATTGAAGGCAGAAAAGATATTCATCAGCGGAATGAACGAGTCCAGTCGGGACCAAAGAGACTTGGTCGCAGGCCCGTTGAATGCTTTGCATGCACGCGCCATGGCCGCCAACGAGTTGCGGCGGTCACATTGAACCTCCCAAGCACCATCCAATGATTCCGTTGAAGACCAAGGAGGAGAAACCTGCTCGATGATGTCCAGGACGATGTCTGGACATGCGACGGCGCGGTGAGTCGCGGACACTGGGTACGGCATCTTGCTCCAGCTACTGATTCCGACGTTATTCACCAAACAATGATACGCTTTGAAGTGCTTAATGCGCTCACATAGTGTAACATTAACGTCGCTGACGACCTGCTGTAAACGAGATGGCGGTTGGAAGACAGGTTCGTTGGACGAGGCACGCTTGCACAGCTCCTTCGCGGTTCGCCACGTGGCTGGCAGTGGACTCTCCTGGAACTTCCACTGAACTTGAAGCACCTACTTAGACGACGCCCGGGGCTTTCATATCATCTTTCTAGTACTTACGAGCGCACATTGGCATGAATATCGCCTGCGCATATCAGATATCGTTACCGGCACCTTACTCGCAGTCATAGTAGAAGAGCATACGGCGCTCATTTTCACAGGTGCCTTCAGCACATCTTAACTTTTTCCGTTGAGACAGCGAACATTTGCCTCATCAAAAGCGGGGAATGTACCGTGTCTCGAGGGACACAAGAGGGTAGCGAGGCAGGCACTGTTCTCTCTAGATGGCAACTACTTCACGACGGCGTCGGAAGGCTGCACAGTGCGATTATGGAAGGCGATGGATGGTTCGGATGGATCATACTTGACGACCTTCGCGGACCCTAGGGACCAGGTGGAACACGTCGTGTTCTCTCCGGATGGAACGAGGCCGGCGTCAGGATATGTTGAGGGCGTTGCGCGCACACGTAACATTTCGCATATCGTCTGACAATAACCGCCGTGGTACAAACCTGTAGTACTTAGAGCAGCACGTTGTGATATCGACAGCACCGCGATCGAGAAGACGTACACAGAGCAGTGTACCTTAGGGTCAAGCTCCGCCCCATCAAGAGTCCGTTCCGGTCGGCAGCCTTGCACCCCGTCGCCCGCGAACGGCCAGAAACTCAGACAATAAACGCCACGCAATACATTATTTTCGGACACGACAGTGCGGTCATCATGCAGGTAGCTCGAACTTCTGTCCTTGCAACACCCTGTGAGCGTCGGCAAATTCGTCAGCATTTAGACTAGATATGCGAGCGTGAGACGAGGACACGCACTTCGTAAAGTAGACGTAGAAGAAGTCAAGGTACAGCGCCGTTTGGACGAGGCCCGCAGTGACAGAAATCACGTCGATCCTGTGCTCGGTCTCCGTAAAGTACCTGGATGGAGCAAGATGGTCAGAAAGACGGGTACAGATCGAGACCATGGCCGCAGTGTGCGCAGCTCTAGCATGTTGGTCGCTCGGCCAGAACATAGGTCGTGTGCGCATCGCTCCGGAGCACTCGGACTATGCAAGCACTAGCCCCCGTGAACCGCAACTTCTCCCTCAGGAACCGAGAGGGGAAACGCGTGCGTAATGAGGACATCTCGACCGGAATGCGACATACCTGTAGATCCAATTAGGAATATACAACGCCCTGTAGGCGCCGAGGGCGGCAAGGTAGTGCGTCGTGATCGTCTCGGCCTCGCCCATCCGCTGGAGCATGAACAGTTGCGGGAGGATCGCGACGGCCTCGAGGAAGATGGAGAACGACCACAGGAGCTCGGAGATGATGAAGGTGTAGTGGAAGAGGAGCGCGAGTACCACGCACGGCGCGATGATGTACTCGACGCGGAACGTGTCTATCGACGGGTCGTGGGTTGGACTATGCGCGGCAGGTGGACCAAAGATGAGTGTTGAGGGATGAAGGTTGAGAACGTGCGGAAAGGAATTGAGAGTAAGAAGAGTGACAAAACAAGGAAGGGACGGGTAGACGCACCGGTACTTGACCTTCATGAGGTAGAGGATGTAGGAGCTGCTCGCGATGAAGAATACCTTCATGAGGAAGTTGTAGAGGGACACCCAGTCCCAGAAGAGGTCAAGGTAGCGCGTGATGAACACGGTCGCGTATAGCGCCTGCGTCTTGAACGAGAGACCTGGCAGTCGTTGTCAATACAGGTCCCGAAAGATTTCGAGAAGGTGTGCGCTGCGTGTTGCGAGAGGGTTTATGCTGTCGGAGTTCTCGACAGGCTCCTTCCATTCGGTCCCACTGCAGATTGAGGGCGCGGCATGGCATGCCTAGTCAAGGCAAGTCCAGGGGATCAACGGCAGCACGAAGCACAAATGCGCACGCTGTGCTGCCCGCTGCCGCCACCACAGACATGCTCGACATGGCCGACATTGCGCGTACGAGTGTCGCAGTCTCCACAAAGCGCGCATCGTTGTATCCCGGCATCCGTATTCATGGACCCGAATTCCTAGCGTCCGCCAGCGTCCCTCAATCCGCCCACAGTCAAACGCCCTTCCATGCACCGTCCCCACGTTACATTGGTCCCCACCTGCAACCCTCTCACAGAACATATCTCCTCCCATGAAAAAAAAAACAGGTTGGTGAGACACGTACCTCGACATGACCGCGTCGACTGAATCTTCTGCAGCAATATAAATATGGACGCCAAATGGGACAAGTCCCCTAGATGCCGCGAGTCGTGTGCTCAGCGAGAGTCGCAGAGGGAGCGAATTGCTTGAACATACCGACAAGCCGGAACAAGTTCATGAGCAAGAACGAAAGAGGGTGCTGGTGGGAGAAGACAGAGCAGGCCGGACAGCGAGGACGATGACGACCAACGAGTGCGACGTGTTCCTCCAATTCCAGCGTGGCACCCTCGGCTTTCTCCGTCGGTAACCCCTTAATAGTTTTAAACCGCTATTTCTGTCCGGTAACCTTGTTTTAGCGCTTCAGGTCCCAGCCGAATAAGTATGCCATGTCTCTTCCATCCCGACTCTCATGTCGCCTCCATGCGAGTCTTCCACAACTCCTGTGTTCTTTTATCCCAGTTAGAAACCTTACACTGTGTCTCGTTCTGGAGCACTTTGGCCATGCATATATCCAGTTCAACCTTCCCATTCAAGTACTACGCCTCTCGAACCTTTGGCGGGGAAATTCAAGGCTCCAATCCTTCGCTCACCAGCTCATTTCCCGTGTTTGGCAGTGATTTCTACGCTCTGTGCCAACCAAAAGGATCAGATACCGGTGTGTAATGTTTCATTCTACCCACATCGTTCATGCTGAGCTTCGGATCGATGCCTCAAAGAAACACCCTTCCCTTTACGCGGCCAGAGCCTCAGACTTTGTCTGAGCCGCATATAGCCACAGTAGTCATGCCAGTGACCACGACAGACCGGCGTTCCCCTGTGCAAGTTGCAACATCAATACTAGGACGACGAGCGGAACAATTCCGCGCTCTACGGCCCGATCCTTCCAAGGTCTCTATCTCCCCAGCTTCAGACCTGGCTCGCGCAACCGCAATCCCAACGTGTCAAACGCTACTGCATCAGCTGGACCAATAAACGCGTCCCTAGTCGGTCGATGGTCTGGCTGCTGGCCTGTTGGACGCACGCATACCCACACACCGCTACGCATTGCTCGTCTTGCACGCAGTACCCTATGATATTCCCTTCGACCCAACGTTAACGAGTTACGTCTCGTCTCATAACTAGAGATTCCCTGCATATTCGTGGAGCACTTGGCATTGAAGACCGGCGATAGTCCATTGCATGGGCGGCCCCGACCGTAGTCGACTCGCACGGGGCCTAAATTTGGCACGAAGACGGGAGCTCTTCAACACCTGTGCCGATGACTTACGGTCCCAGACTTTCAGTGCTTCGCGGTTGCAACCAGGACGACCCTACATAGCTCCGCACACAGATTGTTCACTGGCGCAACCTCCTTCTTCGCTTTGCCGTCGGGTCTACATTCAAGTTTACTCCGTGACTTCGGATCAGGTGCAGAGCAGTTCCATGTGGAAATCGCTATTCCGCTCTCTCAGTGATTTTCAGTGGAACTTTCAAGAACTCGGTCTTATGGACATCCCGGATTGCGCGGTTCAGACTGTTTATCTCCCTCAGGGTCTCTTTAAAGCACAATTTCCCTCTTGAAGTCGGTGTGCGCTTGCAGACCCTGGACAATATCTCGACCCAGTCTCACCAAGGGTTCGCTTCCCTCCGCGAGGAGCGTCTGGAGATGGCTGGAGGAACGGCGATGAAATGTTGCCTAGAACCCACACTTCTGGACAGCGCAACTACTCGAGGGCGCTACACGTCGAGACGGGTTCCTCAAGCAATTTTACTACTTGTAACAGTCCACGACCGCGCGTTAACCACCTCCATCGAACGACCGCCCTTCAAGCTTCAAGTTTGCCTTCCATTCTGAAAGACCATCCCCCTTTGCATCTGTAGCGACTCTATGACTAGGCGAAGCGCTGCTCGCCGCCCCTCACCCCTCCCCAGAACAGCTTCGCAAGCATCTGTGATCTTGAGCCGGTCTAGGGGATGGAGCCATTCTGTCCAAATTTTTGTCCAGAGCAACTGGTCCAGGACCTGGACACGACTCGGCGGAGTGCTGGGGCGCTCAGGGCGTCAAGCCTGCAATCGAAACGAGCGGCCCTTAGAAGACTTGTCATGAGGCCAAATACGATTACAATATCCGTCTATGGACTCGTACGCGCGGATCCGGGGCAGCCCTATGAACCCTATGCCGATGTGTGTCGTCGGATGTTTGGTACTTTGTTGCGCGACGAATTCCTCAACTAGTTCTACCTGTCAAAGTGCAAAGTCCAGAAAAAAATTACCTCCCCGTAGACTTGGGATTCACATCGTTACGGTTGGGTTCGCGAAATGTTGACTTCCCTCCAGACTCTACAGAATGATGAGCCAATTCACGTGCTACTTACCTCACTTCGCGGAGCCTGAGCGAGCGTCTGTCATCTCCGACGTCTGCGGATGAAAATGTTGATGTCTCGCTTATTTCCTGCCTCGAGCTGATCAACCTGCCTCATGTCCACTGATATAACAACGCTTCGTCTGCTGCTTAAAACCATCCTGCTCGACCCCTCCTCCAACGTTACCCACGGTGAGTCTATTTCGCAAGGTAATCGCCAAACCCAACCTGACTGACAACATCATCGTGAACGACCCTAGGAGATCCTTGCGTCTTGCGAAGATGTGGCTTCTTCATACAAGCACTGGCGAGCTGGTGCACTTCAACAGCCCAGACGACGTCAAAAAAGGCTACGCCATCCTCTCCCACGTCTGGCAGCAGCCCGAAATGTCGTTCCAGGAGCTCCAGGCGCTCCGCTCGCACCCCTCGTCGTCGCAGGACACCGTCCTCTCGCTCGCGTCGTCCAAGATCCGCGAGTGCTGCAAGCTCGCCGAGTCGCACGGGTACCAGTGGCTCTGGATCGACACCTGCTGCATCGACCGCTCGAGCAGCGCCGAGCTCTCCGAGGCCGTCAACTCCATGTTCGCGTGGTACTCGCAGGCGCACGTCTGCTACGCGTACCTCTACGACGTCCCGCGCTCAGGCAGCCTCCACCGGCGCGAATCCGCGTTCCGGACGAGCAGGTGGTTCTCGCGCGGCTGGACGCTGCAGGAGCTCATCGCGCCGCGGAGCCTCGTGTTCCTGTCGCAGGACTGGACGATGATCGGGACGAAGGCCAGCCTGGCGTCTCTGTTGGAGGAGATTACAGGCATCGATGCGGACGTGCTCACGTTCAGACGGAGCGTTGCGGACGTGAGCGTCGCACGGCGGATGTGGTGGGCGTCGACGCGGACGACGACGCGGATCGAGGACGAGGCGTACTCGCTGATGGGCCTGTTCGGGGTGCACATGCCGACAATCTACGGGGAGGGCGTGCGGGCGTTCCGTCGACTGCAGGAGGAGATCCTGAAGCGGACGTCGGACCAGACGCTGTTTGCGTGGGGGAACGTGCTGCCTGCGCGGACGAGCCCCCTGCGCGAGCGGATCGTTTTCAGCAACTATCACGACGACAGCCACCTGTTCGCGCCCTCCCCGGCGGCGTTCTGCAATTCCGGTAGTATGAGGCCAATTCCTGTGCATGTCGCGTTCAAAAACGCACTCACCACCCTGGGTATACGCCCGGAGGAACTTGAAACCACGCCCAAGCCGAAGGTCTGTCTCGTACGCATCGTTCTTGCGGAGTTCCTAACATTGTTCATGCCAGGGGAAGGCAACTGCCAAGCAAGCCTCGTACTCGATCCCGCTCCCTGACTACACTGTGACGACGGCCGGCGTCCGCTCGCGCATGCTCGTCTTCGAGAGCTCGAAACACGACTTCGCATTGGCAGTCGCCGTCCTCGCGGTCCGGGACGAATTGACCGGCTCCGGCGTCGGCCTCCTCCTCCGCCGGCGCCGCTACAAGGAGAGCAAGCTCAAGTACCCGCGGTACCACGTCGGCGTCGCCGTGAAGGGCATGCGCGAGTGGATGCGCCTGCGCTACCGCATGGCGCAGGTCGAGTGGGCGGCGCACGCGCTCTCGTTCAGCCAAAGCGGGATCACCGCGCAGTGGAAGCAACTCTACATCTCCCACCGCGCGGCGTCGCGCAAGCCGGAGCGGTCGCCGTCCACCGCGCACGCCGCGTTCCGGTTCGTGTTCCCTAAATGGCTCGCGGTCGAGCTGAAGAAGGCCGGGTTCGAGCCGGACGTTCCGCTCCCGATGACGCGCACCGACGCGCACAAGCTGTCGGATGGGGGCTCCCTTGGGCGGTTTACGTTCACGCACGGCGCGACCGGGGAGGCTTTCAGGATCCAGATCGGGCAGTGTGGCGGTTCTCCGTGGGCCACCGCGAATGTCATTCCGGGAACGTCGTCTCAGAACGCTAGTGGTCCTCCTGCGGAGGTGCAACCGACTTCGCAGCCTCCCGTTGACTTGAAGCCCGTGTTCAATTGCGGGAAGAACAGCGTTAGCGCGTGGCCCAACGGGACGAAGACGTTCGGCGACTCAGATCGCAGTGTACAGCTCACTTTTACGCGGATGAACGAGGGGGCGACGCATCTGCTTGACATTCGACTCGGCGGTCGCGCATATAGGAGCCTTAATGCCATGGGTCGGAAGGCGATGCACACGCTCTGTCGTGCTCTGCCTTTGAAGATGCTGAGATGAGGATATGATGTTGATCATGGTCCGGAGTGTCTCAATCGTTTCACAGATGAATCGTTTCTTGGGGACCTTGACTTGTGGTGTATACGATTTTTTCTTTAGAACAAGTCCACAGTCCGCCCAACCTGCCTAGTCCGGCTCTGCCTGCAGGTGATTCGACCATACGCTAGATATCATGTTTGTTGCGCCCACGGATCATGCACTGCGAGGACGAGCGAAGGAGCTTCAATATGGTCAGCCACGCTCGTCATCACTAGGACACGGCCGCTATCTTCGATCAACAGACGTGGTGCTTCTTTCCTCCTGTCGAAGATTGTCCTATGTCCTTGGCTGGTCCTCTCAGCCGTGCAAAACAGTTCTGTCGCTTGCCTCCGATATTGTAGTGGGGAGGTCACTGAATACACACAAGAAGGCGTTGAAACACGCCTCCCTCTCGACATTTTCATCAATACCTGGGTAGCGAGTACAAGGGGCGAGATAGATAGGGGGGGCTTAAGCCACATGCAGGACAACGAGCAGAACCAAGAGACACAACCTCGAACGGCAGATGGAGATGGGTAGAAGGCGAGGCCGCCGATGGATAGGGAAGACCCCAATATGTTTGTGACATGTCTCCAACGACGGCATCCCCTTGCGCTCAGCCATCGAACATCGTCCCGTCCATGCGCACGCCCATGTTCTGCTTGACCTCCATCCCCAACAGCTTCATCTTCCCCGCCTGCTCACGCCCACGCCCGTCAGCATCCGCTCTCCAATCCTCGCAACGAAAAAAAAACAACGGGGACGCACCTGAATGCGCTCGTTCTGAACCCTGCGGAGCTCCATGAGCTGGTCCTTGTTCATGTACGAATCGTGCTCAATCGCGCGGCGCTTGTGGGTGCTCGCGTGCGCGCGCATGTCCGCGGTGGGGTCGTACCCGTCGTCCGCGGGCGGCACGTACTCGCCCGCGCGCAGCGCGGACATGCGCCGCTCGTACTCGTCCATGTTGTAGAACTTCTCGTGCGGGAGCGTCGCTATGTGGGTTGGGAGGGAAGTCTCGGGTCGGCATCCGGTCGACAGCAACTGCGAGAGGGGGTCACGGGGAGAGAGCGAGGAGGCTTCCTCTGCGGATGTCAACGGAGCAACAGAGAATCGCTAGAGGAGCGCAGGTTCGGCTGTGGGGCAAACGAAGTGGCCGCACACCCGCCGTTCCTCAGGACACGAGGTAAATAAGAGCTAGGCAAGTGTCTGCCAGTTTCGATATCAACCGTCTACTCTCGAGGGCGGAAAGGCCACGTCGACTTCATCAGGCCAACATTGACAACATTGCTGTCCAGCTCGCAGAGCTGTATCCAAAGGCCTCAGGCCCCCTCCAGTACCAGCACCACGGATATATGCGTCATGACTTCGACTGTATGCGTCCTTTGACCTGGCGTGTATACGTGAAGGTCGCATGCACATAGACCCATGGTTACGGGTGCCTCCATACGTGAAGCTTCTTGGCCAGGTCTACTGAATCATTGCTCGATACGTGCCCTTGTGTTGACATCACCCAGGGCGTAGGACCGATAACGGGCGCAGCGAACACCATGCCTTGAAACAGACGATCATCATACACAGAAGACTCACCAGTGTTATAATCCTCCGTAAACCGTGCAAATTCCTTCTTCGTCTGGTCCTTCGTGATCGTCTCCGGGTTGATCTTGCGCTCCTCCACGAGCCACGCCCGGAACTCCTGCTCCTTGTTGTACAAACTGCAGCGCATATACCCATCAGACAGACCTGGCGAGTAAACCGACGACTTATGATGACACGCACTCGCTTTCGTTGATGATCCCGTACTTCCCCCACTGGTGGTGCCCCACCGCGCCCCCACTCTTATGCTTCTGCACGACGCAACGAACGCAGCATCTCCATCTCAGCCACAGTCCAAAAGAGAGTAACAGCAACACCAAGCCGCGCCGCACGCACCTTCTTGTCCTTCTTGCTCTTTTTCTTCTTCTCCTTCCTGTCCTTGTCCCTATCCCTGCTGTGGCTCCGCTTCCGATGCTTGTCCTTCTTCCGTTTATGCCGCCTCTCTCTCTCCTCCTCCGAATCTGACGAGCTCGACGATGACCGCGAGCGCGACCGCCGCCGCCGCTCCCCGTCCCTATCCTTATCCCGCCTCGACGGAGAGCGCGAACGCGAATCGCGCCGCTTGCCACGCTCGTGCCTGTCCCTGTCCCTTCTGTCCGCGGGAGACACAGATCTCGAATACGAGCGTGGCCGCTGGCGCAGAGTAGGCGAACGCCTCCGGGGCGATCTCGAGCGGCGGCGGGAGTAGTCGTCGCGGTCGGCGGGGGTGCGCGAGCGCGACCTGTGGCGGCGGTCGTCGCGCCTTGGCCTGTCGTGTCCTCTTGCTCTGTCGCGTTCGAGCCTCTCAGGACCCTCCATTGGTGTTGGTTATGGGGAATTTGTGAGATCAGAGGCAGTGGTAGTGGAGAGCGATAAGTTGTGGACGGATGAGAGAGTTGGCGAGAGCCACAAGGAGGACTAGCGCCCGAGCGTCCGCGCTAACAGGAAGCGCCCTGCATTTCTTCTTAGCGCTAATCAAGCGCTCATTTTGGGCAGCGCGACAACAGTTAGACTCACTGCGTTTTGCATGAACCTCGTCCAAGCTGAACAACGTGAAACGAGATGAGGTGTATGCGGGAGGTTTCGATTCGAGGTAACGTTGTTGGATGTGGGTAATGGCGGACAGGCCGTGTCGCACGGACCGGGTGACGCAAGGTTGTTCTGGTCTGAACAACCTTGTGTTCACCCCGGAGACGCCTCCTAGCAACACGAGATTGTTGCGCTTTGTTTGACCCTGGCCGATGTAAGCGCCCCCGAATTCCGGCGAGCGGAGCTCCCATAACTGTCGTGGACGAGTGCGCCTAGTTCAACCTTGTTCACATTTTTCCCCTCACCTCGTTCAGATCGCCCTCTGCAACCTACTCGTTTCTCGCTTGGCAACGGTTCCTCGCACATATAAGCCTCCTCTTTGCTCAAGGACGGTACAGTAACTTCAGAGAAGGTCAGCACGGTCCAGGATCCGAACGCGCACGCCAGACCAAGTCCCCGAGGTTCGCATATCCTTTCTGTCGCAAGTCTGCTGCTCCCCAACGCCCTCGCGACATTCGGTCACGTCCACGCAACTCCTTCGTCATCCCTCAACTTAGACGAAGCTACTCGTATGTGCCCTGTTCGGCGTTGAAGGAAGTGTGGCGGACGTTGGTGTGATGGCGCCGGGAGTCACTGTTATTCGGAAGCTTCATCATCTGCTCTGGTACGCACTCTGCAACGTCTTCCCCGTTTTTGCTAGTGGTTATAGATACTGGTATCGTAACTAGAGCTCATGTAAAGGCATCTTCGCTGACTTACCTGCTTTCGTGCTGATTGTCCCGATAGACTTCTCCTACTTCCTAGCGGAATCTACACAACACGCGTAGACTCTTGGTCCGTATCCATCACTTGGGGGGGAGAAGAATTGCAGGTGCGTTTCCATTGAATCTGAGCGTGCTACGCCTGTGCACCCACCGCGGGGCACACATTGACTGCTTGGCCTCGTCTACCGGAGGTATGTACAACTAAGCTCATGATCGCTGGTACTGTTATTATTAAATGAACTGATTTTAGTTTTAAAGATCCGTCTCTCATAGTAAGTTCGGGATGTCAGTTGAGCGTACATGGAGAGTGCCGAGGTATCGAGGCGACAGCCGGGACTATGAGGTGCGGAACGTAGTGTAGTTTGATTGCCTTATGGCGGGACGAAATGTAACGATGTCCTCAAATAATTACTAGTGAAATATATCGACCTGTCTCCATGAAAATGTGCGATAATGTTTCGGCGGAAAGGCTCGCCTGGAAGTAGCGCTATCCGAGGACACTGGCCGAGACTTTGCTCTCGGTTGTCCGCATATGCAATGTGACTTCGCGCTTCCCTGAACAACCTTGAACAACCATGCGTTGCGACTTTCTGCACGAGGTCACATACTGACACCCGGAACGACTATCTACGAGGTACCCACATCAACGGCTGCGCGATCCAAGGTTGTCCACCCTAGACAACCTTGCACAACCTCATCTCCGTCGGGACGAGCGAACTATAGCCTTCACGTAGTGACTCCTCGTTTCCTCGAACGCACCCAGGTACGAAGCCGAACTGTTCCTATGTTCGTCGAGGGAGGGGAGTCGTAAAATGGCGTGGACTGCTGGGGAAATCAACCGGCCTCAGTTTGGCCGGGCGTATTCGTCAGAGCGTTGACCGTGACGGGTTGAGGAGGGCCCATTGCATCGAGACCAAACCGAATGTCTGAAAACAGAACGCAGTATTATACGAAGGGGTATGGTACGAACGTCCAACGTATCTTACAGCACGCATACACACTACAATTCATGACGTCATAACAGTTGAGGAGGGAATGGAGGGGGATCCGGGGGAGGGAATGTGTAAATCCAGGGGAGAACCGGGATGGAACGAAAACGAGAGAAGGGCAGTGCGTATACGAACTCCGGATGAGCGGTGAAGCCTGTGAGGCCTGGGGGCAGTGGGCAGTGGGAAGCGCGAAATGATGATACAGATGCAGTGGGAACACGGGGATGGAGATGGAAGATGGCAAAGCCGATGCCAGAGGGAGAGAGACGATCGAAAAGGAGATGGAGATTGGGAGGGGGAATGATTGTGGCGATGACTTGGAAGACAGCAAGGAGACGGGACGGACTCGATAAATAGATGACGATATGATATCAAGTGCTTGAAGGCGGCCGGAACTGACGAACGAATTGACAGCAGGCAAGGAAGATGGAGATGGGGATGTAGATGGGGTGCGCGAGAGAGCGAGGACGAAGGGAACCGACAAAACAGGACAGACAGGCCGCGCCACGCTGCAGACCCGTGACGAGTCGCAAGGCGAGCTAAAGCCTATGCAGAGCGTAGCATTGTCAGCGTGACTGCGGCAATTGTCAGCAAAGACGGAGGGGCACGAACCTTGGGATGAAAGAAGCGAAGATGGCGAGCGCATCTGACGTAGACGAGGTGGCGACGCCACGGTAACGGCCGCTCCAGCACGTCGCGCTTCAAGCTTCGCGCCTCACTCCAGCGGGACGCCGAGCGACCGACAGACGGCGCCGATCAGTGGCTGCTTGCAAACCTGCATGCGCGGACGAGAATGCGATTCGGATTGAATGCGGACCCCAAAGAATATGCGAGGACGACGACGCGAAGGGAGAGTCAAGGTCAGCGATGCCGCTTGGGGAGAATGGATGGCAGTAGGGTACGGACGTACGCTGCAGTCAACCATGCTGGAGGTCCGTGCATCTGGATAGCGGCGACAGTGGACGCTACGGCGACGGCGGCAGCACCGAGCGCAGCGCACACGACAGACTGCTCCTTCACGGTGGGGTCCTCGAAAGTCGGCTCCTCGTACATGGACGTGTAGGCGCGCATTGTGTGTTGTGTTGTGTGGGTGGGTAGGCGAGATGGGGAGAAAGTTGGAATGCTCGTGCGGGAGAGCGCGATCGATGAGGATGAAGAGGGGAGGAGGGAGGGCGTTTGGGTCTTATAAGGTCTTACGGTCCTGTGGATGCCGCTGGTTGTTGTGTCCGGATCCCGGAGAGATCGGAGATGAAGTTCAAGATGGGGTTTGTCAACGAGACTAGTGGCCAAGACAAGGGCGCCCGTGCGGCCGATGCGACAACAAGCACGGTGAGTTGTAAATGGGGGCGATGAAGTCGAGGAATGGAGGGGCGAGGAGCAGCTGGCGGCGGGGAATGGGAGGAAGATATACGAGCAGTGGGGGTGAAGGGAAGGGATCTGCTCTTGCCAGCTCAGGTACAGTATGCGGGTCCTGTGGGGAGAAGAAAAGCGAAGCGTGCAGGCGTGCGTTGCGGCTTAGGGACACGCGAATGGAAAAGTGGGCTGTGAAGCTTGTGATTGTCGAATATTCGGATGAACTGTTGAACCTGATTGGCTGATGCATCCGCCGAGCAGTTCAATATAAGTACACACGACGTCCAGAAGCTTGCCGCTAGCGACGACCGCAGGGTCCGCGAATGCCTCCCGCGGCCGGAGCTAGCTTCCTCGAACAAAAGACACAAATCGCGCACTGGGCACCGGACCTTCCTGCAATGCTTGGGCAGAATGACATTCCGCATGGGGGCTTTAATCCCGATAACTGCATGATGCACGTCGCATTGCGTCAGGCAACTGAGTTTGCTGTCAATGAATGCGTCGCCGCCGCGGCGTTCGCCGTCCTGCAGACCGGCGTTCATGGGCATCGATGGATGACAGGAGTCGACCACCGCCTCCGTGCGCGCAGGAGGGGACAAATCTGAACGCCAGCGGATGCGCGCGGAGCCGAGCTCAAGAGCTCGGAGGCAACACCATCGTTATGTCCTAAAAGTCCATGGCCGGACAAGCGCAGCCTGAGGATCAATTGCGTCCAGCGCATCCCTTGATACTGAACGCCGTCTAATGATGCAAAGCGCCGGACAGGCCGCGTATCGGAGGAACGCCTCGGCCCCGCCAACATCGCCGGGCCACAAGACGCGGAAGAAGATGCAAGGAGAGGAGAGCGAGAACTCACCGCATACAATCAGGCTCAAGATCAAGAACTGAAACACAAGATACCGCCACACCAGACCAAACAGAACTCACAAAACGCCATCGCATTATTGTTCCTGCACCGACCCTAAAGATCCTCCAGCCGATACACATCATACACGACCTCCTCGTACGGATGGACCTGCAGACACCGTAGGACTCGGACACATCGACCCGTCTCGCGCGCCAGCCTCGCAGAAGGTGATCCGTCCACGCACCTTCTTCAGTTCCTCGAGCACCGCCCTCATCTCCACTCCGTTTCCCGCGTCCGCGCCTGGATCTGCACCCGCTTGCGCGGCCGACCCAGCTTCGCCGTGCCCCCGCGCTCCGAGGACGAGCACCTCGACGCGGTCCTCCTCAACGTGCTCCGGCCGCCCAACCTCTCCTATCGCGGGATTCGCGCCATCCAGCGGCAGGAATTGTCCTAAGGGCGCGCCGCGCGGCGTTCCACGTCCGACGTTCGATACGCCCCAAACCGCAGCCAGGTTAGAGTTCAGACAAGGACGGGCGAAAACGGGGAACACGCACCTGTCCCGGGGGAGACGAATGCGCAGCCGGCGTACGCGCCGATGCGGCCGACGTGGTTCGGGAAGCGGGCGAAGAGGTGGCGGAGGACGGCCTGGGTCGAGGCGCGGGGGACGAAGAAGACGAGCTTGAGCTTTTGGGCGGGTGCCATCGTCGGTTTTGTGCGAGGGTTGCAATTGCGAAGGGGTGGTACGATTCTGCTCAGGGGAGTGTGAGGAGGCACATACCCTCGACAAGGGCAAGGGGACTCTCGTGCGTGTGGTGCTATAGTGTAGTGGTTATCACTCGGGATTTTGATGACAGATTTCCCGAAACCCAGGTTCGAACCCTGGTAGCACCTTGTGCATAGCACACAGCAAAGGCCTGTAATTTTTAGGTGTTTTGCCGACCTGACCCAACCGCACTACTTTAAACTTACGATGAGTATGTAATAATTCTAGTCAAAGTCCTCAGCGTGTTGCTTTTAGGGTGGTGTTAACTTCCCCTCTCCTGCTACTTAAATCCTTCTATACTAAACCTCATCTCTTGATCTTCCCGCAGATCCCGCGTCTACTTGAGGATTGCGGCCAACAACTCGGAGCTTGAAGAAACTTCTAGTGTTAACGGTCTGCCTGGCCCACCGAGGCCTGGAGTGTTGAACTGGCGCCCAGCCACCGGACACGGGCTTCGGTCCGTGGTTCCGGAAAACCTTACTCACCATTGTAGAGTAAGGTTTTCCGGATGGTCGGTCCGAACACCTGGCCTTTAGCCGCCCTGTAGCCCAATCGGGCAACTATACCGTACGGTCACCGGCTACCATAAGTAACTGGTACTGTGATCATAATAGTGATCACACGGACTCTTATATAATCCTGTACTCTACAGTAGTATATAAGACAGCTCTGTAGGAGCTGAATTGACAACTCTTTTAACTCCTCCCATCACGTACGCTATCGTGTACCGCAAGCCTCTAACACCCACATCCAGGTAAGTATGCGGAGCGTCCGCTAGAGTTGCACCCGGGCGTGGGCCCTTTGCCCCACCCAGGTTCAACAGGTTATGAGCCCTGGTCGACGCCGTAGGGACTGCGCCGCTCATCGCGTGCTGCGACCTACTGGCTCCCGGCTTATCTGGATACCCACCGTCGCCGTTATGGCCGACGACCTGTGGATCGGATGTGGCGCGATTATACGCTGCCTGCCGTCCACAGCAGTGGAGTTGGATGTGGCGCGATCACCCGCTGCCTGCCGCTCCACAGAGGGGGAACCTATGTCGGCGCATTTTTGCTTGCCGTCATTGTCTGTCTTGAACGAGATTGACTGACCAAGTCTCTCTTCCAGACGCATACACCCTCTCGTACACCATGTCGAGTGCTCTCTACCAGGCCGTCCCCAACGTCCTTTCGGGCCCCAACTACCTCGAGTGGGCCCAGGGGATGAAGTCGTACCTTATGGCCCAGGCAATGTGGCACGTTATTATAACGTCCCAGCCTGCCGCTGCCGCGGACGACCGCAAGGACTGGGACGCCAAGAACGTCCAGGCCATCGGTATCCTCCGTCTTCGCATCACAACGAGCATTCTCAGTGCCGTCGACACCAAGGACACCGCCGCGGCCATGTGGAAGCACTTCCAGGACAACTACGGGAAGCCCGGCATCCCGATCGTCTACCAGGACTTCCGCGCCGCCATCGCCCTCACTGTCTCTAGCGACTCGAACCCCGTCCCTGCGCTCGACAAGCTCGAGGCCCACTTCCAGCGCCTCGAGACCAACAAGTTCGACATCTCCGAACACGTCAAGGGCATGATGCTCATGTCGAAGCTCCCGCCCTCGATGGACTCGACCATCCAGGTCTACACCTCTGGCCTTACCGACACCGCCACTACCCCCGCGATCAAGTCGATCACCCTCGCTGGTGTCTGCCAGGCCGTCATCATGCACTGGGAGCAACGTTAAGGACGTCACGCACCACGCAACAATGCAACGAAGATCAGCGCTGTTAAGCGCAAGGGTCCCGACCCTACCTTCCGTCAGCAGCAGCGTCCTCAGGGACAGCAGCAGCAACACCAGCCGCGCCCTCAGAGGCAGCAGCAAAACCAGTCCGGTGGACGCCCTCGTGGCGCGCGCTCCAAGCGCGACGGCCGTGCTCAGCAGCAAGGTGCGCACCAACACGCGCACTTCGCTCACATCGCTGACGCGCCGACCACCATCACTCAGGGGCCCGACGGCCCAGTCGACCCGCGCGCTCTTATGCGCAAGCCCGTGCGCGCGAAGACCGGGAACAACAAGTACCCGGCGCTCATGCGTGCCATGGCCCTCGCCAGCGAGCTCGGGGTTACGCCCACGTACGAGCGCATCCGCACCCTCGAGGGCATCCCCGAGAGCGCCCTACCATCCTCCTCTTTGTCGACAACATCGTCGACGCCATCGCCCATGAGCACAATGCGCGCCCTCAGTCGGAGCGCATCTCCGACGATGAGTGGTGGACACGCGTTCAGCACTGGCAGAACGGCGAGGATCGTCGAGGTCACGGACTCCGACGCCGAGGACTCCAAAACCGAGGTGCACGCTCCGCTCCCCAAGCGAACGCGCACTCTCAGGGAGCGCATCTCGCTAACCCTCGAGGAGCGCCTTGCACCTCTGGACAACCCAACGGACGTCCCAACAGACGATCCGATGGAGAGCGAGTCCAACGACGAGTCGGACGGTGAGACCGCCATATCCCTCGGGATAACTGACGCTGAGAACGAGCTCAATGAGTTCTTCAACAGGACCATGTTAGTCCATTCTTCCTCTCACACCGAGTTGTATGCTGACTGCCTGCCTTTACGTGCAGCAAGTAGTGTCGCAGGTTCCTCTCGGAGTGTGGATGCCATGCGCGTACCTGTAGCTACACCTGTACGATTAGCTACAGACGATAATATATGTACTCATCGCTCATTATATGCGAAGTGTGCGCGCTGCAAAGGCAAAGGAAGGCAAATTGAGCGGCAAGACTCGAACATGTGGATGCTCGACTCAGGAGCGTCCATGCACTTTACGTTCACTATGAACGACTTTGCCGACTTCCGCTACTATAAGGTCCATAAACCGCTCTATACAGCGGATGGCGTCACTTATATGACTGGTGAAGGAACGATCTTCCTTCCGTTAGATTCAGGGGAAACGATCAAGCTGACTAGTGTCGCTCTCGTCCCTAATCTAACCCACAAGCTTATCTCCATGGGAGCATTACTCCGAGATGGAATGCAGGCGCGTGCGTCAACCACCAGCATATCCTTCTTTCGGAGCAACAAGCTTGTAGTTGCGTTCGAACCACGCAATGTTGGTGATACAATCTATGTTACCTATTCGCAGCCTATATTGGCGCGAAACACTGTCACAGCCTCTGAAGCTGTAGACTATGATACTCTTCACCGCCGCTTAGGCCACCCTTCGTGCGATGTGTTGAGACACGCTCGGAAACACACTGAAAAGTGCCCGCTCGTTGAGATCCCCCAGAAGGATTCAATCTGCCGAGGATGTGCGGAAGGCAAAATGCCTTCGCAACCCCATCCGCTCGATATTCGACGCGCATCCAGACCTTTTGAGCTTGTCCATACGGACCTCAAAGAATTCCCTGTCCCCTCGTACCACAAATACAAGTATGAGATCCTGTACTATGATGATTTCACATCGTATGCATGGAGCATTGGTCTTCGTACCAAGGACACTGCACTTCAAACCACACGACAATGGCTTACATTTGTCGAAAACCAATATGGTGCGAAGGTGCAGAAGTGGAAATCTGACTCGGGAGGTGAACTGAAATCAGATGCCTTTACGAACATGCTCAAGAATCGAGGCATTGATATAATCCCTAGCGCACCGCACATTCATCAACAGAATGGCCGCGCAGAGCGAATCATTCGTACGCTCATGGACAAGGGGGAGGCTATGCGGCATGATGCCTGCATACCTCAATCCTGGTGGGAATTCTCATTCGAGCATGCAGCGCATGTGTACAATAGAACACCGATACGTCGCCTAGAATGGCGTACACCCTTTGAAGTTCTAAATGGCTCCAAGCCTGACATTAGTCACCTCCGTGTCTTCGGATGCGGAGCCTATGTCTTTATACCACCCGAAGTTCGAAAGAACAAACTATCGCCCAAATCAGAGCTGATGGTCTACCTCGGTGTTGGGGCTGGAGGCCATAACCACAAGTTTATGCGCTCACCAAACAATGTTGTCTTTACAGCTGCTCAAGCACTGTTTGACGAACATATGTTTCGAAGTGTTCACACGAACCAAAGCGGCAGAGGCAAAACATTGCCCCCGAAGAGTTAGAACGAAGCAAACCTGCGAACCAGGTCCCCGCTCCTTCTATTCTCCCTGACGATGACGAGGAACCACGTCATCCTCCCAAAATCCTTCCTAAAAAGAACAAGGGCAAGGCGCGAGACGTCGCACCTGCACCGCCGGCTGAACCCCTGTACAGCGTGTATCACGCAGACAGTCGCCGCAGCGAGTGCCCAGCCCTGTGTTGCCGCAATCTCCTCCGGTTGAAAGGTCTCGGGCGAATTCCCCGCAACGACCTGTGAGAGAGCGGAAAATTCCAGTTCGCGATGGTAATGTCTACGGTGAATCACGGCACCCAGTAGACATTTTCAAAGATATTGAGAAATGGACATCGTGGAAAAAGATGGTTGAAACACGCGGTGAATCGAGTCGCTCTCGACCCGCCACTGTACCACCATCTAGGGATGAGAGGCTTTCCGGGCCTAGCTCTTCCAAATCACTTCCACGTTCACGCGATAAGTCCGCTCAACGTCTTCCATCGAAATGGAACACGCCACGGGAACCTACCCCGTTAGTGTCATCTAGTAGTAGTGACGCTGAGGAAGAGCACGTCTCGGGCCCTGTATCACAACCCGAACCTGCAGAGACGCACGCTCATCCTCACTCAGGCACTCCTAGTGAACACGGTTCAGAGGCATCCTCAGAGGAAGACTCTGAGGACGACGACGAAACATCAGATGACGACGATGACGAGGAGTCATCGGACGAAGCATCATCAGACGAAGTCGAAAATGCCCTGCATGATCCAGACAGAACTGATGTGGCAGAACTATGCCGGGAAGGGGGAGCAGACCTCATCCAATACTTAATTGCGAAAGCGATTCCACCAGATGAGGGGGAGAAAGTCCCGCCACAGAACGTGCGCGAGTGGACTTTCTGCGATATCGCCAGACTACCTAACTCTGAGCGAAAGGAGTGGTTTACCGCTTGCCGCGAAGAACTAGAGGCTCTTTGCAGCCGCGATGTCTACGACTTGGTCGACCGACCGAAAGGCCGGAAGGTCGTGAAAAATCGCTGGGTATTCGACGTCAAAACTGACGGTCGTAAGAAAGCCAGACTTGTTGCGAAAGGCTTCTCCCAAGTTGAAGGCGAAGACTTCGACAAGATATTCTCCCCAGTTGTACGCTTTGAGACAGTCCGTCTTATCATAGCACTTGCGGCACTCGAGGACTGGCACATTTCAGGCCTCGATGTACGCAGTGCCTATCTCTATGGCAAACTGGAGGAAGAAATATACATGGAGCAGCCAGAAGGGTTTCGCGCCCCTGGCACCGAGCACAAAGTCTTCAGATTGAAGCGTGCTCTATATGGGCTTAAGCAGGCAGGACTTGCGTGGTGGCGCACACTGTCTGAGTCCATGCAGTTGATGGGCTTTAAACGGCTCAGCAACGATGCAGGCATATACATCTACAAACGATCATCCGATGGTCAACTTGTAGTTGTTATCGTCTATGTTGACGATGCGCTCTTTTGTGGGCGAGACCGGAAGCTTGTAGCTCAACTGAAAGCTCGCTTCATGAAGAAATGGGAATGCCGCGATCTTGGCGACGCAAGTGAATTCTTGCGTATGCGTATCGTGCGCCGAGGCAGCAGTATCCACTTGGATCAATGCGCCTACTTGGAGAAAGTACTGGAACACTGCGGCATGATGAACGCATGACCAGCTCCAACCCCACTTCCCGCCAGTTACCAACCTATGCCCAACAAAGGGCAGGCGACACCGGAGCTACGCTCCAGGTTCCAAACGGTTATTGGATCCTTACTCTATCTTATGTTAGGGACCAGGCCGGACTTGGCATTCGCCGTGACCAAACTAGCACAGTTTGCGTCCAACCCGTCCGAAGATCACCTTAATCGTGCACTCTATATTTGCCGATACCTCATTGGGACCAAGAATTATTCATTGGTCTACAAGGGTGACTCTCAGGCTGGCCTTGTTGCCGGTACTGACTCTGATTGGGCATCGGACCCCAATACCCGACGATCGCAAACAGGCTTCTTTTTGAAGTTAGCGAACGGGATCTTCTCGTGGACTTCACGTGCACAGAAGACTATTGCTCACTCCTCAACTGAGGCTGAGTATATGGCGATGAGCGATTGCAGCCGCCAAGTAGTATGGGTTCGCAACCTGCTTGCTGAACTTGGCTACCATATGGATCATATACCACTCTCTGGAGATAACCAAGGGTCGATCTTTATTGCATCCAACCCTGTTACGGAATCGAGGTCTAAGCACATTGATATCCGCTATCACTACATCCGAGAAGTATATGAGAAGGGTATTGTCGATATTTTCTTTATTGAAGGAAATGACAACCCTGCCGACATCTTCACCAAGAACTTAGGCGAAGCGAAGTTCATTAAATTTCGCTCGCAACTTGGTCTCCGCTTTCTCCGGGCTGCTTAGAGCGCCTACTACGCTTACGTACCTATATGGATACTTAGCGAGGGGGAGTGTTGAACTGGCGCCCAGCCACCGGACACGGGCTTCGGTCCGTGGTTCCGGAAAACCTTACTCGCCATTGTAGAGTAAGGTTTTCCGGATGGTCGGTCCGAACACCTGGCCTTTAGCCGCCCTGTAGCCCAATCGGGCAACTATACCGTACGGTCACCGGCTACCATAAGTAACTGGTACTGTGATCATAATAGTGATCACACGGACTCTTATATAATCCTGTACTCTACAGTAGTATATAAGACAGCTCTGTAGGAGCTGAATTGACAACTCTTTTAACTCCTCCCATCACGTACGCTATCGTGTACCGCAAGCCTCTAACACCCACATCCAGGTAAGTATGCGGAGCGTCCGCTAGAGTTGCACCCGGGCGTGGGCCCTTTGCCCCACCCAGGTTCAACATGGAGAGTCAGGCTCCACATGATGTTCCCGACAGAGGTCTTCGAAAGTGTCATTGACCAAGCGAGGGACGATGCCGCAAGCCTACGCCACTTGTCGCTCACTTGCTCCACATTCCTCCCCCGCGCTCGCTACCATCTCTTCACCAGCATCAAGATCCAGACTGTGCAGCAACTGGAATCTTCCCGCGACTTCCTCGACTCGCGCGAGTCATGGCTTATCCCTCGCGTCCAGAAGGTTATTCTTTTCATCCTTATTCCTGACGACAACTCCGTCCCAGACCATGTCCGCCTACTTGGTGTTGTACAAGTTCACCTCCTCACCCGGCTTCCGAATTTGCGCGCGTGGTCTATGGAACGGAATCTGCAAGGCAATTTCGTTCCCTCTAAGGAGGCCTGGCTGTCGTTCCACCGCTCCGCGCTGCGGTGCTACCAGAAATACAGCCTCCCCGTCCATAACTTGGATCTGTCTGGTATCCCCTTCGACAACCTATCTGACTTCATGGGGCTAGTCTCGGCGTTCACCGCCATCCACTCTCTCACATGTTCCGCCATTTCGTTTCGGACGACGAGAGAACATGACTTTTCCTTCCTACACGACTCGGGGGTGAACGCTTCCAGAAGACTGAAAATCCAAACTATGAACGTAAGTTTCCATCGCCCCCCCCATCTATGTACCAAGCGAGAGGCTGATATTCTCGACAATCTACAAAGCTCAGCACGTCTGTGGATGTTCGCGCAGTCGAATACCTGCTAAGCAGCGGTGGGGTCGCGTTGAATAATCTCAAGGTTGAAGTACCTGAAAACGCCTGGGATCCTGGCTCGGACTACTTTGGTGCGCCGTTCAGATGCTCTCCGCTCTCACCACGACTGACGACTCCCCCAGAACGGTTCTTAAGGTCGATGGATTGGATCCCCCGGCTGTCGTCCGTATCATTCGTGATCCATGTCGGTTGGCACCACACCTTAGGCAAGGGTCTATCGCGAGTCATCCGCAGTGCCGCACGGTTCCTGGAGCACATCCAGAGAGTCCGTCCCACCGATGTACGGGTGGAGTTCAAGTCGGATCCCATCGCCAGTCTGGGGAACTGCCTTTCCCAGGCCGCTGGCAGCGCATTGTTGAAGACATGCGCCGCGCTGGAGGAGGCTCTCCTCGCCTTCCCAACTTGTCACATACTGGTCCATGACCCCTCCATCTGCCGCAGGGCGGGAAGATTGGAATTTTGGTCTCCGACCATTCACCGCGCTTTTCCAACCCTGAACAAGCGGGGTTTCCTCACCATCTCGCGAAGTGAGCTGTATTTTTTATCCCTCCCGCTGTGCCACACTAAGCCCTTTCGCCTATGGCTCAGCCAAACCGGACGCCCTAGACGTAGTCGGACACGAAGGGGAGCTGGTGGGGTTAGTGGCTTCTCACGATAGCAAGCGGATAGTGACCGCCTCCGATGACGGCACCATCGTCATCTGGAACGCATCCCATGGTACGGTCAGCCAGGAATGGCTGGCCCACCAAGGGCCTGTCGCTGGGTTCGCTCTGTCTCCGGACAGCCGACGGCTGGTGACCGCCAGCGATATAAGGAGCGACTCAACGGCGCCGACACTCGCCATATGGGAGATCGGCTCGAGTGGCGTCCGCAAGGTTACCACACACGCGCTTCAAGACTACACAGAGGCTGTTTGGGCCTGCGCGTGGTCCTCCGACGGCGCGCTCGTCGCGTCGCTATCTTCCATCGGGTTGGTGCGCGTCTGGGACAGTCGGATACTGCAGCTGCGCGACCAGCTCGAGGACCCGCCTCCTCCCCCCGTGGAATACATGGCCCCCCCGTGTTTGCAATTCTCTCCGGACGCGCGTTGCCTGGCGTGGACGTCCGGCTACGGGTGCTGCCTCTGGCGGCCGCTTACGGGCGGGCAGCCGAAACGGCTCCCGTCGCACCCAAGCCGCGCGAAGGTCCGCATCAACGCGATCGGGTTCGCCCCCGACAGCGCAAGGATCGCGACCGCCCACGGCCCCTTGCGCCATGGCACAGTGGACCCTGACGAGAGCGTTGTGCGCATCTGGGACGTCGCGACTGGCGTCGCGCTCGGGGTCCTGGCAGGGCACTCGCAGCGAGTCGCGGACGTCTCGTTCTCGCCCGACGGGAGGTCTCTGGTGTCCGCCTCAGACGACGGTTCTGCTAGGATTTGGGACGCGGAGTCTGCGGCGCAAACAGCTTCCCTTGAGGAAAGCGGCGACGCGGTCTCAAAGGCGCTTTTTCATCCTGGCGGGAAGCACATCGCCATCGTTTCGGGGGAGAAAAGGGTCAAACTTTGGAAAATGGGCGACAGCGCATGCACAGCAATGTTTACTGAGCACAAGTGTCCTGTGAGACACATTGCATTCTCTCCCAATGGCAAATTTCTAGCTTCCGGAGATGGTGAGGGGGTGGTCCGTATCCGCCGTCTCGAACTCGTTAGGCCACTGACTCCCTGCTAAGTAGTAGTAGTCGTCGTGTCGTAGCACAGAGCTAGCCTTATATATGTATATCACGAATGGTTGGTATGTCTGGACGGTGCCCTCAGAGTACATAATAGTCTTTTTATTTTCCTTGAGGAAGATCGGTTCCGGGCTCGTCGAGTTAGAGAGAACGTTTTCAACAAATAAGCCTTTACGCCCACGAAGCCATGGAAAAAGAAAAAGATCAGGAATTGTAGGAGACAAATCATATTGGTAGCGATGTAACAAATACATGAAGGAGACAATCGTTTCTAGGCTGCACTGCGGACGGTCTTATCTTAAGAGGACATGGTGCTAGTCCTCCCCTTCAACCCTGTTGCATCCCGCGCCAGGTGAACCCGGCCGCGTTTAGGGACCGCTGCTTCTGTTCAGGCAAGGTGCTCGACATCGCTCGACAGTGGCGGGTAAATGCGCGAGAAGGCCCATCACGTCTCCGGGTCGGCGGTCTTGGTAAGTCTAAGCGAGGGGATTGGTCCATCGTCCGCATCGTTGGAACTGCCTCGCCTTGTGGGACAAGATCGCATCGGAATAGAAAAGCCGCAGAAGCAGGAGAAGGCGATCCGCCCATCACCGACGTAGAAAGGGACGGGACGTGCGCAGGAGCTGTAGAACGCCTGGAGTGGGACGAAGATGGCACTGCCAACGGGGTAGACCTGGAATTGAGCCGTACAACAGCTGGGCAGTCCCCAGTCGGCGTCGGTGGTTGGCACTCTTGACTTGCAATCACCAAGTCCACCGATTCGTCCGAGGACTGCATATCGGTTGTCGATCGAGTCGGAAGCAACCAGAGAGACTCCAGTTGCGAGCGATCCTCACGGCAGATAGGGGCAACACGAGACGTCGCCAGATGATCGTCAGAAGCCTCTACCAGGTCCGCCTTGGGACGTTCCACCGCTGGCGCCTCAGTGTCCGTCACGATCAGCCTAGACTGAACAAAGGAGACCGGAACACACGTAGCACCAGTGCAGACGATGTCGACAGACTCAGAACTAGCCGAGCTAGAACCAGAACCAGGGCTAGCATCAAAACCCGAAGGAGGACCCGAAACAGAAGCAGAGCCGGACGCGACGCAAGGGGCCGGACCGACCACAAGAGGTGAACCGGCGATGCTCTGTTGAGCGGAGAGAGCCAGATCGCGCAGTTTCACGCGACAAGTGGCCGAGAGCATGCTCCCGTGCACCTTGCTAGCACTAGATCCAGAAGGCCTGAGGTCGTTGTCGATCGACGGAAGGGGTAACCATGTCGCCTGTGGAGCCTCAACTACATCAGCCGAAGGGGCTTGCGTCGGGATCTTCAGGAGACGAGACTGGGGCCACCTCTTCTCCAAAACCGGGCTACCGCGGAGAGGAACAGGACAGTGCGTCGTCATCGTCGCTGAAGGGGGTTCTTGTAGGCGCGCCTTTCCTTTACCAAGGAGCGTGACAGACTCCGCTGGAGAGGGAGGGGCCGGGGCCGCCAGCACACTCCATCGATTTCCGTTCCGCCAGCTAGCTTGAGTGTCGAAATGGCCGTTCCGGACCTCTGGAGACATGGATAACACCGGCGCAGACACAGTGCGTGACCTTGCCGCCTCGATGGCCTTCACGGTGAATTCCTTCGACTTGGACACGTTCTGTGAAGAGGGAGGTTCGGATGGATCGTTGGAGACAACAGGCAAGCGAAGCGGTCGGCTCTGGAGCCCTCTGGCTGCGATCGCAGCATACCTGATATTGAAGTTCATTAGGCGACTACTTATTGGTAGGAGGCCAGGATACTTACGATAGGCGGGGGCCCCGATCTCCAACAATCTGATCAGCGCGGCTGGTACTACTGGCCACCTCGGACTGAGAGCGGCGATGACCCCAGGTCTGTGGAAGAATGAGCGGACTGGCGGCCACGGCGGCGATGTCTTGTGAGGACGTTGAAATGGAAGACCGTCTCACTAACGCAACGTTCGTCGTAGACCGCACACGGCTCGAGCTCCGGCTCCTCCCCAACTCGAGCACCGGGACCCGGATGTGCGGGTCGTTCCTCAGCGGGGGATGTTGCGCCGCGTTGATGATATCTCGTTCGACTCTAGCGGAGATGGGTTCGTTGGAGTATCGTCGCTCGTTAATCACTTGGTACGCGTCTCGCGGCTCGCCTCTGCATCGGTCAATCGAACAAAACAATCAGTCATCAACGAGGGTGACATTCGTTGTTAACTTGCCTGTCCGCGGAGTGCTTGGCCATAGCCGTGGTGGTCACCAGCTCCATTCGACGACGTTCGCCTCGCACATCCTCCTCAGGCGGGAGTGGTTCGTCCAGACGCGCTACAAGCCGAGCGAGGCCAGCGTCGGTCAGCGCCACTTGTTGGCCAGCAAGCCCCGTGCGAGCGACCAGGACCTACAGGAAAACATCAGACGACCTCCTACACAAGAAAAAAAATCAATGCTACCGCTCACCCTGCTTGCCCGGCGAACATGTGTGACGGTGGGTGTCGCTCGATCAGAGGACACGACAGGGCCAGTTTGAAGCCGACGGTCCAAACTCGTGTCGGTCGGGTTCGTCATTGGAGGGGTGGGCATAACGGGAGCCTCAGAAAAAGTCGGTGGAAGGCAACTACCGCCAGGAGAAGAGGGTGTGGGAAAGGTTTGAGCAACAGCTGGGGATACAACGGTAGGGACAGGCGTCTCTTGCGTACCCTCGTCGGCGGTCATGGCGAGGTACTGTGATAGCGACCGCTCCTCGCCGGATGTAGCTTCCTCCGCTGATGCGGCGGGCGGTATGGCAGTACGATCCTCAAACGACCATTGGTCTTTATCATCGCCGTCTTCAAGACGTAGGTAGTCAATGGAGGAAGGCGCCGACGGGGCGCCCGCGTCGAGGAGACTTGCCGCACTCGCGGGAGGAGCAGTCAGAAGCCCAGGGGTTCCGACATCCGTGAAATCGCCTTGCAGCCTAGGACTCGAGACCAGCTGAACCTGAGACGCGACCACATCTCTTCTCGGAGAGTCGCTGGTTGACTCTGGCTGCCAACTAGCCGTTGACTGAAGGTTCGGAGTAGATGTACTCAACGGCAGGAAATCTTCCATGCTCGAGGGGACACCCACTTGAGACCAATTGAAGCCTGCGTCGACCTCCGGGGTCGACGCCGTAGTGTCGGTAACGTCGTGAGCCACCTGGAGACGGAGGTCACGGTCGTCCAAGCTCGCAAGCCCTCCGGGGATACCCGAAAACCATGTGACTCGAGGCGTCCCAGGCGTTGAGTCGGAAGAGTCGCTGGGCTCGGTGATCTCAGTGATGTCGCTGAGCGAGCGGAAATGAACCGGGGAAGGAGTCTTGTCGAACTCCTGAACCGTCGGGCGAGGGTCTTCGGCGAGGGCAGGACTAGCGATTGGTTCTGAGATGTGTATGTCGCCAATCTTGGCTTCGTCCGCGACTTCAAGCGAGGTCCTCGAGTCGAGTACGTCCTCAAGCCCGGACTGTTTCTCACCGAAGCGAGGGATGGGGGACGCAGGAGGCGACGGTGAAGATAAAGCGGTCTGTGTTGAACCTGCTGCAAAGGGAATCACAGGAGACAGACACGAGTCGGTTACGTCGTCCTGACGCAACAAGGGGGAGCCGAGGTCCACGACAGAATCGACGTCCGAAGTGCTTGGGGGGACGATCGTGAAAACGAAGTCAGATGAGGTCGAGGATGCGCCCAGCTCATCAACAAGCGGGGAGAAGAGCCGTTCCTCGGTGGACTCTCCTGCTAACTGCGATGCATGACCTGGTTGAAGGGGGGTTGATTGGACGGAGTGCAACGGAGTCGAAGGGTTCTGAGACAAAGCCAGTGACGAAATGTTTGGCGTAGTGGTGGGAGAAGACTGGGGGGATAGAACTGACGAGCCACGGCTACAAGATGAACACCGCAAGGCTGCCTCCGGGGCGTTGGCTTCTATAGCATTCGACTGCAAGTGGGAAGCTGCATGTTCCATCTCTTCGATGGCCGTGAACCGGAAGGGTATCGAGAACATCGTACTAGATGGTAATAACGGAATTGTTTCGTTCGGCGGCCCTAACCAGGTGAGAAAGGGCTTCGGGTTGACGAACTCTGCGGAGGTCGACGTGAAGGCGAGACTTCGAGTCGCAGGGGAGCCTTCGGGGGTCGGCCGGCCGACCATGTTCTCATAACGCGAAGTAGGAATACCCGGCCGGTCGAAGAACACAACTAATCCCAAAAACAGTAGCCCAACAACCCATAGCAAGAGCGAAGACGCTGCAACATTCACCTGAAAGTGCAAGCGAAAGGCTCCCAATGCGTCGACGACGGGGAGAGAGGACTCCAAAGGCTGCGAAATGGCGTCCCGCAACCACCGAGAGCCAGACATAAAGTCGATGCTGGATGCATGGTTGTAGAAGTTGGCGAGAGCCTGGTCCGTGGGGAGCTCTGGAACTGGGGGTAGATATTTGGGAGCGAATGGTTTGGTGTGGGTGACAATGCTGCCCCAGTCGATGTTTTGAGCTTTGCGCTGGTAGAGAAGAGGCAGTAAGGGTATGAATGAGGCGAGAAGAGCGTTGAGGCGTTCGTGAGGCATTCCGCAGTGAATACGAGGGAGGGTATCGCAGAACGGTGGGGTCGTGGTAGCAGGGTAGAAAGGCAACCTGCCCCACAGGCGCCCTTGCCCCCTTCTCCCGACTGAGACCACAACAGGCCTGCGCCCCTTCACAACTCCAACCACCACTATCGTATCCAGTTGAGGGCCGCCCGCCTACTAGCTTGTCACTTGTAATTACACAAATTTATTGCCGCATAATGTTGTCCAGGCATTCTTCGGCGCTGTGGCAGATGGGCGAAGCGCGCCATGCACAGACGGGCCGCCAATTCTTGTTCAGGGTCGCCAAGGAGGGGTAATGACCATTGACCATATCACAGATCGTGTAGCCGTCGTGTCCTCCAACAGGTGAGCCTGCGACACCAGCTTGATTATCGCGCTCGTCTTGCTGAGATGGCCCAACACACAGTCACAGTCCTCACTGGAGACGAGGCGGGGATACGAAAACGCTATTACCGCAACTCGTCCCGCGAGTGCGAGTTTTGGATGGCCTTGATTCTTCTTCGTCTTCAGGAGGATCAGTACACAACTTGGTCTCGACCAACAAGGACGACACGTGGAGAAGGTGCGCATGAGAGCGTTCTCCGGAGACTTTCTGGATGCAATCGATAAAGTACACGAGGACAAGGCCACCCAAAAGTGTCGAACCTTGCGGCAAACTTCCGTGTCAGACGCTCACTCGAACCCCCATGTGTTCGACGGTCTTTTGTATTCCATTTTTTCTGCTGGTTGCGCCCAGTTCCCCCTTGGCGATGTGCATTTGTTTTCTCTATGTGGTAAGTGCCACCGAGCAAAAACACGAACCAATCCGGGACCCACAAACCAACTTATATCGCCGACGGACGAGAAACAAGGCACCTACCAAGTTTTTCGCACAGAGCGCGCCTGGAGCCCGAATTCCTCTGTTTTCCCTTGCCTCGCGCTTCTCACCTTCTCACCATACACGGGCCGTTCTCTCTACCTGACGGCTTGCAACATGCCTGGCCTTGCCGTCTTGCACCCGATTCACTTTCTCCCTCTGACTCCACCCTCCTCCGACGCTCCTTCCCCCACCGCGACCATCGACTCGTTCTCCCTTTCGGACTGTGAGCTCCTCCAGCGACGCCCTCCATTATCGATCCCCTTGCTCTCCCCCCTAGACGCCATATTATTTCCCGAGAAACCTGTCTTGTTTTCGTCCAACGAGGTAAGTGATCTATCCCTCAGGGCTGGAGAACCCCTTCATGACCCTCAGTGCAATCGCTATCACCGACGCCTTTACGCAGTCTCCAGAACGAGGAGAATCCGCACCATCGAATGCCTTCGTTCCCATTAACGACCCCCACGCAATCTCCGCACCTCATCACTCTTGCACCACACCTCCACCACCGCTATCCTCTATGCACCCTCCTTTGACGTCAACCCAACGATCCCGGTTTTCCTCTTATCGCCTCCGCATCCGCCCGACCCCCAAGTCGACCTTGTCGTTCAAGGTCGCGGCCCCTGCCCCCCGAATTCCCCTCGCAGCAGTCCTCCAATACTGGGGTGCGAACGACGCATATGCCCATCCAGATCCCGGTCCTTCTATCGCTCGTGCGGACGTCAGGATGGAGGTGGATATCGATACGGTGCCGGTGCACAAGAGCAGTGTGCGACGACCGGGGCTCGGCTTGATGCTTGGCTTGACCCCCAGCCCAGGACCACAGTCGCGTCCGTATCCCGATCCTCATGCACACCCCCATCCCCACTCGCAATCACAATCACAATCGCGTTCCCGGTACTCTCGGCGCCTACGACGCCTGGCTCCGGCGCCCCTGCAGCTCACGCCGCCCACGCGTAGCAGACCCCCCCTCACGCCCGCTGCGTCCCCTTTGGCCTCAGCTCCCGCACCCGCCAACCCGCACCGCACCCCCGCCTCTGGTGTATTTGTAGACGTCCCGCTTGCGACTTGCCCCGGCCCGTCTTGTACATTCGATCTTGACCGCCTGCCTACTATCCCGAGCGTCGATTGCACGCAACCGAAACCCCCATCTGCCTCGCCTGAAACCGATCATATTGCCGGCCCGTCCTTCTCGTCTGCCAAGGCTACTATGTCGACCGCGCCTACGTCACTCGTCTTTCCTTCCGGACAGTCCGAGAACCACATGAGCAATGCCTACACGCAGGTTCCAACGGATGCTACCGTGGACACTTGGTACGTTGACATGCTCACCTGGCGCCACACCGTCTCCCGGGCACTCGACAGCCCGTTCTCGTCCTTCCGCTCGCCCAAATCCGCCATACGCACGATACATACTGCTTCCGGGAACCCAGTCACGCCGCCGCTCAGGTCTGCTGCGGGAGGCGTCTTCGGGAACATATCGCAACTGACCCCAGGGCTGCCTCGCGAGACAGTGCCACCGCCGCCTCCGCGGATGGGCTGCAACCCTCTCCCGGAGCTTGCTGACAGTCATACTGCACCACCGGCACAGCATGCCCTCACGGAAGAAGAGGAACAACCGGTTTACCCTCAACATGCGGACTTGACATGGGAGCTGGACAGGGAGAGCCTCATGCTATGGGCGGAGAAGTGCTCCGAGACCATCGCCCGCGCATCCCTGGTGAGTGGTAGTCCACCATGTGGCTTCCGCGCCGCTGCTAACTGACCATCCCTGCACGATTAGTCCCTTCGCTCCTGCGGCCTACTCCAAGACCCCGGCGCGATCGCAACCCTCTGCGACGACCTCCGGCGCGCGTTCGCAACGGTGCAGCGCGCGCTGGAGGGCACACCGCGCGACTTCGTCATGGACGGCTCGGAGGCGCGGCAGACGTGGTACACGAACCACTGCGACGCCGTGCACTCGCTCTCGCGCAACATGCAGCACTTCCACATGCTCGCGCGGCGCGTCGAGGACCGCCCGCCGCGCATCCACCGCCTCGAGGGCGTCCTCCAGAAGCTCGCGACGTACCAGGTCAAGTTCACCGACATCGCGCGCAGGATCTCGGTGCGTCTCTCTTCTCTTCTCTTGCTCTTCCGCATCCTCTTCCTCTGCCTCTTCCTCTTTCCCTCTTTCGCGCGGGTCCGCCGGGTCGCGATGGCGATCCAGGGGCAGAACCCGAGCACGCACACTCACACTCACAGTCGGTTCATCTCCGCTGCAGGTCTCGCACGAGAAGCTGCGCCTGCTGGACCTGCGGACCGAGCTCGCGCGGGCCCACACCCGGGCGCGGGTCCAGGTCGTCGAGGAACGCCGCCGTCGCCGGGAGGAGCGCGCGATGTGGCAGGAGGGGCGCGCGCGCCGCCACGCGCTGCGCGAGGAGATCAGGCGGGTGCGCGGGACGATCCGCACGATGCGCGACGCCGCACCGCAGCACGACGAGAACGAAAATGAGAACGAGAACGTCTTCTTCTTCCGCAACGTGGACGAGGACGGAGACGACTGCATGGGCGAGCCGTACGGAGACAGGCATGCCAAGTGGCGGTTTGGCGGCCCATAGGATCGAGAGGGGCGGAGGGAAGGCACGGAGGATGGTTCTGGACGACCATGGGCCCCGGAGGTCTGCCGGGTGGAGAACGCGCGGATAAGGCGCGGTTTGAGAGGAATGTGTAGAGGCAGGCGAGCCTCGCTCCCTGCGCGTGGATGTGCCCCTGGAGCCTGTCATTCAGGCTAGCACTCCACGCATTCGGTATGTTGTGGCGGAGTTCCTGACATTATCATTTCTCAAGTGCCGTTCAGTGGGTGCACTCTTATTGCTAAACGTTCCCCGGACGAGTACCCTAGGGTCTGGTAGGAGTCCAGAGCTGTTTTGTATTACGATTTTCACGACCTCACGACTTCACGTTTGATGCACCGTTATATGACTTTTCACGCAGATGTTTAACTAGCGTGCTTCGTGCGTCGATTCGGAGTCAACGATTGCTTATGTATCGGTAGAAATTGTAGCTCTAATTGTACATACATCAAATACTACCTGTTTTATGCCGTAAAACGATCATTCAGAGCTCCGATCGACCTGTCGCATAAGAATACTATGACACCCACGAAATCGGCATTAAAGTCGGTTTCACAGCGGTGGGGCTCCTGGCGTTTGGTATTCGGCATCGCCAAATCGGGACATTGCGCACGGACCAGGCAAGCAATCAGCCTGCCCTAAACTCACCGCCTATAAAACTTCGCTGCCTGCGTTTGCTGTTTCTTCAGAACATACTCAGCTAGGATCTATTTTATAGGTACTAACTCGAGTCTCGCATGTTTACACATGCCACATCCTTCAAATCCAGTCGATGACACCAGCGCCCACTCGTATAACCGAGAACATGGCCGCCTCGTGCGGTCTCGAGGACGTTTGGTCCATCGTCGGTGTGTCTCTTCGGAGATGTGCCGCGGTGAACCAGCGAGTCGGGCGTATGTCTGATGGATTCTTTCGTAGATCATACTTGTTTTGTGCCGAAATATATTTTGCTTCGTCCTCTCAACCTCGTGGTTTGTGATTTGGCGTGACCAACTGAGCAGGATATAAGGTACGCCGAATCTGCTGGAATTTATTTCTTCGTGTGGACCTAATGAGTGGAGAAGATTGATCGATACAGACTGCATCGGTTCTGGTGAAATAGAGCGCATCCATTGAATGTCTCGCGACTATAATGAAGTATGGACTTGGTATATATATGGTGACTCTGGACATGCCAGGAGCCATACTTACTGCGAACCAGATTTTCTGCTACTGAGTCCGGGTGGCTTGAAATTGCAATTTCCTCGTTCTGGTCTTCCAGAAGATCGTATTTGCGGCAATGGTCCGAAGTGTCCGGAGCGCGGTTCTATGCGGCAACACTTCCTGGCCTGTGGCGTTATGTAACGTCCAAGCTTACGAAAAACCAACTATCTCGGAGCCATTCGGTGCGTATCGTTGTCCTGTCGGTTTTCACTCGTGCTCAAGGGAGTCCCCCCACTGTCCTTCATGCCTGATCAGTCTATTTCAGCACATTATGAGGGTATCTATTGCCGCAGGAGGACTCACTTCCTTCGCAGTGGGCGCGGTTATAGCCACTGCAACGACCCCAGACTCATCTAGAGCCCAAGCGACCTTCCTCGTGCCAAGCCCACCTCGACCATCATCCCTACCTAAAGTAATCACCCCCGCCGTCTCCAGCTTCGTCGAAGATGTGTTGCTCAAGTCGAAAATTCCTGGTGTCTCTATGGGCGTTGTACGTCTTAACTCCACCCGCCTACCTGTCGTCGAACTAGCGGCTTGGGGAAGAAAGACGGAGGAAGGCGATGGGAACGATTTGAGTTCGAGGGTTTGATTTCATGCTTTTCCCCACTGAACTACTACCTGGCTAACCTAGCGCTCGCAACGTGAATTACGCAGGCACTGTTTGCAATGGCGTCGTGCTCAAAGGCGTTCCTTGCGAGCGCCATAGGGCTTCTCATGCACGACTTTGCCGGAGGGAATAATGTTACGTCTCTTCCCCATGGGCTGTCGCGGTTCGATTGGAGTACGAAGATTCGGGATTTGCTCCCGGACGAGTGGGGTCATCAAGACGAGTGGGACGAAAGGAGCCTTAGCTTGCGCGACGCGTTCTCTCACGTCTCCGGCTTATCAAGGTAAGTCCTGCCATCGACGGACAGTGTGCGAGATGTAATGCCGGTCATCATACCAGACATGAATATTCGTACAAACCAGGAGACACAACCACAGATGTCCTTCGACGACTAAAGCATCTCGCGCCTGCTTACGAGCTGCGCGAGCAGTGGATGTACAACAACCAGGTGCAGACCCATCTGTTGAATGTGTCCGTGGCATATCCCTCACATATCCACTTCAGATGTACATGGTCGGTGCATACATCGTCTCGAAGTTCTCCGGCATGAGCTACCAGACCTTCGTTTCCTCACGCATCCTAACACCCTTGAACATGTCCTCCACGACGTTCTCTCCGTCAAAAGCGGCGGAAAGCGGTCGGTTGACCGAGACGTGGACGCGAGGCGTTCGCCGCATTCCCTTCTGGTTCTCCGATGAAGTGGCCGACTTATTCGCCGGCGCGGGCGGCGTCATCTCGAGCGCAGAAGACATGGTGAGCCGTCGAAGGTTATTTGGCATTGAGTTCTCTGCGCTCATGGGGTCTATACTTAGACGAAATGGCTCGCTGTCCTCCTCAATGAAGGGGTCGACGTCCTGACCAACGCAACGATCATTCCGTCCTCAGTCTTCCACGAAGTGACCACCGCCAAGGCGATCGTCAACGGGGTCGCCGCCGGCCCTCTATCAATCATGGGGTACGGGATGGGGTGGTTCCGCGTGTCCTACAGAGGACACGACGTCGTCTGGCACTTCGGCGCGATCCCAGGTTTCTCGACCCTTGTCGCCTTCCTCCCTACAGATAATCTGGGAGTCGTGTGCCTTGCGAATATGGATGAGAAACAGGACGACAACATGGGCATCCTATTCAGAGTTATTGATGAAGCGTTGGCCCTCCCGCAGTCAGGGTTGCTCCCGTTAAGTTCGAGTTGCGCAGGCTGCAGCCGGCCGTCCTCTGTGATCCGTCCAACGCACAACACATCCCACACCCCGCTCAAAATCAAGCCAGGGACGCCAACAGATGGACAGTTAAACTTACACACTGCGGAGCACGAGCCGCTTCCTCTGGCCCTCGACGCGTACGCCGGCACATACGCCGACCCCCTTGGCGCGTACGGCAACATCACGCTCTGCGCGCCGACACGTGCACGCGCGCCCCCCAGTGCCTACTGCGCGCGCGTCCTCGCGGACTTCGCGCCAATCGAGGAGTCGGCGCGGCCACCCTCAGGTCCTCCCCCGCCCAGCCTCTTCGCGGCCTGGCCGCGCGTGTGGTCGAGCCATGTCCGCCTCCGGCATGCCGCACGCCACTCGTTCGCACTCACGCTCCCGCGCCTCTTCCCGCAGGGCTTCGGCAGGGACTCGACCCCGTTCGAGTTCTACGACTCGCAGCTCTCCGTGGGCCGCGTGGAGTTCGTGATCGAGGACGGGCGAGTTTCGGGCTTCGCGTTGGTCACAGACGAGCAGGCAGCCACGGGGCGGCAGAGGCGGTCACGAAGCGGGAGTCTGAAGGAGGTCGGCGACGCGTGGTTTGCGAAACTCCAATCGTAGCATTTTTCTTGCTGTCGGTAACGTCTAAAATTGAGCCTGTCTCCGGAACGACGAGCGCTGCACCGAAACGTGTGTCGCATTGCGACGGGTATAGCCCGCGGACAAGTATCCGATAAGTACCTGATGATACACAAGACGGCCTACTTGTCTCCTCGACAGCGCCGAACAGGCACCTACGGTAAACAAAACCAGGGGACGGAATAGACACACTGGTCATACGGCAGCGAGGGGCGCGTGCTGCCGTTTGACGTACCATCGTTTCGGCGGGCCGTCCATGATATCTGGACAATCCAGCATCGTCAGCCGCTGGGTATCGCCGTGCCAATGATGAAACAGAAATGCGCACCGATCGGAGAAGTGAAGTTGTGCAAGAACGGATGCACTGTGCTCATGCTCTCATCATGGGCCGCGAGCGCGCGCTGCGTCAGCTGGGCGGGCGGTGGTGGCGGCGTTGGGTCCACGACTCGTCCCTGCAGCACGATGCCCGACGCGACGCGACGGTTCGGCATGAACACCGTCCCCGGACCCTGGCTCTGCGTCTGGCTCTGCTCGCTGAGCGGCACGCTTTTCAGTGGGGTATAGGGGCGGTTCTCGCTGAACGTCGGGGGATACTCGGACTCGCCGTCGCGCGGGAGGGGGCTGGACATGCTGAGGCGCTTTGCAGCCGGGGAGGCCGGGGTGCCGTACGACTCCAGCTCGGAGAAGCGGGAGTACTCCTCGCGGGCGGCACGGGAGCGCGATTTTTCGCGCGTGGCGTGGCGGGATTGGACTTCGTTTTCGACATTGCGGGGGAAGAAGATCTATCGCGATGTGAGACATACGGCGCGGGCATCGGGGAGGGGGCGGGACGTACAACGAGTGTGAGTGCAGAGGAAACGGCGCAACCAATTGCCGAGATAGAAGTCAAAAATTCTGTCCAGAAGCTGTGCAGGAGCAACGTGAGTAGGTGAACCAAAGCAGAAAGCTGGACTGTACTGACGGGCTCTCGTTGACGTGCTGATGAGGCCGCACGCCGTCCACGGCGAGGATGAGGAGGGGGACCACGAACATGAAGCGGAATACAACACGTATGCACTAGGGGGTTCCGTGTCAACAATGCAACCCACATTAATGGAAGATCGAGGTTCACGTACATTCAGCTCGTGGAACGTCGTCAGGCGGACGACAGTGCGAGTATCAACGCCACTCCGTTTCTGTGCGGATGAGTCTCAATCAGCAACAGTGTCACCACACCGCATAGACCAACTCACCAAGTTCTCAATGAATCCAGGGAACGTCCACAAAATCGGCGTGAACCAGAGCGTCAGCGATAAGCTGCCCAAACTCCCTGCCAAAAAGGTGTATGCTTCGCACTACGCCGCCACAGAAGATCAGCTTGCAAACACAAAACGCGACGGATCGGAAGACGCACCTTGAGGGGGTCCTCCCGTGTGAAGATGGTAACAAGTGGCATGTACGTGACCGCGATGATGGAGCCGACGATCCAAGTTCTGAAGTACAAGCTTCGGAACCAGTCCTGCTGTACCGAGCCAGAGTTGACGAGGAAGAGCCAAAAGCAGAGCTCTTCCAGATGTGTTACCCTGCGGCGCCCCGGCACGTCAGTCGTCAGCCACCCCCGCATCGCACATGTGAAATGCTGCTGCAAACGTACATTTCAAGCGACCATGATATCGTGAAAAGCAGATAGAGCGGGAGTATGGAGGCCTTGTGCGACGGCGTCCAAAACTGCCACGGTGTGGGAACAACTGGGGGTCCCGTGAAACGGGGCCGATTGAGAACATATGGAACGGGTCACGCACTGCCGTACACCGGAAGCGCAGCAAAGCCCTCCTTATACTTGATGACCGCGAACCCGACGGCGTATGCTATTATGCCCGGGACGCTTAACAGGTACGTGTACTGCAAGGAGGATCATCATTCAGTTGGAAAATCACGGGAGAGTAATATGATGCACGCACGGTCATGAGCCGTTTGAAGGCCCCAGAATACGGACCGTTGTTCAGCCTACGGGAGTGGATTGGTCCAGGGGTCGAGCATGTTGTGGAGAAGGGACTCACCTGAGGCATTTGAACCGGTCAAACTTCCATAGGTGAAACACGAGAAATGTTCCTAGCTGCAAGGGGGCTGGTCAGATCCTGAAGTTCGCAGAAGAGATAGAGACCAAGGCCATTTGGACGCACTAGGACGGCCATTAAAGACCATACGAGATAGGTGGCGGGCGTGGTGTGGGACATGTTGCGGAAATATTATGTACAATAAATCGTCGGTGCAGTACGAGAGGTATTACTGGGAAAAAGCTGTTAGCGAGTGGTATATAGAGTCGAGCTCCGGAAACGATGACATGCGAGGCGGAAAGCCAAACCTCGTATGGGGGACAGAATCGCTCATAACGGACTAAGGCACAGCGCTCCGCTCACCTCGTCTCGCCACAAATCAAGGGAAGAATGAGAGGGTGCGGGGTCTACGACGGTGGAAGCATGGAAACATGCGGATGGTCGCCGTCGGGCAGATACAAATACAGGGCTGCTAGTGATTCGGCGTATGGATGACTGCGGCCATGACAGGAACAGGTATACTGCCCGCAACTTTATCCAATCTCTGAAACGGCGCGCACGTCTTCGATACGTGACCCGCGGCCCGGTAGTCGGGCTTCAATCATACAGTATCCCTGTCCCGCATCCCGTGCCATTCTCTGACCGGGAGACTTACAGATTGGAAGAGTTCCATGATGATCATGAGCGCCCCGGCGATTTCAGCGTGCCGTGTCATGAGAAGCAGTGCGGGGAAGCTTTAACGTTCGGGATGCCTGACGGTAGCAAACCGGAGCGGAGCGGTCTGCGAACGACATGAATCCAGAACGCACCCTCGCATGCTCAAGTCAACGGACCCTCGTCCGTGCGCGTCATATCGCCCGCTTCCGTCTTGGAGTGCCCTGACTAGCCTTGCCCGAGCCATGGGGTATCCGGGGAACATAGCAGACGACCTGCGACCTCGTCCGCAGATTCTTCGGATGCGCGAATTCGGAGATGGGGGAGAACGAAAGAGCGGAGGATGAGACTCACAGTTAAAGAGGCTCCTGTGCGCTACAGAGTAGCTCGGGAGGGCGGACTTGGAGGTGTCCTCGAAGGTCGTGGAAGCGAGTGAGCGCAGTGCAGCTGGGGCTTCGCCATCGGGGAGAGGGGGTAATAATATGGCCAAGGACCGCCGTTCCACCCAAGAGAGAGGAATCAGTTGCACATGGTGCACATCAGACATCACACGATGACGCGAACGCGGGAAGTCAACGGTGACCATGGGTCTCGTCGTGCCTGTCGCCGCAACAATTTGCCGACTTCTCGACAAGCTGCCAAAGTCCGTCAAATCGTTGCTTGTGAGAAGGAGCTCTTGCAAACAGACCGACGAGCAATGGAGCCACAATTTGAATCATCGCGTATGTTACGAGCCAATTCAAGGCCAGACAGTCGGTGTTCAGGCGGAACGGAGTGCTGCGCAGGTCCTAATGTTTGTCGCTGTCATGCTGGAACACATAATTGATTGTAAGGTACTTGTGTTTTGGATGATTTGATGGTGGTCGAGGATGAGGCTCGGAAGGGCTCGGACTGGCTCGGATGAGGAGTTGGTTGGTGACGAGGACTGGCTTAAGCGGAGATCTAAGCGAGCGCGTGGGGAGGATCTCCGACATCATTTCTTAGCATCCCCGACCTAGAAACGCCCTCATCCATCTCTGCTTTGTTCCCACTGCCAGTGCCACGGACGATGTCGCTCGCTACACCAACACCAGACGATCTCGAAGAACTGCTCCTCTCCGCACGCTATGGCGACGTTGAAGACATTCGGCAATTTGTTGACAACTTTGGGTCTGATCCATTGGCAAACGTCCGAGACAACAACGGAAACAGCATTCTGCACATGGTTGCAGGCAACGGGCACACAGGTACGATTATTTTGTCTTGGGCTTGCGGCCAGTCTGCGGCTCCGTAAAAATCCCTGATCTGCGCAAGGTCGGTAACAGATGCCCTTGATCTTCTCCTCCCGCTCGTTCCCTTATCCCTCCTCGCCGCGAGAAATAACGCGGGCTCGACGGCGCTGCATTGGGCTGCGCTGAACTCGCACCTTGACATCGCGAAGAAGCTCGTTCAGCACCCCGGAGGACCCGGAGTCGATTTGATTGATATCAAAAACGCCACGGGCCGTTCGCCCCTCGGCGAAGCGGAGAATGCGGGATGGGAGGACGGTGCGCGATGGTTCGTCGAGGTGATGAACCTAGACGAGAGCGCCAAGGGGGAAACGGCGGATGCGGATGTAGAGAGCGAGGCAGCTGACGGCGCTGAGAGCGTGGAGGTGGAGATTCAGGACGCAGAGGGGCAGGTCGCGAGGATGACACTTGGAACGAACTCGAGCGGGTCAAGAAGCGGCCCGAGTGCGCTCACAGAGAAAACATAGGTCGCCCAGAGGTGCGTTAACCTTTCTACTCATTTCTACAACGTGTTTATGGTTCCGATGGATCGCGGCTGACCCCTTCCATTTGCAGGTAGACGGCTATATCAAATCCTGTATACTTAGTAGCGCGACGCTGAACGTTGAAAGTCTGTCACATGGAGCTGCCACTATTGCCCCAATGTCCACAACCTGCAGACTATTAACAATCGCCGTGCCATACTTCTAACAATTTGTTGTACGTCCAGGTGATGCGATTGTGTTCCAAGACGACTAGGATGGAACAGATATTGTGTTTCCTGGAACCACATAGCTGCTAGTCAGCTACAGAATATTCGAAGCAAGTGTTGAACCTAGTCAGTGCGTCCGAATCTTTTACATGCTATGCGAGCAATAATCCCTGCATGTTGTGCTTCACATCCTGGTAGTGGTAGGTTTCGTTTGTTATCTTCGACTGACACCGTTGTGCGCGATAATCGAAATCGCAGTCATGTGGTGAGTCCCCCACTCAAGGAGAATGATCTGTACTCCCTTCATTTATCGTATCCAGGGGGCCAAAGCTACATACCCGTGATGCTGCCAACCTGCTACTTACTTCTCAGATGTGTATCAAAACCATAAGCGACGATCTCGATCAGGCCTTATGGACCTCTTGTTCAAGATGCAGGCAAGTGACGTAACCATCCCTTCATCGGCGAAGTTAAACAATCATGGAGCTCACCTTTCCCTGAAATCGTCCAGCCACATGACCAGTCGGAGTCAGTACTCTCTGGGTGGGCAACTATCTGTCACTGTCAATGGATGGTCACGAATCAGAGTCCAGCACAGTGTCTCAATGATCTTGAAAAAACTAATCCTGGCAGGAGGACCATTCTGTGGTGAAGCCATTGCCGCGGTATGTGCGTGAAAAATGGACAATCGAATGATACCGTTCACAGTTTCTGCGCCCTGACCAAACCCTCCAACACTGTGACCCCGCTCCTCACTGCATCGACGATATGCACCCGTTCCCCACCGCACCCCTCCCGGACAGCCTTCTCCATCCCACTCATCCCCGCACATCCCATGACGATCGTCCTGGCCCCTCTAGCAACAATTCTGGACGCAGCGGCCGAGATGCCCGCTCCAACCACATCCGGTGGTTTATCATGCAACTCCAGTGCGGTCATGGCTGTGCTCTCGACACCGACGAACGCTCCACCCGAACCGCCCAACCCGAATATCCTCTTCACGCCCTCCGTGAGTGCTCCTTCCCAGTACTTTCCCGTGGTGACGACGCCGAATGGCTGTCCGAGCGCGAGCGCGTGCACGATGGACGCCTCAAAGATGCCGATCACAGGCTTGTCCATATGTTCTTTCAGCATCCCTACGAAAGGGTGATCCGAGAAGCATACAACGAGGACTGCGTCGATGTCGGAGAGATCAGCGCCTTCAGACTTGAGAACCGCGAGCACGGCGGGGAAGGTGTGCGCTGCGGAGAGAATGGACGTCGTGAGGTCGTTGACGGACGGCGGAGATGGTATGGGCCCGTCAGGTATCGCAGGGTGATGTGCGGGTGCATGAGGTCAGCGAGGATTGGCGCAAGGCTCTCTGTCATGGACGCCGAGGAGTTCGGATTGACTACGAGGATGGTGATGCATCGTCGTGTTGTCATGACCGTCGATGTGAGCGGTAGAATGCAGGGAATCGCCAGTACCAAGTACTCCGAGATTGGGTTCATGACTCGGTCGCTTCGATAACGATCGGCTCGCTCGGCCCAACGGAAGCGCGCACCGAAGACATGTTTTCCCATGGTCGCTTTCTGAATCTCAAGCTTGAAGCGGCAAGCCCCTCCATCCGATTCCTATCCCGATATTCCTCGTTAAAATTGATAGCATGATTAATATCCGCTCACACATTGCAAGATTTGTAGTAAAGATTCGCTTCCAAGTTCAAATCGTTGACATGCTATAGCTAGACGCCGCTGAAGCTTTGAAGGACAGCCCAGCTTCCTGCCCCACGTCACGACGCTGCGGTCTTTCCCACACTCGGTTTGGTATTACAACTTGTCTTCAACGTCAACGACACCGCTAGTCCGTCGTTGCTTCTTTCCTCCTCCTTCTACGTCCAACTCACAACCATTCAGCGTTCATGCGCACGACTAGGTGTCTCGCATGGGGATCCTTCATTCCCTATTTATTCGCCGTCAATACGGCCATCAGCAAACCTACAAGCGGCTTGGAGCAGGTGCGCTCCAAATACAAGCTCGACGACCAGGGAACATGCTGATTGTAGGATGACCGAACCAAAGATAACCTTCAAGGCATCTCCACAGACCCATAAAGCACACCCCGTAGCATGCCGACACCCCTACGAGCCGGACAGCAAGTACCAGTGCGGGGTGTTTGAGGTACCGCTCGACTATCATAATCCCTCGTCGGGGAAGGGTCAGATCTACTTCGCAAGGTTGCCCGCCAAGGAAGGCGTTCGGAAGGGCACAATATTCGTTGACCCAGGTCAATTCCGTACTCTGCATTATGAATGAGCCACTGACCCTTGTCTCATCGTAGGCTTTCCGTCTGCAACTGTGCTTGACCTCACTCCTCCTGTATGGTTGCTCGTAAAGGGGGACACCTTGCACAACCGCACCGGCGGGGAGTACGACATTGTCGTCTGGAACGCGCGGGGCAAGGGTGTCCCACCCCACTCTCTCACGATGTACGTCGTCTAGCTGAGGATCTTGCCGCACAGTTCGCGCAGCGCACTGACGGCCGCTCCCTTTACGTAGACCTGGCCCGGTGACCTGCTTTACTAACACCACTGAGCGCAACCAGTTCTACTCCCGTGCCGCGGCCGAACTCGGTATCGACGCTGATTGGGACGATAATTTGGAATACCGACATGTGCAAGGCGACGAAGACATCGCGCGCTGGTACGCAGTCCAGAAGAAGACCGTGGAGCACTGCCTCGCTAGCACAGATAATTCGATGTTATCGTACATGGGCACTGCGGCGTCGACGCGCGATCTGGCTGCAATGGCGGATATATTTGACGGGCTTGGGAGTCCAATCAACTTCTGGGGTACTGGACACGGGAGCTTAATAGGAAGTTATCTTCTGAAGAGTGAGTTTCTTAGTAAGGGGGTATCCTTAGTAAACTGACGAGTCGTCTCCGTAGTGTTTCCTGAGGTACGTGCATAACCATTTCTCGGCCGACACGTTGCGTTAAGATTTGCAGCGCGTCGGTCGACTAATCCTGGACAACCCCGTGGACCCTGCAACGTACGCAGGAGAAGACCCGTATCGCGTGCGTTACCCAAATAAAATACCCGCCTCACTACTCCTCACAATTATGATCACAGACATGGAGACGGGACATTCAATGGGCCAACACAACTCTGGCACGCTTTGCCCAGGGCTGCAATGAAGACCATGACATCGGATGCCGTTTGGCCTACAATCCTGATCCAGAGGATGCAGAGAGCGACTGGACCGTGCAATCCATAAACACAGCAATCGGGGTGCGCCGAGCCGTTGCTCTAGAACGATCTATCACCTTACTCATGCTAGCGACTAGATCGCTCGTGCTGCCTTTGGTGGTTGGAAGTGAACTCAGTCATAACACTTTCTCGTCTTATTCTAATTGCTGACGGCGCGATTAACTCAGACAACGATTGGTCGTCGAGATGGACAACCACCAATACTTCTCGCTCCTTGCCGCAGTTTACAAGCATGACAGCCTTGGCGGGAATCCTGCGAAGCACGTCGAGTTCTTGAATGAACTCATCAGGCAGCTCGACTATCTCAGCCTTGATCTCATGCCGATCTTTTGCGGAGACCTCAATCTCGAGCACGATTCGGAAACCATGCTCGCCAGAGGGAGGAAGATGCCTGGTGACATTGTTTCAAGCAAAGCAGATGCTCCCATTCTCCGTGAGTCGGCGATCATGTCTCGACGCGTTTCTGTCAGCTGACCCCGGGGATCCGTCAGTGCGGACCGCATTCCCTTCGTTGCAGTATATGTGCCATCTCTGGCCGATTCGTGCTGTTGAGCGGTACGCTGACTTGCAAAGTATGGCACACAAACGACCTGCAAGCCCTGTCCTTGTACTGGGGAATGATCTCAACCCGCTTTCTCATCCGCAATACTCGCATTCCGTCTTACGATCGCTTCGTGGCTATAATGAGGAGCACCGTGAAGACGCAGATATTGTGCTCCAAGCGCAGTTCGGGGTATATATGCTGATCCCTCCATCCATTTAATCTATGCTCATCGCGAGCTCTGTGTAGGTACCGAACTTCGCGCATGGGCGGTGTGTAAGTAACGTGATATCCGACTACCTCCGCAACGGCACGGTGAGTCTGCATCTCACGGCTCTGTTACTTTCCTGGTTCTGACATCGCTTTGCTCTCATTTAGATGCCTGCGCGGCACCGCTGCTACGGAAATGGTATAAAGGATAGTTGGCGCGTGCCCAAGCAAGGCACGGGGACCAGGCCTTCGCCCGTCGCTGTTCAACAGCAAGCACAGTGGTACCCTCCTGGCATCACATCATGCAAGCAGACCTCCGAATCCTTCCCATCTGGATGGACTACGAGCGATGGACGTGCTGTGTTGTTCTACGGTATGAGTCGTTCATCACCGACATTGTCTGTGACCGTACGCTGATCACCGATCCGCTGCTGCAGTCAAGGCCATCTACCCGTACCATGCGTCCGCGCCCGACGATCTCGAATTGCTCAAGGGCGATCTCGTCGCCGTCACTGCGCTTCGTGAGGACGGCTGGGCTAGTGGAGAGCCCGTCAACGAAGCACGACGACAGCCTGGGAGATACCTGCTCCCATCGAATTTTGTGTGCTTGTTTTGATTTTGGCGATTTGCAGATGAGCTTCAGACCCAGTGTTGAATACTGCTACAGCGTCGCAGGGATTGCGATTTACTATCCCCGTTGTCGTGCGTAGTATGACGATATACTAGGGCCCGCATTCGGGACTTCCAATTCCGAAAGCATCGTACGTCAGCGAGTTATAGCCAAATCGTGCCCTGACAGATAGCACAGCCCCGGGGGTTACTATAACGTTCAACCACCCTTTGGGGCGGAATACGTCCTCAGCTAGGTTCCGGCCTGGATGTAATCCTGCTGATGTCGGCGCTTCGATATCGATCTCCACCTCGCCTCCGGGGAACTGAGATCTGAGAACAACCAATTCCCCCTTGCGGTCCAGAGTGGCGGCGGCGTGGTGTCTCGACAACAAAGCCAACGCTGAAAATCCGAGTCCTATGGCAATATTTTGATACTCGGGTGTGTTTCGACGACTGATAACTAGAATCAGACTAGAATTCGATCTTCGGACTCGGTTGAATCGAAGTCGCGGCAAACATGCATATGACTCAACTCCATCAGGCGCTTGCCACTCGACTCGGGCTGTTTAAAAGCTGGCCGCACAGATAACGCTTAGGCATCCCCTTGCGACCATATCACCGGCACCACCAACTATCGACCCAAATATGAGCGTAACAGGTACCGAGGATGAACAACGGCCGCTGCTATCTGATGTGGCGAAGCGGAAGAAGCCAACGCCTCTTCCCAAATTTCAGATTGCGATTTTGATGCTGCTGCATCTCGCAGAGCCTATGACCTCCACCGTCATTTTTCCATTCATTAACCAGGCTAGTGGCATCATATCATGAACAGCGTGTTTCGATTCATTGACAGAGGATTTGCCCCAGCTGGTGAGCGAGCTTGACATCACCGGTGGGGACGAGAAGAAGGTCGGCTATTATGCCGGACTCATCGTAACTAACCCGTTCTCCTCTACCGTAGAATGGAGCTGATCAACGTATATTAGGAATCGATATTCTTCGCCACAGAGGCATTGTTTATCTTCCAATGGACAAGACTATCCGACCACATCGGTCGCAAGCCAGTCTTGCTCATTGGCGTCGGAGGATGCTGCATCTCCATGATATGCTTCGGTCTGTCTCGAACGCTTTTGACGCTTATTTTGAGGTGAGGTTGACTCTTGTAACTGCCCACGCGCCTCCACGCTGACAGCTTAACAGTCGCAGCCTGGTAGGCATGCTGAACGGAGGTACAGGCGTCATGAAGAGCATGATGGGCGGTCAGTTCTCCGCCTCGATACGAGTGGTAGTGTTACTCATTATCCTGTAGAGCTGACGGATTCAACCAACATCGCCCAAGCATTTGCATATATTCCCGCTACATGGGCAGTGGGAGTCACCATCGGGTGGGCATTCAGTCAGTTCTAGTTGTCACTCCAACGCAATTTCTGACAAAGACTCTTTCCGTACCTGTAGACCTATAGTGGGCGGGCAGTTAGCCAAACCACACGACAGATGGCCACGTATCTTCAGTCACCCATTCTGGGTGACATATCCCTACTTCCTGCCCTGCGCATTCTCCGCAGCCTTCTCTGCGATGTGCTTTGGAGTCGCTGGAGTCTTCCTCGAAGAGGTACGCAGCCTCACCCGTGCTGCGACTCCTCCCCAATGCCTTCTCACCATAATCATGACCCGCAGACCGTCAAAAAGAAGTGTCGCTCCTCACCTGAGTCCGGCCTATCCTCGTCCGCCTCGACTTCCTCGGCCACCACATCCGCAAATGGCGACAATGACGGTCCCCCGCCCCTCCACACGATCTTCACCCGGCCCGTCATCATCTCCATCGCAAACTACGCCGTCCTCGCCCTCGTCGAGATTGCCTTCATCGCCCTCGCACCCCTCTTCCTCTCCACACCCATCGCCCTCGGTGGGCTCGGCCTCAAGCCCCCCGCGATCGGCGCGATCCTCGGCACGGTCGGGTTCCTCGACGGGTTCATCCAAGCCCTCTTCTTCGCGCACGCAGTCGCCGCGTGGGGCCCGAAGCGCGTCTTCCAGCTCGGGCTGTCGACGTTCGTGCCCCTCTACGCACTGTACCCGCTCATGAACCTGTACGCGCGCGCGCACGGCCGGACCTGGGTCGTGTGGGCGATGGTCGGGGTGCAGAACGTGCTGCTGTGCGTGATGGACATGGCGTTCGGGGCGATCTTCCTCTTCATCACGTCCGCCGCGCCGGACAGCCGCGCGCTGGGCGCGGTGAACGGCGTCGCGCAGGTCGTGGCCGCCGTCGTGCGCGCCGTCGGGCCCGCCGCCGCGACGTCGCTTTTTGCGACTTCGTTGGAGCGCAATTGGCTGGGAGGGTATGGCGTTTATGCGATTCTCATACCGCTCAGTGTGTCGCTGTCGTTCGTCTCCACCTCCCTTCCCCCAGCCATGTGGCCAAAGGCCGGAGAGGACCAGGGGGTTGATGAGTGAGATCTATACCCGATGAAAACGGGACGAGTCGATGCGACCGCCACTTGCCCATGATTGACCATGATCGTCCGCCCGCATTCCTTCATAGACTTAGACTCCGGTTTCTTTTACTTCATCTCATTTCTCATCTGCAATGGATACGTAGACAAATAGCCAATATCTAGAGACCACGCACCAACGCCCTTGCCCTTTCCCTTGTCTGCTCCCTTCACCGCTCCCACTCCCAACCCTCCGCAGCCCACGCCGGCATCTCCGTCTCGAAGCTGCCCAAGCTTGTCGTGTACCGCCGTGCGTGTAGGAAAATGTACAGAGACTCCGGCTTTGGGTCCGGATGCAGAGGGACGAAACACTCTGGACAGTAGTGCATCCCGTCCGCATCCGAGAGCGGATCTGTGGTGATTGGGGCCGAAGACTCCGCTACTGGTGCTGGGGTTGTCAGTTCAGGTGTGCCTACTTCGGAAGGCAACGTGGAGGAGGACGCAGAGCGGAGCGCGAGGTTTGCGACGTCTGCGGGCGTCAGCTGGTTGGCGAGTGTATCTTCAGGGGGAACGGCTAGTAGTAGTGCCGGACCGGCATCGACGGCCACGGCCACGGGTGCGGGCGTGCCAGGCGTTCCCGCGCTGCTATCTGCAGGCGTGCTCTGGGAGGACGAGGACGCAGGGCCGCCTCGTTTCCGCTTGTTTTGGGGAGGGAGAGGAATGGTGAAGCCGTGTGGTGAGAGGGCGGCCTTCGCCCGGAAGACCACATCTCGCCAGCGGCCCCAGTCCTCAGCCTCGTCCTGGGAAACGCGAATCGCTTTAGTGCGACGCGTCTCGAAAAACGTGCTAGACAAAAATGGTTGACCTTCATGTTCCTCAGGCGCGTGATGATCCCGACCGCCTCCGCCGACAGGGGCACGGGAGAGCCCATTCCAATGTCATGGCCCGTCTCACGCGGTAGGAGTTTCCTTTCTGCGGCCTCGCTCGTAATGCCTTCGGTTGTGGGAGCGGGGGAGGCAGCGTCCTTACGATGGCCTGCGATCGCTTCTGGGTTGTTCGACGCGTCGAATTGGAACTGTGATGGGGCTTGTGGGGCATCGCGCTCTTCGCTTGGAACCAGGTCTATTCCACCCTTTCCGAGATTATCGCCCTACATCGATATAATGATAGCGTCAGTGTAAGACATGAGAAGGAAGGGGACAAGAAATGTACCCATATCCTTGCATCGGAGTAGATGGGGTCGTTTGCGATGGGATGGCCGAGGAACTGTAGGTGTACCCGGATTTGGTGGGCTATGTGCTTTGATGTCAGCGATAGAACACGTATCTGTGGATCAGAAGGAGCATACATCGACCAGTGAAGGGACGACCTGGAAACAAAATAAGATGGATGTCAGCAGACAGTATATACACGGCCCAAGGCCAATGCGCGCAAACCCTACAACGGAGGACGCTGGTATCGGTGTTATCGTCATAGTGCAGGCGGTTAAATATTGTTTTTGCAGGCTGGCATACAACGCGTCAGCAAATGTATGGGCGTGAAAAGCGCATGTACGCACCTTTCCTTCAGGATGAACGATGTTTAGACCCATCTGCCTGTCAACTGTCAGGAGAGGTTCCTCGCAGACGATTTCTTCCCTATATGCGTCGATCTGAGCCACCATTGCATGGTCAACTAAAAGCCACATACTCGGGGAACCTGCCCTTGCATCGCGCGACATATTCCTTCTTGACGTCGCCATTGACAAACTCCTTCGAGAGCGTGGTTGCCAGTGCCGAATTGAGGGGCAGAATCATGAGGCCAGACGTAAGCCTGTCTAGTCTGTTCACAGTATAGACCTTCTCGAAGCCGAAATCAATCTTCAAAATTTCCACCAGACTGTTCCGGAAGTATCGCCCTGCAGCGTGCACTGGCTTGTTGTCCATGATAAGGTTAGACCGACTGGGTATATGCGCACGGGGACAGGCAACGTACAATGGAACCAGGCTTGTCGATGACAATGAACTTCCGCTCTTCGTCGTGAAGGACGATCCGCACCGGGGTAGAGGTTACCGGAGGTTCATGGCGATGGGACACGTTCCTGAGGAACAGGAATGAGAGTTGGAGCAATGTACGATGTGAAGGAGTACGTACTCAATTCGGTCTCCGTTTCGGATGATCGTCCCCGGTTTTGCTATCTTCCCGTTGATCGTCGTGACCCCAGATTCAAGTGCGTACCTCTGGTGCACGACAACAGTCAGTCGCACCGTTCCAGGCAAGATGGCCTCTCAGTGCAATGTGGGCGAGCCGTACACTTCACAGGGCTCTCTGACACGCATTGCCGTAGACCGCTGAGAGTCATGCAGCTGATGAATCGTTGTAGGTGGTGTCTACAGAGCGCACGGACCGCACACGCAGCATTGAGAGACCTTCCGGAAGAGACATCTGGACAAGCAAAGACGTACATAGAACTCCATCGAGCGATCCCGAAACTCCGTTGAAACAACCTCCAGGATCTCGCGGCCCAACCATCGCCCCTTCGCCATCGTTGTGTACGGGTACCAGTAGGGGGGTATCTTCTTCAAGCCTGGGTGTATCCGCGGAGGCACTGGAATACATTCTCCTTGGTGGATAGCCGGTGCGGTCGACATTGGCATGGTAGACATGACGAAGTTAGTTACGACTTGGCGAAAGACGTCGGCATCGGAGACGGGGATACGAGATCTGCGCACGGCGCGGTCTCTGCACCTTGTCGAGAGAACAGCGCCCAGTTCGTCGGCCACGATACAACAACACCCCAAGGGTCGACGCAGAAGGAGAGACCGTTGTTCCAAAGTCTATGGCCCTGGGGGACTTCAAGCTTCAAGTTGGACAGAGGGTGAATCCAGACGAACAACAGACGAAGGTGGTGGCGCGGAATTTGCTCAGAGCGGCAAAAATTCCCAGAGAATGCAAAGATGATGGACATTCAGGGGATTGAACCCTGGACCTCACGCATGCGAAGCGTGCGCGCTACCACTGTGCCAAATGCCCAATACCGTAACCATATTAATCGGATAGGTCTTAGTTGGAATTTGACAACACACGATTCACCAATATTTGTATGCCTTCACAGTGTAAACCACCCGAGAATACATCGCAGACCACTAGGCCGGACTGAACGTGAAGCAGGAGGTGCGTAATCTGGCAAGTTGAGTTCAACAAGTTGTTATATCTGTACACCTGTAGCGGTTCTACTACTAGTGAATCATCAGAGTTAAATAAAATCACATATCGTCTGTCCGCTACGATGATCCCCGCTGTAGAAATTGAAAGCTTGACCAGCAACTTACAGGTCCAGACTTCGAAACTAGTTGATGCTGGCACTTTGTTGACTACTCCCCTTTAGCTTTAGGCGTCTAGCATAGAGTGCTTAGCCACGTGGCCCGTCGTTCTCGTCGAAGCGCACGACGAGCAAGCACGGTTTCTCGACGTCCACGACGGCGAGCACGGTTCATGGAGTTCCTTTCTCAGATCAACATTGCTCTTCGCGGTCCCACTGGACAGCCACAATCTGCGGCCGATACCATCGCTCGCCTCGCCGATCGTCTCTCGCCGTCGACTCTGCTCGCCGACCGCCGTGCTGCGGTCCTCGCCCTCAAAGGACTCGCTCGGGACTGCAAGGCCGACGTCGGGCAACTCACGCTTCCTGGACTTCTCGATGTTCTCCAGAATGACGCAGAGGTGGACGCGGATATTGGAAAGGCCGTTCTCGAGACTCTGATTGTGCTGTGCGAGGTCGACGAGAATGCTCCGGCGGCGGCGCGCGACCTCGGTTACAAGCATACGGATGCTGTTCTCGCCGACGACAAGGTGGCACAGAAGCTCTTCGTTCTGATCTCGGACCACTCGTTCTACCTACGATACTCTGCGCTCCAATTCCTCTCGGTACTGCTCCAGAACCGGAGACAGGTCATACAAGGATACTTCCTGAAGGCCCCCGTGGGAGTGACCAGCTTGATCGCACTGTTGGAGGACAAGCGGGAGATTATTCGAAATGGTGCGTATGCCTGCATATATGCGGTGATCGTACGTTAACCCTCGCTCAGAGGCGATATTCATCATTCAATCCATCATCTCCCAAAGTCCCGAAATTCAGAAAATTATGGCGTTTGAGGGCGCATTCGAGAAGCTCTTCAACATCATCGTGGGCGAGCAGGGTTTGGAGGGGGGTGTGGTAGTGCAGGACGCGCTGACCTGTATAGACGGCCTACTCCGCTTCAACCAATCGAACCAAGTACGAACCATTGCCGTCATGTCCGTGATCTCTGTCCGGTAATCTTCGCCCCGTCCCAGAGTTATTTCCGTGGATCTTCTCTCCCTCCCGTCCTGCTCTCACTCGTTGGCTTCCCGCCAAACCTCCCGTTCAACACGCCCACCCCACAGCAGTTTGCCCTTCAACTCTGGGACGTTCCCCAGAAACGTGCGAACGCCACACTCGCTGTCGGGGTCATCGGGCTGCTGGCTCGGCAGGCGGGCGTGAGTACCGGGTGCCATCTCTCAATCACGTCTGCTAAAGTTGCTCGTAGCCTCCAGACGGGCTATCCATTGCCTGCACTCGATGTCTGACGGAGTTTGGTCTCGCATCGAATGCGCCGACGAACATCAAAACGCAGGTACGAAGCCCGTCGACTAAGCGTGCCTGACCTTCAGCTGACGTACTGTATGATGCACGACATAGGCACTACGTCTGGTTCCCTCCAATATTTCCGGCCTTCCGCTTGCGGAGATGGTCGTGACACCATACGTACCTGTACCGGACACGAACGGGGAAGAGTGGGATCGTTTGGAACCCGCCTCTGCGCTAGATGCCCTGGTTGAGGTCATCCTTCACGGGGAGTACAACAATATTATCGACGGTGAGAGGCGGACGAAGGATGGCATGGAGCTCCGCGGCGCTGCCTTGGGTATCTTCCAGGTATTGACGCCGGAAGTTGTGTGCTTAGTGCAACCCTCACTCAAGCACGCCATCTCCAGAATTTCGTGCAGAAGGAGGAAATATGCGAAGCCATTGTGGCGGCGATGGTCGCACAGCCCGGTTTGTCTTCACATCCGCGCGTTAGTTACCCCCGATGACTGTTTCCTGCAGGCTCCCAAGCACCCGCAACCCCCCTACTGTACGCTCTCACGACCGTGCCCGTGTCTCCGCTGAATGTCCCCTCCGTCACATCAACGCATTTCGCCACCCTCCTCTTCGCACATCTTCTCCGGGCTTCTCCCCGAGCGAAAGCTATCGCGCGCTCGATCGTGCCCCAGGCCGGTTCAGGTTCCCCGAGCAGCAGCGGCGCTTTCTTCGTACCGGCCGACGGCGGGCCTCCGCCCCCCGGTAACGATGATGATCCTGCCGACGCTGACGGGCCGCAAACGCTGTTGCAGATCCTCAGCGAGCACCTCTCGCTAGCTTTCCTTGCGCGGGCGAGGGCGGATTTGCCGGACAAGGAGGCACGCGAATGGGACCGGCTCTGTGTGGGATACCTGTGCTTGCTGATCCAATGGTTGTGGGAGGACCCCGCCGCAGTTCGGGAGTTCTTGGAGGCCGGTGCGCTTGGTGTGGTATGCCTTTCTAACGATGCACGTATCGGTACCGCGGTGTTGACCAGGGGGTGATCGACAGCTGGTGGAGCCCATCAACCAGACGGTGGAAGAGGACACGATGATACCCGGACTTTGCGCGTTCCTGCTGGGGGTTATCTATGAGTTCAACCGCGAGCCAGGAGAAGTAACCCGGTGAGCTCTTCCGGCCACCTACGTCAATGGCCGATCTATTCACGCACGAGCAGCTCAATAATTCACCCTATTTTGACTCGTCTCGGCATCGACATGCTGTCAGGATGTCTGCTCCACCTGCGGGACGACGAACGCTTCAGGGCGGTTGGGCCGGACAGCTTCGTCATCGCGTCTCTGAACGCACATGTGCTCCCGCACCACCCACAAGGCGCACCATCTGCAGGGCTACCCAAGACTGAGGTTGAGGAAGGCGAGATCTGGTTCGACTGGGCGTTCGTGGACTTCTGGAAGTCGAATTACTGTACGTAATCGTAGTCCTCGTGTTAATTGTTGAGGTAGGCTGACGGGTGTGACGCGACACAGACACAATTCAGAAGGGTGTCGCTGTCGAGCCCAACGCGCTGTCGTCGGCAGCCGGCCAGGAGAGCGCGATGCTCATCGCGTCCCTGCGGGACGTCATCCGGAACCAGGCTGCTGAGATCGAGAAGCTGCAGACGCAGCTCAAGGCGCTCTCAACTGCTTCTGGCGAGGTACGTTGTCGTTGGCCACGAGGCATGTCTTCCAATATGAATGCCTGACCTTTTCGACATGGCAGGCGGAGGCGCTGCGGACACAGGTCACGTCGCTCGCGGAGCAGCTGCAGAGCAGCGACCAGAAGAGAAAGGAGGTCGAGAAGGAGCAGGAGGACCTGCTGGTCCTGCTAGACGAGCTCAACAGCAAGCGGCGGAAGGACAAGGAGCAGATGCGTGGGGCCGGCATGGACGTCTCGGAGGATGAGGAAGAGGACGATGATGACGACGAAGATGAAGACGAGGAGTGAGGGACTGATGTACAATACTATACTAGAAGATTTGAGGTCTGTCCGGGTCCATTTCCATTTGTTTGCTTTGAAAATGCATGTATGCATGCACTCGCGTCGTGGATGTGGGGTAGACCATGTTGCGGCCCTCACACGTGGAGACTGGGCGTTGATATCGATAACCCAATATGAACTTCTTCTACCGCGGCTATGTCAGGCACCCGTCATTGAGCCACAACGTGTTCACAGGCGGTGAAGGAGACGCGTATGCATGGAGCCGCCGACGTCAACTGCGTCGAATCGTCCTCGCGTAGCAGCCGATACAGTAATGTGCCTTGGTCTGCACAAGTCCAGAGTGCTCTTCGGACCGGTTAACGTCAGCTCAGAACAGCATTCCGCCGAGACTGCCGTCCTCAAGGACCCATGAGCCGACCAATGAACCTCTCGGCATGCTTGTAGCAGTCACTCAGGAGCGGAAGCTTTTTCATCCCCCACAGCCATCGACTACGAACGTCTATGCGGCCGTTCATTGATTTCGATCAAGTAGACTTCTTCGAGAGGTCTCAAGTCTACTTACTCGCCGAAGTTGAAGCGAAATGGCCCTGCGAAGGCAATTAATGATGCCGTGCAGGGCCGCCTGAGCCATCTTAGCATGTGTCACTCGTTCCATATAATCAAGCTACGTGGCTGGATGTTGAGTCTTACCGCTGCTAATCGAGAAGCTCGAGCTCACTGCCGAAAGTACTTGCCTTCCACGAACTGCACACCACGCAACGGTATGCACTACATCAAGCCGGAGGCTATGTGTTGGCATGATGAATCATGGAGATAAAGCGGCCCGGGATGTGGTAATGAAGCTGATTGTGTTGCGGCCGTAAGAGAGCGGATTGTCTAACCCACTCGTTTGCATCCAAAGAAGTGACCGGCATGGGCGGCGGTGGGACTCTATTAAACAGAACACGAATATTCTCACCTAGACTAGATCATTTACTACCAATAATTCCACAACCGATTGTTGGTAAATTTGGGGATCTGAGGGCACCATGTTGCCCTTCTTTAGGCCACAAAGCTGGCTCCTAATTGAATATAGTTCAATGCGGACCGTGACGTAAGATGAAAGTCTGCATCGGACTAAGTACCGGTGTTTGCATGGCGAAATCGCGGCTCCAATGAAAGGCCAATCGAACGCGGCAAAATTTTTCGGGGTTGTATGCGTATACGGGCGACCTTTGGAATAAACCTTCCAAGATTCGGAAGTGCAGTAGCCTTATGTCGAGAAGCTGTGCTATCATTGTCTATAATTGGCAAGGCGTTTGCACTGTTGCCATGACAATAGGCGCCCGAGAGGACGGACCACTGCACAAGTACATTATTGCCAACACCTATCAACCACATAGTGTTGTGTAAAATATCTTGATCAGTTCCAACATCTTTTCTCACTAGTAAGTACTGTCGAAAAGGCTTTCCTGGGAGTGACAAGCGATCCTCTAGGCACTAATGAAATCGCGCTCCATCCCTTCGAAGACTTACGCCTAGACACAAGGGTTGACTTATACGGCATCTACGTGGCATCCTTCCAAGGTTCGGAAACTCCAGATGATCTCCCATTTTCTATGTCATATTGACTGCGCTTTGTACCTCACGGCTCAACCTTTCATTGAGCATCCTCTATCACAAGATGTCGAGAAAGCTAAACGGGGCCTCCCACCACCATGGCGACCGGAACTCGACGGACGGTATGCGACCCTAGATTCTGCTCCTTTCATCCCAGCATTTCGGCCTTCGCCATCCATCACCAACGTAAACAAACGTGATATGTTGCAGGCGGTTCGTTCTTTCGTCTGCCTTGTATCAACAGCCGCCTTGTTCACTAACGTTGGCGATGATTCAGGCACGATGATTGCCCGCCCATCACGGTGGTGCAGCGCGACGTCGCGAACAAGAGATGCGGTCTGTTGTGTCCAGGAACCTCTTATCCAGGCCTTCATCTCGGACATTGGGCGTCGACCCGTGAGCGTCGAGACGGTCGCACTCACGGCACAGCCCTCATTCAGTTCGGTCACTTGATTGTCAGTGCTTTGATAAGCCTTGCCAGAGTTTCCGACGGCTCCCTGTCGCCCGGTCCAACGAGAATCGCCCGCCGCTCCTTCCCATGCTTCTCCAAATCTGCATGTCACACGAGTATGGAAGTCGTTCTTTAACCGCCATCCATCAACGTAAACAAACGTGATATGTTGCGTTCTTTCGTCTTCCACGATGATTGCCCGCCCATCACGGTGGTGCAGCGCGACGTCGCAGAACAAGAGATGCGGTCTGTTGTGTCCAGGAACCTCTTATCCAGGCCTTCATCTCGGACATTGGGCGTCGACCCGTGAGCGTCGAGACGGTCGCACTCACGGCACAGCCCTCATTCAGTTCGGTCACTTGATTGTCAGTGCTTTGATAAGCCTTGCCAGAGTTTCCGACGGCTCCCTGTCGCCCGGTCCAACGAGAATCGCCCGCCGCTCCTTCCCATGCTTCTCCAAATCTGCAGAACAAGATAGAAGTAGTCCCGCACGTCTTCCTCGCAGCCGAATACACATGGTCGCTCGGTGAGACCGCTTGTTCACGTCCGCATCGTGGTCGCGAAGGAGCGCTGACTTCTATCCGCGGCCCCAAGGTACTGGTTTTCTGCGAGCGGGGGCTGCCCTGACCCGAAATGCCGCTCATATCCTACGCTCCTAGCATCTCGATTTCATTAAGTCTCGGTCATTCTCGAGGTCCATGCGATGCAGTTCAGACACCGGAGGAGTCCTCCAAGGCTAGCTGGGGCTAGTGCCTTGGTGGCGTCGTTGGCCGAGGTTTCGGTGAAGCTCGGTATTCGTCATCATATTCTAGCGCGGATACAGCGCTGCACATGGGCCGATGACATTCGTAAGGTGACCCACCGTCCCTCGCGACCATCGCAACGAGCTAACAAGGTGCATTCCCATGGGTCTTTCCCCTTGTCTTGGGCATCTCACGTTTTTGCTAAACATATTCATTCGACAGACATCTTGTTGCCGCTGCATCGTCTAATAGACCCCACAGCGGTCGCTGTAGTGCACGCGGCGCTTGGATGTCCGACCCTCGAATAACTTAAAATGACTCTCGCAAGTGCAGGAAGCAAATGGCTCGACTTTGGCGCTCCTATCACACGAAATTCCGTCATCCTGCGAGCCTACCGCCTCCAGCGCTCGCGCTGTCCTGATCTAGTGCACTTGGGCTCGGGTCCTTTCGTCCATGATTGGTGAAGCAGGAAGCACGGTGCTTGTCCACTTCTGGCACACAATGGGCCCACTTGACATGTTCATCTCCCTGGGCATCTAGGCCTCGAGCTGGGGTGTTTCATGGCCTTGAGCCTTTGGCTGTGCGTCGAGGGCTACATGCATATATACGCCCAAAGAACGCGAAAGTGAGTTCCACGTCCGAGTCTCGCGCCATTCAGGCTCCTGCTGCGCCTTCCAGTCGGAGGCTTCTTATTACCACCAGTGCGTCGTGCGTTCCCATCGATCGCCCGATAACAATTGACCTGTGGGAACCCAGCGCGTACCCGTGCCGCGTCGAGCGGAGGCATGGACGGCCTTCAGCCGTTCTGAGTACGCCTCGGGGACAGCGCGAAGGTGCGAAGGTGCAGGCGCATGTCCGGGACTTGTACCGCTGCTGTACATCTGTACGGCCATCGACAGGGCGAATGGGAGACCCTAATGCAGCAGCTGCGAACATAATTGCAAGGTGGAGCAAGTGGCAGGCGCTAACAAGATGGTACGTGCGTCCTGGGGCTTCCTCGGCTGCGATTTTTGATACTGAACGACGTTCTTGGCGACCATTGTACACAGGCCGGGAGCAGAGCGCCTGCCCATCCTCGGTGGGCGGGACCTTGGCGTTCTGGACCATCGCACGTCCTCCTTCCTGTCATGCCGTGACGATCCAGGAACGGTGCGGGTCCGAATACCGCTCAACGCCCGACGAGGCTCCGGACTCGCTCCTCGACATGTGCAGCCGAGCTATCCCTGGCACCCGGCGTGGGCGCTCGCACCACGCATGACTCGCGAGAGGCTCAGCCCCCGCACTGCCAGTGCAGCTCGTCGTGCGAGGGGCGGGCAGCCGCGGCGCGGACGGGCACGCCCCCCACGTCCGGCCACTGCTTCGCTCGGTTCTTATCGATGTGGTCCTGCATTGTGCATCGCGCGCTGCGCAGCCCTGCCCTCCATGGGGCCCCTGCAGCGTCTGCCCAGATTCCCCGAGATTGCCTTTACCATTTGCAATCCTCGCCGCTCGGGCGTGTGCGTGTAACGGTGTCTAGTATCCGGATACGGGGCCTCGAGGGTCGGCTACTGCCGCCACGGTCGCCGCGTTGTCCCCCCGTTCCATGTTCCCTTCTGTGGGGAAGGCGGGAGATTCGCCGCGGACGCATCTTCGCCGTCCCCGGGAGCGCACGCACGCACACCCCACCGTTCTCCACGGGCGCTTGCCACCCCATCCGGATTCGTAACGCTCTCAAGACTGGGTGTCGCAGCGAGATGGCCGCCACCATGCCTGACGCGGACGGGCTCTGGCGTCACAGGTTCCAAGTTGGCAGGAGGGTGATCGCGGCGGTGATGGTGCGAGCGGGGAGCCGGCGAGCGAAGAGTGGACGTGGGTGAGGTGATCTGGACGCGGTGGCGATGGATGCATTCACTCCGAGCACAGCGTCGATCCGGGCGAACGGGTTCTGTGACAAGATGGAACAGGGAGTGTCTGCCGGAGGAGGAGTGCCTAGCGAGATTCCGAGCGATGCCAGCCGATTTAATCTCGAGAGACCGTTTGGGTTCTGTTCTCCGAGAGGGACCGCACCGACGGCGAGAGTTGCCTACTCGGGCTGATCCCATATCCCTCCGGCCGCGGGACCTGCCGCGAGCCTCTTGCAGCCTAACCGCCACCGTCCCTCCCCAGCCTAGCTCCCGGCTTTTACTTGATGTGTCGGCCTATTTTACCGCTTTTCACTGAAACTTGGGCTCTGGGAACTGCTTACTCTAGAACCTTAGGCGAAAACATATAAAGCTGGGGCCTCTGGGGCAGGGTAACTCGAACACAATCAGGACTGGGACTCGCTCCTCGACACTCGGCGTACAATATCCTCTTAGGCGGCGCACCTCGGCAGCAATTACTCACACATCACCGGCACCTATTGACGACTTTCACTCTATGGGGAATTCTCACTCTCACTCCTCGCGCAAACCCTCCCAAGCCGGTCTAGACCTGCACCATGCACACGCCACGCCTGTCCTGCATCGCAAGCGCTCGGCCGCCTTGTCCGCGCTCACCCTCGGCCTCTCCAGCTATCACCCTCAAGAACTGTCCTTCAGGGAGGACTCATCAAGCTCTTCCGTCAGCGACCGGGACGAGAAGCGGAGCTTCGATCCTCCGCCCGTCTACGCCTTTTCAACAACCCCCGACATCCCGGAGAACGCCGCCCTCCTCGCCTACAAGGCCTTCCTCAAAGAGTACCCTCAATACCAACTGACATGGATCCTCGACGCCCTCAGACGGACCGACTTTGCCAGGCTCGACCGTAATGGCGAGGCATACGTCGACTACATGGGTGGCTCCCTCTACCCAGAAAGCCTCATCCAGGTCCACGCCAACTTCCTCCAGCGGAGCATCCTGGGCAACACGCACTCTGTCAGCAACTCGTGAGTACCGCGTTCCGTCTGCCCACCTCGTGTTTTTTCGCTATTACATACGCGCCAACTTGTGCGCCGTTCCACGCCACTCCGAGCCTCGAGTTCTCGCCGTTTCGTATTACAATTCCCGGTCCGCCCGGACGTGGGCTGTCTCGGCACCGAGTGCCGCGGGTATCCTTCTTTTCTGTGCCCTTCTTCTTCTCCCTTCTATTGCCAGCCCGCGTCCTCGGCGTTGCGGGCACACGAATGGACGTCACGACTGACCGCGGTACCATATTTGTGTAGGTCACGCCTTTCCGCAGCGTGCGCGGACGAGGCACGGCGAGCCGTGCTCGAGTTCTTCCGCGCGCCCCCGGGCTACACCGTCGTCTTCACGGCAAACGCGAGCGGCGCCCTCAAGCTGGTGGGAGAGTCCTTCCCCTTCACCGCCGGCAGCACATACGTCCTCGGCGCGGACTCGCACAACAGCGTGCACGGCATCCGCCAGTTCGCAACCTCCCGTGGCGCACAAATCGCGTACATCGAGTCAACTGACGAAGGCGGCATGGACGTCGCAGAGGCCAAGGTGAGTAGCGTGCACAAGACTCCGCGATCCTGCGCCCTCCGCACGCACCAGCTGACCGGTATCCTGTCATCGCACTCTGGGGTGCTCGATCCCCATAGGCCGTGCTGAGGCAGCACAAGCCACGCCGCGGCAGCCGCGCCCCACCCCCCAGCCTGTTCGCGCTCACGGGCCAATCGAACATCTCGAACACGAAGAACCCGCTGTCGCTCATCCAGTTCGCTGCGTCACAGGGCTTCTGCACGCTGCTCGATGCGGCGGCCCTCGCGCCGACGTCCGTGATCTCGCTCGCGGACACGCCCGTGGATGCGATGGCGGTGAGCTTCTACAAGATGTTTGGCTTCCCGACGGGCGTCGGCGCGCTTGTCGCGAAGGAGTCGTTCCTCGCCCGCATGGAGCGACCCTGGTTCGCCGGGGGCACCGTCGATGTCGTGCAGGCCCCAGGTGGAATCGTGACGATGTCGGCGCACATGCACGAACGCTTCGAGGTGCGTCTTCCGGCTGAGCTGCAGCACCCTGAGCGAGTTCGCTTATTCCTCCGCTTTCGCTTGTCTGGTTTCCGTTTGCAGGACGGCACAATCAACTACCTGAACCTCCCTGCAATCACCGATGGCCTGCGATTTCTCTCGGCCTACCTGCCCTTCCTGCCCCTCCGCCTCTCTTCACTCACGCGCCACCTCATTACGTCACTCTCTGAATTGCGACACGACTCGACGGACACGCCTGTCGTACAAATCCTCTCGCGTCGGCCGACCAAGGACGTTAGGACCATTGGCGAGCAGTCGGATACGGGTTCCACCGTCTCCCTCCTTTTCCTCTCCGTAAGTCCCTTCACCTTTCCCACATGCAAGCCCAGCCGCAGCGCGCCATTACCATACTGCGTGGAGCAGAGCCCTGGATGGCGCTCACGCGAAATCCCACACCTCCACGCTAACGTCCTCCGTCCCCACGTTCATATTGCCCGCTTCCACGCTAACTACGCCCCCTTTCTTTCCCCTTCTCGCTCCGCAGCCCTCCGGCCAGATGCTCCCGAACTCGTTCGTCGAGTATGCCGCCTCAACATACAACATCTCGCTCCGCACGGGCTGCATGTGCAACCCGGGCGGGGCCGCCGCGCTGCTCGGCCTGCGCGCGGCGATGGCGCAGCTGCCCGCGGACGCCACCCTGCGCGCGTTCGAGCAGTGCATGGGCCGCGAGCTCGGCGTCGTGCGCCTCTCGCTCGGGCTCGCGAGCGACTTCCGCGACGTCTGGCGTGTGGTGGAGTTCGCGCGCCTCCTCGGCACGGGGCGCGCCCGCGCCGCGCTCTGGGACAAGTGGCTCGGGGACCGCACGGGCGTCGCGCTCTGACAGGGTCGCGGCACGCGGACGAGACGGATGGGATGTGGGGGGTCGCGGATCGCGGACTTCTTCTTCTTCTTCGGAGGGTCCGGTGGGCCTGGGTCTGGGGACCCTAGTACCCTCGTTCGCAAACGCGGAAACAACAAAAAGACCAAGACCCCTTCTCGCGCGCGCTCGGATTCGCATGTGGACTCGGAGTCTCGAGTCTTGGACTGGTAGGTGTACGATTTCGGAAGGATGGGACAGTTGTATCATAAAATTCTGTGACCGCCGGGCCCCCTCTGTATCATCTAACCTGATATGTAGAACGCATATACCGTCTGTTAGTCTGATAGTCCTTTCTTATTATGGATCATCATCGTGAAATCCAATTCCTGCGTGCGCCCGACATCTTATGTCAGAATACGACTAGGTCGGAAGAAGGACACTGGGAGCAAAGGAATGGGAGGTTGTGCACTAAGTAGCGTAGCGATCAAGGGAACTGAATACCATATGGCACGGGGTGGGCTTAACTAGTCTTTCCGTCGTGGCGTTCTGGTCAGTCAAGGTCATCAGCAGGTTTACCGTTAGTAAAGCCGACCCTGTAGAACGCATTTAGTTGTATGCGATTAGGCCTGCCGGTGGGAAGACTGGATAGCTCGAGACGGGCTAGCTATTTCCTTTCGTCTCTGGATCGCGCCTGCACGGCCCGCGCGCCATGATAGTCGCTTCTGCTATCAGACCATTCAAACCTAGGAAGCACGAATCAGGCGGTCTGCAATTGTTTCGGAAGGATGGGAGAACTCACCTTGCATGCGGTGACCACGGATCGCATCAGACGTAGTCCCGAACAAAGTCAGAAAAAGTTGTCATTGGAAGCCGGGGTCAAAGTTCAAACGTTCACCTTCGCAAGAACCCCGCAGCTCCCTTAGTCAGTGCGATGACCGTTCGAATCGTTCGGTAGCCACGTGCGCACGAGTACCATCTAAACGTCAGAAAACGCATACTTTCGATCGATCGAGAGAGACTGGGATGAATGTGTGCATGTGGTTACAATTGTTGAAGTAAGCGCGTGTGCGCCGCCTAAACCAACTGCGTCGGGTCATTGCGAAACCAGTTTTCCTGAGACGGATGGACATGACGGATGGACATGCGGCAGCACGGACGGCTGCATAGCATCCCGGATGCGAGGACCCGAGATAGGTGTGATGCAGCGGAGCCGCGCTCCAACTTGAAGAATAGATGTTGGTCTCAAGTTGGCCTTCCTGAGACTTGCTCGCGCTGCGATCGCATGACGATCCCGCGTCAGAGTCGGGTATTGCACCGTCCGTGCGTGACGGTCGTCTCAGCTCTTCACATCTTGAAGCTTGTGGGTAGTACAAAGTGATCATGCGAGCCGAGCTGGTCACCAGTCGATGGAGCGATCGTGTACAGGAAACCGTGACAGACATACCGCGGAGCGTGCTTCTCGGACCCGCACACGGGCCTGTATTTTTGAACCGACGCGACCGCGAAGCACATTGTTCGAACTGCAACACTTTCATGGCACAGTATCATTGTTCTGATCGGGCACGAGGAGCTTGTATTTCGCGAGATCCATACGATCTATGGCCTTGACGGGAAGCAAGTTTATTTGCCATTCGGGTGTAGGATCCGAGTCCGGAATCTGAATCTGCCTGACGGATGTCCTGTCAATGGAGTATAAGAGTACTACCCACGGGCATACAGGGAACCGCAAAATTCGCTTGTAGTCGCTTAAAAAATCCCAACGGAGTTCGGTACGGCTGCCACACGTACAGAGAGCGAATTCGAGATTTCCCGTGACGAAGGCGCGGACGGAGACGATAAGGTTTAGGCAAGATCAGTGCCGCAGTTGCTGGTACACGGAGTACAGCAACACCTCTATTTCGTAATGCTGTTAGCCAACAGGCCTAGACACGAGACACGGACTTCACTGGAACCGGGGTTTTTTATGGGGATGGCTGTGAGTTCGAAGTACATGCACAGTAAGTACTTCTCCACCGACGGACCTTGTAAAGTCGATCTTTCTTCGTTGAATAAGTGCGAGTCCGCGGACGTACCCCTTGATCATGCTTCGTGCAGGGGGGGTACCCTGTTTCAAGTGAACCGGAGAAGATATGGGAGCCAGAGCGGGTTGTGGGTACTGCGCAGGCGTGGAAGAAGTTCGAGACCGATAAACAAACAGAATCTCTCCGCCTCCAAACAGCGCAACAAACACAGCGCACGATCATTCGGCTTATGCCGCTCACCACGTGGAACGTAGGCGTCCAACGACCGGCAGGCGCCAAATCTGTCGTGTGGCACTAAACCGCTACCTCCTCGTCCTCTCTGTGCTTTCAGCCATATTATCCCCCTTCGTCACATAGAAATCCGCAATGTCCACAGCACACAGGCCGACATGGGAGCCTGCGCAGGCGAAGGATGTCAAGGGCGGCTCGCGCCAGTTCTCGGTGCGGGACATGGCCGCGCACACGAAGCTCAAGTTTCGGTGCGTTTCCTTTCGCATGAATTTCCCGCATATACTTATGCGAATCTGACTGTGCGACGTTGATTTGCAGGCAACCAGGTCAGACGTCCACAACAGAGGTGGCGAAACGCGACCTGAGGGCGGAGCTACTCGCGGCCGAAGCGGAGGCGCGCGACCGTAAGCGCAAGGCTGAGGGCAAGCCTCCACTGGCGGTCGAGGCTGCGGCGGGGACCGAGGCGAATGGGTTAGGGCAGGACGAGGAGTCGAACAAGCGGAGGAAGTTGTTGCAGGAGGCGCTGGAGTTGGACAAGGACGATGATGATGAGGACGAGGAGGACAATGGGGAGAAGGCGGGGGTCGAGGACGATGATGACGAGTGCGTGGTTCTTTCATTTTCCATTGCATAGAGTGAAGGGTGTTCAACTGGGTCTTGGTGTAGGGAGGACGATGAGGACGACGACGAGGACGACACGGCGGAGTTGCTGCGGGAGTTGGAGAAGATTAAGCGGGAACGGGCGGAGGAGAAAGATAGGCAAGAGAGGGAGCAATCGGCAACGGATCAGGCAGAACGGGACGCGGAGATTGCGACCGCGAACCCGCTTCTGAACCTCGCCGCTGCACTCGGCCAAACACCAAATGGTATAAATACTACGCAACCGGGTTCGTTTGCGGTGAAGAGGCGGTGGGACGACGGTGCGTGAATTGTTATTTCCTCCGCGTCCGCCAAAGACTGACAGTTCTACCCAGACCTGATCTTCAAGAACCAGGCGATGAGCTCACGAGACAAGGACAAGGAGCCGCAGTTTGTGAACGACCTCTTGCGGACACAGTTCCACAAGTGCGTTATTGTCTTGCTTTTCTGCAAGGGCCAATGCTGATTATTCCATAGAAAGTTCATGGCGAAGTTTATCAAGGTACGCCAAAACTACTTTCTGGAGGTGTCGCGCATTATGCTGACTTGAGTCTTTGTTCTAGTAACGCAGCTCTGTTGTATTACTCCCCTGTACTATTGGTTATCAGGATGTCGTCGGGACCTTTCGCCCCGTCCGTTGTGCGGTGGGCTTGGAGAATCCTTCTCCGACTCCCGGAGACGGATGCTTTTCGGACTTGTTCAGCATCAATCTGGAATCTTAGTCTCTGAGTGTCGCGACCCTGTTGCACGGCCCCTTATCGTCGGCGTACATTGAGCGCAACAATGATTCGCCAGCGAAAGAAGATTTTTCTCGTTTCTTGACGTTGGTGGCTGTCAATACTGTGCATGCGAGGTATCTCGTGTCCTGAGATGGCTTCGCTCTAATATTTGATGTCTCGAGCCACAACGATCCTGCATATTTATTGAGCACGTTTACATTACGAGCGCAAAATGACGGAAGTGGACCACCAACAACAATGTGATATGCCGAATTTGACAGGCACAGGCCACGCAAGGCCGCGTACACAAGCTGCCGCTGGATCAGCGCAGCGATACGTATGCATCCGTGGCAGTGCGCTGGCCAGTGGCCACTAGGTGAAACCATTTGAGTCCTTGACTTCATACCACGTCCTCAGTCTACCCCAACTCTCGAAATACCCTCTCTCTACACCCCAAACAGTTGTATAGGCGACGATAACTAGGAACGCGGCTAATGGCAGTCGACATTCTTGTTTTGGGCGCGACAGGTCAGCAGACTGCTTTTATCCGAGCCTACCGTAGCGCCTTGCAAGTTGCAGCCGCGTTCCGTCCTTCGTGCTTTCCTTTGACTTCTCTCCACTTTCCTCCACTGCGTTCACATTCAATATTGCTTTCTGCTGGTGCTTCATCCGGCGGTGACACACGTTCTGACATAGCTATGGCGCTGCTGCAGGTTTCACAGGGCGCCTCATCGTCCGCTACCTCGCGAAACACCCGCAGCGGCACACCTTCAGCTTCGCGCTCGGCGTGCGCTCCCCAGCCAAGGGGGAGGAACTCAAGAAGGCGGTCGGGATCGCGGACGATAGAAGCGTGCCGGTCCTGCAGGTTGATGTGATGAAATACGACATGGTCGAGGCGGCGGTGCGCGAGACGAAAGTCGTGATCAATGGTGCGGGGCCGTATTGGCTGTATGGGACGAACGTGGTCCGGTGAGTGCTTTGCTGAGTGGATGTATGCGTCGGAATTGACGAATGGAGACTGCAAAAAGGGCGTGCGCATTGCTGGGCAAGCGGTATGTGGACCTGAGCGGCGAGACGCACTTCCAACACAAGATGATCGAACTGTGAGTGTTCCGCCCGTTCGTACGGTTGGGTCCGTTCGCGGCCTCCCACTGCCTTGTGGTACACAAAACCTATTCGCGCCTCGTTTGCCTCTGTTTTCCACAGATCGTTTGCCACACAGTCTGCATGTATGCGGATGGGACGACTTGTTGCGAGTCGGTTTGCGATTAAAGGGAAAGGCGATGTGTACTTCGGCTATTCGCTCTATGTCAGCGGGAGGCCGTGAGAGGGCCAAGCCTCATGCTATGTCGTGCTGACGGGACATACTCATTCTTTATTCGACTCTAGCTTCGACCACACAGCAACGAAGACAGGCGCAATCATCGTCCCCGGATGCGGCTTCGATGCCGTCCCGAGCGACATCGCCGTCTTCCTCGCCAACCGCACGCTCAAGAACGCCCTCGGCCTCTCGCAGTCCTTCTTCAGCATGAAGGGCGGCTTCTCGGGTGGCACGATGGCGACCATGACCGCGGTGATGGAAGTCGTCCCGGCCGACGTCATCGAGGAGTCTAAAAAAGACTACATTCTCAGCCCAGGTACGCTCCTTTTCCCTTTGTGTGGCCTGGGATGCTTCTGCCCCCGGCGCTGGGTCGAACGTCGACACTGAGCCGTAATCGTTTCTGCACAGTCAAGGGCCACCCGAGTCCCCCTCAACAAACCGCCGTGCGCATCCCGTTCTCCCAGCCGCTGCTGTACGGCGCGGCATGGATAATGGCGGACGCGAACACCGCGGTCGTGCAGCGCACGTTCGGCCTGAATGCGCTCCTCGCCGAGCATTCCGACACTCTCCTCGCCTCCGCGCGGGCGCAGACGCAGGAGACCGCCGCGCAGATCCGCCCGCTGGCGTACGGTCCGCAGTTCCGCTATGCGGAGTACATGACCTACGGCAAGTCGCGCATCGCCGCGTCGCTGTTCAGCATTCTGCTTGGGATCTGGTTCACGCTGATGTCCAATGTCCCCCCTGTAAATTCCAACGCTTTGTACATATCCTGGTCGTACTTATGGGTGTTATGGCGCGCAGGTGTGGTGGATTTTCAAACGTTTCCTCCCACAGCCAGGTGAAGGACCTTCGGAGGAGTGAGTATCGTATCGCATGCGCGTGTCCGTCGATGACACTGACAGTCCTTCGAACTGTCCTCGTGGTCGTCTAGGGAAATGAAGGCCGGGTACATGAAGATCACCAACTACACCGAGGCAGCCGGCGTGCCCGGGACGTGGGCGAAGACGACCATCAGTGGGAAGGGCGATCCTGGCTACAGCCTCACGTCGGGTATGTGTTCCTTGGCGGTCTCGTGCCCGCCACTTCTATCCGACTCGTGCACTTCTGACGACGCTGTAGGTATCATTTCTGAATGCGCGCTGGCGCTGGCCTTCGACGACGCATCTCTTCCTCCGCATGCCCACATTGGAGGCGTGCTCACCCCCGCGACTGCGCTAGGAAGCGTACTCGTCAGCCGTTTGGAGGCGGTGGGGCTCGTCCAGTTCGAGAGCCAAATCGTGCGCGGGAATGAGGAGAGCAAGAAGGATCGGTGATTTATGTCGGCGGCTTTCGGGCCGCATTACTACATACCCCCCCCTCACTTTGTGAGTTGCTTACTCCTATGACAAACACGTTCTAAATACTTATCGAGGATAGTAACGTTTGGTTAATACACTTATTCTTCCTTTCGGCGAATCCTCGGAGAATCCTCGGAAATGCCTTCAACGCGTGGTTAACCCAACCTCCGACCGCATCTTTTTCCCTGATTTCCGTGCGACTTCCGATCGAATGTTTACTGCTATTTGAGCGCCTCCAGTGCTGTATGTGAACGGAATTGTCGAGGTTGACGGCCTGAACCGTCTTCGCCGACACCGGCACGCAAGAAATGTGGGAGCGGACAAGGTCGCCGCTGCCTAGATATGCAAGTGCGGTAGTCAGCAGTGGTCAGCTGCTGCAATACAGGCAATGGGGCCACAGCAAATTCAAATCCGAGGGCCGCACATGCACAGTGGTGGCAGTGACCGAGGGTACTAAATAAACCCAGGGGGAGCAGGGTTGAACTTCGCCCCCACCTCCCCTCTGCCAAGCTTCATCCCACTTACCCCAGCTGCAGGTGTACCAATGCTCCGAATTTCCAAGCCCTGTCCCCGCCTTAGCGGAGGCATTCCTAACAGGATCCGTAGCACCTCCATGGGGCTGGCAGCACGCTCCTTCGCGCAGGTCGTGCAGGCCCAGAAGCACGCCCGCCAGCCGGCGAAACCGAAACAAGAGGGCACGATCGCGGAGTTCTTCGAGAACCTCGACGGCCAGAGCCCGCCGTTCCCCGCGCGGTTCGCAGACCTTAAGAAGGAGATGTGTCCCGACCCGGCCGCCATGGAGCACGCGTGGCGCGCGGTACTGAAGGAGCTGGAGGACGGGACAGAGGAGATTGCGCAGCGGGGGAGCGAGGTCAGTGCCAGCTTCAACGGGCTAGGGGTCGTGTGACGTCAGTCGGGCTTATCGTGGTCCTTTGCCAGATGGTTATGCGTGTGCCGTTCGAGGATGTGCAGCGTGGGTTGTCGGAGCAGCAGCTGAAGACGTTGAAGAAGACGGGGGTCATGATCGTTCAGGGCGGGGTGCCGGAGCAGGTGAGATCCAAGCGTTTGTGTTGTCGTTTGAGCCACTTTGGATGGAGACTTACCTTAGGCTTGGCCCACTTGCAGGAGGCACTGGGCTGGAAGCAATCTCTGCGAGACTACATCGCTGCCAACGAAGATAAAGTCAAGGGTATGGGTCTCCATGCGGTCGTGCATCTAGTGGCTTAGTTGACTCTCTGCTGCTGCAGGCGCACCTCCGGACAACATTGTCTTCTACGAGATTTACAACTCCAAATCGCAGGCCTTAGCACGCACACATCCTGCGCTCATCGCTACGCAGAAGTATCTCCTCTCGCTCTGGCACGCGTCTGCCGCCGATACCGGCGTCAGCGTGCGGACTCCGATCTCATACTTCGACCGTCTCCGGATCCGTCCCCCTGGCCCTAGCATGTTCGTCCTGGGCGCTCATATCGACGGTGGGAGCGTCGAGCGATGGGAGGACCCCGGGTTCAGGAGTGTCTGGAAACGCATCCTCGAGGGTGGGGATGCTTGGAAGTCGTATGATCCGTTCGACGTCTCCCCCCGCCTCGGCGCCGTACAAGACCTGTACAATGCTCCGTAGGTATCCCGGCGTTCCGTGGTAGCACGCTTGACTAACGCTATTAACATCATACCCAGAAACCAATGCTCCATCTTCCGTCCCTGGCAAGGCTGGACAGCGCTGTCCCACACAGCTCCAGGCGAGGGCACCTTGCGCGTCCTTCCCATGTTATCGCTTGCGACGGCGTACCTCATCCTCCGGCCATTCTTCCGCCTGCGCTCAGAGTATGCGTCCAAGGCGTCCATTCCCGCCGAAATACCCCTGCACGCTGACGCATGGGTCCTGGACCTGGACAACCCCGAGTTCCCAGGGAGCACGCCCGGGAAGACCCAGGCGATTACACCCGTGACGCACCCACACCTCCGCATCGACAAGACGATCGTCTCGATTCCCCAAGTGAATCCTGGGGATCAGGTGTACTGTAAGCGGCATAGCGGCTGAAGCGTCGGGTCGAAACTCAAATAGATTATTCCAGGGCACACCGACCTCGTCCACGCGGTGGAGGCGGAGCATCACGGGGCGGGCGATTCTTCCGTGATGTACATCCCTGCCGTGCCGCTCACGGAAAGGAAGTAAGTCTCCACCTCCCAGTGGCATCTAGAAGCGGCGGATGTTAAGGATTTGTTTTCCAGCGCGGCATATTTGCGTGACCAGCGCGATACATTCCTGAAAGGCCACCCTTCGCCGTAAGTGCCCTGCCATCTATCTTTTTTGCTTTCATTCTTAGGCGCATGGCTTCTTCTTTATTAGGGACTTCCCCGGCGGGGAAGGCGAGGCGCGCTTCGTCGGTCGGGCAACCGTTGATGATATCGAGCACGTGGACGGGCGGCGCATGCTTGGCTTCGAACCGTTCAACTACAGTTCATTCGTCAACGAGGGGGAGCGCAAGGTCATCAAGGCAGCCAACGAGATTCTCGGTTTCTGATACTCACTATGGCATGTGGGATTATCGACTGTGCGGCTATTTGTATAACAGAGTATACCGAGCACTTCCGCGATTATGTACTGGTCCGACGCAGCAGCTTCTGAACATTTGGCACCCTGCAAACCCCATGCTACGGTCCCGGGCGCGCGTCCGGGAGCGTCAGCTTCCATTCCTGCTTGGCTAGATCGGGTTTGGCAATGTTGTCCACCGGGCTGGCGTGCCTGCGCTTTTCGTGATCTTCCATGCGCGCAGCCCAGCTGTCTGGCCCCGGGCCCGCGCCCTCTCCGCCTTCCTCGGCCTCGGGAGCCTTCTTCCAAATCTCCTCAAGGGCTTCGCTGAGTTCCTTAGCGAACGCATGTAGCTCGGTCTGCAGTGATGCGGCCTCAGTGCGATGCTCGTCCGTGAATTGAAGCAGGTGCGGAAGAAGACTGGTGCTATCGGCTGCAGAGAAGGGCCGTCGAGCGGCGCGGTGCGCGTTAGCTGCAGATCGTATGTTTGGGAAAGCGAAGCGCACCTTGCGTGGTGTTGAAGCGCGTGACAAGCTTGGAAACCGACTTGAGGAGGTACTCTTCCTCATCCACCGTACCCTTTCTTCCCGAGCCGACCTTCCTCTCAAGCTTCCTCTTCGAACGGGAGCTTCGCCTAGAAGGGAAGAGTTAAGTATGAGTGACCGGAACATTTTCTGTCAAAGGGAAGACGTACTTCGAGGACGTCTTCGAGACTGCTGATGGTGCGACCGTGTACCGCGTGAAAGCCGTGGGGGCCATTGAGATGTCGGTCATGACGTCGACGTTGTGCAGATCAGTGTCTTCCGCCCCATAGAATGCATCTAAGATGGAAGACGTCAGAACGACGCGAATCGAGGGAGGCGTAAGGAAGGATGGTCCCTACCCGGTTCCTCGACTTTGCGTACTCGAAGTTCCCTGACTCGGGTGACCTGCTTGCGCAGCTGATCCCTCATTTCACTGAGTTCTTCCGCGATGCGAGCACGGCATTCGAGCGCTCCAGGATGGACTATGTCTTCGAGTAGCTCCGGCCGACGGTGTAGAACGATCTATCAGTAAGTTAGCGTTCTGCCAGTGAAGGTTATGTTGGAGAACATACAATGCGGCGAGCTTCTGAGAAATGACTCCCTTCGACAAGAGCGATGGTAGCCTCCCGCACATCTTTAGCATAGTCGAGCAGAACGAGCGACGCTTCCGATGTTCGCTTCTTGGAAGTGAGGTCCTCTAAGGAATTGACGTTACACATCGTCGGGCATAACGGACTTCCTAACCTACCAGCGACGCGATAAGCAATATCCTTGAGATCTTCGGGGGAAAGTTCTTGCTGGACAGCAAGCTCGAAGAGCTCTTGCCAATCTAGGGCTTTCTCGTGTGAAATCATGGCTTTCTCGGGCTTCTTTGCCTGTCGGAATACTGTATGATAGATTATAAACGAGCGGTGGACTGTTGAATGGCACGACTTACCAAACGCAGCCTCGCGAAAATCTCGTCTGTCAAATAGCCAGTCACCGTAGATACTCAGTACAGACTACGACTATTTTTAGTACGCAGCCACAAGCTTGAACAAAGAAGAAAAGTAGATACCTCGTACTTGTCTGTGTCGCGCCATGTCGACAGAGCATGATCGTACAAGCGGTGTTTCTCGGCATACGTCATAGCCTCTTCGAACCGGCCCGGACCTGCGAGACTGAGATTTGTCAAAGCTTTCTCGTGGCGCTTGAGGTGGTCGTCGATTCTGAAGCGTTGATAGAAGAGCTCCAGTGCACGCAGTTCTCGCAAGAAAGGCAGATATTCTCTTGGATCCTGAATCCGCACATGAGCACAAGTATCATCTTATCGGAGTCTGGAGTGCAGACCTTTTGGGCATGTTGTGCCACCATAAGGACTAGGGAGAAGTCGTACATCCCGAGGGCGGTGTCGAATAGCCTGTCCGCGTCAACGAGGAATATGATGTACTTGACAGCGTCCTCAACGAGATCCGGTTCAGACTCTGTTTTCGGTTTCAGGAGTTAGACACTGGTCTCACGAAATATAATTGGAATCGCACCCTTGAGTCGGAGTAATAACGCTAGACCCGCCTCGTGATCTGGAGGTCGTTTCACAACATGTGCGGTCAGTATTGAGTTCACGTATTTCTTGAGGTCCCTGCGCTCCAGCTCTACCCGGATCTCGTCGCATATACGAGAGACAAGTTCATCTGGAAGTGTCCCTTGGCTGTCCGAGATCAATATATGCGGCATATACTCGGGGCGCGGAACATACCCAAGACTCGTCAAGAACAGATTGATGTAGTCCACATCGGCGACTTGTTCCACAAACGACGGGATCCCTCTGATGAATGCCTCGCGGTCATGCTCGACGAAGACATTCAAATCGACGCGATGCTTTCTACATGCCGTGAACGCCTTCGAGTAGTTCCCGCTACGAGGAGTAACATCAGTAACCTTCACGACACGTTCACATCTTTAGCGACGCTTACCTGTCGATATCCTGGCGAACAATCTCCATCACAAGCGGCCGCGGGCTGATAGTCTCCAAATTCCCCCTCGGCATCTGCAATACCAAGCTCATCGTGCTCGGCACCGCTGTGACGATCCTCGATCCCCGCTCCACCGTTCTCGTCTCGAACTCCGGCATCGGCGCGTCTGGCGTCTTCAGCACCGCAGCCAATGCCCTCAAGGGCGCGAAGTGCGCGACGTGCGCCGTGGTCGTGTAGATGAGGAACCCGGGCGTGGTGCAGAAAGAGTTCACATTCGGCGCGAGCGTGCGCGTGGCCTGGCCGTCGGTGACGTGCAGCCGGCTCGCGTGCGAGAGGCCGATGTAGAGCGGGGTCGTGGTAGTCCCTTCGTTGCTTGCGTCATCGGTGGCCATCGTGTGCGCTGGCCAGAAGCAGAACTCGGGGAATGAGGCGACCTCGAGAGGGTCACTGTTCTCCTCGTTGACTGGAGTTGGCAGAGGATCAAGAAGGATTCGTTCAAGCGCATATATGGACTTACCTTCGTATAGATGTCCGTCTGGGGATTCCCAAAAGATGCCTTGCGCAGGAACCAATCTTCCGTTATGAAAGGGTAGAGCGACCTCGGTTATCGTCCTCTCGCCGCCTATGATGTTGACGATGGAGACAGCATCGGTTAAGTCGTCATTAGATGACCTAGACCCTAGGACACCAAGTCGGATCACGTTGTCCTCGCGGACGGTCTGGTCGAAGACCAATTGACGATAATTGTCCGAAGGGCTCTCTCCAATGGTACCCGACCACAAAGAGACGGGATCGACGACTCTGCCGCGACCGAAGTCGAGACGCGTCTTGAGATCGAAGACATACAAGACCCCTGGTTCCCACAGAACAGCGAGGTGGTCGGCTGCGCATGCAAATGCCGCGTGGATGGGGGTCATGGAGCGCTTTAGGACACCAGGAAGGGTGGTGGAAGGAAACTGGAGAGAAAGGGAGTGTGTGGACATAGGAGGCGGCACGTTCTGAGTACGGAACGGGGTAAGGAGAAGATTAGCTAGGGGGACGGCGTCACATTAACTATGGGTCTCGAGACAAAGCAAAGCAAGAAGCTTACTGCCGTCCACTACTGCGATTGAGCCGGAGTCGATCGGAGGCTTGCTGGGTGACCCAATGGTATCCCATGCGTATGTCCGCTGGATAACCTCCGCTAGAGCACAATCAGCATACAATGCGGAGGAGTGTACTTTGAAGGCCTTACACGAGGTGGTTAGGATAAGTCGGAGAGCGTCCTCCGGATGCCAATGGACTGTGGAGAAGCGGCCAGGTGCGCCATCTTGTCCAGGAGGGGCGGTTATCTCCTGCTTCAGATACCTGATGCGAAATCGGCGCATATACGAAGCAGACGTGTACCACTACGTACCAATGATAATTCCCTATCGTCCATAGTTGTACTGTAGCAATCGTAAGCTCTCATCACATCGCAATGATAAACACTGGAGTAACTTACCGACGTCGCCATCTTCCCTCTCTATCCACACACTCAGAACGTTGGAGTCCGAGCTCCAGCCAACTTCGCGCACACGGTAGCCCCACTTCCGCAGTTCGCTAGTTGCCTGGCCCTCAGCAGTCCACTCCCGCAGTGCGAACTCGCCATGCCGCAGCCCATTGCGCTCGAAAAAAACGACATCGTGTCGCCCGTCGCGGCCAGGACCGAGTCCAGATCCCCCGTCAGATTTCAGCGTAGAGCTCGTCTCCCCAGGTACGTTTCCGAATCGCTGAGTTCCTACGATGAGGTTCCCGGATGGCCGCCAAGATAGGCCATGTTCAAGTCCTGGCACGGGCTCCGCCGTGCTCTGTAGCTCTGCTTCGCGCGAATACACTCTGATCTTACGGTGCGGTCTTGTCTCCGTCTGCAGCCAGATTGTCAATCCGTGCAGCGGCAGCAGTCTAGTCTACCAAGTACTCACCTCGTTCGCGCCCTCCAGCACACTGACGGTGAAGTACGCGCCGTCTCCTCTCCAGCTGATGCGGACGTGTCCGTCGTCATCCGGGCTCGCGCCAACCGCGGTTGGTGGGATGGAGGACGTCGCTGCCGCCTTTCCAAGGGAACCGTGGAACTGCGTGTGTTTCGCGCCCCAGCCTACATTTATCGGTGCATCTGAGGAGTCCAATCGCTCAACGCGTGCTGGGTTGCCACACCTAGGCGAGGATCGGCCACGAACCTTCTCCAAACTCGGCGGGATGCAACGGGCCCTCCGAGAGGACATCGAAAGTCGAGGTCATCACGAGGAGCTTGTCTTCGCCTGAGAGAAAACGTGGTGTTGATATAAATAGCAAGTCGTGAGGATAGATTGAGTTACCTGTTACGAGGACAAGCAGCGTATCGTCTGGGCTCCATGCTGCACCCATAACGCCACCGTCGATGGAGCCGACGACCTCAGCCTGAAATAGATCAGGTTAACTCTACCCTTTCCACTGTTTGGACATTCTTTAGCGCTATGCGCAACCCACTTTCGGCTGATCTTCGTCTAGTGGTATTGTGGTAATGTCGCCCGCTCGAGTGATGACGACCAGCGAATGGGAGTCTGGGACGACGTGCAGAGAGAGGACCTCGGGATCACGACTTGGATGAATGGGCTCCTTTTTGGATGTACCCGCCGACCATGGATTCGTAGCGAGCATCGTGGGGGTGTTGAAGTTTATCACCGACAACAAGACTTCCTAGGCAGAAGTTGAGTTCGTCATACTGCGAAAGGTGCTGACGTGCTTACCGTGGAGGTGGCCTCTTCATCTTGCGCAAGCTTCCAAACATTGACATGGGCTTCACCATCATTCGAATGGTCTTGACATTCCGATGTCAGGAAGAGGGCATTCTGGTCGAGATCTACGGCGATGCTAGTGATCCTGACCGGCTCTCCTGAGATGGAAAAATCGGCCTCTGGAAGAGAGATGCGGTTAGATTTCCATAATGCTAAACTCCGCATGTTCTATATGACGTATAGGCACGTCCAGCAGCGAAGAGATGGTGGTTTAAGCAAGGGGCATTCTGGCGCAGCCGAAAGTTTCAATAGGACGGCGCTTATTAAATTTGTAACTCCGATTGAGCTGCATTTGTTGTACTGACCAAGACGATTAGCATCGGCATCGGAGGTTAAAACTCAGATAAAGCGAAAAATGTCGACGTTTCAACCACCGCCCAACGCTGTTGGCGGGCGCTGAAAGGCGCTTCATTCCAGTCTCTCCGTTCCTGTCTCCACCCACTCTCCTGGCACTTGGTTTTACCCAATGATGATAATACACTGGCTAATGGAAGTCCGCTACTTAGGATTCCGCCGTATATCTCCAAGAGAGAACAGTTTCGACCACTTTTTCCTCGACCTCTTGGCCCGTTTTCCGACCACGGACACCTCAGGACCTTTCGCATCTTCGTTCTGATCCGAGAAACGGTCGTGAATAATCATGAAGATCTACTGATATGGAGGAATGTTGCTCACGGCGCGGGCAGGTGTTGCAACACCATGTTGCGGGATTGGCCCCTGCGAGCCATCGCCGTAAGTCGTCCGATTATTTTCTGTTGTCTACGAAGGCATGTCAATTATGCATCTTCCCCTGATAAAGACGGAGACATACAGCAGATCCGGTATCCTGCGGAAGCTTCAACATTGTATCGTCCAAATCAGCCCGTCTTGTGTCACCCGTTCGTGTGCCGCTGCCAATCATCTCGGTCGAGAGGGCACTGACATCCAGGTTTCTCTGCGTCATATGCGCCGGCTCCTCAGGAGAATATACGAGCTGTTAAATGTCAGGAGTCAGGCGGTGCCAGGGAAGTTTATCAACTGGAACTCACCGGCGAGAGCGTACGTAACTGGCTTTCAATGTCAGGCAGGAAGCCGACATCCTCTCCGCCAACCAGATCCAGCCAGGGTGCATTTCCAAACACAAATCGTCCACTTGGGACCACCTGGTTCTCGATGTTCGTCTGGTGTGTGATCCAGGTGTCCAAACTGGCCTTATCCGCAGTCTATCCGCGTACCGTAAGCACCTGCATTAGTTCTCCAGTCTGTTGACTTACTATTCCATCTCCATGGGCTCATCGCCGGTCGCCTTGCAGTTTGAAAATCTTGGGAGACACATAGTGAGGTGAGGAGGACGATGCGTTATTTCGGGCTCCAGGGCTCACCTTGTACTCCTCGCAGGTTGCTTCTAAATATCTCCCATCTGCTGAGCACTTAGCAGACCACTCAGCCCATTTCCTCCTTTGTATCTGGGCCGCTTGAGATACCATCCCTTGTCCGACGGTGAAGGAGCAATCTTCTGATTGCACCCCGTCCTCTTTCTTCCACTTCCATCTGCCACCCACGGCTCCGAGGGAGGAGAACGGGAGGGCAATCAACCAAATATGAGTCTTCTGCCATTCAGGCGTGGTGTGCAGGTGCTCGACGCCCACGCCAATCTCGCGGTGCGGCGAGACGGGCAAGCAGAAGTGCTGGAGCACGGACGGCAGGCCTTCCATCTTGTAGATGCCACTGTACCCCGTCATGAGCACCGTGTAGGTCTTGTCCTTCCCGAGCTCGATCTGTCGTTCTCTAAGGACGATGCAGGGCCGCCATCCCTTCCGTTCGCTGCGTTGCTTCGTTCCCGCAAGTCTTCCGGGAAAGACACGCTGCTCAACTGGGGCGTGTACTGACTCATTGATCGCGAGGATTTCCCCGTTCTCATACGTATCCAAGGTTTTATCGAACCAGTAGGGAGCCTTGGCGGGCGCGGTGCAGCTAGGGCAAGTCGGGTCGCGCTTGGGAGGAGATAGCGGCCTAGGTCCAGTGCCTGTGCTGCACGGCGATTCGTGTGGTGCGACCTCGGAAGGATCGAGCTCGGTGGTTGAGACGAGAAACTGGAGATGCATGCTGTGGGGAAGGGGGTGTTGGTTGGCAGACATGCGGCCGTGTGTTCAAGTTGCGCCGGGAATCTTTGGATTGGGGGTATATATGTTGTCTTGGCAAGCTGTTGCCAGCCTGTACTCCATCGTCGATAGACCCATACAGGACTGCTTTTCTCTTTTTTTATTCCCAGACCAAGAAGACGGGACTTGAGCGTTCCCCGAGCGGCCTAGCGGGCGCGGGCGCGTTCTCACACACACACACTGTACCTGCACATGCATGTTCCAGTGCCTCGGCGCCAAACTGGAGGATAAGTACATCGCTACCACAGCACCGCCCCCGTGCCTTTACACTCTCTTCTCCCTCCTAAGGATTCCCTCACTCGTGCCCATCATGCAACTCATTTTTCCAGCAGGATTTGTTTATGGTGTCGTCCAAATGAATCCTCTCGCGATGGTGAGAGACTTGGGTCTGGATGATCTGGAGACATTGGCTGCTGTGGCGGAGATGAAGCCTAAGAAATATTTGGTTTACCTCGAATTCGTGAGTATACATAACAGACTGCCACGGTTCTTTGCGGCTGAATACCCCAAGGCTCTCGATCTCCCGCTACCTAAAAGTCGATGGTGTCGCTACTCGATGAGCCCGATCGGTTCTACTCTGCGCCCCATGGACAGGAAATACCGGTTGCTGCCCGACATGGTGGTTCCCATCTTCCCAAACACGCAGTACTCCTCCGAGGACCGACCGCCCGTCCGTCCTACCCATAACTTCCCATTGTCGAACTGCTTCCACTGGATAGAGAACTTCACTGAAATCCGAGTGCGACGGCGGCCCAATGGGGAGTTCTTCGACGACGCCCGAGCTATCGGTCTTGAGGCTGAGGAACACGTTGCGATGCTGTACACGTTCTCGAAACACTATCGCCGGCCCCGGGATCTTCCCTCCAGCGACGACGCGGCGTCATATCCGACCGAAGCGACGTCTTTGGGGACGGGATCACAGAGATCCATCCCTCCCGATGTCCTGCTAGACCCTCAGGTTCGGCAGGCGTGCTCGTCTCTCAGTATCTCCTCACGCCCCCTCCCCTCTCTTGAATCCACGCCCTCCGGGGACTCTCAGGTGCCTTCCATACCACAGAGCGACGATTCCTCCTACGGTCGCGCTACCCACCGTCTGGCCACGGAGTCCCGAAGCGACTCCGATAGCAGCGGAATGAGCTCAGAGACAGCACTCAATGAGCAAATGGCGTCAATTATCGACGAGATCTCCGACCTGAACTTGTTCGGATGGGATCCAGACCCGACCTTTCCTTTGTTACCTCTAGTTGACCTCTGGCTAGAGCTCGAGGAGCATATCTCCACAGACGATATACCAAGCCCGGTCGACTGGTACAAGGAGGAGGAACAGATCGTCTCGTGAGTGCAACACATGTTCAAGTGCTCTACCAGTGTTGACGTATTACGCTGTCCAGGATCATCATGGATGGGTTTGCAAGACGCAGCATATCTGCGAGCAGCATAGTACAAACTGCTCGCTCCCTAGGTTCACAGGATGGGGAACCAGTCGTATCTTCCTCACAGCCAGCTCGCCCGCCAAATGAGATGCCCGAAAGGTCCGACCAGAGAAGGTGGGGACCACGTGGTGCGTTTCCTTCCCCTGTGCCTCCGGTCGTGGCGCTGACCGAGAACGAATATTACACAGCACCGCAGAAGATAGGTTCTGGAACGAGATGGGTGATCCGACACACCGTTAACGCGTTGTATCTCGGCCTTCGATCTAGCACTGATAGGGCCAGGTCATCGTCGTAGGTAGTCTCAGATAGTAGTACATAGTGATTACTAGTCTTCATAACTCGTTCAGTTTCCTGAACAATCTAATCTGGGCCAGACTACATCAGCAGGTGGCAGTAGCTAACTGTCGTGCAGACGGGGTATGATCGGAACTTATCTGAAAGGACAGCTCCGATCGCAGTAAACGTCCAATGCAATTCAGCCTGATGACTGCAGACCGTACACAGCGGACGATATGATCGTGTAAGACAAGCCATGTTCATACAATATAGAACATATCAGTAGGACAGCCAAACGCCCATGCAAAAACTAGCACGCAACCCTTCTCCGACAATTCCGAACGGCAACTCTTATGTATCAAAGCGGCAAGAAGCCTTCATCTGCATACACGCGTATCACGAAGCCCGTTCTCTTCCTAGTCAGCGGACCCATGTCCATCATCTCTATCCGCCCCATCGGATTCGTCCCCGTCAAACTCGCTCTCGTCATCCGACTCCGTCCACCTTCCTCAGCCTCCTCGCCGTCTTGGGTCTTCTCTTCTCCAGCCTCGTTTCCCATGTCTTCACGGTCCGGCTCATCATGCTCGTTCACGTCTTCCAAATCGTTCTCCGATCCTGAATGCCGCTCTTCCTTTCCCGACCACCTTGTGACAATTCCTCGGCATCCGACTCGACAGGCTCGCGTGCGCTCGAGAAGCATCCAGAGACACGCCGTAACGCCGCTTTCGTATCACTACTACCAATAACCACTCTCGTCCCGGCTTTATTCTAAGCCTTCTTCTTTTATTTCGATTTCTTTTCCAGTTTCCTAGGAGACCCCTAAGGACCTTTGGAGTCTTCATTCCGCGCTTGAAACATGACACAGCAGTGAGTAGCCACGCTTTCTAATCGAAGTCCAGGATTATGCTTACCTCGCGCGGAGGGCAAAGCCCCAGGCTGTGCGGCGGTGGGCATCAGCAGATCGCCACGATTCGTTTGGTTGTTGTCCTAGGAAACCGTGTTAATAACGTACGACCTGTTGATCCAGAGCTCGGCTTACGACTAGCGAACCCTCGACGTTGACCCCAATTGATGCTCCCAGGTGTGGCAAAGCTGTCCTCCCATCTTCCAACGCAGCCTGCTTCGTCACGGTGTCCTCCGGCACTGCGTCGTCACGGAGACTCTCGATCGAGGTGGCGCTTGTACCGTTCGAGGCTTCCGGGGGTCCGAATAACTCTCCAGGAACGTCCAAGGGCTGTCCAGACATTTGTAAGCCTTGAATACTAGTACTCGAGAAGGTTCTCGTGGGAAACATACCAACGGCCGGAGCGCACTCGACCGACTTTCATTCTCGGGCCCGAAGCTGATTCCCAATCTGTTGGCAGCATTCGGATCCGCCACAGGCAGCGACGCGTCCATTGACATGGATCCTCCACAGGTGGATGTGTGTCGAGAGTGGGACGGGGACGGGATGGATGGCCCGGAACCGACATCGGCGTTGTTCGATAACGATGATGACGACAGCATACTAGGTCCCGGAGCCTGTACCGCCTGTTCAATTCCCCGGTAGCCATCCTGCTCGGTGGTGGCCGGGAGCTCGCTGGTGGCTTGAAGAACGAGCGGCGAGCCACCTATCGACTTGTCCGGACACGAGTGTTACTGTGAGCATCACTTTAAAGGCTCACCGGCTCGAATCCGTTCACTCACTTTACTTTCATTATTCAAGTCTTTCCATCGCTTACAGACATAAAGAAATGCTCGTCGTGAGATGTTGTACGGCACGGTATACGCCTCATAGCTCACCCGATACTCCTGGAGATACTCCCCCCGATATCCCGGATCCGCTAAACAGTTCGCGTTCCACTGCTCGAAGCGTCTCTTGGATATGTCTTCCACCTCGGATAACGCTAACTCGTCAAGCTTAAACGAGAACTCTCCCGGAGAGGTCCCGCCCTCGTCTCGCCATTCCCACCTTCCAGACAAGGTCCCGGAGGAAACGCAAGGGTGGAGGATCAACCACGTGTGGTCCTTCTGCCATTCCGGCGTGGTATGGAGGTGCTCGACGCCGACGCCGACGCCGAAATGAGGCGAGACGGGCATGCAGAAGTGCCGGAGCACGCGTGGGAGGCCCTCTAACTCGTGAATGCCTCCGAACGTCGCCATGAGCCTCACCTTGGTCTTGGTCCCGCTCCACGTCCGGACCTTGGCTCGGGGGTTTCTTGGGACACTGAGGAAAACGCCGGGGCGTTGTTTGCCCCGCGACTGTGAAAGGCTACGGCTGGGGGTCGCGGCTACTGGTTGTCCGAGGGTTGTGAAGATCGATTCGATGGGGGCATGAACGGACTCCTTGATCTTGACTATTTCTCCGTAGGCGAAGCCGTTAGGCTTCAAGGCAGCTTTATGTCCCTGTGTCACGGGTGTTGTACATTTTATGCACGCCGGGTCACGTTGGGGTGGGGGCTGATCTCTGGGTAGGGTACCTGGGCGAGTCGGCGAATTGTCCAGGGGGATCGCAAGCTCAGGGAAATCGCGGCCTCCGACGGGGCCAGTGGAGACGGTGACGGACTCCGAGTCGGATTGACTGCCGATGAGGCTCTGGGGGGACATGGTGTCGTTGTGTAGAGGGCATCCTGGGGTTCGAAGTTAGATATATAGCACTGTTCGCCGCGTAATTGGACCGGATTGCTCCGAGGTCCGGGGAGCCTTCTCAAAGGTTCCGGTGACTGTCGTAAGTATTATGTAGTATTCGGATTCCTGGTCCAGTCGAACCTGTATTCCCACGGGGTCAACAGCGCCCATTCCCGGCCGCCGCGCCGGCAAGGTGGCCTGGGCCAGGTCTTCCCGTTCTCTTACCACTGCCACCACCACCGCTTACCATTGCGAGCCCCGTTGACGACACCATGCAGCTGCTCTTCCCCTCTGGCCTGGCTTACGGTGTCATCAGAATGGACCCCGTCGCCATGGTAAGGGATTTGGGTCTAGATGATAGGGAATCCTTGGCCGCTGTGAAGGAGATGAAGCCGAAGAAATACTTGGTCTATCTCGAACATGTCAGTCAGCTCTCATCTCCTCCAGCTCAACTTCGCTCACCTGTTCTAGCCTCTTGACATCCCTCTCCCGCAAAGCCGATGGTGCCGTTACTCGATAAGCCCAATCGCATCCACTCTGCGTGCGGAGGAGAACGGGCTGCTTCCTGACATGGTCGTTCCCATATATCCCAACACACAATGTTCATCGGAAAAGCGCCCTCCCGTTCGTCCCACCGGCAGATTTCCTTCTTCCAACTGCTTCCACTGGATAGATAACCTTACGAACGTCCGGGTGCGACGACGACACGATGGGAAGCTCTTCGACGACGCCCGCGCCGTCACCCTCAACGGGCAACAGCACGTTGCCATACAGCTCGCATTTCTGGACGACTTCGATCGGGCTGACGAGCTGCTGTCGGATGACGGCGCTGGCGATGACACTGCATCCTCGGCGTCGGGTTCGACTCCTTCGCAGACCTCGTCTATCCGGTCTATCCCTCCCGATGCCTTGCACGACCCTCAGGTCCAACGAGCGTGCTCCCCGCTCGACCTCTCATTGTACTCTCCTTCTCCCTCCATATCGCTTGGCGACACTGAGGCGTATATGCCGCCACAGAGCGACGACCTTTCCCGCCGTAGTGCAGCTCACCGCCCAGCCACCCTCGACTCTGACAGCAGCGGAAGCAGCTCGGACACGGGCCTCGATGATGAGCTGCAGCAGTCCATCGCCAGCGAGATCTCCGGGTTGGACTTCTTTGGCTGCGATCTAGACCCGACCGCGCCACTTATTCCTCTCGTCGACCTCTGGCTGGAGCTTGAGGAGCATATATGCGCCGACGACATCCCGAGTCCCGTTGAGTGGTACAAGGAGGAAGAGGAGATCGTCTCGTAAGTGGCCGAGTGTGTCGGCTTGACTCGTGCTGACGTCTGGCGTTGCGCAGGATCATCATGGAAGCTTTTGCGAGACGAAGTCTATCCCACGGCGATGCGGGCATATCTACAGACTCTCCCAGATCGAATTCTCGACGCGAAGAACGGGCAGCAACGATGTCCGAGACCGATTGCTCGGCGAGCGAAATGCCCACGAAAGCACACCAAACACCACGACAACCACGCATGCTTCGTGCGTACGGATAGGATCCAAGCCTCGGAGGGTGCCACACAAGGTGGGGGCCTGGAGCACGATGGGTGTCAGACGCACCGTAATGCCCTCGCGTCCCCGGTCTGGATCAGGTTCCAACAAGAGCAGAGCTATAAGCGCATACCAGGTGATATCCCATGACATGTCCTCCTGTACGTTTGTCTCTGGATTCTCGAGCTTCTTGCTGCTGTCGCATTGCTGTATATTGCTTCGCTCGCATTGCATGTTGATAACGTAGCCCCCCCATGTCAGTTATACGATTTATTGCACACCACCCAGCACTACAGAGTACTTCTCCAGTATGCCTCCGGTCGATATCTTATCTTTGCACGTTGCAGCACAGCATCCAAGATTAACGTTGTCAGCCATGGCTCTGAACGTTTCGTACTCCGCTCCTCCTTCCCCTCGCATGGCCTCGGTCGATCGACCTCGGTTCGGTTATCGGCTTCCGTGGGTTTCGCCTGTGCTGCGCTGGGACTCCGTGTAACAAGGAACATGATACTCATCTCCGTAGGCGGGCCTCATTCAATTCGAGGCCGGAGTTTTCAAGGCAGCGAATAAGTAGCGGTTACTGGTACGCCAATCAGTGCATCGATATCCTTCGTCTGCAGTCGACTATCTGGGTGAGTGATCGTGCATCATTTACGCACTGTCAAATTTACAATTCCATCGATTTGGCGTACTTGCACGGTTGTCAATTGCAACATGCACGCAAGTTTCCCAAAGCGGTTCAATGATCTATGTTCAGCACGCAGCAACACGGTGTAGGTTTCGCCGACATTTTATCCGGCAGTCCACAAAGGTGCGTTGCTTCTAAATTATTCGCGATGACAGTGCTGCACCGCGCCATCGAATTGCACCGGGAGTACTCCGCGAGCAGGAAGGCTTGTGCCTTGGCTGTTATCAATCAGTAGGTGAGGACCTGACACAGCGTACATCCTGAGATGCCGCTGGTCGCGCCACGGAATGTCGGGCTGCACGCCGTGTGAGCGAAAACGATGATTCCATCCTATATTCGTCGTGCTCACCACGGGTACGCATGTTCAATAACTCTTCATTCATGCATGCTCAAACAGACGTTAGACTGCACGAGGACTTTAAGCGGGCAAACGGCCATCCAATCGGGGGCGCGGGATCCTGTCGAACGGCCGCGCGAAGGCTCTGCTAGTCGGCCACGGAACGCTGTCTCCGATCTCTTATCTCCGGTGACGCGCCCACCCAAAACAGGTCTAAAGTGCCGCGTGCTTGTATATTGTGCTGGGGCATGCTTGGAGCACACGGCTCCGAGGGAACGTTGTTCGCAAGTTTAAGTACTGATACTGTATGGGGACAGCGACACTGATCTCTATCCCCACTTTCTGTCTTTGACCTCCATCTTCCTTGGCGCATTATGTCGTCCGAAGGGTATCCTGCAAGAACCCTGCATCTCCTCGACACGGAACTGTTCTCAAAGCCAATACACTTCATGGGTCAGGATGAGCGGGCCCAGCTCTCATACGAAAAGGCGAAGGCTGTTGGTCTGTCCTATGGTGCGATATATGTTCTTCTCGACAATTGGAGAGATTACTGTCTAACGTTTCGTCGCCATTAGACATGACGGTCAACGATATACTCTCTCTCACCCCGAAGTTCTGGCAAATGCACAATGAGCCAGCGGCGACAGTCGATGGTGCCGCCATGACTCTACTCTCCATCCAGTACAACCTCTGCGCGGGGACGATCGCGAGGTACAGTCGGCGCCAGCCCGAGCTCGTACCTCTGGTTGAAGACCTGCTGCAGTATCGGAAACAGTACGTACCCCTTGGAGTGTGAAATGCTCTGTGGGGTGGAGGCTGACGATGTCGCCACTTCAGCGGACAGTTCATGTTGACGGAGCTCGGTCATGGTCTCGACATCGCAAATATGGAGACGATGGCGACCCAGCTGCCATCGGGAGAGTTCCTCCTCAACTCTCCCACCCCCAGTGCTGCCAAGTAGGTTACTCCATATCCGTAGCTGCATTTACCGGTATATGCTGACGCTCGTCGGATATGGTAGATTCATGCCGCCTACAGTACCCGCTGGCCTTCCATGCATCGCAGTCGTCTTCGCTCGGCTCGTCGTGAACGGTGAAGAGCGCGGCCACAGGCCATTCATCGTTCCTCTCAACGACGGTCGGCAGATGTGCGCAGGCGTCCAATCCAGGCCAGCCTTTCATACGCATCGTATGCGTCCACCGCCTAACAAACCTCCAGGTTACTCCCCTACCGCGGGGGCGCGAACCCGGTCATGCACTCCCTCACGACGTTCAAGAATGTCCGCCTACCCCGTTCCGCGCTCCTCGGCTCGCTCGAAGCACCCGCGAGCGTCCACGCGAACCTCCTCGACATCATCTCGCGGGTCACTGTCGGCACGATAGCACTCAGCTGCGCCGCGCTGCCGGCGATGAAGTGCCTCGCGACCATTGGCACCATGTATTCGCTCCGTCGCCAGATCGGGCCACCCGCGCGCCGCATGCCCATCCTCTCGTTCCGCACGCAGCACGCCCCGATACTTGCGGCCGCAGCGAACGTGTACATGATGCAGGCGCTGCAGCGCTGGGCGATAGAGAGGTTCCTCGACCAAGGGCTGGACGCGCGGGTGCGGCATGGGATCGCGGCGATCTTCAAGAGCGTGATGATTAGACATTCGCAGCAGGATGCGATTGGGGTGAGTGAGCGGTGCGGAGCGCAGGGACTTTTTATGCATAACCAGATAATGTGTCACTATGTAAGCATTCGAGTCTTTCGTTTTCGCTTCTCAGGGCGCATTCTGACGATGATTTCATCCAGAACGAGACGCGTGGGTTGGGTATCGCTGAGGGAGACGTCCTCGGACTTGCGATCAGTGGGTTCCTCTTCCGATTACGGGTCTGCACGGACTGTGCTAACCGCGTTCACATTCGATTCGCGGCTGCAGGACTGATAAACGAGATTATTATCGGGCGATACGAGGTGCCACCGTCCGCGGACCCGAACTCGCTCCTCGCTCGCCATGAAGCTTGGCTCCTCCGAGACCTCCGAGGGGTCCTCAAGAGCATCTCGGACCACCGCAGCACGGAAGTCAACCGCCTCATCCTTCCGCACTGCCAACCCGTCATGGAAGCTATCGGACACCGGATGGCGTACGATGCCGCCGTTGCTCAGGGCGTCCGCCAATGCCTGGTTGACCTGTACGTCGCGAACGTCGTGAAGCTCGATGCGGCGTGGTACGTGGAGCACGCGGGCCTGGGGCGATGCGCACAACAGGAGATGGTGACGCGCGCGATAGACGAGGTGCTACCGATCCTCGGCGAGCTCGTGAACGAGATGGACATGTTCGCGTACGTGAATGCGCCGATCGTTTCGGACGAGAGCTGGGCGGCGTTTGTCGAGTCGCTGAAGGTCTTTGAGGGGAACGCGCATGTGGACTCTGGGCTCGAGCCGGTCAGTCGACATACAGATCCGCTGGTGAGGTCCCATTTGTAAATGCGATTGGTGGTTTCGTAGGGCTTGGGCTCCGTCTGCAGTGGGGAATCTAGAACAGACTAGAAACAACTAACAGGACGTTTTGAATAGTCATCTCTATAATTACTCATAGATGTCAGATAATAAAGCATCATTAGAGCCTACCAGGCATGTCCTCACTGGCATGCAGAGGCACGTCGTCGTATCGTTTAGCCGTGGAAGTTGGAACGTTCAGCGCGCTCGCCAGTTGTTGTTCGGATTGTCATGACCGTCGGAGTGTGAAATGGATGCGACTACTGCTTTCGGAGTTAAAAGTCATATTGATTGGTTTAACTGATAAGTCAAAGCTGCGCTTTACCCCTCATATGGTAGCGCGCTGGTACCAGCTGACGATCATCTTGGCCTCTCGCAGAGTCCTGCCACTCCCTCCCTCTCCGTTCTCAATTGAATGATTTTTATAGCCTGCTTTACTTGCTCTATGAACATCTAGCGCCGATTTTATGGACGAACTGACACTCGCATTACCGACTGCAATTTGGATTACGCGCGGGTTCGGTCCAGGTTCGGTCTCAAGCAACTGGATTCCTTGGTCTTCGCGCGAAACGGATCATGGCCTTGCAAGGCATGCTTCTCGAACTCCTCAGGCCGTCTTCAGGTATCAAGGAGCTCATAATGGTCATGACTGAAGTGTCCGGATCCATCCATTCTCTCGTTCCTTTCTAGGTCCCTGGTGCTCAGGATTCGCCCTAGTGCGTGTTCGTTTCTTGTTGTCATATCCATTCGCTTGTCTCCTCAAACTCAGCCGGAGGGCTTGCAATAGTATGGTCGTCGTTCTGCAATGCCATCTCCAGCTGAGCGGCATTGTCAAGGTACGGCGGCACGACAACTCTGGAATGCGGCGAGCCGTCTGGTGTCTGCCTCTTGCTGTTAGAACAAGCTCAAGTAGGGTTCAACGTCTCCCGCCTGTATGCGAAGTGCGTATCTTCCTCATCCATGGTCTCACTCTTTCCACATCGGTGCCGGCCATATCCATTCACCAGCTAGCGCCGCAAGATTGCGGGCGGCCGCTACGTCGTCCTGCAGGTCTATCCGCACCGGATCGTTGGTATCCTAGTGCCAGTTGCTCTAAAAGAGGTCATAAGCCGGGTGCGGACGTGTATGTGGAGTGCTTTCCTACACCGCCTCACCTAGTTCACGCTGGAACAGCAACTCTTTCTCCCTCAATGGCCCGCTTCGCGTCATCCGTCAAGGCGTTAACCTGCCAACACATTGATTAGCGTCCTTGTGCATCACGCAGATGGGTTATGCTATGCAACGTACGGATATGTCCTCCTTGTTGGTGTGTCCGGTATCAGCATTTGCATCGCGGGGTGCGGATTCGTTGACCGGAGCTTTGCTAGGCGCAAAGAGTGCCCTCAGACGGTTCATCGTGGATGGCCGAGTGAGTCGCCGCTGCTGGGCGGCGGATGGATCTTCTTGAGGAACAGACAGCTACGACGAGAAAAGTGAGTCTCTCGGAACAACTCCTGTTGTGATGCTCGCGTACTGAGGCCATCTGCGTTTGTGCAGTAACCTTTGGCTGGGAACCACTGGCTACTACACTCGCAAAGCTCTTATTTGCTGTAACTGGAGTGGCCTATCTCATCGGTTGAGGCTGTAAGTATCAGCGGCCCGGGTTTCAGTGTCACATAACGGGTGGACGAACCGGCAGCTGACCCACTTGGGGTGATGGCTTCGTGGGAGAGACGCGTTGGGGGGTCGTACTCGTCCCCGGATATGCTCGGACTACCCTGTGTTCGTCCGCTTCATTGGCCGTCTTGGCGTCACGAGCCTTCTCAGCTTCGCGGAGCCGTATCTACCAGATACATCGATCACCACCTCAGGACTCTAGCACGGAATGCTACGCAAGTCGCTCACCGCCTCTTGTTTCTTCGCCAGTGTCGTAACACATTCCTGGTAGGTGGTGTGTTTATGCGCTGCTTCCTGAATACAACAAACGAATGACGCTGCTCACCAGGTATTCCCTCTGATACTCCTCGAGGACGCCTCTGCCCTCCCGGCATTCGTCCAACCAAGTGTCCCATAAACGGTCCATCGCCTCGTTGATGTCTGCCCAAGCATCCCAGTCGACCTTGAAAGAGGAGCCAGCCCTTGTGCCGTTCTCGTTTCTCCACCTGCGGTCGACGTAGCCGAGAGAGAGGTATTCTCGGGCGATCAGCCACGCGTTAACGGGTCCACTGCGCTTGCTACTGTTGCTCCATTCCGGAGTTGTGTGAAGGTGGGTTCGCTCCGTACCTGTCAGGACAGCGGCGTGCGGCATGACTGGAATGCTGAACCACTGGAGGATTTTGGGGAGGTCGGTGCGCAAAGGGACGCAGCCGTCGAAGGTTGCGAAGAGGATGACTCTGGACAGAACGTCGTCGTCGTCGGGTCCTGTGACTGTCCGTCCCTTGGTGAGCAGTCCCGGCCGCCTGCGATACTCGTCGTAGGCGGCGGGGTCACTCTTGAATGTAAAGCCGGGGTAGCTGAGAATGATGGCTGTTTGTTTGATGATTCCATGCTTGACGAGGTTGTGTACCGATTCTTTGATACGCACCACCTCTCCCTTGTTGTAGAACCTGTGAGCAGTGGCTGCGTTGGGAAAGTATTCTGCGTGAAATTCCTTTATGCAGAGGCCACACAGGTCATCGCCCTGGTCCATGATGAGAGGTGGTGTGAAAAGGCGAAGAGTTGGAAGCGGGGAGGTCTCCAGGTTGTAGCCCAACCCAGTGGGGAGAACGATGGGCACAAGTTGCTAGCTACTGTCCCAAGTGGTCTATAAATGTAGCTTTGCTCTCGGATCTCGGACGCGTGAATGTCAGGTCAGCAATTGTCTTTCATCATGTTCGATTGGAAGTGCATATAGGGCTTCTGGAGGAAATCAGTGCGGGTGTCCTGGGCTAAGGATGCCGCCCGCATGACGGGTTATGAGAAACTACGCCTACGTCGACAAATATGCCCAAACAATGGGCGCTGGAGCTGGAGTGGTGCTGTCACTGAGTCAGATTCTGACCCGGGTCAGTGCCAACAGCCAAGTATCACAGCTCCGTGGCGATTCAACTATATAAATAATAAATTGGCACCCACCCATCCTCGAGCTACGCCCGCGGCTACTTCTACGCCCTTCTCTCCCTCTCGTTTCCCTCTCAGGCTCATCCATGCTAGGCTCAGTGCCGGAAACTTCGGGATCTCTACCTCCGACTGTCGGTGGCCCGGAGTCCGATGCTACCCCACGAACTGCCAGGCGGTTCTCGTTCAGTCGACTCAAGCCTCCATCCAATCCCATTACCATTTTCCCTCGACCGAAGCGATTTGCGGTCGTCCAGATGGATCCAATCGCCATGCTAACGACAGCAGGGTTGGACGATCCAGAAGCCCTCGCAGCGGCCAAGGCTCTGGTGCCGAAGAAGTACATGGTGTACCTCGAATCCGTGAGTGCACGCTTCTGGTGACCTTTTCGCCACGCTCATCGCCACCCCTCCATAGGCCCTAGATCTCCCCATGCCTCAGAGCGAGTGGTGTTCTTATGTCGTGAACCCCATCGCATCCACCCTCCGGGCAGCGTCCCCCGAATGGGGTATCACTCCTGACATGGTCCTTCCTATCCCTCCCAACACCGCCCATCTCAAGGTGCCCAACCCCTTCGTGGACGAAGAAAACCCCGATTACGTCTTCGAGTTTCCGTTTGAGAATTGCTTCTTCTGGGCCGACAGCGATACGGAGTTGCGTGTCCGCGTCAGGCGCGGCGACGATCAGTTCGATAACAACAAAGCCATTTCGCTGCCCTTGCGACCACACCTTCACCTGATTGACAGCTTTACACCAGACATCGCCACTATCGGCGAATATCTTAGTCGACCACGCGACAAGCCTGCCCGACATCCACAGACTGCCGCGTCGGAGGGAATCCCTTCCATGCCCCCAGATCCTCACTTCGACGCTCTCAAGGACCGTCTTCCCGCTCTTCTCTATGAGAATGATGTGCCGGATAACAGCTTAGAAGGTAACGTTCATGACGGCGAACCGCCATCAACGCTGGACTCGGAGCCCGCCTCGGTGCCATCACCAGTGGAGGAACTGCTCTCCATGAACCTATTCGGATGGCTTCCCGACCCCGCGACCAAATACATCCCACTCGTCAACTGTTGGTTCGAGCTTGAGGAGCATCTCACCGAGAGCACGATCTCGAGCCCAGTCGACTTATGGACGGAGCAGCAGAGGATCGGAGCGTGAGTTCTTGAGAGTCCTCGTCTTGACCGTGCAAGTTCTACATGGCCTAATGAACCCGGCATGTTTAGCATCATCAATGCCGCCATCGTGAGGCATAACACCACAAGAGCCACACCCAAGTCCAGGCCAGTGCTCACCCCTCTCAAGACATCGTCCATGCCGCCTGAAAGCAGCCCTCGCAATCCCGCGGAGAAGTCGGGACCTTGGAGGTTATTCTCTGATGCCGTCGTCGCGGGGCTCAATACCCTCATGAAGGCCTTGCAACCGGCCGAGCGTAGTACGTATATGTACCGGCGCTTCTGTGATCATTGCCGGAACGTGTACTCATTGCCTTTCATCCACGACAGGAAGCAGTGGGGTGTCGCAGCCTCTTCCTCGAAGAAGCAAGGTGGCGTCACCTACTGGTAGCGGATTCGAACATCGGAGGACACAGAAGCGGACATGATCGTCAAACTTGGGCTCACTGTTCCTCTCTGTGCGTTTCCGCTTGTTCCGTAAACAGTGATCTTGATTTTACACCCGGTTTCAATGTATTGTGTATCGATATCTATCTAAATGTAGCCATGAATACTTGCTGTGAATGGTACGCCGCGTGTGCGGCGAGTTCACTCCGAGGCTCCGAGCAGTTGAAACCTCACGAAGAAAGCAATACTAACAACAGCGAGCGCTGACGCGCTGACAGGGCAAGTTTATTCGCCGTGCCTTAGTACTGCGCCTCGCGGCGTCCTCGTTCAAATTGTCAACTCGTCCCGCTTGCCGGCTCACCGGAGGTCCTCGACTTGAACATCTATCTTTGGATGGGATCCGGACCCAACTTTCCCGCTCGTTCCCCTCGTCGGCCTTTCCGGGCGGCTATTAGCAAATCCGGTAGTCCCCACCGGGCCACACCGTGACCTTGAATTTAGCTCCTGCTTCCGGGTCGCATATAAGACATTCATTCAACCCCACTTAACACCTAGTGCCTTCTCTCCCGCCCTCGAATTCCTCTCATTCATGCCTGTCTACCCCAACGATCCACGACTCCGATTCCCTCCGTTAGCCGATGGCGCAGACACGCCACGACCTACGCTCGTACCCACCAGGCGGCTCACATTCGACGCCCCGAAGACCCCGCCCAATCCTATTTCCATATTCCCTCAGCAGCGGCGATTCGCCGTCGTCCAGATGGACCCAGTTGGAATGTTGAAGGCGGCTGGATTAGACGATTCCGTGGCCCTTGCACAGGCGAAAGCTCTGGAGACGAAGAAGTACCTTGTGTACTTTGAAGCCGTGAGCCTCATACCTCCCTTTTCCCTTGCAGCTCTGTAACTTGGAGACGTATTTATAGGCACTGGATCTCCCCATGCCTCAAAGCGAGTGGTGCCCTTATCGTGCTAATCCTGTCGCCTCCACCCTGCGTGCCGAGTGTCCCCTATGGGATATTACCCCTGACATGGTTCTTCCTATACCGCCCAACACAGCGCATCTCAGTGTCCCCAACCCATTCGTAGACCATAAGGTCCCGGAGTATGTCTTTGAGTTCCCGTTCAAGAACTGCTTCTTCTGGGTGCACGGCGAGACGGAGTTGCGGGTCCGGGTCCGGCGCGGCGACGACGGGTACGATGACCGCAAGGCGTTAGCGTTAGCATTGCGACCGCATCTCCATCTCATGGGTAGCTTCAAGCCACACATCTGCCACATCAGTCGATACCTTCGACAGCCACGCGATAAGCCCGCCACGCATCCCCCAACTGCCGCATCGGATGGAACCCCGTCCATGCCCCCTGATCCTCATTACGAAGCTCTGAAGAACCTTCTGCCCTCTCTTCTCACCACAGACGACCCGCTAGATAGCAGGACAGAGCGCGAGGTTACTGATAAGGAGTCGTCAACATCAGAGTCGGAGCTCCCTTCCATGCCGATGCCGGTGGAGGGACTGCTCTCGATGGACTTCTTCGGATGGCAGCCAAACCTCGCCACCAAGTATATCCCGCTAGTCGATTGCTGGTTCGAGCTCGAGGAGCACCTAAGCGAGGACACGATTCCCAGCCCGGTCGAGCTGTGGACGGAGCAGCAGAGAATCGGCGCGTGAGTCAATGTGATGCTGTTATTTGCGTCTCGATTCCGTTCGCCTCAGACTGACGAACGAACCTCTCTAGCATAATCAACGCTGCCATTGAGAGGCATAACGTGGCCGCAAGCGCAGTACGTATCGTGTTCGTCTGGTTTGACAGATTCTATACTCATCAGGCTTGGGCCCGCAGTAGGAAGCGATGAGGCATCGCAGCCTGCTCCTCGAAGAACCAGGGTGACGTCCTCTACTGCTAGTGGATTCTAGTATCTTAGAACGCAGAAGCCAAGCTGAAGACTCCGCTTTTGCCCACGTCACTCCCGGGTGCGTTCTCGCTTATCAGAGATAGCGAACGTAGACTCTAGAAAAGTGCGCGTACTGTATTTATATCCGAATGTAGCCTTGAACGCTTTGCTATGAATGCTATGTTGCATGAGATGTGCGTTGATCGTGGGCGGTCGAAGCTCGCCGACGAAACCAGGGGGTTTCAGCGAATGCTGATCATGGCGTAATTGCCCCACCCTCCCTGATTCAAAAGGTTATTTTATGAGCGAATGCCGCGCGAGCTGTGGGAGTGGGCGAGCCTTCATCGTCTTCGCTTCGCTCTCTCAGGCTCCAACAGCAAGCCATTGGGGTGACCAGACGGCCTGACCCATCGGCCCGGGAACCGGACATTACATAATATTCACGATCGTGGTTGGACTCGTTTGCTCTGCCTCTTTCCGTGCCCGCGCTGTGCCTTTACACCAATCTCTGTGTGCACTCTTCATTCATTGCATGACTAGAACAGGATCATTTACAAGTCTGAACCTACTCGTCTTTCTCTGCCAAGTCCAGTTCCAAAGTCTCTTTCCCCCGGCTTCCATGTCCAACGGTCTGCATCGTCGACGCCAAGAGCCCCAATTCACAGGACTACATCCCCTGCTGCTAAGGCGTACCTTCGTCTTTCGCTACCCTGCGATTCTGATCTGCGTGCGTGCTGGAGATGATTGTCGAAGAAAGCAGGTTGCTGGTCGAGGTGCCCGTCGCGTTGGTCGCGTTGGACTGTGGCGTCGACATGTCGGAGTACCGCATATAAACTACGCAGGTGGGTCAGTCATCTCCCTTTGTCGCAGAGCTGAGGGTGTCGCTGAATGCTCTCACTCTTCAGCTGATATCCCTATCCCTTCCCGTCGTCGACTTAGGGCTCCATATCTCAACGCGCCCAGGTGTCAGGTCGAAGTCCTTTGCCAGCATTACTGGGGCCGTCCGGAGGTGCCGGTGAGTCTTAGGTCGCCACATTCAAGCACAGTACACCTCTAACTCACAGAATGTGTCGCTTTCGTTCTTAGGTAGCTTATAACAGGATGCTGTGGATTCGGCGGCAGCCCATTCATGTCCCTTACAGATTGCATGTAAGTTCACCAGAAGTTCTCTGCAAGGATCACTGGTGCGTCCCGTCTGGTTATGTATGCTATCAGTGTCTGATTCGCTTGACTCGGTCATGTACCGTGCATGTCTCCCTTCTCCAGCGTGTCGAGGTTCAAGCATCAATCGCTTTTTGGAAACGCGTAGAAAAATGTCAGATGAACGACAACTCCGATCCCGGTTGACGAAGATCCTCAACATTGAAAGCCTCCAATACCAACAACGGTGGGAGACTAGGGTGATCAGAGCGTGCGTATGCTTGACTATTCCTTTCCTGCGTCGAAAGCATTCCTCCATAAAACTTCGCTATTCAGTTGCGATTCCTCTGGGAAAACGTGCTGAACAGTATCCTTAGGCCTTTCTTCTTGGTCTTGCCAGCTCGAGTCCCGCCGGCTGCCGCAGATCCCGTATGGCGCATGTCCTCCTCCGAATTCTGGTTCTTCAGTATTCAATTGTGAGTGACTCTTGGCTTGTAACTCGCTGCGAGGAATACACACTTACGCCCTGCGGAGATGTGGCCACAGCTTGAGCGTATGTACCTTTTCTGGGTGATGCGCGATCCGAAGGCGCTGGCGCAGACCCAACGACGTCCTGCAGGAAGTTGTGAGTCACCGTCTATCTTCTACAATAAATCACGACCTTACGGGCAACGGAATTATGTTTGTGTCTGGCGCTTTCCCTTGAGTTGATGCCTCCAGCGGTGTCTATTGCCCCGTGTCACGCTCATACCGGTGCTCGGAACAGTACAGGGCTCACAAGGTTGGTCATTGGTAAATTCGGGAAATGGCTAGGGTCATTGATAATCGGGACTGTAGACTGTTTATCTACCATCAGTTTTAAACCTGACCAAAACTGTTACCCGGTGACGTACGGGGACAAGGTGAGCGATCGGTATAACCTTCTGAACTTCATCTAAGCTGACTGATGATGTGATTGGTCCCTCTCCAGTCGGAGGGGGAGATCTGGCTGGTCGAGCACTCTGTAGGTGAGGTGTGAGACAGTCCGCCGGCCCCGGATCGTGCCATATTCATTGATTACCTTCGGTTTCTTAGACGTTTCCAGTCCCTGACGTTTGAATTCCTTCCTCGGATAGGAACACGCAGTGTGAGTTGTGTCACTTCTTCAGGAAAGGCCTTCGACGACTTACTTGGTACTCTTCGTAACGCGCCTCTATAAACCCCTTGTGCTTCCTACATTGCGCCGCCCATTCGTCCCACCTCTGTTCATGAACGCCAACAAGCTGCTGTAGCCCCTCGCGATCGACATAGAGCGAGAGTCCCGACGTATCGGTCCGACCCCGCCATTCCCATCTCCCCAAGACCTCTCCAAACGAAACGAAAGGGAAGGCGATAAGCCAAGCGTTGGTTTTCTGCCATTCGGGCGAGGTGTGCAAGTGAGCAACGTCCGTGTCGATCTCACAGTGGGGTGCGACAGGGAGACAGAAGTGCTGGAGGACGGGAGGGAGCCGGGCGAATGTGTGGATCCCGAGGTACGTCGCCATCAAGTAAACCGCGGTTTCGTCCCGCCTGAGCTCGATGCCATGTTCCCCTACTACCACACCGGGCCGAGGATTCTTATCCGGGGCTAGGAATTGGGGGATGCGCTTCTTGTTCTCGGCGTTGACGAAAAGGTGATCGATGGGAGCATGCACCGATTCTCGAATTTGGACGATCTCTCCCTCGTTGTACCCCTTTTGTTCTTCATTGAAACGATATGGCGTGGTCGTTGGGTTCATGCATCGGGCACAGTGTGGGTCGCGCTGAGGTGGCAGTGGCTTCGACCTGTCGCCTGGGAAGTAGTGGCTGGGAGATGCGCCCGGAGCCTCACAGGGATTTTGGGTTGTTACAATTGTGCCGCCATTGTCGTCGGTAGGCTGGGGCGCGGTGTCTGGGGTAGCCATAGTCCAGCCTGGGGATGCCACGGATCGTCAGTGGACGGGAAACACCCATATATATGCTTCCTTAGATCACGAATTCCCTTCAGGTGTGTCCGGCGCTGGCCATTGCAATGCAATGGATCATAATGAGCTGCGCCCGAACCACACAGAGACGCTTCCAGATCGCGCCCGGTTGCCGCCTCTCACACGGCATGTGGAACCCACATTCGAAAACAAGACCAAACAGAGAAATAGTGACCTATGGGGCACCGTGCAGCAATCGTCTTTCAACCCCGCCCACCATCCTACCTCAACTGCCGCTCTCAGACCACCATCGCTAACCCTCATCTCTCCTTCCTGGCTCATCAGAACTTGAACTATCGAAACGTCACACATGGAATCTCCTCCACCACTCCCCTTTCCGCCAGCACGGTTCTACGCCGTTGCCCAGATGGATCCACTGACAATGGTGAAAGATTTGGGTCTTGACGACAGCGAGACCCTGCGTGCGGTTGAAACCCTGCACCCCAAGAAGTACTTGGTATATGTAAATATTGTGAGTACCTAGTACTTTTGAAACCTGACGAAGGCGTCCGCAGATGCCGTATTCCTGTCTGACTCGCACTTGCTGTAGGTCCTCGACCTTCCGATGCCGACCAGCAAATGGTGTCGTTATTGCATCAAAATTGTCGCCAGCACACTCTGTCCAGAGGACAGAAAGCACAAGATCCTCCCCGACATGGTCGTACCGATCTTCCCCAACATGCAATGCTCGAGCGACACCCGCCCTCCCATCCGGCCCTGGCGCGACTTCCCCTTCAATAACTGCTTTCACTGGCTGCCCATGGTGTCCAATACCTATATCCGTATGCGCCGCCACACCCCCGCCGTCGATACCAGCAAAGCAATCAGGCTCGACTTGGACCAGAACCAGGCAACGTCCTGGACGTTCAGGCAAGACTACGATCGCATGAACGCGTTGCCATCCCAACATGACCCGGATGATTCATCCCCGCCCGCCACATCCTCAGACGACGAATTCATGGTCGCTGTGCCCGACTGGGCCCTGCTCGACCCCGTTGTTCGAGAGGCATGCTCACCGGTCGACTTCTCGCAGAAGCGAAGGGTCATGGCAGCCAGCGAACGCCCGCAACGTGATCTGAAGCCCTCTACTCCTGAGCCTGACCTCGACTCATCTAGCCCTTCGACCTCTTCGTGCAGCATCGATGACGGTGACCCCAAAGACGAAAAGCGGCCTGAAAGCGCCATCAACGACAAGCTCGACCTCACGACATCAGCGGCGGAGGTCTTCATGCTGAACATCTTCGGTTGGGACCCGGACCCGACCTTTCCACTCATTCCCCTCGTTGACCTTTGGTTCGAGCTTGAAGATCACCTCACTCCCGAGAACATCCCGAGTCCGAAGGAGTGGTTCGAAGAGGAGAGGAAAATTAACGCGTGAGTGCTTAGACTTACCAGGAGTTCACCGGATATTGACCCCGCGCGCGCGTTCGGTTGGACACACTGCCTCATAGGATCATCCGGGAGGCCTTTGCCAGACGGCATCCCGCCATTGGGCAAAATGTGCCGACGACCGTATCGTCTATGGATGAGAGCCTCACCAGTACTGGGGAGGACTCTGCATCGTCGTCGACAGCCGACTCTCCGAGTCCACACCCAGACGAGTTGCAATTGCCAGTATCGGTGAAGAGGGATGATTCCGACACGAACTCTCTGCGCCAGAAGCTGGACGACGCGACGTCGAGCCCGCGATCCCGTATGTGGTCCCACCTTCTATCATTCTTTCGCTACTAAATCACTGCAGGATTGCAATTCTCAGGGATCGGAGTCTTGCGCACACTTGGAACAGGGCTTCGCCGGATCTTGAGGCGCACTTCCCATGCCTTGTGTTTCCGCCCTCGCGATGATAACGGGCGTAGTCATTAGTATGCACGATCATGGGTGACTCGGATAGTGTAGGCCTCACCCGGTTCGCGGTGGTGGTGTCGTGCACGTTTATCCTACGCTACACGTTGTACAGTTATTACATGTATTACAATTTTCTGTCAAGAACTTTGCGTGCAGTTGGCTCACGGTGGAGACCGCTTCAAGTGTTTCCCGGGCCGCTCTCCCGCCAGCTCCCGCCGCCTGTGAGGGCGCTAAATGGGTTGGCGTGCGACTTTTCAGTCTTCAAGTTCAGGCCCTGGCTTAGACCTTGGTTCAGGCTCTCGTTCGTCCATCCCGTTTGCGACTTTCAACATGAGATTTCTTTTGGTCCTCCGCTCCATTCGAAGGCAAATACGACTTGCTATATGAGATATGTTGCTTTCGTTTTCCCCTTCAGCGGTTGTTGTATTGCTCGACAAGCTTGCGCCGCGACCGTGACCTAGCGACCACGGTCGTCGATGACGGCGACCAGCTGGCAGACAAAGAAGGCCCTCTTTGAACACCGGCAGCGTTACAACGCGGTGAGTGGGATGCCTTAAGATCGCATTGAAGTACATGCTAATGGCCATCCGGTTTTGTGCGGGCACGTTGCTCACCACATCAGCAAAAGTACCTCTTCCTGGGCGGCTCCTGGACGACCCTGAGGACCTGGAAAGGCAATCTCAGGACCTCAGGCCGTCAGACTGCTAGCAGTCTGACCAGTCTGACGGCCTGAGGGTTCTGAGAGCTCCTGTCACGCATATCAGGAAGCCTCAGGAAGCTCGGGAGCCGCCAAGGAGCCGTCCAGCCGGATGCACTTTTGCTGATGCACCCCCTCCATAATTCGCAAGACTTCGGGCGGACAAATTTCGGACGACATGCCATCACGACCGTGCCAGCGCGACCATGGTAGGTATGTAGTCTATGTTCATCAAAGTGTTTATATTTATATTGCATGAAGTGCGTGCTAATGACCTCTGTACAGCGTATCATCAGAAGAACAGCACAGATCATTCGCTGTGACTGGCACTGGTCGAGGGCAAACAGAAGTAGGAACGGACGAATCTGACGATCTTCTGCGTTGATGGCAGCCCTACGTGAGCGTTAATCCTTAGTGTCAGCCTTGTGAAACAAGCATTCATACTCATGTTTTGAGCACGTACATTTGGGCTGTTTAGACAAGGGTTCAATTGCATATATTTCGATGTCCTCGTCGAAGAAGTGCCTCAAAACGTTGGCACCCCCATCTGGACCGCGGTTGTGCATATTCCCCAGCATTCTATGACACGAATCCATTTCAATGAGCATGGAGGCGGCGAGAAACGCGCAGTCATGTCCACTCACCGCCTAATAGCCCGTGAGAGCCTCTGCAAGGCTGTGCGTTTCATTGTGAGTACCTCTGCCCCGCTCATAGACCAGCACATTTACCTTTGATTTTCGGTTCTATCTCGTCTTCGCTCAAAACCGCCTCATCGCTGAACACTACAGAAACTGTCGAGATGGACGCGAAGTCGCCTTCGTCGTCGGGAGGCTGCTCAGCAAGAGCCTCCTTCCATGTGTCCGAGTTCCTGACAATGCTGTGTCAGGAGAGTCGTCAGCTCGAACCGAACCACTCGGACGGCGTCATTACGCACCGTAAGAGCGCATTGCTTTGGCGCAGGAACTCCATGGGATCCGGTAGGCTGTTCTCGTCCAACGATCCGGCCAGGTCTAACGAGATGGTCACAACAGGAACCAGCTCATTGGGCACATTTCGTCTCCAGACGAAGATCTCCTCCGGGTCCTCCTGCGAGAGAAATGTCCCGTCTCTTCCGTCACCCGCATCTCCAGCAGCGCTCCGTGCCCGCCTTGCTTGGACAGCCGCGGTCAGGTCTTTCGTCAAAACTGTGTCCAACTTCGCCTGTTGTCCACCGGGGAGTCGAATGACGCTAGGGTCGTCCGAGCTCGGGAAATCTCCATTTGACACACGGAGAAGGACATCGACATACGCCCAATGGGAGCAGTTTGAGAACGGGAACGTCGGCGTCGTGCGAACTGGCGCGCGGCCGTCTGGGTGCATGGTGTTTGGGAAGATGGGGACGCACATATCTGCGGTGAAGCAGTTCTCTGGATCCTCTGCGCGCAAACCGGGGCCGACGAGGTATACAGCGAACCGTGTCCACGGCCGGTCGGGAGAGGGGAATTCGAGTGTCTGAGGTGAGTTGTTAGCGTTATGGCTCAGATCAGTTATTTGGCGGCGGGAACAGGCGACTGACTCTGTAGAGATAGACCAAACACTGCACGGACTTGATGGTTCGAGCGGCTTCTTGAGCCTCGGGGTCAAGAGTTTGCACGGTCGCGTCAACATCGAGCTGGGCGACTCCGTACGTCCCGGGCAGAGGAAAGTATAGCGGTGTGTCCATGACTGCTGGCGGAAATGAGATGGAGATGAGAGAAGGGAGAAAGTGAAGGTTGGTCCTTTTGTACAGTGGCGCTTCAACCACCTCACTGATTCCTATCAACAGCAACAAACAACCTGTGCTGCGTTGGATAAACGCGAGCCGAGACAAAGGGCTCTTTCTTATTCCAGTCTACAAAAGACGGCGGGTTTATTGGGGCGCTTTGAACAATGCATTGTGACTGTCGGCAGTCTCCGCGGACCTGAAAGCAACCCAACCACAAGTATGCATCCCTCAATTGCGCGTCTTCCTCGTAACTAACCTTCCGTCTTCACTCCCTTCAACGTCAACGCCGCTCCTGACACTCTACGTCCATCCTCATGCTCGATTGCCTCGCATGCTCCACCACCTCCCTGCAGGCCATCGCGATACCGCCAACTCGCACCACCGAATGCATCCCGGGGGATATTTGCACCGTGTATGCATCCCTTTCCACCCCAATCGAGACGGTCTTTCAAGCCACCGAAGCGATACAGCGAGACCCCGAAGCGCTTTGGCGCTCTCAGCTCGCGTTGAGCGAGGTCAAGCGGAGGAATATAGGCAAGAAACGGCCATGCATCCTCGTCAGACAGGCTATCCCCGGCATACAGCCCGCGATGGTGTATCTCATGGGCACCCTCGGAAAGCAGCCCATCGATTCAAATGGCGTATGCGGCGTCCTTCGGGAGTTCTTGAAGCCTATCTTCCCTAACGTCGGCCTCCCTGGTTCGAGGCACTACCACACGACGCCTGCATGGCCGCATGAATTCCAATGGCTCATTGGACAAGCGGTCGAGCTCAACCACACGAAACCAGTGGACACTCACTGGCGGGACTTCAACGACGAGCTCTGCTCCCAGGCTGCGAATCTAGACGCCATATATACGATCGGCGAGGATTCATTGAGCCTCTTGAACGAGCATTGCAGCAATACGCTCATCGTTTAAGGGATTCGGTGCAAGAATAATCCTAGCTTCGCAAAGGCCTGCGAGGAGAGCTGGCGGGTATGTGCTGTTTACATTTGGTGGTTCCACGATCCTTGCTGAAGCCTGTTATCAAATTACAGAACCAGGACGCAACACTGAGCAAAATATCATTGGTCCGTTTCTCATTTCGCGATCCTTTACGACGCTCACCGCATTTCTAGTGCCCTGTGAACAGAGCTTCGGCGTCGACGACGAGCATCCCTTCTATTCGTGGCACGAGCCCCATCTCCCGCCCGCCTTCACTTCACACCGTCCACGAGAAGGCTGGGAAGGTACGTCTACATTGACTCTGATGCTGTTTCGATTGTGACGTCGCCGTACTCAGACACATGGAACGCATGCTGCGGGAAGTAAGAAGAACCGCTCACCTCTGCAAAACATCAAGGTCCAGCCTCACGATGAAACGGACGTGAGCCACATTCGGTGCACACTATCAATCGTGCATTGTGCTTACTATCCTTAGGCCAAGCAACGCCAACGGCGGACCTCCGTCGACTCCACGGCGAGCAAGAGCTCCAAAGTTTCTGCGGTGTCGAAGTTGGCCCGGAAGAGCAAGTGGAGGCTGGCGACGGTCATGTACCAATAGCAGACTATGTTCAGTGGGTCCCTTGCGGTTGTACAGGCTACCCTATTGGTACGAGGATATGCATTTGTTTCAGAACTTGCAGAGTCTCATGTGAACATAGACCGTCATCGCCTGACACCCACAAAGCTCGAAACCTCGAGTTGAGAGCCATGACTCTATGTATATCATCATAGTATGATGATATTACCATAATGGCCCCTCGCATGTACCCTGACGACCATTTCGACGTGTCACAATGAACAGCGCCCATGCCACCTGAAGGCGCTTTTATGTTACGCATGGCCGTTGCCTCAAGGTTGCCTCTCACCAGGACTCGGATCCCCACATACGAAAACATAACCAAATAGAGGTCGCCGAAGAGGCGATTCCCGTGAGTCTTCTTCGCCCCGCCCAGTACCTCTCTTAGCTTTCATATCTCCTCCGCGAATTCGCCCTTCGCCGTTTCTTCGGCTTCCTCAAAGCTGGCCCGTTGAAGCTGACCTACTGAAGCTGCACAGATGGGACTCGCGCTACGATTTCCCTTTCCTTCGGCGCGATTTTACGCCGCCATCCGGATGGACCCGCTGGCCATGGTGAAGGACTTGGGGCTTGATGATTCAGAGACTCTAGCCGAACTGAAATCGTTTTCCCCCAAGACGTACTTGGTTTACGCCGGTGTAGTATGTGTCAGGTGCTGCTGGTACGGTAAATGAGGTTCGATCATGGCTCATTTCCAATGTTTATAGGCCATTGATCTTCCGATGCTCACCAGCAAATGGTGCCGATACTCCGTCAAGATCATCGGCAACACTGTATGCCCCACAGACAGAAAGAAAAAAGTCCTCCCTGACATGGTCATTCCGATTTTCCCCAACACGCAATGCTCGAGCGAGAAGTGACCATCCATTCGCCCCATCCCAGACTTCCCCTTCCGCAACTGCTTCCATTGGCTCGAGTGCGACTCTACCGCTTACGTCCGCATGCGTCGCCACAGCGCCACGTTCTCCGACGAGAGCCGCGCAATTAGGCTCGATTACAGACAGCACCACGCTTCCTCATGGCTGTTTATGCAAGAACTACGACCGGATGAGCGAGATGCCGTCTGAGTCTACCTCAGACGACTCGGCGTCGATCGCCACCCCGTCAGATGGAGAACATTTGTCAGCTGTGCCCACCTGGGCTCTCCTGGACCCCGTAGTCCGGGAAGCTTGTTCTTCCATAGACCTCTCGCTCAGGCAACTGCTCGCAACCCCCGACTCGCAACCCCAAGGGGGCTTGGACAAGGCTCCTGTTCCTGGTCTCACCCTTTGTGCTTCGCCCGAGGGCACGTCCGCCAGTTACACCTCTTCGTGCAGTTCCGGGGACGACGAGGCTAAGTCGATGGACCTCACGAAATCCAGCCAAGGTGTTAACGAGAAGATCGTCCTCCCGGCGTCGGTGGCGGAGATATTCACGTTGAATATCTTTGGTTGGGACCCTGACCCGACCTTCCCACTCTTTCCTTTGGTGGACTACTGGTTCGAGATTGAAGAGCACCTCACGGCGGAGAGTATCCCGAACCCGCTCGAGTGGTTCGAGGAGGAAAAGAATATCAACACGTGAGTGCTTAACTGTTTCGCCCCGACGTGCTAGATGCTAATATGTTTGCCGTAGCATCATTAGGGACGCATTCGAGAGACGAAGGCGTGCGATGAAGCACTCGCTGCCCACGGTCATAACCTCCTTTGATGACGGCACCGGTTCAGGCGCTGACTCTACATCTCCGCCGTTTGCTGACCCCGCCGAAGTACAAGGCGAGCCCGACGAGCAAGTTCAGCCATTTGCGACCCCGTGTGATCCCGTCACGATGTCTCTGCGTGAGACGCAGGACCAAGCAAGACCGAATGGGCGATCCCGTACGTGGTCTTGCATTTTGGCCTTCCTGTAGCCTCTCAATGACCATAATAGGATTCAACCCGCTAGAGAAGTTGCGCTCCCTTGGAAGAAAGCTTCGCCGGGCCTTCCATTGCGTTGCTTATCCCTTGTGCTTCGGCTCGCGGGATAACAACTTACGAGCCTGACCACGTATACTCTGGACGGCGAATCACAGTTGGTGGCCCGGCCGTGTATTCGCCCCGACTCGAGGCTATACTTATCCATGCTTCACTTCATATCCGTAACCTGTAACCTACGAGCCGAAATAAACGACGGAGCCTTACGGGGGCCATCAACTTCTGTCATGTTTCGGCATAGGCCATAGTCTGCTCGTGTACAGGGATGCCATTGCCATACCGCTGCGCGATCGCAGCGTTTCAAAACCACGGCCAGGCTGACCGTCGACCGGCCCCCGAGCGATGTCCCTACACTTACACTATTTTTACACTTCATGAGTCATTTGGGGGTAGAGCTACTGAGCGGTCCCCGGTCGCGTAGCGGGGATCTTCGCGGCGGGACTGACGAGCGGGAGCTCGCCCGAGTTCGTGTCGAACGGCTGGGTCGAGGTCGGGTACCGCTTGCCGCTGCCGTACGACCGCTTCGCAGCGGGCGCGACGTAAGGGTGTGCCTCGGTGTTGAAGACGTCTAAAAATGTATATGTATATGTATCCGTTAGCTGTCTGAATTAAAAAAAAAAAAAAAAAAAAGGGGGGGGGGGGCGGGGTGGCAGACTCGGAGGGCGAGAAGAGGACCTGAACTTGAACTTACACTCGTCCAGGCTGATGTGGTCCGGGTCGTCGAAAGTGAGGTAGAGGTACTTGAGGACCTCCGCGAACCAGAAGCTCTCCATGTCGTCGATGAATCCGCCGCCGTCGGCCGCGTTCACGTCGTTGATCGGCGCGAACGCGTTGATGTTCGGCGTCTTGAGGTACTTCTCGAAGCTCTGATACGCGGAGATGGCGCGGTCGTAGTACTTGAGGTTGCCCGTGTAGCGCCAGGCGTAGAAGTTGGACTCGAGCACCTCGGGGCGCATGTAGTAGTAGTCGGTCGTGATGAAGAAGCCGTGCTGGTTGTAGAACGCGACCTGATCCGCGCTCGGGGTCGAGCCGGTGTAGTTTCCGTCGCTGGAGAAGTAGCCGAACGCCTCCGGACCGATGCCGGTACTGCAGATCAACAGCGTGAGAGGAAATCAAACGATAACGAGAACAGAAAACATACGCAGTGCTTGCATAGGTGTTCCAGCAGCCCTCGTTCAAGTCGAGGCCAATGTTGACGATAGTCTGGTTGTTCAAGAGCCTGCCGCCCATGATCCAGTTGCCTGCCATGAAGCACGCAAGGTGGGAGCCAATGTGGCGGATAGTACCGCTGTTGTCGAGATCGGCGAGGTACGTCCAGTTGCCAACAGTGGATTTCTAGGTACAAAGTTAGGGAAGGTTCCGGGGATGCGAATCGTGTTGATCGTACCCTCAAGAGCGTCCGGATAGACGAGTCGACTGCAGTGGCCCAGTTGTCCGCGAAGATGTTGTCGTCAGTGTTCGTAAGGCGAGCGTACTTGATAAGGTACTCGAAGTAACTGTCGGAGCCTCCACCCCAGGTCTATTTTCCAGTTTGAGTCTCTGATAGAGAAATATATGGCTCGAGGCACTTACGACGTAGGCTCCAACTGGCTTGCTGGTGGTCGGGTCAATACCTTGGGCGGGGCAACCGGGGAGGGGTTTTGGCTGTGGGGAATGGCTGTGAGTTCGATCGTCGGGCGAGGCCATCCACGGGGACGACTAACCTGGGCGATGATAGTCCTAACAGTGTTCTCTGCGAGAGTTCGATAGGTATCATTACCGGTATGTTTGCTAATCACGAGACGGAGGTCAGCATTCCGTGACAACGGGGATTCGATGAGTCGACCTACGCGAGTCGCGACCACTCCAACGTAAGCTGGTCAGGGAGAGATCGTGAGTACATGATGCTCGTATCATGGGGGAACTCTCGCCGACTCACCGTGCCAGAACCTGCGATGCTGTTCGTGGCAATGCTAGGAACGGTGGTGTTGATGTTGATCTCACCGTAGGGCACGGTGTTGCCCTACACGGCTGATTAGTTTCCGTACCAATGCAAAGTGCGACCTATTCTTACGGGAACCCATGCGAACGCCAGCCGATCCGCAAGAGTCTTGGCCTGCTGGACCAGCACGGGGTACTTCTCGCCTGTCAGCTCGTATGCGCTCATCATACCGCCGAGGTAGCGGATGGTCGTCTCGAAGACACTGTTGGTTATGAGTTCTCTCACTGCAAAGTGATAAAACCAAGAGGATACGAACCTGGCACTGTCCCCAGAGTGGTCGTGGGTGAAGTCGATGGTGGACGTGAAGTTAATAGCTTCCTCGAGGATATCCTAAGCGTCGTAGATGAGCGACTCGTGTACTTTGCCAGAACGTGCTTGAGCGCTTCGTACCGTCTCGCCCATAATAGCCTAATGTTATGATGTCAACCTCAGAACGATAAACGAAGCCGATGCGGGGACTCACCAGGGTGGAAAGGGCATCCACAACGGACGCACCCCAACCATTGCGACCGTCAGTCCAGCTCGCCGAGACAGGCGTTAGGTCATCATGGGGAAAGGCGTACTGCCTAGGAAAGCGAATTAACTTCTAAACACCGCGAGAAGTCTTCAAAGCAAGAACACTCACTTGTACGCGTTCCAGCTTGTCAAGAATATATCCTTGACGTTGTCCCTGTGTGTCGATGCGTCCCCAGGGAGGAACACCCACGGGCTCTGGATCCTTGCGGCGAGGCCGCCAGACACACACGCGAGGGCGACGACGGAAGTGCGGAGAGAGGCAGACACCATCTCGACGCCGGGGTGAGCACTAAATCCGCGAAGGCAGAATGAGACGCGACAAGAGCGTATAGGACCAACGTGCTGAGCAGGCCTAGGATCTTATATGCGGCCAAGAAGGCCTTGTTCCAGGCCTCTCATGGGTCACTAACGCACATGCGTCAGATATCGGTTGACCCAACCTGCGACACTCTCGCTTCGTCCGTTGGGACAAGCCCCGTCGAAGCCGTAGGCAATTGACCCGGGTTCCGGTCCGGTGACCTTCTCCTGTCGGTTTGGCTGGCCGCCGCGACCTGCGAAAGGGTCAGTCCACGCCTCCAGAAGAATCGCATTCCATGCGCCTCGCTCACATGATTGGAGCCATCCTCATGATGGGATTCTGATGCAGGAAAAAGCATGGCTTGGCGGATGGTAGCAAACAGCTGCCCGCTACATCCATCCTATGGCCACCCTCAGGGACAACATGCCACTCCTGCCGCGGCCGTCTCTGGTTTACTCCATGGCCGGTGCCATCGATCCGAGGAGACCTGTTTTCTTTGTGAATGGGCTACGATGGGAAAAAGTCTGAGCTGACAGTGACTTACCGAACCCATCCCCTCACGGCATCGGATGACGCGTACGGACGAGAGACAAGTGCGGACCATGCGCCACCAGTAGAGCGCCTATACCCCGTGATAAGGCGTGCGCATGATAGATTGAAACAATATTCGGATGGAAAGGACGGAAGCAACATCTCAAGCATGCATGATGCATCTTCCGATAACAGAGCCGAGAGCAGATGATTACTTATACTCTGATTATTACTTATACTCTCGACGCGAATTTGAAGACGTCGGGCGCTTAGAACGACACCAACGCCCAACAGCGGCGAGCGCCAACAGGCGCCAACGACCCCGGGGTCCGCAGTAACTCGGGGTCCTTGTCGAAGTTCATCTCCCACGGCCCATGCGCTCAACCTCGCCGCCCATGCGGGCTTGTTTGTGCTAGTGGACTCGATAATGTGAGGTGCGTAGTCCTAGTCAACCCTGAGGACGCAAACCATCGATGGCACTAACAAGAGAGCAGCAGCAGTTCATCGGAATGACAGACAGAATCTCATTCCTTTGGGCACGGCCACTGAGCAGTGTTTCGTTTCAGCAATCAACTCAGTGAACCAGGAAAGCAGAATCGGTGAGAGAACTCATGTTTTGATTGTGGACGTTCGGACAGGTCACTCATTGGTTTCAATACATTAGTCCCTAGGTCTCTATGACGCCCTCTCCAAGCTTTCCTAACCCCTTCCTTGCCTGACGCAGCCTGAAGATTGCCCGGATTATGCGGAACATTTTCCGTGGAAAATCTGTGAAGTGATCCATGTTGGTAGCGATCACAGGACTGCGGTCAAGTACTTACTGTTGGAGTGCTTAGGTTTTGGCTCGACGAGGATCTCGCTTAGTTCGTCAAAGAGACGCGACAAACTAGGGTTCTCCTCGCCGTAGAGTTCTCGGTGAGGACCTGTGTCCCGCTTTTCACCTTGATGTATCCTCAGCGCCCTGGATAAGATAGAGGCCATTCAATTTTGGCTTGAATCTTCCGAGCGCATCCATGGATCACATACCGCATGACCGCTTGGGAGAACCTTTGGAACTCTGACGCTACTGTGAGTATATCAAGGTTTTCCCATCGAAACGGCCAGTACTTGCTTGGTCTCCGCATCTCACCAAACCCATGCCCGTCCGTCCAGCTCGACTGATCGTTGTGTGTGTCCGCCGTCGAAACAGAAAGGCCGTCATCGCAAACCGAATCATGGTCTTCCATCGCCGCTCGCCGCGCAGCCGACTCTCTACCGATACTATCGGAACACGGTCGGCCAGGCGCAAGGTTACACCAGGATCAGCAGCATATGATATGTGCACCGGACAAGAGCATTGTATTGCCGCAGGAACTCCATGGGGTCCGGTAAGTCGTCCTCCTCTATACCGGCGGCCAGGTCCACTGAGACGGTCACGATAGGCTGTGCAGCTCTTCGGGGACCCTCGATTTGCTGCAGGATAGTACGTCGTATTCCGGGTCGTACTCCGGCTGCGGTGAGGTGTCCTGGCGCCGCTTCTTCGCGAGGACGGCCGCATTCAAGTCGTCCGTCAGGAAACGGTCCAGCCTTGCCTGCTGACTCCCGGCCAAGCGGACGAGCCGCGGGTCGTGCAAGCTTGGAAACTCCCCGCTCGATACTCGGAGCAAGACGTCCACGTAGGGTCCAGTGATAGCAGTTCGAGAACGGGAACGGCGTCTTCGTGCGGACGGGTGGGCGGTCGTTTGGGTGTGTGGTGTTCGAGAAGATGGGGGTGCACATGTCAGTGGTTAACCAGTTCTCGGGGTCTTCGGCACCTTGGCTCAGACCAACGATGTACGTCTCGAACAGCGTGGATATACCGGGGAGGGGAAATCTGGGAGCCTGAGGTGCGTTGTCAGAGTTGCGGGTCTTGACCACCGAGTGGCGACGACTTCACTCACGTCGTAGAGATATAGGATGCACTTCGCGGGCTTGATGGTTTGCGGAGCTTCCTGGGCTTGCGGGTCCAGGTTTTGAACCGTCGCCTGTATGTGGAGCTCGGCGACAAAATATGTGTGCGGAACAGGGCAGTACAGTGCTTCGTCCATGTTGGTGGTCGACGAGAAGGTTGCGGAATTCAGCAAGGTGCGTTCGTTTTGTCCTCGGGCGCTTGCACAAGCGAGGTGGTTGACTCCGACACGCAGTAACAAAGGATCATGAACCGTTGCCTGTGATGTAATGTATGAATATGCTTGCTCAGAGTACATTGAATGTGTCCTAATGGTGATGCAGTGAATGCGCCGATGCGGCAGTCACGTTACTAACTGCGTCTGGTACTTGTCGAGCACGCACCAAACAAGGCACGGACGAATCCAAAACTTTTCCATGGCGACGGAATTCCTAAGTGACTCTGAGTCTTGGTTCCGTGGTCTCCGCGTCGTGGGGGGTTTACTGGTCCGAGTCGTTTCAGACAGTGTGTTGCGAGAGACAGGAGCGAGTGGGAGCTTAGCCGCAGCTTGCGTAGGGTTGCGCCTCTCAATAGTATCGTAAATCGTTGACGATGCTCAGCTGCGCATTGACGGAATTGATCAGCTCACGTCGGAGGCGACCGTAAGGTTTAATTGATAGCTATAGGGACTCGCGCGTTGTTGCGCCTCTTAACGGCGTCGTTGATGATGCTACGCATTCATCATGGGCGGATCAGCCTGTGTCGAAAGCAACCGTGAGATATAATTCAGAGGGACTCACGCGCCGACCCTCTGCTGCTCCGTCCACAGCTCGACCGGGCTCGGGATCGTGCTCTCACTGAGATGCTCCTCAAGTTCGAACCAGCAATTGACCAGAGGGATGTAATCGATGGCGGGCTTGGGCCGCCAGCCGAACAAGTCCATCGAGAAAAGCTCCTGCACCTCCCGCAACATCGGAGAGGGCTCCGAGTCTGACATCGACAACAGCTTGTTGTTATTCACCGCGCTGTCTGGCCTACTATATAACGCGTTATCCGCACCGAGAAGAAGGGGAAGACGGCCCTCCTTGAAATCAAAATGGGGATTAGGGGGCATGGACGGGATCCCATCCGAAGCGGCAGTGGGGTTGGCGGCGAGAGCATCCTGTGGCGTATCCAAAGGATCGGTCATGCGAGCGATGTCCTGGCGGAAGCTCCCTGGCAGTCGAGAATGGGGTCGTATTGCCAGAGAGACAGCCTTGTGATCGTCGTACCCAGCGTCACCGTGCCTGACACGGACACGCAACTCCGTATCGCTGTACACCCAAAAGAAGCAGTTGTTGAACGGGAGCTCGAAGACATACTTCAGGTCCTTGTAGTCCACGAAGGGGGTTGGGGACCTTGGAATGAGCTTTGTTGGGAGGTATCGGAAGGACCATCTCAGGGGTCACGCCCAATGCGGGACACTCTTGACGGAGTATGGTAGCTACGGGATTGACGCAATAACGGCACCGCTCGCTCTGTGGCATGGAAAGGTCGAGGGCCTTCAGATGTGTGTCACGACTTTAGCGAAAGTACAGCACAAAGGTGGGAAGGGGGCTTACATCTTCAAGGTACACCAGGTACTTCTTCGGCACCAGAGCCTTTGCGGCTGCAAGGGCCTCTGCAATGAGTGCATCGTCCAACCCCGCCATCGTCGGCATGGCAACGGGGTCAATCTGAACGACAGCGAATCGTTGCGGCAGAGGGAAAATAGTGACCGGATTGGACTCGTGCCTCTGGAGGTGGCACAGAGTATGGAGTAGCGTTAGACTCAGAGTCGTAAGGTCCAGATGGTCTTGGAGAATGCGAGTGGGTTATCGGAGGCATAGTTGAGAGGAAAGTAGTAGATGAGAGCGAGGTCGAGCAGTCGCCGGTGTAGTAAGTGGGTGCTAGCTGGGACAAATGAGTACAGACTCTAGAGTAGACACAAGTGTCTCAGTGGTTCTTAAACTTTCCACAGTGAATGAATATACGAACATATTGGCAGAACTTATGTGGAAGATTTTTGATACGATCGACACTTTCAATGTCGACTGGGAACTTGACTTGGGACAAAATGTGGAAGAGGTGGTTAGAGAGATGCGCGGCGGGGGGCAAAGCCGTCCTCGAGGAGTACCGGAGGGATTACCTGGTGAGTGATTTTACCCACTCGTCCTCCGAGTCAAGGCATGGATGGATAAAGCCCGTATGTCAGGAATGTGTCGCGGCAAGGAAAGCGGCGGTGAGCAAGTCTATCAACTTTAAAGAGGTACAAGCGCTGCCAGTGGGAGGAACGAGCACGACGCAGCGAACGTCTCCGATAACGTCAGCCTGAGCGTCCCAGGTGAGTTCCCGTCGGTTAACGCACGCCCTGCAGGAGATGAGGAAGGCCACTCAAGTGACGCCAAAGAAGAGTTTCGCCAGTGTCCTAGCAGGTATACGTAGTAGCCCCAAGACAAAGAGCAACTGAGCAAGTACATAAGTCATAAGTACTGTGCCAGGCGATGGTGGACGATATTATGAAACTCACGTAATGTTCCGCAGATGGCGGCTAAAACCGGGCCGGAGATGACGCGAGTGGTGATTCCTGCACGAATTGCCTGAAGTGGCGGGCGGCGGAGACATTTCTGAAAATGACATTGAATGCGAGGGCGATACTACCTGGTTGAGCGAGAGGAGAGGGTTGCTATTCCTTGATTGAAGCGGGTAGGTATATGCCAATATTATCAGCAGGCAGCAATGCACTCTGTGGCTATCGCAGCTGCTCGCGGGTGAATTCCCATGCCCAAGCATGTCAGCCTCATATCAATTCAACTCGCGAAAATAGATACTAGGGAGCTCTATCTTGAACCGCCAACACTCGCAATGGAGAGCAAGACATATGCCGTTCCTCGCTTGAACTTACGAGGATCACCATACGAGGCACGAGAACTCCATTTGCTTATTCTCGTGTAACTTGACTAACATTCCGGTCTCTCCACGATTCTGGGGTGCAGATAGGGCAGCAGCATGGCAAACTTCTCGCCCCGCAGATCGTCGACCAGCTGGCCATCTACCGCGAGTTGTTCCAGGAGGCATGCAAGTTTGACTGGGCGCACGTTCGTACCGTCGCAGAGGAGTTCCGCGCCTCCATCGGACAGCTCGCGCCCCATCTACTACACGAAATGGAGGGCATTGCGGACGGCCTTCGTACCCACGCCGAACGGCATGGAGAGACGGTGGACGTCTTGGACATTGTCGCCCTGAACGCGCGTAGCGAGATCGCTCTTGGGCAATGGGACGACGGGTGCACCAGTCTCGCGTGGCGTATCCGCGCACCCGGCGGGGGGTCGGAGAGACAGGTTCTGGGCCAGAACTGGGACTGGAGAGAGACCGTAGGGAAGAACCTGGCGATCGTCTCTATCGAGCAGGAAGGGAAGCCCAAGATCTGGATGGTCACCGAGGTACGACTCCTCGTGCCCTGACGGTGAAAAAATCGGGCTGATCCACGAACTTATAGCCAGGAATCGTCGGGAAGATCGGTTTCAACTCGGCCTCGGTCGGCGTGCTCCTGAACGCCATCCGCGCGCGGCCCATCTCGACCTCGCTCCTGCCCATCCACTGTCTTCTCCGCATCTCGCTCGAGAGCGACTCCGTCGACAGCGCCATAGGCACGATCGAGAAGCTCGGAGGCGCTGCATCGAGCCAACACATCCTCGTCGCCGACACGCACAAGGCCCGGGGCCTCGAGCTGTCTCCTCGTGGTGGGGTGTACCTCTCAGAGGACGCGAACGGCATCGTCGTTCACACGAACCACTTTCTGGAAAACAAACTCATGGACGAGCCACCGTGGCTCTCCGGCTCCCCAGTCCGGCTCGCGCGCGCTAAAGAGATCTGCGGCGAGCTCATGGAGGAACTTGGGAGCGATGGCGGCCGGGAGAACGGGATTGACGCGAAAATGCTGCGTGCCCGCTTCTTCTCCGACACATTCAACTCCCCACAAGCGATCTGCTGTTCACCGGATCCGAACCGTCTCGCGAAGATCCAGACGCTCTTCAACATCGTCATGACATTCAGGGAGGGGAGAGAGCCTTCCGCTGAGGTCGTCTTCGGGAAGCCGGGGAGTGGGGAGGACAGCGAGGTGTTCCGCATGCCCTGGTAGCAAGGTCGTCTGACCTGTGTCGCAGCTTCTCGCAGTAGCATGTCCGAAGGGACGGCGTTCATAAAATTCGTCCTGTAAGATCATTCATAAATCCCACATTAACATACCGACGGTGCGAGCTACTTCCCGATGACACCCTCCCCCTGCAGCCGCGCGAACTCGGCCTCGTCGAGTCCCAGCTCACCAATGAGCACCTCCCGGTTATGCTGACCCAACTCCGGCCCAGCCCACCGCGTCTTCGCGTCGCAGCCCTCCAGCACGGGGACGACCTTCGACATCTTCACAGTCCACCCCCCCTCTTCCTCCTCACCTTCGCCTTCTCCGCTGGGCTTCGGCACCCACACGTCCTCGACCAAGCCGCGCGCCTGCGCGTGCTCGCTCTCCACGATGTCCTGCACGTTCAGCACCCGGCCGACCGGGACGCCGACCGCGCGCAGCGTGTCCTCGACCTCCTGCGGCGTGCGCGTGCGCGTCCACGCGGATATCGCGTCCTCGATCTCCGCCTGGCGCGCGACGCGGTGCTGGTTGTGCGCGTACGCGGGCCCGACGAGGTCCGCGCGGCCGAGCGCGCCCATGAGCCGGTTGTAGATCGAGTCCGCGTTCGCGCCGATGACGACGTACGTGGGCACGCTGGGGGCCGCGGGCGCGGGCGCGCAGGGGTACGCGTTCGTGGGCACGATCCCCGTCACGGACGAGCCTGACGGGCCTCGGATCTGGGTTTCGTTTTCGTGCGTGCATTAATGAACGCAGCGGACGGTGTAGGGGGGCAATGTGGGGCGATGATGAGGGACGTACCTTGCCCTTGCGGTCGTATTCTGGGATGATGCCCTCCATTAAGTTGATCATGCTGCACACGAGCAGGGTCATGAGTGCTGCTCGATGCCGTTATGGGTGAAGTAAATGGAACGTGCCTCTCGAATATGCTGACGTCGACCGTCTGGCCGCCGCCTTGCAGCCCCTGCGCCTCCCTGTTCTTCCGCGCGAGCAGGGCGAGCACCTGTTCCTCGATGTCAGTGGGAAGCATACGGGTTCAGAGGAAAGACGTGGACTCACCGTGCCAAACGCCGCATGAAGTCCGGCTACGGAGTCGCCCAAGCTGATGTTGGGACGCACTGGGGCGCCGGATAATGCACCAGTTTCGGGGTCTGGGGCGCCGTTGATATAGCGAAAGCCAGACTCTGCCTCACAGACCGAAGCATAGCCCGGACGGGAAGTCCAGGGCCCAGTCTGGCCGTATCCACTGACCCGCGTGAAAATCAGTGACGGATTGAGTGGATGAAGATCTGCGGGGCCGAGATTCCACTTCTCGAGGGCTGTATGAAGGAGACAAAGACGTAAGACGTTAGTGTGGTAGAGCTTCAAAAAATGCGAGTGATCGATCGACTTACTTCCTGGTTTGAAGTTCTCTAAAATGACGTCGCTCTTGACTGCGAGCTGCTTGACGAGCCTGCGGGCGTGAGTTAAGAATCGACGCCGAGAGGACGGTCCAGGCGGGGGGCGCAGCGTACCTCCTGCCCTCCTCCTTGCGCATGTCGATGGATACACTCTTCTTGTTCCGCGCGATGCTTCTCCACCAAGGGCTGACACCGTCGATGTCGAGCTCGCGCCACACGCGCAGCGGGTCTCCGACGTTGGGAGGTTCGACTTTGATCACTTCTGCACCGTAATGGCTACGGTGCGCAACTGATTAGCACATACGGTTGTTGAGATATTATGTAGGCATACCCAAGCAATTGACCGCAGAAAGGCCCCGCAATGACCTGTCCCACCTCCAAAACCCTCACCCCTGCGAGGGGTAGTGTATGGAGAGCGGCACTAGCAGCCGAGTGGGTGCACCGTCGCAGGGTCCGTTTTGAGTGAATAAGTGGCCTTCCAGATGGACTAGGTCGCTGTGTGTTCAAATGTGGCGCTAAGAATGTTGGCAGCGCATGCAGTGCGGCGCATTGGCGTCGTAAAATGTGATTGAAGGCAAAATGCCCGAGCACTGTCATCTAATACGTAGTGAAGTCTCGTAGTGAGTTATTGGAACTTGAAGTTCGGACGGAACGAAGTGATGCCAGTGTGTCTGAATACCTACGATGACTTGTTGTATCCGTTAGTTAGCCCTCAATTGTAGCATCCGAGTCTGTCCAGACCCCAAGGGTGTTGAGCGTCCAAGACTACCAAGGTCCAACAGTGGCCCGAATCGCTGCCGCTGACTTGCCGAGTCGGCCTTCCGAACGTACCGTTCCTCGGGCCGGCGTGCGTCCGTTTGCTCAATTAAAATTACAATCGAGGATCTTCTCCTCAAACTTGTGATACGAATCCGATTTATAGTGAGGCCCTTGGGGGAGGCAGCCACTCTCGAGTTCTTTTATATAAGTTGGAATGTCTATCCAACCCTTCAGTCCCGATCGTCCGCCCTTTTGTGGGTCCAAGTTTGTCCACAACAGGTAGTATTAATATTGGTTTCTATGGTTCAAACATCTCCGAACCAGCTTGAAGGTTTCCCCGGGCTCTGCGGCCCTAGTCTACTCGTGATCATCTATGTAGTCAGACAACCACCCTCAACCACCCCGCCCTCGCGCTCCTTGTGCCCCACAATTCTCGGTTATACCCCATAGCACATGGTTGCCGAGGTATTATAAGGGTCTTATCGTGGCGCCCCAGCCACATGATTCACCCTCATCCTGATTCACGGGGAGCAGATTCAGAGGTCGTCCGAGCTCGCCTTTTCATCCACGACCGCCATCCTCTCTGCTTCACATTTCCCGCATCCTCCACAAACGTCTCTTCGGACGGACTTCTGCGACCGTACGCTCTATTACTCGACGGAGTAAACACTACATCTCCCGCACTCTTGGTTCCGTGCACAACCATTGGGTCCAGGCGACTGGCACGTGTAACACAGGACGCCCAGCGTGAGTACCCCGGATTCTGTGCGGCTTTCCATGCGACCTGACGACGACGAAAAGTGCATTCACAGACTAGACGGCACCGACATAGCTCGTCCACACGGGACCGGATTGAGAGATAGACTGAATGCGGAGTAGCTGCGGCGGGAGCAACGGACTGCAACGGAGCTGAACAGGGAGTTGCGATCGACGGAAATGACCTCTTTATCCGACAACACCACCGCCAGCGAGCCTCGTTCTCGCCGCGTGCAAGACCTCGATCCACCAGAAGACTACAGGTTGTCCACAGCATCCTCCGCCAGCACCACCTCCACCTCCACCTCCAGTTCCTTCTCCTCCCTCCAGTCCATCCAATCCCTCCTCGCCTCTCCTCCTCTCAGCCCCTCAACTACGTCTCCACCAATCCCTCCACGATCTCCTCTCCGCCTCCATCACACCGTGAAAGGTGTGCCTGGCCGGCCACCTTATTCTTCTTCCCTTTCGGACACTCTCGCGCCCATTGCCGAACTCGCCTCGCTTGACGTATACGACCCTGACATGCCGCTTTTACACTCTCGCAGCTTTGGCTCCTTCTCCGGTTTGCTTGACCAGCCTCTTTCTGCTGCCATGTTACACTCGCGACGCCCCACGACCCCCGACAAACCCCTACCCCTCACCCCACAGCTGTCGATGTCCACTCCCTCCTTGTCTATGGGCGGCGACCCCGAGGACGAGGACGACGCTACGCTCCTCGCCGACGAAGACGAAGACGCCTCAAATCCACAGTGCACGACAACGACCCCCGGCATGACCAAGCGCGAATATGCTTTGCGCGAGCTCCTCGAATCCGAACGGACGTACTCGAAAGATCTTATATTCATGCGGGACCTCCACATGCCTCTGGCCTCAGGTACGTGTTTCCCCTAGGCCTAGGGCCTGTGGTCTTCGTGATCGTCGATTGACGAACTTTGCGACCGCTAATCCCTCGGCCCAGGCCACCTCACCGATTCCGGTCCCGCCACTCCCCCAAGATCCTCGGCCTCCTCAGCACGCACGCTATCGACGGCCTCGGATGCCTCCGCTGCGTCGTACCTTGCCGGCGGCCAAGCACCCATGACGGCAGAGGACGTGAAGATCGTCTTCGGCAACATCGAGAAGCTCGCCGCGTTCTCGGAGGAGTTTGCGCGGCGGCTGGAGCCTGCGCTCGGCGAGGTGGTTGAGGGCGGCGAGGGCGAGGACAGCGTGGGCAAGGTCTTTCTCGAATTCGTGCGTCCCCTTTCCCTCTGCGTCTTCATCTCCTGCCTGGGCTCCTGACCGCGGTCCAATGTCCGTCCCCTTTCCCCTGTCCTATGCCCCCTTCCCGCGTCCGCACCCGCACACCGCATGTGGCTCATCACCCGGCAACACAGATCCCGCAGATGGAGCCTATCTACAAGGCGTACATCACGAAGCAGGCGACCGCGGTCGAGCACTACAACAGCCTCCCGCGGACGCCGGCGTTCCAAGCGTACCTCGCGCAGACGCAGGTGCTCGCGCAGGCGCACTCGAACGCGTGGGACCTGCCGTCGCTCCTCATCAAGCCTGTGCAGCGCCTGCTCAAGTACCCGCTGCTGCTGAACACGATCATTGCGGAGACGCCCGATTCGCACGCCGATAAGGCGAACCTCATCGAGGCACACGCGCGGGTGGAGGCGGTGGCGCGGGGGGTTAACGAGGGGCGGAGGCAGCGGGAGGTTGTGCGGGACCTGCTCGCGGGCGCGGCGGTGATTGCGACGCCGCAGAAGGGGGCGGGCGGCGAGACGGTCAGGGCGAAGAAGAAGGGCGGGCTGAGCGTCGGCGTCGCGGCGTCGGTGAACCTCGGGCGGATGAAGACGCTGCGGGCGGGGGCGTTCAAGGCGAAGGAAGGGCCCGAGGCGAACGAGGAGGCGGCGGCGGTGAAGAGGATGGGCGAGCGGCTGAAGAGCTACGGGCCGTTCATGGAGAAGTTTGCGAGGGGCGCGACGAAGTGGGCGGACTCGGTGGACGCGCTGATCGGCGCGCTCGACGAGTGGGCGCGGACCTTCGGGCGGGTGATCTGGATGGACCCGGAGGACGAGCGCTCGGAGGCGTTCGACGCGTTCCTGCAGGTCATCGGCGAGAACCTGCTGCCGCTCTGCACGGGGATCAAGGAGGTCGTCCAGGAGGACCTCCTGCACACCGTCTCCTCGCTCTCCGACACGATGGTGGCCCCCATGCGACTGCTGGAGGCGATGCACACGCTCGAGCCGCTCCATTACGGCCTGCTCAACCTGAACGTTGCGAAGTCGCGGCCTCCGCCCCAGCTCCTCGAGGCCTCGCAATCCTACGTCGCCCTTCGCGCGCAGCTCTTCGCGGAGCTCCCGACGTATCTCGGGCTCCTTGACAAAGGCATGGGCGCGTGCATCCTCAAGTTCGCGGTTTTCCAGCGGTACTTCTACGCCGGCCTCCGCAGCCGGTGGGGTGACCTATGGGACGCCCTCAAGGTGGACGAGGAGGCGAACCAAGGCGCCGAAGAGACGCTTCGGGTATGGTGGGGCCGCTTCGCCGAAGTTCAGGAACAGTTCACGGGTCTCAACATCGTCCGACCTTTGGAGAAGAAGCTCCCTCCGGAGAAAAAGCCCACTCCGGAGAAGCAGCGGGTGAAGCCTGGGAAGCCCTATATGAACGGAGGTCAGCCCACAGCGACCGCGGTGCACGTGTCGTCTGTACTCGCCGCGCTTGATCCTCTGAGCATCGCCGTACCCCAACCTAGCCCGTCCGAGTTCGCCTTCCCCTCTCCGGCTTCCGCGACCACGAAGTCTAGGAGCGTCCATTCGGCGTACTCGATGGAATACGACATGGGTGTGGTGTCGCCGCAGAAGTCAGAGGAGAATCTTCGTTCGAAAAAGTCGGGCAAGCCTCACAAGTCGAGACGAACCTCATCCTCTTCGCGGAACCAGATCTCGACATCGCCGCCTCTAGAACCGCTCCCCGCGTACACGAGTTATGGCGTCCCGGCGTTGGCTGCGCTCGTCCCCACATCACCCAACGCGCCATCCTCAAGAACGCAGAACGTGCCGGCGTCTCCGCCACTGAAGAAGTCGCATTCCGCTAGCAAGTACCTGAACCTAGAAGACGAGCTCCCCCGGAATAGCAGTAATTTGAGCGTGCACACTCTCGCGGGCCTTTCGCCGGAGGATGACCGCGGGCGGCCGTCGAGGAAGCCCAGCTTCCGGAGGCGGCTGACTGACACGTTCAAGGCTCAGGACACCAAGCATAGAAGATCACCCTCCCTGCCCGACTACCACGACCACGCGCCTTCGCCGTCCCCGAACAGGGCGACGTTCCCACCCGCAGTGACGTCGACGCGGCAACGAAGGAGCGGCGGGCAGATACCGTCGCTATACGAATGTCGCGTGGTCCACCCGTGCGAGCCGCCAGACGGCGTCGAGTACCGGGACCTGCCGTTCTTCCGGCTCGTGGTGGACGAGGTGTACGAGATCCTGCAGGAAGCCGGCCACCCGTCCATGCATCGCGACCTGCCGCTGTACGTGGACGACGGCGAGGACTGCTTGCTGCTCGTGCGCAACGACGTGGGCGACGTCGGGTGGGCCCTCGCCAGCTTCATGGTTCCTGTGGACTAGTGCATCGCGTGTTCCTCATGTTCCTCATGGACCATCCGCATCTGTGCTGCTCGCATCGTGAAGTCGCTCGCTACCTTACTTGTACAACCAATGCTCCGCACCTCAGTTTTCCTTCCATCCTCCTAATCGTGTACACATTCGTTTCTTTACCGTTGCTCTGTACTCACATACCACCCTGTACATGTGTTCGTGCTCACTGCTGTATATCCCTTCCTTTTCATGCCATTTCGATCGTCTCGCAATAGAGGCTCTGTACTATCCTTCGCTTTGCCTTCCCACTTCCTCCGGGTGCCGCTGCGAACCTATGATGGATACTTCGTACATCTCTGTTGTATGTCCACATCGTCCCCTTCGTCTCCATGTTTCCTCTCATCCTCTCCCAACTGACGCCCAGTCGCGCATCCGCATGTCACGTAGTAGGTACATTCGTAATGACATCATGCCAATAACCCATCTTACATATCAACGGTGGTACACAAAGTTGTGCTAGACGACGCAGTACAATCTACATGCAACAAATCAGCGTACATTGAATACTAACGTGGAACAAATATGTATGTTTACAGCTACAACCATCAACTCGGGACAACGCTCCGCCATCTAACACTAACATGACGACGGGACAGACGTGTTCTGTGGGATCACTTGGAACAGCATCCACAGTGATAGGAACCATCCCGGCTTCACGGAGAGGGCGGCTCGTTTGTCAAGAGCTCGATCGGGTTTCCGTCCTTGTCGAGCGGCCAAAAGTTGTTCTTGAAGAAGCAGTCCGGGTCGTACCGCTTCTTCAGTTCCGCAAGACGGCTCCAGTTCTTGCCGTAGCACGCCATCGTGCGGTTGGGGTCTTCATGCCGACCCAAAAACTATAGCGACGACGCGGGGGGCGGGCGCCGGGGAGGGGGGCAACCAACCGTCAGCGCTAGCCTCGGTAGGGAGATCGCAGCGCTCCGGATGCGCAAACCAGTACTCACCACTGGGAACGGGCCACCAGTGGCCATGGGCGAGATTGTCGTTTTCATCCACTGTTATCGTACGGCGATGTCAATCAACAGCACTGCTACCGAAGAACGGGGGCTGAGGGGCCCAGGATAGATGGCTCACCGCTTCCGCCGAGGTGATACACCGGGGGTCGTCGATGCCCATGTCCCACTGGTGGAGCGCGGCGACGGTCCACGCCGCTTGACGCTGCTCCTTGGGCAGGCAGTTATCCTCAAAATCGCCGATTGCCCCGCCTGCGAGCTCGAATATCCAAGCTAGACGGATAACGTCAGGGAGACACAGTGCGGTAACAGGGCACGATGCACATACTGCACCCGATGGGCGTGTTCGCGAAGGCCAACACGGTCCGGTTGATGATCTCGTCCGTCAGCGACGTGATGAGCGAGGAGCGGAGGAACCATTGTCGACCCGCTGCGCCCCATTTCCCATTTCCCATCTCAGCGACTCATGGGGCCATTGAAGAGGTACGTGCCACTACTCACGCTTGCCGCGCAAGACCTGCGCAACGCTGTCCTGCTGGTTCAGGAAGCTCTTCTCGTTGACCTCGTTGAGGAGGCAGCGCTCCCCGTCCCAGCTCGAGATCGCCTGGAGGTACTCGACGCCCTTCGCCTTCGGGCCGACGTAGCAGATCTGGATCACCACGAGCGAGTCCTTGTCCGCGGGCCCCGCCGTGAGGAGCACGTTCGCATAAAGCTCGCGCGGCGCGTCCTTGATACAGTCGCGGAAGTGCTTGATGAGCGACGGCGCGGTCGCGCGGTGGAAGCGGCTGCAGTCCATCGGCGCGCGCGGATTATTAGCTCACTATAAACGCGGGGATCATGGGGGCGCAAGGAACGGGAAGACGCACTAGATGAGGTTCCCGGCGAAGACGACGGGGATGGGGTACGCTCGAACCTTGTACCGAGTTGCGATGCCGAAGGCTGGGCCGCCGCCGCGAATAGCCCACCACAAGTCTGATAATCTGTGAGCTTAGTGGTCCCTGTGGCAAGAGCGGGTAGCGCTCACCTGGGTCATTCTCCGCGTTCACGATCACGATGCGTCCGTCAGCGAGGACCATCTCGACCTCGACGAGGTTATCGGTGCTCAGGCCGTACAACCGGCTAATGAACCCAAACCCCGCCAGCAACATCGTAGACGACCCTACCGGGTGCGCCGACCTTCAAAGAGAAAGACGTGCCATGTCAACGACACCACACAGACTTCCTTCGCACAGAGCGCGCGAAGAGCACTTACATGGGGATGTGGTACGGCACGGCGCCCTCCTCGCGCTCGCCCGTGACGGGGTTCAAGCCGACGAACGGGTGCTCCGCGGTGTACATGTCGACCTCCTTCTGGCGCATGCCCGCGCCGAACGTCACGTACGCGTGCGGGTGCACGGGCCGCGCGTGCTGCATCGTGCCCAAATGGCCCCCATGCCCGTTCCCGTTCCCGCTGTCCGCCGCTGGCACGTACGGGCCTGCGCCCGCCGACGCCCTGGAGAACAACACCTGGGACGGCCCGGACGCCATGGATCCGAGGCTGAGAGAAGAGGCGGACGGCCCGGACGCAGGCATGGACATGGGCATGGTGGGCAGGAAGGGAAACTGTGACGGGCCGGGCCCGGATGCGCTGAACCCCATCATCGGGTTCCACGCCATGACCCCACCGCTGCTACCCAGGTTGGGCGGAGGTTGCATGAAATGGCCCATGGCGAGCGGGCTCACCGCGGATACCCCTGTCGACGCGCCGTCTGATCTCAGCGTCTGGCCGAACGCCGATGGTATACTGGAGGAGGTGATGTATCTGAACGCGTCGGAAGCTTCTCCAGCACTCGCGCTAGCGGTGTCTACTGTGCTGGAGGCAGACGGTGGCAAGCTGCTGGCCGTCGACGCAGCGGGGTTTCTGGATTCCATACCCTCATCCATAGGCGTGGAACGCGTGTGCTGGCGCGGCGGGGACATATCCACGTCTGAACCAGGGCCTTGGTCCGCAACGGAAGAGTAGACTCCGTTCGAACGATCCATCCGTAGCGGTGACTCCGGCTCGGGGGAGTGCAAGCGAGGACGGTTGGTGGGCGGCTCGCGGGGCGTATCGCCCGGGATAAGAGGGAGGGGAGGGCCGCGCAAGAAGGATGCCACTGCATGCGAAGCAGCGTCATACGGTCCCCTCCCCGCCGCCGCCGTTGTCGGGTCGATCGCAAGCGAGTCCACAGGGCCGTCCTCTCGGCGACGCTTCCCCGTCACGACGACATTCGGCGACTCGACGGCAACACCTGAGGAGGCGAGAGGAGGAGGGGGCTGGGCGCGTCCTTTGCCCTTGCTGCCGATGGTGGGCATGTCCTTGAGCGGGGTCCAGTCGACGGTGGCGGCGTCCGAGTCGATGGGGGGTTCGATGTCGATGTCGCGGATCATGCTCATGTCGACGATGACGTCACCGGCGACCGCCCAGCCCGCGATGCCGTACCCGCCTGAACGCACGGAGGGCGAGAGGCCGTGCTTGCGGCAGAACCTGATGGCTGCGCCGACGTCGTGCGCGTCGAGCGGGGAGACGAGGACGCGGCACGAGGGCTTGAGCTTGCCATTGAACGTCCGTGCGCGCTCGGGGTACCTACAGACCGGATGTTGGTCAGTTCTGAGCGGGGGCCTTGGGATAGCAGTATCGGGTGACTTACTGCGAATCAGAGGGGCGCAAGACAGGGCCTTTGACCGAGGTAGAGAGCTCGTCGAAGAGGGAGTTGGGGAAGGGGGGCGGGTGAGTGTCGAGGGCGAGCTTTGGTGGTTGGAGACGTTGGCCTGTTGTGGTCATTTCGGCGGAGGGTGAGAGAATCGTGGCGTTGCAGGGGACAGATCGAAGGAAGCTGGCCGATCGCTGACGAGGGCGCGAAATCAAATCGGGGGATCGGGGTGTGTCCGTAGCTGCCCCACGGGTAACTCCGCGTCGTCTCTGAGATGTCTATCGCCGTTCGCGCTGCAGGCGGTGGAGGACCAAGCTGGACTTGGACTCGGAAAAGCTCGTCGTGGTGCTGAACCTGGAGTGGAGCGTTCGCCGAGCGGGGGCTGGCTTATAATGCTGGATAACAGGCGCCATGCTTACTAGGGTTTAACTTTGATTCGGCTGTCGACGCTGCAGCCCATCCGCTAGAGGAAGGCCTGCTTCCTGTTTGGATGTAAGAGAAAAGACGTGGGTGGGAGAAAGGTGGTTCGGAGTGAAAGTATTGGTACAGGGTCTTCGTGCCGGCATCATAGCCCCCTTCCAAGGATGCCCAGGTGTCCAGGAAGCACGCCACATGGTTGCATTCTCGATGCCCCCAAGCCGCACGTTGACCTTGCCTCGCACCAGGTTGTAGTGCAATACAGTAGTTTGATACCTAGGAATCAGGAGTCCAAGACAAATGGAAATGACAGATTATAACACTGACATTCAGGTCGTATCAAACGATTCCGACAACGCAACGGCATTCCGCATAGGGCCATGAGGCATCTGCTACCCCTCAAATTTTCTTCCAAGGAACGACAGCATCGCTGTCAACCTACGTCACCTACGCATCCGAAATGAACTGTGTACGTAGTAATGCGGCAGGCTCTCACAACGGTTCCCAATACGCGGTGGGTGCAATCATCGCGGGGGAAGCACCGTATCCAAAACCGACGACAGAATGTCCTCCTGTGTCAAGCCGTGCATGCTCGCTCCGAGTAGCTCGAGGATCCGTGTCAACCCATTCCACTGCCCGGTCTTCCCAGCTCCCGCGTTACGGAAGGGCAAGGCACATGCCCATCACCGCCTCCACCACGACCCTGCTCCTAGGGCTTGGAGGAGGTCTGGGCTATCTTATTACTCAAGCGCTGTCCGCAAGAACCATAGTCATGCCGGCGGCGATTAGTAGAGCTCGTTGGGGTCCAGGACACGGACACACCTCGTTTCATCAAACGCTCGGAACTCGGACGAGAAGAGGGCTGAGGTCGACCCACCTCGCAGTTATCCACCCTCCGAGGAAGTCTGGAGTCTGACTGAGCCATGGTCTAGAACGTTGGTGGATGGCGTCGTAGCGTTTACGGAGGAACGTCAATAGTACCCATGGGGGTCGAAGAGGAGATTTCATGATGGTAGAACATGTCCAAGGTAGAGGCCCGGGGCAGCCCGGCCGAAAGCTCTTGTCGTCCATTCAAAAATGATATAATTAAATAATTTACACAATAACACAAGGGCACATGGTGTAGTTGGTTATCACATCCGCTTAGCACTACAAAGTTGCGGAAGGTGCTGGGTTCAATTCCCAGTGTGTCCACTTTTGTTGGCTTATCGCCTCCGCCCTCGTTTTCGCCGTACCCGTAGCTTGCGCTTTAAATTTTTGTTCACGGAAATCATCTCTTAGCACGGCAAAATTCACTCTCGTCGGATTTTTTGCAAGTATCTGAGACCAACTTGTAGTACTGTACTACTTCGACTGCGACTTGAAACCCTCGATGATCCCAGCATAGGCGGGTTTCTTCACATAATTCTACGGGGAGCGATGAGCAAACGGAGGGCCCCATTCAAGGCGGAGCAAGCACTAACCTCATCCCAAGGGCAGGCAGCACCCTCGCCCGGGAAAGTGCTTGGAACCCACGAGTACTATCACGCATGTCAGTCGGACTCTAGTCCTTCACTATATCAGGCCCGCACCAATCTGCCCCGCGCACCTTATCAGTGAAGTCCCAGACGGTGACACCCACACACCCGCGCACTGCGTTGCAGGCCCCGACGACGGTCGCGTAGTCAGCCTCCTGCTGCGCGAGGCCCGCCTCGGTCGGCGGGAGCGCCCCGAAGCGGATGTCGAGCTCGGTGATCGCGACCTCGATGCCGAGCGCGGTGAACTCCTCCATGTTCTGCTGTAGGGTGGCGGGCACCTGGCCGACGGTGAGGTGGCTCTGGATGCCGACGCCGTCGATCGGCACGCCGGATGCCTTGAGCGACTTGACGAGGTTCTTGAGCGCCGTCGACTTCGCGCCTGACGTATTACGTTTGTGAGAAGGTCACGGGCGAAGGGGATTGAGGGGAATGAGGCGTACCGGTGCCTTCGATGCCAAAGTCGTTGATGTAGAGCTTGGTGTGGGGGTCCGCGCGGCGGGCAGCCTTGAGCGCGAGGGGGATGTAGGTCGTGTTCAGCGTGTTGAAGAAGATATCCACGCGGTACGTCCCGTCGTCATTGAATGGTTCTGCCGGACAAGTCTTAGTCAAACTCGACTCCGACCTACGTGACCGGCATACCATTGATGACGTCCCAGGAGTCTGTAAGTCGCGAATGGTGCACTTAGCGAGGCTCCTCTATTTTCACTCTCAGGAAGACGCCTACAAACTTGGCCACGATAGTGGCTTACAAGCGTGAAGCAGTGGCGTTCGACGATGTGCGCGAGCTCCGGAGCCGTGAAGGTACCATTGCTCAACCAGTCCGGGAGCTGGTTGTACCAAACGCAGTTGTGTCCGCGCAGCCTCTTGCCAGTCGTCTTCGTAAAGTCCGCGATTACGTCTCCGTCCGTGAAGTTGAAAACTCCCGGCTCAGGCTCAGTATCAAACTAAACGAATATGATCGATATGAGTACGAGACTCAGATGAGGAGAATAGGACCACCACACACCCATTTCATGACGTTTGCAGCCGTGATCTGCCCGAACTCGCCATTGTCTTTGAGAATGTTGAAATATGTCTTGTCACCCCATTGGTCCGCGTTCGTCGCCGTGCCAAAGTACAGCTTCTTCGCCGTCTTCGCTGCAACATCCAGTCCAGCGCGGAAATCTGAGGAGTCGTTGAGTGTGCCGGGCACCGCGAGGGCATCGACGATGAGGAAGACACCAAGAGCCAGGATGTTGCGAAGGAGGACCATTACAAGTGCCGAACAGAACCGTTAGAGTCCATGCCATCTAGGGGTCTGCCGTCCAGCGCGTTATATAGGTGGAGAGACTACGCCTAGGCTCTGTTATAATAGACTTGCATGCCGTTATAGCCTCAGCGTGATTGTACCGGACTACGACCACAGGATGTAAGAGACGGTGTGGAAAGCGACGGGTATTCCTGAAGGGATTCCGCGTGACGCCCAAAACCAGACGAGAAGCCCAGGCTTCTTGTGGTCGCGCAGGGAGAAGAGCAAGAGAAGAGCTAGACGGCGCGCCGAGAGGAGACAATCTTGAGACCTATTAATGGCATCGTGGAAGCGGTACGTCTCCCGTTTGAATTCTTGGCTGGTCATGTGTGCAGCTGTATTTTTCGGACTCACGCAGAGAGCGGAATGGGGGCTTCGTCCGCGATCTGTTGTGGAGTGCAAACTTTGAGTTCTTTCAGACCTGTGGTCGTCTGGCTGACAAGGGACCCGACTTTTTCGAATTCATATAAGTATCGGGCCCCTCGACGTACTGCCTATGGCGTGTTAGACAGCCTCCAGTCGACATACTCTCGGAATACACCGGCAGATAGACAACCAACTTAGGAGCAGAGTAGATCTTAAGCGGAAGGTTAACTTACAGAAAGGTGGAAGACAAGTGCAGACGGAGGTCCGCACAAGTTGAAGCTAGTCCAAACTAGCGATACGGCCCGTACCGGGCCGATGCCGCGGCCGTTCTCCCCCGTCGAACCAACCGGGAAGCTCCTTGAACAAGTCCCATGGGCGGCGTAGATGGAACGTTTGGAGAATATAAGCGCGGTAGGACGTCGCAAGCTAGTTCAAGACCTCGGCGGCTCTCGAATGAGGAAGAACCCTTGGTCTTCAGGTCAAGAATTAACCATCAAGAGCGATGGTCACGGTCGCGATTCGCGGCACATTGTACGTGCTAGAGGTACGGAGCAAGAGCATGAGGGGCGTACAAAGTGCTCGGCCACCAAGGCTGCTGGTGGGGGCCACACACGCGCCAAGCCCCGCCGTGGACACTTCATAGCATCGCGCACGCATCGTAACTGTAAGAAGCTCAACGGACTTGGGCAGCTGAAGAACTAGGAAGGGCTTACCATGAATGAGAGATATTCCCAGCAAATATGCGGAAGTCAAATACTTCAACGCAATCGTCCTCGCCGTTCGCGTTGGATTGTGGCACTTGGGTGGCACATCTCGACGTGGATAATGCTCTTGTATCTGTCGTCGTAGACCCCTCAGTCATAAAGGTGCCCCCGAGGATCTCATCCAACGAATCGATGTCGACACGCACCTGACACACGTTTCCCTCCTCCCCTCAAAGTACCAGTACCGCTGCTTGCGCAATCGCCACCACTTGCGCGTGCTGGCCCCGTCGCTTCTTGGACCTACCGCGGGTTGCAGCGGGTGGAGTTGTACAATACAGTGCATTATCGATATCCTGCCCTCTATCCTACAACAAGCCGAGGCACGTACACAGAAAGCAAAAGCAAATGGTAGATGGTACGAGATAGATATACCGCCGATCCCGCATAGATAACAAAATAACCTACGCCCGCAGCTGCGACGCGCGAGTGCGAGACGACCAAACACCGGTACCAGCAGCAGGCAGGAGCCAGAGCATCTAGGGTGATCAAAAGGAGGGGTCGAAAATGGGGAACAAAGCCGGACGCCATGGGAGAATATCGAATCACGGATTCGAAATGACGGAGGACGACCGGGGAAACTGGTGTCACGGGCGACCATCGCGAAGCCAAAAGCGGATAAATGCGTCATGTTGCGTCGTCAATGTCGTCAAAGATGCGGTTTGTGTGGGCGCTCCGAACGAAGTCGGAAGCCTTTTGGTACACGATGGGCATAGGCGGGAGAAGCGTCCGAGAGAGAGGAAGGAGGGGTGTTTGGTGAGTAGATGGACGGATATCGATGGACAGATGGATGCGTGGAGGAAGTGTAGGAGGCGGCGGTGGCAGGGAGAGGCTGATACAAGTTGGCGATGCGAACAAATAAATACAGAGGATGGCGGTGGCTTGGCCGTGGGTAGGAACAGGAACATGAGAGCACGGGGAAAGCAACGAATACAGATTAGAAGATGGAGGCAGGATGTAGATGAAGAATGATGCGATGCGACAGATAAACGAAGAACAGTGGGCGGTGTGCAACGACAGATACTGATAATGGGAAGAGGGAGGCGGGGAGGGTGGTGTCAGTGATGGGTATATAGTACTGAACGGATGTGTGCGGTGCGAATGTCGTCGTCGCGCGACCCAGACCAATGGAGGCTGTTGGGAGCGTAGGGACCGGAAACAGTTGAGAGATCTCGACCAGCGAACGAAGACCGTGGCGGTGTCTCCGAAGAGTGGAAAACATATCCAAGCGGTTCCTCGCCATGTGCTCCGTTGCCGCCGAAGCTCCGCTGCACATGGGCCCGCTCGGGGACCGTCGCCTAGCACGGCAGCGAGATCAGATCGCGCGCGGCAGCTCCTCGCGCGCCGGCGGGAGATCAACCAAGTCTGCAGAGAAGCACAACTCGCGTTAGCCGTGTGCACTCCGGAAACGGGCAACGGGGAGCGAGGGCGCGAAAAAACACATGGAACGCACCGATTGGCGATGTGAAGTTGACGACCTGGATGTGCAAAAAAACATCACGCACGCGTCAATTCCAGCAACGCAGCGTACATATAAAGCCCCATGCAGGGATCGCACTCACGTATGGATGTAAGGCAGACCTCCTCCTCCCATTCCCCCCACCGCCTCCGCTGCCAGCTCCCCCGGTAAGGTTGAGGTTTAGGTTCACACCAAGTCCCAGGCCTACGCCCGTGCCTCCCGGCCCGAGATTCACGGCCGTCGCCCCGGGCCCGTTGGCGATAAGGTGCAGGCTGCCTCGGCGGCCGTGCGCTTGCGGTGGGGATATCCGTCGCTCTTCCCAATCCCAAGTGCGGCGCTTCGCTTTCGACGTTGGCGATGGTGGGGAATGCGATGAGTCAGTGGGAGCGGCATGGATGTTCGGCGGATATGCTGGTGCTGGAGTAGGAGGTGATGGGGGTCTGGCGAGAGGTGGGGGCACGCTCGGGTCTGAGGAAGCAGCAACAGCAGCAACGGGAAGGGAGGAGGGTATGTGCGTATTCGAATCGGAACGGAGGAAGGGTTGTCGATGGTGAAGGTGTGCTGCTTGCGCATCCGTCTGCTGATCAGGCTGACCATGCGGCCGTGGGTGTGGTTGCATGGGTGGGTGAGAACGTGAGTATGGTGGAGCACTCTCCTCATCTTCTATCCTTCTCCCCCTCTCCACATCCCCACCTCTCCTCCGCTCGTCGTCCCCTTCGTACTCCTCCCCGTCCGAGCCACCTTCTGGATGCGCGTCCATTGGCCGCCCGCTATATGCACTCGCTCTCCTGCTCACCATCCGCCTCGACGACCGTGATACCCTTGAGCCTCGTCTCTGCACGTCCATGCCCTCTTCGGATGGTACATTCTGCGGAGAGTCGTACACCGACTCTCTAGGTGAGTACACACTGTGTGTATATGCGCTTTCCGTGTATCCCGTCGTCGTGTACCCTGCCACGGAGTACCTCGTGCCGCCTTGTGCACTCATTCCCAGCGCACTGGGTGTCGTGTACCCTGCCATATGTGGAGGGATGTGCTGCAGGCGGACGTTGGCGGGTACATCGTACGGGAACGGCTCCGAATGGAATGGTGGCGAGTCCGAGGGGCTTTTTGGCGAGTGTGGGATTGTACTAGAGATTTTCGGCTTGTAACCGGACTCGCGGGTGATGGAGCGCGGGAAGAATATGAGGAGTGTGAACATGGATGAGACGAAGCAACCGATGCCTGCGAGGATCTGCAGGAAGTCCGTAACGAATCTGTAGAGCCGTTCCATGAGTCTTGTGGTTGACTTCAGAGCAAAATAAATGCGCATACAGGTTTCGGTTAATGACGTGTTCGGTTCCGATGATTCCGTCTAGAGCGAGGATAAGGAGTGGAATGGTGAATAGAAACCGGAAAACCACACGGACTTGCTGTTCATCGATAACCATAACGTTGTCAGGTGTATACTGTGACGCACGGAATTATAACGCTTACATTGAGCTGATAGAACGTCGCGAGTCGCACGACAACTGCGGGATCCGCTCCCTCAGTCTTCACGTGCCGAATGAATTTCGGGAAACCCCACAACACATGAAGGAACACGACAGTGGTCGCGGTGGATCCCGCTGAGCCGACAAGGAAGATATATGCATCACACTGCCAAGGAATCTCACTCAGTTCTCTATACCGCTGGTGCGATTGATAAAGTTCTCACTGTCTCCAAGTTGTGCCTCGTAATGAGCGCAGTGAGCGGCATACCAATGATCGCGGAGATGCTACCTATTTCGCCATGAGCGGGCACGTTAGCACGGCGTTGTTTATTGTCAACACGCGTGAACGTACCGATATACCAAAGCCGGTACTCCCAACTCGAGAACCAGGCTTCCTTGTCGGGATTCTGATGCAAGAGGTACAACCAAAACGCTAGCTCCTCAAGATGCGTAACCCTAGAAAATATCAAGAACGTCAGCAGCGGGTTCACCAATCACGATCTTGGCACAAGTGAAGATAGATATATACGTGAACTGAGCCCACTGCCAGGTGGGTACTCGTCGCCATCGGCTCGTTGATAGGCAACAGCGGTTCATCCGCCGCCCACGAAGCACAACTCACCAAGGCGATGGAGACACTACCCCATTTCCCACACGGGACGATCGTCTACGTGTGTTAAACTCAATACCTGATTAATACGCGCCGCCCCACCATTTTGTACCTGGATATATGCGCCAACAATTGGACGGTGGAGAACGGGCTCGAGGGGGATGCAAGACTACATGCGCCCCATACGTGGGTATATGCGTAGCGCAGCTCAATGTGTGCGCCGCCCAACTAGCTATATGCGCAAGGGCCTCAAACCGGACGCGCAAGTGCAAACGGGTCATGAAGTGCAGATCGGGACGTACTTCGGGACCGGCGATCGACGCGTAAGCACGTCAAGCGGCGTGACCAGCCTGCCAGTCTGCCTGAAACACTGCAGTGGAATACGCGCAGACTGAACCATAATCTGTGGGCGGGGGAGACGTTACCCTGCGCATCACGCAACGGTGGGGATCAAACCGTAAGCAGACGGCAACTTCCCGCGCCCCTCGATGCGCAGGTCGACATCCACAACCACACACGGTCACAACCACTATAGTGAATGGGAACCACGGACCCACTGGAGGCGGCCCTGTTCGTGTAGACAGTCATAACGGTCCCGTCGTGAGACACATTTGCCCAGCATGACTAAGACCCGCGGCCCCGCACTGAGTAGGCGTTCTCTACCGCCGTAACGTCAAGGGGTTCCATCCGCTGACAGGTTCCATCATGATAACTCGGACGCACAGCGTAAACAGAAACGCATAGAGGGGGGGGAGTAGAGAGCAAACTACCGGCAAGGCGGTTTGCAAAATTGAAGGACCTATTCGGACGGGGAGGGGGATATGCGTGAATGACATGACTCACATTTCTAGTGCCCAGGCAAAGCTGAAGACGAACTGCAAGGGGAGAACCCAACTCCGGTTGGCTTCGCGGTACATGTCGATTGGCATCGCGATGACTATTATGGACTCGTCGGTCATGTCCTCGCCTACAAATTAGGTATGATATACTCACATGTACCATCCCGAAGCTCGAGGTAGCCTGCAGCAACATCCCCTGCTAAGCATCCGGAGAGTAGCACGAGAAATGTATATCACGCACCTTCCTTGACCTTGATCACCGTCATTCCTACACCGTACACCGTTAAAAGCGGAACCGCTCCCAGATACGAGTACTGCCAGTCAAAGCTGATAAGCCCGCGCGCCGATGGGATGACAAATTAAGAGGTAAAACGTACGGTCATGACGCGCTTGAATGCGCCTGGCTGGCGGCCAGCGGACCAGCGGAGACATTGGAACCGGTCATAGCACCACAGGTGGTGCACCATGAAGATGAGGAACTGTGAAAGAGAAGACGGCAGTTAGAGAAACGGCGGACCGACGATGAAGCGGGGAATACGGACAAGGACAGAGAGGGTCGCCCATAGAGAGAACGCAGAGGAAGATGCGGTACTCATCGGCGCAAGTCTGAGGTGCCGGCTCGGCTCGGCGCACAGTTGCCAGACCCAGTGAAGCGGAGTGGTTCAGACGAGAGGTTCTGGGGAGGAGGAGGAGGGCGGAGGGAGTCGAATACAAGGGAGAGAAGCGGATGGGGTCATTGGGCTTTGGAGACGAATCGGAAGTGGCACTGGCAGATGGGAAGCCGCCCGTCCAATTTCTCGTTCTCCGTCGCCACCCATTTTTGGAAAGGGCTGTACCTGTCGCAAGGCGCCCATAATCAACGTTGTTCAACGCCTCCTCCGTCGCTTCCATCCACTCTCCCTGCAGTTTCCCGCGACAAACATATCTTCCTGGGGCAGTGCCCTGCTACGTTACCGCCTCTAAACGATATGCTGGAGGGGTGCTGCGACTCGTCGACGCCCTGTTGCTCCGCGGATGCTCTTACACAGGCTCTGGTGTGGCTGCGAATACAACATCCATCTGTCATGCGACGAAGACCCGAAGCTTCTTCCCCACCAACCGTGTTCGGCGCCAGCCCCTGGTCCAAATTTTAGTCTCAGAAGGCGGTTTGCTCCGAATTTCCGAACCAACTGCATCGGCGAATTCGACGATCATTCGTCATTCCCGCGCCTCTCCACCATCAAAGCCAAATCCAAGTCCCCCCCCCTACGTACCTCCGTTCCTTACATAACCTCCATTCTTCTACAGGTGTCTTACTCTTTTTGCTAAAATATGTGGTCCCGCTCACATTCGTACTTGTTTGAGGTGTTCGCGGAGCATGCGTAGGCCACCCAAGGATCGTACGCGCCTTAGCCACCGCGCGCCGACACAACGCCGACACCCCGCATCGCTCTAAATCTCCCGATCGTCGCTCTGCGCCTTTCACCAACTCATACGCGATGTCATTATTCGATTCCTCCCTCGGTTAAACGACAGCTTCCCCTGAGATACGCATGGACACAGAGGGGTACCCCGCACTTTTCGCAACCCCCCACAGTCCCGTCCCCTCACCAAGCTACTTACGGCTATCAGTTCTGGGCTAGCCTGGTCTCAAACTCAAAGTTCACCATGTCTGTCTGTCAGCGTCCCCACCGTCCACCAGGCTCGTCCCAATCTCGTCCCATAATTCCCTCCGTAGCCCAGTGTCCCGGTAGTTCTCCATTCATCTTCTGGAGATACAGTTTGAGTTGTGTCGTGCAACGGTCTCTATTATACTGATACCTGACATCTTCAAGGGACAATCAGTGTCTGGCACCTTGCCCCATCTTATCTGACAGAACATACTTCTGAGTTCGAGCCTCGAGACAATGTTCTCGAGGTTCCAAATCGCGCGAGCTCAGGCTGTCCAGCTCGAACCATGCTTGGCGCGAGTCCGATCGTTTCGAGGGTTCTGTGTGCCTTCGCGCTGCTCGTGCGTCTCGATGTCCATCTCCGCCTCTCTGGGCTCGTCTAGGCACCTAAGTATATCTCTGGAACTCTCAACGTTACATAAAGTCGCAGACGCAGAAAAATGCGCGGAGGCCAAGAACGTCACAGCCTCTGGCCAGTCCCACCAACGACACTGGCAACGTTCGTGTCCCCGGAAATAAATTGGGTAAGTTTTCCTCTTTCTTCTCGTTACAGCCTCCCACCGCCACGGAAGATTGAACACCAGTGATACATACCGGAGTGGCCTCAAGCCCCGAGGTCGAAGAACGGGGTTAACGGGGCGATTCCATCAGGCCATGAACACCGCCACCTGTACAGCCAGTACATTCGGCGGCGAACTCAGAACTGCGACTAGGACGAGGGACTGCGGGCGGAGGTTGCACGCTGCTGAACCTAACAACACTTCAACATGACGAATAGTATGTCCACAACGCCACTCACGTGTGTTCCGTTGTAGTCTGAGCCTCGATTTCTCGGCCATTGCAGAGGTGAGCGGGCTGTCTTGCCTCTCAGCGCGGGGCCATGTCTCTTACAACCCCACCAGGCCCGAGGATGTACATTTCAGCGTGGCAACACTCCGTGAGGAATAACATTCAAATGAGACGCACTTTGTCACACGTTATTGGAAACGATGCGAAGTGATGATGGGGGGAAGCCCGAGCAGATGCAAGGCTCGCTGTTCAAGGGGCTGAGCCGTGACACGGTCTTGTCCGGAACCTGCGAAAAGAAGATCAACACTATAACCGCGCAGACATAATTACTCGGACTATCGACGTACCAAAGCCACTTGACTACGGATTGCCCTCGGTTCTGGTTACAACTCTGGACTTCAGGTGAGTAGTAACGTAGTACTGACGGATGTCCCAGCTGCCACGTACGTAAGGATCCTCGGCTCTCGTGCCGCTTTTCGGTTGCAGAATCATCCTTCTATCTATGCTACCACGCCAAAAGAGTCTGTTACAGCCATCTGCGAGCGCATGCACTGTGTTGTGGTCGTTGGACCGCATCCGAGAACCGTCGAGTGACTCGAGTCTGAGAAGGGGGCGGATACCAGGCCCGTCGACGCGCCGATAGGGAATTGCCTGCAACTCGCTAACGTGGAGTTCAGGAGGGGCTTGTTAAACGGCCGGTTTGACTGGTCTCGTACCCAGACGGTAGGGTAAGACATCCGCACCCCACCACCGCAAGCTAGGGTAATTGCGGTGGTGGGGTGCGGATGTATTACCCTACCGTCTGGGTACGAGACCAGGTTTGACGACGGCGATTCAAGTTAGAGGTGTCGATTGGTAGGTGTCGATAGGTGTCGATACGAAGAGAATGATGATGCTAACCGCGAAGCCACGGGATGCCGGTGAGGTGTCGATACGTACGATTGCGAAGAATGATGATGCCAACCGCCAGTGCACTGTCACCAAGCCACGGGGTGGGCAGCGCTCAAATTAGGCAAGTCAGACGCCCGAAATATTGGCCCGCTCGGGCCGCCGACAGTTGTCCTTTACATAAGCTAGGCGTGCCAAAGCTGCATTGAACTTAGTTCCCGCCCGGGTCCCTTCCCCCGCCCCGCAGAAACGTTGCTGCATACCATCGTCAGTCGTAACTCACTGATTGCTTGATGATCCTCAGTCCTGCGGCATCAGGAATCCTTGATCGAGGTGAGTTCTTCAGCAACTTGGTCTAACACACGGTGTAGCATCAGACTTCCGACCCGGCGGCCCCGTCACAGTACTAGGGTCCACGGTTCCTATACATAAGTAGTCAAGGGAATTGGGACGTCAACCAGTCGCCACATCGATGTCTCGCGATTCCGCCTCGATTTGGCTTCCCACCCTCACTGGCATTTTTATTTTGGGCGAGTACTCGGCCTACTGTTGGTGCTTTCATAGACTCTCACATCCCTATCGTAGCTCAGACCGCGAGTCGAAGCAGACATGCCATTCAGTGACCCGCCGCCAGCTGAACCTGTCGATGCCGTCACGCCGCCTTCATAGCTTTCGTCTCCGTGTACCGCAACAGCACGCGGCGCGTAAAGTTCGCGCCCGCACGCCCACAGTGGCATCTAGAAGCCCGTATCGCGTTTCACTCTCGTTGGTCTCCCGCACCCTCCCGATGTCAACATTCTGATCTGGCGCGACACGATTGAATGAAGTACCCGCCACGGTCGGGCTCAGACCCCGCAGTGCTTCCCTGCTCCCTACCATCTGTCCGCTCTCTGCTTGAGGCTCCATTTTCTTGCCATTGTGATGTCCTCTATTTCGATGGCGACAGCGACGGCGACAGCTGGACTGAGCGCGGCAAGTGCGAAAAAGCTGAGGGGACAGTTGACCACACTGGCGCAGGACCGGGTATTCCCCGTCGCGGTAGAGACTGGGTTGTTCGGTGAGTAAACCATTCCTTCTGCATGCGTTATAGGTCGTCGCTAACGCGGGGAACATCCTTTCTCCTACCTAAGCTATCTTCACGGTCTTGATCGTCATATCGACTTACATTCTTTGGTGCGCACTCTATTTCTTCTAGTGAGTCCTCTATATGCGAACTGAGTGGGACGCCACCGCGAACGTTGACAGCCAACGCGGACTCCGGCGGTCATGGCCGCGATTGATCCTGCTCGCTGCCACCCTCGCGATGTATGCGATCTCGACGCTCGATTGGGCGATCGATGTCCGCCTCCTCTCGAACGACCTCCACACGCTAAGCCTCACCGGTCTCCCTGACGCGCACTCCCCATTTGGATTCTCAAGTCCACCGTTGGTGGTATTGCAAGGAATAACGAGCGTCGTATGCGTATGTTCCATCACGTTAATCAGCGTATCTTACGGTCTGTGCTGATTCTGGTTGTCCTTTCAAGATCATCTTGGGCGACGCTGTGGTTTGCTGGAGGGTATGTGCGGTCTGGGGCTCTCGTCCTGTGGTGACCGCGATGGGGTTGTTTTGGGTGCTCGGGTCAATCGGTGAGTCCGAGTGCCCGCTTCCATAGCCCCGTTGTCCTGATCATCTCCATCTCAGGGGTTTTCACGCTATGGAGCGTGATGTTCGTTGGCTTGAACTACCGCCATGTGCCTGCGCCCGTCGAAACTCTAGTGAAGCATTACACCGTCGTGAACACGCTCGCATTCTCGTGGAGCGCGGCGACGAACGTGTGGGCGACTGCGATGGTCGCATACAAGGCTTGGTGCGTCTTATTAATTTGGCGGTTCGCGTGGAGCGCAGCCGAGTCCGGATGTCTTTTGGACAGGCTGCAGCGAAGGGAATTGAAGCGCCACCTAGGTAGCTCAGGCCTCACGGTGCATGACATCCTGATGCTTCTGGTGGACTTTGGCGTGATATACACCATCTTCATGGTACGTTCCTCATCTGTCAATGTCGACAGGCGTTCTCTAACGGTGCCACCGCCCATACTATGACAGCTCCTGAACGTCATTGTGCTCATTCCAAGCCTTAACGGTGGGACGTTCTTCTCCTACGTCACCATGTTTATGCAGCAGATCACGGTTCGTTCACCACCTGTACCCTCGTGCGTCAAACCTAGGCTGACACCCAGCGCAGGGCATGTATCCCACTGTGATTATCGCCCTCGTCGCCCTTCGAAAGTCGCACCTCGACCACCAGTTCACCTTTCCGCCATCCATGCACTCGCGGACGGCCGATATCGAGACGCTTCCGTTCACCGTCAAGGCCGGGCATTCGAAGGACACGCAAATCGGGAGCACTACCGCGCGCACATTCGACAGCCCCACATCCACCCGGTACGAGATCGTGGCTCTGCAGACGGTACCGACGGGTGGCGTGTCCGTGTCCGAGCCCATGTGGGAGATGCAAACCGGGTCAGGGGCGGAGAAGGATGGCGGCAGTCCAGTCACACCGGAACGCGTCGGGCTGGCCAGGTGAGGCCGGATGCGAGTCGGAGTGGGGCTTCCAGCAGGTTTCTGGTCTGAGCGCGTCTGGTTTCGCTGTGTGGTTGTGCTCCCGGACCCCTGCATTATGGCGTGGATTACAACGACTGGCTGTTACCCTACTAATGATACTATAATCGCGAGTGACGGCATCCTTCGAATAGGCGCTTGCCTCAGGCGTCCGCATCGCTCTCTTCAAGCCCTCATCCTGAACGGATCCAACCTCCCTCGGCCCCGCTCGCTCCTGGTCGAACGCGCAATCAGCCCCCGAACGCAATCAAGGTACTTATCTGCCGACGCCTTGATGTGCTTCTACAGATCGTGGAATCTCACACGCTTTGCAGGCCTACAAATGTCAAAGATCATGGCGATGGACAAGGATGATGGCAACGATAACATGGTTGTACTGAATCTCGACATCTTATTGCACACGCTGGACTTTCTTCACTTGGGTATGAGGGAACGAAATCCCTCGGCTCGCGTCACCCTTGCTCGGTGTGCGCGGCTGTCCCGTGCATCCTCCACTCCCGCCCTCCGTCTCCTCTGGTCCACCCTTTGCACTCCTACCCCCTTGTGGCTTCTCCTCATGTTTGATTGGACCTGGACGGCACGCAAACAGATGAGTCTAGACAGGACCCCTGACAATTCACCAAAATGCCTGATCCCTTTTCTGAAAATTGGCTTCGATTTGTCCGAAGGATCAGGCCCCAATTTGGGGGCGATTTGGCCGGATTAAATCAGGCCTTCCGGCCTCGAGCCACCGTTTGTCCGGACGAGCGGATGAGGCGTTCTGAAGCGCGATTTTGTCCGGATTCGAGAGGATCAGGCTAATTTTCGCCTCGTTTTCACTTTTTGGTGGCGAAAATGGCCATTGTGCCGCATTTGACTGGAGAACTGAAACTCTGCGATACCAGCATATGGGGAGCGAGGAGTCAGAGGACTTGCGAGGTTATCCGACGCTGGACAACTACTTAGCGCCGATTCCGGTGCAGGCCGACCGCCATGTGTTACCTCCTTTCAAAAGTCATTTAGCTGTCTTTTAGTGTCCTAAGAGCTGACTTATAATAGTGATAGATGGCATCAATGAAGTAGATTCAAGTTCGGCAAGGATCCCGGCCAACGAGACCGGACCTGGATCAGGCGTCGGTGCCATCCCAGGCGAAACGTCCGGATTTTGGGATCAGGCTGTTCGGCCAAATGTCCGGATAAAAATCAGGCATGGACCTCTCCAAAACGCGAAAATTGTCCGGATTAGGCATCAGGGATCTGGGTGAATTGTCAGGGGTCCTGTCTAGACGAGCTCGTGCAGACTGTAAGTCCTCTTCGGGAAATCATTGATCGGGAGTCTGATCGAAGGAAGCGATTAGATTCTCGACGCCAAGTTATGGAATGAACCCGATCGCTGGGATCGCTTTGTACGCTATGCGCAGCCAGCCCGACCTCGCCGCCGCCATTGTCGCACCCCTGCCCCAGACCACTCTTCGGACCCTCCACATCTCACTTAGCGGTGCGTCCTCCCCCCGCCGTACGGCTGCGCTGTCACTCGCCCAGTTCCTCCGGCCGTCGTTTCAGCTACGCAGCTTGGAGGAATTCACGCTTCGGGCGCACGACTGGTACATCAAGCTATGTGCGGACGATGACGCGTTCGCGGAGCTTGCCGAGGCGTGGCCATCCCTCAGGTCGCTGGTACTGGACATCCCCAGCTGGCACGCAGGGGGGCCGATCCCCACGCCCCTCGTCCTCCACGTGCTTGCGTGCTCGTGTCGGGGGATGCAGGAGCTCGTCCTCCCTTACCTCGATCACACCGTGGATCTAGAGACCCTCCCTCCGCGGGGCACACTGCACGCACATCCTCTCCGCCGGCTGTGCATCGTGGACGACCGGACGAAGCATTCGAAGTTGAACGTTGCACGGGAGGCGATCGAGGCGCTGCGTTGGTTCATAGACGAGCTGTTCCCGCACTTCTCCCTGTCCTCGAACATTCGTCACTGCCGCAAAGGGAGGGGGCCGTGGACAGAGGTGTTTGACGGCTTACGGTGTGGACGCCACAAACGCTGACAGACCGATATATGACCCATGCGCACGCATCTCACCGGGCCGGGCCACAACTCACTACGTACGGTGCTTTTAATCGTAGACATGATAACGGCATCCTTTGAATCGACATTTGCCTCGTGTTTCCAATCTCTTGGCTCTTGACTTTGCACCTCACCTCCCCTGCCAAATCGATCCGTCCTCGGCCCTCCCAGCTCGCCGCGATCGTCCACGATCTCATTCTAGGTATCTGCGAAACGCCCGTGACATGCCGGCACAAATCTCACCTGGCTTGGTGCGATATCTTCCAGATGACGACAGACAAGCATGGCCGTCACGCCGATACCGCGGTGGTACTGAACCACGACATTCTATTGCACATCCTAGACTTCCTTCATATGAAGATGAAGGCACGAGACCTTCCAGCTCGTGTCGCCCTCGCTCGATGTGCTCGGGTGTCCCATGCGTTCTCCGATCCCGCCCTCCGTCTACTCTGGGCCACCCTTCACAACCCCTTACCCTTATGGCGTCTCCTAGAACCGGATCGGACGACTGATCATACAGGCCAACAAAAGAGTAACCAACAACTGCTGCAGACCGTACGTCAACTTCCTCTGTTCACGGTTGAACCCTTGGTCCGCAGTCTGACATGAAGACGATGACAGATCGTCGACGCTCAGTTGTGGAACGACCGCTATCGCTGGGATCGCTTCTTATACTACGCACAGCTGGTCCGCGACCTGAGCTTCCACGCGGCATGGTGGGACGGGCTCAATGACTTGCATTTACAGGTTGTGCGCGCCGTCGTGGAGCACAACGGCGGGCAGACAGTCGTACCGTCCCTTTCCGCGTTTACATGGACCTTGCCCATCATGATGAAGACTCATGAAGAGATCGTATGGTTGCTTTCGCCGACCGTCGTGCGGCTGGTGTTTGACCCCGACTCGTCTGGCCAAAGGTCTGACCCTCTTTTGTGCGAGGGCGTCTTCTGCTCCATTCGAAATGCCGCGCCGTCGGTGGAGGAGTTCATATCGATGCGGACCCATTTCTGGCCTATCAGACTTGTTGACGAGCTGGTGCAGTTTCAACACTTGCGGACTGTCCAGGTCGTCACCGCTCTTCCGCACGGCGACATCCGCATCCTTCTCACTAAACTCCGCCTCACTTATCTGCGTGTGTGCGCCTTCCTAGACACCGGTTCCGCAAATCCTCCACTGAGGGCTGAATCTTTACGCGTGCTCGCCATTAACGGAGCCCCTCCCGATCTCGCTGCGATTCTCTCGGCGTGGTCGTTCCCCACCCTCCAACGCGCCGAGATCGAGTTCTTCGATGAAAACACCGATGGGGGCGCAGACCTCCACACTCCCGGCCTCCTTGCTGCCATCATCGCGCCGCTGCCGCACGACGTGCTCCGCGATCTCGACATCTCCATTGGCGTCGCCCGCCCGTCCATTACCACCCGCGCCGCACTCCCGTTCGGGCTATTCCTCCGCCCGACTTTCCAGCTGCATAGCCTGCGCGCGTTCAGGCTCACGTTCACCGCGACCGTCCCGCTGTCCGCGGACGACGCCACGTTCGCCGAGCTCGCGGCTGCATGGCCGTCGCTCCGGACGCTTCAGCTTGAGTTCCGCGCCTGGCACGTGGACGGGCCAATCCCGACCCCGCTCGTTCTCCTCTCCCTCGCGCAGTCGTGCACGAATCTCCAGAAGCTCGTCCTCCCATACCTCGACCACACCTTGCAGCTGGAGAGGCTTCCGCAGCAGGGCGCACCGCCCGCTGCGGGACATCAACTTCGCAACTTGTTCATCGCAGACGACCGGAGCAAGGAGGACATCACGCCGGAGGTGACGGAGGCGTTGTGTGGATTCGTGGGCGAGCTGTTCCCGCATTTGTCCCCACAGTTTCGTCGTTACCTCAGGGAGCCGGGGAAAGCGTGGACGGAAGTGCTTCGCCGCTTGCGTGAAGGACGTAGGCACGTGTAGCGTAAGGACAGCCAATCTCTCATGAAAACGTCTACCGGTGTATGATCAAAAGCAACGTCCTAATGCTTTACAGCCCAACGTGCGTAGGCAAAAGATTGAGTCGACTAAAGCGGCGCATCGCTCTGCTGCCTGCCGTGAGGAATTCGCGAAAAAACATCGACCAAATAAAGGCCAGACTGCAGTACTGAGGAGCGGAGGAACCATAGACGAACTGGCAATCCCCTTGCCGGAACGTTGGACATGACGATGGTCATCGACAAGTCGCAGTCTTGATGGAGTAGCGTTCCATGTGTGCCCGCCCACTCTGGACAGGTGTTAGTATGACCACCATGTGGCATCGTGCGGGGCTGTCATCTTCGTGTTCTCCACCTTGCAAAAGGTCTCTCAGAGCAGTTCCTGCCAGTACGCCGCAGTGACCTAGGACATCTTTCGTTGAACATTCTGGTCTGCGTGCTGGTATACATAATGTACCCCACGCCTAAATCACGGTGGTCAAGGCCATAGGGTATGGTGCACCTATAACGAGCCGAAGTTGTCCAGGCTCCAACCGAGCTGTGCTTAAACCTTCAAAGTGTCACGCGAAGATAGGACCAGGAACATAAATAACATGGATATATTACCGCCCTCTATATAGTATGTCTCATGTCTTCGCATCCTCAGGTCCTCAGGCCAGCTCCTCCACTGAGCCAGAATACGTCATAGCTGCGTTGAGCGATCTCTCGTACCTCCGCCGTGCCTCATGCAGCCCTGCCGAGACACCGCCCAGAGCGAAGAGCGTGCACAAATCAGAGGAGCTGAGCGCCTCGGTTTGGAAGATGCTTTGCAGGAAAGGGACGTAGATGAGCGCGAGCTGGACCAGGAACGACGTGGAGACCGTCGTGACCAGCATCCGGTTTTGCGTGAGGCCGCAGCCGAGTCCGCGGTTCTGTACTGCAGAGACGAGGTCGAGGAATACGAAACAGGTGAATGTCTATACGCAGCGGACAGATTGTCAGTTTAAATTTGGCAACACCGAACTCGGTGCTAGGACAGAAGACGCACCATGGTTTGTTCTCGTCGACTCATGCCCTGGTCGTCCGCGAGCGCATAGAGGTAGACAAAGAGTGTTCCGACCACGATCATCGAGGCGGAGAATAGTACACGGTATACAAGACGCTGACTGATGATTGGCGCGTCTTTCCTTCTAGGGGGTCTTCGCATCACTTGCGGGTCTACAGGGTCTACACCAAGAGACTGGCTTGGAGGTCCTGTTTACTCGATGACTTAATGGTCACGCTGTACAGACAAAATAAATAGCCACGAACCGTCCATGAGAATGTTGATAAACAGAATCTGCATTGCATTGAGGGGGTTGCTTAGTCCAAAGAACGTGCTGAGAGTGATCAGGGTCAACGCAGCGCATGCGGTACTGAGCTGGAAGGAGAGGAAGTTTTGAATGTTGTGGAATATGGATTTTCCTGGAGCCCTCCCATCAGCCGTCATGTCATTCAACACAGAGATGTCGCCTTACCTTCTTCTACAGCGGGAAGGATAGTGCTGAAGTTGTCATCCACGAGGATCATGTCCGCCGCCTCCTTCGCGACGTCCGTCCCGCTCTTGCCCATCGACACCCCAATGTCCGCCATCTTCAGCGCCGGCGCGTCGTTCACCCCATCCCCCGTCATCGCCACCACCGCGCCCCTGCTCTGGAACGCCTCCACGATCGCCATCTTGTGCTTCGGCGTCGTCCGCGCGAACACGCTCACCCCGCCCACGACCTCCCTTAGCTGCTGCCTGCTCATCCGGTCGATCGCCTGGCCCGTCAGGCACCCCGTCCGCCCCGCCCCGCCCACGCGCAGCCCGAGCGACCTCGCGATCGACAGCGCCGTCTCCTCCGCGTCCCCCGTGATCATCACGACCTGCACCCCGCCGCTCTGCAACAGCCCGATCGCGTCCGCGACGCCCTTGCGCGGCGGGTCCAGCATCGCCTGGAACCCCGCGAACACCAGGTTCGTCTTCTCCCGGTCCAGCTGCGTGCTCGGGGTCCCCGCGCGGCTCGACGGCGCGGAGGGGGCCGGGGTCGAGGACTCGACTGCCCCGTACCCGTACGCGAGCGCGATGACGCGCAGCCCGCGTGCGGCTGTGGCTTGCGCCTTGGAGAGGATGACGTTCCGCGTGTTCGCGTCCAAGGCAGGGGTCGACTCGTCCGAGACGTAGTAGAACTTGCACCGGTCCAGGATCGCGTCGATCGAGCCCTTGATGTAGTACATCTCGCGTGGCTGACCGTTGACCGCCACTCCATTCGAAGCGCCACCGTGCGTGCCGCTGACAGCCATGTACTTGCGCTCGGAGCTGAAGGGCAGCTCCGAGCTCCGCGTGAACTCGTGCCGCTGGTCCGCCATGTTGAAGAGCGCGAGTACATTCAAAAGCGCGACGTCCGT